>OY292399.1:1475589-2812717 GCA_958496205.1 Idaea biselata
CGCCGATCTTCTTTGTACGTTATACAATTAATCGTTCGTGTGCAACTAGCCTTATTGTTACCACTGCGCTGCGTAGCTCCGAGCGCGAGTGAATTGCTGGACTACCGACATTTTCGAAAACAAAAAATGTTTCATTTTAATTGTAATGTAATTACACTAAAATTGCTCAAAACCCTATGAAACTATATAATATTAGGGGTGCACTTTAGAATCCTACGTCACGAATTTGTATAAAAAAAGACTTGTAGGAGTAAGAGGAGAAAGAGGACTAACCATTATTACTATCATAGTATCATTTGCACCATCAATGGTGCCGGTCAATGGTGCAAATGACACTACGGGCTATTTTTATGTTGAGCAATGAAAAAAAAAAATTCATACATTTTTACTTGAACTTCGAAAAAAATATACGGATCACCCCGACTTGGATAGGTTAGGTTAATGTTAGAACATGATTACACGCAGCGCTTTGGCGAGCGAGCGAAGCGAGCGTGCCGCGGCAGCGGTCGCCAAAGCGCCTAATACTATCTATACATATAATAAAATCGTAACTCAGCGGTGTCTGTTTTTGGAAGATATAAAAAAAATATAAATTGTATGGGTATCTATTGACGCAGTAGAACCTATTTTTCTGTTTTTCTGGTTGTCTGTTTGTCTGTTTATCTGTTTGTCTGTTTGTGTGTGCCTTTGTGCCCGCTAATCTCAGAAACGGCTTAACCGATTTTAACCAAATTTGGTATGCAGATAGCTTTATACCCCGATTAACATATAGGCTATTTTTTATCCGGCTATTTAGTCCGGTTATCCGGATAAAGTGTTATTTCTACTTTTACCTAATTAGTTTGAATGTTGTATTGAAGAAGTATGTTGTGTACACATGATTAACCGGATATCCGGTAGGTAATTAAAAAGCCGGATATCCGGCACGTAATAAAAAAGGCCGGATATCCGGTAATTCCTAAAATACCGTATACCTATGTCTCTCCATATATTCGGATCCTTCGGACATACGGAAATTTATAACCTATATAATGTTTTTAACCGACTTTAAAAAAAGAGGAGCGTCTCAATTCGACCCGCATTTGTTTGTATGGGGATATGTTCACGCCGGACTCCAGCATATGAATATTCTTTTTAGATTTGGAAAGTGAGAGTCTCGAATTGGTCCCACAAATCGTTGGTGAAGATCTGATGAGAACCTTTGGAATGATGAGCAGAATAGCATCCCACAATGCAGTAAATTACTAATTTTTGGACTTCCATCAATAGAATCAGCTTTTAAAGAACTCGATACGAATTGATGGACCACCTGAAACTACCTTCTCATCCGAAAACTCCTCAATGATTAAAGTTACGGTTACAATTTTGATATTTTTAGTGGCAGTCGAAAATGCACGAAAAAGGGAAAAAAATATAGCTGAAATCGGGCAGTTTTACTGGGTAGATGCAGATTGCATGTAGTTTACAAGGCACGATGGCAGCTGCGGCAAAGTGTGGATTCCGAGTCGAGGGTACCGCGTTCGAGTCCCGAGTCCCGGGCCCGACGTTACGTTTTACCCTCCAGATGTCCCGTAAACCCGCGTCAGCAGGCTCGGAGGTCCTTTCCGCAAGAAAAGGGCCGCGTGGATGACAACCACTGAAAAAATCGCTTAGCCTCTGGTGGTGGCGGTGGACTCGGGGGGGTTTATCACCGGTTTTGGGGGCCACGAGACGGTAGTGTGACCGTGCCGAGGGAGGGGGACGGAGAGGGATTGTCTTTCGGGCAGAGATGAGGCTTGGAAAGGCCGCCGTTGTCGGGGTTGACGGATGTAGTCCATGAGGAATTCCGACTGGCCTCGACACTTGTGGTGCGAGGGACGCCTTTGGGGTTTAGTTGACAAAGTGTGGTAGTGAGCCCAACAAACCGGGTCATTTGCCCCGAGAGTGGCCTGACGGTACACGAGGGGCATCACTCACGTAAAAAAATATTGCATTTAGTAAAGCTGCCCGACTTAAGATTATATAACAAATAAGTCGGTTGCTTTGTACAAGCTTATTATTATTATTTTATCCTTTTTTTCAAAGTCGGGTTTCAACTTTTATAGATTTTCGACACTTCTTCTTATAATAATGTGAATAAGCATGCAACAAGTTACATACCGATGTGCAAAAATCACACTTAAACAAACTCATCATGGAATCATGGCATTCTCTTCTGCTCAGTACTTTCCTGGTCGTTTGTTTAAGTGTAGACCTTTGCACAGCGATGGCTAGATGTTCGAAAAACGCTGACGAAGTTGCGGGCACAGCTAGTCTATAAATAAAACTAAGCTGCGAAGACTAAGCTGCTGCCAAAGCTGCGAAGGTGAGTGTCTGGTGCTGCGTTTTGTCACACAAGTGCTGAGGGGCTGCTGCTACAGCCCTTTCGTCGCGCTGGAGCCCACACATATTCAAAATTTTAGCGAAATTATAACCTCTAAATGATTATTACATTTATGGTATTTTTTAAATTACGCATCTGCTCAAGGGGGGAAGGTCTTAGGGGGGTTGTACAACACTGCCCCCCTCCCCCCACCCCTACCTACCCCCAAAATCGTGACGTAGGATTCTAAAGTGCAATCATTATTAGAAAGACCTCGTTGAGATCTCGCTATATAGACCGGTATTATCGTAAAATAATACGCTAGGTGCTTGGAAACTCGATATGAAGTATATGGTCCGGCGGTAGTTCTCGCACTTTGTGTGACCTTTGACGAAAGTCGAGATTGAAAATGTAATAAAATGCCAGCATAAAACAGTATTAGAACGCGAAATTAATGAAATAACTAGATACAAACGGTATATCCGGCTCGAAACTTATGTTGAGGGGTTTTAGTAGTACTTCGATAGCTTATGGAGAGAAAATGGGGAACACTCACCAACATCCAGGAACACCGTAGTTTGATCGGGGCGCCCCTTGAGCTGGTCTCCGTAGGTGCAGGAATGCGTCTAACACACGTTCTAGTAGATTTGTGATGATTTTAATGAAGATAAAATAGGGAATTTCGCGGAGCTCTTGCCGGTAGGCTCTTAGTTCATCGTTGATGAATGGCGGAGGGAATGTGTCGTAGATGGCAGCACTGTCGTAGTACAATGCTGGGTTTCGTTTCCTTTTTGGATGCGTTTAGTTTGTTGTGCTCGCATTAACCACCTTGCTATCGAGACTTAATCGATTTTAATGTAATTAAAACTAAACTAAACGGTTATGTGCTAGTTTCTAATAAAAAAAACCGGGCAAGTGCGACACTCGCGCACGAAGGGTTCCGTACCACTATGACATTTGGGTACGGAACCCTAAAATGATTTACATCCAATTTTTAAATTTGATAGGAAAATGTGAAATGTTTAGCTTCGATCCTTACTCCCTTCATACGACCACACCACTCAAAAAAAAAAAAAAAAAAACTTTGGCACAAAGAAAATCTGACACATAGAAACTCCTTGGTAAGTGAAGGCGGGAAAGCTACCGCGGTTCTTCCGTCGGAATCGGCATCGGATTCATTTGACAGTTGACAGCCGAATTTCGAACCGCGAAAATTTCAAATCGCCGCGTCGATTACTCATATTGATGCCGAAGGCAAATTGAATGAATGTAACACAGACAGAATTGAGTTGTATTGAAGATTTTGCAAGAAAATCTTCAAATCGACGGCTGACGGCCATGGATGCGCGGTTTTAAAATTGAAAACTCCGCTGTCAGAGATGTCAAACTACTGCGTCGGGATCGAGTTGCTGTCAACGGAAGAACCGCGGTAGCTTTCCAGACTGGTATAATTGACAGACAGGGCGGCCATTTTGAATTCCACGACCTACTCGATTCACTTGTAATTTTTGAAACACGTTTGTTGTATGGGAGCCCCTCTTAAATATTTGTTTTATTTTGTTTTTAGTATTTGTTGTTGTAGCGGCAACCGAAATACATCTTCTGTGAAAATTTCAACGGTCTAGCTATTACGGTTCATGAGATACAGCCTGGTGACAGACGGACGGACGGACAGACGGACAGACAGACAGCGAAGTCTCAGTAATAGGGTCCCGTTTTTACCCTTTGGGTACGGAACTCTAAAAACTATAGAAGTACGGAACAATGTGTATTTTTCCATACATTTTTTTTTTCAAAATACTGATTTTGCATCGCAATGGTTATCAGAAGGTAATTATGGTGATTTTGGGGGTTCTGTAACAGCTAAACATCATTTTCCAATAAGAAATGTAGAATAAAAAAAAATGTCACACGCCCCTTGCGTGTGGGCGTAGCGCGCGTGTCATACATCAGTAGGTACAGCTGACCTCACCTCAGTCGCTTCATGTTTGCTAACACATTGTGACATTGACACATTGCTATGCCCTTTCTACTATTGTTATCTATTCCGTGGTCGGGCCCGACATATCGAGGTGTAACGACTCGACTGTTTTAGGCCTACCAGTCGCTAACAACAGCTCAAGATCGAAGCCTTGCAAGTGAGGGAAGGAGAGTCTATATTTAAATCTCAATGATTAACGAGATAGTTTTTTGCACAATTAGGAGGAACCCACCCCATTTGATTATTAGTTGCTGCGCCTCAATGGGGTGCCACGCGCAAAGCTGCAAGGCTACCGCGGTTCTTCCGTCGCCGTCGGAATCGGATTCATTTGACAGTTGACAGCCGAATTTCGCACCGCGAAAATTAATAATCGACGCGTCGATTACTCATATGATTCCGACGACAAATTGAATGAATGAAAATGGGATTTTTGACAGAAAATCTTACAACCGACGGCTGACTGTCATCGATTTGAAGTCGACGAGTAACTGTCAAATAAAAACAAGGGTTATTATTTTCGCGCGTTTAATTTCCCATTGTACCTAGTGTAGTATAGTGTTACAGTGAAAAATGGCTTGGGTTGCTCTCATGGTTGCTGCGGAGGAGGAACGGCTTAACCCTTTACCGCATCTCGTGCCAGATATGGCACGCTAAAGAAATTTAAGTATAATTTGAATGATACACAGTCTATGTTTGTATAAAATAAACAATCTAATAGCACGTGAGTGATGAAATGTATTAACATCAATTGCAGCTTGTTGTTATTTTCTGTTGCGGGTAGATTGATGTACAAAGGTGAAGTTTCGGCATTTTGTACGCCGCTCTCATTTGCAACGATTGCATTGCATATATTTTGTGTTCTATCGAAAAAATAAATTGGTTGTTATTTTGCGGTGTAAATATAATGGATCCACTACGATTCTACGGCAAGAAACGTAAGAAAAATTAATTACAACTTACTGATAATAGCTATGAAACCTTGTGCCTAATATGGCACTCCATGCAATAAAGGAAAAATATACTAGCCATATATGGCACACCATTCAGTTAGGTACTTAGACATATATGGAACAAAATGCAGTAGTGAAATAATATTTAGCGTAGCATTTTTTTTATTTTTCAATTAACAAATAACACTTTTGGATGTGTGGGCTATTATTTAAAGTTTAAATAGGTACTTATAACTGACCGAGTGAGTGAAGATTATCGTTTTTTAGGGTTTCCGTACTTAGGTGACCATTTGAGCACAATCTCCAAGATCGTAAGAAATGATGTGATCTAAAATGTAGCAAGCCCAACTAGATGATAGACAGAGGGAAGTTCAAGATCCGACCCGTCTTTTTAGTGGCTGCACCGGCCCATATATAAAAACACGAATAATTCCCCTTGTGCTAAGAATTAGGCTGGCGAGTGAATGGACTGGAGATCGGCAGCGTTGCAAATATTGCGATCATAAGTCATTTGTTCGTTGCGAAAAATATGAAATATGATGCATTTTTGTCTAAATAAAGATCGTAATTGTTTAAAATCTTTCTATGAACTTTGGTTTAATTAAAAATTATTATTTTTTCTTCATATAAACTTGTTTTGTTATTTAGTTCTATTAAAAAATTATGTCATCGCATCAACTGCATGGCGTTCCCAAAATGGCACAACCTATTTTATTACCACTAACGCATACAATTCCATATCTGGAACAAATAGTTTTTTCTAAATATACTCTTTGGAAACATGTCTAGATTTTTTTAGATATTTTTCGCTATAAATAGGCTTAAATATCCACTGTATTTTTTTAAACAAAAACAAAAATTCCATGCGGTAAAGGGTTAAAAAAGTAAATATCGAACGCCGAGGGATTACGTTCCGTTACCTACACACGCATTATTTATAAATATAATGAAATAATTATATTTACGTTCAAATGTAAGTAATTTACATTTTTTAAGAAAACTATATTAACTTTTATCATGTCTAAATCTTTTAATATACAAATTGTAATAAATTATAACAACTTTTTTTTCCCGTAATGTTTAACATAGTAATGTTTGTTGCGTAAATCGGACCGGATTCCGACGCTCTTTTTCCATTCATTCATGTTCATTCGGTATTGTGACGGCTGTCAAATGGATGTCAAACACGCTTGCGCGGTGTCAAAATTGAAAACCCCGCTGTCAAATATGTCAAACTACCGCGTCGGAATCGAGTTGCTGTCATCGGAAGAACCGCGGTAGCTTTCCTGTTTGCAGAGGCGCTGGCATCGGATGATCTTTTTTTTTTTTTCGATGATGGTCCTCCACCAATGGAAACGCCGAGTTTTTTTTTTATTCTTTCGGTCTCAGACCGATATGGCCAATTTGGCGCCGAGTTGTAAAAAACACATGTTTGACAGTTCTTAATTCAAACCTAAGATTAATCGACTCGCGCCCTCTACCGGAATAAAAAGTTAGTGTTCCTCCTAATTAAAGATATCGAGGTTATCGAGGAAGGTAGAGATTCGTGGTCACTGGCTAAATGATAACAAAAAAATGTACACAGCCAGGGCTTCAAAAAAAAACAACTGTCAAAACAATTAAAATGTCAGTGTCACGCACACGTGACTGATGTTGTGTTCAGTGCTGCTAGCTTTTCAGAGTTGCCGCTAGATGTTGGGAATTTGGGTAGAGGTTCAGTAAACGCGGCATAATGGTTCAGCGAAATCTTTGTAATTTCTTTCAATATAGAAGAACCCAACTTTTAAAATTAAATCAAAGTAGTAAATAACTACAATAAATAGCTTAGATTCCTCCCGAACGAACTATGTTTGCGGCGAAAAATCGAGGTTTGGCGAATTTCTGGCGGAATATCTGCACATTTGATGGAATTTCTAAATTGTGTTTGGCAGCACTGTTGTGTTGTGTTGTTTGTGCAAGACTTGTTTTTCTTGTATTTGAGTCCTAATTTAGTAAAAATACTAAGATTTATACTAAAATTATGATAAAGTAGATTCTGTTTTATACCTTAACCACATTCAAAGTGCAATAGGATGTCGGACGATGATGAAAACATGCATCGTTTGGAGGGGACCTCTACCGATGCTCCTGGTGGACTTATCGTCAAAAAGAAGGAGAAAGAGGGTGAATTCCAGTTTGCAAGGCCGTCTTTACTTGGTTTAGATAAGCTAGCTGCCGCTAAACGTAAGCAGAACCGGCTTATGTCCTTTCAAGAAGATGAAATGGATGACGGTCAATCTAGTTCTAAAAGTGAAGGTCCTGGCATCAAAGAACGAAAATATAGAAAGCAAAATGAAGAAACACCGACATATACCGGTGGAATATCGGAACAGGCAAGGGAAAGAATGCTGGAGCGTTTGCAAAAGTAAGATAACCAAAAAAAAAGGAAAATAAAAAAAAGTGTTTCAAATTTTCAAATTTGTTTCATGTTATGAAGCAATAATCTTAAATTGTATGTTCCATTTTCTATTCACTTAGGTACTTACTGTGTTTCTGTCGATTTCTGTCCAAAAATAATTAATTTATATTGAAAATACATAAAAGATCTCTTCAAAACTAAAGAAAATTCAGACACTTTGAGGACTAACTAACCAGTCAGAATTCACAAATTCCTTAGCAGCTGATATAATAGTTATTTGTATACCTAATTTAACTAAATTCGTTTATTTGACTAAACTGTATTGTCAATCAGTTTATAAAAGTAATTTTCTCTAAATAAATAAATTCTATTCACGTCACACAGCGCCATTTGCCCCATGATAAGCTTCTAAGCTTGTGTTACGGTGACTAGACAAAGGATGTAATACTTAGGTACATATATTTTCCAGGAAAGAAAAAGATGCAAAAGAAAAAGGTGTACACAATTCATCACAAGAAGAGAAGGCATCTCGATCAAGTGATGACGATGATTACTACAAACGACGTTACGACCGACGTGACTATGATAAACACAGAAGAAATGACTATAAAAGGGATAAAGATGACCGGCGAGACAGAGATGACTCTAAAAGAGACAGAGATGACTCTAGACGTGATAGAGATGACTCTAGAAGAAATAGAGATGATTCAAGAAGAGATGATAGAAGGGACAGGGAAGAGAGTTCAAGAAGTAGAGATAGTTCGAGAAGAAGCTATTATGAACCTAGGTTTAAGGATGAACCTAGAACTCCAAGGTGATTATTAAATACAACATGTTTAATATTAATCATATACTAGCTGTGTCCACTGGTTTTACCCGCGTAAATCCCGACCTAGCTGGATTATCGATCAAAGGTATCCTATGTCACTCTCCATCACTAAAACTATCCCTATGGAAGTTTTCATCCAAATTGGTCCAACCGTTTGACCTTGAAGGGAACAAACAAACTTTTGGATTTGTAATGTTCATTTGGATTGCTGTCTTTCTGGCTATCATCTGTTAATTTAAGCACAGAGGACAAAGCGAAAATTAGTATTGCCAACCAATTGTGGTCATTTTTTTTATTTCATTTATAGACAACATGCTGCCTTTATATTTTACTTATAGATGAAGATGTTTTATCCTTGTGTTTTCCAGCATGAAGGTCCTGAAACCAACGGACAAGACAGCCTGGGATGATGACGATGATGATGCCAAGTCTACCATCAGGAAGTCAAGTTGGGACTTCCCGACACCTTTGCCTAGAGATGCACGTGATCGTCGTCCATTGAGGGACCATAAAGGACGTCCGTATGACTTCACACCGAGGGCAACACCACATAAGTAAGTTTTATACCTTCTTCATTTTGTGACGTGGTGTGGCTCATCCAGTGTTAGAGAGTTCAGGTTGACCTAACAACTGCTATCAGGACCAAGTGCTAGACGTGCCTTCTGAAGCACGGAGGACCTTGAAAAAATTATTTGTTACTACACAAGTTATCGGTCACCCATCCAAATAGTGACTGCGCCACGCTTTTCTTAACCCGCACGACGATTCAAAATTGGGAAGAGATAGGGTAATTATATTCTATGACGGGTAACCTAAGTAATGCAGTACTAATAATATGCAAACTTGACTGTTTCCTAAAACGAGCTCTCAAAAAACTAGTCATTTGTCAAATTTCCTTCAATTTCCTACAACTGAGGTGACTTTTCTACAAATAAGAGATCGGTCCCGGGCAACGGGACTGGGTATGAAAGTTGAGGAAATAGAAAAGTGAATCGAGGCGCCGATTACTAGGTAAACTATAATATTGATGACTTCTGTGGCGCGTCAGGCAAATGCCCGACTGCAATGAAGGTTGCGGGTTCGATTCCCGCTGGGTGCAAGTATTTATACCTAAGAATTAATATTTGTTTCTGATCTGGGTTTCTATCTATAATAATGTTTGTATTTACAAAATAAATATAAGTATTATATCCGTTGTCTAGTCGCCGTAACACAAGCTTAGTATCTACCACGAGGCTAGATGGCGCTGTGTGTTCATAGAATTTATAGTTACTTATTGATTTGATTGTATATTATTTGCAGATTTGCAAGTTCGAGACGGGGAGTCGATATAGATGATCCAGATTGGCATGAGGCAGAGAGAAAGCTTGATAGGGAATGGTACAACATGGGTGAAGGTAAGATGTAGTTAACTTCCCGGCTTTTATGTTAAACTTTATTAAGAAAAAATTGGGGCATTGTAGACTGTTTATTAGTATTCTATTTTTATTATTTTAAGTGCTTAAGCTGTACTAGGCATTCATAGAAACCAGCGTCTATCGTGCGTTGTGTTTTTGCAGAAGTATTTTTCCTTTAAAATTTCTTTCTTTTTGTTAGTAGCTCAATGCCCTTTCTAGTATGGAATGTTGTTCAAATTATAGATATATGTATTATGACGATGGTAATTTAACACATGATCACAAAAAAGAAAAACTCCCATGAGTTTCCTGTGGGTTCTTCTCATCGGAGGGCGAGCGGTTTCCGAAACCACACTAAAATCACTATGAATACTATAAAATAACGGGTTACCATGTTTAAATTTGCTTAGAATTTGTTGTAAACAAATATGGTCAGTAAATAAGTTCAGTAATATTATGTCTTAACGAATACCGCCAGGTACTAAAGTTATTGAAAGCATTTTTTCAAAAAGGCAGTATTTCCTAAGTGTGGATTAACACTAAGAAATAATGTTTACTTAATATTATGAAAGTTTGTTTATGTAAGTTTAAAATCACACTACAATAACAGTCTTAAGTCGAAATGTTAAAATGATCAATGTAAGTATTGTCAAATCAGTTAATTCCTGTGAGGGATGCACCCGGGAACATCGCTTGGATGAGGGGGAGAGGCCAAAAGTTGTGGTTTTACTCATCCAATAAGGATTTGTTATTCCGTACGTTCAGGTGAAGCCGACGAATCGGATCCATTTGCCGGCGCGAGCTCCGAATACATGTCCCGTAAAGAGGAGCAGATCGTGAAGCGACAGAACCGTAAGGTGTCCGCGCAACGGCAACAGATTGACAAGGACAACGACCTCTGGGAACGGAACAGGTGAGTACGCGCGGTCCTGTTGTTAGGACGCTCGCGCTCGCCCAACCGAGAACTGACTTCTGGTGCTCCGAATACCGTATCCACAGGGTAAAAACGGAACTCTATTATTAAGTTTTGTGTTAATGGTACGGAACCCTTCGTGCGCAAGTCCGATTTGGAACTTGGTCGGTATTTTTTCTGATATCATCCCATGTATCGTCATGGACTTGTCCACTTGGACAAACAACTAAACCAAGTGTTGATCGATTGATCAAATGCATCGCACTAATCCCAATAGTGCGAATTATAATGCGAAAGATGTCTGTTTGTTTGTGTTTCAATCGCCCAAAAACTACAGAACCGATTGCAATGAAACTTGGTATGCATATAGCTGGAAATAAATCGTTAAAAAAAAACTTTATTGCACCAAAAATCAGAAAGAATCTGAAGGAGGAAGGAAGGATCTGACATCTAGATGAAATGTCAATTTACTAGAGTAAAAGCATAAATAAATAAATGTAGGTGTTTGTCGGACTCGACAAATCGAGACGTGTAACAATAGCATTAGCCCGTGGCTCGTGTTGCTGCCATTTCAGTGTGAATGGGGAGGAGCACTAACTTTTTATCCCGGCAGAGGGCGATGGTCGACTGATCTATGGTTTGTCAAATATAGCTTGATTCCTGTGACACATTATCCTCATGAAGTATTGCATTTATTTTTGGTTATCTAGCTGTACCAAGCGTATTGTCATATTTCATCGGCGGGACCAGCCCACTCGAGGGAAGTGAAAAACCACAGACTATAAAAAATCGGTATGAATATGAAAAATATCGGTATTCCAAAGTTCGTAATTCATTAATATGAATTATTTTATCAATTTATTACATTGATACGTAGCTTAAATAATATAATTTTACACCGCTTTTCTATGTTATGTGTAGTTTACAAGATTAATATGAGTTCGTAGTTTGAAAAAATAATATTATTGTGAGATTATCTCCCTTGGTTTGTCATTTGCGAAATTTTTCGCGTAATTATAGTGATGCTATTAAGGGATCTACGGGAGACGAGCTAACCTCGAGTTTTTCCCGCGCGGTAGCGGATAATCTTCTTGGTCCCTAGGAGGGTCGCCGGTTGGAGTGGAGTCAAGCAGGTGGCCGTAAAAATCGAATCCAATGCCAAATCCATTTGCAGTAGGTATGGTCAATAATAACTTACCTACAATCCTTTTTTGTATAAAAAAAAATACAAAAACTTGAGAGGTGTCAAGGGACACCCGGATGGAACGAAGTTCCAAGCAAAAAAAAAAGTGTATCCGTTACAACTTTTGGTCTTAATTTTTTCCGTCTAGCCCCCTTTCGCAACGCGCGATAAGAACTTCGTTCCAATAAAAAAAATGTATTTTACTTGAGGTGATTTTGCCAATCGAAAATATGATCAGTGATCTGGAGTCGTATTTTTGAACCACTGGAATTGAATTCGTACGCGAAAGTTCGAATTTTGCAAGCTTGCTCTCGCTCATTGTGCATGTGCGTGAGCGAGATCGTTCGCATACGAAAGAGTTTTTTAACGGTCTAAAAATAACACTCCTGATCTGATCATTAACAATTACCTACTACTTACTTACTATACTAACTTACTATACTATACTATACTAAACAAGTTTGCTACTTCGTAGACTAAAGTAAAGTAGTAAAGGTAAACTTTACTACTATGTACTTAAGCAAAACACAACAAGGCCGAAGCCTTGTTGTGGTTTGAATCCTTTTTAGTATTTAACAATAATCCAAATATACATCAATTCCTTTATAATAAATATCTATTATGTGGTTTATTTTACCCAAGGCCGATTTCAATTCGCACGTATTCTACACTGTCTGGTTGACTGAACATAAATACATAGATACTAGTCGAAATCGCTTCGGTGCTAAAGCATATTAGAGTAAGGTAAAGCTATTACAAAATTCCGGAATACACATGTAACTATCGATTCAAAATCTAAGAGAATAATAATCGATAATCGAATAGGTCCAATAACGATTAAACACTACCCCATACCTATGGAGACCTGTCACAGGAATCAAGCTATATTTGACAAACCGTATAAGTTTGAAAAAAGAACTGTCAAATAGTAGGTATTTTCACAACTCTCGGCGTTTTCATTTATGTTTACGTTTATATTTAAATAAAATGCATCAGATAAAAAAAATACTCACGGAGACAGCTATTTTTAAGTTTCATTTTTGTACTATTATAAGACAGGGGTTCCCTAACTTATTTGAGTCGCGCCCCCCTTTCAACCATAAAAAAAATCCGCGCCCCCCAGTCCAGTCCAGATTATCAGGTCAGGATAAAAAAGTGTTCAAAATAAATATTTTTATTGCTCATTAAATTTTTTCAGTCATACAAAAGGTATTTGGTCACTGCCAGCCTAGAGGCTGATATTGACCGACTGAGGAAACAATATTAAACATTGGTCGTATCGAGCCGTCTGGAATGCATTCTCTCAGCGATCGCAGATATGAACTGCACAGGTGGCCCGCGCCCCCCTTGAAGGGGGGGGGGGGGCGCGCCCCGCAGTTAGGGAACCGCTGCTATAGGACATGAACATTTTCCATCTAACAAGCTTAGTTAGCAAGATAACATATTGTGGTTTTTCGGCGGGAAAGCGGAGACAACATGTCGTGCTCCAATTTTATTTTCGTTAAACTATGTTGCTCGATTAAGTGTTAAACATGAACTTTCCTTCGTTCGCGCCGAAGATCCTTGAAGGTTATAGTAAAGTTGCCACCGCTTTACCATAGCCCCTGACTTGAAACTATAGGCCCGATCGGGCTAATTTCATCCAAAATACTTGATACTGGCAAGATGTACAAGATGTGCGACGCCAAAACTATATTGAAGAAACTTGAAATATTCTAAAACTTGACCCTGGCTATTCCAAATTGGCCATATCGGTCTCAGACCGAAATAAATAAAAAACATATTGTGTTATCTATGGTCAAGTATTCCCAAACAAATTATGTGGTGGTTTGTGAGTGGTCATCGCCATCATGAAGTGTTACCAGAAGTTAAATTTGTAGCCCTTTACTTTACTTTTTGACTACGCGTTACGAAGATGAAGTATTATGCAACGTGCAGACTGCGTACGAATTAGTCGTACATATTCATAGGTTTACTTACGATATCCATCCAAATATTTACGATTTTAAAACGACTGCGTACGTAAAATTGATGTAGAAAAGTTTATCAACTTAGTTTACACCCGTTTATCACTTAGTTTACAGACATAAATAATGGGTGCTTGGCTTGCTTACCCGTGGCGTAGCGGCTTTCGCGCTGGAACGGAATACCAGCAGTCGCGGGGTCGAGTCCCGCCGCCGGTTACTAAAGTTTTTGAAAACATTTTTTCAAAAAGCATTATTACCTAGTGTGGTAAACACTAAGAAATAATGTTTGTGGTATCAAAGTGATTCAAGTTACCACTTACGTGATCTTCAGCGCAGGGCATGACGAGAAATGTCCTAAGAAATAATATAAAATATTTATGTCAGACAGATAAATCACGAGTTACTATGAGAAAATGATTTTTTAAGTACATTCGCTCTATTGTAAGCTCTGATTTTGCTTAAATTCTCTCAATTTGACGATTTGAAAAAAAAATCACTACCAATTTGACGGATAAAAACATATTCGGTGGGCTTACTCAATTCGCACGACCATAACCGTACTTTTACGTACGGTAGAAATTAGTGTCTGACGTGCGCGCGGCCTTAGGCTTATGTTACGTTACGGTGACAATAAATACCTTTAAAACAGCAGCAACCATATACGGCATTATTAGTTATAATCTACTTTAACCGTCATTCATTTCATTACTATAATAATATTATTATTCTTGGTGACATGTTTTAAAAATATTATTTTCTGACAGTGCCCTTCAGCAGCAACTGAACTGATATTATTTATTTTATAACATCAGTTATTTATTTATTTGATTTTCCTATTAAGTTATCTCCTCACTCTATTATTATATTATTTTATTGTTTAACTGATTATTATATTGTTGCATTTTTCTTTCATGTGACCAAGTGTTCTTTTATTATAATATAATGTTATTGTGATGTTCCTACGGTTCAAATAAATGAGTAGGAGTAGGTACTAACCAACAGATTTAATACTTATAATTTCAAAGAAATAGTTATTTCTTTTAAGCATTGCAGTTGGATATTCGCCCAACGCGCCACTGTGGTAGTATGTATTGTATAGTATGCTGTCATTCTTAATCCAATTGAAACTACGGGACTTGATATTTGGAGTTCGCCTTGCATATTGCACGGACATACAGTATCTACAGCAAAGCCAAATATATTTCGTTCGTACGCAAGGAAGAAAGAAAATACGTTAAACTTCAAAGAGTGGCAAAATGGTTTTTTTTTTATTCACACAACAAAAATGGTACAAAACACACATTAATTAAATGAAAGTCAAACCTCTGTGTATTCACTATTATTGTTAAAGGTGTTGGAGATTGTAGACACCCATAGAAATCAAAATGTCTGTGCTGGGGTCGCAAGATCTATATCGCAGATCGCTTAATCAAAATCGCATAAACAAAAATGCGTGTTTTCAGCAGTCAAAGGGTAATAATAAGACAGAAACACGACTCAAAATCAAAATCAAAGTACGTTTATTCATTCGGATATTAGCAAGATATCTCTTTGTCAGTTTTTAGGGTTCCGTACCTTAAGGTAAAAACGGGACCCTATTACTGAGACTTCGCTGTCTGTCTGTCTGTCTGTCCGTCCGTCCGTCCGTCCGTCCGTCCGTCCGTCCGTCCGTCCGTCCGTCCGTCCGTCCGTCCGTCCGTCCGTCCGTCCGTCCGTCCTTCTGTCCGTCTGTCACCAGGCTGTATCTCATGAACCGTAATAGCTAGAAGGTTGAAATTTTCACAGAAGATGTATTTCGGTTGCCGCTACAACAACAAATACTAAAAACAAAATAAAACAATTATTTAAAAGGGGCTCCCATACAACCAACGTGTTTCAAAAATAACAAGGAGTTTAGTTCAATGTGAGGTCGCTTCTGATTGGTCAGGACAAATCGAGTTGGTCATGGAATTCAAAATGGCTGCCCTATCTGTCAAATATACCAGTCTGCCTTACTTACCAAAGAGTTTCTTATAAGTTTCAGATTTTCTTTGTGCCAAGGTTTTTTTTTTATTGAGTGATTCGGTCGTTTGATGGGAGTAGAATCGAAGATAAATATTTCATATTTTCCTATAAAATTAAAAAATTGGTTGTTGTAAACCATTTTAGGGTTCCGTATCCAATTGTGATAGTGGTACGGAACCCTTTGTGCGCGAGTGTCGCACTTGCCCCGTTTTTTTATATTTAATCTAATAGGTCTTCGGAAAAACCCACGGACTTACCCAAGAAATATATACATATTAGTAAAAAAAAATTTAAACAAAAAAAAACACTACCACAGTAAAAGTACTAAAATAAAACAATAACAAGTATCTAAGAAGCCTTGCCTAAGCCCCTGGTCGTGCGTCTCGTCGGCTTTCTATATCATTGTCAATCTTAAACAATAAATTTGTGCGTTTAAGTTGTTCTTCCCATATTGACTATCTCGTTTTCTGTGACTCTTTCAATTTACTGGCTCGCAGTTTCTCTCCGCCCCGTACTTCTCTTCGACAAGGATCTTGTCTAAAATGGCAAACGGGCGCGGCGCGCGGCGGGCCTATGGAATATTAAGGCAAAGCGGTTACATAGCCGCATTCAAAGTAAGAATCAGCCGAAACGGGACTACATTAATTAAATTTTATTATTATTACAGCACACATCGAATCGAAATAAATTCAAATAAACATCGACATTTTCCTTTGATGTGTGCAACCGGGAAACGTAACTTTTTAAACACTCAAATGTAGCTTTTGATGCCAGAGTACTGGCAACACCAACGTCAAGATTTCAATTTCAATTCAACATTCCCGCCTGCTATAGTAAACAATCCCTTTACATTGTTTTCTCTGACTAGTATATAGATATCTGTGATTGTTTTCATGGAATGGAACCGCCCGCGCCCTGCCCGCTCTTTTTCCTTAGAACTGTGTGTGCTTGCTCATCATCATCAGTTATTTAATTATTACAATAATTTAATTAATAACAGTTATTCGCTGTGTTCTAAATCGTAGTTCGTGCCCAGTTGCGAAGAACAGGAATTACCTCAGCGATCTAACAAAATTACCTAGGATTTCTTCAACTCCGTTTTGAATATTGCTTATTTTTATCTGCAAAAATAATGTAGATTGAGTAAAGTACCAGTGATCATAAAATAAGGTGAAAAGCAAGAAGTACCTACCTGTTTAACAAAGATTGATTGAAATACATTGAAGTTTTGGGAAACTAGGTAGGTACCTACACTTGGAAAATATAGCGATAGAATATACCTACCTTCACAATGAATAATCCAGAAAGTGGTAATTCCGACAAATCTGATAAATGTTACGGAATTTTTAAATACACAAAGACAGTTCCTAGTAAGGATGACTTAGAAATACGCGCTTACTGGATTATTCCTGAATTTATGAAGTTATACAACGACGTAGAAGGCATAATTAAATCCCCACCAATTGTATTGTGCAATGGTGAGTTGGAATTGCAGCTCGGGGTTACACTTGTAAGATCACAAAATATAATGCAAAATAACTTCAAGTTCTGGTCCCCAACTCAGGATGCAACATTAATCAAATCAGTTCAATTGAAAATGTCTCCTTTTAATAAGAGTAATTGGGTCTATGATCAGAAACAATCTATTTTTGCATTGGCAAAGCATGGAATTTATGATAGTGATAACTGGAAATTGTTTACCAAGTCCCTTTCAATTTCTGATTCACAAATTTTCGCTGATGGCAAAATGTACCCTCTCAGACATGGAAGTCTTCACCTGGAATATGAATTTATGATTACTATTATTGAAGATTCTAAAGAAGATCAATTACAAATTCTCCCATCTGAGCTAAACAATGACATGGAGAATCTCTTTCTTAACTGTATGTACACTGATGTTGTAATGAAAAGTAGTGATAACGAGGAGTTCCAAGTTCACAAGGCCGTGTTAGCCACCAGGTGTGCCGTTTTAGAAGCTCACTTCAAGCACAACACTACTGAAAGTATCACAAACATTGTGGAATCTCCTACAGAATCTACAGTTCTACATGAAGTGCTTTCTTTTATCTACACGGATAAAGCTCCGAAAGTAGATGAGTTTCCGGAGAAGTTGCTGGCTGCAGCAGACTTCTACCAGCTGAGTGGCCTGAAGCGTCTCTGTGAAAAAGCTTTGTTTAGGAAACTAACTGTAGATAATGCTATAGAAATATTACAGCTTGCCGATTTACACTCAGCTGATACTCTAAGACAACTAACCCTGGATTTTATTCAAGAACAGTTAAAGTTAATTATCAAAACAGCTGGCTGGGCCAAACTGAAATCGGTTGATCTATTGAAAAAGATAACTGAAAGCTCCACGTAAAAAGTTTATTTTAAACACAAACACAGTTTTTTTTTTCTATGATAACTAGATACTCTACCTACTCTTTTATCCATACAAACTTTACAAACATACCTAGTCGACTGTTTCTTCCCTGGATAAAAGTATTAGAAATATATGTTTATGCCAGAAAACCTATATCAGCCTATAATTCTTTTTTTTCTGAATTTTATTTCTTTTCTAATTAGAAAATGATAAAGCCAAAACGGATAAAGGTTGAATAGCATGTCTTTATCCAGGGAGGAAACAGTCTACTTCATTTAATTTTGTGTGGATAAAGAATAGGTAGACTGTCATCTTAACCAAAATGTTAATTAAAAATTACCTACTTATTTTGATTTTATAGTCTTGCTTACCCTTGGTAATTTGTTTTAGGGCAAGTATTCTGATTAAAATATGAAAGCTTGAGCAAAAAGAATGCTCACTATGACAAAATAAAATTCACAAGGACTGGATTGACTAGATTTAACAGAAACTTGCAAATTTGTTTTCCGAGTATAATTATTTTAGCTACACAGCCAGCTCCAAAGATATTCTAGAGAAGTTTGTAACTCAAACTTGCTATACTAGCTGAGTAAATGATAAGTCTCAATGATGTGATGACATTTTGTATTACCTAAATCATGACTATATGTATAAAAAAATCTCTAACAGAATCTCATAGCTCGTTCCACAATGCGAGTAAATGTACCAGTCAATCTTCTGCGTAACTTGCATTATTTGTAACTTATGTATGAGTAACTCTTATGTTCGAGCACTATGTTTTGTGTAGACAGCTAAGATGAGACGAGCTACCCTTTAATATGCCTTTGCCTATCTGCAATCGGCTCCTTAGTCAGAATCAGATTTTTTCATTTTATTTTGTTTTGGCTGTTACGGGTATCATCCCATTAGCTGTCCCGTTTTACTTCTCTATTGCCTGTTGTCCAAGTCCAGGATTTGCCATCTTTTTATGAATAGATAGTTAAAAGTACCTACTGTTGATTTATTTGTAACAGACTGTAATTCAGTTCTTTGATATTTTTAATTTGTTGATTTCATTGTATTCTTACTGCAATCTTAGGTTTATATTGAAGATTAAAGTATATTAAAAGTTTTTATTTTAGGTATGACCTAAAATGTTTCAATACTTAAATCAAAAGTTTAAATTACTTTATTTTTTTGTAGACATTTATTATCTTGTTAGTGCCTAATTAATATTTGTTTGTTTTTTTGTAGTAAGTAGACATTTATTATCATGACAAGTGCCTGGTTTTAAAATAGTTTATTGGTACTGTACCAAAATCTAGTTTTAAGTAATGGTTATAGATAATTCATACTTTTATTAAACAACAGACTTTTATTTGTAGTTTTATTTCTACTTAGTAATTAAGTAAAGTAATTAAGTAAGTATTTCTACTTAGTAACTAAGAAAAGTTTTGTTGTGGAAGGGGAAAGTTCGCGCAGTACATTTTACATGCGTTTTCTATGAAAAATCGACCTCTGCACATCCGCCATTTTGTTTAAACTAATCTGCCGCCTACTGTACACACCTATCGAATAATTTTTAGAATCAATTAGGTACCTAATATAAAGGCTTGCCTATACTGGGCTCAATACACTTTAGTTGAAATACAAAAAGCTTATCGAAAATAGAAAATAATCTAATAAGACGGTGAAGGATCTAGATACTTGCTGCACCCCGCGGTTTCACGCGGCATAAAAATAGCCTATATTATTTTAGGTCTCCAGCTACTCATCGAGTTTCATGGTCATCTGTTCAGCGGACGACCTCTGGCGCGTCGTGCGAAAGCGCGACTGCAATGCAGAAGGTTGCGGGTTCGATTCCCGCAGGGTGCAAGTATATATGCTTAAAAAATATATATTTGTGTGTCCCTCTATGTATAATATTTATATATTTACAAAAGAAAAATAAATATAAGTAGGTACCTATTATATCCGTTGTCTAGTCACCGTAACACAAGCTTAGTCGCTTACCACGGGACTAGATGGCGCTGTGTGTTGTTCAAGGAATTTATTTATTTTACGTGATTGAATAACAAACACACACACATACATACTCACAAACGTACTTAGAGATTCAAAGTGGCCCGCCATTCTGACGTCAGGTTGGCCGGACCACCTTTGATTTTTCTGATACGTATCTCTGAAGCTGGCTTTATCTGTCTATCTGTAGAATTTCACCCATGAAAAAATTCAAAGAAATTGCGAGTTTCTGTTGAATCCAACGATAAATCCATATTCTTGTGATACATTTTGTCATATTTTGGCCAAAGTGAGGATTACTTATATTGGTTACGTTTTCGTATTTTAAATCAGAACGCAGCCAAAAAAAACCATGGTTATTAAAATCTAAATTAGAATTTATTAATTGTCATTTTAGATGAGTAAATTGCAGGAAATAGCTAATCAAGTAATCATAGATTTACAAATAAACTTGTTATGTGAAGCTTTCAGTTATCTCTTTCAACAGATGAACCGATTCCAATTTGGCCCAGCCAGCTGTTTTTCTAATTAATTTCAACTGTTCTTGAATAAAATCTAGAGTTAGTTGTCTTAGAGTATCAGCTGAATGTAAATCAGCAAGCTGTAATATTTCTATAGCATTATCTACAGTTAGTTTCTTATATAAAGCTTTTTCACAGAGACGCTTCAGGCCAATCAGCTGGTAGTAGTCGGCTGCAGTCAGCAACTTCTCAGGAAACTCGTCCACTTCCGGAGCTTTATCCGTGTAGATAAAAGATAGAACTTCGTGTAGAACCGTAGATTCTATAGGAGATTCCACAACGTTTGTGATACTTTCAGTAGTGTTGTGTGCGAAGTGAGCTCTCAAAACGGCACACCTAGCGGCCAACACTGCCTTGTGAGCTTTTAACTCCTCATCATCACTACTTTTTATTACAACATCAGTGTACATACTGTCAAGAAAGAGATTTTTCATGACATCGCTTAGCTCAGTTGGATTAATATGAAATAGATCTTTATCAATAGTGATCACAAACTCACATTCGAGGTCACTTTCATTCTTTAGACAGCAAATTTTGCCTCTATATTTAATTTGTGAATCCAAAATCGAAAACTTTGCAACCCTCAACCAAATTCCGCTGCCAACATTATGACGCTCCGTTAAACTAATAATAGATTGTGTCTGATCGTTGACACAATAATTACTCTTATCAAAAGTATACATCTTCAGTTGAATTGATTTGACAACTGTTATATCATCATCATTCGTTAGGGGAAAGAACCTAAAGTTAATTTCCATCTTTCTTTTTGACCTTAAAGGTCCAATCCCAAGCTGCAATTCCAACTCACCTTTGCACACTACAATTGTTGGGGATTTAATCTTGTATATGTTGCCTAAATTATTGTATAAGTTCATAAAGTCAGGAATAATCCAGTAAGCGCGTATTTATAAGCCATCCATACTAGGAGCCATCTTTGTGTATTTAAAACTTCCTGACCATTTAAAAGATTCGTCGAAAATATCATCTATTGAACTACTACTACTCAGAATACTACTCATTGTATTCTATCGCTATATTTTCCCAATAGGAGCAAATTCACAAAGTTCAATATCTTTCAAAATTGTCTAAACTTACTGCTGCGGAGATGAATATTTACCAATTTAATGTAGGTACTTCTTGTTATCACGAGTAATTATCTATTTTCAAATTGAAGATAAAAACCATATTCAATGGAGTTGAAGTAATCCTTGGTAATTTCTGTTCTTCACAATATATTCAATAAAATTAATGTTTCTTTTCAGAAATGTGTACGAATAACTACGATTGCCAAAAACACAATAATGAAGGAACTGTTAACTGATATTCTGTTACTTTATCAGTGATATGATAATTGATAAGCGATAGATATCAACATATTTATTTTTAAAGTTTTATTTTTCTGTACATAATTATACTAGTTGTATTACAATATGATGTATTACACTGATTGTATACTAGCTGTGCCCGCGACTACGTCCTTGTTGTTCGAACGCCTACATACCGCTGTCTAAAAATCCACACTTAAACAAGAGGAAAGGAAGGATACCTACTCGTTAAACGGTCGCCCTTCGGAGTACAGATGCTTTGATGGGCGACCGAATCAGTAATAGCGGTAGGTATGATGTTGCGCGCGGTACTTACCTTATAGATATCTATTATACAGGGTGTCCCAGAAACGAGTGTCAAGCGAAAGTCCAGAGGTAGAGGACGTTAAGGGGTCAACCCGAATCACCCCCATGTATGTTCCGCGATTTTTCGTAGTTTAGAAGTTATGGCCTTTTTTCTCATTTTTCTACTAAAATGCGACCACTGATACCTATTTGGTCATACTAACTGCAATAATTGAGATAATTGGCTGATTTCTATTCAAATGTGGAGCTGAATAATAAGGTCATGTTACCTGTAACAAAGAAAAGGCGTAACACTAACCAAACTGTTACAAATTAAAAACGAATTTTATAAAGTGAGCGTTGTCAAAACGCTATAAACACTTTAAAGAGCAATAAATAGAAAAGCTCGCCTATTTTTTTTTTCCAAAACAACTTCATTAGCTATCTACCCTATTAATTTTATTGGTCTATCATTAGAGGATCATAGCAAAAAATTTATTTAAAAATTCTTTGGTCGAAAATTCTTTCACTCATCTTACTTAAACCTGAAGGGAAACTCCAGGCCTAATCGAATAAACTAAAAAAACCTATTTGTTCTTATTGTATTTAATACATTTATTTGTACAAATCTTAATTAAGATTTGTGCAGGAGTTTCTTTGCGGAAGACAAAAATCATCACTAGATGGCGCTAGTGGTAAAATACATCGTGGTATCGTTGCGTTTTTATGTCAAAAACCACGTTTGTTGTATGGGAGCTCCCTTAAATATTTGCGGGTACAGTAATACATCCTCTGTAAAAATTTCAACTGTCTAGCTATCACGGTTTATGAGATACAGCCCGGTGACAGACGGTCAGACAACGAAGTTTTCGTAATAGGGATGAGTAAGAGAATTTTCGACCAAAGAATTTTTAAATAAATTTTTTGCTATGATCCTCTAATGATAGACCAATAAAATTAATAGGGTAGATAGCTAATGAAGTAAGGAAGTTTTTGAGGTTGTTTTGAAAAAAATATAATATTCGAGTTTTTCTATTTATTGCTCTTTAAAGTGTTTATAGCGTTTTGTCAACGCTCACTTTATAAAATTCGTTTTTTATTTGTAACAGTTTGGTTAGTGTTACGCCTTTTCTTTGTTACAGGTAACATGACCTTATTATTCAGCTCCACATTTGAAAAGAAATCAGCCAATTATCTCAATTATTGCAGTTAGTATGACCAAATAGGTATCAGTGGTCGCATTTTAGTAGAAAAATGAGAAAAAAGGCCATAACTTCTAAACTACGAAAAATCGCGGAACATACATGGGGGTGATTCGGGTACCCCTTAAGGTCCTCTACCTCTGAACTTTCGCTTGACACTCGTTTCTGGGACACCCTGTATACGTAAGATAATTTGATAAACAGGATTTTTGCGAAAATTCTAAGGATTTCGCAAAAACCCGGATAATTAGATAATATTCGTTGGCTGTTATAAACTAAGCGCACGGATTGGTCGATCGGAACACCTAAAACTACATCTTCTCTGATTGACGTCTCTTTGTGTTTGTGAACCCAGTGAAACAAAACGGAGCACCCCGACTAGTATAGGTTAGGTTAATGTTAGAACATGATTACACGCAGCGCTTTGGCGAGCTAAGCGCTGCGTCGGGGTGGTTGTCGCTCGTGTCCATCACCTTGGCCGGACCATACAATAGCTTTACACCAAATTACGCTCAATATTTAGTACCTATTTGGTACCTTTGTTCATAAATTTGGTACCTACGTGGTTTCGAAAATATTAACGATACAAAGTGGCCGGCCATTCTGACGTCAGGTTAGCCGGACCAGCTTCGATTTCTGGCCATCCACTGTTACGTGCTCCGTTATATATGCCAATATTTTGTACCTATTTGGTACCTACGCAAATATTTTAAACGTCTTTATTTCTAATTTCAGGATGCTTACTTCGGGAGTTGTTCACGCAATCAACGTTAATAATGATTTGGATGAGGTAAGATTTAAGATAGGTACCTACTTAGTACTCTTTTTAAGAGCGCATCTTAAAAATATTTTCAAGGTGAAATTCTTCATCAAAAATCCTCCCGTGACGCGGTTCGAACCCGTGCCCCTCAGTTGCCGTGCAATTGCGCTACTAACATAACCCACCACACAGTAGATGTCAACGTATGCTTACAACATTTTGGCCATACAACAAAATTAAATAGTCCATTGAAAAGTTAGGTACATTTAGGGTTGCAATTGTCAGAGGACGCAATTTTTTTTTTGAAATTATCAAGGGGGTTTATTTGACGAACTATAGGTCTCACAAAAAAAAATTAACATTTTGTGTTGCAAATAGGATTATCTACAACATTTGTTAAGTAAATTTTTGTCGTAGAACTTAAAATAAAAAGTTATAGGCGAAAATCCATTAAAGTTTGTGAAATAAATTCTACACACATCAACAATGTCTAGGGATATTGTATTTTAGACTTCCTAGCTTATAAACTATTTACAGTATCGAAAAAGTTTCTATATAAAAAATAAACTCCGCCGTCTCGTCTTTCGAAATTAAAAAAAAAATCATTTTAAAAACAAAAGAATACGCGGTAATTCGAATTTGGCTTTTTCACAGTTAGTTTTGGTTACCATTTAACCCAGCTGATTTTGTAAATAATAAGCTTTTGCACATTTTTTTTATTCAAATAGAGTGTGTGTATTGTCACAGAATAAATAATAGTACTACGTACAGAAGCTGCACGGCTTTGATCTTGAAGAAAGCCGCCATTTTAATAGCCTACAAAATTTCCGACGCACCTGGTGCATTCGAAATCGCGCCTTACTACTAAGCTCATAAGAGCGCAATTCCTTTGTGTTCAGAATTTACCTACGCCTCAGTTCAAGCGTTAGGGTTGTACCATAGAGTGTAGGTATCTTTCTAATATATAAAATTTCCATGTCACAATGTTAGTTACCGTACTCCTCCGAAACGGCTTGACGGATTTTTACCAAATTTTATATGCGTATTCGGTAGGTCTGAGAATCGGCTACTATCTATAATTTATAAGGCAAAACAACGTTTGCCGGGTCAGCTATAATAATATAATAGTTGAGTTGTACGTACATTGAGCAAAGTAAAATAAATAACAACACAATTTTAAGAAAATCATTTATTGTATTTACAATTGTTTAACTTTAATATAGTGTTGTGTGTATTTATTACCATCTCTAAAGTAAGTACCCATTATTAAACTTTAATGTTGCAAAAATTCGAAATCGAACAAACAATTTTACGTAACGTACAACATGCGCGCGCTTCGCTTGCGACAACCGCACTGAACTTGGATCGCCGGCGGTCCGTGACCTTGCGGCCGGGCGGTAGGTAATTATAGCGCGCAAGTACATAGAGTGAAGGAGGCCTGGTATTGTTTATTGTTATGTCACGTAGACATGAACAGATTAGAGCTGTAGGCATGTTGGAAGCTGGCGCTATTCAACGCGTAGTGGCTGACACTCTACGGACCCACCAAAATGTGATCTCTAGGTTGTGGTCACGTTATCGTGTTACGGGTGATGTTGCGGAACGGCATTCTGGCAGAAGTCGTGTCACAACTCCTAGACAAGACCGTTTTCTACAAAATATCGCTAGGAGACACCCCACTGTTACGGCTATGCAAATGGTTCAAAGGCTTCAATCTGACCACCAATTGTTAGTAAGCGACCAAACTGTGAGAAGACGATTACATGAAGCCGGTCTTCATTCTCGCAGACCACTTCGAGTTCCAGCTTTACGGCGTGGCAATCGCGGGCGAAGACTTTTGTGGGCTCGAGAACATTTTGTATGGAGTAACGAGCAATGGTCGATGGTACTGTTTTCTGACGAGTCTCGGTTCGGATTTCATCCGGATTCGCGAAGACTACGAGTTTGGCGACTTCCAGGTCGACAGCGCCGTCTCCAACATGTGCAAGAAGTCCATTCCTATCAAGGCGGGACCATCATGGTATGGGCTGGAATCCGAATAGGTGCGCGAACCGATCTCATTTGGATCAGAGGGAACATGATAATAAAACAAAGGAGTACTTGGCAACGACTGACAACCATAGTTTATTTATCTTTCTATGAACTATAGACTAAAGCTATTGATCTACCAAATAGGTGTACAATATTTAGATACAAGGTTCCTATCATTAACACATGACTGCGTGGAAATATCGTAATGAGGTAGTGGAACCTGTAATTATCCCACATAGGGTGCAAATGGGCCCGGAGTTCCAACTTATGCACGATAATGCCCGCGCACATACGGCGCGTCTGGTATCAAATGAGCTTCGGGAACATGATGTCAGAGTTATGGACTGGTCTGCTCAGTCCCCCGACATGAATCCTATCGAACATGCATGGGACATGTTACAAAGAAGAGCTATGAATAATTTCTCTCCAGATTTGACGACAGAAGAGCAACTTTTCATACACTTAAAACGGACCTGGGACCTTATTCCGCAGCCAGACTTGGACAACCTCATTTTAAGTATGAATAATCGATGCCGCACGCTTATAAATGTCAGAGGAGGAAATACCGATTATTAAATTTAATAAAATGCATATTTTTTTTGTAATTAAAGACTTTTTTTGATATTCAATACTTTTATTCCATAAACACAGCATAACACATTAAAATAAACTTTTATTTCATATACTGGTGTCTTAAGATATTATTTACTGATATTGTGAAAATTAAGAAAAACTATAATATCCCTAGACATTGTTGATGTGTGTATTGGTCATTTATGAACCGATTTTGATGATTATTTTTTTATTTGGAAGGTTGAAGTCCCAAGGTCCTGATCGCGTTATAATCATTTTTTTAATTACCTACCTCGACGTTTCGGCAAACGGGTCACACCGGCCGTGGTCCCGAGAAGACTCGAAGACTATTGTTTACTTAGGCTGAGATTCATAAACAGAACTTTACTTCGCATCAAAGTAGTTTTCGCAAAGCATGCTTTCAAATCTCGAAGTTTACTATGGCCGATTTCAATTTCATAGTCGTCACTCGAACTTTACTTTAGATAGAGCGGCTTTGCGCTGTAGTAAAGTAAAGTCAAAGTAAACCACGACAGTAATACGTTCTACGCAAATTTTATATTATTCAACATTAGTAAATTAATAACTAATCATACAATTTTCTTACAAATAAAATAATTTGTATACATTATCAAATAAAAATGTTTGTCAGCTGCGTCGCGACTATCTATAATATATAATAATTTCACAAATGCCGTTACTGAAATATTGTAGTAAAAAGAAACGTAATTTTTGTATAACCTGTTTACTGTCGTTGTTAAATGTCAAAACTATTTACGTTTTTGCTTTTCTTTTCCCTTGCTCTTGCTATATTGAATTTTATATTAACGACTTGGCTACCATCCCCGGACACCGTATTCTTGGATTACACGATAACTTGCTGCTAACACAATGGACAATATCGAAAACATTGAGCAAAGACTCAATCGTAGGTATCGATAATATTGGCGTCAAAATAAAGCAGCTAAAACAAATACACAACAAGCACAGTAGAGTGACTGTAGAGTACCCATGTAGTACCTATTTCACAGAAATGACATTGCCGTTTATGAGTGCATAATACAACCAGATTGAATATACCAATAAACTCTAAATTTTGCACTAGTCACAAGACTATTAAAATTAGTAGTATAATAATTCAAACTTTACTTTGAGACGAAAGTCGACGATATTGTGGACTAGTAGGTACTTTACGAAGCAAAGCAGGGTTTCTCGAAGTAAAGA
This sequence comes from Idaea biselata, assembly GCA_958496205.1. Classification (NCBI taxonomy): domain Eukaryota; kingdom Metazoa; phylum Arthropoda; class Insecta; order Lepidoptera; family Geometridae; genus Idaea; species Idaea biselata. The sequence continues at coordinate 1,503,840 of OY292399.1, forward strand.
CCGTCCTTAGCATGACTATGAAACATTATTTTGAGCCAAAGTGCGACTTTCTTACAAAGTAAAGGCTTAGTGCGGTTTATGAATCTCAGCCTTAGACTATACCTAGGTATACGTAGGTATATCGTTCTTTGCCATCTAGAGCGTCAGTGTTCTATTTTACTTGTAATTTAGTTAAAGTTTTACCCGACTGCTGAAGAGGGTTATGCTAAGTATGTGTGTAGGCTCGTATGTATGTATGACTTACGCATATGAGGTACAATTATTTATAGATCTTTCTTCGGTTTTCGCTATACTGATTTGAAATTAAACGTCGTCGAAAAAGGAGTTTAATAATACCCAAAAAAATGAATTTAACTTCAAATATTTAATATCTTCCACTTTTTATAAATTTCAGGAAAGTCTAGATCGAGTCCATTTGCTGGTTCACAATATAGTCCCCCCTTTCCTGGATGGAAGGATTGTTTTCACCAAACAACCGGAACCAGTTATTCCTGTAAGTAATTTTACTAATATTATAAATATGAAAGTTTGTGTGTAAGTAAGAAATTAAGTAAATGAGTATGTTTCTTACTCCTTCACGCAAAAACTACTGAACTGATTGCGATAGGACTTGGGATGCAGATAGCCGGTTTATACTATTAGTATATAGGGTGAACCATTTAAATGGACCTTCAGGGGGATATCCTAAACTATAAGAGATATAGCGAAAAATTCTGAAAGGAGTCGCGTCTCCGATTTTGGCAAAAACAAAAATGGAATTATTATATTTTTGAAAAATTAATTACCCTAGCCATGAACCTTGCCTTTTTGCAAAAAAATAAACATCCTATATTATTATACCGACCGATAGTGTTGCTGATAAAGATCAAATTCTGGAAACAAACATAGTGTTTACCACACGGGAGAGAAATGGCTACTTTTAATAAGTTTTTCTATTGTGTTTTTAGGTAAAAGATCCGACAGCAGACATGGCAATAAATGCGCGAAAAGGTTCCGCACTTGTCAAGGCGTTTAGGGAACAGAAAGAAAGGAGAAAAGCTCAAAAGAAACATTGGAAGTTAGAAGGGACCAAAATAGGTACGTTTTATGTTCAGACTAGCAGTGTCCCGCTGCTTTACCAGCGTAAAACCCGATCCCGCGGGATTTTCCAAAAACCCTTTCTTAGTGGATTTATACACACCACAAAGAATACACTGTTCAAATTTCATGTCTCTAGGACCAGCACTTTGGGCTCTGCGTTGATATATAGATCAGTCAGTAAGTCATTCTATCAGTCAGGACCTTGAATTTGATCCTACTTATAAACGATCCGATTTGACCTATATCGATAGATATAATACATACCGCTTGCCCCATCACTATCTCCTATTCCCACCCGTCGACGTCACCCAACCGGTGTGCAAGCGCACGGCCAACGCCGCCGCACATACCTAACCGCTCGCACCTTCCCCTTTAGTGCCCAGTGAGCGTACGGGCGCGGGGGACGGGGGGGCTCTCTAGTTCTGGTTGCACTCCAAGCTACTCGTCGAGTACTTTGACTCGGTGCAATACATTTTAACTACCCCCTATTGTCATAAGCGTAGATTATACTAAAATCTCGCAAATCACGTTATTATCTATTTTAATGTAATTTCATGTTATAATGAGCTAGAGTATTTTTATTACCTATGTATATTAAACTTTTATAGGCGACTTTAGCCTGACAAAGTAGATTTAAAATTATTTTATATCAGTATTTAAATTATGTACTGTTTTGTTAAAAATTTAAGACAATAAAGAAGTTTGAAAATTGAAATTGACTTATAAACGATGACTAACAGATTCTAAGACTAAGTTATGTAAAATTTACTCCGCGTAAGTCCCGATCCCGTGGGAATATCGGGATCAAAAGTAGCCTATGTTTCTCCTCGATAATGTAGCTTTCCATTGGTGAAAGAATTTTTGTAATCGGTCTAGTAGTTTCGGAGATTACCCCCAATATACATACATACACGTTACCAACGTTACCAACGTTACTTCTTTACATATGGCATTTCTGCCAGCAATTAAGGGCAATTTAGGCTAATATCACGTGTATAGTTTAATTATAATTTTACAATGCGGGTAGGCAAGTACAACAAAAATGGTGGCGAATTTTATTGCAACTCCATCTGTTTGTAATGCGATAATTCCGTGTTCGGCACTGTTATTTTATTTACACTACAGTCGTTATCTTTCACGAAACTAAATTGATTATTATGCCACCAAAATTAAACAATTTACACGGTTTCACGAAAATAAAATTCAGGACCTCGCGTTCACCAAGGCGTCTCAAACAGAACTCTCCTTTACAATATTAGTATAGATTTGTTTCTGTCTGTCAACTTTGAAACGTTTATTTAATACTAGCAGATTCCCGCGGTTTCACCCGCGTAAGTCCCGATCCCGTGGGAATATCGGGATCAAAAGTAGCCTATGTTACTCGGGGTGAATGAAGCTTTCTAATGGTGAAAGAATTTTTGAAATCGGTCCAGTAGTTTCGGAGATTACCCCCAATATACATACATACAAACATACATGTTACCAACGTTACCTCTTTATAATATTAGTATAGATTCTATTTAAGTGCTTAAGTCTGCACTGGGCTTTCATACAATTTTTTAAAGAAACTATAAGTACATTTGCAAAAACACACGATAGACGTTTATTTAATAATTTTGAATAATAATTGCAGGTAACATAATGGGTATCCAGAAGAAAGAAGAGGATATTGAAGATGGACCAACTAAAGAAGCTTACAAGTATGCCGAACATTTGGACAAAGGTAAAGTTCTTTTAATTTTTGTATGTAGCTCAAGGCTATTTTATTTAGAAAATTTATTTTCAAGGAAAAAAGAGGGGGGGGGGGGTTCAAGGGTTTTTTTTTTAAAGGTATAGTATTAACCCCTGCCTTGACCGCAACAAGGCATTTTTCGGTTATTTTGACCCAAGATACAGGGCAAGCTTAAGCTTACTCCACCTAACAATGACCATCGCCATAAATAGCATGGATTAAAAAGTTGCTTGCGCTGCATAAATCATCTAAAAAAATAGATAAAAAAAGGCCAATTGGTTTGACCACTATCTCACCTGATGGTGCCTGCTTGCACAGACCCGAGGCAAGTGGGTTTCGGGGAGGGAACCAAGGGTCCTCCCCTTTGAATCAGGGTACCGCGGGGTTGGGCTAGCCCGGCAGCCAGACCGGCCACATCTATCGGTGGCTTAGTAGGGATATGTCGCCCAACATGGGTTTGGCCTCGCGGGGGTTTGTGGTTGTCAGTCGCAGAGGATGGCACGTTTGTCAACGCCGGCATGCTTGTCACCGGGGGTCGTCCTCATACGCGACGAGCGCTTTGCACGTCGTTTCGACGAGTGCGCGAGGCTCAGGAGTAGCCTTAGTGGTGGCTCTCGGGGTGCCGCATCTCCGGCTGCGCTGCGCCATAAAGCGTAGGTCTCTATACGCTAGGGATGACCGGTCCTTACCAGGATTTATAGGTTCATGGTAGGCATGTGGATCCATGCCGGGAAGTGAGCGTGCCTTTAACAGCTCCGGTACCACACATGGATATGTGGGAGGTGGCTTCTCTACCGGCCCCAGCGAGGTTGTCGTTAGCTCCTCTTTCGAGGAACGAGTGGTGAGCGGCTTCATTGCTCCGGTACCAGTCTCGACAATCTGGTAGTACCACTTTGGTACGGGGTAGCTCTCCCTTTAGAGAACCGAATCTAGCGTTTGGGGACACGATCTGTCTATAACTGATCCCGCACGGTTGCCCTCCGGGGTGGTCGGACGGAACAGCGGACCCATCTCTTCATACCCTAGCTGGCTTGGCTTACCTAGCTTGGGACGCTATAACATATATGCGTAGGAGACTTGGAACGGGTTGCTATCTCACCTGATGATAAGTTCAAGTTCATTTATTGGTAAATATAATAGATTTACAAGTCGTCATAATCATCATATGAAACCATAATAATAATATGTAGCTTATATACTAAATTTAGAATACCTAATTGCATTATCAATAGGTATAAAAATGTAAGGTAAGTGATGATATGGTCTGAGATGTAACACGCTTCTTCTTCTTTTCGTGTAGTGGTGTGGCTCACCTGGTGTTAGAGTTTTCAGGTCACCCTAAGGCCTCTAACTTGACCTAACGACTGCTATCAGAGATTACAACCGGGACCAACTACTTAACGTGGCTTCCAAAGCACGGAGGAGCTCGAGAAAATGATTATTTGCCACACAAATGTTCGGTCAACCATCCAAGTAATGACAGAGCCAAGCGTTGCTTAACCTGTAACACGCTTTTTTAGAAGAAAGAAGACGGCAGTGGAAGAAGATCCGACCCGTCTTACTTAGTGACTGCACCGGCTAACGTATCGAAACACAGTCAAGCCCGTTTGGCGCTACGACTTAGACCGGTGGGTCGTAACAAGCGCGGCCGTAGGCGAAACCAAGAGTAGCATTTTAAAACGCAACTTTTTGAACAATTTCTTTGTTTTATTAGGGTTTGCTTGCATTTATATAACACCTAGGTACAAAACTGAACCTCTTTCATGATTTTGATCAGCTCACTTTTGCACCTAAGATATGACACATTTAAAAAGCACTACTTAATCCAAAACAAAGGACGATCGGACCAGAAACAAAAGACGATCGAAGTAGAAACAAAAAAACGATCGAAAAAAAAAGGAAAAGAAAAGAAAAACATTTCATGGTTTTTAAAGTCAAAATTGAGTTCTAATAATAACATTAAAAATAATAAAAACTATATACTGTTGTTTTTTCTAAACATTTTTAGAACAAGAAGTGGAATCGAAGTCGGACTTTGTGAAAAAGAAGACAATACAGGAGCAGAGAAGATTTCTTCCAGTGTTCGCTGTGAGAGAAGAATTGTTACAAGTCATTAGGGAGAACAGTGTCGTTATTATTGTTGGTAAGTCCTACTTTTTTTCTTCTTCTTAAGACGGGGATAGATGATATCAACTGTCCTTTTTCGGTTGCATACTCCGAGTGGGAGGGAACTGATTAAAATAACGATAATTTCTCGTAAAAACAGGTTATTTGTGGCTTGTTTCAGCGTGAAATTTTATTTCTAAGATCGTCAATTCACATATGTCTGGTGTTTAAATTTAGAACACACCAATATGTTCGACCTCCATCTCAATGCTTATAAAATTTCCTTGCCCAAATAATACTCGACATACAAACACTTTTCTTTTTCTCGTAGTCACGGTATAAAGTATGGTATGCAACTCTTGACTAAAGTACGGATTTACATTGACGGTCATGAATCACTCGCGTCGCTCGGGATTCTAACACTTTAATCATTCACGTCTGGTGATCCCAGGGTTGGTAATTTCTTGTCCCAGCGGGTTAGCCTAGCTATCCAGCGTGGGAACGCTGCCAGCGTTTTGGGCACCATGCCGCGGGAGGGCGGTGCCGACAAGTTCTTGTTGATTTATTGTTTATGTGAATAAATATCTTACATACCCATAACAATTCGGTGTGATATGTGACAGGTGAGACCGGCAGCGGTAAGACGACCCAGCTGACACAGTATCTGCACGAGGAAGGGTTCAGCAAGTCCGGCATGATCGGCTGCACGCAGCCGCGCCGCGTCGCCGCCATGTCCGTCGCCGCGCGCGTGGCGCAGGAGTGCGGCGCGAGGCTCGGTTAGTTGCGAGACTCTTACATCTCTCTTCTCTCTCTAGCTCTAGCGCCCGCGCCGGGGACACTATCTAACCCGGTCCAGACCAGATCTAATCCTGGTATGTCGCCGCCAGGGCTCGGTCTGGTAAGCCTTTCAGGTGTTTTCGAATGGGTTTTGTTACTATACCTTATAATCCGTAAAACAAGTTGAATGGGTTTTTCTAAGCGCTGTTTTATAACATAACAAAACCCCTTCACACCCCTTACATATACTTTTGGGATACTCTTTCGACTGCGACACTTTGACCCTTATATATTTGACATACGGTCTAATATTCCCTGGTACCGCAACCTAACCCTATATTTCCCCTCCAGGTGAAGAAGTAGGGTACGCGATCCGGTTCGAAGACTGCACGTCTCCCAACACGGTCATCAAGTACATGACCGACGGGATCCTGCTGCGCGAGGGGCTGCGCGAGCCGGACCTGGACCATTACTCCGCGGTCATCATGGACGAGGCCCACGAGAGGTCGCTGTCTACTGATATGCTGTTCGGGCTGCTTAGAGAGGTAAGTCGCACACCTGACCCTATATTATCCCTTTGCTGATTTTATTTAGTACTAGCAGATTCCCGATCCCACGGGATTTACGGGATCAAAAGTATCTTATGTCCTTCTTCTGATTCTAAGCTACCTCCCCACTAATTTTCGGCCAAATCGGTTTAATTTCTCGAGTTCTAAATAGTAACCGAACCCGATTTTCTGAAATAGATATAGATAGAAATTTTCAAAAATCCTTTCTTATCGGATACCTACATCACGGTTTAAAGAGTAACTTCAGCCCTCTATAATCAGCGGTTTAGGCTGTGCGTTGATCAGTCAGTCAGCATTTTATAGATAGAAATATAGATATTATGTTATAGATGATGATATAGATATGATAGATATGATATAGATATTTTATGGATATATTACTTCGCGGTTATTTATGAACGAGGCTCTCGAGAGGTAGCTTTCTACTGATAGCTCTTCGGGCTGCTTAAGGAGGTAAGTCTTATATTTAAGTTTAGATTTTTTTACAAGGAAAAATGCATCAGTGAAAAGATCCCCGAATTTCCCAGTTGATTCGAATTAGAATCAAGCCTATCTCTTTCTGTCACTCCTTCAGAAAAAGATAGGTTTACCCTATTCAATGCCGGATCTACAAGATTCAAAATTTTCCCATGTTTACGATTTTGATAAACATTTAGCGAGTTTTATCATTTTAACCCTAAGATACATTTTACTCTTTACCCTCAAATCATGGTATACCCATATCATATCACGCTTTTAACTTTCAAAACATAAACGAAATTATTCCCAGAACATATAGGTTTATCAATAAAATAAACATTAACCGCCTTATGGCAGAACCAAGTCTAAGTGTAAACCTGGTTTAAGGTCAGACTAGGTTAACTTTATCAATCTATATAAGTACTTATAAATATGATTAAGACGAAATGTTTCTTTGTTTGTAATGAATAGGCTTTGAAACTACTGGTCCGATTTCAAAAATTGTTTTACCAATAGAAAGATACATTACCGAGGAGTAACACCGGCTACTTCTAATGGAACTTCTTCATCGTTTCTTAATCGTAGACTACGATTTGACACATCTTCCTAAAGAAAAAACGTCAAATACAAAAAACCCAAACGTCAGATCTTAGGCTATAATTAAAAAACATACTGGAGAAGATAATTATTTCCAAAAATGGTAACCCACCAGCTAACTTTTTGCCACATTTCTTTTTCGATCCTCCCCTAAATGAAACCTGATAAAACAATAGTTTACGCTTAGACCACGTTCTGTTATAAGGAGGTTTTAGTTTATCAACAAAATAAACGATAAAATTAAACAAATGATTCTGACCTAAGTTTGACGATAATTGTTGTTTATAGTTCAGTTTTTTTTTAATTTGTAAATTTGAATATGTGTAAGTATAGGTTCATTCGGTTGGATCAATTGAGATTTATCTAGTTTTTTTTACGACTGAGTGTTTGTAGTAGATAGTAGAATAGTAGGTATATAAATATTTATTAACTCCCTTACTTAAAGACGATGACTAACTCTATGTAACGTTTGCTTTTACTGTGACATGAGGTTTTTAGATTACAGACAGAGACAACCGTTATACTTAGTCACCTGTTAATCGTCGTTTATAAGTAAGGATGTAAATGTTTTCATGTCCAGGTCCGAACTAGTTTTGCCCCCTTTTGGGTTTTGACTGTAACTTATACAAATACATGATCGGTTTGAATACGTACAGGTGGCTCATGTTACTCCCAAAAATGCAGTATCTTCATACTAGTTTCAACCGCGTAAGTCCCGATTCCTTGGGAATGTCGGGATTAAAAGTAGCGTATGTTACTCCTCGAGCTACATAAAGACCAATAAAGAGTTACATTATCCAAAGATAATGTAGCTCTTTATTGGTGAAAGAATTTTTGAAATCGGTCCAGTATTTTCAGAGCCTATTCGTAACAAAAACACCCGGCCAAATGCGAAACTCGCGCACGAAGGGTTCCGTACCACTATCAGATTTGAGTACGGAACCCTAAAATTGTTTACAACAACCAATTTTTAAATTTGATAGGAATTTAAATTTGATATTTAGCTTCGATTCTTACTCCCGTGAAGTCCCGTGATACGACCGCACCACTCAAACAAAAAAAGAAAAAAAAGCTATGCAATAGTTTAAAACTTTGACACAAAGAAAATATGAAACTCATAAGAAACTCTTTGGTAAGTGAAGGCAGACTGGTATATTTGACAGACAGGGCAGCCATTTTGGATTCCATGACCAACTCGATTTGATTCTGACCAATCAGAAGCGACCTCAGATTGTACTAAAATTGCCTTGTAGTTTTTGAAACACGTTTGTTGTATGGCAGCCCCTCTTAAATATTTGTTTTATTTTGTTTTTAGTATTTGTTGTTGTAGCGGCTACCGAAATACATCTTCTGTGAAAATTTCAACCGTCTAGCTATTACGGTTCATGAGATACAGCCTGGTGACAGACGGACAGACAGACAGACCGACGGACAGACAGCGAAGTCTCAGCAATAGGGTCCCGTTTTTACCCTTTGGGTACGGAACCCCAAAAAAAGAACAAATAAATCTTCCCTCTTTATAATATTAGCATAGATTAAATTTCAGCAAAATCGATCTAGACGTTTTGTAAATTACCCCAACATACATACATGTTACCAACGTTACCTCTTCATAATTTTCGGAAAAATTAGAATTGATTGTCGTATAATATTATGGTTCCTATTTTGATAAAAATCACGCTGTCTCGCTCTCGTTTATAGAGCCGTAAATACATTTCCGCAGGAGAGACAGAGACACAGATAGAACGGCTAAAACATGGAATCCTTCGAGCCAAGCCACCAAGGATAATTTAAACTGGAAAAACATTTTTTTCTATAAAACTGTTAACGAATCGACTTAAATCAATATTATTTATCGCTTCATTATCTCTTCAAGTTAGTTCTATTGTTAATTCCTTTATGATTCTAGAATATTTTTCCTATAAAGTTGTTCTAAGTGGTTATAAATCAGTATTGTAGATAATAAGCACCATTTTATTGTGAGAAAACCCGTTTTGAATAGAGTAATTAAATAGTTGCCTAGTCGCGTCCGGCGATTTCACCTGCGTAAGTCCCGATCCTGCTGGAATATCAAGATCAAAAGTAGCTTATGTCCTTCTCTGAAGTCCCATCTATGTCTATAAGTATACCAAAATTCATCAAAATCGGTTCAGTTGCCTAAACGTAACAGACATACAGTTAGAGTTACCTACTAGCTGCGTCTCGCGGTATTAACTCGCGTAAGTCCCGATCCCGCGGGAGTTTAGGGATCAAAAGTAACATATGTAACTCCCTGATAATGTAGCTTACTATTGGTATAAGAATTTTTGAAATCGGTTCAGTGGTTACGGTTATTACCCCCAATATACATACAGACATACATACACGTTACCTCTTTATAAAATTAGTATAGATTAGTAAGGATTTTTAGGATTCCGTACCCTAAGAATTAAAACGGAATGGTTTATAAAAAATAGTTGGTTTGATACCTGTCAACTGTCAGATTTTAAATTTCGATCTTCTTTTTTTTTATTACGATCGACCAACTATGGGCGGTCACTGTCAAATTTGAAAAAGGTGCATTTGGTCCCGATATCAAACTAACGTGGGCTCAGTTGACCACTTACAAATTAGAGAAGAGGGTATTTGGGCTCTGATGGTCCCAGTTTCGTGGGGAGTCAGTTGCCCCTAACCTTTCTAAACAGTTGTAGGGATCTGTCCTCATGTCCTGTCCTTTTCCCATCAAACTTCCACGTTAAGGTTGTTATAATAATTCAAAACACAGGCTAATTTTATCTTCATTTATTAAAAAAATGCTTCAATATAAATTAAACATTAATTATAATTACACATGTACGATATTCCACAACAGACAATCAACATCTCAATCATTGTTAACAACTCATTTAAAATATTGTTAACAGCTCATTTAAAATATTGTTAACAACACATTTAAAATACGAATACTTTAACATTCTGACCAGAGACTGATCAAAAAAATCCAATACTTTTTTAGAGTCCCATCGTTCCTCGCTTCTACAAAGACCCGACAGAACCCTGATACTCTAATAGGCATATTTTCATCAAGACAATTTTCATAGAAAATCATACAGTCTTATAATATCAGAAATGAAAATTAGAAATACTTGCAGACTAGCTTTCCACTCACAGAACATCAATACAAGATTTCATATTCTCTTTAGAGTTATACAATAATATTAATATAGTAATATCTTAAATAGATAAGTTTTAAAGTTATATTAATGAGCGTTGGCGCGTCTTTTTTGTATTTAAAGGAATGTTCTGTTGATTTTAATTTCAGTTTTTTATAAGGAATTCTAATAAGTACAAAATTTTATAGTCGAGAAATACCTACATTGCAAGAAAGAAAACTGAACTGAATTGAACGAAATTCAAATTTCGAAGCTTTTAAAGCCTTAGATTCGTTTTTTTAAACATAATCGATGCATTATATAATAAAAACCCTTCTTTGCGTCGCGCAAAATAGCATTATATTCGAAACGATATAATTCAATGATTCTAAATTGAACCATTATTAAGTTATAATATAAGTTATTCAACTGATCGAGTGAAGAACTTTACGATTTGTAATTCTTTTAAAGTCTTTCAAGTTGTAGATCCATTATTTAAACATGTTAAATATTCAAAAAATAATTTGAGGTGACACAGAATTAATAGTTTACATGAATTGAACGAACAAAGAACGATACGATTTGAATTCCAAATTTCGAAGCTCTAGTTTCGTTTTTAAACTTTATCAAAAACACATCATCTAGTTGATATCTAAAACTTTAAAGTTAAAGAAACAATTCAAAAAGAGAACATAAAAGATTTCGAACTGAACGAACAAAGAACGATACGATTTGAATTTCAAATTTCGAAGCTTCCAAAGCTCTAGATTCGTTTTTTAAAACATGTTCGGCAATACATCAGTTAGTTCATATCAAAAAATCAATTTAAAAAGAGAACAGAAACGATATCGAACTGAATGAACGAACAAAGAACGATACGATTTGAAATTCAAATTTCGAAGCTTCCAAAGCTCTAGATTCGTTTTTTAAACGTGATCAATACGGTTTTTCTGTATCCAGAAGCAAGGTATGCAAGATCCAGCGGTGGGGCCGCTGGGAAGCGACGATCAGACTGATCGCGCTTTCTCCCTCACTTGGTTTTGGTTGACGAGCATCACGCCCATGCTCATCCCGATGTTACCCCATTTTAGAGACTCGCTTATCTGAAACAAAGATTTAATAAATTAGTTTACAGTCAGAATATTAAAAATAGGGGTTCCTTTTTTACCTTTTGAAATCCTACGGAACCCTAAAATCAATCCTTGACTGCTTTAAGCAGATATTGAGTGAGCAAATACGATGATCGAAGTAACCAACTAAAAAAGATTCTATGGGTCATTTTAAATGTTGAAGTCTTTTTTTTTACTCCTTTTGGGATTTGGTAGAAAATTTGATTAGATTCAATTGTGAACAGTATTACAACATAATACTAATATTATAAATGCGAAAGTAACTCTGTCTGTCTGTCACCCCTCAACCGCTGAACCGATTTTGATGAATGTTAGTATAGAGATAGTTGGAACTGTGGAGAAGTACATGGGCTACTCTTGATTCCGATATTCCTGCGAGATTGGGAGTTACGCGGGTAAAACCGCGGGGCGCAGCTACTACATAATAATAAATAAATCAAGGATTTATGTACATATCATTTTAATAATAATAAAGATTTTACGATGCAATTCGGGGCCGAAATTGTCAGTGGTCTTCCTCAAAATTACTACATTGCATACAAAACTATCTAGATCCACTATATTTAATTAACCAAACCAGTTTCTAAAATAACACCCCTCTTTTTCCGTCGGTGGTTAAAAACTAGTCTTGGCACAAAGGCCTCCTACATAACATGTATTATTTTGTAGATAACTCTAATTCTATTACTACTATTTGTGTACTAGTACTAATTATACTACTAGTACTATTTATACTACAAGTACTATTTTTATTCATTAACAAAATAATTCTGCTTTCAGTATGGTAAATGAACGTTAAAACGCGGAAGTAGTTACGATTGTTTGGCATAAAAACGAGCGGTTAAAAAACTGGTTACCATAACTTGAATTTGAACGCAAAAAATCGTAAACATCTCAACCTCCATACAAACGACAAAGTAAGTTAAAATTAACTCAAGATATTGTTATTTGTAAATGTCACGTTTGATATTTGCGGTCACGAATCAGAGATGACTAAATTGCCTATTCTCACGATGGAGTTTCCAAGTATTGCCATTCCACAAAGCCAGGCCATTAAGCCAATACAAAAGACAAAACAAAAGCTAGTACAAAAGAATCGTCCCACGACAGTTTTTCTGTGAAACGTACATAAAAGTAGATAGATACATCCAAAAGCCAAGGCTGAATCGCATTCTTCTATTATCGTAAAAGCGATAAAAAGGAGCCGTCTTGCATTCCTAAATTGTAAGTAAGCGATTACAAACACATTGCAGCTTGCAAATGGCGTAAAACATATTGGCTTAGCTTTTTGACTAAAGACGTGTTTAGTTTTAAATCCTACATTTTAAGTGTTTGAAAAGATAATTCCAAAATTCTGAACCCGACAGGATTTGAACCTGCATCCCTTACAAATCCATTATAATGCTCTTTCCGCTTGCGCCACTAGTGCCTATCATACATATTTGGTAAAATATCTGTCAAAATGATTCTTGGTACAAACTGAATACTTGTACAATATTTGGTACAAATCCTACTTGACTGATAAAATCTGATACCTACCTATGAACTCGCATTAAGTAGGTATTGGTACAAGTACATAAGTAATGCCATAAAGATTATTTTGTGTTGCTAAGAGATAAATATTACTTAATATTGTTTGTAACTATGCAAACCAATATTAGCTACATAATAAAAAATAAATAGTTTTAATCATCATATCTTTCCTAAGGATATAGTAATATTAGCCTTGCCGTATATTTAACCGACTTGAAAAAAGAAGAGGTTTCCTTTTTGACTATTTCAACAGCAAAATTATTGCACCGAAGAAGAACATTTATAACATAAATATGACAATACAATTGTTACTAATAATAAGGGTAGTATAATCTGCTAATTTAAATAATTGTTAGTCCATAGTTATCTACAAACATACTGACTGACATACACATTGTGATATATAAATAACATAATTTCAAGGACAACATTGACATAATATTATAAAAATATTGATTGTTTTCTTTATAAACCGTATTGTATAAGATAAAACCCAAATTATTAGGTTTCTTTTGGAAATAAAATACAAATAGAAATAATATTAGAAATTTAGTTATTTTTTTCTCAACAAAATAATTCAGGTGTCGGCTTCTTAGTGGTTTTTTTTCGTAAAACAAAAATATTGTCTGCGATTTTGTAATATATTTTACCTGCCAAACGGAAATAGTGTTTTTAGAAAGTATTTAAATCCTATATCTCAAATTCCTTAAGTATCAATTTAACACTTTCTAATTACTAAATATAGGCGCCAAACCAAGTAACTTAACGTCTTTTGAACGTTTTAAAAAAAAGCAATCAACATACGTTTAAACAGATGTGGATTCTTGCCGCTGAGTTATTTTTGTATTTAAACCAATAAAGCCCTACCCTTTATTTAAGTTTCGGCCGGCCTCATTAACAAGAAGTTTCGTTTCGTTTTCATTTAGGCTAAATTTACGGTAAACAAAGTTATTTCTAACACTTTTGCTCGGTTATCTATTCTGACAGTTTAATAACATAATTATAGTTATTCGTGTATATGTTTTCTTATCGTGGAAATAATTTTAACGCGCAATTACTAAATATTAAGCAACAAGTCACGGATAATTAAACAAGTTGAACGTACTTAGTAGTTTAAGCGTTTTCGCTAAGGCATCGCGTCTTCATTCGATACGTTTACGATCGACTGCATCGATTATGTTTGCTTGACCATTATCAGATCACGTTTTTTATTACTGTTCCAAGTTAGCCGGGCACAACACACAGCGTTAGTGGTATGTTAGATAGAACACGTATAGGGCACATTGATTCCGGTACGTCATTTAAAACTTGAAATCCTCACCGATATTAAAGTGGTCAGCTGTAAGTGTCCAAACCGCCTCAACGAATACCATCAAAAGATGATAATCATAGGTGTTTTCGACGTCGTTAAGCTGATCTGTAACAAAATTTGGTCGGTTTTGCGATCTTTCTATTTACTTGACCCATTGTGATGCCCCATGCAAGTACCACGATGGATGATCGCTGATCCTCATATGCCCTGGCTTCAATGTCTCCGTACTATCACACTTTAATGCAGACAACACACAAAGCGAAGTGAAACAATGTTTTGCTGCAATATTGTTTCTGATATGCAAACGGTGTGACGTAAAACTGCCTTTACAATGCGTTGGTGATAAAGGTATACGTAATATGTGTTTACAGTGAGAAAAGTGCGCATATTTGTAAGGACAGCCTTGTAGTTTCCCGTACGTTGACACGTATCATGCAATCAAATAAAAATAAGCTAAAGAGTAAATGAAAGGTAAAAACAATTCTAGAACCGAAAATACACCCAGAAGAAATGAATCAGACGTAAAGTAAAGCGAATCGTTTCAAAACAATCTAGTTACTGGAGCAGTAATGTTTGTAACTCGCGCTTATTAATAAAACATTACCATTATTGTAGGTTCTAGAATTTTCTTAAATAACATTCTTAGTTCGTATGGGTGTGTCTATTTACCTGTCTCATGCGAGCTTCCTGTGGGGTCTCTCCATATCGGCACCAGTGGACGAAGTGCAGAGTATTGTGCCAGTTCCTCTCGAACCTTGACTTTGTGGCCATATCCAGCTGCAATCAGTAGAAGCTCCTTAGTAGCTGTTCCACTGTACCGTGCCTTTTATATCCAATAATCGAAAGCCAGATGAGGCTTTCGCTATCTGAAAAGAGAGGTTTCCAATGCTGACGCAAACCTACGGTATTTGAAGGAAGAACGTACAAGTTCTATAGGAAGTTTATGCCTTTAATGGCTGGAATCATGCAATTGAGATTGAGTATGGAGATTAATCGTTAGACTTGTATTCGAGTGTGAAATGCCTTCTATTGAATATGCCCGTCGCACATTTGTTGCTTGCAATGCGAACGAAACTCATTTGCATTTTAATCGAGGTCGTTTACATTTTAATAAGTTGGAATTAGTGTTAAGAGTGCTGTTCTGTAAACGACTGTATTCCATTATGTCTGTAATATTGCCGCTAAGTTGATTCACCAAGCTAGCATCTCTCGACAAACTCACGGGGGGTTACGTCACGATACGAGTCAAGTTATAACATGTTTCGAAAGTTAATAGCCTTATGCTTTGGGAAATGTTGTTGTATTTTGACTTGTTCAGAGAAAATGGGAGAGGGAATTGGAAACTTTTTCTTCCCAGATTGAGTTATGTTTTTACCTTGGCCCTTATGTCTTTTTCGATGTTTGGCGACTCTTGCTTGTCGTCTACATTGTTGATGCGAATCACGGAATCTTTCTTCCAGAAGGCATTCAAGGTGGTTTTCACCACACGTTTTCTTACTCCTTTCTGTTGGACTGTGTAGATCTCTATCTGTTCCGGGTTCTTTGTTTTTTCTGTCGACAATGAACACCGTACATGAGTAAAGAGCTTAAAATATTCAGAATGTGAATCAGTAATAACTCGTTTTGTGATCCTTGAGCGAGCCTACATAAAGCTCAAGGCATTTGCCCTTTCGAAACGACATTGTCATCCGTCCGTTAATTTATAATTCATCCTTCGTATCTAATAAACCGGCTGCACATGGGCGTTTTACATAAATTATTTACAAACGTTATCGTGGATTGTAGTCGGTCGCGGCCGTACCAGTGAGCGTCGATTGGTCGTCGCGCCAATTTTATTTAGTCTCGCTTTGAGGCTCCTACACCGCGCACGTTAGCTGTCCTACTTTCAATGCCACAAACCTATTCAGCGATGTATTTTAGCGTATAATATTCTTACCTTTACCCTTCTTCCACATGGCGACTGCGTACATGTGGTAGTCTGGAGAGAGAGTCGAATCAGGCGGCAAAGGATCCTCCGCTCGTACTTCGAGAATGAATCCTGACTCGAGGACAGCGCACAGTATGTTCTGTTCATCGTGTTTAAACCACTTGCTCTCTCGTAACTTGTGAATAGCAACGGACGAGCCGAATCGCGGTTTTTTCGGTGCGAACAAAGCTTGCGCCTGACTTCCAAACCGAGACAGGAGCCCCTTCACCGTCGGCGGCGGCGCGAGGCTCTTCTCTGGCGGCTTGATCTGCTGGACACTCCGGCAGGTCACGAACCTCGCTTCCATTGAACCCCCACTCACTATGGAATATGAGCAAAACAATCTTCACGCCGACACTTTTAAACTTCGGTTTCTGTCGTAGGTTGGTTGTGATGCGGCAATCTACTCTCACTTAAAACGTTCGAACACTTTCACAATTATGATCGCGTGCGTTTACGTTTGCGAGAGAACTTGACTACACGGTGGCGCGGTAACGTTAGACGCGGCGCGCGCGTGGGGGCTTGTTTTTATACCGGCGGGGAGGAGGCGCGGGGGAATCGAGGGGCGCCCGCCAGTTACGTCTGACCTCACTAGGGCTGTGCATCGACTACCTCTACACATAGCCACAGAGTACAATAAAACTTTGGGTAGTACCTATATGAGGCGTTGTATTCGCTATTTGATGAAGGACGTTTATGAATCATGTGCTTCAAGTTTTTGTTAATCTTTGAGGCACATAATTTTAATGTTTCTTAAACTTGACCTCGATATTCGTACAAGGATGTCAATTATTAACCTATTAAGTACATCGGCTGTAAAGATATTTTAGTATTACTATTGGACGATTAAGACGTGACTTTTTTTAAATATCGAATACGGATATTATTTGAAATTGATAACATAAATGATAATTTAAGTGTAGCTTGTTAAAGTACAAGACGATAAAGAGAGTATTTATGTAAACTTAATTTAGAATTAAGTAATAAAAATGTGCCGTAGTATTTCTACTTGTTCGGATATTGGCAAAATAACCATTTTATAATTTTATTTACATGAATTATCTGATTCGGGAAAGTACAAAATAATATCTAGGTATACGCAAAAAAAAACGCTACAATCACCAAATTTAGTTTTTAATAAATACCAAAATATTACAAAATTACTGGCACACCTACCTATTCAAATAATACCTAAATTAAAATTACTAAAATCACAACTCATTGTGGTTCGACTTGCTAGTATATGTATATTGGGTAGTTACTTGGGTAGTATTCACACTACCCAACGTTTCCCATCCCTACAGTTCCGATGCACCAAGCCTGACCTCACTCCCTACTCCCCCTCTACCCCTCCCCTCGACCGCTGGCGCCAAAGCAGGTAGCTTATTCCGTTACTAAAAACAACATTTAACTTTATACTAGACGTACTAATTAGTGCTAGTAGTATAGTTTGGCGTTGAAATGGTTATGTCGCTTAATTTTTTAATTTCAGAGTTTTCTATAGAAATTGAAGCGTGTAATTTTTATTAGACCGGCAGGTCTTAGAATGTAGCAAAAGAGCCGGTACGACCAGTAGATTTGTACTAATTTAAAACAATTGGGAATCAATTTAGTTTCAACGGCTGAAGTTTATGGGGCTCCAAAATTAAAACGTAAAAATGTTGAGATTTTTCTTCTGTTTTCGCGATGTTGAGACATTTCAATCCAATCAATCCTGAAGAAGGGACCTGGAAAGGTCTCGAAACGTTGAGCGTTGTAACAATGCTAAAAGTAATAAATACCACGCGATTCAAACCGAAAAATGTCTTACATTTCGAAAAAATCTGTTTATTTTACACTAATTATGTTACATGTAATGTAATTATTCAATTGTAAAGTGTAGACGAAGAAGGTGAAGTCAGAGAAGATGTGTATCTCTTATATTTATTTAGTGACAAAATAGTACAGTTTACATAGTAGTTGGCGCCTCTGCGCTTCTTTCAAATACTAACAATAATTATTTATAGCTTTATCGAGGGGGTGAGGGGATATTTTATATACTTTACGCTGTAAAAGAAAAGAGTAGAAAATATTGTTAAAAATGACGCGCATGTGCAATTACAGCATAGGTACCACATTTCGTTACGTAACGATTTGTACCAAGTCGCTCCCCCTGCAAACTATATTAAGGAGCTTCGATTCTTACTGCTAAACTCTACCAATATTTTTTAAACAAACGTGCAAACTTTCTTGTTATTTTTTATCAATTTTTTCTATCTCATTAAAGTATTTAAATTGTTGTGGGTAAGTTATGATAAGATTATTATACCAGCCTTAAGGGGTTTGTTCCTTAAAATTATCTTATTTTATTATCTAATCAAATTAATTACTTATCACATTTATCTAAATTATTATCAATTATTTTATTGATTTCTTCAAATCATTCCCAATTTGGGAAGGTATATATTTGCAGAAAACGAGCCCGTAAACAATAACAATTAGGTACAACAAATGGATTTCAATAACAATAAACGAGTTATTCCACTAATCCCCATTGATAATCCCCATTAATGGGGATTTGTGAACTTTTTGTCCACTAATCCCCATTTTATCAGAATTTTCGAATAATGGGGATTTGTGGACAAAAAGTTCACAAATCCCCATTAATGGGGATTATCAATGGGGATTAGTGGAATAACCCCAATAAACAATGGTTTTACTATTATCCTTCTGGGGACGCAAAGAAACGTGAATCGGAACGTGTTCGCCGTATGGTTCTTGGAAGGAGGCGAGACGGGCGAAGCGGGAAGTGGGTGGTCTCCACATTTTTTTTTCTTACGATTATGGTCATTTGGAAAGTAGCCAGTGTCAAGTATCATAATAGATGCAAGTTATTTGCAGATACAAAAACGATCAAGTTGTAGTGTAATAGTCAAGTCAAAGGAGTCATTGTAAATGGTGGCCTATTTTATTTACAATGATTTTAAGAGCTAACTAACGATACCCCACACGTTAGGGTAAACAGGAAAAAAAGTCATACCCCCAATTCACATGTGGGAGAGGTAGGCTCTAAAATATCTTCTTTTGTAACATTTTTTTGTCTCTGATAGCAGTGGTTAGGTCAAGTTAGAGGCCTTAGGACCTGGCAACTTAGGTCAGCCACGAAAAAAAGAGAGGAAGACATTTATAATATTAGTAGGATCATTATTTATCAACCTTTAATAAAGTCTATACCTACACTACACAGATAAGAAAATATTTAAACTCAAACACACTGAATAAAGCTTTGAGATAAAATAAATCCTTCCGCTGACATCCTGGAAGCGATCTGACCTCGGTTACGCTTTAGTATGTATATTTACAAATAGTGTTTGTTGTTCATCTTAATTATACCTACTCGAGCTATTTATAGCTATATTTATAATATGTCTTTCTATATAGCAGCGCCTCGCGGGTGCACCCGCCTAGGTTCGCCAAGGAAATTTCGGGATAAAAAGTAGCCTATGCCTATGTGTTATTCCAGGTCTATAGCTATGTACATTTTTACTGTAGCTTTTACTTGCATTTTTCATTTACCCTCATTTTTCAGTTTCAGTTTCTAAGCCTTATATCTAATTTTTTTTTCTACATTTCAGAGGTTTCCCCTATGGTCTAAAATAAACCTTTAAAATGAATCTAGACGAGCATGTCACACCGTCGATCTCACCATCGCTTCCAATCAGATGGGATGCGGTCAAATGCAAGCCTATCTCATTTAAAATGAATTGCAAAAAAATACAATCTTACTAATATTATAAATGCGAAAGTAACTTTGTCTGTCTGTCTGTTAAACAAGGCCTCACGTCTAAACCGCTGAATCGATATTGATGAATTTTGGTATAGAGGTAAATAGAACCTTGGAGAAGGACATAGGCTAGGTACTTTTCATTCCATAAATCCCGCGGGATCGGGACTTACGAGGGTGAAACCGCGGGGCGCAGCTAGTTACTTTACTTATAAGGCTTAGGTAATACGTGTTATTTTTAATGAACAAGCAAATACATAAAATGCGACGTGTTTGCAACACGATTTTGACACAAAAACCTTTTGATTCTCACAGAATCAGTGTCAATTAATAATAGATTTCTGTCTTATTAGTTTCTAAGTGTTCCACTTACCCAAGTTATGTAATTTTGTTTGAGTTGGTGTGTCTAACTGATCTAAGTTATAATATACTAACTGCGTCCCGCGGTTTCACCCGCGTAAGTCCCGATCCCGTGGCAATATCGGGATCAAAAGTAGCCTAAGTTATATGTAAATCGGTCCAGTAGTTTTTGAGTTTATTTATTACAAACATACAGACATAGACACACACACAATGCGAAAGTAAATCTGTCTTTTACGCTGAACTGATTTTGACGAATTTTGGTATAGAGATAGATTGGACATTGGAGAATAGCATAGGCTACTTTTGATCCCGATACTCCGGCGGGTTCGGGACTTACGAAACCGTGAACCGTGAGGCGCAAAGTGAAGACATAAATCTAGCTATAAATAGCTGTAGTAATTAATATAAACAACTAACGATATCTATACCTACTAATATTATAAAGAGGAAAGATTTGTATTTTTGTGTGTGTGTGTGCGTCTGTATGTTTGTTGAGTTTATTCTTTCACCATTAGAAAGCTACATTCACCCTAAGTAACATAGGCTACTTTTGATCCCGATATTCCCACTGGATCGGGACTTACGTGGGTGAAACCGCGGGACGCAGCTAGTTATTAATATAGATTTAATAAGAGTTATAGGCCGGCTGGCAGACTGATATTAACTTAATTATCCCTAAACATGTTTAAGCTCTTAAAAGTACCTAATTAAGAACTATGAAAGTATATGATAGATAACATAATCGCAATCTTTGACTTAGGGAAATAGAGTCCAGCGTTCGATTTTCCGTACAAATTATTTTAATAAGAATATTTTCAAAATGTCTTATGCAATCCGCCCTTAAATTCGTTATGAAGCCTCTAACTTCACTAGGCCTTGAACTTAGCCTGAGTTGATATCACCTAAAAGTTGGTAATGCCTACGAAAACTGAGTCGTAAATTACCTTTTCTCTAGTAGTTTCAAAGTTCAAAAAACAAGAGAAATGGTAATGCTAAAGATAAGCTTGATAATGTGGATTAGAGTCTTCTGATAAGGTACTTGTGGATTGTTCAATTCAGCATGATTTTAAAAAATGTTAAATTTGATTCACCTGATGTTGCAAATAGGAATATGTTACTTACCTGTAGATAGATATGTATGTTTATTTAAACTTCAAGAGGACAATTTTTTTCCAAATGATATATGACCGTTTGACCACTATCGCACTTGATAGTAAGTTATGATATGGTCTAAGAAGTAACACGCTTATGTAGAAAAATGAAGAGGGCATTTCACAGGCGAGTCAAGATTCGGTATCGGCACCTACCTACAC
Source organism: Idaea biselata (assembly GCA_958496205.1). Classification (NCBI taxonomy): domain Eukaryota; kingdom Metazoa; phylum Arthropoda; class Insecta; order Lepidoptera; family Geometridae; genus Idaea; species Idaea biselata. The sequence goes on from OY292399.1 coordinate 1,525,671, forward strand.
TGGTGAAAATAATTTTGAATGGTGGAAATTAGGTAACCGCGTAAGTCCCGATTCCGTGGGAATTTTCACACTCAGGACAAAGCCTTTTTTTATAGATATAGATATGCAGTTCAGAAGTTCATTCTTTTGAATTAAAGTGACCTAGGTTTAAGGACACGTCACTGATTTTCATTTTGCATAATGTAAAACATATTCGATACCAAATCACATTATTAATTAATCAATACATTACGATTTACGTCATCATCGTCATGAAACTATTGACCCTGGTCTAATAGCAATAAAAGATGATGAAGGTGGGATGATTCATTAATAAAATATAGTATTAGTATTAGTATATATAAGTATATACTAACACTAATAAGAGGATAGATTCTGATTTTTTTTTTCTATTTTCGCGATTTTGGATTGAAATTAATCTCATTTTTTCGGTTTTAATCGCGTGGTGTTTTAGCATTGTTTCTTTATTACTTTTAGCATTGTTTCTAATACTAATAAGAGGAAAGATTCAGATTTTTCTTATGTTTTCGCGTCGTTGGATTGAAATTAATCCCGAAAATCGCGTGGTGTTTATTACTTTTAGCATTGTTCAATGCTTAACGTTTCGAGATCTTTACAGGTGTCTTCTTCAGAATAGGGTCTAGTTTCTTCAGAAAGAATGTCTCATTTCAGACGAAAGATTCGTTTGTTTGTTTGATACAAACAGGCTCCGAAGCTACTGGACCGATTTTAGAAATTCTTTCAAAAATAGAAAGCTACTCTATTGAGGAGTGACATACCTACTTTTGATCCCGACATTCCCACGGGATCAGAAATGACGCGGGTAAAACTGCGGGACGCAGCTATTTTATTATAAAAAAAATCGTAGGTAGGTATCCTAACTAGTCAGACTCTCAGACACGAAAATGTCATTAGAACTCGACATCGACATGTGTAGGTACGTTACGTATGTTTTGCGTCTAGTCTAGACGTATTTCTCATGTTAAAGTACATAATTATTTGTAAAAAAAAATGTACCTACTAAATGTCAATGTAAATATTTATTTTACTGACGTTAGTAATGACCTTTGTTGTTTTACAATAGAATTTTAATTTATTTTTACATGTCACCTTATAAACGAATTAAAAAAACCGACCAAGTTCGAGTCCTACTCGCACGAAGGGTTCCGTACCACTATCACTATTGGGTACGGAACCCTAAAATTAACACTGGACCAACCAATCCGTGAACGCAACGCGAACGTTAAATTTAATTTCAAAAATAATTTTACCAAAACAAATCTACATTATCGAGAAGTAACATAGGCTACTTTTGATCCCGATATTCCCAAGGGATCAGGACTTACACAGGTGAAACCGCGGGACGCAGCTATCTTTTATTCTCATTCCAAAAATATTTTATAGCCTATTAGGGGTTTTCCGATTAAACTTGAATTTCCTGTACTTGATTAATTTTACGACGATGTTACTTAGTTGAACGATCTCTAAGCCAGACGACTTGACGATTTTCCTGAGACATACCTACTGCTTGGCATTGAGATATTATGTACCTAGGTACCTACTAGTACTAGAATTGATGTCTCAAACATTTTCCACGTTCCTTTTACGCGATATAAAAATAAAAACATTCATACATTACTTACATACATACATCTCGGTCAAAATCATAACCCTCATTTTGCTATATACTGAGTCGGGTAAAAAGCCGCTGCAGCGCGTGCAGCGCTGACAAAAAAAAAGAGCATCAGTTAAGTTCTTTAGTTATGGCCTTTCTGCCAGCATTTTTAAGGGCAATTTAAGCCAATATCACGTGAATATAACACTATGTGACATTTAGAATTTGCAATGCGGGTAGGAATGTACAATAAAGATGGTGGCGAATTTTATTGCAACTCCATGTGAGCATCTGTTTGTAACGCGATAATTCCGTGTTCGACACTGTTATTTTATTTTCACTACACTCGTTACTTTCATGAAACTAAATTGATTATTTTGCCATCAAAACTAAACAATTTACACACAAATAATTAGGTTTCACGAAAATAAAACCCTTACTTATAATATAAACAACTAGCTGCGTCCCGCGGTTTCACCCGCGTAAGTCCCGATCCCGTGTGAATCTCGGGATCAACAGTAGCCTATGTTACTCAGGGTGAATGTAGTGGAAATCGGTCCAGTAGTTATTGAATTTATACAAAAATACGCACACACACAAAAATACAAATTCTTCCTCTTTATAATATTAGTATAGATATAGATAACGAGAATTTGTAAGTAAGACCGTTAATACTCATTAATGTATTAAAGTCACGTTATTCTCTACCTAGACTACCTACCTACCTATGGTTTCTCGTGACCACGTTTTCATTGCTAAGCTCTAAGTACTTGGTGGCAAAAATCAATAGATTCAAGACTTACAGAGAATGTTTAGTAGGTATACATAGCTAAGGCTAAGGAGGAATCTCGTGGGACACAAATACAGATAAAACCCTACTAATATTATAATATTATGATCTCTTTTGTGAAAGCGATCGGCCGCCGTCTTAGGGATCAGGGTCTTGACTATCGCTTAGGTTCGTACTTGGTGCAAAGGTTGGCCATTGCTATACAGAGAGGCAATGCGGCTAGCATCCTCGGCTCCTTTGCGCCGGGTACGATCAGGAGCGGTTTATTTGATTGACATATTCCTAAATCAAATTCAAATCAAATCAAACTCTTTATCGGAATCGAATCCGCAACCTTCTGCGTTACAGTTAGGGTTTCGCCCGACGCGACACAGAAGCCGTCTAGGTCTACCTCCTATATACCTAGTATTGTCTCAATCATATAATGTATCAATATGCATTGGAACACGTTGAGCGGCTCAAACTGGATAAAACTGAATAAAACCGGATTCGCAAAGATGCGGATCGATTGAATTATTCGGAAACCGGTACGGCACGGTTTAGATTTTGCAAGCTCTTGGAACATTGTTCTTAGGTATGACCTTGTCTTCGAAATTCAAATCAGTGGCTATGACAGCCTTTCAGCGCCAAGGCGCACCAACTATTGGGTAGATAAACTGTGCCCTTTCTTTCTAAGGATATGGAGTGGTGTATAACTTCTTATTGGGAGATTAATTTAGGCGTTACCGTAATTTAGACACACACAGGGAGGCCAAAAAAGAGCTCATTAGCCTAGCTGTGCCAGCCGATCTTGCTTCTCCGTGCTTCAGAAGGCACGTTAAGCAGTTGGTCCCGGTTGCTACGGTATGTTATAGGTTCTTTAACAACTTGATTCTCATGCAGAAATATGAATAAATCGTCTTCAACAACATAAGATGGGTTTTCCAATACATATAATATACAAGATATATTGGAAGTACCTACCTATGTTATTTTATTTCCTCGACAAACCATGCTGTTGAACTTCGTATAACGGAACTACAATTTACATGATTCATAGCAGTACAGTATTTATATTTAATCTGAATTTTAATTAAAGTATGAAGATTTAATTAAAAAACACAATGTATGGAGAAGTTCATTTCGATCTTTTTACCAATAACCTTGAATAATAAATGATGGATAATAAACGTTAATTTAGACTTTATTAACAGCGCTCCTCGGTTCCACCCGCGTAAATTTCGATCCCGGAGAAACATCGGAATAAAAATTATATCCCATATGGTAATACAGATCTCCAGCTATCTGCATACGAAGTTTAATCGCAATCGGTTCAGTAGTTTTGCGTGAACGAGTACCAAACACGTTCATTTACTTACTTACCTACACAATTTTTTTCACCTTTATAAAATGAGTAGGATACATTACATATTTGTTATTACGTTACCCATTCTATTAATGACCGCGCCAGACGTTGCTTAACCCTCCAATCGTAAAAGACCGGCTTGTTTCCGACCGTAGCGCCCGCGCCGCGCCGGTCGGGCCTCTATAATAAAGGTACGAGTTGGCAACGGGCGACATGAGGCGGCAGCGGACGACGTGTCGCGGCGACATTACTGGATTCTATGTATTTCTATGAAACTCCCTACGCTCGCTCGACGACGCACAGTGGATCGAAAATCGATCCTAGTGGCATTAGCAACTTCAAATTTTCGAATTGATTATTTTGAAAAAAATTGAATGAGAATCGATTGTCCTCATTTAGAAACAATGTTTGTTCTAACGAAACTTCGTATATGCCTTATTTCGAGATTTATCGCCGTCAATGTTTTTTTTGTTTGAAGAAAATATAACTTTTTGATACAGTTATGATACGTAGGGAGTTTCATAGAAATACATAGAAACCAGTATTGTCGCCAGGCGCGTAGCTATCGTAGGGCTAGGCGGTGCAGTGCACCAGGGCCCCGGACCTCGGGGGGCCCTTTGCCCTTTAACCTAAGCTTTGACAAGAGCGGGTCAGCCAACTCGCCAGTTCCTGAAGCTAGGAAACCTCGACCCTCACAAGCTCACAAGGTTTTTTTTTGAAATTTAATGATTTTAGGTGAACATAACATCAACAATATGTGAACTCCCGACTTAAGACTTTCAACACATTCGCCGAACTTTCTCGATAAGCATGTGCTGTTGCTGTTTAATATTGTTATTTAGTAATTTAACAGAGTTTAACTGAGTAGTAAGTACGCAACTACACACATATTGCATCAGCGATAAGCTCACGTGCTTGACGGTCGGGAGATCAATTCGACAATTTCGCCCGTAAACTATTTATTGAAATTTTCATTCGCTCTACTTAATATCTGCTGTCATTTATATTATTCATTGAGATGTTTTCTACTTTTTGGGATGCATTACAATAGTGTCAGCTACGCTAGGTGTGTCTGTTGTAATTCTCAATTCTCTACTACCAGCCTTATTTAATCGAGTATTACCACCATTCCTATTATTTCTATTCCGTACAATCATACATCTAGCATTCTGGCACCATAATAATACGTTACTAAAACTCATTTTCGCTAAAAAAAAATTCCGATGATGAAACATGTGTACATTATGATACAGGCATTTTGAAGAGCAATAAAAGTTCGAGCTATGTGAAAAAGGGGATGAGGGCCCGATTTTTTCTCCATGCACCGGGGCCCTTGCCCACTTAGCTACGCCACTGATTGTCGCCGAGACACGTCGTCCGCTGCCGCCTCATGTCGCCCGTGGCCAACTCGTACCTTAAAGCTGCAGATTTATTAAGCTTACCTACAAGATTGTGTTTGTACCTACGTGTTTTATGCACCAACTTTGGACCTGTTTACGTGCGGTTATGCATGTTGATTGAGTCTGCGTTTTCCTTAGCGTCTGTCTGGGTTATTTTGACGTCATTGAATAAGTAAGTATGTGACGGGAAAGGATCTGAACCTTAACAGTAGATATTATGGTATCAGAAGGATACAAATATTTATTTTAAACTATAAATACTTTCACCCGGCTGGTATCGAACCCGCAACCTTCTGCATTGCAGTCGGACCTTCCCCCGATGCGCCACAGAGCTCAAACCCTCCCTCATTACAATAAACAGCCCGTAATAGAGGTACCCTTATATGTCATCGTTCTATTATTGTTCTATAAGACGCAATAGTTGAGGCTCCATAGTGAGATACTAAGAGCGTGTGGTGGCTTCGGCCTTGCCAAGGTCGAGTGGAGACACATTCTACGTCGCAGTAAAGCTTAGGCGGTTGTTCGAGTATCTATTTAAAAGTTACATTTTGACATTATAAATGAACTTTAAAAATAAATCGAGACTAACCAACTTGTTATTTTTTATAACTTTAGAAAAGGTACAGGATCCGGCAAATAAGTTGAAAAATTTTGACGTGGAAGGGGAAAGTTCGCACATTTTACATGCGACTTCTATGAAAAATCGACTTCTGCGCATCCGCCATTATGTTTCAACTCATCAGCCGGCCACTGTAACTTTATTTTTGGACATATTTTCACCCTTTTTTGTACAAGTTACCTATTTTTTAGGGTTCCGTACCTACACAAGGGGTAAAAACGGGGCCTTATTACTGAGACTCCGCTGTCTGTCTGTCTGTCACCAGGCTGTATCTCATGAACCGTGATAGGTAGACGGTTGAAACTTTCACAGATGATGTTTTTTTATAGATTGTCTATTTAATCTTACATTTTACCTATTGACATTATAAATGAACTCTAAAAATAAATCGAGACTAACCAACTTGCTAACTTTTAATTAAAAAAAAAATTAGTTTATTTCTCGGAAATATTTTCACCCTTTTCTGTGTCTTATTTTTTTATAAGCACTTGACCACTACTTCACCTTATGGTAAGTGATAATAAAGTCTAAACTGTAGCATGGCATGCATGGAACAAGATCCGAACCGTCGTCCTTAGTGGCTGCACCGGCCTGCGTGTCAGAACACGGACATCCCGTATAAAACTATGATCTGGTTTTTAAGTAACCTTCCTTCATCATGGAAATACCATAAGCGGTAAGATTTCGGAAAAACCCAAGAAATAATCCCGTCTGGTATTTACTTAAATACCTACATAAAATATCTATTAATTATCGAAAAGATTAACGTTTTATCTTATTTAGAGATAATGTTTATTATTTTGCATATTTTAAGAACACGTGCTAAAATAAAACGGTACAAGGTAACATGTTTCACCTTCGTTTGGTATTTGTTCTTTCACATCCCAGCTGCTTAGTTTTTCGGTAGTCGCTTAGTAAATATGGTGAATGGCTTTTTCCCTCGTCTATCTTATAGACAGTTTTTAGGCTAGAAATTTATCTCTCTCATGTTCTTTTTGCAAAAATCATAAACATGACATGATTATCGTATCGTTCCCTTTTTGATTTATAGCTCTTGCATAGCTTTTATCGCGGGCTTTGAGCATTGAATGAAGAAATTTCGTAACGAACAAAACCCAGCACCCCCACTCCGCCTATCATGTTGCCATGCTTACCATGTAGATCAGCCGAGGTAACGCTCGGTCGGTAACCATGGCAACGTGGTACAAATTAAAAAAAAGTATTATAATTGCATAAGTTGATAAAAAATGCTATGCAATAGCTTTACCGGGGCAGTCCCCGAGTGCCACACGTTTTTTACGATATCCTCGCCAGTCGCCTTCGCATCCTTTGCCTTGAACGAAACTATATTCTATTTTTACTCTCAGTCAAGGTAAAAATCATGTGAATTTTCTTATCGATCTTGCACCTACGTAAGCATTTTAATGTACACAAAACGTAGTTCTAGCTGTTTACACTACTTTTTATCTATTCCGTGACGTTAACAAACGTGTCTTCAAAGTTTTATAGTGGACATAATGTGTTTTACACATGAATGTTTGAAGACATAGGTACATAAAGTAATAATGCAAATAAAAGAAACATGAAATTCAATGTCCTATCATGTTGTTTCTAATGTTATATTTGTGACTACTACTAGCTGCGTCCGCGGTTTCACCCGCGTAAGTCCCGATCCCGTGGGAATATCGGGATCAAAAGTAGCCTATGTTACTCAGGGTGAATGTAGCTTTCTATTGATGAAATAGTTTGAAATCGGTCCAGTAGTTTTTGAGTTTATTCATAACAAACAAACAAACAAATATTTCCTCTTTGTAATATTAGTATAATATACTTAGTATAGAAATATTATAATTAAAGACATTTTTCGGTTTTAATCGCGTGGTGTTCAATACTTTTAGCATTGTTTCAACGTTCAACGTTTCGAGACCTTTACAGGGCCCTTCTTCAGGATTAATTTCAATAGACCATCGCGAAAACAGAAGATGAATCTAAGAAACATTAAGTTACGAAACTGTTAAAAGGAAAGTTCCACCAATCGAAGTAAAGCTTAGTGATCGATCAAATAAGATAAATATGTCGCTTACAACCGATAGCATCTCGCCTTGAAGAAACTGTTGTTATTTCCAATGTTTTCGATGAACCTACTAGAAGAAATATCGTTAATCATGACTGCATTGACGTCGGTGCAATTGGCGTCAATGAAATCTAAGGAGATGATGATATCTTTAACGATATAGATAGTTGAATGGACGTCAGAAGAGTGAGAAGAAGTATACTTGAGAAAAAAAATCTGCGGAGATTTGTGGTACAATCGCCATCATTGTTTTACCTAAGCCCATAAGCCTACGAGTTGATTCCATTATTTATGTGAAATTGAATTATTTCTTAATGTTATTCTTAATGCCTTTATTAAGCATGTTAAGAGGACAGTCTACCTTCTCGTTTTACATACAAACGTAGTCGACTGTTTTCTCTCTGGATAGTGACACTAGGTAGAGCAAATACTTTTGTACTCTGAAAGCTATAACTGCCATGACCATGCCCCTACGTTTTGATTTCTAAATTAAATAAGAATAGAAATAAAATTCAGAAAAAATAGAAAATCAAAAAATCAAAACGTAGGGGCATGGTCCTGGCTGATATAGGACTTACGGCATAATATTTTTTTTCTAATATCCAGGGAGGAAACAGTCGACTACGTTTGTAAAGTTTGTATGGAGAAAAGAGTAGGTAGACTGTCCCCTTAACATCGCAGCGTGTAAATTTTTGAACATGTAATTTTCTTGAAAGAAAATTCTAGTTAAATATGTTTATCATTTTATTGCACAATGTTTACTTATTTCCTTTTAAGATCATTCCAAAAACTGATTGCATTTATTCTTATCGTCTTATCATTGGATATTCTAGTTTTTGTTGTGATATGATTAGATATAGAAACATTCATGTATTGTTTCATGAGTGGAAATGAATCATAAGGCGATTTTCTAGTACTTCTTTTATTTCATCAACATTATATGATTAATAGTTGTTCATATTATCTACTTCTCATAAAACCTGCATACGCATCTCATCAAATACATTGTTTATTGGTATGTCAACTGCTACCTACATATTATTTATTTAGATAGTAGATTTGACGTCAAATAGACTAGAAATGGCAATCTTTGAACTATTGTTATTTCACTCAATAGGAAATACCAATTGTTTAAAGAAAGTGTGACTTAGTTATATCAATTTGATTGCAATTTTATATTAATTTGGCTAAGAGTCCGAAAAAGAATAGCGATTCGCGGAACAAGCAAAGAGCCATCCCACTATTACCGAATTATTAAAAAAAATTACTCATTTTTCGGTTTTAATCGCGTGGTGCTTATCACGTTTAGCATTGTTTCAACGCTCAAAGTTTCGAGACCTTTATGAAATGAAATTTTTTATTTGCATAAACTGTAGGTACAATAGGATGGTATTACAATTTTAATTCAGGACCTTGTACGGTTTACCGCAGTCGCAGCGTGCAAATTAGCAAAAACACATATGCAATAGAAAGAAAAAATAATAAAATACAATTAGATAAATTAAATTCATTAGGTCCGTACATACAATGCAGTCAAGTTAAAATCAGTATACATTAAATCATATAAACAATAGGTCATATCATGTAATTCTTTTTTACCAGTTGCGACACAGAATAAAACGCCTTTTCCAGAAGCCAAAGTTTAAGACGTTTCACAAATAGAGGACCAGACAACTGCTTTATATTATCCGGTAAAGCGTTGTATACATAACCGCACATGGCATGGCAGTTCTTATGGTACATAACGGTTTTCGGAAATTTAGATAGTACTATTCTGTTTCTTTTTCGAGAACATCTTGGAAAATGTTCGTGAGCTTTCTTAAATAAGTTAGGATTCGATTTAACAAACTTAGCTGCCTCCATGATGTACATGCTTGGTAAGGTCAGTATCCGAAACTTTCTAAACAAAGGTTTACACGACTCCCAAGGTGGTACACCCTCTATTACTCTGACACATCTCTTCTGAGCTAATAAGACTCGTTCAACATCAGTGGAGTTGCCCCATAAGATTTACAGGTCCCTTCTTCAGGATTGTCAATCCTGATTGATAAAATAATGTAGTTTTATGTTTTTGTTCTTTCGATGAAGGAAAACATCATGAGGAAACTGACATGTCCTAGGACGGTCCGACAAAGCATGGGACATTCGTCAATCCGGAGTAGGCTCCAGTGACGTTTTACAGCCTAACCCCTCTAAGAGGATTCCTTTACCTTACAGTGGGACAAATTAACGGGCTAACTAAACGAAGTTCTGTGTTCATTTTATTAGTTAAATTATTTATTAGAGGTCGAAGCTCTTTGTCAATGTTTTTTAACATTTTTTTATTATTATTGTCTTGCATAATAAAATGTTAGTAAACTACCTCAAGGCCGTCTAGATTATCTACCTCTTTAATTTGGCAAACTATTCCAATAGGAATGTTATCAAAGTATTTCCTATTTGATATTAAGTTCAGTGTATTATCGTGATTAGAACCTAATATATCATTGATAACAAATCCCTTGTCACTCTTTTAGATAAATTTGTAAAATGGGGTTTTTTTCTAAATACCTTAGTTTTGGTAGATAACACCTAGTAAAAATTCCATTAACTTACTTTATAGTTTCGATTATTATGTTAACATGTTAACATGTTTGCACTTACTGCCCCACCCGGGTCCTAACTGGAAGAAGAAGGAAAAGTAAGAAAGTTTAGCTTATTGCATAGCTTTTATCGCGGGCTTTGAGCTTTGAATGAAGAAATTTCGTAACGAAAAAAACCTAACACTCCGCCTACCATGTTGGTAAGTATGTGGTACAAATTAAAAAATAATTATAATTGCATAAGTTGATAAAAAATGCTATGCAATAGTTCTACCGCGGCAGTCCCCGAGTGCCACACGTTTTTTAGGGTTCCGTAGTTTTCTTCTGTTTTCGCGATGTTGTATTCAAAACTCAAAACTCAAAATTATTTATTCATTTAGAACGTATATTATACACACATACGTACGTTTTGAACTTTTATTTTACCGAGGTTTCGGAACGCGCCCTCCGATGAGAAGAAACCACAAGAAAATTGAAATTAAAGACATTTTTCGGTTTTTATCGCGTGGTGTTTATTACTTTTAACATTGTTTCAACGCTCAATGTTTCGAGGCCTTTCCAGGTCCCTTCTTCAGGATTGACTGACCAAGCGTTAAAACAACGATAATAGTAATAAACACCACGCGATTAAAACCGAAAAATGTCTATACTTTATTTCACTAATCAAATATTTCAAAAGGGGAATTGAACATTTTTTACATGTAATTCAGTTTCTAGAAGTAGGTATTATTTAAAACCTACGAAATGACTAATCGTTTTTCTCTAACTAAACTTGCAAAAAATGCATTTATCTATTTCTTACTGATTTATACTGAACATTTTACCTTATAATGTTTTAATAATATTTTTGTTTATTTGTGGTTAGTTTTTTTAATAAACTTGTGGTTTTTCTGTAATAGGCAAGTACAATCGGCCTTGTTTTTCTCTATTGTTATTGAATTGTCGATTGAGTCATTGGAATTTGTAGTTATCCATTCATTTCAAACATAACTCATAACATTAATGAACATAACGTCATTGCCCTCAGAACTGACCGCACTTACACATAAAAACTTCATAATCAATAATATCATAGATTTTCTTCTGTTTTCGCGATGTTGTATTTAAATTAAAGACATTTTTCGGTTTGAATCGTGTGGTGTTTATTACTTTTAGCATTGTTACAACGCTCAACGTTTCGAGACCTTTTCAGGTCCCTTCTTCAGGATTGACCAATAATATCACTTACAAACTATCTATTTAAACCGTGTATCCCCGGCATAGAATAGGGTAACCCCTATCTCTTCCCGTAGGTGTCTTAAAAGGCGACTAAGGGATCTGGTGGAGACTAGCGAACTTGTAGTCTTCCTCGCGAGGTGACGGGTAAACTGCTCGGTCCACGGAGGGTTGATCTCAGGCAGGCCGGCCGTAGAAAAATTTCCATAATAATAATTATTTTTATTTAAACGGACCAGGGCTCCCGATAGGGAGGGATGCAACCCTGCATGCATTTGTGCATATTAAGTACCTTTTTAAAATCACTTTAATTTGCTCAATCCTGCGCGCGCTCTTAAAAGGATGTTTAATGTGAACTACTATAATACCTACTTCTCTTCGTGCAATGGTGTTGCATACACTGGAAAAGAGGTCCATAGATCAACTCGTTATAAAACTCTTGTCTTTCCTGTGAAAGTCATCTTGATATGACTTTCACAGGAAAGACAAGAGTTTTGTAGATATCACTATTTTCCAAAGTAAATACATTAAACAAATAATGTCCTACTCATTCTCAAACTTTCTTCTACATAAACAGTTAAACTGATGTCATTTCAAACTATAAAAGGTAACCCATTCAAAATGAATGATTTTTCAAAAAAACTTTTCGCTTTACACTTCTAGCTAAGCTACATTACATACAATATTATTATTGACTAAGACGTTATTGAAAAGAGGACTCTAAGGACAGAGATTAGAGTACATAATACGATGAGATAAGCGAGTTTAGTGTCGTAGATTCTGTTTGAACGGCTACGTGACCGCTCGCACGGTTTTACTCGCAGCTTCTTCGATCAATACCGCTGTTTTACAAAATGAGATATCTGCTATTACCTAAAGGTAAAGGTAATCTTGTTTCTCACTTTGAGAAAAGTAGTGGTATTATCCTACTAATATTATAATAATGAAAGTCTGTGTGTAAGTATGTTTTCCTTCACACAAAAACTAATAATCTTATATATAAAATTTCCATGTCACAATGTTAGTTACCGTACTCCTCCGAAACGGCAAGACCGATTTTTACCAAATTTTATATGCGTATTCAGTAGGTCTGAGAATCAGCTACTACATCTATAATTTATAAGGCAAAACAACGTTTGCCGGGTCAGCTAGTAATATATAAAATTGCACGACGTTACACACAGGGCAATCTAGCCCCAAACTAAGCACTAGGGCTTGTGCTATGGGTACTAGACAACGGATATACTACATTTTATACTTTTTTTTTTGTAAATACATACATGTATGTATATGATACATAGAAAACATTGAATATCCCATGTCTTCGGACCGTGGTGAGTCCTAGGACATGTTGGATTCCTCATTAATTATTAAATTACCTTCAATATTTGATTATATTATTAATCTATTTACAAGATATATCTGTAATACAGTCTTACGTACCTAGTTATAACTTTGTAAAGTCAACGACCGTATTACACAGCGGACAGACTGAGTGACTGACTATAAATTCTGTTTACACAACTTGCAAAGATATACGTGTTTGGAATGTCATTTGTACAGTTTTAACGGAGAGTAGGATGAAAGATTGAAGGCGTCTCGTAAGTTCTTCAGTCTTCGCCTTGTTAGGAACTAGCTGCATCTCATCATCGTCATTTCAGCCCTTATCCGTTCACCGCTCAACATAAGCCTCCCCCTTAGATTACCTATAGATGGTGGGTATTCTAACAACGGCATTCTATTTTTGATATTTTATGTGTAAGTAATTTCCCGAACAGTTTGACTTAGGAACTGTTGAGTTTGACGAGTTTGAACGGGATCACTATCAGGTGACCTTTCTCCTTCCAGGCTCTAATTGAGACCAGTCCAGTATTATGGCCTCCCATACGACGCCACAAACAGCGATTCTGAGCCACCTCCATCCAACGACTCCCCACGACCGCTACATGTCGTCTGGTTGCTCTTCGCAACTGTCAATCATAAATAATCGTATTTCACCAGGTTTTGAATAATTGTCCAAAATTACATTTCAACCTCATTGCAATTGCAATTTATACATTCAAAATGAAATTGTAAATTGCAACTGGATTGCAATCGAAAATTTATTGACTTCAACAATGCATAGAATCGGTATTCTCCAACGAAAATGGATACATTTTGTTTGTAGTGGGTTTCGCTTCGTTTCTGCAAATAGTGCCTACCTTCCCTGGATATGGTGAAAAGAAGGACACCGAGGAGTTTTAGGGGGTAAACCTTTGGCCGTCCACCATCCTAGGCGAGCAGGGAGCCCTACACATCCCCGCCTTTCCCCCCGTCGCATTTCTCCTCGTTAAAAAATATAACCCTGGTGACATACGGCCCCGCCAGGACCTATTGCAGTACTTCCATAACGTCATACCATTTTCAGGTAGCACATAAAAACTTTCGCATGCATCGCATAGTATTTTATTCCATCTGCCGCCGCTCCACTAAAACCAGTTGATCTGGCTTTCGGCCTTGGAATGCGATGCTTAATGCCCATGCAAATGTTGACCACTGATCCGTGTGACACATACTACGGCAGATATGCGAAATATTAACGTTTACTTATGTTTACTATTCGGCTTTGGCAATTCTTAAGAACCAGTTCGGTATCTACAATCAACCGACAAGAATCGGTGATTAAAACGGAATAACTTAGATTAGTTAGAAATTGGTATCTGATTGATCATGATCGGTTCAGAAATAATCATGTGCCTCAGTCAAGAGTTAGGTTTATGTCGTTGCCGCGCTTGGCGGTTAAACCCGCGTAAGTCCCAATTCCGCGGGAATATCGGGATAAAAAAGTAGCATATGTGTTAATCCAGATCTCCAGCTATCAGCATATCAAGTTTCATCGCAATCGGCCCACTAGTTGTTGCGTGAAGGCGTAACAAACATACTCGTTTACTTTCTCACATACTTACACATCTATACTATCTTCTTCTTCTTCTATATATATCTATCTATATATGTATCTTCTATCTATATTTATATCTTCTATCTTCTATTATTATAAAGCGGAAGAGTTTGTTTGTTTGTTTGAACGCGCTAATCTCAGGAACCGCTGTTCCGATGTGAAAAATTATGTTAGTGTTGAATAGTCCATTTATTGAGGAAGGCTTTAGGCTATTTTTTTTAATTAGGCGGACGAAGTCGCGGGCTCTGCTAGTCTTGAATATTAGTAGAATTTGTGCGCAAGAGATTGCAATCTCTTGGAATACCTACGGCGTAATACATTGGTTGTCCCTCTATAAATAATGGGTAACATTAGCCTTATTAATAAACGTGGAGTAACGTCTAAGTAATTTTACCACTTTTTGTTTCTGTCTGTCAACTTTGAAAGTTCTTGTCACGGAAAAGACAAAGCATGTTCTGACTATTCCGAACTTACTATTAATAAGGCCATAAGTTGTAGTCACTACCTATATACTTAGATCTTCTTAGCAATAAAGTATGTGTTTGCGAGGTCTACTGTTCGTAGAACTTCTAGTCGTAGCTTCAAGTAGTTCTGCGAACAGTAGCCTGAATGAAGCTTCGTTTACATACAAAAATAGAAAACACACTGACCGCCCATTAATCCGAACACACCCGAAAAATACGACACCACTTTGTCCAGGCCTGACAAACAGCCGTTACACTGTCCTAATGGTACATTTTTCGGGCAATAAACTGCGGTATATCTAACTAGGTCACCCTTAGCTTACATCCCCACTATCTGAATGTCTGTTTGTTTGTTTTAATCGCTCTTCACGCGAAGCCACGTGTAAATCTACTAGTTATAACAGTCTGGCAGTACAAAATGCTCCCACAATGCAAATAATAATTATGTAACAGTAATAATATGTCGTATATCCGTTGCCTAGTACCCAAGCCTAGTGCTTAGTTTGGGGCTAGATTGCGATGTTCGTAACGGCGTGCAATATTTATTTATTTTATTTTATTGAAATGTCTGGTACCAACTTGTAACTCATCATCATCCGAGCGTTGTTCCCTGTTGCATCCCTCTCGAGAGCCCGCGGTCCGCTTTCCTACTTTTACGTCTCCACTTCGCACGATCTTCAGCATTCCGTATAGTGAAGCCATTTGCACGCATATCAGCCCTTACGACACGTCAAGCTAGCGTTTCTTAGGTCTTCCCTGTCTGCCGCTGCCCGTCGGAGGCGCCATAGCAAAACATTTGTTCCCTACTTTAATAGCCAGTTTTCGTCAGACAAACCTTACTTGTGATTTGGAATGTGTCATCTTATATTGTAATCATTTCCATGTAATATGGGAAGTTACAAGCCGAGTCGATCTGCAAAGTTCGCCGGTAGATGTCACTACGAGGCCTTACTCGCAAGAACACACGAAGAGGTGCTTTCTTAAATTCGACCTGGCTGGAGGGCTACCCGTGGCGAAGCGGTTAACGCGTTGGTTCGGATTACCAATAGTCGCGGGTTCGAATCCCGCCGGGTACTAAAGTTTTTGAAAGCATTTTTTCAAAAAGCAGTACATATAACTTAACTATACTGCTCAGGTAGCTGTTAACTTTATAAGCAAAAAAATAAATGTACACAGCGATTTATGATACGCTCTGATTTCCTTTGGGGTTTGTGACATGCATAGAAGACAAGTATTCAACCTGGTTGTGATATTTTATCTACACTAATATTATAAAGCGGAAATATTTGTATTTTTGTGTGTTTGTTATGAATAACCTCGAAACTACTGGACCGTTTTCAAAAATTCACCATTAGAAAGCTACATTAATTCTGAGTAACATAGGCTTCTTTTGATCCCGATATTCCCACGGGATCGCGACTATCGCGGGTAAAACCACGGGACGCAGCTAGTGGAAAATATTTAGCTATCTGTTATTTATATCTATAGTCGTTAGGTCAAGTTAGAGTATTCGGGTGACCTGAAAACTCTTAATACTAGGTGAGCCACACCACTACACGAAAAATAGAATTTAAAAAGAATCTATCTATGCTACGTAGTGCTAGTAAAGATAAAATATTGTTTAATTTTCAAAAATCGGTAGACCCTGAAAGAGCTAACGATTTTGATAAAATTAAGGATAAATTTCTATTAATTTTTGTATGTAGCTCAAGGCTATTTTATTTAGAAAATTTATTTTCTAAAATTAACGATGAGAATACGTTAAATCCATTATATTCAAAGTCCTGACTGACCTATATATCAAAGCAGAGCCCAAACGGCTGGTCCTAGAGACATGAAATTTGGAGAGTGTTCTTTGTGGTGTGTCGGTATCCACCCCGCGGGAGCGGGACTTACGCGGGTGAAACCGCGAGGCGCAGCTAGTCCTCGATATAAAGTAAGCCACTATTTGCGCTCAAGCCACAGTTCCTGGTATTTTTAATGGAAATTGTAAGATTGGCGTGTCCTTCGCTAATCTGACATTATCTGGATGATATTATAAGTTTATGACAACGCAATCTCAGAAGAATGAAAATCTGACAGTTCAGGGCCTAGGGGGCCTAATCTTTGGATTATAGAGATAAAAATTGGCTTAGTCTGTCATTCATTAATCTACTATCAGTTTGCTTATTTGCCAAAACATAAGGAAGAGAAACGTAAAATAGTAATATTTTAAAGAAATAATACTTCTGCAAAAACAACGCAAGATAGACACAGGGCGGGATTCGAACCCAGCTCGATTAGCCCTTTCTATGAAACCACAGTGCAGGCTTAAGCACTTAAAATAGAAAATTACGTAAAATAGTGTTTTAAAATACTTAATACTTGACTTTGAAAACAAAGTCATCATGAAAATCAAAGTAAATTCAGTGTTTTAAGGTCTTAAGAACTTTTCATTTCCTTTCTGTCAACTTGAAAAGTTCTTTGTTACAGTAGGTAAAAGACAAAATACGTTTAGTACCTACGTTTGACTGAATATCGAACAAATACTAAAACATTACTCAAAATTTGAGCGCTTACTAAACAATTAAGCAGTCTTAAACAATCTTAAACGAAATAAATCTCAGTCCCCTCGCGACCAAGATCATTGTAACATGGTTAAAACGTCGAGGTAGGAAAATAAATAATAATACGCGATAAAGACCCAGGAAATGTAACTAACTGACTATGAAATAAATCTCATACTAATTTTGAATTTAGAAGCTGCTCAATTATTTAAGTAGCCATTAAATTTTAAGTGACGTATCTGTATTTGGCTGTAAGAGTGTTTATGTCTAGTTTTGAAGGTAACTGCAGCGCTGGATTTCCAGCGCTGCAGTTACCTTCAAAACTATGAACATATTTATGTTCATACTAATTCCTAGTCACTTTTTCCAATAGACCTAGCAAAATAGCACCGACCATAAAAATCGTCCGACATCTAAATACTCAACAAAGTATTTTCAGAATTAATTAAAAAGTATTTTGAGAATTTGTTAAAAAGCAATGACAGTTCTTATAGGGGAAGATACGGTATATTCTAACATTGCGTAGTCGAAACATGAGCTTGGAATCAGTTGGACGCAGTTACATCCTCTCATTTGCCGTGGGTAGGTACCGTATCTGCCCTTATTTGTTTTATCAAAGTTGAAAAGTATATTTAGAATTAATTAACAAGTATTTTTAGAATGAAATTCTAATAATATACTTTGAGCGCAACTGGGGTTGAATTTTTTACAAATAAAATAACAAAGTCACGTTTTGCTTCCCAAAGTTATTTTACAGCGAGCGGCGAGCGTGAAGCGCGTGCTTCCTCTGACGTAGACATTTTATTAAGAAATTGTGTAGGATAACAAAATAAAATTGCAAGGTTGCCTCTTACACATGGAGATGTGGTAGGTGGCTTCTCTACCGGCCTCAGCGAGGTTGTCGTAAGCTCCTCTTCCGAGGAACGAGTGGTGAGCGGCTTCATTGCTCCGGTACCAGTCTGGACAATCTGGTAGTACCGTTTTGGGTACGGGGTAGCTCTCCCTTAAGAGAACCGAATCTAGCGTTTGGGGACACGATCTGTCTATAACTGATCCCGCACGGTTGCCCTCCGGGGTGGCCGGACGGAACAGCGGACCCATCTCTTTATACCCTTGTTGGTCACAGCTTGGGACGCTATAACATATATGCGTAGGAGTATGGAACGGGTTGCTATTACGGTGGTACGTTTTACGAAAACCGGGTAGTTACGTGGGGAACAAATGTCTTTTTAGGGCGCCACCGCCCGGCCGCGGCAGATTGGGAAGATCCAAGAAGTGCTGGCTTGACGTCGTAAGATCGGATATGTGTACAAATGGCCTCACTACGCGGGATGCCGAAGATCGTGCGAAGTGAAGACGTAAAAGTAGGAAAGCGGACCCCGGGCTCTCGAGAGGGATGCAACCGTGAACATCGCTCGGATGATGATGAGGTGTAGGATAACAAAATTATAGTTGAGAATTCGTGCCAATATTGCGTAGCGTAGAGTAGAAAAAAATTACAAGGAGATACATCATCAAAAATCCTCCCATGACCTTGTAAAATATTTCTAGTAAAAATGCCTTGGGCAATAAAAACATAAGAAATATTAGCGTAGTGTATCCTTCAGAAAGATTAGGTACCTATTTTTTATGCCCTAAGTCCCTTAGTTTTGGTGTTTTAGTTTACGTTCGTATAGGGAGAGTAGGTATTAAATCCTCTCTTAAATCGTATGAATCAGCTAATAGGCTCTATTTATAGACATTTAAAGCGTCTACGTACCAAACTACCAACATTTCTCCTTCTGATACAGTATAGTAGGTATAATTGGCGATTTGTCAACACGGTTACAGCGCTTTAGCGCTTTGCTTTAGTGCGGTGTTAATTTCACCTAATTGTTTTCTGGAAACAAATCAATATCAACAAATCGTAACTGTTGGTTTTAACGACCTCTGTGGCGCGTCGGGGGAAAGCCCGCCTGCAATGGTGAAGGTTGCAGGTTCCATTCCCGCCGGGTGCAAGTATTTAGGTATGCTTAAAAATAAATATTTGTTTCTGGCCTGGGTGTTTTGTATATATCATATGTATGTATTAAAAAAAAAGAATAATAATATGTAGTGTATGAACTAAAACATACCTAGGTACATATTTTAGGTATTATAATATTACTAGCTGACCCGGCAAACGTTGTTGTGCCTTATAAATTATAGATAGTACCGTAAAAGGCACCAACTTTGCCAACACCAAAACATTGCCCAAAAAGCAGTATCTATGCAAATCTGTTAATATTGAAAAATATTTTAGCGTTATGGTTATATTTACTAATTGGCAGAAAAGTAGATTATGTATCTGACAACATGATGCATTGCCTTGGTTTCCAACTTCGTTCAGTCACCTGTCAGGTCTTGTCGAATGTGATGTGTTTTTTGCGGGCAAATTTTTCAGATATATTAGAGTGAATTTTACGTCACGGCGAAAACGCAGGAAAGTTGATTTTTCTGTATGTTATAGAATACCAATTTTAACGCATTTTTGATTAGGTTTCAGTATTCTAAGCCTTAAAATACAACAGTAATGGCGGTGGGCAAAGATACCCTGAACTGTTCAGACCTATTCTTGTCAACTTTGCCCTTCATCAAAAAGCACATAGGGTTGCCAAAATCTCATTTTAACCGACACAAAAAAAATGAGGACCCCAATTAATCATTTTTAGGGTTCCGTACCTAAAGGTAAAAACGGGACCCTATTACTGAGACTTCGTTTTTGTTTCATTTAGATTGTTTTCTTGAAACAAACTAAACAATCACAAACATCAATCACTGTGTAATTTGCAAAATATAGTGTATTCGTTATAATTTTTAAGAAAACAGTGTTTTTCTTAAAAATTATAACAAATACATACTTAGTTACTTGGTTTGTCAAACTTTGATAATACATTTTTATTTCTAATACTAAATTCTAATTTACATAGCATTTCTGATATTCGCAACATTCGAAACTTATAATAGACACGTGACAACCCTAGAGAGTTACAACAGCTTGTTAGGATTTGTATGGAAAAGAGTAATAATCGCTAGGTAATATTGCCCACTGATTTTACTGCAAAACTGCTTATGCTACAAACAAAAATTTAAAGACTAGGCCTAGATTATATATTTTTCTAGATATTATCTGAATTACGTATAAATAGGACTCGAATTAAGTCAAAAAATAGGCGTGGGCAATGTTGGTCACAACTGCGGATTATTTTGCCCGCGATGAAAATCAAGAAAAAAATAGTTTTAAAGTGTCATATATTTATTCAAATAGTTATGTAATGCACCATATGATCGCAATACACCTTACAAATAAATAAAAAATGTATGCTCCTATAGAAAAAAAAAGGAGTTTTTTTCGATTTTATAAAAAAAACGGGCAAAGTTGGTGCCTTTTATAGCCGATTCTCAGACCTACTGAATACGTATACAAAATCTCATAAAAATCGGTCAAGCCGTTTCGAAGGAGTACGGTAACTAACACTGTGACATGGAAATTTTATATATTAGAAGAAGATACGGCTTGAAATTGTGTTTCTAGATAGTAAATTCAAATAGGATAATATGTAGTATGCCCGTTGTCTAGTACACATAGTACAAGCCCAGTGCTTAGTTTTGAGCTAGATTGAGCTGTGTGCAACGTCGCACAGTGGGCTGAAACGGGAAATCAGCGGACTTAGGAATCAAAGTTGATAATTCTAATTTTTTTAAATGGCGATCGCTAGAGCTACTTAAAACAATAAAAAAATGTTCTACAAGAATACTTAAATATGAATAATTCTCGAGGAAATCGACTTTGTGTGAAAAAAATGTATGAAACGACATATGTTTTGGTCTCTAGCTTCCAACTTATGGTCGATCCCGCACTTTGGGCAGCAATTTGTTATAGTATAGGTCTTTACCTTTCACCTGACACCAAGAAGTCCTGCCCCGACCCGCCCTTTCGGAAAATAGAAGCGATTGAAAATGTTGTGTTTTCAGGTTAACCATTTACGATCAAATCTTTACAAATTGTATTTTGTATGTTGTTGGGTGTGACTAGTTTATCATAAAACAATGATAGGACACCTATTCTACATAACTTTTTGAAAATCGTACAATTTCGAGTTAAGCTAAATGTTTTCTAAACATTGAAAAAATAACATAGTAATGTAGTTGCAAGGTAAACAACCTCTTCCAGGTATAGATAAACTTAGTGAAGTAACAATAGGTAAGTACTTCACTAAATAACAATAGGTAGCCTATCTACCTATTGTATCGTAGTACTACAGTCTTAATAATAAGACCCACTTATATTTCTAGGAAATTGCGGCATCCTTCAAAGACTACCTGTGATAATGAGTGTCCTTGCGGTTTTACTGATGAGTTGTATATAAAAAGGTAATATAAAAGGTGGCAAAGTAATTAATTATATCGGGGTTACATCCAACCATCCAGTAGATACTGGTATAGGTAATTAAATATATACGGTATTTCTATTAGATACCATGATAAAATATTATAGTGATTTAGATGAGTATAGTTTAAGGTAATTAGGAACTGGGGTGTAATAATTAATGTGTGTTGTTAGTGTAATGTTAGTGTAATAATGTAATAATTTTGACGACCTCGGTGGCGCGTCGTGCGAAAGCGCGACTGCAATGCAGGAGGTTGCGGGTTCGATTCCCGCCGGGTGCAAGTATTTATGCCTAAAAATAAATATTTGTGTCTGGTCTGGGTGTCCCTCTATGTATAATATGTATGTATTTACAAAAGAAAAATAAATATAAGTATTATATCCGTTGTCTAGTCACCGTAACACAAGCTTAGTAGCTTACCACGGGGCTAGATGGCGCTGTGTGTTGTTCAGAGAATTTATTTATTTATTTATTTATAATTAAAAAGAAAAATATGTCTGTCTGTCTATAATAAAAAGTTACAACAGAAATATACATATATATAGGGACATTTATTAACAATATATGAACAAAGTTAACTAAATTAATGCTTATAAATAACGCTAACTTACACTGAACTCAATTCAAATTCATATAGAACAATGTATACATATACATGATCATTTAAAACATCAACTACGATACTACTGTGGTTTCGGAACGCGCCCTCCGACGAGAAGAAACCACAAGAATCTCATGGGGATTTTTTTTTGTGATCACGTGTTAAATTACATTTTTACCACGCATTTCATTAATTTTAATCATTGATAAAGATTTTAACAATAAGTTTAACAGGATGGACATATTAAAATGTAATACTTAACCAACAATGAGTTTTCGTATTTAATTTATATTACATACTAACCAATAATATATTCACAAGATATAAATAAAGTGCACGAATCACAGGTCTTAATGAAGATTTAATTGAAAGGATTAATTTTTGTATGTAGCTCAAGGCTATTTTGTTTAGAAAATTTATTTTTCAAGGAAAATAAAATTTATAGAAATTTTATAGTAATGGAAAAAAGCGACATCTTACGTTTAATGAGTTAGCTGTAAAGTTAACCATTACGACGCAGGTGTAAACAACTGGAAAGTTGTTCCTGTAGCGTTAGATAGATGGCGCTCTAACGAGCCTTAATCGTAAACAATCAAAGGAGAATATAGCATTGGAAGTTTTCACGGCACGGGACGTGAGCTTGCGTAGTCTAGTTGGTAATGACGTTGGGGTACTGACCCAAAGACGCGAGTTCAAGCCTCGCCGCAAGTGAAAATTTTTGAATGCTATTTTTCCTTGAAAAATAAATTTTCTAAACAAAATAGCCTTGAGCTACATACAAAAATTAATAGAAATTTTTGTTGATTTTAGTTTCCTGATCCTGATATTTATATCTTGTGAATATATTATTGGTTAGTATGTAATATAAATTAAATACGAATACTCATTGTTGGTTAAGTATTACATTTAATATGTTCATCCTGTTAAACTTATTGTTAAAATCTTTATCAATGATTAAAATTAATAAAATGCGTGGTAAAAATGTAATTTAACATGATCACAAAAAAAAATCTTCTCGTCGGAGGGCGCGTTCCGAAACCACAGTAGTATCGTAGTTGACGTTTTAAATGATCATGTATATGTATTCATTGCTCTATATGAATTTGAATTGAATTCAGTGTAAGTTAGCGTTATTTATAAGCATTAATTTAGTTAACTTTGTTCATATATTGTTAATAAATGTCCCTATATATATGTATATTTCTGTTGTAACTTTTTATTATAGACAGACAGACAAATTTTTCTTTTTAATTATTACACCCCAGTTCCGAATTACCTTAAACTATACTCATCTAAATCACTATAATATTTTATCATGGTATCTAATAGAAATACCGTATATATTTAATTACCTATACCAGTATCTACTGGTTGGTTGGATGTAACCCCGATATAATTAATTACTTTGCCACCTTTTATATTACCTTTTTTTATACAACTCATCAGTAAAACCGCAAGGACACTCATTATCACAGGTAGTCTTTGAAGGATGCCGCAATTTCCTAGAAATATAAGTGGGTCTTATTATTAAGACTGAAGTACTACGATACAATAGGTAGATAGGCTACCTATTGTTATTTAGTGAAGTACTTACCTATTGTTACTTCACTAAGTTTACCTGGAAGAGGTTGTTTACCTTGCTACTACATTACTATGTTATTTTTTCAATGTTTAGAAAACATTTAGCTTAACTCGAAATTGTACGATTTTCAAAAAGTTATGTAGAATAGGTGTCCTATCATTGTTTTATGATATACTAGTCACACCCAACAACATACAAAATACAATTTGTAAAGATTTGATCGTAAATGGTTAACTTGAAAACACAACATTTTCAATCGCCTTCTATTTTCCGAAAGGGCGGGTCGGGGCAGGACTTCTTGGTGTCAGGTGAAAGGTAAAGACCTATACTATAACAAATTGCTGCCCAAAGTGCGGGATCGACCATAAGTTGGAAGCTAGAGACCAAAACATATGTCGTTTCATACATTTTTTTCACACAAAGTCGATTTCCTCGAGAATTATTCATATTTAAGTATTCTTGTAGAACATTTTTTTATTGTTTTAAGTAGCTCTAGCGATCGCCATTTAAAAAAATTAGAATTATCAACTTTGATTCCTAAGTCCGCTGATTTCCCGTTTCAGCCCACTGTGCGTCGGTGCAATATTTATTTATTTTTATTATTCACAGTCGATATGGTCATATGAGTCATACCGTTATGACCTTTCATCTCGACTGAAGTTCTTTGAGCGAGCGGAGTTCCTGAAATAAAATGCATTCCATTCAATGACGTACCTACTAATAAAAATGGACTTACAATTTTATTTAGAAAATGTTGTCCATATTAAACTTAAGGCGGCGATAGATGCTAAATAGATAGGTGATAGTAAACTTTACAAACGTAGTCGACTGTTTCAAATACAACAAATATGTTAACGCTTAGCTGGCATGACCATGCCCCTGCGTTTTTTGTTTTTTTCTTCATTTGTAATTAGTTTGTATGGAGTAAAGAGTAGATAGACTTTCTCTCTTAGGCATTTTTCAACGCTCGTCTTTTCTGTCTGTCAAAAATGTAGGTAGGTACTAGAAACAGCGTCCGTCTATCTATACCAATATTATAAAGAGGAAAGATTTGTATTTTTGTGTGTGTGTGTGCGTCTGTATGTTTTTTATGAATAAACTCAAAAACTACAGGACCGATTTCAAAAATTCTTTCACCATTTTCTAATGGAAAATTCGAATTTTTTTTTTTTTTTTTTTTTTTTGAATTTTTGAATTTTTGAAGCTACATTCACCCTGAGTAACATTAGCTACTTTTGATCCCGATATTTCCACAGGATGCAGCTAGTTGTCAATAGGTATGTCTATGATTCCGGTTATATCATTTCTCTCACGATACCCTCAACGTGACTGCGGTAGGTAAGTTGCCGGTTAATTTAATTAGAGAAATTCCTTTCTGCTAGTTAGTTAGTTAGTTTCGCTGAGCCTTTTTCCGCACTTAGCCTCACAATTGGGCCATTGTACGTGATTTCTTAGAAGGCTTAAGACGCCACGGGAGCCTACCCCGCATTGGCGAATATCCCATGCCTTCGGACCGTGGTTTATCCTAGGACATGTCGGTTTCCTCACGATGTTTTCCTTCACCGTAAGAGCGATGTTAATAGCGCACTTAAATTTTTCTTAAGAAAAAGACATTGGTGCGCGTCGCTCACCACCGCAACACCGCTCTTTCTGCTAGTTGCTATGAAGCCTTCGGCGAATTGACACCTCAATGAGAGTAGATGTGGTAGTAGTATGTACCATTTTGTAATTCATCGTTTTTTAAGTTAATTTTGCATAATGCTGTTTGGAAAAAAAACTTTAGTACCCGGTGGGACTCGAACCCCCGACTAATGGTATTCCGTTCCAGCGCGATAGCCGCTACGCCACGGGTAAGCCTGCCGAAATTAAGAAATCGTTTCCTCGTGTTCTTCCGAGTAAGGCTTCGTAGTCCCCCGGGTACTAAAGTTTTTGAAAGATATTTTTTCAAAAAGCATTATTACCTAGAGTGTGGTAAACACTAAGAAATAATAAAACATTCCCACAGTAGCAGGACTTATACGAGTGAAACCGCAGGGCACTGCTAGGTCATTCATTAATAAAAAGCGATAGTTCTCACCAGCCTAAATAACCCTATAATGAAAACGGGCAAGATCCCAAAACAAACGGACGTAGTTTTTCATTCGAGTGCACACGTGATTTCATACGTGGATGTTAAATGTAAACAATTGCTTACGCGCATACTTCCTACGTGTTTTTGTGGTGTTTTATAGATAAGTTAGGAGACGAGTACGTCCTTTTTAGGTCGTCAATGATTGAACATGAATACCTACTTATCTTTTTTAATAGTTTTCGCTTCTCTGTTTTCGCGATGTTACATTGAAATTAAACTTTTAATATGCTTAATAAAAGCAACGCGATAATCGTGGGAGGGCAGCAGCTAGTTAATAATAAACAACACAGATAAAGTCACGGACAAACGCTTGTATTCACAGACTACACCATCTTTCCTTTCAAAGTTTGCTGAAGGAAATATCACCTTGACTCGAGACGCGAACAAACAAGATATAATAACATGTAGTACCTACCTATCGTTTTTGAGACGCTGCGAATTCTTCCATATTGCATAACTGACACCCACTGAATCAATACCTCTGTAATACACAGTTTAACACAGTGCGGAGAGACCAAAGAGATAATTATTTTAATTACAAATTAATTACTTAGGCTTAAGAGGATAGTCTCCATTCTCTTTCTCCATACAAACGTAGTTTAAATTTTCCTCCCTGGATAAAGACATTAGAGCAAATATGTTAATGCCATAAAACTTATATCTGTCATGTCATGACTATGCATCTACCTTTTTATTTTTTTCATTTTATTATTATTTTTATTAGTCATGCATGACAGATATAGGTTTATGGCATAAACATATTTGCTCGAATGTCTTTATCCAGGGAGGAAAATGTAAACTACGTTTGTATGGAGAAAGAGAATGGAGACTATCCTCTTAAGAGGACAGTCTACCTACTCTTTCTCCATACAAACGTAGTCGACTGTTTCCTCCCTGGAAAAGACATTGGTTTTTTTTTTCGAATAAGTACACTTTTATTACATAAATCGACGTGGTTTTAAAAAAAAAACAATTTTTTTACAGACTAACATTGGTTGAAGTGTCAGAAACTTTGCAAATCGCATGAAACTTTCTCCATAGTCCATACATTGTGTATTGTACCTACCCACTGAAATGAAGGTAAACCGAGAACATCCAAATTCAATCAGTATTTAGTAGGTACCTAATTAAAGACATTTTTCAGTTTTAATCGCGTGGTGTTTATTACTTTTAGCATTGTTTTAACGCTCTACGTATTTAGTAGAATTTTTTACTAAAATCACGTAGCGCTGTGCAAAATAGTATCACTTTCAAACATTTAGTATGATAAATGATACCGCACTCTAATTCACTCTACCCAACAAACACCCACATGACAATTCTGGCACAAATCTCGTTATCTATCTACCAAACAAAATTGCACCTTATTTGCTTAACTTGTGAGTTACTTTTCCTTTGTATATTAACATTTGTTATCTAGTATCAAAACTGTGACGTACAGATGTTATTATGCAATTATTATTAGATTCTTCTTGTTTACACACCCCCAAGGAAAGACGCGGACTCTTATCTTGTCATATCGATTTAGTGTCGCAAGACACTTATTTACGCCTTGTTTGTGTGTTGGGTGAGTTAATGATGATTTGAAAAAAAAAACGAAAATGTACATTATCAAACATCTGCTTTTCCCATTTTCCTATCAAATTTAAAAATTGGTTGTTTTAAACCATTTTAAATGCTGCTGCTGCTGAAATCAGTGGCTAGTAAGGAAAAGTTCACATATAAAATAACGAACAGAGACCAACTCAGAATCAGTAATGCTAGTGTTGAATCGTATAAGAAGATCATGAAAATTGTTAGAGAAAAGGGACTGATCGGCCACACATTCACAAGAAAAGATGAAAGGAGCTACAGAGTGGTGATACGAAATCTTCATCCCTCCACACCCATTAACGTAATCAAAGAAGAAATAGAAGCTACTGGCAACATAGTTAAGGGAGAAATCATCTTTTTGCCTTTTTTCTTAACTTGATATCAGGACCCAACAACAAAGCCATTAAGGAGCTTCATCTATCACCAGTCTGTGGTTATAGAACACCCCAAGAAAAAGAGATCTTTAGTCCAATGCCACAGATGTCAACAATATGGACACTCTAAGAACTACTGTCTCCCCCCATATCGTTGTATCAAGTGGTACTAACAGTCTCACAAAACTTCCGACTGTAACAAAAAAGACCGTAGCACCCCCGCTGTCTGTGCACTCTGTATCCCATCTTGCCAACTACAAGGGATGTGAAGTCTATAGGTAAATATTGACTAGTAAAACCAAGCCACAACTACCAGTAGTAAAGAACCAACACAACCCTCAACTACCAAACAGAAAGGGAAACGTAACTACACAAAATACTAACGCAAGAGATCAAAAATAAACCGTATGCAGAAGCTACACGACCGACAAATACAGAACACATAGTGAACCTTAACATACCTGCTCCTGCCTGCCCACACAACAATACCGGCAATCCGGAACCGGTACCGGAACAAATACTTTTGAAATAGTCAGAGAAATATGACCTTATCCTACAACAAATGAGTATGTTAATGATGCTCATAACTAAACTCGTTGATAAGATGTCAAAATGACCTCGTTTAGAATAGCTACGTGGACAATCAATAGCTTGGCACCTAATAAGAACGAGGCAGAACTATTAATGATACATCATAATTTAGATGTCCTATTAATATTCGAAGCACACTGTAGATCCTCATCAAAAACCAAATTCAAAGACTTTGATTGCTATGTGACCACCCATCCAGATGTAACATGCCATGCTGGAACGGCAGTCATCGCCAGGAAATCAATCAGACACCATTTTATGCCTGAGTACAGGACAGAACATAGTCCTGTACTAAGAAAGAAAGAAAAGGAGAACGGCTAGGCACGCACAACCCAGGATAAAGCAGATGTTTTTGCCAAACCCGGAAAACCAGCTCATGAAGTAACGTCGTACAGACCCATCAGCCTGCTGCCGATACTGTCCAAACTGTTTGAGAAGCTGTTGCTGTATAGAATCCTCCCATTCTTGGAGGAGCACAAAATCATACCATACCACCAGTTTGGGTTCAGACATACTCACTTGACAGTAGAGCAAGTTCACAGAGTCGTCGATAGAATCAGAAAGACACTGAAGGAGAAAGGATATTGCTCGTCAGCCTTCTTAGACGTCCAACAGGTCGTCCTTTGACATGGGTACGGCACAGAGGGCTACTCTGTAAGATCAAAAACAGCTTGGCACACACACAGCTTCTACTTACTCTTTGAATCATACCTGGCGCAAAGAATTTTCCAGGCAGCAGAGGGCGAGAAGACTTCCGACTTTTTCGACATAAAAGCAGATGTAACCCAAGGTTCAGTGCTCGGTCCTGTACTGTACACAATCTATACTTCAGATATGCCCGTAGGAGATAACATAACTACCGCCACATTTGCTGATGACACAGCTGTGCCTGCGATGCTGACCCTGCCATAGCCTCAATTAAACTTCAATGAGTGATGAGGTATGATGATGCATGAAGCAGTGGAGAATTAAGGCGAGTGCACCTTAGTCAGTACAGGTTACCTTTACCCTACGTAAACGAAGCTCCTGTACAGCTAGAAGATGTAGTATTACCACAAGAGGAATGTCTCCGCTACTTCGGCCTGCACCTAGATCGACGCCTAACATGGAATCAGCACGTAAAAAAGAAAAGGCATGAAATTAACGTAAAATATAAAAGCCTGACTTGGATACTAGGCAGAAATAGTCGTCTCTCCCTTGAAAACAAACTGCTGATTATACTGGAGCCTCCTCAAACAAATCTGGATGTATGGCATTCAGCTGTGGGGCAGTGCCAGCAATTCTAACATACTGATTATACAACGTGTTGTCGCCTACCTATCCGGTGATTGAGATGGGGAACGTTGAAATAAGATTCTAAGACCGGTTAGATAGTGACATAATAATTTATTGAGAAATAAACCTAATATAATCTAATACAGTTAGATAGATAAACTAAATAGTTAGTTTATAATAATAAGTAGCTAAGCTAGGTTTATTTAGTTTAAGTTTAGTTTATAAGATGTAATTTAGTTAAGTTATTTAGTGTCTAGTTTTAAGAACAGATGTTATAATGAATTGCGGGGCTTGATGAGCCTTACATATGAGGTTGAATTTAAATTACATTGAGTAGGAAAGCAAAAGAGTTAATTTAGAAAATAAGACATGAGACTTGTTCCCGAGTTAAGCTGGGGTCATGTTTTTAGAAACGGTTCGATGCCAAAGATTGATGCATGACGTTAGCTCTCTCTCTACAGATTCTGGTACGTACAGTAAATTAACTAAGAAAGGGGACTCATCTTAAAGTGGTGACGATTCCTGTAGTAGTATGGGCAGAATATTATTATATATGAATGATTTGCCAGTCACTGTTCAGGACGGTGGCCTATGCCAAGCTCCAACCTCCATCGCTCCCATAGTTCGGCTGGAAATCTGTAGGTAGTCTAGTTAGAGTGTCTTTGATAGGTGTTCCAAGACTTCTCAGCTCGAACGTAGTTCCCTGGAAATACACCAGTCGAGAAAATGAGTAAGGTTTCGGTGGGCCTTACTGTGTGAAACGCCAAGACACTAGAGATGAGTTTACAAAGTTCACTAAATGATTGTCCTTGGGGGTTCACACAGTTCGCAGCGGAAGGCATAAATTTTAGGTTAGTTAATCACATAATAAGTACATTGTTAAATTAAAATAACCAGTTGACAACACTAAATTTGCCCGTGCCCGGCACTGAAAATATATATACTCAATTGATTATGCTTTAGTTTAATTATTTAAATTATTGTAATTAGGCACATTGCACAGTCAGTACTGCCAGATACAGAAACTGTATTTGCTAGAACTAGACACTGAATTCATCCTACAATCCACCAATTAGAGTCACGGCGTAGCACGTGGTCGCAACCTTTGCCACCAAAAATCAATGTAATTGTTTAACAAATCAAATCAATAAGCACAAAACGATTGTACTATCGATTAAATAGTTTGGTTTAAGACAGTACTATAAGTCTAGTTCTTAAAATCTTAAGGACACGAGGCGAGAAATTCCGGGCTTGAGTACGTAGTCGGCTCCCTGTCCATCTTTCTTGTTCCTTTTTTTTATTGAAAATGCAAAGAAAACAACATTAGATTATCTTAGAATTTAGCGCTTACCAATACAGGGGAGTTGGGTCGGTAAATTATACGTATTAGACAATTTCTGTATTACAACGAATATACGTCCGTTCCGTCTTATGTCTACGATGAAAAGAGGAAGGTGCAGCACACGAACAATCCTACGCAGAGCTACTACGGGGTTCTCACAGTTCGCCCGAGGACAAAAGTGCAGTCCTTGCACTTTCTAGAAAATACCTTTCTCTTGGTAAACAAGGTTCAAACGGGTAAGGCAACGACATCTATCGCGCCCGAGTGGCGTTTCCAAAACGAATCGATCTCAATAACAGCTGTATTAGATTTTTTTAAGAACCTAAATAAGCTATCGCGCTATCGACCATACACAGATGTCGCTATTTGTATATTTATGTTTTTTTATTAAATTGGATTGTAATTATCATATGTTAGTTTTTCTTATACCTATTTATTAAGATTAAGGATACGTCTTCAGACGTATGTCACACTACGTGACATTACCCGCCGCCTGGGGAAAAAAGATTTCTACTCTGTGGTAAAATCTTTTGACGCTCTACCAATCACAGCGCTCTGCCATGCCTCTACTTCCGTTCGTCACTGTCATTCATCATCTATGGTTCCGGGCAGTGTCAAAATCCGTAGCTTTTTGACGCCGCTAACTATCATAAAAAAAACAAGGTCAACCACTGTTAATAAGTTTTTGACCAAAGCCGTTTTGGTTGATGGGTGTTTAGTGTGGCTTGGGTTAATGTACGTGTGTTTTTTTTTATTAGTTTACCAGGGTTTTAAGAGAGACCCGTAGTAATAAAGTAAGTACCACCATACATACCAGAGTTTTAAGAGAGACTCATGATATTTTGTAGGTAGGTACCTTAGTAACTATGTATGTAGCGTTTTAGGCTTTGGGTAAAGAGTCCGCTATTCAACCGCCCTATCAAGTTACCAGGGTTTTAAGAGAGACCCTTAGTAAAGGAATAAAACTAAGTACCATACATATCTGAGTTTTAAGAGAGACTCAGATATTGAGTACCTTAGTTTAAGTTTAGCGTTTTAGGCTTTGGGTAAAGAGTCCGCTATTCAACCGCCCTATTAAGTTTATCCTAAGTTATAATTAGAGTTTAAGTTTAACCTACTTTGTCATTCTAAGACATTTCTACTTCCTAACTAAATAAATAAACATTCTTTCATGTTCTTACATTCCATCGTCTCTTTTCAGTTCAGAAATCCATTCCTTTAATTTGCCGTTCTTCTAGGACTACTATTAACTAACCTTCTGTTATTGTCCGAGGGGATGAAAAAAATGAGGGTAGAAATTAAGATACTTGGGTGTTCAAGGGAGACCCACAGTATAAAATAAGAATAGGTATACTTATGCATACCTTGAGCTGTAAGAGACACTCAAGGTATTAAGTCCCTAGTACAAGGTACAAAATGAGTAGGTATATACTTAAGGATACCTTGAGTTGTATACTCAAGGCATTAAGTACCTAGTTTAGTTTAATTAAGTTTTTTGTTTAAGAATTTTATAGTATTAGTTTATGTTTTTAATATTTCTAATATATTTTTATGTTTCAATATTTCTAGTCTAGTATAAGTTTTAGAAGCCAGGTATATGACTGCCTAGTATATAAGTTGTAAGCTAAAAGTTTCAAGTTAAGTTTAGATATAAAAATGCAATTTAAGTTGCATTTAGGGAGACGAGCTAAGGTGTTGTTCACTCTGCGTAGGTTGTTCAAGTTTGCCATGTCAGAATTAAGTGGCAATATTAGTTTTAGTATATTAGTGCCAAGATAAAAGTTTTAATTAGTACCTAAGGTAAGTTTCAAGTAAGTAGTCCACAAAAAGGAGTGGTTTTGCAAGGGTTAAGTTTCTAAAGACCAGTGGCCTTTCAAGGGTTAAAAGTTTCTAAGGATCAGCACTTTAGTATGTTTGTATTTTTACAGAAATTAAGCATAGATTAATCTGTACACACTAAAGAGAAATATTTCAAGTTACACATTGTTTACATTAAATTTAGTTTTAAGTTTTTTATAAGAAAGATGAACGTGGGTACATTAAAATGTAGTTTTAAGTTTTGTTTAAGATAGACGAACGCGGGTCCATTTTTTCACTTCGCTTAAGTAGGTATAGAAATCTATTAACCTACGTAGTTCCTAGGCGATAGATGTTGATGTAGCAGCACGTATACGCGCCTCGTACTCAAGCCCTGATTCCAATAACATTGTTTTAAGGTTTATTAGTTTAAATGAGAATTATCAGGGGTATGGTTGGGTGGGGGTTGAGGGTGGTTAGGGTTAGACCTACCTATTTAAGATTTTAAGTTACAAGTTTTACTTAATCTATGCCACTATCTTAAGCTATGTTAGTATACACAGTATGAAAAAAAAAAAATACCATCACCAAGGACATCATGTCCTAACTGTACCAGAAACCGCAGAGAGGTAGCCAAAAGGGACAGCCTACATCAATCTAGAACCACGTAAGGGGCGCCAATATGTCGCCTACCTATCCGGTGATTGAGATGGGGAACGTTGAAATAAGATTCTAAGACCGGTTAGATAGTGACATAATAATTTATTGAGAAATAAACCTAATATAATCTAATACAGTTAGATAGATAAACTAAATAGTTAGTTTATAATAATAAGTAGCTAAGCTAGGTTTATTTAGTTTAAGTTTAGTTTATAAGATGTAATTTAGTTAAGTTATTTAGTGTCTAGTTTTAAGAACAGATGTTATAATGAATTGCGGGGCTTGATGAGCCTTACATATGAGGTTGAATTTAAATTACATTGAGTAGGAAAGCAAAAGAGTTAATTTAGAAAATAAGACATGAGACTTGTTCCCGAGTTAAGCTGGGGTCATGTTTTTAGAAACGGTTCGATGCCAAAGATTGATGCATGACGTTAGCTCTCTCTCTACAGATTCTGGTACGTACAGTAAATTAACTAAGAAAGGGGACTCATCTTAAAGTGGTGACGATTCCTGTAGTAGTATGGGCAGAATATTATTATATATGAATGATTTGCCAGTCACTGTTCAGGACGGTGGCCTATGCCAAGCTCCAACCTCCATCGCTCCCATAGTTCGGCTGGAAATCTGTAGGTAGTCTAGTTAGAGTGTCTTTGATAGGTGTTCCAAGACTTCTCAGCTCGAACGTAGTTCCCTGGAAATACACCAGTCGAGAAAATGAGTAAGGTTTCGGTGGGCCTTACTGTGTGAAACGCCAAGACACTAGAGATGAGTTTACAAAGTTCACTAAATGATTGTCCTTGGGGGTTCACACAGTTCGCAGCGGAAGGCATAAATTTTAGGTTAGTTAATCACATAATAAGTACATTGTTAAATTAAAATAACCAGTTGACAACACTAAATTTGCCCGTGCCCGGCACTGAAAATATATATACTCAATTGATTATGCTTTAGTTTAATTATTTAAATTATTGTAATTAGGCACATTGCACAGTCAGTACTGCCAGATACAGAAACTGTATTTGCTAGAACTAGACACTGAATTCATCCTACAATCCACCAATTAGAGTCACGGCGTAGCACGTGGTCGCAACCTTTGCCACCAAAAATCAATGTAATTGTTTAACAAATCAAATCAATAAGCACAAAACGATTGTACTATCGATTAAATAGTTTGGTTTAAGACAGTACTATAAGTCTAGTTCTTAAAATCTTAAGGACACGAGGCGAGAAATTCCGGGCTTGAGTACGTAGTCGGCTCCCTGTCCATCTTTCTTGTTCCTTTTTTTTATTGAAAATGCAAAGAAAACAACATTAGATTATCTTAGAATTTAGCGCTTACCAATACAGGGGAGTTGGGTCGGTAAATTATACGTATTAGACAATTTCTGTATTACAACGAATATACGTCCGTTCCGTCTTATGTCTACGATGAAAAGAGGAAGGTGCAGCACACGAACAATCCTACGCAGAGCTACTACGGGGTTCTCACAGTTCGCCCGAGGACAAAAGTGCAGTCCTTGCACTTTCTAGAAAATACCTTTCTCTTGGTAAACAAGGTTCAAACGGGTAAGGCAACGACATCTATCGCGCCCGAGTGGCGTTTCCAAAACGAATCGATCTCAATAACAGCTGTATTAGATTTTTTTAAGAACCTAAATAAGCTATCGCGCTATCGACCATACACAGATGTCGCTATTTGTATATTTATGTTTTTTTATTAAATTGGATTGTAATTATCATATGTTAGTTTTTCTTATACCTATTTATTAAGATTAAGGATACGTCTTCAGACGTATGTCACACTACGTGACAGTGTGCAGAACTATATACTAAGAACACTGTGCAACGCCCCCCCGCCTCGCTACAAACGATGAAATACATAAACCCTAAATGAGTTACGACATTTAGTCAAAATTTTTTCAAGTTATTATTTAGATACGATAGCAACACCAGTGTCTATAATAATAATAATAATAATTTTTATTTCAGAATATTAATTACATTCCATTTGTTAGTATGAAACTTAAAAATTAAAGTTAGTAGCATTTAAAAATATATTGAAAAATGTCATAATAATTTGATTTACAATTTAGTCGTACACCAGATTATTTCCCGTGATAAGGATGTCACGAAAGTGCCTCTGGATCGGCGACTCAAGCCTCGCAGCCACAGTTTTCAGGATGCTGTTCTGGCTGCCCCGCAATCTGCTGCACAAGGAAGCTGTCTTTTTGCGAATCACTGCGTGAAAGCCATCTGTGTGGGCTAACGCAAACATTGCTGAGGCACTACAGAATCGGGGCAGCCCCAACAGCTTCCTGAATGCATTATTATATTGTACTCGAAGGGCATTGAACGATTGTTTAGAGTAACTGATCCACAGACTTGCCGTATATAAGCTCTGACAATAAGCTTTGAAAAGAATAACTTTTGTCTGGTCAGAGCATCGTGCAAATCTGTGAATCAACATATTACTCCTCACAGCCAATGCCCTGCGTTCCCTTTCAATATCTGCATTGTCTTTAAGGTCTTCGGCTATGAGATGTCCAAGATATTTAAATAAGGTAGTTCTCTTAATAGGAAGACCGTTCAACGTTATCACTGGAGCATCTACGGGGTATCTGCCGGAGGCCTTAAAAACCATGTACTCGCATTTATTTACATTATAAATTAGGCCGTGTGCTTTGGCATAGGACTGGCATACCATCAACATTTTGTTCAAAGCTCCCACAGTCGAGTATAAGTCGAGAACCAATGTACATACAGACACGTGAGTAAGTGAGAATCATAGATAATTAATCCAGGAAGACATTGGTAGTCTTAACTCAAATCACCAAAAAAGTGAGATAGGATAGTTAGTAATGCGAGGGACGAAATGTGATAGAGGTACGGAACCCTTTATGCGCGAGTTTCGCACTTGGCCAGGTTTTTTTTTTAAAGTGTGTGATTTCTCTAATTTTCTCAAAAAGTTTGACTTTGGAACTGGTTTCTGTTTTCTTCACAATAAATCAGATATCAAAATGGCTACCAGTCTAGCCAGTGTAGTTATTTTCCTATACCCCAATTATGTATAAGATTAGTGGTGCCCGATGCGTAATTTGTCTAGAAATAATAATTAATGTGTTTATTTATCATTTATCGGCCTCCGAATGGGTACTTGGCGCTCAAATTTATTAAAACAGTTACAAAGTATACATATTTTCCGTATCGGCCAGTCTTAAATGAGTTAGAACTTGTTATTGTGCTAACTAAAACACTTCTTTTTCGTGTCAAAGACTCAATTTTCAACGTACTTTGCCCAAAACTTGGCAACAAATACAATATTATCAGTAGCTGTATTCAGGTCCTCTGCCGAACAACTAGTGGGACACATGGAGCAGACCATGAGGTGGTCCATCGTCTGCTCGGCCCTTCAAAGTATAGATTTTCTTATTTTATCGCGATGTGAGATTGAAATTCATTTTCTCCGGTATTAATCGCGTTGCTTTTAATATTTTAAGCATTTTTTCAATGCCGTACGTTTGGAGGTCTCTCCAAGGTCTTTCCTTTTCCTTCCTCAAGGGTAGACTGAAATGTAATTTGCCATTCTCATTGTTCTAAAAAGTTACTGATGACATATGATAATGTCATCTAATATAGATGACATTATCATATGACATATCATATCTACTAGCTGCGCTCTGCGGTTTCACCCGCGTAAGTCCCGATTCCGGGAGAATATCGGGATAAAAAGTAACTTATGTATTATTCCAGGTCTCCAGCTTTCTACATACCGACTTTCATAGTAATCGGTTGATTGAGTAACAAACACACACCCATACACACACAAACTTTCAGCTTTATAATATTAGTAGTATAGGATATACCTTCTACCGTCCCTAAGGTAGGGCATGATTTTTTTTATAAGTATAAAAGCAACGCAATTAAAACCGGAAAAAAAAGTTTAATAAAACAATCCTACTTAGTTACACTGCTGGGAAGTATTCCCACTATTCTCGCAAGACTACAACGTAAATGAATCCTACTGCCAATACAATAAAGAAACGCCAAAAACTTAGTAAATAGAGGAACAAACTTGGCATAAAGAGGAGGTAGTAATCAACTTCATTGTGTTTGTATTTGACTCTCACTTCCGGGAAGTTAGGAATTATCTTAAATTGTTTTGTGTCTAGATCGTCATTTTGATCTAGTTTTGTGTTTACTAAGTATGTTTGTTCCTACCTGACGATCCTTAGGCCAAACGGATTAAGAGGATAGTCTCAATTCTCTTTCTCCATACAAACGTAGTTTAAATTTTCCTCCCTGGATAAAGACATTAGAGCAAATATGTTTATGCCATAAAACCTATATCTGTCATGACAATGCATCTACCTTTTTTTATTTTTTTATTTTCTAATTAAAATAACAATAAAA
The DNA here is from genome assembly GCA_958496205.1 of Idaea biselata. Taxonomy (NCBI): domain Eukaryota; kingdom Metazoa; phylum Arthropoda; class Insecta; order Lepidoptera; family Geometridae; genus Idaea; species Idaea biselata. The sequence goes on from OY292399.1 coordinate 1,564,027, forward strand.
AATAATAAAATGAAAAAAATAAAAAGGTAGATGCATAGTCATCACAGATATAAGTTTTATGGCATAAACATATTTGTTCTAATGTCTTTATCCAGTGAGGAAAATTTAAACTACGTTTGTATGGAGAAAGAGAATGGAGACTATCCTCTTAACTGAAATCAAGACTTACCTACACGGGTGAAATTGCGGGACACAGTAAGTATAGGTTATTTAGAACGTAGAATGTCTTAAAAGGTTTCCTTTTTGTACCTTTCGAGGTACGGAACCCTAAAAAGGATGTTGGAATCAGAGAGAAAGCTTTGTGTTTCGAAAATAAATTAAAGTTTAGCTAACAAACTTATCGCCAACGAAAACTTATAATTAATTAGATAACTAATGTTTCGCTTAGAAACGTCTCTCAGTGCTGCAATTAGTAATTAATCTTGAGAATTTACGACTTATAAGCTCTACTAATCATCTCATAAGTACCTACTTTAATGTCTGTATTTTGGCATTGTTGTTTATTAGGTGCAGTGGTATTTTTAAATAATTATTTTTAGACCAAACTTCACTCTGTAAAAGAATAATATTTAGTTTTTAGTCCCGACACCGACACCGACAGTGTCGGGACTAAAAACTAAATATTATTCTTTTACAGAGTAGTTATGGAGTTCCGAAAAGTAACGCCTAATACAATCAATTAACCAAACTTCACTCTTAATAATGTAGTATGTGTATGTATCATAATGTAGGTATGTATTTACAAAAAAATTATAATATGTAGTATATCCGTTGTCTATACCCATAGTACAAGCCTAGTGCTTAGTTTGTGGCTAGATTTCGCTGTGTACTACGTCATGTATTATTTATTTATTTAATACATGAGATTATGCTTAAACATATGTACTTAATGAAATAATAGAGATGGTGGACTAGTCGGGAAAACCGCCTAATCAGCAATAAATTAACCGACTAGTCGACAAATCCTATAGTCGGCGTATCTGTAGTTATGACTAGCTTGTCCTGCGGTTACACACGCGTAAGTCCCGATCCCGTGGCAATATTGGGATAAAAAGTACGGTATATGTTAATCCAAATCTCCAGCTATCTCCATACCAAGTTTCATCGCAATCGGTTTAGTAATTTTTGCGTGTCAGAGTAACAAACATACTCGACACACACAAACTTTTACATTTGTAATCTAAGTAGGATATTTAAACGTAGTTAAGACGTAATATTAAATTCGTCTGTTAGACTTATTACAAGCCTAGTTGCAGGTTTACTTGATATGACCCAGCGCCATCTAGCGTTAAACTAAGAAACAAGTACAAGGGACGAGCTTGAAACTCCCTACGACGCGCGACGTGAAGGTTGGGGTGGCATCCGAACAAGTAACGAGCAATAATGTCGCACCTCACACGTGATGAAAATACCGAAGACATATCTTACAATACAAGTGTCTGCTTACTCTTAAAATACAACCAAGACGATAACAATTTAGTACATGTTCATACCAAGTTTCGTCAAAATAGGTCCAGTAGTTTCAAAACTTTATATTTATTTCCAACAAATTCTTTATAGTTTGTAAACAAGTATAGATCTACAAGGTGTTCCCAGGAAGGAGTATTAAACCGAAAGGGGGTTGTTTGAAGAAAACACTTTACGAAATTTGTAAAGTGTTTTCTTTGTAGCCCACTAAGAAAGGAAATTTAATTCCCACGGATAGGAGTAAAACCACGGGACGCTGCTATGAAAAACATACACAAAAGAAGAAGAATTTGAGTTGTCGTTTAATGTACTTAACTTAAGTTAAACTTGAAATTACTTATAGTCATTTTTACAAGTTATTCTGATTCTATATCACTATCATTATCTGTTTGATTTGAAGAGCTTTCCTTGTCAGAATAATCCCCGTTCCTCAGTTGTAATTGGTTCATTATCTCGTCGCTCAGATGGTCGTTTTTGAAATACTCTTCCTCTACTGTCTGTACATGACTGTCACATTTTTGCCATTTTTCCGTTGAATAACCAGAAAATAGTTCTTTCAGTGCTCGCTCTTTCTCACCTAGATCAGAATTAGCGTGTTTCTGAATCATCTCACTCTTAATATCTGCCCATACTAATTGTATAGGATTTAGTTCTGGATGATGTGAAGGCAAATAAAGTACAGTACGCCCCTGCTCCTTTAATAATACCTCCATCTTAAATTCTTCCTTTGGTTTATTTTTTTTTATTAATTCTATTAAATCCTTTCTGTTCATAGCCTCAGTATATCCAATGTAGTGTCGTGTTAACCATTCTTGCATTTCGTCTTTGGAAGAGCATTTTGTTGGCGCTTTGTGTTCCTCTTTGTAAATCTTTTTCGGATGATCCATAACCATTACTGAGTTACCTGGCAAAGAAGGCAAAAGCTCTTCACAAACCCATACAAAATCGTTGAAATCTGGGGTTCCTTGATTCCCTTCACCATTCAAATTTGGTTTGAAAACTGTGTGAGCGCCATCGATAAATGCTGAATTTCCACCTGCATGTACGATGACTAATTTACTGCATTTCCTAGCAGAAGATGATGAATCTCCATCGGATTGCGAACTAGATATCGCAGTGAATTTTTTGTCAGTTTCATTAATAAAAATTTCATCCTTAAAAAATATTGGTCGGCCTTCAGCTCTATATTTCCTTATATCTCTGATATATTTTCCTCTCCTCTGAACAACGTTATGGTTTTCTACCAAAACTTTCTTATTCTCACAATCTTTGTATTGGAAACCTAATTCTTTCAGTAAAAGTCGCATGTATGTGTATCCACATTTAAGAATGCCTTCGTCCGCCAAAACCTTTCTAACTTTGTTGATTGAGGGAATTTCTTTTCGTAATCTGTAGAGTTCTGTGACCTTTCTTCTCACAGCTCCTTTAATAAATTCATCAACTTCAATCCTCTTTTTTCTCACCTGTTTCTTTTTCTTAGGTGCTGTGAAATTGACGTTATCGCCCATTGCTTTTCCCTCGTTGACAATGCGTCGGACGCTTTGCTCTGACAGCCCGGTAATCTTGGCAACGGTTTTATTTACGTTGATATCATCTCTATATTCAGCTGTAGTCTGGTCTAGTTTTCTTGCTTTATAATATTGGACCGCTTTGTAGACTACGCTTTTAGTTTGAGGTGTAATCGGCGGACCCATCTTCGGTTGCGAATGTCGTATACAGTTAACTGGAAAGAGCGGCCGGTTACGTTGGGTACGGGCGGCCGACTGAGGTCTCACATCGATCGATTCGAGTGACGTCAACTCCCCTCCCGCTGCTCCCGCCGACCCCCCTCGCCATCGCAGCTGTCAGTCACGAACCTACTCAGTTAGGCGCGGTGCAAGTTATAAAACATAGTCGATTTTACTTTGTTTCTAGGGTCATAATCTAATATTCTTTATGTATTTTCTAATTCCAGGAAATACGTCTGATAAATCACGCAACGAAATGACTTACGTGGTGCAAACAGCAATTGATAGCTACCGTGGCTAAACGGGAAGCCGGATTGTCGATTTGATGACGTGCAATCAACTGTCATTTAAACCAGCTCAGGAGACGCCGTTTTAGATGACGTTCAAAACGACCATGCGTCGCGTCGACTTAAAATTGATGCAAATATACTCGCGGTTTGCACCACGCAAATGATTCCTTTGCCCGTTCGTAAACTAGTAAAAACAAAAAGAATATTAAAATCATACGCAAAATAATTTTCAAAAGTGTTTTTAATTGTATCTAGTAGTAATGAAAATAATAGTAATTTAAGAGAAATGCAAACTAATCACAATCCATATCGCTATCGCTTTCAATATCAGATTCATCCCCATTCCTCAGTTGTGATTGGTTCTCGTCGCTAAGGTGGTCGTCTTCGACATACTCTTCCTCTACAGTCTGTACATGACTGTCGCATTTTTGCCACTTCTCCGTTGAAAAACCAGCAAAAAGCTCTTTCAGTGCCCGCTCTTTCTCACCTAGATTTGATTTAGCATGTTTCTGTACCATTTCTTTCTTGATGTCCGCCCAAGCTAATTGTATAGGGTTAAATTCTGGATGATGTGGTGGCAAATAAAGTACTGTACGCCCGTGCTCCTTTAATATTACTTCCATCTTATATTCATCCTTTGGTTTATTCTTTCTAATTAGTTCTAGCAAATCCTTTCTGCTCATAGCCTCAGTGTATTCAATGTGGTGTCGCGTAAGCCATTCTTGCATTTCGTCTTTGGAAGAGCAATCCGTCGGCGCGTTATCTTCCTCTTTGTTAGTCGGCACTTTATTTTCTTTTTTGTTAATCTTTTTCGGATGATCCATAACCATTACTGAGTTATCAGGAAGGGAAGGCAAAAGTTCCTCGCGAACCCATACAAAATCGCTTAAATCAGGTATTCCTTGATATTCTTCACCTATTAAAGTTCGCTTGAACACCGTATGAGTGCCATCGATAAATGCGGAATTTCCACCAGCATGTACGATAACTAATTTACTACATTTACCAGCAGAAGACCCTGTGTCTTTGTCAGATTGCAAACTCGATGTCGCAGTGAATTTTTTGTCAGAATCATTAATAAATATTTCGTCTTTAAAAAATATCGGTCTGCCTTCAGCTCTATATTTCCTTATATTTCTGATATATTTGCTTCTACGCTTCACAACGTCTTGATTTTCTACCAATAACTTCTTTTTATTATTGTCACAATCTTTGTTTTGAACTCCTAACTCTTTGAGTAAAACTCTCAGGTATTCGTATGAACATTGAAGAATACCTTCGTCCGCCAAAATTTTTCTTACTTTATTAATCGAGGGAACTTCGTTTCCTAATTTATAAACTTCCGTGACCTTTCTTTTTACAGCTGCTTTAGTAAATTCATCCATTTGTATCCTCTTCTTTCTCACTTGCTTCTTCATTTTAGGTGCTGTAAAATTGACGTTATCGCCCATAGCTTTTGCTTCACTATAAATCTTATGGACGCTTTGCGCCGACAGTCCGGTAACCTTGGCAACGGTTTTATTTATGTTGATATCATCTCTATATTCAGCTGTAGTTCGGTCTAATTTCCTTGCCTTGTAAAATTGTATCGTTTTGTAGACTAACTTTTTAGTTTCTGGTGTAAGCGGAGGAACCATCTTCACTTAAAAACGTCGTGTGCGTTTATATGGGAAATACGTCCGGTTGCGTTGAGTACTTGCGGCCGACTGAGGTCTCGCGTCGATCGATTCTAGTGACGTCAGCGGGGAGCGTCCCGCGCCTCCCGCCCCCCCTCGCCGTCGCAGCTGCTACTCAGGGACCTACTCAGTTATACGCCGCGCAAGTTAGGTATAAGTTACAAAATTTTATCTATTGCACTTTTACCTACACGCTTTTTTAAATTTCAGGCTTTAATCTGACGTTTTTGTTTGTTGTATTTGACATTTTTTCATTAGAATGAAAATATCGCCCATCATGAATGGGCGAAATCCTAGTTGTATACTTTGTTTTTTAATTGTAGGCTATGGTTTGATACATCTTCCTAAAGAAATAACGACAAATAGGTACAAAGAAACAAAACGTCAGATCGTAGTCTGAAATTAAAAGAACGACGTACCTATACGTCGTTTTTTAATTTCAGACTACAGAAACTGAGTAGGTGCCTGCGCTAGGGGCGAGCGGTGTGCGGGGCGAGGAATGTCGACTGTCGGGTGCATGAGACGAAACAAGCCACATGAGATATCTATTGTAATGTACGGGTTTATTACACCTTTACTTTAACTCAGGTACCTATTCAGAATACTCTATAACTAAAACGTCCCAACAATGCCTCAGCTTTGTTTGATTTTTCTCTGAACGATTTTTTTTTGGTAGTAAGTGGTTACAAACCTAGTTACTTTGCTTTAGAATACATAACCATGTGGTACAACATTAACTAGGTATAGCCCTAATTGAATATCATATTTTGCCTATAAAGTTCGTTTTTGTACAAAAGTATTGGTACTCAACACAACAGTAAAGATTAGAATTTACAATGAGTGCAAGTCAAGGTGAGCTCAACAAACAAACATATTAAATAGGTAGGCAATAAAAAAACTACCTTACCTACATACAACAGAAAAAAGACAATACTCTTTTCCATCAATAATAATTCTGATTTGTTGTTCTTGAATAATTTTCATAATGCATGACATTCAATATTTTTTATCCTAAAATGTTAAATTAAACTCATTTTTAATCGTGTAACTTTTATGATATTAAGCTCTTTTCAACCCCAGATGTTTCGGGGTCTTCACTGACCTCTTGCTCACGACTGAAATTTGGATTTAGTAGCGAGATGCCTACTATCGGCCTTGGTTGACTTTTTTACGTTTTCATACAATTAATAGCATAACGACTACTTCAGAAAACCTTCAAACACGTAGTCGCACTATGCCTACTTTTTCGTGGTTGTTACTGTCATATCGCAGTTTGCTGTATTTTATGAAATATAGTTTCGGTTATATTATGATGCCTAATTTAATACAGTTGTGTTAAAAAGTCTTAAAAAAGTAAGTATCTACCTACTGTACTTATTTAATCAATCATCATTTATTTCGGATAACATACCTACAGATCCATAAAGTATTAGTATATCTTAAATTAATGTTAGTCTAAAGTAATAAAATAGTCAAGAAGAAGTCACATAATACCCAAAAAAGTGCAGTGGTGTGGCTCCTAAAAAATCGAGAAAAGAAAAACAATTTCCACATACATCCGGGTAACATTCACATCGACATGTAGCATATTTCTATTTAAAGACTCAACTAGCCACCTTGTGCATTAAGAATGCAACCGGACAAGGCGTAGAGTCGATTCTGTATTCACCCAGTGTACTATGAGCACATACTTCTATAAATGGTAAGTTAGTTTATCTCACACTCATTTGTGTTACTTATACTTATCAGATGTTTTGTAATATTGGCCTAATATGTTGAGCTTTTAAAGCCAATGTATGCCGACATAGAAAAATCAATTAGATAGCCAAGCTAATTTAAAATAAAACATGACAAATTTTTAGAAATGTTAATCTATCTATAGGTACTATATAAATAAATAAATATTGCACGACGTTACACACAGCGCAATCTAGCCCCAAGCTAAGCACTAGGCTTGTATTATGATATGGGTACTAGACAACGGATATACTAGGTACATAATATTAAAATACTTTTTTTGACCTGGCCTTTGAGGTAAAAAACGAAAGAAATAAAAAGTATCCTATGTAGGTAGCTTAGAACTAGGAGAAGGACATACCCCACCAATTTTCAGCCTAATTGATTCAGCCATTCTTGACTTAAAAAAATAGTGTAACTAACACGACTTTCTTACATATAGAATATAGATGGATGAGATAGATAGATATATCTAGATAGTAAGTGATTTCCTAGTAGTACATATAGTGGAAGCCAGCATCAATACGAGTCAAATTAATTGAAACCTAGCCGTTTAGTCTAGGTCTTTGACCGTCCTTCGATTCAACCGTTCAATTGCACTAAAGAATAAATTCTTTGCACAGTATGTAAGTACCTATAAATAGCTTAGAAAGTTGCGGGTAACTTGTACGGCATGTGTGCGTGTAAGGCGTATAGATCTGACAGCCGCTGTGGTGGTATAATATGGTTCCCGGTTCGATTCCCGCCGGGACAAGTATCTCATCATCATTTCAGCTGTAAGAAGTCCACTGCTGGACATAAGCCTAGATAGATTTCCAGACAACAAGACAAGTATCTATGATGACCATAAATGATTGTTTCTGGTTGTTTTCTTTATGAATTATTAGCTGCGCCCTGCTGTGTGTGTGTTTATTACTCAATCACGTAAAAACCGCTGAACCGATTGCGATGAAACTTGGAATGAGCTGGAGACCAAGAATAACACAAAGGCTACTTTTGATCCCGATATTTCCACGGGATCGGGACTTACGCGGGTGAAACCTCGGGACGAAGCTAGTCACAGATAAAACCTTGGATACACATAGTTAAATGATTGTCCTTCCCAACATTGATCAACAACATACTCTGAATAATGTACATCGTAATTGTACTACGTTTGGCAGTTGTATCAAAAACACCAGTTTTAATGTGTTTTGTATTATCGCTGCCAGATGCCAGTTGCAGTGGTTGACCGCTGGGATGTGTGCCAACTTAAGAGGCCGTTTGCTAATTTATCTTATCTTAAGATGCAGTGGTCCTGCAAAGGAAGGCCAGTCTATGTATGACTAGGGCATAATAACCGCGGGAAATACTGGAAATTCCTAGTTCTAGAGGTAACAACAAGAACCGGTTCTCAACATAATAATACGACGTTACACACAGCTCAATCTAGCCTCAAATTAAGGACAAGGCTTAGTTTGGGCGTAGACAACTTAATATTATACTTTTTTTTGGTAAATACATGAATATGATACATAGAAGCCACTTTTAACGATAGATAGACGTAACAATATTGTCAACTCTGCAGCGGCTTTTTTTATTTATTTCGCGTAAAAGAAACATGAAATATGTTTGAGACATCACCTCTAGTAACTGGTACATTAATATTTCTTTGACTTCAGTAGAAAATTTTGTAAACAAGCTCTTAATTCGGTCATTTGAAATTGTCCTTCGACTTCATATTTGGAGTTGCAAAATAAAATGCATTCTAGTCTGCGAAGCAATGTTGCGTTGGTGCGGTGCGATGAACTTGATGTTTAGACTTGCTTATCCATAGCCCGTTAGATTCCGCTTTCTTTACGATATGATTTCGAAAAATCCAGCCCGATAAATTCGAATTATTTAAAGTTTTATTTGTAAATAAAAATGACCCAGTTGCCACATAGAAATGTAGGTGTTATAATTTTGAAATCGGCGACAATATAACGTTATTTTGCAAATGTAACTAAAATCTTTATTTGTCGCTTTTGAAAAAATGTTTTCAAAAACTTTAGTACCCGGCGGGATTCTTTATTTGTCTTCAAATTAGGGTTCCAGTTTTATGGTCGGTATATATCTGACGGAAAATGTGTCGCGAATTTATCAGTTGCGTAACGCCAGAATTTTAATGTCATTTACATAGTAAAACATACGATACCTTTATACCTTTCATACTCAACCGATGGACGCATCATCGGTTGAGTGTGAATCGACCCTTTTAAATAAAAATGGCTGGTTAAAGGCATAATAAGCTTAAATAAAAAGTTTAAGCTTATTACGGCCGAATACAGAAACTCAAAATTTGAATCTACTTAAACAATTAAGCAGCACTCAAACATTATCATACTAATTTAAAACATGCTTAATTATTTAAGAACCCCTTAATTTTTAAGTGGCGTTTCTGTATTCGGCTATTTTTCTACTAAAATATAACCATTGTGTTATTCCAAAACTGCTATCTACATCTTGTATCATTGCTATAGATAGTTTAATAAGCAATATTCAATTGCATTAATGCCATTCCTATTAGTATGCCTTTATAGTCGGATTGTACTGGTATTCTGTATAGCTAGCTTCTTCATAGATGTCGTTACGAATTGGTACCATTTGGAATAACGCCAAATCTTGTTGGAGTACGCACTTTTTTACACGTACGCACATTGCAATCCTATTCTCTAATCTATAATATATAAAATACCATGTCCTGACTGATTGACTCAACTATATATCAACGCTGAGCCCAAACCGCTGGTCCTAGAGACATGAAATTTGGATAGTGTGTTCTTTGTGGTTTCTCCACTAAGAAAGGGATTTCGGAAAATCCCGGGATCGGGTGTTACGTGGGTAACTGCTAGTCTAGTGTAAAGTTAACTATTTTTGAATGACTTTATAAGTAATCTATCATCCGAGCGATGTTCCCGGCCGCATCGCTCTCAGAAGTCCGGGTTCCGCTTTCTTACTTTTACGTCTGCGTCGAATATCTAATTAATTAATGAATAAGATAGCGCCATTTATAAAGCGATTATTGTTATTCGTACAATAATTGCTCTATAAATGACTCGTAAAGCCAAACGCAGGCAAATCCTTTATTCACCACTGCCAACTTTTTTTTCACGTTCGTAAAAAATCTTGGCAAACTCAAGCTTAAAAAAAACTTCCGAATTTTCTTCGGAAATAAAATAAAATAGAATAAGCAAGTTAGACGTCGCACTAGCTACTACTAGATCACATGAGAAAATCCATAGATTTTACTTCTGTTTTTGCGACGTAGTATTGAAATAAAATTTAACTTATTTTTCTGGTTTTATTATTATGATTTCAATTTGAAAATCCGTTAAGGAACAGGCGGTGTGAACATTAGAGATGGGCCGACTAGTCGGCAGTTCAACCGACTAGTCGGCAGGTGCCGACTAGTCGGTTGAACTGCCGACTAGTCGTCAACTAACAATTATACAATAAAACCAATATTTATTTAATTAGTAGTACAGTTTAAAAGGTGGGTAGTCAGAAAAACGTAAACAAAACACGTCATAGCTTACATACATCATCTAAACATCTAAAGTGTCATAACTATGCCTCAGCTCCATTTTTTTTTCCAACTTTAATTTTATTTCATCCATTTTTTTGGAAGTTTCGCTACAGCTTTCGAAGTGCAAACTTATCCAATAATAGCAACAATCGCCGAGTGATCACGATTAACCCAAATATCTCGGAATTATAATGATCTGCATTGCCGACTAGTCGGCCGACTAGTCGGCAATTTTGGAACCGACTAGTCGGCTAGTCTGCTAGTCGGCAGAACCCCTAGTCGGCCCATCACTAGTGAACATGCATAGGGTGAATGTAGCTTTCTAATGGTGAAATAATTTTTCATCGGTCCAGTAGGTTTTGAGTTTATTCATAACAAACATACAGACTCAGACACACACACACAAATACAAATATTTGCTCTTTATAATATTAGTATAGATTAACTGAGCCGTAATTGTGTGTTCCGCCATTTTAATGACCATAATAAAACCTTACCAATCATCGTGTTATTCAGTTTAAAAATAATAAATGTCTGTTATTGTTGTTATCGTGCCGCGATAACAAAAACAGTCTTGTGTTGTGAGTGGGTGTTATTTATAACCATAAATGAACCACTATATTCTAATTATCTATCGTTGTGGTATCGCTTTTATCAATAATATCCTCTACTCTATTACGAGTATTTATAGAACGCGAACAGTGGGAACGCTTGCTAGTTACTTACAGTACCTAGCAATTCTCATGTTATTTGTTACGGTTTCACCCGCGTAATTCCCGATCCCGCGGGATTTCATTAAAACCCTTTCTTAGTGGATCATTACACGCCACAAGAACACACTCTCCAAATTGCATTGGTCTAGGACTAGTGGTATTGGCTCTGCGTTGATATTTAGATCATTCAGAACTTTGAATTTTATATTATACTAGCTGACCCGGCAAACGTTGTTTTGCCTTATAAATTATAGATAGTAGCCGATTCTCAGACCTACTGAATACGAAAATAAAATTTCATAAAAATCGGTCAAGCCGTTTCGGAGGAGTACGGTAACTAACACTGTGACATGGAAATTTTATATATTAGATAGATAGATTTCTTATGTTTCTATTGCTCAAGGTCAAGGCATTTTTACTAGAAATGTTTTACAAGGAGAAAATACATCATCATCAGTTGTAAAACTGTTCTGATAGATAGCGCTCAAATAAACAAAACATGGAGAAATCAAAATCATCATTCCCGGTTCCCATGTGGCGCAGTGGTCGGCAAGCGAGGGGCACAGGTTTGAATCCTGTCATGGGAAATTTTTTGATGATGTGTTTCTCCTTGTGAAATATTGTTTTAATTTAAAAGTAAGATCAATCAATCAAAGAATCTTGTTAGAACAATGATGATATCATCCTCCAAGTCCGCTTGTATCATATTACACTATAAAACAGTTGCGAAGTGGGCCAAAAGTAGAAACAATTCAGGACACCACCTTGACATACATATTGACATATGATTAGACATGTATACGGACATATTATCTTGTAGGAGAATAGATTAGAAATGGTATCCGCGTATGGATTTAAATAAAAGTATTTTAACTGAAATGTGATATAGTATGTCAATTCGAATGCAATTTAATTTTATATGTTTTTGACTAGGAGTCAGGCAATGCGCGGAAATACGCGGATAAAGACAGAAGACATACTTTGACCCGAAAAATTTCTTTAATTTCAATACAACATCGCGAAAACAGAAGAAAAATCTTAAAGATAGTATCTTATACTTCGTCTTGCTCCTTCCTAGTCGTTTAGTAATCTACCCATCCCACTTTAATACTAAGAGCCTGTCCACCGCTAGTATTATACTTAGATCTGTGTATTTATCGATTCAGATAGCCTGGATAACCAAATTGCATTACGTGTAATGAATATTGGTGTCGCGATATCATATCTTTTATCTGCAATGGAATATTTCAAAATGTACGAAATTCATTAACGCTTGATATCGCTGCATTTTGTTAAGTGCATAATGTAAGTCTTTTGTTTTAACCCGCAAACGTCTAAAGGTGATCGCACATTTATCAGCAACGCACGCGCCGCACTTGCCGCATTTTAGAATTCATTGTATGTAATGATGTGAAACCTCGCACGTTTTACCCGCACGTAGTCCGGTCAAATTAGACATTTAAGGTTACATAAATTCCCACCAAGCTGAAAATCGGTGAGATTGTTTAAAATATCATTAAAAATAAAATTTGAAAGTTCCCCATCTTTCCCCTGCGAGGAAAAATTTTTATTAAAGGTCAAAGAGTTTTTCGCGATTTTCAGCAAAACGGTAAGTTTTATCATAAAAATACCTCAGACAAAAGTTGTAGATCATAAAATTATCTACAAAAATGTATTAATACTTTTTTTCTACGAGCCACCGTTTTTGAGATATAACGATTCAAAAAGCTGTAAAAGTTTTATAAATAAATAAATAAGTAAATATTTTAACATATATTACAACTATAGAAATGTATACATACGTGGCGTACTCATGCATATTATGACGATTACAACTTTACAATTTTTTGAATCGTTATATCTCAAAAACGGTGGCTCGTAGAAAAAAAGTATTAATAAATTTTTGTAGATAATTTTATGATCTACAACTTTTGTCTGAGGTATTTTTATGATAAAACTTACCGTTTTGCTGAAAATCGCGAAAAACTCTTTGACCTTTAATAAAAAAAATTCCTCACAGTGGAAAGATGGGGAACTTTCAAATTTTATTTTTAATGATATTTTAAACAATCTCACCGATTTTCAGCTTGGTGGGAATTTATGTAACCTTGAATGTCTAATTTGGTCTAATTTGACCGGACTAACCGTACGCGCCGCATTTCGTAAAGTGCAGTGAATAAAATGAATTCTAAAATGCGGCGAGTGCAACGCGTGCGTTGCTGATAAATGTGATCACCTTAATAATAATAATATATTATAATAATAAATCATTTATTTCAGGCTACTAAGGCCCATAGATACATACCTTATAAACTAACATACATATTTTATAAAAAGAGAAATGTGTTATTAAAAGTAGCTTAAAACTATGTTAGTAGCACTTCCTTAATACTACATTATTTAGTCTTAGTGCACACTTCTGGTATTTGTCCGCGGAAGCGACGGAACACCACGCCGTTCGGCCAGAAGTCTTCGGTCATGACGCGAGGCAGGTAGCATGTAGGAACTCGCACCACAAACGCCTTGAAATTGACGTTCCGATGCGACTCCAGCATATGCACCCTCAGCGTATGAGGGAGGATATGGAGGAGGAGGGCTTCAATTTTGACAGCGATGTATATCTTCTACTAACTTGATACTATGGGAGTTATTTATTCTTATAAATAACTAGCAGCGTCCTGCGGTTTCACCCACGTAAATCCCGATCCCGCGGGGATTTTGAAAAACCCCAATGAGTTTGTTCTCATCGGAGGGCGCATTCTAAACGCGACGCGCGACACGCGCGCTTGATTTAGTATGGAGGGCCCATACTAAATCATAGTCTTAAGTCGACATATCAAAATATAGTGGATATTTATTTACACACCACAAAGAACACACTCTCCAAATTTCATGTCTCTAGGACCAGCGGTTTGGGCTCTGCGTTGATATTTATGTAGTTCAGACATTGAATTTTATATAGATAGATTATTATTTATTTGACTCATTGTTTCCAAACTAGTACGTCTTCAGTTTAATTAAGCGTAGACATACAGACATATCCTAGACAAGAATGCGATTGTCTGTGACATCGCCAGATGGGCGTCAGCAGTTAAAAAACTTGCTGAATTTCTCAAATATTATGATCTCCATTTATTCCCCTCATAAAATAAAATAATGTGATTATCTGTCGAGTTTCGATTTGTTAGATTACAGTTAGAGATACTGCCGTAATACCTAAAGTTACCTAACGTTTAGTATAATTTGTTATTTTTAGTGGTCCCCTTTTACTAAGACTCCACTGTCGGTCTGTCGGTCCGTCTGTCACCATGCTGTATCTCATGAACCACGATAACTAATCAGCTGAAATTTTCACAGATGATGTGTCCCTATAGCCGCTATAACAACAAATACTAAAAACAGAATAAAATTAATATTTATGTAAGTAGGGCTCTCATTCAACATACTTGATGTTTTTGTGATAATGGTACGGAACTGTGCCGATGTACGGTACGGTGCGCAAGTCCGACTCGCACTTGGCCGGTTTTTCACATGCGGCAAGTCAGAAAAAATATCAAAAACCTCATTTAAATAAAAAGAAAACATATCATTCAACCTCGGACATTACAACCGCTGCCAATATTTATCATGTCGATGATAACTGCATTTTAAATATAAATAAAATGTAATTAACATCTCATTTACTGACTGATGTGCTCTCCCAAGGTGTCACTATCATTTATGTCCTTAGTTTTGTTTAACCTTTTCATTGAACCGAGGCATCATTTGAACTCGTGGGGGGGTACCTACTTGAGTTGATGTATGACAGTTCGTTTCATAAAAAAGTTGACGATATGCCACAAAGGAATCTATAGTAATACTAGCTGCGCCCCGCGGTTTTACCCACGTAAGTCCGGGTCCCGCGGGAATATCGGGATAAAAAGTAGCCTTTGTGTTATACTATGTCTCCAGCTATCTACATACCGTTTCACGGTTCAGCGGATTTTACGTGATTGAGTAACAAACACACACACATACATACATACATACTCTCAAATTTTAAGCTTTTTAGTATTTTAGTAGTATGTAAGTACTTGTCCTATGTTATTTTAAGTAAGAGCGAAAAAAGATGAAGTTATAATCTAGACTGTAAAGACAAATATTAAGTGAACGTCACTTAAAATTTAAAGGCTACTTTAAAAATTAGGTATAGCTACTAAATTCATACATTGAGATTAGGGGCTGCTTAATTGTTTAAGTTACCCTCTTTTGCCATTGGATCAGCAGTATCAAAGCCTGTGATCAAAACCCATAAAAATCAAATGTCATTTTCTTGATATCACTGACAATCCTTTACCCTCAAAGAAACCCAAAGAAACCAAGATAAAACACGGGAATTCGATCTTTATTCCGTCGGCTTTAGAACCATATTGTTCAGTTCCCTCAGGCTAGGGATCGTTAAACTGATTGTCTAGGAAACGATGTCAAGGTTGGATGGAGGAGACGAAGGGTGTTCAGTACATGTCCTTCACTGCCTTATTACAAAACTAAGTCTAAACATAGACCATGGTTTATCGTTAAGTCTTAACCATTTAAGCGAGGAAGGTTTCCAGTAGAAAAAAAATGAACGTAGCAAACCAGTTAATTGATGGCTTACCACGTTTTAAAATATTTTTACCAGATCTGATACTTGCTGAAGATCGTGCGAAGTGGAGAGGTAAGAGCTGGAAAGAGGACCCCGGGCTCCCGAGAGGAATGCAACCGGGAACATCGCTTTGTGATGATTAATATATCCTACCAGATAATCTATATATATAAAATTCAAAGTCCTCACTGGTCTATCAACGCAGAGCCCAAACCGCTGGTCCTAGAGACATGAAATTTGGAGAGTGTGTTCTTTGTGGCGTGTAATAATCCACTAAGAAAAGGATTTTGGAAAATCCCGCGGGATAGGGACTTACGCGGGTGAAACCGCGGGACCGAGATTCAATTGAATTGAATTGTGGTCGACGGTGTAACATGTTTGCTTAGAAGAATCCTATTTAGACTACTTGCAAGCTCCTGTACATCAGGCGGTAGACGATAATGGCTTCACTCTCGTGGAGAAAAAGAAACGGCGTTCGATACTTCGAAATCATCGAGGCACCGCTACTTCGTCCACACTGAAGGCTGCAGAACCAGTGATATCGATGTATCTGTCGCGGTTCTGCAAGAACACATCTAGCAAGGATGTTCAAGATTATATCAAGACCAACAACAAGCTTGCTCCGGTCTCGGGTGTTTTTGAGCTAGAAGCACTGGAATCGCAAAGGAAAACCAACTTTAAATCCTTCGTGCTCCGGTTCCCAGCGTCGGTGAAAGATGTTTTGTTTTCTGCCGACTTCTGGCCGGCTGGCATTGTGTAGCGCGTCCGATTTTAGAAAACCCTAAACTCTAATTTTAGTTTATATTATCTGTATGTATGTTAGTCTATAAGGTATATATTTATATGAATAATTATTAAATGTCATCTTCATTTTTATATTGGTATCTCGGTTACTGCGATACAAGCTGTGCTTAGTGTGGAACTGTTTTATAATGTAATTTGGGAAATGTTTAATAAGTTTCATAATAATAAATAAATATTGTATTGTATTGTACTTAGACTTAGAGACTCCAAGGTTGGAATGGGATGTTGATGTTCGTAATAAGGGTGTTGTACATTTGCTGAGTAGTACACGTCCTTCGATGTCTGTGACCTTAGATTTTCATTCCGATATAGAATAAATTGTAAGTGGTAAATGAAAATAGGACTCGATCGAACGACTTGTCTTTCTACATGAATAAATAAGTTTCACGCTTCAGATTTGGTTTCTTTTTTATGCTTAAAAGCAATTGTGCTCAAGTACTTAGAGTCCCGTATTTGTAGACGAATCTGAGTGATTACGATTACTTTGGCTAAGCAATACAAATCAAATCAAAGTACGTTCAATTCTCGCTCTTGTTAGTGATTTTTAACTTCAGTTGGCACTGAAGTAACGTTAGTTACTACGTTAGTAAAGTTACAACTGACTTCCTTTTGATGCCATATCTACTGTTAAGGTTGAGGACAATGATGCTACCACAAACATACTGACACATGGTAAACTTTCAATTCAAATTGAATGTTTTCAATCAGTTTTTTGTCCAGTAAAATGAACTTGATCGTCCTGACCGCCATTTTAAATCCCAAAGAACCTTGACCCATTTCTATTTCAAATCGTGCACGGTGCAGCGTTTCGAATCTGATGCAAGGCCGGGCTCGTATCTTGATCATTTTATGGCTAACAAACAAGTGGCGATTATTTTCGTATGGACTTGGTTGAAGTCAATGATATAAAATGGCTTTGCAAATAACAATGTACGATTATAAACAACAACAATGTATATATATATGCGTGTGTGTATGTTGTATTTTCAATATTTTCAACATCCCTAAAACCGAAGAAAAATCCTTTATAAATAATATAAATGAGACCCACTTTTTAAACTTATACGATTGCCGTCCATCATTATACTCGTTTTCTCGGGACCACGGACGGCCTGTGTGATCTGTTTGCCGAAACGTCGAGGTAATTAAAAACGGGGCAAGTGCGACACTCGCGCATAAAGGGTTCCGTACCACTATCACAATTGGATACGGAACCCTAAAATGGTTTACAACAACCAATTTTTAAATTTTATAGGAAAATATGAAATATTTATCTTCGATTCTTACTCCCATCAAACGACCGAATCACTCAAAAAAAAAAAACCTTGGCACAAAGAAAATCTGAAACATAAAAGAAACTCTTTGGTAAGTGAAGGCAGACTGGTATATTTGACAGATAGGGCAGCCATTTTGAATTCCATGACCAACTCGATTTGTCCTCCTGTCCCTGTTCCGCGACTCCTTGTTATTTCTGAAACACGTTTGTTGTATGGGAGCCCCTTTTAAATAATTGTTTTATTTTGTTTTTAGTATTTGTTGTTGTAGCGGCAACCGAAATACATCTTCTGTGAAAATTTCAACCTTCTAGCTATTACGGTTCATGAGATACAGCCTGGTGACAGACGGACGGACGGACGGACGGACGGACGGACAGACGGACAGACAGACAGACAGACAGACAGACAGACAGCGAAGTCTCAGTAATAGGGTCCCGTTTTTACCTTTAGGTACGGAACCCTAAAAACAATGATTATCTATAACGCGATCTAGACCCGTGTCTAATAATAATGATGAATTTAAAGAAGTCTTGCCGGGTACAAAAATTTTTGAAAGCGTTTTTTTCAAAAGCAGCTTTTCCTAATTTGGTAAACTATGTAGTGATTTGATTACTGATATGGTAGCGTCATTATTTTGAGTTAGCCACTTTCTTTCCGCTATATAAGGGGCTTCATCATTAATAAATGATTGAATTAAATTGAATTACTTTCTCTGAAAATACAACAAATTCTCCTCAATAACTTTACAAGTAAATTGAATCTGCTGTAGTTTCATTATATAAACACGATTTCCGTATTCGATAAATTGTTACATTATGTAAATTGATAACTTTGAGGAAGCGGGTCGAGTTTGTCGTTTATAATCCATCATTACCAGTTTATTGTATAGGTACCTATACTTTTATGTACAGTTAACAGCATAAATGGATATCCACCTTAGTTCTAAAATTGATATAGGCAACAGTGATTGATTCATATAAGAACGTTTTTTTCATGATTGGTTACCTATCATTGATCTCAACCTTAACAGTAGATATGACATCACAAGGAAGACAGTTGTAAATAGCCACTGCGGTGACGTTACCGCAAACTCAATGAAGCTATGACGTTTTAATCGTCATACATCGACTCCATCTTAGCGTCCGAGCGATGCTCATTTTATTTTACGACGTAACAATATTGTCATCGCTGCAGCCGCTTTTATATTTAAAAGTAACATGGAATGTTTGAGACATCACATCACCAATATTATTTACTAGACTAGTACATCTTCTTCTGATATATAAAATTTCCATGTCACAATGTTAGTTACCGTACTCCTCCGAGTGATCGGCTTTACCGATTTTTACCAAATTTTATATGCGTATTCAGTAGGTCTGAGAAGGGAGAAGGTCTGAGGTTTTTCAAAACAAAAAAAAGACAAAACAATGTTTGCCGGGTCAGCTAGTAATATCTAATTTTTTTACCTATCTACTTTGTTAGATAGATAGATTAACATTAAGTAAAGGAACACAAAACTCTCAGAAATAGAATGTTGCACAAATGGGCGACCTTATCTCTAAAAACGATTTCTTCCAGGCAACCAGGAGATGAGCCATTTAGCTTGCATGGTACGTTGTGATGGATAAACGACTGATTCCAATAGACGATATACTTAATACCAATTTTGTTCTACTTTTCTTAATACCATCATCACATCTCTATTATAAAACTCAGCTTTCTTATGTGAAAATATTGTTCGATAAATCTGCGCGGGAGTTGTAAGCCGGAACTAAACTGTAAGTAATGGTCAATGACGTGTAATGGTATCGACCGAGAAAACTCTTTCACACTTGTCACTTTATTCGTTGTGTTGCCAATTTCTAAAATATGGTACCTACATTAAAGAGATATTTCTGCGCCATTTGAAGAAAATAGGAATGATTTTACACTCTTTTTTTAATTGTAATTGGTAAATTGGTATTTTTAAAACATCCCTTGATTTTAACTTCCGTGATTTACAAAAATGTTAAGCAATCATTTTTGGGATTCCTTACCTCTAAAAGAAAAAAAATGAACATTCGCTTGTCCGTTT
This sequence comes from Idaea biselata, assembly GCA_958496205.1. Classification (NCBI taxonomy): domain Eukaryota; kingdom Metazoa; phylum Arthropoda; class Insecta; order Lepidoptera; family Geometridae; genus Idaea; species Idaea biselata. The sequence continues at coordinate 1,583,963 of OY292399.1, forward strand.
GTTTTTCTTTATGACAAAATTTTTTATTTGTTTTTTTTTGTCTATTGTATCCTATGTTTAACTATTTTGTTTTTAGTTATCTGTTTCTTGTTTTAGAGCGGCAATAGCAATGCAGTCTTAGTAAAATGGTCCCTTTCTGAATTGCTCAACCCGCTTTTTATAGTATTCGAACCTACTATATACTAGTCTTATCTGACCGAAAACCGGAAGTATTGTACCTACTATTAAAAATCATAACATTTTTCTTTAATATTTTTTGTTTGATTATTCGATAAGATAGTAAAGTCACGCTATATAAAACCTTGGAGGTTAATCCTTGACCCCATAAATAACTGGTTAAATATACTTATTAATTGTGATTTTATTTCTAACTAGCTGTGTCCTACGATTTCCCCCGCGTATATCCCGATCCCTTTCGAAAAACTCTTTCTTATCGGATGACTACATCATAATTATTATATCTAATCGAACTCAGTCTTAAAATTTCAGCTCAGTACTATCAGCGGTTTCGGCTGTGCAATGATCATTTAGTCAGGGCAAAGCATTTTATAAAAATACATGTACCTACTGCGTGTAGAAGCGTTGTAGAAACTTGATTTCATTTTATGAAGACCATATCACTACCATGAGTTTGTAATATTTGAATCAATCAGTTCGTGATTGGTGGCGAAAACGAAGACAAGCATATAATGGAGCATGTAAACAAACTTCTTAGTCAAAGTTATTTATCTATCTATACCTACCTATTATCTTAAATATGCCTATTTATATTTCTTTTGTCCCCCTAAATATATCCCGTTTAAAATAGTTTTTTTTTTCGCCCTACCATTACAGCATATAGGGCGCACGAGTAGCCCTTGCTAGCCAGGTTTTTTAATTTATTTAATTTTAACGATTATCGAAAGCGTGGTAGGGGTCCTAGGTTCCTTATTAAAATATAAGCGTAGTTTCAAAAAAATATAGTTATTCCCAAGGTTTAATTATTCAAAAATACCAGCTTCCATACTGTACCAGTGCCAAAATAATCGTAGGTGTGTCGCGTCGTGTGCATTTCTCGTCTAATTGCAGTGTTTATTAACTTGTTATTGTCTTTATTTTAAGAACCTTTGTTTTATTTTTCTTGTCATTATAAAAAAATTACTAGGAGTAAGATAAGTTGTGTGCGTTCTGGGAACTGTTTTTTTTTGTACTGTGCGATTTTCTTACCATATCATATCACGCATCATACTCCCTTATCCAGGGGTAGCCTTCATGACCGATATTGCAGATAAATTGCAATGAAATTTCATCTCCAGCAGTTTAACCTGAGCGTTGATAGATCAATTAGTCAGTCACTAAAGCATTTTATAGATATAAGTAGAAGATAGATTTTCAAAACTAAACCCTGCAATCTAAAAAAAGCCGGCCAAGAGGGTACATTGTAACGAAATTCCCTTGTTGTTTTTGTAAGACGTTTGTTGTATGGGAGCCCCTTTTAAAATATTAGTTTTATTTTGTTTTTAGTATTTGTTGTTGTAGCAGCTACCGAAATTCAATACATCTTTTCTGAAAATTTCAACCGTCTAGCTATTACGGTTCACGAGATACGAGTACAGCCTGGTGACAGACGGACAGACAGCGTAGTCTGAGTAACAGGGTCCCGGTTTACCCTTTGGGTACGGAACCCTAATAACCAATCATATAAAAACAGCATGTTTCTTAATCGAGTGATAACCATTGGTGCTGACAATAAATGTATTGTAATGCGCGAATAGTGATACAAAGTCGCTATTGCGCTAGAAATATCATCTTTGAACTGTTTTATCAATGTCAAGAACAATGATTGCTTTGAAGGTTGCTTCTAGGTACTGACTACTTTATTATTTATTGAACGGTCTTCTGTATTATTATTTATTATAGAACAGCACTATTATATAATGTACTAGCTGCGTCACTCGGTTTCAGCTGCGTAAGTGCTGATCCCGTGATAATATCGGGATTAAAAGTAGCCTTTGTTACTCAGGGTGAATGTAGCTTTCTAATGGTGTTTTTTTTTAGTTTATTCATTACAAACATACGACACACAAATACAATTTTTTCCTCTTTATAATATTAGTGTAGACTAGCGATCCGGCCTGGCTTCGTTCGCTCGCTCGCTCGCTGTCAATACATAAAACGAAAGAAGGAAAGTTTCGAAGAATTTTCTTAAATTATATTATCTTAATCCGTCGTAGAATTAGAAGTTAGAAACATTTTCAACAAGAAGAAATGCATCATTAAAAATGCCAATCATTAATTATTTACTGTGTCACACGTTTGCGTGTGGCGTGTGGTTAGCGCACTCGCCCGACATCCGAGGGCATGGGTTCGAATTCCGTCGCGATACGATTCTTAGATTCATTTCTTCTTGTAAAATCACTAGCTATAGAAATAAAAATTAAGAAATATTAGAAATAGAAATTAGTCTCAGATCTAATATGATTTATTTATCATACTTATTCGAAGTCAGCTGACAATCAGACTTACGAAAGCAACGACTGTGCTGTGCATAAAGAACTTATATTCGCTGTGGGAATTTGAATTAGGTTTCTTTACTAGAAAAGTCTAAACAAATCTGCTAGACAATTTTATGCGCAGAAAAGATCGATTCAAGAATTCTTCGCGTGTTTTATGTTGCTCTTGCGCCGGAAAAAAACTACGTATCTAATCCGACCAATGGCGTCACCCGATTTGATAATGGAACACTTGGGGGCTCGGCTCATTCGTTCTATTTTTGAATTTGACCGGTGAAAGCTATATCTATTCTTACGTCGATAAAGATGTAGGCGGCAAGTCACGAGGTATACCCCGTGGTGGAGAATAGACATTTTTATTTCTTTCGTAATCCAAGTAAAAATAGGTCCTGCCAAATTCATAGAAGCTGCGCCCGTTTCATAGAAACTTTTTTACATGACATGTGCTAGGCTTGCATATGACCTCATCTCACCTGATGGGAAGCGAGGTTGAGGTCGACGGTGTAACATGCTTTTTTAGGGTTCCGTACCTAAAGGGTAAAAACGGGACCCTATTACTGAGACTTCGCTGTCTGTCTGTCCGTCTGTCTGTCACCAGGCTGTATCTCATGAACCGTAATAGCTAGACGGTACAACAACAAATACTAAAAACAAATTAAAACGAATATTTAAGAGGGGCTCCCATACAACAAACGTGTTTCAAAAACATCGAATCGAGTAGATCATGAAATTCAAAATAGCTGCCTGCCCTATCTGGCAAATACCAGTCTGACTTCACTTACCAAAGAGTTTCTTATAAGTTTCAGATTTTCTTTGTGCCAAGGTTTTTTTTTTTTAAGTGATTCGGGCTTTTGATGGGAGTAAGAATCGAAGATAAATATTTCATATTTTCCTATAAAATTTAAAAATTGGTTGTTGTAAACCATTTTAGGGTTCCGTATCCAATTGTGATAGTGGCACGGAACCCTTTGTGCGAGAGTGTCGCACTTGCCCTGTTTTCTTAAATTAACAAGATTTTTCTTCTGTTTTCCCGATGTCGCATTGAAATTAAACTTATTTTTCGGTTTTAATCGCGTGGTGTTAATTTGTTTTACCATTGCTTCAATGCTCAACTTTTTGTGACCTACCTGTAAAGTTCACAAGTTGAGCTCTTCTTCAGGATTGACTGAAGAACTATCAATCAAACAGTCAATCCTGAAAAAAGATATAAAGGTCTCGAAGCGTTATATAGTGCTAAAAGTAATAAACACCATGCGATTAAAACCGAGATATCAGTTTTAATTTCAGACCTTTTCAGTCTAGATTTAAAGACTCCAAGGTTGTAGACTGTGGTTGTAGTTAAGGGGGACTATCGACGGGGCTAAGCGAGAGAACGGAGAGCTATCTGAGGAGAGCGATCCGATACGTTAGCTAGGGCAGCCACAGAGAACGGCAATATTCTACCTACAGCAATGTTCTGTCCATTTAGCTTTCCACATCTTAGAAGACCATATTGTCACTTAACAAAATTCTGTTAAGATAGCGGTCAATTGCTCACCTACCAATAAATAACATAACATAGAAGTAAATAAATTCTGTGAACATCACACAGCGCCATCTAGCCCTACGGTAAGCTACTAAGCTTGTGTTACCGTGACTAGACAACGGAAACGTATACTAAGACAAATGAATACAGTTAATAGATTCCATATTTATATGCCCTTGTTGGGGGTTGGATCTATGCGCTTTCCGGCACCCATATGACAAGCGTACAGCTTGAGACAAGGTGACGCTGTGTAAAAAAATAACAACAAGCTACTCGTATATGTACGTATGGTTATAAATAGCAGTTGCAGGAATACCTATCGATAAATACATTTGTAAGTTTACAGGCCTCGACACATCAGCTCAATGTTGTCTTGGTCGCTCGTAGCCATGCGCAAGCGCATTGCGTATGTGAGGAGACCATGGTATTGCATTTCCTCCATTTCATTATTTACGTATTTACGTATTATATTGTCTGTGTATGGGATATAGAGCCCCGGACCTTTGGAAAGTGAGCTTGGAAGCCAACACGTAGAGGCCCTTTTCAATTTTAATAAAACCAAGCAGGCGATTATCCCTGTCTGCACAAAAGCCATGCAGCCAAAGACAACCACCGGATCAGATAGAACTATAGAGAAATTTATTGATGAAAACTACATGGGCTATTGTGATGTGATGCTGTTGAAAGTTGTAAGTTTTGAAAAATAAGGTACAGAACTATCTGTAGATCATAGAAATACTTGTTTCAAGGCAGAAATCGAACCTGCAACAATAGTTATAGATAATTGATTGAATTAGGCGTTACTTTTCGAAACTCCATAACTACTCTGTAAAAGAATACTTATAGAAATCAAAAAAATGTTAAATTCCATGTCCTACATTGGCAAAAAGCAATGGTCACCCTACATACCGGCGCGGGCGCAACACCGATAATAGTGTGTCATTGACTGCAGTTTATCTCGCTACACACTCAGTTACTGTTTATTTTTAATTAATGTGGTAATTAACAAATAGTTTGTTTAAGATAATTCCTAGTATTTTATTTATAACGTCTTCAACCAGGATATTATTATTTTATTTTGTTTCACTGATTAAAATATGAAACTATATTAAAATTATAAAGAGCAAAGATTTGTATTTTTGTGTGTGTGTGTTTGTATGTTTGTTATGAATAAACTCAAAAACTAATGGACCGATTTTAAAAAAATCCGATATGCCCACGGAATCGGGACTTACGCGGGTGAAACCGCGAGACGCAGCTAGGCTTCTATCTAAATAAAATTCAATGTCCTGACTGATCTGATATCAACGAAGAGCCCAAACCGCTGGTCCTAGAGCAGTGGTTCCCTAACTGGGGGGCGCGCCCCCCAGGGGGGGCGCAGAGACCTTTCCAGGGGGCGCGGGCCACCTGTGTAGAAAAACCTGCGATTGCTGAGAGAATGCATTCCACTGCTCGATACGGTCAAAGAAAATATTTGAAATTGACGCTTGTCAAGAACCTCATTGAGGCCTAAGTAGGCGAATATTAAGAACTTTATCAGCTTCTAGCCTGGCCCCGCGCCAACCTCGAGGGGGCTATCAAAGGTATTTAGTACTTCTTACCAAATACTTTTTGTATGACTTTGTAAAACTTTAATGAGCAATAAGAATACCAACTTATTTTGTTATTAAATCCATTTTTATTCTGACCTGATAATCTGGACTGGAGGATGGGGGGGGGGCGCGGATTTTTTTTTATGGTCGAAAGGGGGCGCGACTCAAATAAGTTAGGGCACCCCTGTCCTAGAGACATGAAATTTGGAGAGCGTGTTACACAAACATACAGATGCACACACAAACACACACAAAATACAAATATTTCCTCTATATAATATTAGTACAGATAGATAGGTCCACAAAGAAAGGATTTTTCCAAATTCCCAGGGGATCCATAGTTATATTCAGAATTTGAATGTTAACATTAGTGATCAGAATTTCGCTTTGTTGTATCAGTTCGCATTGTTGTATCGTTTTTCATTCCTAGAACAGGCTATAAATTGTCTTATCTAAGTGTAACCATAACTTACCGCGATGAAAGTTTGTGCTATAGTTTGGAAAATTGAATCCAATTTTCTGGGCCATTAAGTTCAGTATGGAGTTCATAGTTTTATGCCAAACTGTGGGAGTCAAGATAACGAACTTGGTTGAGAGTAAATATTAATAATAGCTTTCCAGAATTTATCATAGTCAGGGCTGTCTTAATAAAGAAACTTAGTCATGTTTATTTAAGACACTTTGACAAGTGGAAAATGTATTCATTATTGATTTTTCTTGTGTTCGCGATGTAGGATTGAAATTAAACTTATTTTTTCGGTTTTAATCGCGTTGCTTAAATATTAAATTAAGCATATTTAGTATTTACCTATAACGCCCTACATTTCCTCTTACTTACTCTCTCTTTCTCTCGCAAGAGGGTGGAAAAGCCCTCTTTTTCACGGGCGTAGGGCGTTTAATGCTTAAAAGGACAGTCTCCATACTCTTTCTCCACACAAACGTAGTCGACTGTTTCCTCCCTGGATAAAGACATTAGAGCAAATATGTTTATGCCATAAAACCTATATCTGTCATGCATAGGGTTACCAGATCTCCGGATTTGTCCTGAGATCTCAGGATTTTTGGACATTTCTCAGGATTGCGGGCGGATTTCGCAAATCTCTTAAAATCTCAGGATTTTTTGAAATTTCAACAAAATACCAACTTAATTAAAGATTTTTTTAGTAAAAAGTAGACAAACTAAAAATAATCATTCAATATGTATCTAATTAGAAACCTACTACTGGTGCATTTTTTCTTGTATTCAATCAGCATTTCTTTACGACTGTATTAGAGTACCTACTTCAATAAATAGTGCTGTTAAGAGATACCTACTTAATCAGTTTTACCAAACCTAATATTTAGTAACTTATCCTTTGGTAATAATTGTACAATTAAAATTAACCATTTTGGTCAGAATCATTTGGTATCTTCTAATAATCATTATTTGGTAATAATTGCATAAAATTAACAACTATTTATAATGCTGCCAACCTACTACTACGCTACCCTACTACTACTCTAAAACAAGTATCCTATGTCGTTCTCGGTTCTAAGCTACTTCCCCACCAATTTACAACGAAATCGGTTTAACCGTTTTTGAGTTATTTATAAATAGTGTAACTAACACGACTTTCTTTTATAGTATAATACTATTTCGTAGAACATCGTAGAATTTCGATGATTTCTAGACTTAAATTATCATTGACTGTATAAAATACATGTAGAACATCAAATGAAAATAAGAATTAAAACAGTAGTAAATACATACCAGACATACTAAGCACAGTACAGCTTTCTTGATAAAACACTGTGATAAAACTTTGCTTTACGTTTAGTTGTAAATCGTACCGATAGATGGCGCTCTTAAAATACTCACGTTCCTCTGAATCGCGGTATCGTTGTCGCGCCCCGACGAATGAGGTCGGCTCCCTCAGTTTGTGAAATCATACTTACCTGGCGTAGGGGTTACCGTGATCATGAAGGCGGTTCCCCCAGAGCGAGGCCCTTTCATTGCACTGCGACTGGGTTGACCTCTGCGATTATCCCTAATGTGGATAACTCGGACGCGTAATTTTTGGTAGTGGGGACTGCGTACGCGCTGTCCCCTCCGAAATTTGAGCAACGTGGCTTTATCTGACAACACATTTTCGGAATGGAATTTCATGAATTTTATTCCAGAAATAAAAAAATTAAGACCAAAAGTTGTAACGACACTTTTTGTTGATATATAGTGTAAACCGTGCGGCGTGCGCGTGTTTCTCTCTCTCTCTCTCTCATAAAAAGGAACTTCGTTCCATCCGGGTATCCCTTGACACCTCTCATTTTTAGGGTTCCGTACCTAAAGGTAAAAACGGGACCCTATTACTGAGACTTCGCTGTCTGTCTGTCTGTCTGTCTGTCTGTCTGTCTGTCTGTCTGTCCGTTCCGTCCGTCTGTCACCAGGCTGTATCTCATGAACCGTAATAGCTAGAAGGTTGAAATTTTCACAGAAGATGTATTTCGGTTGCCGCTACAACAACAAATACTAAAAACAAAATAAAACAATTATTTAAAAGGGGCTCCCATACAACAAACGTGTTTCAAAAATAACAAGGAGTCAGGACAGGAACAAGGACAGGACTTGGTCAGGACAAATCGAGTTGGTCATGGAATTCAAAATGGCTGCCCTATCTGTCAAATATACCAGTCTGCCTTACTTACCAAAGAGTTTCTTTTATGTTTCAGATTTTCTTTGTGCCAAGGTTTTTTTTTTTTTGAGTGATTCGGTCGTTTGATGGGAGTAAGAATCGAAGATAAATATTTCATATTTTCCTATAAAATTTAAAAATTGGTTGTTGTAAACCATTTTAGGGTTCTGTATCCAATTGTGATAGTGGTACGGAACCCTTTATGCACGAGTGTCGCACTTGCCCCGTTTTTTTTCTTCTAATAATGTACCTTATTCTTTAATTTTTGTCCAACATCGCGAAAACAGAAGAAAAGTCAATAATATGACTACCTGCGCCCTGTGGTTTCACCCGTGTAAGTCCCGATTCCGCGGGAATATCGGGATAAAAAGTAGCCTATGTGTTATTCTAGGTTTCCAGCTATCTATATTCCAAGTTTCATCGCAATCGGTTCAGTAGTTTTTGCGTGAAAGAGTAACAAACATCCATACAAACTTTCACATTTATAATATAAGTAGGATAGGATTAGTAGGAAGTAGGATTCAAAGTCCTGATTGATATATATATCAACGCAGAACCCAAACCGCTGGTCCTATAGACCTGAAATTTGGATAACGTGTACTTTGTGGTGTGTAGTGAATAGTGATCCACTAAGAAAGGATTTTTGTAAAATCCCGCGGGATCAGCATTTACGCTGGCGAAACCGCGGGAAGCAGCTAGTTTGATATATCAATAAATAAATATTTTTGGTCTAGTATCGTAGTTATATCTATTTTTTTTTTCTAATTCACCGTCAATTTTGGTCCGTTCTCCAATCCCGTTAAGGGTTCCGTACCCAAAGGGTAAAAACGGGACCCTATTACTGAGACTTCGCTGTCTGTCCGTCCGTCCGTCTGTCCGTCTGTCCGTCTGTCCGTCTGTCCGTCTGTCCGTCTGTCCGTCTGTCCGTCTGTCCGTCTGTCAGTCTGTCCGTCTGTCCGTCTGTCCGTCTGTCCGTCTGTCCGTCTGTCCGTCTGTCACCAGGCTGTATCTCATGAACCGTAATAGCTAGAAGGTTGAAATTTTCACAGAAGATGTATTTCGGTTGCCGCTACAACAACAAATACTAAACACAAAATAAAACAATTATATAAAAGGGGCTCCCATACAACAAACGTGTTTCAAAAACTACAAGGGAATTCTAGTACGATGTGAGGTCGCTTCTGATTGGTCGAGTCAAATCGAGTTGGTCATGGAATTCAAAATGGCTGCCCTATCTGTCAAATATACTAGTCTGCCTTCACTGACCAAAGAGTTTCTTATAAGTTTCAGATTTTCTTTGAATCAAAGTTTTTGTAAACCATTTTAGGGTTCCGTACCCAATTGTGATAGTGGTACGGAACCCTTCGTGCGCGAGTTTCGCACTTGGCCGGGTTTTTTTTACATCTTGCTATAAAACGGTGTGTTTTCTGAAGTTTTTCTTCCGATCTCTATTGTTACCCAACTTCATGCAATACCAGCAGACCGTGAAATTAAACCGCCAATAACCAAACCTATTTTAATCTTGAATTTTTATTAATAAATCATTTCGTAATCACAGTTTTTGTGCTGTCTATATTTTTTGCAAACATACCTATACTTACACTACCTATACCTCAATTTAGAAACTTAGATAAACATGGTAAACAAAGAACTGCCAATTTTAAAGGAAAAAAACGTGTGGCACTCGGGGACTGCTATTGCTATTGCAAATGCAATAGCTACCTATTGAAAGCTATTTGCATAGCTTTTTTTTTAATTAGTGTGGGTGTTAGGTTTTATTTTCGTTACGGAATTTCTTGATTCGGTGCCCGCGCTCAAAGCCCCCGATAAAAGCTATGCAACAGCTTAAAAGTAAATAAAGAGCTGTCACTTTAAAATAAATGTACTTATGGGATTTTTGTTTACATTTTTGATCTAATATGTTTCTGAAATTGAGTAATAATAGTAGGCGACTTGTGTCAACAAGCATTTGTTCATATATAAATGTTAAAAGGTATCTACGTGTTAGTATGTATTTACTAATACAATTATCTAATACACACTTTTTAAATTTACACGATTTCTGTCCATTGTCCTTGATTTGTTGTCTTATTAATTACTAGCAGCGCCCTGCGGTTTCACCTGCGTAAGCCCGGATATCGGCAACATTTTATTCCGACATATCCCCACGGGTAAACCACGAGGCAATAAAATACTAGGTATGGCATTCCCGGTGTCGACCTATGACGTCATCATTGCAATCATCATCATTACCTTAATAAAACGCAAGTGTAACTCACTGACTGACTGACTGACTGATGGACAACGTACAGGCTAAACGGCTGGGTAGAGACTTGAAATTTGGAACATAGGTTTTTTAGGGGTTGAAAGTGAGCACTAATAACGGATTTTTGGAAATTCCACCCCTAAGGGGGTTAAAATGGGGAAAAATGTTTGTATGCAACTTTGTAACGGCTTTACCTAGAGACTTGAAATTTGACATAAAGATTGATATGGTTCCTCGTAGGTGAAACAACAAAAGTATTTTTTTCAAAATTCAACTTCTAAGGGTGTTAAATAGGGGATGAAAGTTTGTATGGGAATTGGTTCTACTGATTTCAAATATTGCTATCATGTTTAAAAATTTGATGTTGTAAACCACGGAACCGGGTGGAATCAGAACTATCCGAAGCCCGACGGGTTTCGGGTTCCCATCTCGTGTTATAGAAATTACTAACAACAAGGTCCGCCGAGTGGCAGACCTTGTTTTCTTAGATCATAGATGAAAATGGGTATGATTCTAACAAATTACACAATGTTGGCGTAAATCATTGCTTAAATGACGCACGTAGATCATGAATCTAGACACTTTAGAAGTATCTGTTTACATGTTTAAAACCTAATTATGTAGCTACGATTGGAGATACCAAGACAAACCATTGAGGTTTACGTGGCATTTGTTTATATATAACCATTGTATGAATTGTAATTATGTCATTTAATAAATAAAAATAAATAAATAAATGTGTGTTGCAATTTACCTTTTTACCCGGCTGCAAGGAAAGGGTTATGTTTTTCGCGCCTATCTTGTACGTTTGTAATATTCTTTATTCCCTCGTATCTTTAAAACCACTCGACGGATTTCTTTAATTAGGGTACCTAATAGTACCTATCGTTATATTCGTCTTATCAGCCCAATGGTTCTTAAATAGGTGGCATAAAATCAAATTCGAAATAACGACCACCAGACGCCATATTGTACAAAAAAATATTACTAACTATGTTGAGTGGGGTATTCGAATTGGTATTTAAAAATCATGGTTAGGTTTCTTCAATCATTTTGCATTTAATCGCACCATTTCGGATCTATAACATTTAAAGTTGTTTTTACTGCCAATTCTTTCATCTTTAGTAGGTAAGTCACTGCAAAGCAAAATGTTTTGTTTTGAAACTTTTCAGAAGTTTTTGTTTACGTTTAATCGTTTTTTTACCTCTATTAATACTGCACAAAGTTATGTATTTTAGTACCTAAACAAATTTTTGATCATTTAAATCTTTTGTTCCCAGGTAGTAGCCCGTCGTTCGGACCTGAAACTGATTGTGACCTCAGCGACGATGGACAGCACCAAGTTCTCTACCTTCTTCGGCAACGTGCCAACCTTCACCATCCCAGGGCGAACTTTCCCCGTCGAGACATTCTTCTCTAAGAACGTCTGCGAGGATTACGTCGACGGCGCTGTTAAACAGGTTGGGAACGTTAAAATATATATGACTAGCTGCGGCGGTTTCACCCGCGTAAGTCCTGATCTCGCGGGAATATCAGGATAAAAATTAGCCTATGTGTTATTCTAGGTCTCCAGATATCTATATTCCAAGTTTCATCGCAATCGATTCAGTAGTTTTTGCGTGAAGAAGTAACAAAGTCACATACAGACATACATACAAACTTTCGCGTTTATAATATTAGTGGGATAGCAGGATCTCTATGTTTGAAGAGTCGTTACACGTTCTTGTTTGCAGGACACTACATGTAGTGAACAAATCCGTCGAGTTATTAAAACAATACGGGATATGGTAGGATTCAAATTCAAGATGCCTATATTCATTGAGAGAAATGTATGAGAAAGGTACATAATCATTTTGAAATTTTGACTCAAGACTATGATTTTAGTGTGGTTTCGGATCGTGGTTGTGGATCGATTGATATCATTTTCAAAAGTCACAACAAATCGCTTCCTAAAAATTGGAACGTGTAACGCGACCGTTTTTGTCATAAAATTATGTTATCTTTCAGTTAACATTACAAGAGACAAGTGTTATTGTTTTGGGCTACACCAAGGTCCGAAGGCATGGGACATTCGCCAATCCGGAGTAGGATCCCGTAGCGTCTTACTAAGACGTAACCCCTCTAAGAAATCACGTACAATGACCCAAATCTGAGGTTAGGTGCGGAAAAGGCCCACCGAAACTAACTAACTATTGTTTTGGGCATAGCCTATTGCTATTTGTTGCTTTTTCCAGTTTGGTCAAATGTACGTAGGTAACTTAGCAATAAATGTCTTGATTTCTCGAGCCTTAATAGACAAACGTATCCAAAGTTTAGTAAATCCTAGATCAATGGCGTCGTAGTATCGCGGTCGGGGTTACCAGTTCGTTGACACGACCACTACCAAGCTAGTTCAGACACATTAAGAGACAATCAATTGTGAGGTGAAATAATTGGGGCAGTTCAATTTGATATGGGTTAAATTTACAAGGCTTGTCTGTTTAGAAATTATTTTAAATTTGTAGACAAGCATACGACTTTATAATAATTTGGTAGGTACCTACATTAACTAAGGTTAAGGTAAACAATATTGTTGTCGTTGTTTGGCTAATAGAGATTCATAAGAAAATCCTAATGTCGAATGCTAAAATATTTTCTTTCCGATAAGTTAGGCGAGGTGGAGTATGCTTCGATTTTTCCCCTAGTGTGATTTAAATGATAATAAGGCTTTTTATATCTCTTTTTTTAAATCTAAGTATACATATAAACCTATATATAAAATTCAAAGTCCTGACTGCTTAATTGACTGACTTAATGACTGAACTATATGTCAAAGCAGAGCCCCAACCCCTAGCCCTAGAAATACGTTTGAATTGGGACTAAGGCGGGGAAAAGCATGGGCCACAGCTAGTATTATCCATATATATTGATTCCAAAATATTTGATCAAGTGATTCTAACGAAAGCATTTGATACTGTTATTCAAACATATTAACATTCTTTTACACTAATAATTATATTATTTAATAGCCGTCCTTGAAAAAAATACCTTGTACCTATTAACCTTGTTATAGCCAAATTGCGTGTATACAAGGTATTGTAAATAAATACTAAAGTTACGTGAAAAATTCTGAGGGCTACCGCAAGGACGCACTTTAGTACCTCTGTTTTATTTCATAGTTTGCTTCTAACTTGTGATGAGTCATTTTGTTTACTAACATTAAAAAGGCGTACAAATAACGAGACAATCTTATTACTGTAAGAAAATAGCACATGTTATTGATTTATTCCAAGTTTTCGAAACCTTAGTGCTACAATAGCTATTTTGCTGAGACAGTTAAGAGGATAGTCTCCATTCTCTTTCTCCATACAAACGTAGTTTAAATTTTCCTCCCTGGATAAAGACATTAGAGCAAATATGTTTATGCCATAAAACCTATATCTGTCATGACAATGCATCTACCTTTTTTTTATTTTTTTATTTTCTAATTAAAATAATAATAAAAAAATAAAAAAATATTAAAATGAAAAATATAAAAAGGTAGATGCATAGTCATGACAGATATAAGTTTTATGGCATAAACATATTTGCTCTAATGTCTTTACCCAGGGAAGAAAATTTAAACTACGTTTGTATGGAGAGAGAGAATGGAGACTATCCTCTTAACCTGTCTAAAAATGGGTACAATGAATAGCTAATATGTGGTACCAAATTTCCAGCTATATTATTACAAACCTACCTGCAAATAAATGAGAGAAAAAACACCCATCGTTTCGCAACTAGGTATACCAATCTTACTTTGTACTCATATTATAAATGCGAAAGTAACTCTATCTGTCTGTTACGTTTTCTCGCCTAAAGCGCTAAACCGATTTGATGAATTTTGGTAAAGAGATATATAGGACCTTGGCGATACATCGATTGGTTGAATTGACAACCTCCTCCTTTTTCGAAGTCGGTTAAAAAGTATTATGTTATTTTCGTTTCAGGCTCTACAAATCCACCTACAGCCCGATGACGGAGACATATTAATATTCATGCCGGGTCAAGAAGATATCGAAGTTACATGCGAGGTAAGTAAATACCAGTTCATAATACAAGCAACTTGAAAAAAAATATGAAACTACATCAAAAACGTAAATACCGATCTTAAGAGGTCAGTCTATCTACTCTTTCTCCATACAAACGTAGTCGACTGTTTCCTCTCTGGATAAATACATTAGACTAAATATGTTTATGCTATAAAACCTATATCTGTAATGACTACGCCCCTACGTTTTGTTTTTTTTTTTCATTTTCCAATTAGAATAGGAATAAAATTCAGAAAAAATAGAAAATGAAAAAAATCAAAACGTAGGGGCATAGTATATAGGACATAACATAAGGCATAAACATATTTTTTCGAAGATTTTTATCCACGGAGGAAACAGTCGACTGTGTTTGTAAAGTTTGTATGGAGAAAATAGTAGGTAGACTGGCCCCTTAATTCGGATATTTCCTTCTATTTAGTATTATTCCCACCAATTTCTTCTCGGTATGTCTTGAACACTTCTCAACTATTATTTCTGCATCTGCAGGTATTAACAGAACGTCTAGGCGACCTAGACAGCGCACCCCCTCTGACCGTACTGCCAATTTACTCACAACTACCCGCCGACTTGCAAGCTAAGATATTCCAGAGGGCGCCACCGGGACAGAGGAAATGTATCGTCGCTACTAATATTGCAGGTTTGTAGACCTTTATTTTTTAAGCGGCCATTTGGCCACCTATTATGGTCATTTGGGAATTAGCCAGTAATAATAATAATAATAATAATTCATTTATTTCATAATCATGGGTTACAGAGATCTTACTAAATAATAAAAGTTGGTACATCCATGATTCGCCTTTTAGGCATATGAAAATCATATAATTTTAACTAATTTACAGAAATATAGAATTGAAATGAAGTCAAAACATATCCAAATGTAAATAAAAATAGATCAATTTTGTTAGGTCAATGCATTACAATTAATTTTATATGAACTGACTGATTGCTAATCAAGTGCTCATCAGTGTCAATTATTTCATAATAAGTTGTATGCAGATACAAAAGCAGTCAAGTCGTCGTAGTTATAGGTCAAGTTGAGAGAGGTATAGTAAAATGGTCACTGTATTCCTTTAAGGCAAAAACAAAACACGCTTATTACCATCCCTCTAACGGTGAAGGAAAACATCGCGAGGAAACCGACTTGTCCTAGGACTCACGACGATTCGAAGGCATGAGACATTCACCAATCCAAGAGTAGGCTCCCATGGCGTCTTACTGCCTAACCTCTCTAAGAGTAAGCCCTTGCCCTACAGTGGGAAATACTAGCGGATTCACAAAAAAAATATAAATGTGTTTCCAACTCAAAAACGTTTTTATTTTTCACAGAGACATCGTTGACAGTAGACGGTATAATGTACGTGATAGACAGCGGCTACTGTAAACTGAAAGTCTACAACCCCCGGATTGGTATGGACGCGCTGCAGATATACCCCGTGTCGCAGGCCAACGCGCGCCAGCGGGCGGGCCGTGCCGGCAGGACTGGCCCAGGTAACTTGGTCTATTCCCACTGTCCCTATGAATCGTTGAGGGATCGGTCCCTCGTCGTATGGGGACAGTGGGAATTCATAAAATCCCTTCCCGTTGTCCCAATTGACACAGTCCATATTATGGGGACAACGAGGCAAAACCATTAATATGAGTTTATTGCTTTATAAAGCTTGTATTTTTGCACACACGCAATCTTAACCTCTTCTTCGTTTCAGGCAAAGCGTTCTGCCTTTACACACAACGGCAGTACTCCCACGAGTTACTATCGGCCACAGTGCCGGAGATCCAGAGAACAAACCTCGCCAATACGGTGCTGTTACTGAAGTCGCTTGGCGTTGAGGATCTGTTAGCTTTCCACTTCATGGACCCTCCGCCACAGGTCAGTTGACTCTAATCATAATCAACCAGGCGACTGATTAAAAAATATATATATTTCAGGACGTTTATATTTCCATCTAGCCACAAATTAAGCAACAAGCTGCGCACTATGGGTCCAACGGATTTACTTACTCTTTTTAATTTTACACACGTGTCATTTTGACATGTCATAGGACAGTCCGAAGACATGGGACATAAGCTTTCGTGAACTCGACGTCTCCGAGCATCCGAAGGAGTCCTAATGGATTCCTTTGAAGAACTCCTTCAGATTTCCTAATGGAAATGAAGAGCTTCTAGTTCTGGACTCCATAAGGTTTTCTTATGGAGTGCATTAACATAAGACTCCATAAGGTCTCCAGGACTTTAAAAGGTTTCCTTACGGAGTCCAGAACTAGTTGATATTGCAGCCAATTTGTCCCCGTGCATTTAACTTATAAGTTTTCTCTATGATAGGACACGATCCTGAACTCGATGTACCAGCTGTGGATCCTGGGCGCGCTGGACGGCACGGGCGCGCTGACGGCGCTGGGCCGCCAGATGGCGGAGTTCCCGCTCGACCCGCCGCAGTGCCACATGCTCATCGTGGCCGCCGACATGGGCTGCAGCCAGGAAGTGCTCATTATTGGTAACGTGACACTATTTTACACACACCCCTCTCTTTATACCCTTGCTGGTCATAGCTGAGGACGCTATAACATATATGCGTAGGTATTAGAAAACTGGGTTCGCTTGCTATTCTACACACCAGGCGAACAACTTTTTCCATCTGGTAGTGCCATTTTGGGCACGAGGCAGTTCTCCTTCACCCTGAGGTCAGCCAATGAAACCGGCAATGACCTCGCAACAGCAGTATGTGGGAGTGGGGGGGTTTAACCACATTCCCCTGACAAATGTGACACCACCAAATAAAAAATCAGCATGTCGGAGGAAGATCTTTCGTTTGAGGTTATAAACAACCCCAAAGCCCCAACCTTCAAAACAATTTTTGTGAATTGTGGAAGTTTATTAACCTGTATATCCCCAGTGTCGATGCTCTCAGTCCCCTCCGTGTTCTACCGTCCGCAAGGACGCGAGGAGGAGGCTGACTCCGTTAAGGAGAAGTTCCAGGTGCCTGAGTCTGATCACCTCACGCTACTGCATCTGTTCAACCAGTGGAAGTCCAACAAGTAAGTTACTAATAAATAACTCTCAGATGAAATACTATAGGGCCTTATTACCCGCACGCACCCGTGCATGCACGCACGTTATTATTCTGACTTGTAATCGTTGATTAAACCGATATTTGTGTGTGTGACTGTATCCACTCTAGCCCACAAATCATGGATCCGAATAACCATGCTGATGATGTTGTTGAACTATTTACCGGTTCCAACCGGCCCTGAAGGGGGATAACCTAAATTATAAGATATAGCGAAAAATGATTAATGACAAGGTTCGAGTCTTGTTAAAGATATCCCACTGAACGCCCGTTTAAATAGTTCACCTTGTATATTCTAAGATGGGGTAATCTATGCCGGAGCTACCCGGCAGTATGGTTCTAATGGAGTTGTTTCCCCCTCAGTTACTCCAGCAACTGGTGTACGGAACACTTCGTGCACGCGAAGGCGATGCGGAAAGTGCGCGAAGTGAGGCAGCAGGTATGATGAGTTACTGTTTTTTATGTAGGTATTTATACAGAATGTTCCGAGTAGGGGGTATTAAGTCGAAAGTGGGTTGTTTTGGACGTCTAGGCGAACAACTTTTGTTCTACGACTTTTGAAAATTCTAACTTTTTATTCGAAAATTTAGAAGTTGTTTCACTGACAAAACAGCTATTTTTGTAAATAAACGCAATTAATGTTTAGATTGTAGTGGTGCAACCTAAATAAAAGGACACTAACCTCACACTTTAAAAAACAGCTGATTTTCACGTAAAATTTAAACTCAACATTTTCGAAAAGTACCTCAAATTACCAAAAGTTGTAGAACGAAAGTTGTTCGCCTAAACCTCTAGAACAATCCCTTTTAGGCCTCGAAACACCCTATATATTTCTTTGTTTTTATCGCTAATGGCATTTTACTGGAAATAGAACTGAAGATTTCTAGTCAACACTGGTATAAAATCTGATCATGTTTCAGTTACGCGACATAATGACCCAACAACGCCTGCCGCTCGTGTCTTGTGGTACCGACTGGGATACTGTACGGAAATGTATCTGCTCAGGTATGTACTCAAGTAATAAAATAAGTTATAAAAAAACTCAAAAGTTATCCCTCAGGTATATAACTTTCTACTTTTTTTCACAATTGCGGGGAAACGAAAGTGGTATGACGTAATAAGTGTTAGAAGAATAGAATATTTTGAAATAGATTCGATGTTAAAGGGTCCGATCCGAAAAATAATTTTAGAAGGGTTATTAATTTCTTACGGCCTGTTGCAACGAAGGCCGTATCCGCTAAAAATCCGTATAAACGGTTGCGTTTCGTTCTATAGTTGAACCTTCGATTTAAATTACGGTCGGCAAAAAAATTGGTTCGTTCGTAACCGCGTATCGACTTCGCGCTCCAAGAGGACGAACATTGGCGCGCGCCAATGTGTTCGTTGCAGCGCACGAACGTGGAGCGAACCGTTCCATCTGGTGTCGGTTTTTAACCGCGTATCAAAGGTGGCGCGCGCACCAGTTGAGACGGACGCGTATTTTGTGTGTTTGTGGCATTCCGAGCGATGGATAATCAAAGTTGCCGTAAATTAATACAACTTATTCTGTACAGAAGAACTGCTGCGGTTCTTTGTGTTATAATACATTGCTCGGAGATGTTGCTCGCTCGTACACGACTGGTCTGCATGTTGAACGATCGAACACTGGAACAGTCGGGGTCATTCGCCTCGCGCGCCAGGCGCGCTAAGTTAATATGGCCAAAATATTTGTAGCGCGCTCCGCGGAGCGCAGTGCGGTCACCAGTTGGGTTATTCACAGTTCCCGATCCGTCACCGATGATGGAAATGACTGTGCCTGTCTCTGTCATGTTGAATCGCGCTGAGCGAGACGGAAATACGTTTCCGATCTTCGGTATCGGACCGAAGCTCTCTGAATACCCCTTCACGTCGGTCATCGGACCTAAGTGCAGACTCGGCGCGGTCATTCATGCCACGCGCGCGGCAGGAGCGCGTAGTCGATGTCGATACGCGGCTTTACCACGTATGGTAACGTGTGTGTGTGACCCGCAGCGTACTTCCAACAAGCCGCGCGCCTCAAGGGTATCGGCGAGTACGTGAACTGCCGCACCGGCATGCCGTGCCATCTGCACCCCACCTCCGCGCTCTTCGGGCTCGGATCCTCGCCAGGTAAATGTTGCTAGTGTTGCCACACCCTAATTGTATTTCTTTGGTGTGAATAAAGTATTAATCTATCTATCTATCTCCCTACACCTACATTCTAGAACGTCTGCCCATTTATTATCATTTCACGAATTTCAAGTTACAAGGCGACGCGGACGAAGTCGCGGGCACTGCTATTATTTAATAAAATAAACGTCCTCTACCTTTCATGACGAGACGACCCGTAATGGGGTTTTCCGTCTTTAAACTTTAAAAGTTGACATTTTATTTACGTCAGTGACGTCACGCTTTAACCACTGGACCCACACCTATTTAGGCACGTTTATAAGATGTCGGTTGCCTATTGCACCCGGTTGAACCACTTTTGTTACAAAGAAGATTGTTTAGCTAAAAGCCCATTCCTCATTCCAGACTACGTGGTATACCACGAGCTGATGATGACCACCAAGGAGTACATGCACTGCGTCACGGCGGTGGACGGGCGCTGGCTCGCCGAGCTCGGACCTATGTTCTTCTCCGTGAAGGAGACTGGCAAGTTAGTACTTACATACCTACAGACTTGTAGTGTACCACCTGGTGGTATGACCACCAGGTGGCACATGCACTGCGTCACGGCGGTGGACGGGCGCTGGCTCGCCGAGCTCGGACCTATGTTCTTCTCCGTGAAGGAGACTGGCAAGTTAGTACTTACATACCTACAGACTTGTAGTGTACCACCTGGTGGTATGACCACCAGGTGGTACATGCACTGCGTCACGGCGGTGGACGGGTGCTGGCTCGCCGAGCTCGGACCTATGTTCTTCTCCGTGAAGGAGACTGGCAAGTTAGTACTTACATACCTACAGACTTGTAGTGTACCACCTGGTGGTATGACCACCAGGTGGCACATGCACTGCGTCACGGCGGTGGACGGGCGCTGGCTCGCCGAGCTCGGACCTATGTTCTTCTCCGTGAAGGAGACTGGCAAGTTAGTACTTACATACCTACAGACTTGTAGTGTACCACCTGGTGGTATGACCACCAGGTGGTACATGCACTGCGTCACGGCGGTGGACGGGCGCTGGCTCGCCGAGCTCGGACCTATGTTCTTCTCCGTGAAGGAGACTGGCAAGTTAGTACTTACATACCTACAGACTTGTAGTGTACCACCTGGTGGTATGACCACCAGGTGGCACATGCACTGCGTCACGGCGGTGGACGGGCGCTGGCTCGCCGAGCTCGGACCTATGTTCTTCTCCGTGAAGGAGACTGGCAAGTTAGTACTTACATACCTACAGACTTGTAGTGTACCACCTGGTGGTATGACCACCAGGTGGTACATGCACTGCGTCACGGCGGTGGACGGGCGCTGGCTCGCCGAGCTCGGACCTATGTTCTTCTCCGTGAAGGAGACTGGCAAGTTAGTACTTACATACCTACAGACTTGTAGTGTACCACCTGGTGGTATGACCACCAGGTGGTACATGCACTGCGTCACGGCGGTGGACGGGCGCTGGCTCGCCGAGCTCGGACCTATGTTCTTCTCCGTGAAGGAGACTGGCAAGTTAGTACTTACATACCTACAGACTTGTAGTGTACCACCTGGTGGTATGACCACCAGGTGGTACATGCACTGCGTCACGGCGGTGGACGGGCGCTGGCTCGCCGAGCTCGGACCTATGTTCTTCTCCGTGAAGGAGACTGGCAAGTTAGTACTTACATACCTACAGACTTGTAGTGTACCACCTGGTGGTATGACCACCAGGTGGTACATGCACTGCGTCACGGCGGTGGACGGGCGCTGGCTCGCCGAGCTCGGACCTATGTTCTTCTCCGTGAAGGAGACTGGCAAGTTAGTACTTACATACCTACAGACTTGTAGTGTACCACCTGGTGGTATGACCACCAGGTGGTACATGCACTGCGTCACGGCGGTGGACGGGCGCTGGCTCGCCGAGCTCGGACCTATGTTCTTCTCCGTGAAGGAGACTGGCAAGTTAGTACTTACATACCTACAGACTTGTAGTGTACCACCTGGTGGTATGACCACCAGGTGGCACATGCACTGCGTCACGGCGGTGGACGGGCGCTGGCTCGCCGAGCTCGGACCTATGTTCTTCTCCGTGAAGGAGACTGGCAAGTTAGTACTTACATACCTACAGACTTGTAGTGTACCACCTGGTGGTATGACCACCAGGTGGTACATGCACTGCGTCACGGCGGTGGACGGGCGCTGGCTCGCCGAGCTCGGACCTATGTTCTTCTCCGTGAAGGAGACTGGCAAGTTAGTACTTACATACCTACAGACTTGTAGTGTACCACCTGGTGGTATGACCACCAGGTGGTACATGCACTGCGTCACGGCGGTGGACGGGCGCTGGCTCGCCGAGCTCGGACCTATGTTCTTCTCCGTGAAGGAGACTGGCAAGTTAGTACTTACATACCTACAGACTTGTAGTGTACCACCTGGTGGTATGACCACCAGGTGGCACATGCACTGCGTCACGGCGGTGGACGGGCGCTGGCTCGCCGAGCTCGGACCTATGTTCTTCTCCGTGAAGGAGACTGGCAAGTTAGTACTTACATACCTACAGACTTGTAGTGTACCACCTGGTGGTATGACCATCAACGTCACCATAAGGTGATGGTCACCACTAGGGCATGCAATATCGGAAGGTTTTCAATCTCGGGACGATATCGATATTAAGAGCTCAATCCCGGGATCCCGGGATTGATACTGAGATTTTAGATATCGTTAAAAAGGCGAATTTAATACAATAAGAATGTGTTAAATTTAAAATATTTAATATATTTAAGACTCCAGTGGTTTCATTACGTAAATAAGTTACCCCGAGGGCCGTCCACCCCATTTTGGAAAGATGGCGGACAAATACCCTAAACCCGAAAGTGTCTAAACTTTCGCGCCAAATTCTAGGCGCACCACTAAAATGATGTTAGCAGAAAAAAATTGCATGCGAGCTTGTATAAAAAATAATTGTCTTAAAAGTTGCAATGAATCACGTTACTTTTATTGTTTTAAACATTTTACCAATTCCCTACGCTTCTAAATCTTTACAGATCTCTTCCTCAGGGGTAGACTAATTTGGGTTTAATTTGATGAGGAAAAATATAGCTAAAAACCTTAATTTAAACCCAAATAGTAAATTGCTCAAATCTCGATATCGGATTACTCAATCCCGGGATTAAAATATCGAACTTTTGCGTCCGAGATCCCGGGATTACGATATCCCGGGATCCCGGGATTCATGCCCTAGTCACCACCATATATATGATAACCTTTTTCTTGCAGAATGGTAAAAACATCATAAACCGGCGGTGTAGAATCTACGTCGGTTTATGATGTTCCACACTGCAGATGATAACGAATTATAAACGTAGAAACGTCATCCCCTCGATTTTAATAAAGACTAAAATGTCATCATTGGATTATTGATAATCATTACTCTAGCCTGGAATGGAACCTGTTGATTTCACCTAAAAGAAATTCTGAAATTATGCATTAAAATTTATTATTGTATCAATCGTCAATGTTGCTAATTTGCAAATGCTGAAGCAAATTTAATACCTATGACAAATGAAAGAAAATGTCAATTATTTAGCAATTTCAATTAACAAGAATAAACATTCTATATTTTTATATCAATCGATAACGATACTATCACCCTTTGACAACCAAACCCGGAAGCAGTTACTTTACGATTTATACTAATTTAACCCCGCATTTCTAATTCCAGATCGAACCGCGACAAACGCAAAGAAGCAGCAGTCCATCTTCAACGGATGGAGGAAGAGATGAAGGAAGCAGAACGGAAGATGGCGGAAGAAAGGAAGAAACGAGACGAAGATGTTCCGGTAAAGCAGGAAGTTGCTACACCCGGATTGAGCACTCCCAGAAGAACCCCACATAGACTTGGATTATAAGTTAACACCCCTAGAAGAACCCCACAAAGACTTGGATTATAAGGACTAAAAGGACATAAGACTTGGGTTATAAAGACTATAAAGACCAGACTTGGGATATAAGTAAATTGCGACACCCGGTCTTAACACTTCGCGAAGAACCCTACATGGGCTTGAATTATAAGTAAACACTCCTAGAAAATTGTGACACCCGGTCTAAACACTTCGAGAAGAATTCTACATAGACTTGGATTATAAGGACTATAAGAACTTGGGTTATAAGAAAATTGTGACACCCGGTCTAAGCACTCCTAGAAGAACCCTATATTGACTTGGATTATAAGTTACCACCCCTAGAAGAACACCACAAAGACTTGGGTTATAAGGACTATAAGGACATAAGACTTGGGTTATAAGAAAATTGCGACACCCGGTCTGAACACTTCGCGAATAACCCTACATAGACTTGAATTATAAGTTAACAGTCCTAGAAGAACTCCACATAGACTTGGGCTATAAGGACTTAAGACTTGGGTTATAATAAGTAAATTGCGATACCCGGTCTAAGAACTCCGAGAAGAACCCTACAAGGACTTTGATTATAATATAAGTTAACACTCCCAGAAGAACTCCACATAGACTTGAATTATAAGAACATAAGACTTGGGTTATAAGTAAAACTGAATATTGCGAAATCCGGTCTTAACATTTCCAGAAGAACCCTACATAAACTTGGATTACAAGGAACATTGCAACACCCGGTCTTAACACTTGAAGAAAAACTTAGGTTATAAGGAATTCTGTCTTGTACTTTATTTTTTTTACGATTATGTATATTGTGATTATTATTTTCTAAGTAATAAATAAAATAAAGCAAGGTTTAAAATGTTTGTTTTGTTTTTTTTAACCCAGATACAGCGACGGACCGGTACGTCGCGCCTACATAACTGATAAGTCGGTCGCACTGTATGTAGGAGAGGTTATTTTATGCTATTTGAAGTCGGTATTAAATTTTAAAATTATTTTTTTATTACCGTCAAGCGGGTAGCACGCATTAGGTCAGTACATATCTGACGGACAATGCGTCCCCGTATTACCGGTCGCGTAACGCCAGAATTGTGAATTACATAGTAAAACATTCCAACTAAAACGTAGTGATAATATTCTCTTTGATTCAACCTTTCACACTCAACCGTTGATGCGTTAGTGACTGTTGGAGGCGCCGATAAATACCCGACGCATTTTCCGTCACATATTTATTTATTACTAGCTGCGCCCCGCGGTTTCACCTGCGGAAGTCCCGATCCCGCGGGAATTACGGAATAAAAGTAGCCTATGTATTATTCTAGGTGTCCAGCTATCTATATTCCAAGTTACATCGCAATCGGTTCAGTAGTTTTTGCGTGAAAGAGAAACAAACATCCATACATACTTTCACATTTATAATATTAGTAGGATAGTAGGATTTATTTTTTACAGGATGCACCGACCCTTACTTCCTAACAGCATCCGTTGTCTTCATGGCGACACGCACAATGCTGCGGTGTAATGAAAAAAAAACAGATTAGCACGCATAAACACACTAATGCTATGGCTAAATAGTCGCGAAGATCCATGTTGCGTTGTCGCGATAAAAACTTCGTCTTCAATCAAACAAGTGCTTGAATCTAAGACATCGTGATAGGGCGAATTCTTTGGCCATACGTGTCGCGACAACGCGAATCTTCACGTTGTCGCGATAATGTATCCAAAGCGAAAAGGTACCTATAATAAAAAACACAAACTAGAAACAATATTTTTATTTATTTAATCCCATTTACAATAATAATTACAAAGTAAAAGACAGCGAAGTTAAATTAATTACACAAAACGAAGCCAATTAGGAAAATATACTGCTTCGTGAGCCGTAGTGTGAGTTTTGTCACGCGAGACTTATCGTGTCTACGTCACGTAGTAGTTTGTATAAAAGTTCTTCAACTGTACAAATGTCATTTAACAATTTAGGCTTGATTCGACTCGAGACTCTCTCAGACAAAAGACGATTTATGCGTAGAATTGTTATTCGTTCCTTATTCCAGTTTGGTCGGATCGAGCCTGAGAGCTATTGCGTTACTTTGTATAATATAAAAACATACTTATATGTCGCGGGCAACTAGTTAAATAAGCCATTTAATACACAGCCTAGCTCATTAGTGAATCAGCGTTGTTTAACTAACTGACTAGCCGTTTAGTAAAACAACAAATAGTGAACTAACTGGCCGTCACTCAGCTAACAAACTACTGATTAAAAAAACATATTTTATTTTATCAATATCTTTGCTGTAAAAACTCACACTACACAATTTTCTTTATAAATCTCACTAAGTTACTATTTAAAATGACCTAAATGTAAATTAAATGTATAACTGGGTGAAAATAAAATAAATAAAAAGGTGATTTTGAAACAGTCGTAAGTTCGAATCCAGCTAAAGTACTTTTTTTATAAAGGAACACAGTTCTAAAGAGAAAAAAAAACAATTTAATGAGATCTAAGCTTTACATTTATTTATTTTATAAACGATGCTATGAGTTAAAAAAACATAACCGGGTTGAAATTAAGAACAGCTTTCTTTATAGTAGGGTCAGGTGGGGCGTTTGCAATACCGGGGCAAAAGCAATAACGGTAATTTGTGTCGTCTAGAATTAAACTCCATCCAAACTACACCCACTTTTCTTGAAAATAGAGGGTTTGATCTCTATGGATTTATTTTAAACTTATATCCATTCTAGACGAAGAAACCGGTAACCTTCGACTCTACTAAGGTACTACAATAGTTAATTCAGGATAAGGTAGAGTTACCGGTTTATTTAATGACATTAATCATTAGAAATTAACGTTATTGCTTTTGCCCCGGTATTGCAAATGCCCCATCTGACCCTAATAACTAACTGCGCCTCGCAGTTTTACCCGCGTAAATCCCGATCCCCGTAGCAAATATGTTAATGCCATAAAACCTATATCTGCCATAACTATGCCCCTACTTTTTGTTTTATTTTTTATTTCCTAATTAGAATTGAAATAAAATTTAGAAAAATTAGAAAATAAAAAAAAACGGCTGATATAGGACTTATGGCATAAACATATTTTTTCTAATATCTTTATCCAGGGAGGAATCATTCGACTACGTTTGTAAAGGTTTTATGGAGAAAAGAGTAGATGACTGTCCCCTTAGTACGCCTGTCAGCCTTACAGTATCATTTATCAACCAACTCAAGTTTAGAAATAGAGTAAAGATACCAACTGTCGGCAGCCTACCCCAAATGGAGTTCAAAATTGGAGTGCCGACAGTTGGTATCTTTACTCTATTTTATAAGAAGAAAATGCATCATCAAAAATTACGTTCAAATCCAGCCTCAGTCGAAAAACCAACAGCGGGGCTATTCTCTAAGAAAAAACTACATAGATCCGATGTAGAAGCCTGTGAAGTTCCTCAATTTTCTAAAACTACGTTGAAACTTGTGAAGATTTATGGATTGATTTTATGGAGGCCAATGACGTCACACAAATATTACCAAGTCTTGTTGTAAAACGGTGGTCAAAGGAAAACGAAAAAAATACGAATAACTCGCGAACCGTGTAGAAGCCAGCCGGCGTGTATGTATGCTGTAGTTGTGGTCTGTTGTAGGTAAAGTATCAGTGTAAGTGTCATCGTGTATTTTGAGCTTTAGTGGTTAGAGCACTCGCCTGGTAAGCGAGGGGCGCGGGTTCGAATTCCGTCACGGGAGTATTTTTGATGATACATTTTTTTTCTTACAAAATATTTCTAGAAGAATGCCTTGAGCAATAAAAATAAGGAATATTAAATGAACTTTATTGCTAAATAATTGGCATTTATGTTAAGTTCTATCGACTAAAGTTAAAAGTTTTCAAAGTTAACTATCTCATTGTGACGAACAATTACTTCTGTAATATGACAGACTAGCAGTGTCCCGCGGTTTCACCTGCGTAACTCCTGCCTGATCCCCCGGGATTTTCCAAATTCCCTTATAGCCTCAATAATAAACGTAGAGTAAGGTCGGAGTAATTTTACCACTCTTTTGTTTCTGTCTGTCAACTTTAAAAGTTCTTGTCACGTAAAAAGACAAAGCATATTCTCACTACTCCGATCTTACTCCACGTTTATTAATAAGGGTATTAGTCGATACCTACACATCACAAAGAACACAGTCTCCCAATTTCAAGTCTCTAGGACCAGCGGTTTGGGATCTGCGTTGATATATAGATCAGTCAGTAAGTCATCCAATCAGTCAGGACCTTGAATTTTAAAAGCCTTATTAAAAACGTGGAGTAAAGTCGGAGTAATTTTACCACTCTTTATTCCTGTCTGTCGACTTAGAAATTTCTTGTCACGCAAAGCAAGTTCTAAGTACTCCCATCTTACTCCATGTTTGTTAATAAGGCTACGTATGAATAGATGAACGCATTGATTCACAAACTCATCAAAAATATTACCTACAAAAAATATAATGTTAATTAATTACTAAAAAAATATATATTTCCTTTTTAAATCCGGATCACAGCTAAACGCGTGGCGTGTTTACGTTGTAATATCATATCTTTTTTTAGGGTTTCGTAGCCAAATGGCAAAAAACGGAACCCTTATAGTATGAAACTGTAAGAGATAAATACATTCTGTGAACAACACACAGCGCCATCTAGCCCCGTGGTAAGCGACTAAGCTTGTGTTACGGTGACTAGACAATTAATATAATACTTACATTTTTCTTTTGTAAATATTTTAAGCAGACGACTAACAGATCATCAGTTTTAACTGTTCAGTTTAAACCGTATGTATGTAGGCAAAACTAAACAACTGTACAGTTGTAACCGGACCTGAGGGGTTAACTGACAAACTTATCGAAATAGTATTAGAAATAAGCTAGATTAGAAAATATTATAAAGAGAAAGATTCATTTGTTTGTTTGTATCATATTTGATACAAACAAACAAATAAATCTTTCTCTTCCTTCCTTTTCTCTTCTTTCTCTTTCGGCTCCGAAACTACACATCCGATTTCAAAAATCTTTCACCGATAGAAAGCTACATTATATAAAATATATTTATTCCCGCGGGATCGGGACTTACGCGGGACGAAGCTAGTATTAGATAAAACAGTTCAACTGAACAGTTAAAACTGAAGGTCTGTAGCCTCCTGTAAAGGAAACTTGCAAGATAGAATAGAGAGTTGCCAGACTTAGAATTTTTCAAAGTTTTCTACAAGTTAAGTTTTTTTTTAACGCACAAATGCATTTTCTAGTGTAATAATAATATAATAGCACTGTCTCTTTCAGTCTCATACAATCTAAGAGAGACAGAGAGAGACGAACGCACGCCACGCGTTTGTTACAACCCTACATTTATTGAAATATGAAATATCAACATAGTAAATAGATAATCATTAATAATCAATCTAACTTATTTAAATAAGTTTAAAAATATATTTATTTTTTACAAATGAACACACCGCCTGGGAGCACTCGCTTTTTGAGTAAATAAATGAGGGAGTCATTTGTCCCCGGTTTCTCGAGACTTTTAAACTTTAACAGTGGTTAAAGTGCGGGTAAAGTTACATTTTCCTATGAAATTGTTTCAATACATATTGATTGATATATGGGATAGTTTCTGTGTATTACGACTGTTAAAGTTAACGACCGTTAAAGTTAACGGCTGTTAAAGTTAACGGCTGTTAAAGTTAACGGCTGTTAAAGTTAACGGCTGTTAAAGATAACGGCTGTTAAAGTTAACGGCTGTTAAAGTTAACGACTGTTAACTTAAAGTATTTTACAGTGCCATCTATCAAAAAGTACTGAACTATTTCATAAAACAGAAACAAATAAAAATATTTCGAGAAACAGAGGTTTATTAAAACAATTTTAACGGGTCGTCTGGGCCCCAGTTCTACAGTTAAGATGTCTCAAACATGGCTCAACTTTATCTCGAAAATGGTTCGTTAATTTTGCAAGAAGCTTTAGGGAATAATTATAAAAAATTGACCCGTTTTCGAAAAAAATATCGACTATTAAAGGGCTAGGGCATGTTTGAGTCATTTTAATTGTAGAGGTGCCCTGTAGTTTCGGAGACTTTCCAATTTCCATGGTCACGTGCAGACTACCTTGTCTATGACTGTCTGTCAGCTTTCTACAACAAAGAAAAACAAAAAAACGCTATTAAATTCGTTAAAATTGTTTTATTAAGAAAAATAGCTGTTGAAAACATTTTTTTTACATTTTTAAAGGAGGGGTGGGTAACAATGTCCCGGGCATGGATTAAAACTTGCTTGCGCTGTATAATTCACCCAAAATTAGAAATTAAATTAGAATTTAGAGTCAAAATTATTGAAGTAAATAAATTTCTTACTATATCTAATATACATATATTATATTTAATATTTTTATTACAAAGTAAATAAAGCTAAGCCTATATTACATCCCACTAATATTAAAAATGCGAAAGATTTGATGTTTTTTGTAACGATTTGGCTCCGAAACTACTGGGCTGATTACAAAAATTCTTTCACCAATAGAAAGCTATGTTATCGAGGAGTAACATAGGCTACTTTTGATCCCGATATTCCCACGGGATCGGGACTGACAAAGGTGAAACAGCGGGGCGCTGCTAGTATTACATAAAATATGTAATAGTAATACAAGAAATACAATAAATAATAAACATAACTAGCGCCATATTCGAATGAATGACGTATCATATAAAAATAAACTCTATTACAAACGATTAGATATCATATTTATATGTAACATGGTTATATTGTTTGTCTCGCTTCCTCTGTATAGAACGTAGAACGAGATAGCAATGTATGCTCTGTATCTTCGCTGACGTAAAATATCCTACTAAAGTGCAGTCGTAATGGAGAAATAATTTCGTACATTGACCTCTAGTGAGAGGTCTTTGAAGACAGTGGTCTTTGTCGCATATGCCATAGTAGAAAGAAGTCAAAAGAAGAAATAGTATGCAAACTTGCCTGTTTTCTGAAAACGGGCTTTGACAAGTCATGTATCGAATTTCCTACATTTCCTTACAACTTATTATATTTGACCTTTTCTGGACCTTATGCGACCGGTCCCGGGAAACAAATTTGTATGTAAGTTGGGCAACTGTACGAGCGCCGCGAAGCGACAACTAATAGGTAAACTATAGTTCTGCGTAAATAAGTATAATACAACCGAAGTCGGGGCGAATCTCTTTTTTTATACTTATACCTAAATGATGATTTTTCTCGTGTGTTATAAAAATATAAGCAAAAGTGACTACTAACAAGTGCAAAATATGTCTTATTTCCTAGAGTATGTACAATAATATTAATTCCTTTTTTTTTAATAAATAGGAGCAATATTAAAATCATTTGATTTTTTTTTTGTAATTTTGCGATATTGATACCACCTATACCAGAAACTTCTGTACTACTGTAAAGTCGCAAAATTATATTTTTTTGTTAAATTTTCGTAAAATACCAACTTTAATTTAATAAAATTAATTAATTTAAGTTATCAAAAATTGTTTAACCGTTTTCTAAAACAATTTAACAGGCTTGAGCAGCGTTCCCGAACCTCCCGATTTAACGGGAGATCTACTGATTTTCAAACCAATCTCCCGATCTACCGTAAAGCGATAAAATTCTCCCGTCTTTTTATCATTACTACAAAAATCATCTAAAAACCGGAGCTACATCGGCTATTATCCACATATGCAGAGCTTTTCCAAATTTAATTAACAACTAACGGTCGATCTGCAAAAACTTGACACTGAACTGAATGGAGAGAACTTCGGAATACTTATAAATAGTATAAATTCAAATGACCCAATAGAATTTTGGGGAGCTGTAAGGCAATTAAAGACTGGTGATGATGAATTCCCCATTTTGGCAAAATTTGTTTTCGATATATTTTCACTTCACTTCACTCTTCGGCTAATGTAGAAAGATTTTTTTTTCTAGCATAAATTTATTGAAAACGAAACAAATTTTCATCTTCTTGAAGTTTGAAGGTCTTTTATATTCCAAGCGTCACATGGATGGTCTGTTGCTTTGATTTTAATATTGACAAAAGATGTTTGGTACTGTGCTGTGTCAAAAGAGCATTGGTATGACAACAAAAGTGACTGATTTTTTATTATAATTATTAATTTTTTTTTATAAAACTGCCTAATTTTATTAAGTCACAAAATCTCCCGTTTTCTACCGATATTTTGCCCACATTTCTACCGACTTATTTTTCTTTGGTTTGGTAACACTGGGCTTGAGGCATGTTTGAGACATTCGAATTGTTGAATAGGTGCTCTCTATGAGAGTGACAATAAGAGAAAATCATATTGCCTCAAAGCTAAGTTTTAAAAATTATTCTCTAAAAAATATCCCATTTCTTTAACAAATATGTCTCCGCAAACCCATTACCTCTCTTCGCCTAAGTACGTTAACTGAGAGCAACGTTAAGACCTTGTCTCTAAAGGTGTGTCCAGATATAGCGCGGCTGCCGCGCAAACATTCGTTGGTTTATTTCTAACTAAAATAAATAAATAATAAATAAATTCTGTCAACAACACACAGAGCCATTTAGCCCCATGGTAAGCGACTAAGCTTGTGTTACGGTGACTAGACAACGGATATAATAATAGTCATTTATTTCAGAATATCAATATCAGTTTTCAGGATGCTGTTCTGGCTGCCACAGAACAAATATGCTACATATATTTATTTTTCTTGTGTAAATACATACATATTATACATAGAGAGACATTCAGACCACACACAAATATTTATTTTTTAAGCATAAATACGATTCTCCGAGTTGCACCCGGCGAGAATCGAATCCGCCACCTTCTGCACTGCAGTCGTGGTTTCGCACGACGCGCCACAGAGGTCGTCGTCAAAATGTGACCTGAAAACGCCGCGTGTTGCGGCCGCGCTATATCTGGACACACTAAGATTTTTATAAACACAAAACAAATAAGAAAACAATTTCCATGTTTATTATCATAACTAGCAGTGCCCGCGACTTCGTCCGCGTAGAAAAGTGCCTTTCCATACCTGCTGCAATTAGATTTGACAATGTTTTTACGGCCGGCCGCCTGCCTG
This sequence comes from Idaea biselata, assembly GCA_958496205.1. Taxonomy (NCBI): domain Eukaryota; kingdom Metazoa; phylum Arthropoda; class Insecta; order Lepidoptera; family Geometridae; genus Idaea; species Idaea biselata. The sequence continues at coordinate 1,616,790 of OY292399.1, forward strand.
ACACCAACCCCCTTAGGGATCAAGCAGTTTATCCGCCACCGCGCGGGGAGTACTTAAGGTTAGCTAATCTCCCTCAGATCCCTTAGTCGCCTTTACGACACCCACGGGATGAGATGGGGTAACCCTATTCTATGCCGGGGCTACACAGCTAGATGTGTTTATTTATTATTCTGTACTTATAACATCTCTACAAAAATTATATAATACAAAATCCAATTAGATACGGAAATTGACAACAATAACTAAAAAAGACGTTTGTTGTATAGGAGCCCCTCTTAAATTTTTGTTTTATTTTGTTTTTAGTATTTGTTGTTGTAGCGGTTACCGAAATACATCTTCTGTGAAAATGTCAACCGTCTAGCTATAACGGTTCATGAGATACAGCCTGGTGACAGACGGACAGACGGACAGACGGACAGACGGACAGACAGACAGACAGACAGACGGACAGACAGACAGACAGACAGACAGACAGACAGACAGACAGACAGACAGACAGACAGACAGACAGACAGACAGACAGACAGACAGACAGACAGCGAAGTCTCAGTAATAGGGTTTCGTTTTTACCCTTTGGGTACGGAACCCTAAAAAAGAAGTATTAAAAAGTATCGCTGAGCACAACCGCTTTGCAAGGAGCCGACCGCGCTCATACATGCGCGCGCAATACTTAATACTTATTTGGTTGCAACATACTTACATTTTTAATATCGCGATATCTTTTGAATGAAATGTCCGAATTAAATAATTCAAAAGGTCCTAGGAAGGTATTGAATTCGTCTTGAATATGAAGTAATTTAAAAGGTTATTAAAGCGACGGCATTTTAATTATTTACAAAAATTACAAAAACACTTATTGTGAGATAACTACAATAGTTAGACATATGGTGTCGCGATGATTATGGTAGACAATTACATGTTCTACAAAGTTGTAGTACATAGTTTGGTTCTATATCCAATAGTTTTCGCAGCGCACGCGGCGTAAGGAATTTTTTGGTCATTTTTTTCACACCTTGTGTTACATTATTGAACTTTTAGTAAGGATCCCTATTTTTTTTGAAAATATAATATAGCCTATAGCCATCCTCAATAAATGGACTATCCAACACCGAAAGAATTTTTCAAATCGGACCAGTGGTTCCTGAGATTAGCGCGTTCAAACAAACAAACAAAAAAACAAACTCTTCCGCTTTATAATATTAGTATAGATAATGTTACAATCTGTTAGCAAAACGCATTACCCCTCTGCGCTGGAGTCGGTTAACTGAGGGCGACGTTGAGGCCGTGTTTCTCGATGTACTTCCGCCTCGCGTCGGCGATCATCTCGCATTTCTTCTCCTGGAAGGAGAGTTGTCGTTCCCGCGCGCTCTTGGGGAATGTACCGGTCGGTACTGGGGTCACGTATCTGTAAATAACATGTGTATTGTAGATTTTTCTTCTGTTTTCGCGATGTTGTATTGAAATTAAAGACATTTTACGGTTTGAATCGCGTGGTGTTTATTACTTCTAGCATTGTTAAAACGCTCAACATTTCGAGACCAGGTCTCTTCTTCAGGATCGACACCACGCACCACGCGATTCAAACCGAAAAATGTCTTTAATGTGTATTGTATACAAGCTGCTACCCACGGTGTCACCCGGATAAGTCTCATAAGTCCTGATTCCGTGGGACTATCGGGATCAAAAGTAGACTATGTAAGTCCCTGATAATGTAGCTTTTAATTGGTGAAAGATTTTTTGAAATCGGTCCAGTGGTTTCGGAGATTACCCCCAATATACAGGGTGTCCGGAGACCAGTGGATATCCCTGCACGGGCGGCTTGCGGGGAAGAGTTGGCTGCCCAGAATACGTTTTTTTTTTTTCTATCTCAAACGGTTCGAGCTGTACGTCACTTTTAGTAAAACTTGAAAAATGCCTACTTTTTTGCACATTTCGGGGCATCACGTCCACAGATTAAGCGATAGCATTGTTTTTTTTTTCGCCATGTGTTCACTAATATTGATGTTTGTAAATCACGTTGACAATTTTTACTAAAAAGTGACGTACAGCTCGAACCGTTTGAGATAGAAAAAAAAAACGTATTCTGGGCAGCCAATCTTTCCCGCAAGCCGCCCGTGCAGGGATATCCACTGGTCTCCGGACACCCTGTATATACATACATGTTACCACCGTTACCTCTTTATAATATTAGTATAGACCAGCTGACCCGGCGAACTTTGTCTCGCCTTAGAGGCAAAAAAAGTATTCTATGTCCGTTTCCTGGTTCTAAGCTAAAAATAGTGTAACTAACACGACTTTCTTTTATATAGTTAGATAAGATGGTTTATATCTGACTGCGGTTTCAAATGTATCAGTCCTGATCCCATTGAAACATTAGGATAAAATTAGCTCATAATACTCCCAAAGATTCAATCAAACAAGGAAAGTCCCTATGATCCAAGAAATGATATCCTAAATACCCACCTGTAGTAAACTGCTCCTAAGGATTAAGATATTGGAGTCCTAAGCCAATATCTTAATGTTCCTGTATAATGTGAGGTTAAATTAATGAAATAACGGTTCAAAAGTTGCATGGAAGAGATCGCTTTAAGCGATAAGGGCGCCCACTGTGCCTTTAAGTTGTGTGTGTTTTAATTTGTTATGTAATATGGTGTGTATAATAAATAATTTATTCATTCATTCATTCAGGAAACTCAACCAGAATTGCCCGCGAACCATGGATGTACCAAATTTTACTTTATTATTAAGATCACTGTAAACCCATGATTATGAAATAAATGAATTATGAGAATGGACCAAAAATTGACAAAGACAAGGCGGAACCTAAGTCTAAAAGCAAGTCTCTGATAGCAATAATCATACTTAGGCTGCGGCTTGGGTTGGCTGGTGCTGGTGCTGGTGCCGGGTTCCGGCGCGGGGGGGGGCTCCGGGAAGTACGGCGTCAGGCCCTCCAGGAAGTTCGTTATTGTCACGTCCACGCTGTTCGTGTTCGCTGGAACATCACAGGGAATTGAAGGCTAGTGTCACTGACTGAGCATTGATGGACATTGTCATGGTGTCAACGCTGAGCTGACAAACTTACAATTTGGTTGATATATGAACTGGTTAGTTAAGAGATTAAGAAGGGGCGCGAGTTCGATTCCTGCCGCGTCTGCAATATATCTAGCTGTACTGATTGGTCTCCACTGGAACACGAGCAGGCGGCAGACCTGACCGGCGTTGGAGGAACCATTTTGTAACCACTGACCATGATCATGAATGGTCATGATTTATGCAGCTCGAGGCAGGTACTTGCGTGGTCTAGTTAGTATAGACGTTGAGGTACCGACCCAAAGACGCGAGTTAAGCCTCGCCGCAAGTGAAAATTTTTGAATGCGTATTTTTCCTTAAAAAATAATCATAATCATTTCAGCTGTAAGAAGTCCACTGCTGGACGTAAGCCTCCCTCATAGATTTTCAGATGCTTCGGTCATAAGTGGCCTGCATCCATCGTGAACCCGAGATGGACGGACGACTTGGTTAACAAGTCGTCCGTCCATCTCGTTGGTGGACGTCCAACGCTGCGCTTTCCGATCCGCGGTCTCCATTCGAGAACTTTTCGGCTCCAACGACCATCTGCTCTCCGTGCTATATGTCCTGCCCACTGCCACCTCAAAGAGCTAATCCATTGTGCTATGTCGGGTTTGCTATGTAAAAAAATAATAAAAATATAATATTACTCAGGTCCCGTATAATGTCCCGGACGGGCACCCTGGGAAGCACCTCCTTGACCTGCGCGGCCAGCCGCTCCAGCTCCAGCGCGCTGCGGCGGGGGACCTCCCCGCGGGGGACCCGCCCGCGCCGCGGGGGCCACGCCAGCTGCTCCCAGCGGTAGTCCGTCAGGGGGACCTGGGGGATGTGGGCGGTTTTGTAGGACCAGCAAAACGGGACGGGAATGGAAGTCGTTACCCGTGTCGATGTTCCCCCATAATTACTACGTTGGAGTCTTCAAATTAATAGGTTTCTTCTAGGCAAGCATGTTACACCATCGACCTAATCGTCGCTTCCCATCAGGGAAGATGAGGTGAAATGCTAGCCTATCCATGTAAATAAAAAAACAAAATGTGGTCGTCGGATTCTCATTAAGGAGGTAGTTTTATGTAAAATTAGGGCACAAACGTCATATTCTACCACAAAGAGATGCCAATGCTTAATATCATCCCCATGAGATATAAAAGTATGTGTGTGTGTGGTAATCCAGATCTTCAGATCGTCATAAATAAAATAAATAAATTCTGTGAACAACACACAGCGCCATCTAGCCCCGTGGTAAGCGACTAAGCTTGTGTTACGGTGACTAGACAACGGATATAATACTTATATTTATTTTTCTTTTGTAAATACATACATATTATACATAGAGGGACACACCAGACCAGACACAAATAAGTAACCAATAAGTACCAAGTTTCATCGCAATCTGAAGTTTTTAGACAAACATACATACTCGTATCTCCTTACACACAAACTTTCACCTCCATAATATGAAACCAACAAGCTAAACAGTTCATCTCCGTCCTAAGGTTGCCTGGAAGAAATCGCTTTTAGCGATAAGGTCGCCCATTTGTGCAACATTCTATTTCTAAGCTTTTTGTGTTTCTATAGGTACTAAATGTATTGTAATATGAGTGTTTTTTTTTATTTGATTTATTCATAAAATGTCACATAAATAACAACACAATTTTTTTATTTTTTTTAACAAACACACAAAGTCAATCAAATAAACCACCCCTGATCGTACCTGGCGCAAAAGAACCAAGGATGCTGGCGGCATTACCCCTTTGTATGGCAATAGCAATCCTTTGCACCAAATACGATCCGGAGCGGTAGTCAAGCCCTTGACCTCTAAGACGGCGGCCCAGTATGACTGTATTGTACTTTGAGTTGTGCAAATAAAGCCATTTATCTAGTTCCATCTATCTATCTATGAGTAGGATACGAACCTTGAGTGCTTGAGCAATGGTCTGCCTGAGGCGGTCCTGGAAGGCGGCGTCCGCCTCCTCCGGCTGGCGCTCCAACGTGGGCAGCGCCGTCAGCGTGAGCGCGGTGGCGGGCGACAGGCAGAACCACAGCGCGTCGCGCCACGGGAACCCCCGCGCCGCGCCCGCAGTGCCCCCGCCCCCGCCGCCCGCCCCCCGCGCGGGGGACGTGCTGGCGTTGCTCCACCAGCGGGACACGCCTGGGGGACACGAGGTACTTTATAGACCATTCACACCACATTCTACTAGCCCAGTAAAGAAATCAAATTCTGTGAACAACCTACAGCGCCATCTGGCCTCGTGGTAAGCTACTAAGCTTGTGATACGGTGACTAGACAACGGATATAATACTTATATTTATTTTTCTATTGTAAATACAAATACATATTACACATAGAGGGACACCCAGACCAGACACTAGCACTTCTCCTGGAGAAAAAGGTAACTCAATAACCAGTGTCACTTTGGGCACAAACTAGCTTGTCTTAAGAGAAGAGTTTCACCTGCGTAATCTCTGCGTTTAATTGCAATCAGAAGCACATATTCACCAAAAGGATTGCTCTGAGCCAACAAATCAGAACCATGCACTGGCTAATGCACAAAAAGTCCCAACTATCGCTCGAGAATAAACTCCTCATCTACAAATGCATAGTGAAGCCAATCTGGCTATGGCATTCAATTGTGGGGAACAGCATCCAATTCCAATTTGGAAATCCTCCAACGTTTCCAATCGAAGATGCTACGTATGATAACCGCTGCTCCTTGGTACATGACAAATGACAGACTACACCATGATCTGGCCATACCAACGGTCAAGGAGGAAATAAAAAACTTCATAAAATCATACAAAACAAGGATATCTAATCACCCTAATCAACTTGCATGTTCACTGATGACTGCAGACTATGGATTTAAAAGGCTAAAAAGGAAAGCTCCGCAAGACTTACTCTCATGACCTGAAAACAACTATACAAATGGGTGTCTCGATGGAGTCGCGCCATGCAAGCCACTTCTCATGCACATGTGTAACCTCTTCGCTGAATGTCTCAGGAAAGACAGATTGCAGGATTAAAGGAGATAAAAAAAAAAAAAAAAAAAATATTGCAATCAGATTAGCACCATAAATGAGCCCCAAACATACAAACACACATAAGCTATTACATAATTAATATAAATAGGAGATACATACTGATAGCAACGGGTTGCACCCTATTGCCCATCTGGAAAGGCCATTCCGTGAAGAGCAGAAGGCCGGAACCATTTGTGGGACCTCCTTCAGGCTGCACTAACACCGGCTTGCTCGGACATTCCGCAAAGTGTTGCCTGTAACAAATCAGATTATTACAACTAACTGCACACCACAGTCTCACTTAATAACGTCATCGAGAAAAGGCAATAGAATAGAGAGAAATATCGAAAAAAATAGCCTAAGTGAGCCTTTTTCGTCCAATTTTAGATGATTTATGCAGCGCAAACAAGACGCTGTAGTGCCCGGGACATTGTTAGGTGAAATAGGCTTGCCCAGCACCTATACCACTCTCCCAGCTTAGTCGGAAAAGACCAGGTCAATACGTCTGGAGCTAACTAAATCATGGGTCCTCATGATGATTTTCCTCACTGTAAAAGTGATGATAACTTTTCCGCAAGGAAAAATCCACTGAACACCTTCCAAAATGAAAGTCAAGGTATCTATGACAGCCTATGTGTAGGTCTCTACACATAGAATCTACAGACTGAGTTTCTTCACAATCAGTCCATCACTTACTAGGTAAAGAAATCAGTTGATATGGTAACTTACTTTCTAGCGAACTGCGCGGCGTTCCTTATGCCCAATGCTGAAGCGAAAAACGGTGGAACTTTCCATTTTCTCAGCTGAAAAATAAATAAATAAATATTGCAGGATGTCGTACACGGCATCATCTAGCCCTTAAACTAAGCAACTAGGCTTGTGGGTACTCGACCACGGATATACTACATTAGAACACTACTTTTAAGTGTGATATACAACTATAGGAAATAACCTTTTACATAAGAATAGTTTTTTTTGTTACTGCATTCATATGATATGATTTTTGATTGATAATATAGTGTAACTTACACTGATAGTGCCGAGCGCGTGCGCGGCGGCGAGTGAGTCGAGGCACGTGACGTAGTTGGCGACCAACACGCTGCAGCGCGCGTCGCGACTGCCTTTCAGCTTCACGTACACGCCTGCACATTACAACCACTATTTACCACATCGAGTATACATTACCGAAGCACAAAATGGTGTCGCTTGCAGCCACACCCTCTACCGTTTCTGGCTTCTTGTTTCATGCGGCTTTTTATGGCGTGGGGTGTTCCACTGCGTGTGTCACTGCAGGCCTATCTCCGTAATTATATATCCTTAGCATGTTATTTAAAAAAATACATTCAAGTAGAATGTATTTTTTATTTTTACAGATTTTGCTACTTTTGAGTTTGTGGAAAGTTAAACTAGCAAAATATATGCAAAAGTATCATGAGAAACATGCAGGGCTATTCAGATAGCTTCGGACCACAACCGATATCGGAAAATGTAAAAAAAACACGAACCACAGCATATAGTGACACAAACTGCGATTCATAAAACCAATATTCGGGTCGGTTGAATGAATGTTACAGCTATTAGTTCGGAATCTTACTCATAGGATTTTGTCAATGATTGGTTTACGTCTATCAATATACCCTACCCTACACTTGTCGATCGCTTTAAGCAATGAGGTCACCCTTAGTTAGTTTCACTGAGCCTTTTCCGCACTTAGCCTCACAATTGGGCCATTGTACGTGATTTTCTAAGAGGGTTAAGACGCCACGGGAGCCTACCCCGCATTGGCGAATATCCCATGCCTTCGGACCGTGGTTTATCCTAGGACATGTCGGTTTCCTCACGATGTTTTCCTTCACCGTAAGAGCGATATTAATAGCGCACTTAAATTTTTCTTAAAGAAAAAGACATTGGTGCGCCGGTCGGCCTGGATTCGAAACCACGACCTTCGGAATGAAAGTCGCGGTATCTACCACTAGACCAACACCGCTCTATGAGGTCACCCTTTGTTCAACCTAGATTTAAACTGAACGTATTGTTTGTTATTGTAATTTTTGTGGTGAGTACAATAAAGAATTAATTAATCAATCAATCATGGTTCTACTGTTTTCTGATTCAACTTACCAAATGTCCAACAAGCCAATGTAGTCAGCAACTGCCTAATGGCCCATTTGTTAGGCAGCAGTATCGTAGCAATCCACAGGATCAGGCCCAGGAATACCCTCACAACCAATAAAATCAAACCAAACGGCAGATAAACTAGGAACTGGAGAAATTCCTTGTCTGAGTTGAACCTGAAATTAGTAGAATATGTTTCTTAGCAAAATATCATAGGTTTTATTCAATTTTCGCTGTGCTGAAATTAAACTCGAATTAAATGAAACTAAATTTAGAACGCAATGTTTTCAGCAGTAACAAAGAAGAAGAATGAGTGAAGACAACATTATAACTTGTGAAAACTTTATTTGATTTAATCCAAAGGCAAGGTAAAGGCCTTCCATCTCAATCCCATACAGTACATTAGGAATATTTCAATTATTCTTGAAATTAGGCAGTAAATTTAAGTAGGTAACATTTCAAATAACTTGTAAGACTTTTACAAGTTATTAGAAATGCTATTTATATATAGAAAAACTACAACTAGTTATTATTTTTCAAGGTAGTAGGAAAGAACAACCTTGGCATTTTTTTAATATTAAACAATATTGATGTTAATGTATAAAATAAATGTATAATTAGGTATAGGTTTAAAGAACTTGAAATGAATTTCATCAGTTAACTTTTTTTTTTCAGTTTTGTATTTTTGAAGCACAGATCCTTCCTACAGTATAGGAGATAAGAACAAAATAAGATGTCTATTTTCATAATAAAAATAGATCATTTCACCACTATATCACCAGATAGTAAGCCTTGATGGCTATTTCCGCTTATGGACAAGTCCAGCCGAAACCTCCCACCAAGTGATTGCTCTTTCTTTAGCACTACCCAGGGATCATACCTCTTCATTGAAGATACATTGCTTGGGCGACTGCCAGTTGCTTGCTAGTTTCTAAAGCACTTAGGTGCATCAAAAAGCTTAACCTATGTGCATAAACAATAAATATGTGCGATTTCAAAGCTGATTGACAACATTTCAAATCAAATCAAATCAAATCAAATGTATTTATTCATGGAATATAGGTAATAGGTATACAATACATAGTTGTTAGGGTTACATTTTGTTCAGCTATATTCTGCCATTTTGGCGTATGAATGTGGTGTAAGTATATTAACAGAAATTTATATAAATTACATTTTCCTGATTCAACTACATCCATGAAACAGTCAGTGTGAGTGATTAGGTTAACTTACCGGTATATAGGGTTATAGTTTCATACATAGAAGTTTTCATTATGATAGTTAAAGAGGATATATTCACTACGTTTTAATGGTATTAATGTATCATTATTTCGCAAAATTATTGTAGTCAAGCACCATCACCGAAAATAAACAAAACACAATTCCGCCACAGAGAATAAAACAAAACGTACAATGGTTTCGTTCAAAAACTAAACACCCAGATCCTCAACCACACAATACCATGTGACAATATGCAAAAAGGTGTGGTAGGTAATGTGACGTTCAAAAATAATGTCAAAAGAAATAAAACCAACAAAAGAGATTAAAAAGAAAACTAAAAATATGTAAATCATTTAAATAATTTATGTCATCAAATTAATAATCAAAAATTAAAAGTCAAAAAATTAAAAATTAAATATTAAGGTAATTATAAATTTCAGAAAAATAATAATAATATAGTGTCGTTGTTTTAATAATAAATAATTTCAGAATTTCTACCGTCTTAGATCTTTTAATGTGGAGTCATTTAAAAATTCCTTAACAGAGTAATAGGCTTGGTCAATTAAGAGTCTATGCAGTTTATTTTTGAAACTCGTCAGATTCTCCTCTGTACGAATATTTTTTGGAAGATTATTAAACAGTAAAGGTCCCATCGCAAATAGGCTTTTATTAAATAATGCTGTCCTACTTTGTATTAATCTCAAAGTATCGCATTTGCGCTGACTGGTTAATTTCGTAAATCTGTGCTTATTTCGTTTTACAAAAAGGGTAACTTCAAATATATATAATGAAGGAACTGTGAGTAAGCCGAGTTCTTTAAAATGTGGTATACAGCTATCTGTTTGCTGAATATTACAAATGGCACGGATACACCTTTTTTGTGATTTTAAAACTTCCTCTACACCCACTGCATTCCCCCAAAACAGTATGCCATATCTCAGAGTTGACACCACCAGTCCGTGATATGCCGTAAGTACAGCCGAACGATTTACTATTTTACTTAGTCTGTATAGAGCGTAGGAATATTGGTTTAGTTTATTACATATTTTATCTAATTGAATGTTCCATTTCAATGTATTCTCTATATATAGTCCTAGGAATTTTGTTGAATTTATGTCATTTATTTTTGTATCTTTATATTGTATATTTAGACCTAAGTGCCTGGTAATTGTTTGTCTAAATTGTAAAATTACGGTTTTATCCAAGTTAAGTTTTAAATTATTATTCCGAAGCCAGTCAATTATCAATGTAATATTATCGTTAATGTCTGTTTCTAAGTTGTCAATATTATTATTATTAAAAATTAAAGTGCTGTCATCGGCAAACATAATCATTGGGTATTTTGTTGCAGTAGGAAAATCATTTATATAAATAAGGAAAAGTAATGGCCCTAATATGCTTCCTTGGGGTACACCGAATTTCGCAGTAGCGGGAGGGGATAGGAACATTTTTTCAGTTTTATTATGTAGTCTACTTATACCTGTGATTTGCTGCCTACCCGTAATGAAAGATTTTATTAGTTCTGCCACATTGCCTCGTATACCATATGCATTCAGTTTATGTATTAGAATATCATGGTCAACATTATCAAAGGCCTTTGACAAATCCATAAAGAGCGCTACAGTTGGAAGTCTTTGGTCAACTCGTTGATATACTATTTCTAAGAAATCGTAAACAGCTTCATTTATGGACTTGGTTCGTCGAAAACCCTTTTGGCAGTCCTTGAGCAATTTGTGTATCTCAAGAAAATTGTAGAGATTTTCGTAAATTACTCTTTCAACAATTTTAGAAAATATTGGAACTAATGCAATTGGTCGATAGCAAGACATATCTAGAAAATCACCTTTTTTAAATAATGGCTTAATAAGAGACACCTTCAAACCTTTAGGAAAAACGCCATGCGAAATGCAATTATTTATAATGTGACTTAATATTGGGGCGATTATATCACAAACGCACTTTATGACTTTCGTTGATATATTGTCATACCCTGTACTATTTGTGTTTTTAAGATTTTTTATTATGTTTAGTACATCTTGCGGTATAGTAGGTGCCATAAACATTGATCTCAAATTGTAGGATTCCTTCAAATTATTTTTGGATTTAATAGGACAAGCTGGTACACTTTGTTCTATAAAGAACTTATTAAATTCTTGGGCAATGTCATACGGATGGGTTAATGCAGTTAGATCATGGCTTTTTATTTGCATGATGTAATCCTTCGGCAAGTTTTGTTTTTCCCTATTTATTATTTTCCATGTCATTTTACACTTATTTTTAGATTTATTTATACAGTAGTCATTTTGGGATTTTTGTGTAAGTTGTATTATACGCTTTAATCGCTTCGTCATTTGTTTAAAAGCCAGTTTTAAAAGCCATTTGAAACACAGGTTCATCGTTTTTATAAAAACAATAATATTTTCCGGAATAAACCACGAATTTCTTATCAATCTAAGGTCATTGATGCAATTAGTACTTGGTGCCAAAACTACATTTTGCAGTATGCAAGGCGACTACGATATCAAATTTACGTTGTTGTTATAAACAAGTATTGGACAAAAAGCAGGTTCTTAACGAAAAGTCAACGAGATACAACAAAACTGCGTTTTATGCAGAAACTTTCCCTTTCAGAAACAGATGTATGCGAAGCCACCGGATATTTACCTGTCGGTGTTTATCAGCTTGTCGGCAGTTAACGCCATAGTTTTCTAGTGAATTGCAGTGCTCAAAACTTGAATATTTTCATGAATTTCTGCCCAATTTTGTAACTATTTGCGATTTCAAAACCAAATTGTGATGTGTTCCTCCTTCCTTCCTTGGCGTTCTTTTTTTCATTCATGCATGGCAATTCACGGCTTCGCACGACAACTGTAAAGTCACTGTTAACTTTTAAGCAAACTTATATTATTATTTATACGCGAATGACCATGACGATCACTCGGTCTTAGCAAGGTTCGGTAATTGAATCTGTTATTTTGTCTGTACGTTGAGGAATTTTATGGAATTACGCTATATAAGTTTTCTAAAACAGATCATCCGCAACTAAAATTCCCACAAAAATATATTATTCTCATTTTCATTCCCACATTGTAAAGGTACTCATACAGTCAGTGTCAGTGTCAAATGTTAGTTTCAACATTTAAAAAAAATGTGTGCTGCCAACTTAAAAAAAAACCCGCCAGACTTAGCGCATTTATAAATGACAGCAAAACGGGAGAAGCCAATCCAACGTTTCAAAAAACTAGTCTTAGAAGAATATGCGACTTTCTCAAACGAAAACCTGAATTCATGATTCAGAATTATTCAAGTCTGGTCAGCAAAATACTCGTTTACTTATTAAAAACACCCAAACAAACATCGCTGGGCGAACGTAAACGTAGCCCTTATTCACCGCGCGATTTTAATTCGCGTGTATAATACGCATCAATCATAGAAAATGCACACGATATTTTCAAATTATTCCCAGTAGTCCCCTTTAGCCCTGTCCCCGGAGCGACGGCTGGGAATTTTCTTCCCAGTTGTCACCGGGGTGACAATTCGTACCGACTAGCGCGACTGTTCCCTTTGAAAGCTGACTAGAGGGAACAAATGGGAAGACTGTTTCTTAGTTGTTGTCACCGGTGAGGTGACAATTGCTACGATTCTTTCCCAGGGGACTACTGGGAATAATTCGATAATTCTACGTCTGTGTGAGGTTACGTATCATAATGACTATTTTCATCTGCACTATTTTTAACTGAACTACGGTCGACTCGACTACGGTCATTTCGAATATTGGTCGCCTGAACTACAGTTTAACTCCCCTAAGTTTGATTAAACTACGGTTGTTTGAACTATTGGATTTTTCAACTACGTACGACTCGACTACTGCGCGCCGATTTTGTTTAATAAAATGAGGTTAGCGCAAGACATGATGTACATGTTATATTATTGTCATGTGTCAATCCTGTTTCACATTACATTTACTTACGTTTTATGTGACAGTAGAAATTGATATAAATATAGTAATTATGGCTGAAAATATTGTGAAATTATTGAAAACGCAAAGAGGGGGAGTGAAAGGGTGAAACCGCGGGGAGCTGCTAGTATAAAAATAAATTCACTGAATTCCTTTCCCCTTCCCCCATTATTTTTGTGTAATTAAGTGTTTTTCAAATAAAGTTCGATTTCTATATATCACGCTTTTTATTAAAATATTAGGCCAACAAAAAGCAAAACAGAGCACCCCGACTAGGGTAGGTTAGGTTATTATTAGAACATGATTAAGCGCCTAATACTATAAATAAAAAAGGTTATAATATAGTACTTAAAATGTTTATTTCGTATAAAGTTTGATTTTATACATTACGCTTTTTTATTTATAGTATTAGGCGCTTTGGCGACCGCTGCCGCGGCACGCTCGCTACGCTCGCTCGCCAAAGCGCTGCGCGTAATCATGTTCTAATAATAACCTAACCTACCCTAGTCGGGGTCCACCGAATGCTTTTTTCCGTAGTTAAGTTAGAGTAAAACGCGCGATAATATAACGATAGTAGTTAAATTGTTCGGTAGTTCGGTCAACCGTAGGTAAATTGAATGTAGTTCAATAAACCGTAGTTGAGTCGTCCAGTAGGTTAGATCATCCAATAGTTTAAACAAACATATATGAATCGACCGTAGTTGAGTTAAACTGTAGTCCAATCGACCGTAGTTAAGTTAAATATGGTGCAGATGAATTGTAGTTATTATGATACGTAACCCTGTGTGTCTACCTCAATAAGATTCGATGTGTTACCTACATAAAAACGCGGCGACGACGAGAAGTAGTCCTACTAATCTTAATTTCATACTGAAAGATTTCTGAAATCAACTTAATTGTTTATGGCAACTCTGATCAGTATTTCCCCTCAAAGGATGGTAGGGTAGATTTCTTTTCTTTGTTTTGCTCAGTTTCTTTGAAATCAAGCTAAAATTACGTGAACAACCTTGTTCCTGGGAATTGAATTCTGTGTAGTAAAGAATAAAGTAACCACATGTGATTAAAGACTGCACCGTTTACGGCAAATAGAATACTGCGTACAATATACACTTCCGCCGGACCTCATAACAAAATACCATTCGAAATCTTCCAAATGGAGGGTATAATTTCGTCTCCGGAGGAAACAACTTACTCTGAAGGCGAGGAGGAGCCGAAACCAGCTGGGAGCCGTCAATGTAACCACGACCAACCTCAAGGATTTTCCGCTCAGCCGCCAAACCTACTCGGCCTTAATCAAATGGAGGACAAAATGCGACGCAAGCTGCAGTTCTTTTTCATGAACCCGATTGAGAAATGGCGAGCAAAACGACAATTCCCTTTCAAATTTGTCGTGCAAGTGATCAAAATTGTGTTAGTCACCTTCCAGCTTTGTTTATTCGCACACAATAGATATAATCACGTGAATTATACGTGGGACAATCGCATAAGTTTCTCGCACCTTTTTTTATCAGGCTGGGATTCGACACGCGAGATTAATGCATACCCTCCAGGGGCGGGACCTCTTGCTCTGTATAAAATGGACGAATTCTACGATGCTATAGACTTTGCTGTTGCCGGCTACACTAATCTTTCAAATGCAATCGGACCCTACTCTTATAACAATGAAGACAATAACCGAACCGACCCTGTCTTCTGCCAGTACAATTATAAGCAAGGAATCATTAATGGATTTAATGAAAGTTATGAATTTAACTCGGAAATCATTGAGACCTGTATAAACTTCACTTTAAATGACCAGGAATTTATCTCAGAATCTTTTATCAAGGAAGCGGGACTTAATATTACGTTTGCATCACTAGTTCGTGCTAAATTGACGTTTTCCATAAAGACTATTAACTTCAGGGCAGCTGGACCGATCACGCCACCTGACTGCTATAGGTTTGATGTTGAAATCATATTTGACAATGAAGACCATGATGGGCAAATGTCGCTGTCTTTAGAAGCAGAGCCGTACAAACTAGTATGCAAAGGGGACGGAAAATATGTCTCGGACAATAAAATTGATCAAATATTAAGAAGTATCCTGAATATTTTAGTCATTCTAATATGTGCAGCGTCTTTGAGCTTGTGCAGTCGAGCAGTATACAGAGCACAGTTGTTGAAAGAGTTAACTGTACATTATTTTAGAAGGGCTTACAATAAAGAACTTAGTCTTGAAGGGAAGATGGAGTTCCTCAACATTTGGTATATTATGATCATTATCAACGACATGCTGATCATAATGGGATCAGCAATAAAAGAACAAATCGAAAGAAATCAATTTGAAAATGACCAATGGAATATTTGTTCCCTGTTCTTAGGAACTGGGAACCTTCTAGTTTGGTTTGGACTTCTCCGATACCTAGGCTTCTTTAAGACTTACAATGTTGTAATTCTGACATTAAAGAAAGCTGCACCAAAGATATTTAGGTTCTCAGTCTGTGCTCTGCTATTGTATGCAGGTTTTATGTTCTGTGGTTGGTTAGTTCTCGGCCCTTACCATATGAAATTCCGATCCTTAGCCACTACATCCGAATGTCTGTTCTCATTGATAAACGGAGACGACATGTTTGCCACTTTCTTTATAATGTCCAAGAAATCACCGATGCTATGGTATTTTAGCAGGATATATCTATATTCGTTTATAAGTTTGTACATATATGTTGTACTAAGTTTATTTATTTCTGTTATTATGGATGCTTACGATACTATTAAGCAGTATTACAACGATGGGTTTCCAAAGAGTGACTTGCAACAGTTCATCGGGGACATAACTTTTGATGAAGTATCTACTGGTCTTTACAGAACTTACAGCTCGACATCTCTAAACGCTATGATGAATTCTTTATGCTGCTGTAGCTTTTACAGAAGCGCATATTCTAAAATTGGAGGGGGATCTAACCTAAATCTTATATAGGGCTCTGATAATATTTATCTTAGTAAATATTCCATAGATGCCTTGTAAATATGAGTATATAATCTATGTTCATTGTAATGTGGATGTTATCTATAGATTGTGTACTGATGTACTTACTGATTTACTGCCCATTTAGGCAACTAAATACTTGAATGAAATCTTAATCAAATATTTTTAAGTAGATACCTAATTATTATTTTAATTACGTTATTGTAATATTTTTATTTGCATGTATATTTTGAATTAGTAAATTAAGATATATTTTGTGTTCAGAGACCGTTGTGTGAGTTTTTGTAAAGCAAGCATGATGTGTCCCTTTCCGTTTGCATAAATGCCAACGATAGATGTCAGGATATTTAATGTTTGCTCTGTGAAAAACTCACTCTATGAGTTAGGACAGTTACCAATTAAAAGTTAACCAAAGAAAAGCATAATCAGGGGTAGGTAATCGAATCTATACTATTGTAAAAACTTAACGCTCATTTTTACTGAAAAAAAAACCCGAATGTGTACTTAGAATTAGGTATACCTACCTACATAAATGAGACATTATTTTGTTGATTGATTGAATATATTTTCGTACTCATGTAGCTATGTTGTTTTGATCATATTTCACCACAAATAGAGCAGAAATTTGAAACTTTAGTTACTCCTCTTACATTTTACAAGGCATAGAAGGGGTTAGTCCACTTTCGCCATACCAGGTTCTACGGCTACGAAAAAAGTAGTAATCCTTTCGCCATACCGGCTCGACATGGTCGATAGGCTATGGCGAAAGGATACTCCAATTTATTTATTCGATTTTTATTAACTTTAAGTTGAAAAGTTGTTGAGTGGAATCGTGCCCCTCGCGTCCTTCTACTCATCATCGTCATCGTTCTTCGCAATGAATTGGACGTGGGCGTGGTTTGTACCAAGCTGTAAGGACTGACTAGAAGTTATCCTGCATCGTACTAGAAGTGTAAAACGTGTGATAGTAGGTAATTGGTATGGAAGTACTAGGCTATTATAAATCACCAGAAGGTCGTTACATACTTTTACAATTGAGATATTTCTCGCTTGAAGAAACGCCCACGTCCAATTCATTGCGAAGAACGATGACGACGATGAGTAGAAGGACGCGAGGGGCACGATTCCACTCAACAACTTTTCAACTTAAAGTTAATAAAAATCGAATAAATAAATTGGAGTATCCTTTCGCCATAGCCTATCGACCATGTCGAGCCGGTATGGCGAAAGGATTACTACTTTTTTCGTAGCCGTAGAACCTGGTATGGCGAAAGTGGACTAACCCCATAGAAGGTCAGTCACAGTCAGTAGGTAAGTACCTACGTCTTCAATACCTACGCCTTTGCAGCCTGGCTATGATTCATTGTCTACCCACATATTTACCTTTGAATCTGAGCAGATGACATACTTACTTACTTTACATACATAGTACCTACCTAGTTGTTCTTCATTGTTTCATCCGCGTAGTTTTTTTTTATACACATGTGCGTTTGACCACTGTCCCAATGAAGGCCACTGTGGCGCATTGCAGGTTCAATTCCCGCCGTGGTGCAAGTATTTATGCTTAAAATAAATATTTGTTTCTTGCTTGGGTGTTTTCTATGCATCATCTATACCAGTGGTTCCCTAAGTGGGGGGGGCGCCCCCCCAAGGGGGGCGCAGAGACCTTTCCCGGGGGGCGCGGGCCACCTGTACAGAAAAACCTGCGATCGCTGAGAGAATGCATTCCAGACTGCTCGATACGACCAATGAAAATATTTGAAAATGACGCCTGTCAAGAACCTCATTTTGATGCCTCAGTAGGCGAATGTTAAGAACTTTATTAGCCTTTAATTTAACCCGGATTTATGTCAATCCGGGCCGGCATTAAGCTTATCTATCTATATCTATAAAAGGCTTTGTCCTGACTGGCTGACTGATCAACGCACAGCCTAAACCGCTGAGAGTAGAGGGCTGAAATTTGGAAGGTGTGTTCTTTATGTGATGTAGGCATCTGATAAGAAAGGATTTTTGAAAATTTCTACGGGATCAGACATAACTAAGAGGGTAAAACCGCTGGACACTGCTAGTACATTATATAATACTAGCAGATTCCCGCAGTTTCACCCGCGAAAGTCCCGATCCTGTGGGAATATCGGGATCAAAAGTAGCCTATGTTACTCCTCGATAATGTAGTTTTCTTATGGTAAAACAATTTTTGAAATCGTTCCAGTAGTTTTTGAGTTTATTCATTACAAACATACGCCACACAAAAATACAAATCATTCCTCTTTATAATATTAGTGTAGATTATGACTATACCTTGTTTTTAATTGTAGACTACGATTTGACGCTTTGACCTTTTGACCTGAAGAAAAAGTGTCAAATACCAAGAGCCTAAACGTCAGAACAAAGTCTGAAATTAATAAAACGAACTACGTTTATGTAGGTAACGTTTGTCTCTGTCTGTCAACTTTGAAACTGCATGTCACAGTAAAAGACAAACGATACATAGTTTTTGCAGCTGTTTATAAGTAAGGGGGTATGTAGGTACAAAGGATTCTTTAACTGACGGCTAAAATAATAAAAGAAGCTGCAATTCATTATACATTTATTGTTTCAAAATGCATAGGTAACAACATTACATACAAACCATATAAATATTAATATTTTATTTACCACACAATACTTTACTATATATACTTCAACAATCATTATTTAGGTGCCATTATCCATACAATAATATTAGGATGGATTACATTACTTTATCTTACACTAACTGAGCCCTTCGGTTTAGCCCCGATCCTATAGGAATTTCGGGATAAAAGTAGCCTATGTGTTATTCCAAGTCTCCAGCTATCTACATACCGAATTTCATCGCAATCGGATGAGCGATTTTTGCGTGAAGGAGCAACAAACCACACACACAAACTTTCGCCTTTCCAATATATTAGTTGGTTTTATAGGTCACAAAAAATTTAAATATAATTTAATTAAATGGCAACACTTAGAAAAATCTCTGGCACACAATAAAATATTAAATCTCAAATCAATATGTACAGATATTTCATGTTAATTATTAACTAATAAATAAACAAATATTTAGATGTTTCGATTACAAAATTGAGCAATAAAATAATTATTTATTTTTTAATTACAATTTCAAATTAGTCATAATTTTTTAAAAATCAATATTCTAGAGAGATATAAAAATTAACTAAATAGACTAGTTCACAAGTTTAAAAACGTGTTAAATAGAAGTAAAGCTCCTAAAAATATGTGCGATAGCTCATTCGATTCGGAATGACGTCTAGAAAAATGTTTTTTAAGCATATATTAGCACATAAAAAATTGCGATTGTTATTAACAATATAAGATTTAAAAAAAAAGGTATTTAGGTTTTCGTTAATAATTTCTAAAATAATGATATTTAAGGAATTTTGAAAAAAGATCCTGAAAGAGGAGGATATTTCCAATAATAAAGTCCTTACTTATGGAACTCTATCTCTATTATTTATATTTAAAAAAAACTGTTGAAAATAGGTCTCCGCGAGGTCGTTACGGCATAGGCAAAAATCGGTATATTATCTCAAATATTTTTTTTATAGTATTAAATAACAATTTAAAAATTTGAATAAATTATGGTGTAATCTAGACACTTGAACGTAAAAAACCTTGGTGAAAAAAAATGTTTTCGTCGGTTTTTCAAACAGTTAGACCATTGTTAATTAACTAATTTTTCTCCAATCTCTGTTTTTATAAATTACGGCATAAAAGTTTAAATAATTATTGGCCTATAAATTTTTCACTTCGTGGAGCTCTTCTCACTAAGGTTTTTTTTATTAAAGTTTATTATTTTGTAAAATATAATATTTTTAAATTAACAACAAATGAAATTTCTAAAAAAAATACCTTTTTTTTAAATCTTATATTGTTAATAACAATCCCAATTTTTTTATGTGCTACTATATGCTTAAAAAACATTTTTCTAGACGTCATTCCGAATCGAATGAGCTATCGCACATATTTTTAGGAGCTTTACTTCTATTTAACACGTTTTTAAACTTGTGAACTAGTCTAAAAATAACGAAAAATATAATGTCAGCTATATGGCAATTATTTCTCTAATTAGAGAAAAAAATACGATTTTTCCACTAATTAGTTCTTCAGCGGAAAGGTAAAAAGACCTTCATAGTCTCCATAAAGCGAAAAATTACCTATTTTTGAATTTTGTTCGTTATTTCCGTGGTTATTTCTAATAATGATTCGTTATTTTTTGGTTTGTTTAATTCAGATGGCGCTAGTGTTGAATGTTCCTTACTACAAATATAATAATCCATATGATTCTCACCAAACTTTCTCATTTATTATGTTAGTAGGTAGTATATCCAGGTTTTGTAAAATCATTGCATATTATTTTGTTACTTATCATCAATATAAAACTACTTAGAAAGCATTTCATTTACTTATCTACAATCTAATATCTAAAACTATAGTATTGTAGCTGCCACTACTATCTCTTAACATTTATTAATTAATATATTATAAATATCATTTGCTTTTTAAATGCTTATTTTTTCTCATAAATACCTATAGAGGAAAGTCATAGTCTTTGGTCTGTAACAGTGAATATTGCTTCCGAAAGCGTGTAGACACTCAAAACAACTCACTTTTCTATCCACAAGCATGACAAAAACAAACTACACTGTGAAAAAATACCAAAAGAAACTTTAAAAAGGCGTACTTAGTTAACGCTGTGTTCATAAAAATGTATCCCTATCAATAACAAAACTACTGGCCGGATACTGAAAAACTACTTAAAGTTTATGGGCTACTTAAACAACGAGGCAGCTCCTAAAATATTCGCATACTAACTTTGAATTTAGAAGCTGCTAATTATTTAGGTAGCATTCAAAATTTAAGAAGCGTTTTAGTAATCGGCCGCCAGTCTCGATGGAATGTGGTTGGAATACATTTAAAATCTTTACAAATATCTAACGAACCATTCAATTCGTTCATTCATTCAGTCTTTATTTCTTTTCTTCAACGTTCCTTTGCGAAGGTTCCGCGCCTAACATAACTTGAATCTCATCCACACTCTTGCCTTTCGTCTCCGGAACCACAAAGAATATAAACACAAATCCAATCAACATTATCCCAGCGAACAACCAAAACACTTGACCAGACCCAATGGCTGTGTTCAAAGAATTGAATGTGCTGGTCACTGTGAAACTTAGCAGCCAGTTCAAGGTACCAGCAGTTGATCCAACGAACGCTTTGATATCGATAAGGCATAGTTCACCAGCCATCATCCAAGGGATGGGACCGAAACCGAGGGAGAAGGCTACTATAAACAACGACAAAGATAACAGTGGCAACCACGATAGATTTTGTATAATATCTGCTTGAGCCCCATGTTTATCTTGCAAGAAGAAAAAGACTCCCAAAGCAGTTGAACACAAACACATTACTAAAGCTGATAGCAGCAAAAGAATTCTCCTTCCTAACTTGTCCACGATCAAACTCGAAGTGAATGTGGCAATAACTTGAATTACTCCAATAATGATCGTGGATATAGCAGCCGGGATGGCAGCCCCAGCTGCTTCGAATATCGCCGATGTGTTAAAGATAACGGCATTTATTCCCGACAATTGTTGGAACAACATCAGCGAGTAGCAGATAATCAAAGCTTTCACAGCTGTCTTCTTCGTCATCGCAGAAACGAAACTCACAGGATTATTCCTTGCTTCCTCTGCTTTTAACTTCAAACTGTTCAGCTCATGATCGACATCATAACTCTTGCCTCGCAACCTGATCAAAGCTTCTCGGGCTTCGTCGTTTCTTTCCTTAACCACCAAATAGTTGGGGCTTTCTGGCATGAAGAAGAATACCAGACCAAATATTATAGGAATCAGGGTGCAGAGGATGTTGAATATGAATACCGTAGTGTAACTGCCTACAGCGTAAGCGAAGAGGATACCGATGGTGATCATAAGCTGGAAGTAACTCCCAAGGGTTCCCCTGATAGAATCCTGGGCAATTTCACTGGTATACGCTGGAGCTGTGACGCAGAAAGCTCCTCCAGCCACACCTGTGATAAATCTCCCAGCTATCAACATCCCAACGCTTGTTCCGAAGGTTATCAGAAGCCAGCCAAGTGTGAAGGGTATAGTCAAGAATAACATGGTCTTCTTTCTTCCTATGGCGTCCATTATTAGACCGATGGGGAAGCAAACGGCGGCCGCCCCGAGGTTTATGGTTGAAGCGATCCAGTCGCCCTGGGTTACGCTAACGGGGAAGTCGTATTCGGTACTATTTTCTTGCGTTATTTTGTAGATCACAGGCGATGACCAGCCGAGCATCGAACCTGCTGCGAGCGCGCCGAGGGTTGCTGGAAATTTGGAAAAAATATATTTTTAGAACGTGCAAATATTTTAACATAGCTCGTTGTCGTTGCCACTAACAAAAAAAAATACTTTAAGTCGGAGAGCCTGAAATTCAATTTTTTGGACAAAATCTCGGGAATAAGATTAGCCGGTTAGATAGGCCTCGGACAAAGATTAAAACAAGTAATTTGATACGTAATGAAAACAACAAATATACATCCTATATTACATTTGCTTTTAACATAAAATGATGATATTACCAGACAAAGCAGCGATATACTGTGGCAGCTTTCTTCCATTCCCCCCGCTCCCTTCCACCAGCTCAGCCGAGGATACTCCGATGTCAGTCATCTTCCCGTTTGTACCGTCACGCTGGAAATAAAGAAATAAATATGTCAGAATTAGAATTTATGCGTTGTGTCATTTTTATTTTCTAATGCTCTAGGCCAGGGGTTCCCTAACTTATTTGAGGCGCGCCCCCTTTCGACCATAAAAAAAAGTCCGGGCCCCCCCGTCCATTCCAGATTATCAGGCCAGAATAAAAAGTGTTTAAAATAAGTATTTTAATGCTCATTATAGTTTTCAAAGTCATACAAAAGGCAAGTTGTACCAAATACCTTTGATAGCGCCTGTGAGGAGGAGGTAGAGGCTGATAAGGTCTTAACATGATCTTGACCGACTGAGGAAACAATATTATGTTCTTGACAGGCGTCAATTTCAGATAATTTAATTGGTCGTATCGAATGCATTCTCTCAGGTTTTAATACTTAACTACACAGGTGACCCGCGCCCCCCTGTAAATGCCTCTGCGCCCCCCCTAGGGGGCGCGCCCCCCAGTTTGGGAACCCCTGCTCTAGGCATATCTACTAGAAATATTTTCAAGGAAAAATACATATTTAAAAATATAGCCGAGGCGAGGCTCGAACTCACGTTTCTGCATTATGAATTTCTATGTCTCCGTCGCAGAGGCGCGAGTGAATTTTGGAAGATGTATTTTCCTTGAAAATATTTTACATCTGTGGCGCGTCGACCAAAAACCTGGCGTATATTCTTGTTCTGGTTCTAGGTGTTTCCTTTAATGGACTTATCATATTATGTTGTGTATGAATTTACAAAAAACAGTATTATATCCGTTGTCTAGTACCCATAGCACAAGCCCAGTTGCTTAATTTGGGGCTA
Source organism: Idaea biselata (assembly GCA_958496205.1). NCBI lineage: Eukaryota > Metazoa > Arthropoda > Insecta > Lepidoptera > Geometridae > Idaea > Idaea biselata. Next base: position 1,640,680 of record OY292399.1, read on the forward strand.
GACTGTGTTGTGTCCTGCAATATATATTTTTCCAGGGATTGCAAATAATGTAAGATTGATGTCAATAGTTTTTATAGACAATAGATATTAGAAATGCTTTTACAAGGAAAAATATCTCATTAAAAATTCTCCATGACAGAATTAAAAACTGAGACTCGCTTGCCGGGCGAAAGCGCTATCCCCTGCGCCACACGGGAACCCACGTGACACGGTTAAATTTACGATTATGCTTTCTATCCTGTTTGTTTACCGACTAAAAGTATGAGTTGGCAACGGGCGACATGAGGCAACGACGTGTCGCGGCGACACGTCCGTCGTCGCCTCATGTTGCGAGTTCTATGGAAATTTCCTACGCTCGCTCGACGACGACGCGCCGCGTCGCTAGCTTCGTGTCGCTTCACGGTCAAATGGCTTGACCGATTCTGATGAAAATTTGCATAGAGATAGTCTAAGTAAGTAGGATAGGATAGGATACTTTTGATTCCGATCATCCCGCCAGATTACGTGGGTAAAACCGCAGGGCGCAGCTAGTTTCTTATAAAACATAAGAAATATTCAATAGGATTAGTATAATTTAGTAACAACATATGTAAAGGATAAATAATAGATCTAATTCGTAATCCTTTGTGAAGATAGATAGAATCATCCCAACAATAAAGATAAACCTCGTCAATAATACAGAAATGTACAGATAAGTGTACAAATATACCTATACCTTTGTACTTGTACTTCATACAAACATAAATTTGAATTTACTTATCTTATCTGTTTTTTTTATTTTTATCATATATTTAGCTTTAACAAAATTTATTATGACTCTGTTCCATATCTGCCTAAAGTACTTGATATTCAAAATACTAATGTGCCAATTACGTAGGTACTTATGTGTTTTGTAGCTGCATGAATTTGAATACATCCAAAAAAAACGTGAGATGTGAGTGGGTCCCCTCACGACCAAGACCATTGTAACATGGTTGAAACTTCAAGGTATGAAAATTAAAAAGTAAAAAATCCCATGATAAAGACCTGGGGAAAATAAAATTATAAGTTCCAATATTGTATTAGTTTAAAGAGTTTATTAGGTATTGCTTTGAAATATTATACAAGGGAAATGCATTATCAAAAATCCTTCCGTGACTGTGTATACTTCCTACTTTAGACTCGTCTTTGATGTCCCAGAGTAAAGTCTCATAGCTGTTACTAAAATGTTGGCAGTGCCAACATTACATTAGCCAAGAGAAATACCTACATTTTACTCGGTGACTCGTAAATCACCCACATAGCAATGAAACAAGGTTAAACAGGTATTATTATTTTCTAGGCAGTTCTTTGTTCTAATAAGCTATCTCTAGATTTATGTAATTAGTAGATAAATAATAATTAGAAATTTTGTTGGTTTGTTTCTAACACTGCGCTCTAAAAATATTTGGATAATCTGTGTACAGATGTTGTTACTGTATGAAGTAGGTACAATACAGCTTACAGCACCCATATTACAAGCCTTGATGCTATTTTAACTTTAACCGTAGCTGTCTGGAGCCGCTAGCTACATCCCCCTGATTTACCCACGTAAGTCCCGATCCCGTGGGAATGACGTGATAAAACGAAATGTGTAATTTCAGAATACCCCTAGCTATCTTCGTACTAAATTTCATCGCAATCATTTCAGTAGTTTTTGTGTGAAGGAGTGACAAACCTTCACCTTTATAATATTAGAAAGATTTTACTAATTGAAGAGAATAGCTTCTACAAATAAAGCAACTAGATGCGCATTAAATACAAAACTTCAAGGTACCTCATCATCATCAATGAATCCATTGCTAGGCCCAGCTGCTGGGACTGCTGCAAGCAGGGGTTCCCTTTCATCAGAATCATTATGCCTATGCGTAGGTCTGAACAGTGAAGACCTCATGGTGGACGGAAATATTACTGCTACGTAGATCTTTGAATTATCACAGAAACGAGTACACTGACAAGTTTTTTCGCACAAAATGAAATTGGAAAGGTAAACAATAACAATCGCAAGGTCGGCTCGAAAAGTGACGTACGAAAGTAATGACGTTTACATGTTTGTCAATGTCAACGTGACACTGACAGTATTGAGAACTACGGATGTTTGGCGGGAACGCGTTATCGAAATGTAAACGAATTTTTGTTTTTGAGAAACTTAGTCATCATCATCCGAGCGTTGTTCCCGGTTGCATCTCTCTCGAGAGCCCGGGGTCCGCTTTCCTACTTTTACGTCTCCACTTCGCACGATCTTCGGCATCCCGTGTAGTGAGTCCATTTGCACGCATATCTGATCTCACAACGTCAAGCCAGCACTTCTTGGGTCTTCCCAATCTGCCGCGGCCGGGCGGAGGCGCCATAGCAAGACATTTGTTTCCCACGTAACTAGCCGGTTTCCGTAGAACGTGGCCGTACCACCGTAAGCGGCATTCTTGCAGTTTGTCTGCAATGTCTCGGACATGAAGGCTGCCCCTGATGCGGGAGTTTCTGACGCGGTCTTTTCGCGTCACTCCACACATCCAGCGCAGCATCTTCATCTCCGTGACACGCAGCTCCTGCTTATGTCGCTCAAGCAATGGCCACGCCTCACTACCATACAAAAGGACAGGTCTAATGATCGTTTTATAGACCTGTCCCTTCAGTTTAACCGGCATTTTCGTGTCACAGATGACACCAGTTACCTCTCGCCACTTGGCCCAAGCTGCCGAAATGCGGGACTTGACGTCACAATCGATGTCGCCGGACTCGTGAAGTACAGATCCCAAGTACTTAAACTGGTCTGTCCGCTCGACCATGTGACCGTCTACTGTGTTTTTGAGAAACTTAGTAATACCATATTATTTGATATTATTATGTATTCTGTAATAATACTATGTATAATGTAAATGTAATGCGCGTAAATTGTTTAATTTCGGTGGTATGTATATTTAAATTAATAAATTTTGTTGTGTGAAAAAATTGAAATTATTGCTGAACATAGAACAGTGTTCAACTATAGTTCTAATTTCTTTGATCTACCTACGTATACTATAACAGTAACGTCTACAATATTCTAACCTAACTGACACTGGTAAATTCTTATTGGTCATAATTCAAAAATGGTCAAAGAAAATGAAATAATGTATTGGCGCCTATTTTAAACATCAGCGCTGCGCTGCCGTGCGTGTGTGCACTTTTTAACGTTTTATTTTGTTATTATAACGTTGTTATTAAAGTGGTAATGTCCCCAATCAGTCTCAAAATAAAGCTTATCAAAATGAACATCGCTAAAATATTAGCTTATCTATCCATAATAATGATATTGGAATATTTGCAAAAAAGCACTTTCCCCACAAAGAGGGGGTGATCACTCTGATCACATTTTCCAGCGACTATTTTGTCGTGTGTTAGTGTGTCTCGCATTCTCATATGAATCTGCAGATCTCTAACTCTCTCCAACAAAGATGCTAACTAGGATGGTGAAACGATAGTAGAGAAAAGGTAAACTGTGGTGAAACGGACACATGAGGAAGGAAGACACCAGTTATAAATATACAATATGTATTCAGCAGTCAGGTGTTCGTCCGTTCTTGACATTGGCACTCGCTATGCGCCCTTGACTTGTGGCAATTATGTAGGTAATTTGCCACATGCTTTGTTACTTTGTTGTTGGGTAACTTAGATTAGTTCTTTGTACCTAGGTAGGTACTTATAGCAAAGTGGGTACATCCGGACTTTACATAACTACATGGTAAATGGGTTTAGGTGGTAATCTTAGAGCAAAACTGTGTTAAAAATAAAAGTTTAGTTAAGTACAGTCGACAACTAAAAGTGGATATCCACCGATATAGTCTTGTTTAGAGAAAATACTTTGTATGACTTATTTGATTTCTCACTCTCACTGAAAACTTGCGCAGCAGCCGAAGATGCATACCATTTTGGTCCCATTTGTAGACAGATATAAGGTGGATAACCACGTCTGTTGTCTGACTGTACGTACAATGTACCTAACTACGTATAAAGATACCTGCTTATCAATTAGTTAAGTAATATATTATAACTCACTAAACAACGAAATTCCACTTAGACATCTTTTTGCAATTTATAGGTTTTGTAATCGTAAATGGAGCTAGTAGGTATATATGTATTATAGCTAAGCTAATTGGAACGAAGTTTCCCTACACTATTCGAGTACTACTACCTATACTCGAATAACTCTAAGCCGAGTCGAATCTATGTTATAGTTAAGTTCTTCACACACGGCTTCTATAATGTAATGTAACGGCTTCTTCTATATAATATTCTTATAAATATAAGTATATATCCGTTGTCTAGTCACCGTAACACAAGCTTAGTCGCTTACCACGGGGCTAAATGGCTGCGTGTTGTTCACAGAATTTATAGAAAATAATGTCAATGTAAAGTTGTTCATTTTAGCAAGATACTTAGGTAAGTAGGTACATCTCATTATTGTACAATCGTCAGAAACACAAAAAAACCATCAAAATATCACGTTAGGTAGGTAGGTACCTAATTTATTGATGTTTAGCCAAAAGTTTTCTCAGACATATATAATATCAAGCAGCAAAATAAAATACTTAAATACAAAAAGTAATTTACCATAACCGTCGCAAAAACATGTCCCGTTGCAATAATTGGTAACACCGGCAAAATAGCGGGTCCGAATATGGGAAAACTCATTGCGGCCACCGCACTCGACCCTCGATATTCGAACATTTTTTTAAGTTTTAAAATCTCTCACTGCAATTTACTTTTGGGCCATAATGGCAAAGGAAAGTAATAAGATTAAATCTTATTTCGTTTTATAAAATGTTTATCTTAAATGGTTATCTGTTTTGTGAAGTTTTCGATAGGAGATTACGAGAGGGTATCTCCCTATGAGACATGTTTTGGTTTATCTCGCTCTTGTACAGAAATATTTATCTCGAAATGTTTGTTATTCTCACTTTATGTAAGAAGGTACCTATAGTAGATAACCGAGGTACCATTAGCCCTAATTCAATATTGAATTAAAAAATCTTAATCTGAATAGGTACACAGAAAAGTTTGTAAAAAGTAACTAAGCGATTGTAGGTAATCAAATTTAAAGTATGTTTTTCTGAGATGTTCGAAATTCGAATATCATAATAACATTATGATATTCGATATTCGAATTGAATTCGGTTCTTTATTAAGAATAGTAACATTACCACTGATTAAAAAATCTTCTTGCATAATACAGTTGAATCCAGAATGTGAGTCAAAAGACATAGCAAAATGTAATACGGTTGTGACTCGGGTAGGTAGGTGGTAAGTGACTACAAGCATTAAATGCAGTGACAACGGATCATATTCAAAACAAAACTATAGTGCCATACATAACTTGTTATAATTATATAGGTACCTACCCAAAATAGCAGTGGGTAGAACCTATAAACTTATTGGTATGCAGACTAATTTTTATTCCGATTTTCCCGCAGAATTGGGACTTACGCGGGTGAACTGAACATGTCCCCAGCTAGTGCCTAAATATGAAGTTGAATCTACCAAATCGGTCAATTTGCAATTTTATTTCACCTTGAATGCTAAAAGTTTGTAAATTATGATATAATTAAAATGCCATTTAGGTACAAAAATATAAAATTGAAATAGGGTAGTTAGAGTTAGAAGGCATGCGACGAGGACTAAATTCTACAACTAAATTGTCTCAATTATGCCTCAGCTCTGTTCATAATATTTTTCGAAGACGGTTCAGTGTGTCCAAAACTCATTATAACTTAACCATTTTTGAAAAAAAAAACATGGGCATATGTATTATAGCTGAGATAACTGTACTTACTTATAGAATACCAATAAGTGCCAATTTTATCATGTCGTATATAATATTGTACATAATGGTATTTATTAGAGGTATCAATAACAATAAATTTATAAGTTTAATAAAGTGAATTGTTGGCATCTAAGCTTATCTGATGATAAGGCATGTTTTACGATTAACGTTAACAAATTCTAATAACTGAGATGGTTTCGTATTGACAGCTGATATTATTGTTATGGTTCAAATCCATCAAATTCCATGTAACTAGGCAAATGAACAAAAATCTAGGGCTCTTACCGCCGCACTCAGAGACATTATTTTAATGGTTACTTAAACTATACTAAGTAACGATTTCAAAAAGAAAATCTGTACTTAGTATTAACCATTAATAGTGAGGGCTCTTAGCATGAAAATAGTTCACTTTGTGATACCAGCACCAAATTTTAGTATGTTGTTAAACATGTCATTTTATCTTAAAAACCGTCGGGACCCCATCTGTAAAGTGTCTGGATCTGGAGATATTACGTCATCAAAATGGCGGCCGCCGTATTTTGAAAATTGTGAATTATTCTAATTCTATGAACTCTACATACATGTGAAAGGTATGACATGAAAGGGAATTAACTGGACTACATTGCTCTAGTACACAACATCAACTAAATAGTAACATTTACAAAAATATTTTAAGTTATATTGAAAACACTTCCATAAAAAATCTATATTTTCAACTACAGCATCGGAAGTATAAGGTACAGACAAAAAATATATACCACAGACATAATGAACAATTCACCACCTATCCAATAAACAAAAAACTAGAACTCGATCGGATGAAAAATTTCTCAGTTAGGCCGTTGTTAGTATTCGTATTTGGGACAAAATGGGAGTCATATTTCTTTTTTTGTGTGTACTTTACCGGATATCTCAGCCGTTGGAGATCTTTTCGCGGTGGTTTTTTGTCGTATAAGAAAAGTATTAGGTTTCATAAAAAAATGGTGATGATCTGATGAAAACCTTCGGAATGATGAGCAGAATAACATCCCAGAGTGCAGTAAATCACTGTTTGCACTTCATTCAATAGAATCAGCTTCTAAAGAACTAGCTACAGATTGATTGGAGCACCTGGAATCACCTTCTTCTCACGAAACTCCTCAATAATTAAAGTTACGGTTAGAATTTTGATGATTTTTAGTAACAGTCGAAAATGCGACAAAAAACCACCGCGAAAAGATCTCCAACGGCTGAGATATCCGGTAAAGTACACACAAAAAAAGAAATATGACTCCCATTTTGTCCCAAATACGAATACTAACAACGGCCTAACTAAGAAATTTTTCATCCGATCGAGTTCTTGTTTTTTGTTTATTGGATAGGTGATGAATTGTTCATTATGTCTGTAGTATATATTTTTTGTCTGTACCTTATACTTCCGATGCTGTGGTTGAAAATATAGATTTTTTATGGGAGTGTTTTCAATATAACTTAAAATATTTTTGTAAATGTTACTATTTAGTTGATGTTGTGTACTAGAGCAATGTAGTCCAGTTAATTCCCTTTCATGTCATACCATACACATGTATGTAGGATTCATAGACAGAATAATTCACAATTTTCAAAATACGGTGGCCGCTATTTTGATGACGTCATATCTCCGGATCCAGCCACTTTACAGATGGGGTCCCGACGGTTTTTAAGATAAAATGACATGTTTAACAACATACTAAAATTTGGTGCTGGTATCACAAAGTGAACTATTCCGGTCTTTTTCGAGGCTAACGTTCCTCGCTATAAATGTCTCTGAGTGCGGCGGTTAGAATCATTCTTATGTTAGTGGATCTACTTAAATAGGTATATTTTTCCACTAATTAAGTAAAGTTTTTATTTTAGTAATCGCTGTTAATATCATAAAGGTGATAGTGTTGAAGTGAGTAAACAAGTATAGATGCTTGTAACTCCTTCACGAAAAAACTACTGAACCGATTGCTGTGAAACTTTGTACGCAGATAGCTGGAGATTTGGATTAAGACTTTACTATTTATCCCTTTATTCGCGCGGGATCAAAACTTACGCGGGTGCGCAGTTAGTATTAGATATTTCTGAAACTTTTCTTACATATTGCAAATTAGTTTTTTTCCAATGGCGGCAGGTAAGTAATTCAGTTAATTAAATCAAATCATTTCCTTCATCCTTCATGCCTTACATTTCCTTACAACGTTAATAAGAACTCTTTCCTTGTATTGTTTATTGTATGTTGTAAAAATGTAATAAAATTACAAGTAGGTAATAACTAGCCGGTAGGTAAGCGCAACTTTGTCAGTTTATTTCGTTTTTATGCTAATTATAGAATGAATACCATCATTTAATGTATTATGTAAATAAATAAATTAAAAAAAAAATATTACAAACAAACAAAATAAAACTTTTCTCCTTATAATACCTATTAGTATAGATAAGTACCTGCATTATAGGTAATTCCTACTTCCCTACAATAATAATTATTAAATGCGAAAGTAACTCTGCCTGTCTGTTACGTTTTCACACATAAACCGCTGAACCGGTTTTGATCAATTTTGCTATAAATAAAAATAGATGAGACCTTGGAAAAGGACATATACTACTTTTTATCCCCTGGGTGTAGGGTTGCCAACCGTACTATAATATATAGTATTGTACTATATTTCAGCTCAGCGTACTATATATTTTTGAAAGCACATATAGTACGCAAAAATACTATATTTTTGGCATAATTTGTAAAAAGTTGTTTCTTTTATAAATTCCTCCTCTCAGCATTTACAGAGGACTGTTTTCTACGAGTATGTAGAGGGAAAAAAAGAAAAGCCATAAAAGAGGTGCTCATAATTTAAAGATTGAATGTCAGGAACATTTTTTTTTATATTCAAGAAAGAAAGAGTATTTGAAAGTGCGAAAAAAAGGTTAAGTGCAAAAAATACGTATCTTTTCGAAATATTCTACAAAACACCGCTCTAATTGTACTATTTTTTTTTGGGTCGTACTATATTTTTTAGCCACAAATACTATATTTTTCGAAAAAACTGTTGGCAACCCTACCTGGGTGAAACCACGGCGCAGCTAGTATTTTATGTATGTTTATATGTAGGTATGTCTTCAAGCAGGTAATTTATTTAATGAGTAGGTATATGTTAATATAAGTAATTAAATAGGTACTTATATTAAATCTAAGTAATGTTATGTATGCCTATGTGCTGGACGACCACACCGACCTTATGTAGGAAAAGGAGGTATATCCGTATCCGCACGGATATGCTAATCCGCATTTATTTTCAAAATATTTTCCCGTTTTCCCTGCAAATTCAATACCTATAATTTTATTGATTCTATTGTAGGTATTGTAGATATAATTAGGTGTAATATCTACCCTTCCGGAATAATTTCTTTCAATTATAGTGAAATTGGCATTACAATCGATGGCGTAGTTTAGAAACAGCTAGCGAATAAACAGAAAGGTGTACGGAAAACTGTCCTTTGTTCTATATACTTACCAGGTTATGGATTCACGGCGCTCAAATACCGCCCTAAATTTAGGTTCAAGGCATACAGGCAGTTCAATGGCAGTTCAGGGTACATCTAGGTATACCAGGATTGATGGCAAATAGGGTAAATATTTTTTGTAACAGGATCATACAATATTGATACTTTAATATAATATGGAAACAGTGTAAAAGAAACGTGTCAAAAATAGATAGGCATACCTACTAATGACATGATCATAATTCATACATAACAGATGTACCTAGATGACATTGATAAATTAAATTTACAAATCATTTTTTTCTCATGCCATGAGATTCTGCTAGACCTCTACCTATAATTATTACAAACAAAAATCCAAAGGAAACCTTTCTCTTAATTATTCCAAGTAGTATAAAAGTTATAATTTTATCTTGATTGTGTATAACAATAATATTTTCCGATTTACATTTTTTAAAACACGCAAACAATACCAACCTTATAATAGCATCTAATCTAATATCCGAAATGGGAGTGAGGGTTAACGCGGGGTTAACCAACCTAGGTTGGAAAAATCACAGTTCAAAAACCTTTTCAATTTCGATGAAGAAATTAGTACAAACAAATTATGAAAAGATTTATTTGTTTGTTAGTAACTAATGGGCTCCGAAACTACTTGACCGATTTTAAAAATTCTTTCACAATAGGCTACATTTTTAACCGACTTTCAAAAAAAGGAGGAGGTTCTCAATTCGTCGGGATATATATATTTTTTTTATGTATGTTCCCCGATTACTCGAAGATGCCTGGACCGATTTGGATAATTCTTTTTTTGTTTGAAAGGAGATATATCACAGTTGGTCCCATAAAAAATTGGCGAAGATCGGATGAGGATCTTCGGAGTGATGAACAGGATTGCACCTCGAGAGTGCTGCAAAGTGCTCAGTTTTTGATTTTCACCAGTGGAATAAGGCCATAAAGAATAGATACCGATGAATAAGAATATGGTTTCAGAGTCTCCACATCTGAAACCACCTTCTCATCACAGAACTCCTCAATGGTTAAAGTTATGGATACAATTTTAATGATTTTAGTGGTAGTTGAAAGTAGGTATACTAAAAAGGATGAAATAAAAAAATAATTTAAAAAATTAATTTTTTTTTTGAGGAGTAACATTAGCTACTTTTATTCCGATATTCCCACGGTATTCCCACAAACCAGGGGGGACAAAGCTAGTAACTTAATATAGGTAAGTACTGGATTTTTCTTCGGATTTCTCGATGCTGACAGATAATCAAGAAATCAAACGCATTTTTCGGTTTTAATCGCGTTGCTTATATATACCTATTATATTTTTTAAATTTTATAATACTTGATGAAAATCTATTAAAATAGCAACAGAAATCAGTCGCCAGACGCGCCACAGAGGCCGTCAAGCTGATAAACCTCTATCTAGTGCTTTATCTATCTTTGTGTACCTAAGTCTTAGAAAACGCACCTCAAACTGAGCCAAAAACATCTACCAAATGGTAACAAGGCAGACTTTCAACATACCTAGGTACAAGGACTGCAAGCGACACAGTTTCACTTCGCTAATCTGAAGATTCACTTCAAAACGTCAGAACTGACAAATATAGAAAACAATTGGTGATAAAACGATGATGATGAAAATGATTAACGTCTGTCTGATATGATATTATATTAGAGGTACCTAACCTTCCTACCCATAATTTAGGTACCCATGGTTTGTTTCAGCATACCGCATACAGAAATATATTAATAAATACTAAACTTCGCGATGCACCCGATCCGAATCGAGGAAAGGCGGATTCGTCCTGGGGCCGTAATTCGAAAAAAATCAAACAAGGCTGAGGCGTGGTTAAGACGTTTTAGTTATAGAATAGGTACATACCTCGAACCTGCCAAAAGCCGGTATATAATGAGTGATGTGATGGATGACTGATAGGATGGATGATGGATCAACGCACAGCCTAAACCGCTGATAGTAAAGCGCTGAAATTTGGAGTGACTAAAGAAAGAATTTCCGATTTCAAAAATTCTTTTACCATTAGAAAGCTACATTCACCCTGAGTTACATAGACCACTTTTGATCCCGATATTCCTACGGGATCGGGACTTATGCGGGTGAAACCGCGGGACGCAGCTAGTCTCATATAAACGCTTTGTTTATTCATGTTGTTAGTAGTCAATTACAAGTCTTGTGCAGTTTTTCATGCATTTTTATTCTGGCACGTGCTCTTTGTTACCTACGAGGCTACGAACCTAGCAACGTGAGTTCAATTTCTCACGTAGATACCTTATAGATTAGCATAAAGTTATATATCGCATCATCTAGGTTTCTCAGATAAAATCGACATAAAGGTGATAATACTCGTACCTATTTTAAGGAATAAGAAGATAATAAATATTATAAGGAACAAGCTGTGCCCTGCGGTTTTACCCGCGGCAATCCCGCAGGGATACTGCGTTCATTTCGACCGATAATTTCTGACGTTCGAAATTCAAATTTGTTTAAAATTGCTGAAGAAAATTAGTAAAAAATAGATGACGAAACAAATCGTCATTTAGGACTTTCTTTTTCTATTTTGCAGGGCCTCTGATCCCGCGGGAAATTCTAAAAATCCTTTCTTAGTCGATGCATCCACAGGACAAAGAACATACTCCAAATTTCATAGGTATCCCTAAGACAAGCGGTATCAATCAGTCAGGACCTTGAATTTTAAATGCATGGATTAATGGAATTGAAGTAGGTAGGTAATCCTAATGATTACGACAATGTCATAAAATATGAAGGGGTAGATTATTTTTATAGGCATCATAATAAAATTTCCCTAATCTTACTATTGAATTTCTTTGATAAACTTCACCAATGAAGTGGGCGTATTACTGCCAGCGAGTCTAGAGATTTTAAAGCGTTTTTATTTTCATGTGTATTTACCTACTACTGCGAAGGGCGTTATTTATTGCAAAAACTGCTTTATTTACATAAAAAAAATATTTTAAAGTACCTAAGTAATTTCTTTCACTTTAAAAGAAAATTATCAATAAAAAAAAAATTGCTAAAAGATTTTCTAGAAAAAATAAATTACGATGCTAACACGATGTTGAAACGATTTATTTGTAGAATAACGTGCCAAGAATTAAATAAAGTGGTAGGTAACATGTCTGACTTAGACTTGCAACTAGACTAATAATACCTATTGATAAACCTAACCGTAATGTCGCCTTTTATCTAAAAAACTAAATAAAACTAGTTCTCTAACTTTGTTGTAAGGCAGAAGGTAATCTAGAAGTAATTTTTAATTAGCTTAAACAAAGAAAGGAAAATGAGAGGTTATAGAGTATATTCAGGTAAGGTCGGATACGGGGTAAGACCATAGGACTCAAATATCTCCCAAAATAGGTGACATTGCAACTGCCGGGTGCCACAGATCAGTGTGGGGTGAATTGGTGAATAGCACTAAAAATATCCCGTGGGATTAATTAAAAGTAGCCTATGTTACTAAGGGTGAATGTAGCTTTCTAAAGGTGAAAGAATTTTTGAAATCGCCCAGTATTTTTTTGAGTTTATTCATTACAAACATTCAGACATACATACACACAAAAATACAAATCTTTCCTTAGTTTAGTGTAGTAGTGTAGATTTTGGGAGATATTTGAGTCTTACGGTCTTCCCCCTTATTCGATCATACTAGACTATAGGTACTCTAATCGTTTCTTTAAATATATTCTAAGTAAGTAGGTCTCTAGGTATTGTTTTGTTATATTGATATCGAGGTAAATAGGTACCTATAGCTACTTGCAAGGGCTTCAATTTTTACCTCAACATTTTGTAAAAAAAAAATCGAATGTCCAAAAGTCGTAGAACTAAATTTGTTAGCCTAGACCTCTAGAACAACCCCCTTTATTGCCGAGCAGTCATTTCTAATTACTAATTGATACTTTAACAGAAGTTATGGCATCAGAGAAATTTATTGTAATTTATCGAAAAGCATTTAGCGCCCACAGCGATGCTCATTTTATTTTTACGATAGACGTTACAATATTTTATATTGTCATCGCTGCAGCAGCCTTTTATATTTATTTCGCATAAAAATAACATTGAATATGAGACATCACCTCTAATAGGCAAGGTACCTACTGGAAGATACATAATATCTCAAAGAGTGAATTACAAACTGAAGTCTATAAATGACAAGACAAGATAAATTGGATAAGTGAATTAAACAAATCGAGGGTAGATCGGTTAACATTACAAAACAACCCAATGAACGATTCTATTGATTAACACTTTACAATAAAAAATCCTAAAAATCTAACCTAAGTAATGTACATATTCTAAATTAAAACAAAATTAGTACTTAGGTACTCACTTAAATTTGTCAGTCTTGCAAAAAAAAAACAGACGACAAAATCGTGAACTCGCACAAAACACGATAAAAAAACAAATTCAGCAATTCCGCGTTTCAAAAATGGAACTCTTTGAACTCTTTTCTTTATTTCCGTAATTTCAGGCAAAGGCCGGTTTCCGTACGCGGCCTATTTTCCTGAATACCGGTACCGTACTGGCAGCTAACGCTTACCACGCCGAAGCAAGTCGACTCGTCCCGCACAAAGCTGCATTTATTACAGGAAATCATAGGTATCTAAGTAGATAAAATATATACTAGTAGTAACATAATGTGACATCTGACGCATGCGTTGTTTAGTACCCGGTTTTACTTGAAAATGCTGTTTAATTCTAAACACGTTGCAGTAGGGAAGTCATTTTCTGTTAGCTAAGCAGTACATAACCTACATCAATTAGGATTCAAAGAGAGACGCAATTTCTAGGTAGGTACAAAGAGGACATGGTGATTCGAATTAGTCATTAGCAGGGAAGTTATTAGGTGGGTTGCTGACGCATTTCTCCACACCTTTCTAAAAACAGACATTCTAACTGCATATAACTTTCATAACCTTAGGTATGCAACGAACTAACAGTTTCAGACTTGTACTATTGTGTAGGTACCTATAGCCACATTCAAATTATAGAAATTGAAATAAACTTTTTAGTTTTATTTACATATTTCAAGGTGGCAGGTATTTTGTGTTAAAACTCTATATCTGGGAATTTTAGTGCCTAAGCATAGCTGTAAAAAATGTGTTTAGATTTTTCTTCTGTTTTCGTGAAGTTGTACCTATTGAAAAGACATTTTTCGGTTTTAATCGCGTGGTATTTATTACTTTTAGCATCGAGACCTTTCCAGGTCCCTTCTTCAGGATTGATTGATTGGTTGGATTTTTCTTTTTCTTCAGAAATGTGTCTTTTTTGTAATCAGCAGGTACATAAAGTACCCACGTGTACGCGAAATGTGTTTTATGTGATCAGTAAGTTAGTGTAAAGGAAGTATAGTGGCCGGCAAGCTAGGTGAAAAAAAATTGACATGGAAGGGGAAAGTTCGCGCCGTACATTTAACATGTAACTTCTATGAAAAATCGAGTTTGCGCATCTGCCTTTTTTTTTTCTAGAAATTTGTGGGAATTATAACACCCAAGAAATTAGGAAAAGCATAATTTTGAATAACTAACATTCTCTTATTAAGTACCTATTTAATATACAAACAAAGCCCTAACTACAAAGTATTTTGATATTAGGATTTGATTAAGTAAAGAACTTAGCTATGCACTTATTAGAAATGTTATCAATAATTCTGCATCGATGCATTGCGAAAGGTCGCGAACGATTCATAGTCTGGTAAATTTCCTATGAAAACGTATACAACTTCTAACATTTCATGATTTAATTGGTTCGAGATAAGGCATGTTTACGGCTACAGCTACGACTGTACGACTGTGTGTATGAGCCGGGGCCGGGGGTGTGTTAGTTAAGCAAGCAAACAGTTTATCATACTCTGTGGCGCGTCGTGCGAAAGCGCGCCTGCAATGCAGGAGGTTGCGGGTTCGATTCCTGCCGGGTGCAAGTATTTATGCTTATAAAAATAAATATTTGTGTCTGGTCTGGGTGTATGTATAATATGTATGTATTTACAAAAGAAAAATAAATATAAGTATTATATCCGTTGTCTAGTCACCGTAACACAAGCTTCGTCGCTTACCACGGGGCTAGATGGCGCTGTGTGTTGTTCACAGAACTTATTTATTTATTCTTTTGTTATGATCTATAATGTCGCTTAGGATCTGTACATAACTATCTGATGGAAAATGCGTTAAGCTATCATCGGTCACCTGCAACATCATCATAACGCATCATCAATTTAGTGTGAAAGGTTGATCCCCTTACTTATAAACGATGACTAACTTTATGTAACGTTTGTCTTTGACTGTTGCATGAAATTTCAAATTGAACAGAAAGAGACAGACGTTACATAAACTTAGTCATCTATTCTGATATTATAAAGCCGAAGAGTTGTTTGTTTGTTTGAACGAGCACATCTCAAGAACCGCTGTCCGATTTGAAAAATTCGTTCAGTGTTGGATAGTACATTTATTGAGGAATGCTATACTTAGGCTAGCTATATTATTATACTAGCTGCGCACCGCGGTTTCACCCGCGTAAGTCCCGATCCCGCGGGAATTACGGGATAAAAAGTAGCCTATGTGTTATTCTAGGTGTCCAGCTATCTATATTCCAAGTTTCATCGCAATCTGTTCAGTAGTTTTGCGTGAAAGAATAACAAACATCCATACAAACTTTCACATTTATAATATTAGTAGGATTATAGGATATTATTTTCAGAAAAGTTAGGGGAATGAAATCGGGGGCACTGCTAGTCGTTTATAAGTAAGAGGGTGAATGTTTTACTTTGATGCCAAGCACTGGTCTTATTACAAAAAAAAACCTATATTATTGTACCGATCGATTGTGTTGCATAAAAATATCAAGAGTTTTTTTTAAATTTCGCTATCTCGTACAGTTTAGGAAATTCCCCTGAAGGCCCGTTTAAATGGTTGACCCTGTATACGTGTAAAGATTAATTTATTTATTTTTAATTAGGCAAAAATCACCTGCACGTATCTAGAGTATCTACTACGATATTGCGATCATTTTGGAAATAAAAAAATTCCGTATCAATTATCAAATCTGAAATTAAATGATTGTGACTTTAAAAACCGCATTTATCTTTATTACCTTATACTAGGTAC
This sequence comes from Idaea biselata, assembly GCA_958496205.1. Taxonomy (NCBI): domain Eukaryota; kingdom Metazoa; phylum Arthropoda; class Insecta; order Lepidoptera; family Geometridae; genus Idaea; species Idaea biselata. The sequence goes on from OY292399.1 coordinate 1,657,142, forward strand.
ATGTCGATAAGATCTCGTATTGTATTCTGTTTTTGTTGAGTAGGTAAATAACATTTCTTTATGATTGGCTATGTTTATTATGTTATGTTTATTAAAGTTTATTAAACCTATATACCTAGGTAACTATTTATTTGCATTTTATTTAGGCTTTGCGGAAACTGCGGCCACCTAGATTGGGAGCCGATCGTTGGCAACCCTACCTCATCGAGTACCAAGTGGAGACTAGTATGGTGGAAATAACACTAAAAGTTATGCCTATAAAAGTCGGTCAGCCGCGATTCAGCCTGGGCCTGTCTTCAGTCAGCCCGTTTTTAGGGGAGCAATCTAGGGGTCAACCTTAGATGAAAACAAAAATAGTAGATACGGTATATTATAACATTGCATTTTCGAAAAATAAACTAGAAACACCTACATGCATTTTCATAAAATTATTGTAATTAAAAATGATTCAGGCTTTGTAAATAAGCAAAAAGGCATTATTATATGGATGTCAAAAAGATAATAAAAAGCAGTGTGACAGCACGTGCTCACGCGGCAACGGTTCGACATACGACTGATGCTAGTGCGTCAGCTAGACGCAGTTTTATTGTCTCATTTTCCGAGACTAGGTACCGTATCTTTAGTTTTTTGTTTTAATCTTAGGGGTCAACCCTACCTTACTGCTGTAGCGAGTGGCTACCACCGACTACAAAAAATATGAAAAAGTGTGTTAATTCGCTCCCGCTCGCGCTGGTTACCAGTAGCTGTGGTCGGTGGCCCGTTTGCGCCAAGCCTAAGGAGTTTTCACTGTAATTCAAGTTCAACGGCCTCTGTGGCGCGTCGGACGAAGCCCCAACTGCAATGCAGAAGGTTGCGGGTTCGATTCCCGCCAGGTGCAAGTATTTATGCCTAAAAATAAATATTTGTTTCTGGTCTGAGTATTTTTTATGTACTTATCAAATTTATGTAGGTAGGTATCTACAACAAAAAAAAAGTATAATCTGATGTACTATATCCGTTGTCTAGTAATATAATACGCCGTGCAATATTATTTATTGTGCAAATTGTCTCCGCCTGCCGTTTTTGTACGTGTATTTTTACATTGTTACGGCAGGCGCCATAGTCCCCATAGTTCCCCCCAGTATCCAATCCACTACCAACCCATTTTCATAGCCCAAGTAGTTTTCATCTATAGTTTACACAATAGTACTATCCAAACCGGGGGTTGTCCTTGGCTGCATTTTATAGTGTAGACAGGGATAACCGCCGGTTTGGTGTCCATTCCATACTTTGCGATTAAAATTGTGACTGAAACGGGCCTCTACGTGTTGGCTTTGGCCCCACGCACGCCTTCCAAATGTCCGGGGCTCCATAGCCCCGTGAAACGGAGACGTTACAAACAATAATTATAATGTTATTCATTTTATGGAATATAAGTAGGTACTTTTTAATTGTATATTTTTTAAATTTAATTTTAAAGTAAGTTTTAGCTATTATCAGTTTAAATAATTAATTGTTAGAAACTAAAAGTTTATTAATGATGTTGATTGTATCATTCTATTTTTGTTTTAATTTTTTATTAGATTTTAAAGAGGAAAATCTTTTTTAAATTCTTACTTATATTAAGAAAGTATACACATAAGTAATTAGAATTTTTAATAACAAGATTGTATCATACATCGTGTTCTATATTAATATTTTGTTATGGTTTTTATTATTTATTTCTATAAATAATGTTACATCGTATTATTTTAATAGTTTATACCTACCTACATGGTTAGTTTTAAGTTCATTTTCTGTTACACATTTGTTAATTACCTACGTTATGTAATTTTCTGTCTTATTTTTGTAATTTTTTAATCATTTTTATTCATTTTTTTTTTTTAATCTATTTCGTATAATAAAGCAATTTCTGTGTCTGTCTATCTATCTGTTTTATTTCTCTTTTCTAACTTGCCTAAAATCAATCTTGTATTTATTTATTTATTGCCTTATCACGTTTAATTATAATAAGTATCATGTATTGACATTAAGGTAAAATAATAAATAAATTTCAAGGCTGCAGATTGTTGAAAACAATAGCAGATAAACGTGAAAAAGTATATTACCGAGATCCGGTCCGGTAATGTACCGTATACTTAGGTAGTACGATACCAATCATGCGTTAAATAAGAATAAGGTATTTTCATTTATTTATAATAAATAATAAATGGTAATAATAATATGGTAATAATATGGTTTCTTATTAATTGAATAATACGAAACCATATTAAATAAATATATAAATAAATAATTATTTTTGCATTAAAAATTACACTTGGTACCTTTAAAACCGTGTAATAATAAATTGAGGTTTCGGACGCCTGCCGTTTCTAAAACTGCAAAGGTATGATGAAAGTGTCTAAGGCAAAAGTGTTCAGTATTATACCGTCTATAATCCCTAGAAGTTTGGTTTTCACACCTCTGCCCGTTTACAAAATAATTAAAAAAACATATTTTTTCCATACAAAAAAAATTACAATATTTTTTTTCTTGGAAACGAGCCCCGAAATCAAAAAATGCATTTCTATAAAAGTGGTTTAGAATCATCCAAAGACCTTAAGTTTAAAAAATAAGACCTTTATTTGAACTTCGATTCCTACTTCCCTGATTTTCTAGACCTGAACCAATGTGCGGCCCAAGTTTCATTTTCTTTGTTAACAAAGTTTAAGAGGACATATTATACTGCAATTAAAATGTCTCTAACAAACTAACAAGTCTCAGCCTTATTCAAGTTTCTATCGAAAACTGTTTTAGTTATGTTGGCTAAAACCAACATAATAAAAACAGTTTACTTCATTTATTTAAAAATATAAACTTATTCTCGGTTAATAAAATTCAAAAATTTACTTAATGTCATATCAGCATCGCAAAGCCGAAGAAAAATTTACTTAGGTATTCATTTCTTATGAACCAAGTAGATGCCTAATAAACATGAAAATCAAATTAATTAAATTAATACAAATCAATATCCAACCTCAAAAATCCAATTTCTTATAGAAAGGCCAACCACATTATTTTCCATGATTCCTTTTCTTCAAATTCACTTTAACACAACAACACAATATTTTTTAGAAAAACATACACTAAAAAAAACTTAATACCCTTAGGTATGTATATTTCAATATTAGACTTTAGAAAAACATTCTTAAAATCACAAAAAAAAATACTTTATTATATTTGCTTAGGTTTTTTTTAATTGGTCCTTATAAATGATGAACGTGGACAGGACAACCCAAGGACAACTTCCAAATGACCGGACCCGACCAAGCAAACTTGTATTTATACTTAACGTCAAAGTTTCTGAGACGATTTTCCTTGTGATATTATTTTTGTGCATTTAGTGAAGCACCGGTATTACTTTCTCATAAAAAAAACCTGTTTCATATCGTTTTGAAAGATATCTGGGAATTTAGGTACCTAACTACTTACCTATATTATGTAATTAATTCATCCTTATGTTATTCAATTATTTTCTGCTTTCTATAAAGCCGTACGCTTTAACTGATTTGTGGTTCTCGATTCAGACTTATATTTCGAAAAATGATTTCTAAAAAAATATTGTGAATAGGCATATTTTATTGTTTCGAGACCTGTGAGGGTCTCGAAACGACCCTTCCCTCTCCTGATCCTGATCGTGACTGGTTTGTTTTTTGTTTGATTTGGGAGTGACCAGCGGGGCTATTCTCTAAGAAAAAACCGCGAGTTATTCGTATTCTTTTTCGTTTTCCTTTAACCACCGGTATACCACAAAACTTGGTAATAATTGTGTGACGTCATTGGCTAGCAGAATAGCGAGTTAACTTCACGGGTTTCAACGTAGTTTTAGAAAAGTTGACATGAAACTCACAGGTTTCTACATCGGATCTATGGTAGTTTTTTCTTAGAGAATAACCCCGCTGAAGAAGAAACCTGTAAAGGTCTCGAAACGTTGAGCATTGAAACAGTGCTAAAAGTAATAAAGCCACTCAATTAAAACCGTAAAATGAGTTTAATTTAAATCTAACATCGCGAAAACAGAAGAAAAATCGGAATAATCGTCTCTTTGTTATAATTATTAATCAGCCTCATTTGGCCTTATATCCATGACTAATTTTCCCACTTATCCGAGAAATAGGAACAAGGAACACCAAAAAAAAAAATTCGTTAGGTACAAATACGCGATACATTTTCCTCAAAAACTGTATCTGCTAAAATTAGACACACGTATGAAATTACACAAGGAAATATAATTATGTAGATGTAGACAAGAAGCTGTCTGAGGGAATCCCATTCAAGAATGCTTTCGTCCACTGACCATTTACAACGCAACGCATGCATTGCGTAGCAACTTTATTTGGTTAATTTTATAATATCTGTATTGTTACCATTATTGTTAGTTATTTAATAAGATTAAGATACCTATGGGACTTTTCCTGAAATAAAAGATTAAGTACTATACTACTATTGGTACTACCTGACACGGCGAACTTTTTCCGACTTAGAGACAAAAAAAAATAAGAAAAATAAATACATATTATCCTATATCCTTCTCCTGGTTCTAAGCTACCTCCTCACTAATTTTCAGCCAAATCGGTTAAGCCGTTTTCGAGTTTTAAATAGTGTAGGTAGAAGTAACATGACTTTCTTTTATGAGCTCTTTGGAGACTGTGTTTTTTGTATTATGTAGGCATCCGATAAGAAAGGATTTTTAAGAATTCCAACGGGTACGGGACTTTTGCATGTTAAACCGTGGGACACAGATAGTCTATCAATATTATAGATTATAGTCATCTTAAAATTATCATATCAGTAAGTCAATGATGTTTTTTGTTTTAAAAACTTAGAGGAAGTTTCCTAAAGTCTACGTGCGTACGATCATGTTGTATTAAATCTGATCTCGATGTATCAATCTTGATACGTGCAGCGAATGAAAACATTTTTCCTGCTTTATTTTACTTACTAAAATTACTAGGTATTAATGGAACAGTCGAATTAGTGTGACCGGGTAATTTAATTCTACGAATGAACGAACGAAAGAAAGAAAATCTGTCATCTGTCCTTCAAAACCGTCAGAATGACAGATTTTCTTCTGGAATTATAATTCGTTTTATCGTTCGTAGAATTAAAGTAGAGGCCCAGACCCTGTCTAAAAGGAATTCCTATTAAATATAATATACACGGTGCTCCGAGGTGGGGGTATTAAGCCGAAAGGGGTTTGTTCTAGAGGTGAGGTCTAGGCGAACAACTTTTGTTCTACAAGTTTTGGAAATTCGAAGTAGTTTTCGAAAATTTTGAGTTCTAAGTTTGCATGAAAATCAGCTGTTTTTTAGAGTTTGAGGTCATTGGCCTTAAGGTGCCCTTTTATTTAGTTTAATTGCCTTTTTTTTAACAAAAACAGCTGTTTTATTAGTGACACAACTTTAAAATTTTCGAAAAAAAAAGTTCGATTTTTCCAAAAGTCGTAGAATAAAAGTTGTTCGCCTAGACCTCTAGAACAACCCCCTTTCGGCTTAATACCCCTTCGTCGAAACACCCTGTATATCTCCTTAGGAACCTTTTAAACGCCTATTAACTGCCGAATTGCCGATGTTACTAACTTTTTCAAACGAACTAATAATTTAATATTTTCTATGCTTGTTGCTCAAAGCATTTTACTACAAACTATATTCTAAGTTACTTCAATATTTTATAACGAGTAATGCATCATCATAAATCCTCCCGCGCCAGGATTCGAACCTGTCCCCCTGTTTAAAAATTTCGACGTTCGTTTAAAGTTTGTTTTAAGTCGTAGTAGAAAATTATTAATCGTTCGTTCAAACATAATTTCTTCAATATTACCACACTTAGGAAATTCTCTTTTTCAAAAATTTAACCTGGGACTTCTGATAATCCATACCAACGCGAGGCTACGCTACGTCATGGGTCAGCCCGCCAAGCCGAAACCAAGAAAGCACCTCCTCGTGTTCTTGCGTGTAGGGTATTGTTGAAAGAATTTCTTAAAAAGCAGAAAATCTTTCGTTCGAAAATCATAGTAATCCCCCCTGAATCGAGTACACAACAAAGGCACTCCTGGTTTATTGAATCACCGCCTATTATCATTGATTTTCCATTGGCTTTATGTCAAACAAAGCATTGGGTGTGACCACGCGATAGCTAAGGCGCACCTCTCGCACTTGACCGTGTTTCTTTTCTTCCAAATGTGTTGATACAGAAGCAACCTTGGTACCTTTTGATAAACTTTGTCGTTCAAGGAGTTTTTTTTTATTAGGAACTAGCTGACCCTAGTGATGTGCCGAGTATGGCTTGACTCGAGTCAGACTCGATTCTTTCGGTGGACTCGCTTACTCGAGTCCAAATTTATTTTGACTCGAGTCCGCAGACTCGAGTCTGGGACTCGAGTCCGGCGTACTCGAGTACCGGACTCGATTCTGGGACTCGAGTCCGGGACTCGAGTCCGAGACTCGATTCTGGGACTCGAGTCCGGGACTCGATTCCGTACTGCTTACTCGATTCTACTAAGCGATTCCAACTGACTTGAGTAAGTTGACTCGCTCGTTCTCGATCTCTGTTCCACTCACTCCACGAAATGCTTCGTTTTCCATAGATAAATACATTTACTTGGAAAAAATAGCTCCCGCCAAACCGTCAAACTTCGACTGTCCGTTCGTACGAATGACGCGGGATTTTTTATTCAAGAATAATATTGTCTGTGGTAGTCCAATCAATCAATATTATTGTTTGTGGCAGTTCAATTCAGTTAAACTTTGAATAAAACCATAAATGTTGTAAAATAATAATAAATCTTGGGGATTAAGGAATAACAGTCGCTTTCGGGATTCGAGTCTGGGATTCGAGTCCGGGATTCGAGTCCGGACTCGAGTCTGGGATTCGAGTCCGGACTCGAGTCTGGGATTCGAGTCCGGACTCGAGTCTGGGATTCGAGCCCGGACTCGAGTCCGTATAAACCGACTCGAGTCGACTCGAGTCACAAAAACAGCGACTCGGCACATCACTATGACCCGACAGACGTTGTCCTGTCGTTTAGTATAAAAAAATAAAATTCATCAAAATCGGTTTAGCATTTTTTCTTTCATAAGAACCTTCTCCTGACAATAGCGCTCACAACAAAAAAAGAATTATCGAAATATGTGTAAAAGTTTAAGTGTGATGCCGTGACCAAGGGAAATAGGGATTGATTTTTATATAATAGAAGATAGATAGAAGATTAACTTTCTTTTCAGTGAAATATTTAGCCGCTATAACAACAAATACTAAAAACTAAATAACTCGAATGTTTAAAGGGGGCCATACAACAAACGTGATTTTTCGAAGTTAACTTCGATACTGTGTTTGAACTTTGTTATTTCCGTGACCAAAGGGTAAAAACCTTTAACCAAGACTCCACTGTCAGTCTGTCTGTCAGACTGTAAAAGTCACAGATGATTTATGCATTGCTGTATCCGCTATAACAACAAATACTAAAAAAAAATAACTGTCTAGCTATCACGGTTCATGAGATACAGCGTGACAGACAGAAAGACATACGGACAGTGGACACTTATCGGAACTTCTGTGGGTGAAACCGCGACACATAGCTAACTATAGTCTTTCATATTATTCAAAAATAATTCTCACAGTTTTCTATAGAAACAATAATTTAAAATAATTTATTTATTCTACTGAAATTATAGCTGTAATTTGTCTAAACACACCTTCAAAGAAATAATGACATAAGTGTGAGAATTATTTATATTTACTAGCACTGTGTAATTCCCGGCAAAAACCTAGAAAAAAAATGGCGGGTGCGCAAAGTCGATTTTTCATAAAAGTCGCATGTAAAATGTACTGCATGAACTTTCCCTTTTACGTCAAAATTTTTCAACTTGTTTGCCGGCCACTATACTGCGGTTTCACCCGTGTAACTCCCGATCCCGCGGGATTTTTCAAAAACCTTTTCTTTGTGGACACCACTGGTCCCTAGGACCAGCAGTTTAGGTTTTGCGTTGATATACAAGGTGTTGGAGTTTATGTAGCACCTGCTTCTATAAGTTGTTATACACGTCTATTTTGTTTGTAAACTTTGTTATTATTTTGCAGTATTTTGCAGTAATATTTTAAACTCGTTCTGAGTTTTAATTAAAGAATTACCAGTTTACCCAATAATTTAAAAGAATATCTTGTTTTGCAAGTTCTTTTTTTTGCTCCCGTCCATGCCACATGTAATTTTTGGGTACTCAAGTGGAAACAACAGTAAGTAATGGATATACGCCATGTTATTTAAGGCTATAGGCCTTAAGTGGACTATAGCTGCTAAATTCAAAATCCCTGTAAGGTTCCTTAGATTAAAACAAAAAACTAAAGATACGGTACCTAGTCACGGCAAATGAGACGATAAAACTACGTCTAGCTGACGCACTAGCCTCAGTTGTATGTCGAACCGTTGCCGCGTGAGCACGTGCTGTCTTACTGCGATTATGTTTTCGTCAGAATGCCTTCTTGCTCATTTTACAAATGCCTGAATCATTCAGGGAAACAAAAAAACATTTCACCCGAAATTACTCAAATAATAAAAATACCTATATTAAAATCAATTTTTAGAGACAAATGTTTTTATACACAATATTTTTTTGAAAATGCATGTAGGTGTTTCTAGCATATTTTTCGAATACACAATGTTAGAATATACCGTATCTACTCTTGTTTGTTTTTATCTAAGGTAAGGTTCATCGAAAATTGTTGATTATTTAATGACGGATTGTTGAAGTATTTTTTTTGTGTATGAATTGTAGGCTTTCTACATTTTGGTGTCGTTTCAAGATAAAAAAACGTGTAGCACTCGGGGACTGCCGATGTAAAGCTATTGCATAGCATTTTTTATCAACTTATGCATTTATAATTTATTTTGTACCACGTTGACATGGTTACCATGTAGCTCGGCCAAGCTACATGGTAACTATGGCAACATGGTAGGCGGAGTGTGAGGTGTTAGGTTTTTTTTCGTTACAAAATTTCTTCATTCAAAGCTCAAAGCCCGCGATAAAAGCTATGCAATAGCTTAAAACTTCGTGTCTAATAATAATGATAAAGCCTAAAGGCATATTATGAAGATCAGCGGACCTGACGTTATTAATTTTGATATAGGTACCTACCTACGTTATACAGGTTTATATAATAAAAAAATGTAATGTTTTTTTTATTCGTTATAGGTATTTAATGAACTTGTCTAACAGGATATTTTATTTGGTACGTACCTATCTAAGTATTACTAACTCGCTGTGTCCCGCGGTTTCACACGCGTAAGTCACGACCCTTTCTTATCAGATGTCTACCACATATAACAACACACTCTCCAAATCTCAGCTGTCTCCTGTAAGCTGTTTAAACTGCGTTGATTCATTAGTCATTCAATCAGGCAGGTTAACAGCGCTTGCAAAACACAGTGTTACGTACTCACAAACTTTCACGTCTATATCTATACCTACTTCTATACTAATCTATACTAATATTATAAAGAGGTAACGTTGGTAACATGTATGTATGTATATTGGGGGTAATCTCCGAAACCACTGAACCGATTCAAAAAATTCTTTCACACATAGAATGCTACATTATCGAGGAGTAACGTAGGCTACTTTTGATCCCGACATTCCCACGGGATCCGGACTTACGCGGGTAAAACCGCGGGAATCTGCTAGTAATTTTATAAAGAGGAAAATTTTTTTTTGTATCGAATAGGCTCCGAAACTACTACACCGATTTCAAAAACTTTTTCACCGATAGAAAGCTACATTATCGAAGAGTAACAAATACATCTTTTGATCCCGATATTCCCACGGGATTGGGACTCACGCGGATGAGGTAGCTTATAACATTAATAGAATTACATACACATACATCCACGATTATTATTTTTTAACAATTTTCTGTGAATTTTCCTTATTAAGTACCTATATATGTATTTTGCCAGTAGGACGCTAATAAAAGCTTGTTATTGCCTCGACTCGGTATGATTGATAATACCAACACTCAAGTCGTCAGATCTTATTAACTTGTACTTAGATACAAGTGACAACAAACGTGAGGAAAATTGAAGATTATGAACACGTGGTTTTACATCTACTGCGCAGGAGTTTCTGTGTTAGGAGATTAATTAAGTAGGTATACTTACTAAAGTATAATCTCCTGACATAGGTTAGGGTTCACCCGGTTAAGTCCCGATTCTGTGAATATACTGTAACGAGACTTTTTTATGAACTACTCCACTACCAAACTCTTTTATTGTCGATGATTTTTGCCTCATGTTCGGTTGATCTACTTTTTCAAAGGAGTTGTCTTTGGGTTGTCTAAAACTGCGAAGATTATGGTATGTACGTGAATTACTATTTTGTCCGATATTATTTTAATTTGTAAATAAATAGCGTGGCGAAACATATGTCTGCTTTTGACTTTTGATTTTTGAGCCGTAGCTTTATATTACATACCTATGGCTAAAAGTGCTTATTATGCTGGCTGCTTTTGACATCTATCTTTCTGAATTGAATTGAATTCCCGTCTGTATTGCTAAAGAAACATTTTGCGCCAAATATACACCGGACCCGAGTTTCGTTTGGTATTGAGGTAAATAAACACAAACAAATCATTTCTTATGATTGATAACAAATCGACTTTCAATTAGTGAAAAGAGTTAGTAATATAATCGATCAACAAACCGTATTATCCAAAGACAAACACTTTATCGTCCATTGTTTGATTGAAATCGTCTATTACTTAACTTAAGGTTTGTTACCTTTATGGTACCTTTGTTTATATTTTCCTTATTTTAAACGTGTCTTCTTCATACTAACATTAAATCTACGTAAATAATAATGTCAGAGGTAAGATAGGTAGATCAAGAGATAGAAAGATTAATACTTCCATATTTATGCTAATTGTTCCAAATTATTACACACAAGAAAAATAATCAATATGTAACCCTTAAAAAAACAGAAAACGAAAAAATTTCGCCCTGAAAATCGCCCTTATGTTAAAATTAAAATGGATGAAAAATCCTTACTGAAACTGTACAAAATTAGCATAAATCAGCAATATTTACTCCTATTTGTCGGCATTTATGCAAATTCCTTGATGTTAGTAACGAGTTTACTGTAGCACATACAATGTCCCTATCAACCATAATGGTTACTATTCATGTATTTGTATAATGCTAAAATGCAAATCATAATGTAAAAACATCATGTAGTTAACCCATATGTTAACCGATTAAAACTTAAAACTCTTTAACTTTGAGACTTTGGGTTCTTGGGGTTCTGAAGCTTCAACTTTTTTTAAGGATCTCGGGGCGCGTCTGAATGAGGTTTCTGGCGACCGGAGGGCTGGCAGCATTTTCGCTCTCCAGAGGGAACGTTGCCAGCCTTCCGGGAACGATGCCTCGAGAGGACGCTCTCGAGGAAGTGTTTTACTTATAAGCTGTTTTATCTATTTTTATTTATGTTTATTGTGTTTAGTTTAAATTGTACCTACTATTTGCTTTTATCTTTCTCTGTTTAAAAAAAACCATTTAATACATTATCAAAAAAAAACAGATATTGGTCACTTTTTTTTTAAAGATCGCTTCTACAATCGGCGGCCAAAATTGAGAAACTAAGTGGCTAGATAAAAAATGCTCCCGTGGAAATTTAGAAAAACAATTGGTATGCTTATCATTATATAAACAACCCAAATTTCAGCTCTCTATACTATCAGCGGTTTAGGCTATGCATTGATCCATTACAGTCAGTCAGTCAGGCAGGACAAAGCCTCTTAAGATTCCTAAAGATTGTTTTAAGTAAAGAATGTTTCCATAATGCTGTAAATACCTAGCTATTGTTGATGAAAAATGATAGCTGCAATTATCATCATTGTAGGTACAATTAGTCAGATATTTCTCAGAAAGAAAATAATAAAATTAAAGATGGTTCTACAAGTAGGTTTTTGGAGAGGTTAAGTCCGTTGCGTACTTAAGTGCTAATTTTTACTGTTTGCTTAACTTTGACTCCTTTTACGGTTAATGCACTTAACGGTGGATAAAATGTGTTAACAAATAATTTTTGAAGTTTATTTCTGTGCTGTCTAGAAAGGCATATTTTAACGAAATGCCTTTTGTCTTTACTGACTGATAGATCAACATCCAGCAAAATGAAAATCGAGGAGTGTATCCTTTAAAATGATGAAGGTATGCATCCGAAACGACTTTCGAAGTAATTTTCCAAATTTGGGACCGGGACTTACCTACGCGAGTGAAACCACTTGACACGGCTATTAATATACCTTTTGTTCGTTTTTTAATGTCAGACTATAATCTGACGTTTTGGCTCTTTGTATTTGCCATTTTTCTTCAGGAAGATGAGTCAAATCAACTACGATTAAAATTCAAATTAAAGTATATGCTTCTTTTTTTAATTTGTAGACTATGATTTGACACATCCTTCTAAAGAAAAAACGTCAAATACAAAGGAGCAAAACGTCAGATCCTAGTCTGAAATTAAAAAAAACGAACTATATGATTTTTTATTAGGGAGAGGTCAAGGTCATTGTTTAACATCGGTGATTCCAAACGTTTTTTATAGACCGTGTTTTTTTAATAAAAATCAATACGCAATAACACATGTTATAGTAGGTAGGTATGTATTAGTATATGTAGTAGATACTTCTAACCATGTTTTAAATGCTGTTGATTAAACTGTATCTCACACTAACGTAGCGTCGCCGTAGCGTCGCGAATTATGTGACATAATCACAGAATAGGCAAAGAGATTTTGCGACGCTACGCGCCTCCGCCGGCGCTTATCAGTGCACATATAGCCTTATTTATTACCTATCTAATTTATTCGACATTGAAGCATTTAATTACTTTTGTAATTTTAATTTAAGGGCCAATAGTAGGTCAGCTCGAATACAAATTTTGTCCCCGCCTCAGGTCCTAGGCCTTACAGTCCCCGCACCGCGCACTCGCAGCTACTCACTCCGCGAGTCAATCACGCGGCACAAAGGTCACGGAGTTCACCGCACACATCTATAGTATGTGCATTACAATGTATTTACAGGTAGGTATCATATCGTACAGTAATTTTTTATAGTGTGTAAATTGGGTACGTAGTACCTACTTAGATATACTATACTCTATTTCAGAAACTTAGATCAAAAACGTAAACAAAGAACTGTCGATTTTACAGGAAAAAGTAAATAAAGAGCTGTCACTTTCAAATAAATGTACCTATACCTATGATTTTTGTTTACATTTTTGATGTAAGTTTCTGAAATAGAGATATTTAGTTGGTCGGTCTGTATCTATATAGATATATAGATACTATGAAATTATGGTTGAAAAACGCCGTAAAATAGGGTAAACACAGTTATTATAGCCACATGAATAACATAATATAAGTAGTACAAAATATTACATAGGTAGATATGGAAATAAAATGAAGTCGGACTCGTAGGCCGGTGCAGCCACTAAAAATAACGGTCGGATTTTGTTCTTTGCGCGCTCATCTTTTAGATTAGCGTTCTATATCTTAGATCAGATAATCACTTACCATATTGATTAGCTGATCAGGACAAACACGCTCATTTATCATCATCATCATCATACTTAAAAACGCAAGTGTAACTGACTGATGGACAACGTACAGGCTAAACGGTTGAGTGTAGAGACTTGAGATTTGGAACATAGGTTCTTTAGGGGTTGAAAGTGAGCACTAAGAACGGGGTTTTGGAAATTCCACCCCTAAGGGGGTAAAAATGGGGAAAAACGTTTGTATGCAACTTCGTAATGGCTTGACCTAGAAACTTGAAATTTGACAAAGATATTGATATGGGGTAGTAAGTGAATCTCTAAAAAAATTTTTTCCAAAATTCAACCCCTCAAAGTGTTCGATTGGGGATGAAAGTTTCTATGGGAATTGATTCAAAGAGATTTTGTTATTGTTTTCGGGGGTACTATCAGAAGCCCGACGGGTTTCGGGTTCCCATCTTGTACTTAATAAAACGCAAGTTTAACTCACTGACTGATGGACAACGTACAGGCTAAACGGCTGGGTGTAGAGACTTGAAATTTGGAACATAGGTTCGTTAGGGGTTGAAAGTGAGCACTAAGAACGGATTTTTGGAATTTCCACCCCTAAGGGGGTAAAAATGGGGAAAAACGTTTGTATGCAACTTCGTAACGGCTTGACCTAGAAACTTGAAATTTGACATAGATATTGATATGGGGAAGTAAGTGAATCTCTAAAAGTTTTTTTTCCAAAATTCAACCCCTAAGAGTTTTATTGGGGATGAACGTTTCTATGGGAATTGATTCAAAGAGATTTTGTTATTGTTTTCGGGGGTACTATCCGAAGCCCGACGGGTTTCGGGTTCCCATCTTGTCATTTATAAAAAATATTGCAGAGTAGTATCAAAGCACAGTGGCGTATTTAAAAATTTTTATCCCCGGGACAATTTGGTTTTTGCGGCCCCCTAATAAATCAGGGTCGACAAGGTTCGAAAAAGATAAATTATAGTAGAATAAAACCCACTGGAAAAGAAAGAGCATATAAAAAAATGACAGGAAAAATAAATTACGGGCGATCTGAGGTCGGGAACCCGGTGGGTTGTTGAGAATAAAAAACGGTTTATCTTGATTTCAAGCAAAACTACAAGTCCTATGGAAAAAAGTTGAATGGCAAAGTTGTAATAAAAAGTTCTACAACTTTTGCATACACAATTTTTTCGTGTAAGTGAAAAATTCAAATAACTACGTTTTAGGTTTTTAATGTAGGTATAACTTAAAAAAAAAGTTCTTTTTTTCACCAAATTTGGTACAAACGTACCTATTTATTTTTTTATTTAAAATATTCATTTTCCGCCTTAATTTGATTTAATATTAAAAAAAACTCTTATTTTCAACCAAAAATTCTTACGAATTTTTTTTTAAAAATGTCGATGGGCTTTTTATTCGTTGAAATGTAATTAAACTACTGTAAACTTTCTGATTAGAGATGGGCCGACTAGGGGTTCTGCCGACTAGCAGACTAGCCGACTAGTCGGTTTCAAAATTGCCGACTAGTCGGCAATGCAGATAATTATAATTCAGAGATATTTGGGTAAATTATGATCACTCGGCGGTTGTTGGTATTTTTGGATAAATTTACACTTCGAATGCTGTAGCGAAACTTCCAAAAAATGGTTGAAATAAAAATAAAAGTTGGAAAAAAAAACTAAATGGAACTGAGGCATGGTTATGTCATTTTAGATGTAAGATGTTTAGATGAAGTATGTAGGCTATGACGTGGTTGGTTTACATTTTTCTGACTACCCACCTTCTAACTGTACTACTAATTCAATAAATATTGGTTTTATTGCATAATTGTTAATAGGTAGGTAGGTGCCGACTAGTCGGCTTTCCCGACTAGTCGGCGATTGTCGGCCCATCTCTATTTCTGATGGTCTAAAAAATATAGGTACATTAATGGAGTAATTTTTTTCTTCACTGTAGTAAATTGGAAATTGGAGACAAAATCCGTCGACGACGAATTGGATTACAAATTGGAGTAAAAAAAAAACTCGAATCCGAATTATCAGCTTTTAATTTGGCTGGGTAACAAACTGACAGCAACAAATTGGGGGAGGAAATAACATTAACGTGGCATTATGCCCAAAGGACATTTTAAACCCATATATGGACCTTGGCATAGTCGACGGCAGACATCTTGATATTTTTTTATCTCTTGTCGTACGATGAAAGGTACGTATACGTATAGAGATACCTAAATAAACAGAAAATATTCCATCACATGTTGTCCTAAAGTGACACGTTTCGGAGATATGGGCCAATGAAGAAGTGGAATGTAAAAATCTTTATTTTTCTTCGAAATATGTGTAGCTTTAAGAAAATAAGTACAGAAACCAATAATTATCAAACCTTAGAAAAAAAATAACAAAGCAGAAAACACTTGCCAAAAGTTAGGTATTTGCTCTTTGATGCACCCAATGCATTTTCAAAGATGCAAACTTTGATACAAAAGAAAAACATAAAATATATTAAGTCCTAACTTATAATATTTTATTTATGTTTTTTATAATAGGTATGTAATTTTTTTTTGGGATTTTTCAACAAATAAAAAAAAGTTGTTTATTCCATGTTTTGTGAACCATTTCCATTAAAATAAACTGGTTACCGGTAGGTACGTCTGGACAATATCGGGCGATAAAAAATATGGCGACAAATGTCGTACAAAATACAACAACAGATGTACCTACGTAAAGGTTTTTTTTTAAAGTTTGCAGTGCTCGAACGACGAAAGAAAGCAAATAGGACAAAGGACAAATTTGAAAAATAGATTGAAGTGAATGGTTAGAACTTCGACGAAAACTTCTTAAAGCATCTTATTTTGGGAAAGTGATTAATAGGCGACCAACTACAAGGTGTGTGTGTGAATTTGTTATGAAATCTTATTTATCTGAGCCAAAACATGTTTTTTTAAAGTGAGATTACTGTTTTAAAGCAGTTAGAAATGCAACTACATATAAAAATTGAGGCTTGCGGTATTTTTATTGATAGAGGTTTGCTGTTTTTAGGTGGAACACTCGACGCAATTGTTAGGGTTCCTATGTTAACTACGCCACTGATAATCAGGGCACCTATCACACTGCTGCATCTATCCTGGACTTACCCTACTTACGAAACCTAATCGATTATCTGTAATCGGGCCGCCTATCCCACTGTCGCATCTATCCTGGACTTACCCTACATAAGAAACGTAAATATAAAACGGAGTTACGGGCACGGATCCAAATCCAGTACATTTTCTTTATACGAGTCAGTTTTGACCAACATTTTTTTATTTCTGAAAATGAAAAATGCAGGTAGTAGTTATGTAGACAGTAATATGCTCAGGTGCGTAGTAACATGGTCACCTACTTTACTTACGTACCTATTAGGTAGGTTCCTACTCATGATGCTGCACTGCACACCTACCACCGAGTATCTAATTCAGAGCAGCTACATACAAAGCAGCAGCTTCATGCAAGCGCGCGGCAGTAGGTAGGTACGGCAGTTATGTGTGCACAGTGCACGCACACACATTATCACTGGTATAATAAATAACAGTATGATAGGATAATAAAACCACTAATTATACTCAAAATAGACAGGGTGAGTAGATAGGTTTTTTGTTTGATAAATCCTTACTAATCCGGTTTAGCGGTTTAGGCGTGAAAGCGCTGTTACCTAAGTCCCAATCCCGCGGGATTTACGGGATCAAAAGTAGCCTATATCCTTCTCCGAGGTCCCATCTATCTCTATACCAAAATTTATCAAAATCGGTTCAGGTATACGACCTAAGTCCCGATCCCGCGGTATTTACGAGATCAAAAGTAGCCTATGTCCTACTCCGAGGTCCCATCTATCTCTATACCAAAATTTATCAAAATCGGTTCAGCGGTTTAGGCGTGAAAGCGCTGTTACCTAAGTCCCGATCCCGCGGGATTTACGGGATCAAAAGTAGCCTATGTCCTTCTCCGAGGTCCCATCTATCTCTATACCAAAATTTATCAAAATCGGTTCAGGTATACGACCTAAGTCCCGATCCCGCTGGATTTACTGGATCAAAAGTAGCCTATGTCCTTCTCCGAGGTCCCATCTATCTCTATACCAAAATTTATCAAAATCGGTTCAGCGGTTTAGGCGTGAAAGCGCTGTTACCTAAGTCCCGATCCCACGGGATTTACGGGATCAAATTTAGCCTATGTCCTTCTCCGAGGTCCCATCTATCTCTATACCAAAATTTATCAAAATCGGTTCAGGTATACGACCTAAGTCCCGGTCCCGCGGGATTTACGGGATCAAAAGTAGCCTATGGCCTTCTCCGAGGTCCCATCTATCTCTATACCAAATTTATCAAAATCAGTTCAGCGGTTTAGGCGTGAAAGCGTAACAGACAGACAGACAGAGTTACTTTCGCATTTATAATATTCTAGCCTTCCTCAATAAATGGACTATCCAACACCGAAAGAATTTTTCAAATCGGACCAGTGGTTCCTGAGATTAGCGCGTTCAAACAAACAAACTCTTCCGCTTTATAATATTGGTATATATAGAGTATAGATAGAAATAGATGTAGGTAGGCGCGAGAGCTAGCGACGCGGGTACTCCGCTTGAATGTCACGGGGCGACTGAATCTGTTCGGCGAATGTGGCGGCCGCGAGGCCACTGGACCTCATTACTTTATATTTCAGAACTAACGAAATTAAAAACTGTATTTTGAAATTCAAATCATGACTGCACTGTATTGAGCTAAGTTCAGTTCTTATACAAAGTTTTATTAGTTTACGTAAAATATTGACTGAGTACAATCACTTATTTGTACAATTTAGAGGGAAGTTTGGGATTTTTTTCTATCGAGAAAATTTTCAGGAATCGTGTTTTCACGTCATGACTGCATTAGCAAGCATACTCGACTTTAATAAATATGGTTTCAAAAACTTTCGTTTCTAATAACTTTTGTAGTAGTCATCCTAGAAACATCAGTTCTGACCTACTACGAAGCCTTAAGTAGAATGGATTGAATGAAATTAAACTCATTTCGGTTAAAATCGTGTTGCGCTTTACGGAGTTTTAAAAGTTGGTTCACTGTCCCCCGTTGGGGGACCAAGCGGGTGAGGGACATTGGGAATAATCGCTTTATTTCAAGGTCCTTCCAGACTTGTTTACAGGTAGCCTCAGTCGGCAAGGTTCAGTCTACCCGTGAACAGATCTGTAAAAAATTCGAAAAAATGTCAGCAACGCGATTAAAACTGAGAAATTATTTAAAATTCAAATCACCACAGCGAAAACCGAAGAAATATCTATGCATCTAATAATACTTAAGAAATATAAATAAAACGAGAAATTACCGAATGAAAAGGTAACCTTTTATGTAAATTAAAATAATTCTGCACGATACAAAAATCCGTTACGCATTATGATTTAAAAACGCAAGGCCGTGACACGTATTCTACAAACAAAACGTCTCAGAAATGCCTCAGCATTGTTAGATTTACATCGAAAACGATTAAACAATGTTTAGAAATTTTGCAAATGTTCGCTAAAACTTTTAGAGTATTCATCATCATCATTTCAGCTGTAAGAAGTCCACTGCTGGACATAAGCCTCCCTCATAGATTTCCAGATGCTTCGGTCATAAGTGGCCTGCATCCATCGTGAACCCGCAGCTTTAACTAAGTCGTCCGTCCATCTCGTTGGTGGACGTCCAACGCTGCGCTTTCCGATCCGCGGTCTCCATTCGAGAACTTTTCGGCCCCAACGACTGCTCTTATCTGCTCTCCGTGCTCTCCGTCTCTCTTGGAGTATTAGTATTTTCTTAATTACCACGTTTTTATAAATAACTAGGTAGCAGCTAAGTTTTACACGCGTCAGTCCCGATCCCGCGGTAATATCGGAATAAAAAGCCCATCTCCAGCTGCAAAACCATTTGTACCTCACATAGTTAATTATTTTAGTGAATTATGAATTGAATTATCTTCTTATATATAAAATTTCCATGTCACAATGTTAGTTACCGTACTCCTCCGAAACGGCTTCACCGATCTCCACCAAACTCCACATGCGCATTCAGTAGGTCTGAGAATCGGCTACTATCTATAATTTATAAGGCAAAACAACGTTTGCCGGGTCAGCTAGTATTTATATATATCTTTTTTTCATTAGTACGTTTATAATAATTTTAAATAAACAATCTCACCTTGTATTCTGTCCCCACATCTTCTGTCATATCAAACGCTGTATTATCAAAACCACTCGCACCATCATTGTCATTATTTCTACCTGATTTCTTCCCGTCACGATACATTTTATAATATGTAGAATACCTTTACTTTTTAAACCAACGACCGGAGGTAAATATTCACTTTTATTGAACCAGTAATCAGGGTACAAATAAAGACGAAACAACGTCAGTTTAGGTCACTAAAACTTCCTAACCACACATTAAAAAAACTTTTCTTTTCAAACAAGCTACAAATTAAGCCACAAATTAATAAAAGTGGAAGGAGATCCGTTTGTCATTCAGGCACGAAGTGTATGGAGTCACTGGACCAATGCAGGAATGCCGAGCGAATAAATGTTAAAGAAAACAAGTGGCTGATTCACTGACTGAACAATTGTGACAGATTTTCACGTAACTTCGTAAGTTAGCGCTGAAGCGTCTGTAAATATGCTTCAGGAATTTTAAAGGCAAACAATAATTGACGTAACACATATCTTTAAAACAATGGATCCTAAGTGTTTGCTAGTTTTCCATTTGCGGGAAATAAATGGCTGTTGTTTAGGTACGAAGAAAATGTGTGAGTAGATGTAATGATTATGTTTCTTAGTTTAAGTTGAGTTTATTGCTTGATAATTCAGATTTTTATAATTAACATAGTAGGTAACATTAAACAATGCTGAACCGTTTTTAAAAATTGAACAAAGCTGAGCCAATATCTACAGTATAACTAATCTGGATATTTTGCGATATTTGGATCGACCAAGGAATTAGCTCCAAAACTATTTGACCGATTTAAAAAATTCTTTCACCAATAGAAAGCTACATTATCGAGGAGTAACATCGTCTACTTTTGATCCCGATATTCCTACGGGATCAGGACTCACGCGGGTGAAACCGCGAGACCCAGCTATTTTTTTAGACTTTACTCAATTCACGAGGGCTGACCCTAAACGATGGTCGAACCAAATATCAGAACAACTGGAGATAACTCTTAGCGCGACTCTTCATCAGGCCACCGACAGAGATCACTGGAGGAAGACGCTTGCCAGATTGCATACCAGGGGTCACGATCCTCATCAATAAGGGAACGACAGAGGAGGGACTCAACATTTCACAACACTGTGTAGTGTCTCCACATAAAGATACGTAGTACGTAGGTAGATAATACTATATACCCAATAATACCCATACATACTACATACCAACTATATTTATGTAGGTATACTCAGGTACATCCATCAGTCAGGGCGGTAACCGACAAGGTGAAAGCTGAAAGCCTCGCCCAATACACACATGTAACCAGAAAATTAAGAACGGTAGGTAGGTACCTATATAGGGTGATTGCTAGAGTAATTGACCACACAATAGTAATTGACCACTTGGAATAAATTGATCGAAATAAGGTAGTGGAAGATTGCAAGTGAATGAAGAAAACAAAAAATGTACCTTCAATTATAATATTTTCGTATTAGTTCATAATCTTTTACTTAGAGGGTGAATTCATTAATGGTCAATAACTGATTTTCTTGCCTAATTTTATTTAATGAGTCTTGTTTAGAATATAGAAAATATTTTTTTGCTTAAGTGGTCAAAAGCTGTATCATTCACCCTACCAACAATGAAATTACGATGACATGTTAAAGTAGATAAGGTAACCTACACTTACCGTAATGAAGTATTTTTGTGGGCATTTAAAGAAACCTCAATCCTTTTTTGGGTAGTTTTGTAATTTTTACACGATCCATCCACCCAAAATATGCAACAACAGATGGTAAAAGGACGCAAGTAATTGCATTGGAGACGGCATGATAATGAATATTTATTGAATAATAAAAATCGATAAAATTTGAAGTTTATATGTGGTATGATTGTTTCTCCTAATGCTTGCCCGTGCTTCGGAAGGCACGTTAAGTAGTTGGTCCTGGTTGTTATCTCTGATAGCAGTCGTTAGGTCAAGTTGGAGGCCTTAGGGCGACCTGAAAACTCTAACACTAGGTGAGCCACACCACTACACGAAAAAAAGAAGAAGATCCAATGTCCTAGCCTAGGTGAACGAGCAGATGCAACATTGGTAACGCGACACGACATAACGTGGGCCACACTTTTGATTGACGGATAGGAAGACAGATTCACGAGACAAAAAGTAACCCACAATCACATACAACGACTATCTATATATTTGATATTTTCGTGTCGCTTGTGAAAATATCAAAAGATAGTCGCATTTGTGGTAGGACAAGGGAATTTTCAAAAATCTTGTCTTATCGGAGGTATTTGATAATAAGGGCGTCCATAAATTACGTGAGATGTTTAAGGGGGGGAGGGGGTCGAGTCAAATCAGGCAAATCGATCGAGGGAGGGTCTCGGCAAATATCATGCAATTTTTTTTCTGATTGAAACAAACAAAATTAAACTATTTTGGTCCATTTAATCCAGATTGTACTGAAAATAAAATTCTGCTACCGGAGCTGTATTTTACTGCTCCAGTAACTGAACACACTCTACAGTTTGTGAGTTCAATTTTTTTTTTCTTTTTACAATAACAATCCAACGCGTTTACGTAAGAAACCCACATTTTGAAAAATCTCATGTGAGATTGGAGGATGGGGGAGGGGGTTGAATAAAATCGCACGACATCTCACCAGGGGGGGAGGGAGGGACAGAAAATTTCAAAAAACACCTCACGTAATTTATGGACGCCCCCCTTAGGGGGAATTAGGAATTTTATTTTTAATTTTATACTTAGGAATTTTCAAAAATCTTGTCTTAACAAGATTTTTGAAAATTCCCTTCCCGAAAACATCACATAAAGAACACACTCTCCAAAATTCAGCTGTCTACTATCGGCGGTTTTGGCTCAGTCAGTCAATCAGGACTAGGGCATGAATCCCGGGATCCCGGGATATCGTAATCCCGGGATCTCGGACGCAAAAGTTCGATATTATAATCCCGGGATTGAGTGATCCGATATCGAGATTTGAGCAATTTACTATTTGGGTATAAATTAAGGTTTTTAGCTATATTTTTCCTCATGGAATGATTGAATAGAACTATTAAAATTAAACCCAAATTAGTCTAGCCCTGAGGAAGAGATCTGTAAAGATTTAGAAGCGTAGGGAATTGGTAAAATGTTTAAAACAATAAAAGTAACGTGATTCATTGCAATTTTTAAGACAATTATTTTTTATACAAGCTCGCATGCAATTTTTTTCTGCTAAAAACATTTTAGTGGTGCGCCTAGAATTTGGCGCGAAAGTTTAAACACTTTCGGGTTTAGGCTATTTGTCCGCCATATTTCCAAAATGATGGGGTGGACGGCCCTAGGGGTAACTTATTTACGTAATGAAACCACTAGAGTCTTAAATATTTTAGCTTTAACACATTTTTATTGTATTAAATTCGCTTTTTTTAACGATATCTAAAATCTCAGTATCAATCCCGGGATCCCGGGATTGAGCTCTTAATATCGATATCGTCCCGAGATTGAAAACCCTCCGATATTGCATGCCCTAATCAGGACAAAGCATTCTATAGATTTCTCACGCAGTCGGGTAAAATGAAGGTAAGCTTAATACTCAGTTCTTTAGATCCGTCCCTGAACAAATTGCAGTAGGTGTGTACAGGCGAGCCTCCGCACTGCACCAACCAGTTTTCCCCATATCCAAGCAAAAACTCGCATTTAATGACCCATCATCTCTTCTTGGAAACCGATTACTACGGGTTTTTACACGCAACGCAATATGTGGACAGCTACAACTGATTATATTATGAAAGTAAAGGTTTATAACCTTCCTGTAAGCGAGGTTAATAGTCTATTACTAGTAGATAGGTATATAATATATCTATCTATGATGGACGATAGCTCTGACTCGACATAAAATAGATATATAGAAAAATGCCTTTCATCCCATCTATTCGAAAAGTGTCGCTTTGGTCCTCTATAAGTGCGACCAAAGTAGCTCTTTTCTGTTAAGAGATAAACAGGCGGGAGCAAAGTAAAACAGCCGGGAGCAAAATAAAATAGGCGGGAGCAAAATAAAATAGGCGGGAGCAAAGTAAATTTGAATTTGGAACATTATGTATCATTCATAGAAATCAAACGTAAATTATATGAATTACTGGCTGAATATGTGTTGAGTCACCGTAACACAAGCTTAGTCGCTTACCACGGGGCAAGATGGCGCTGTGTGTTGTTCACAGAATTTATTTATTTTATTAGTTTCATTAGTGTCATTAGTTTCAGTTTCATTAGTTTCATTAGTTTCATTAGTTACATTTGTTTCATTAGTTTCATCAGGTTCATTAGTTTCATTAGGTTCATTAGTTTCATTAGTTTCATGAGTTTCATTAGTTTCATTAGTTTCGTTTGTTTCGTTAGTTTCGTTAGTTTCGTTAGTTTCATTAGTTTCATTAGTTTCATTTGTTTCATTTGTTTCATGAGTTTCATTAGTTTCATTAGGATCATTAGTTTCATTAGTTTCATTAGTTTCATGAGTTTCATTAGTTCATTCGTTTCGTTAGTTTCGTTAGTTTCGTTAGTTTCGTTAGTTTCGTTAGTTTCGTTAGTTTCGTTAGTTTCGTCAGTTTCGTCAGTTTCGTCAGTTTCGTCAGTTTCGTCAGTTTCGTTAGTTTCGTTGGTTTCGTTGGTTTCGTTAGTTTCGTTAGTTTCGTTAGTTTCGTTAGTTTCGTTAGTTTCATTTGTTTCATTAGTTTCATTAGTTTTATTAGTTTTATTAGTTTTATTTGTTTTATTTATTTTGCTTATTTTTTTAGTATTTATATGAAATTTTCACAGATGATGTATTTCTGTAGCCGCTATAACAACCAACAAATATTTATAGAGGGCTTCTGTATAATAAACGTGATATTAAAATTTTATACCCAACATTTTTGTTTAAGTAAATAGGTATATTCACGAATTACGTAACACCATATCTTATTTATTTTCTCATAGAAAGGGGATGAAAAGTAGAGTATATGATTCGAGAGCAAATTATTTTTGCCTCGGGTGATGTATACTTTGAATCCCTCGCTGCGCTCAGAATTCTACGTTAGAATCCCTCGCTACGCTCGGGATTCTATTCTAGAATTCCTCGCTTTGCTCGTGATTCAAAGTAACGCCCTCGCCGTAAAAATACTATTTTGCTCCCTTGTTATACAATCTACTATTTCACCTCACAACCTCGGAAAGGATCGTTTTGCACGCTGATTTCTGCGTGCAAAATCGCATTTTGCGCCCTAGCGTGGAAAGAGATTTTAAAATTCGAATCTGTCTTCTCGATACTTTTATATAGAGCAAGTCCTTTGAAAATGCGCTAACCGGAACCTCATTTCTTTTTTTTTTTGTTCATGGCATCGAACCACGAAGTATTGTTGCACATTGCCAATGTAGTATTTATTGTTTATTATCATTAGTATCAAGCAGGTTTTTTCATGAATTATTCAATTTAGAGATTGTTTGCTTATTTTTATTATTTACGGTACAATAAGCGGTATACAATGCCGAATTGAGTTTTTTACCGAAAAAATGCACCTAGCGTTTTCCTCGCTGTAGTGAGGTGAAAAATTGTGTGTTTCACTCGGCAGCAAAGTTTTTTGCATCTCGTACTTTTGAAACCTTTGCGACGCTCAGCATTATATATTTGAACCACTCGCTTGCGCTCGTGGTTCAATCCTAGAATGCTTCGCTAGCTCAGGTTTCAATTTTCAATACAACTACTCGCTGCAAAAACCAACTTTGCAGCCTTGCATAACAAATAACTATTATTGTACTAAAACTAAGTTATACAAATATTACAAAGAGAACCTTAAATCTGTATGGAAGGTCTATCGTCTAAGGATCATCTTTTTCTGGCAACCAATGCATTGACAAAACTAAGGGAGCGGTACGGTAAGATGTGAAATATAGTTTCGGAGAAAAGTGGCTGTGACATACGGACGGACGGACAGACGGACTGACGGACAGACAGACAGACAGACAGACAGACATGACGAATCTATAAGGGTTCCGTTTTTTGCCATTTGGCTACGGAACCCTAAAAAGGGAAGAAGCCTTACTCGCAAAAGCATGAGGAAATGCTTTCTTAATTTTGACTTAGCAAGTATACTAGTACATTCTCGAGGCGCGCTGGTTCGGATCCTGCCGAGTAAGAATTTTTCAAACCTTTTTCTTTTTCAAAAACAAGATATTCCAAAGTCTTTGTTAGGTCAGAATAAAGATGGTACGGATTTCTGTACCCAGTTTGTCATCGAGTCTCTCCGTGCAGTCGACATCTATTATTGTACCGGATGGCACTTATTGTGCGGATTAGACCATTGTGTGTCCATCTCAAATCTAAATAATAGGTAGCCTATCCTTGGAGATAAAATGCTATTTAGGTAGAAACAAGGTATAATATTGCCCGTGTGCCCAGGCATAGAACAGGACTACTTCATCTCTTCCTGTGGGTGTCGTAAAAGGCGACTAAGGGATCTTCTGAAGTCTAGTGAACCTAGAGGTCTTCCCGGTGGCGGGTAAACTATGTGGTCCTAAGGAGACCATAAATCGCTTTACAATCGGCCGCCTGTACAGATATTGCTAAATCTATTTGCAGTAGGTGTTATTGGTGATCAATGAAGAATTATCTACTGTGCCGACCACAAATGAATTGCGATAAGGGCAGGAAGAAGAAACTACACGGTAATATTGCGCAAATCGAAGATCTACCTTATTGGTTCACTTGCGTCTGCAATATGACCGCCCACCTTCCTCAGATTGCGTAAATTAGTTGTGTAAAACTTCTAAGCACAAGACACGTAGATGTACCTACCTACCTACCTCATTATTACTAGGTAATACGATATAAGTATAATGAATCTAGTAATAGTCCGGTCAAATTAGACATTCAAAGTTACCTAAATTCCCACCAAGCTGAAAATCGGTGAGATTGTTTAAAATATCATTAAAAATAAAATTTAAAAGTTCCCCATCTTTCCCCTGTAAGGAAAAAAAAATATTAAAGGTCAAAGAGTTTTTCGCGATTTTCAGCAAAACGGTAAGTTTTATCATAATAATACCTCAGACAAAAGTTGTAGATCATAAAATTATCTACAAAAAATTATTAATACTTTTTTTTCTACGAGCCACCGTTTTTGAAATATAGATAGATAGATAGATAGATGAACGCTTTATTTGCACAACATTAAGTATTTATAATACAGTCATACATTAAGTATAAAAATACAAAAACTTAAATAGAAAATTGCACAAATGGGCGGCCGTATCGCTAAAAGCGATATCTTCCAGGCAACCTTGGGATGGAGATAAACTGTTTAGCTTGAAACGGTAGGTTAAGCAGGATAAATAATTGAGTAGAACATCAATAAAAAAATAAAAAACAAATACATAAACTATAAAACAATAGACAATACAATATACTAATATTAATATATTAATAGATATAATAAAATACATGTTATACAAAACATAGTATATACCTACACAAAAATATACTATACAGATACAATACACACAATACATATAATATATACACAGGCATACATACAATACTTAAGTAAGGTTTTAACTGGTTTTAATGTTGAACATACAGTTAGACAGTACAACAAGTGGCAAGTGGGCAAAGACTTAGCGGAACGGATATATTCTGGTAGGGAATTCCAGAGGATGACAGATTGAAAAGAGAAAGATTTAGTGTAGAAGTTGGAGCTAGAGCTGGGAACTCTGAGGAGAAGGGTCTCTGTTGAACGGAGATGGCGAGAGTTAACATCACTTAAAAATTTGTATCGTTCTCTAAGATATTGAGGAGAGGAGGGAGCGAACAGAATTTTATAAAGAAAGCTTAGGATGTGTACATTCCGGCGAAGGCGGATTGGCAGCCACTTGAGCTTTTGACGAAATTCAGAGATATGGTCATATTTACGAAGGCCAAATATGAACCGTATGCATACATTTTGGAGTCGCTCAAGTTTGTCAAGTTGCTCTTCGGTTAAATCGAGGTAAGCGACGTCGGCATAGTCGAGAATGGGAAGCATAAGAGACTGAGCAAGGCTAACTTTGATATAACGATAGATATAATTATATTTTAAACAATCTTACCGATTTTCAGCTTGGTGGGAATTTAGGTAACTTTACTCTTATTTTTTGGTCTAATTTGACCGGACTATAAGTTTTCCTTATAAATCGACAATATAACGTGAACTTTACGTCGTTTTGACCCCTGACGTAGTCTGCAATACTCGGTACTAGAAACTATCTAAGAAAAAGATTTGTTATCTCCAATTAGCAAATAATAGAAAGAATTTAGTTAGGCCACAGTTAGGCTATGCCAGCACACACTGTGGAGAAAATCGGCGCGAATATGTACCTATCTTACTCAAAAACGTAACATAGCTTTCCTTCGCGCCTTATAAGGTTACTAGCTGCGTCCCGCGGTTTCACTCGTTAGTCCCGATTCTATTCTATTCCACAATTAAATTTGTCGCCATTTTTATTGTAGCCAAAGGCACTGTTAAACTTCTACAAAATTTATAAATACATTATTTTAAACACGTGAGGCTGGCTTGAAATCGCCCTTGTTAGTAGACAAGCCAATATTTATGAAAACTGAAACTTATGTTGAAATGAATTTTAGGCTATTTTATAAAGAATATCCGCCGGCCACATTCCGGTACCGCTACCGCATGCGGTACAGGACCGGTCATATGTGGTGAGACCCTTATTCTATTATCAGACTTGCGATAACCTCAAGAAAGCAAGAACTGGACTTCTAACTTTCTTTGATTAGGACGTATGTTTTCTTTGGCCTCCTACGCTTGACTTGTAACGTTATTTATGATTTTAGATAATAATATAGATACCCATCTATACTACGAGTAGTTGTTTACAGGGTTTTGACATGGATGGATACATACATTGTATGCAATAGGATATTAGTACTTGTACTTAACAGTCCACCATAGTAAATTTTGGTCCGATAATTTTGAGTAAACTCGCTATTCATTTTAGACAAGTATTTAATCAAAATTATAAAAAACATGTAGGTAATTTTTTGCTTTTTCACCTACGATGATAAGCGATGAGCTTTCTATATATTTGTCTTGCTTTTGAAGTACTTACACTAATTATTATTGTAATTGCCCGCAATCAAGGCCATTCCGTATCTAACAAATAGTATAAATAATCATATTCGATATTAGTACAAAATTGTGAATCACTTAGTACCTACCTACTATAACAAGTAGTACACACAACGTATATGTATGAAAATTAGTAGGTATATACGGTATATGGTATAAATTTAATATACGTACTTATGTATGACCCTACCTACCTACTTTTAATCTTTTAATGCAATAAACGATATCGGCGGATGATGCCGTTAATTAAAATGCTAGGTACCTACACTAGCGTTATGGGCGCCTTTGCACCTGGAACGATTAGAGCCGGGTTATTCAAATATCTTTTTTAGTTGTATTTATTTCATAGAAGTTCCTTTAGTTTTGTAAAGAATGTTAGGTACCTAGAATATATGCAATGATAAATAAATAACATATTTCGAAGTTACACACAGCGCCATCTAGCCCCAAACTAAGCAATACAAATATTCTTTTTTAAGGATAAATAACTGCACCCTGCGGGAATCGAACCTACAACCTTCGCCCTACGCGCCACAGAGCCCGTCAAATATCTAAGTTGTTTATTTTTTTTCGAAATATTAATTTTTTAAATTTTAACTAGGCATTTAATTTACGTCGTAGTTCGTTTAGTTTAGTAATCAATTATGCAATGCGAAATAAATAAATAGGTACCTACATATTATATTTCTCTAAATAACGAAAATGATCCCACAAGGAGAATTCTAAGGATTAAATTATGAAAAAAAAAACTTATCTATGAAGTAAGTACCTAAGGGGACACGTGTTCTAAAAATAAACTAAACTCCTGTCTGACCAAAATTCAACCTTATCCACTAGAGCTAAGAACGATAACCACCCCAAAATTCCTTCGACCTTTGCCTGACATTTACTCAAATTTACACTTACCTTTTTATCAAGAAGTCCTATAGTTTCCCCCGGCTCCATTGCTTTCTTCTCCTCAGACATTTTCCAGTTCTCCAAATCACTACTTTCCTTTGAAAACCCCGTCTAATTAGAATATATCCGTAGGACTGTTTGGAGTCGCGTGGTTATGCGATTATGTCTGTCAGTGACCTAAGGAGTGACGCATGCGCTTTGTGTCCCAACTGAGTCCCGACTGGACCCCTAGTTTAGACACAATAAGCACGAAGTATTAGGGTTCAGTGTATATTCAATAGACCCCTATGTTTGTTGAATGGAGTGATAGTGATAGTAACTGTTGGTTAATCTGTGCTAGTTGTAAATTGTGTAGAATATTGATTTAACAGTCGTTTGGTATTGCTTAGTTTGAGATAAGAATAGAATAGAGAAGAGAATTATTGTTGGCGTGGCTTTTAATGGGGTCCCGAAGTGAAGACATCAGTATTATGGTGAGTTGGTCTTAAAATGCCGAATACACGGCTGGTAGCAGCCCTGTGTGTAACATGGGCATACTGATATTATAACTAAAACTAGCTGACCCGGCGTACTTAGTTACGCCTTAAAGGCAAAAAAAAAGTTTCCTATGTTCTTCTCCTGGTTTTAAGCGACCTCGGCCAAATCGGTTCAGCCGTTCTTGAGTTATGAATAGTGTAACTAACACGACTTTCTTTAATATAGATAAAGACTAGCTGACCCGGCAAACGTTGTTTTGCCTTATAAATTATAGATAGTAGCCGATTCTCAGACCTACTGAATACGCATATAAAATTTGGTAAATGGGCATTTTCACTTTTGGGTGCCACCCCCACTTTTACGCTGTCCCACGTCTTTAAAAATTTATTGCATATTAATAATAATGAGTGTTATTATAATAAGTATATCAATCGATGCAGAGTAAATTAAACTATGTGTCTGAGCATCAATTTTTATGTAATTAAGATTAATTAATTCAATTATGGTTAATTCAAATACTCAGGGGAGCCGTTTCTGACTTGTCCCAGTCCTTGTCAGCTTCAAAGTATTGAACTTACTGGTAAAATTTCCTACAAAAACATAATCAAGTTTTGGTTACCATGATAGTGGATCTATTCTTCCGTCACATTTATCTAAAACTGTAAATGCAATTGTGATATTACAGTGGAAAAATACATTTATGTAAAGTCCTCAAAACTCGGTGTCATCTGACATGTCAGCAAAGTGACGGGTCTAAAGGGATATTCCGTTTTATTTAAAGCCGTTTTATTTTAAAAAAATAGTGACACTAACCACAAGGGATCATTTTAGCTTAGCGAAATCAGTCAGTCTGTTCAATCCGCGGAAAAAAGAGGGTGTCTTGCTGGTGTTGGTGGTTGGTCACGATTTGGTAGGTCAGATTTGAAGCCTTTTTCTTAATTATTATATTTGTCTCACACTATCCAACTATTTACTATCTGTTTTTGGTGTTATTTAGCGAGTGTTTTTAGGAGTTCATTTAAAAAAATGTCATTCAATTAGGTTAGAATGCATTTTTCTCATTAGCTACGTGTATAATGTGACGGTCAGTTCAGTGACGTTTTATGCCGTCACATATAGGGCGGACCACCAAAGTCACCAAACTGACTCATAAGGCTAGGTGTACATACGTGTACTCAATCAAATGAAATTTAAGAAATACTTCTTAAATTTCATTTAAATCATAATTTATTTAATTAGCCTTACATTTTGTTTTTTTTGCCAATTATTGTGCCATTATAGTTAAGCTATAAGTTAGTTTAAGTAAAAATAATAGATAACTTTCTATTACCTATTCGCATGTTTGACATGTTTGCTTTAATTAATAAAATTAATATTATTAATACCATACTTCAAATTATGTGATTAAATGTTACTATGAAAAAACATCGACTTTTAGTTCTAATTTAGTATTGTACATCATGTAGCCTCACCCTAAGGATTTTAGGTGTGTCAGTTTGGTGACTGTCCCAATTTTTATGTGGTTTATTTTACTTTTATTAGTTTTGTTTTGAAGTTTGCATAATATATATTTTTCTTTTATTGTTTCAAATAATTTATTTTACATAAGCAACTTATAAATTAAGAAATAGGTCACTAAACTTATATATTAAAAAGAAAATTATGATTGCAATGGAGTCACTCGTCACCAAACCGAATTTAAATCTTAGTTTTAAGAAATTTAAAATAAGTAACTCATTAGTGTGTATTGTTTTTTGATAAATTTAATTAATCTGCATTAATTAAAGGTAACAATTACGTTTAAAACCCTTTGTTTTAAATGTTACAGTCGTTTTTCAATGTCACCAAACTGACCGTTATTTTTCTATAGTGTCCACTTAAAAATTGATTTTTACATAGAAATTAAGGTATTTGTAGGAAACAAAATATAATTTTTAGTTCAAAAAACATACGAAAATATTATGAAAGACTTTAATAAACTCAAAACTCATGTCTATAAAACCTCCATAATTTACGTATGGTGGCACTCAAAAGTAAATATGCCCAAATATCGGTCGCGCCGTTTCGGAGGAGTACGGTAACTAACATTGTGACATGGATATGTCTAAATTTAGTTTTTTTTTTTCAAAACAGTTTTAGCTTTTGATAGTATTTTTGCAAGAAATTACTAGCACTTTAGAACCTTTTTAGTTAAACTGTAAAATTTCCTAAAAATGTTGAACCGTTTTCGAGAAAAATCTTACGATGCTGGGGTGATGTTGAGACGATTTAGTTATAAAATACGTTCCCTGATTTAAAACTTGAAGGTGAAAAACATGTTTCTCTAAATTCTTCTAAATGTAAAATAAATCCACGGAACCATAGTTTCAGCGGATCTTTTGTAAAACAATTTTGATAAACAATATAATTTGAGACTAGATAACCCTACTGCCCGTTATCAGAGACCACCATCCTTGACTTGTATTATTCGTTTAATTAACAAGTTCCTACGATTGGACTCGGTTCAGTCAGATAAAGTCCACATAAATCCTCGATTACATAATCTTAGTACGGTCATTCTATGTTTTGAGACAAACAAATTTATAAAGTTTTGAAACTTTGGTGACATATACCTTTGGGTGTGGTCTTCAAGATCCACCACTCTCCCCCCCTCTCCACCCGCCGCTACACCCCCCTAACCGTCAAGTTTGTCCCAAGGTAACAGTTTTTTCACTTTTTTGGGATTTCACTCATTTGAAATAGGCCTAGAGATGGATAGGATACCTATCGACTTACCCTAAAAGTCTCACCCGTCCCGTTATCCAAGATTTTGAGAGCAACCGGGTCGGATGATAAAGAGATAAAGTTAGACAAACTTACAAGAACAATCTCAAGCGGCGCCACTGTCAAACAGTTTTGGTGCGTAACTTTTAGTTCCATGAATATCCGTCTGCATTTTGAAGTTGGTCGCTTTGTTTTACGTCAGAGGGGTGAAATGTGACGCAAGTCTGGAAAGCTGAATGAAATGGTTGTGGAACGCTTTCACAACCATTTCACAAATGCGTAGTTTTGAGAGTATTTCGTAAGGATTACTATAAGACTTTGATGATGAAAAATACTAAAAGGACTTGTAATAATATCACGGTCTGCTGTAATGCCTTTACCGCTCTGTACTTACCTACTGTACCTATTTTGGCAAATAAACTTAATATTTCTTTATGTTTTATTGCTCAAGGCACTTTCCCGCCCGGCAGCTAAAGGCACAGGTTCGAATCACGGGAAAATTTATAATATTGCATTTCTCCTTGTAAAAATATTTCGAAATAAACTTTAATAAAAAAACTGAATCTGAAATAACCAGTACCTTTGTAGCTTTCCGAACCCAAAGGTTAAAAACGGGACCGTTTTACTAAGACTCCACTGTCCGTCTGTCTGTCTGTCACGCGAAAACGGTTCAATAATTTACAGTTTTGTTAAAACTTTTAAAATTTTGGTAATTTCTTCTAATTACCAACAATTACTTTACTGAACCGTTTTCAAAAAAAATCTAACAATGCTGGCACCATAGAACTGGACTGGTCCCTAGAGACTAGAAGGAAGAAAGGTCGCCTGATTGTGATCCATTTCAAACTCGTCTCTGACGGACGAGCTTTACCAGTTCCAAAGTCAAACTGTTCGGGAAATAAAATTACTCAAACACCTTTAAAAGGATAGTCTCCATTCTCTTTCACCATACAAACGTAGTTTAAATTTTCCTCCCTGGATAAAGACATTAGAGCAAATATGTTTATGCCATAAAACCTATATCTGCCATGACAATGGTCTACCTTTTTATTTTCTAATTAAAATAATAATAAAAAATAATAAAATGAAAACCATTAGCCATGACAAATATAAGTTTTATGGCATACATAAACATATTTGCTCTAATGTCTTTATCCAGGGAGGAAAATTTAAACTACGTTTGTATGGAGAAAGAGAATGGAGACTATCCTCTTAAAAAGATCGATCAAAATTCGAACGACGTTGAAGGAGCATTTAGACCAAACGAAAGAATAATAAGATTACCCACCATCTAGGTAATCTAAGGCTGAAGCATTGTGCAGACATTTTCTAAGTAGAATACGTGTCCACTTGTCACATTGTGGGTCAGAGAGTCCCATCAGAGAGTCGTTACCCAATTATTTCCTTGTTTCAACGATTGAGCTCGCTCGCCCACTATTGTCTTATGCACCATTTTCTTAACAAATGGCTGTCAACCCACGTAAACGTGGGCCACGTTCTAATAAAAAATGTTATTTTTACCTCTTCTACTCAGACAACAGAAATACGTCTTAAATTTGCGCATTGTTTGATATACCAATAGTGGCCAATGCATATACGTGTTTTCTAAACTAGGCATCAATTCTGCAGTATGTACCTAACTAAGTACCTATGTATGTCTCAAATATGTCTTTAATTTTTTTCGACGTGCCCTGAATTGAATTTAGTACTTATTTTTAATTTAATTGAGTATCTTTTTCATCTGAACGTCACATAAGATAAAAATTAATCATATGTACCGAATGGATGATTCAAACCAAATAAATTACATAATATTTATCGGGAGCTAATTTATGTAATTTTGTCATAAATAGCTGCGTCCCGCGGTTTCACCCGTGTAAGTCCCGTTCCCGTGGGAATATCGGGATCAAAAGTAGCCTGCAGCCTACTGTTACTCTGTTACTCAGGGTGAATGTAGCTTTCTTTTGGTGGAAGAATTTTTGAAATCGGTTCAGTAGTTTTTGAGTTTATTCATTACAAACATACGACACACACATACACAAATATACAAATCTTTCCTCTTTATAATATTAGTTTTGATTACAGCGGATTTTTAAGGGTTGCAGGTTCAATTTTGTATCAGTAATACACGTCAGTACATTTTATGGAAAAAAAAACGCCAAAATCAATTTCAAATACGTTTATTCTCATAATTAGACAATTAATTATCATTATTCAATAAATTGGGGCTTAATTTATCATTTTAATTACTAATATTTACAAATTATTCATAATTTTTGAGATGGCTTCACTAATATCAGTTCCACAGACGACAAACGTTGCTTACCAGTTACCACACAACCTGGGAGGCTATTCTGCAACTAAACAGTGTAGATACCGTGTAGCTTCTACACGGTTCGTCAGTCATTTTACACCTTTTTTGGTATAAGTACGCGATAAAATACTATAAATATAACTATTAATAGATTGGATTTATTATATTATTATTAAATAATTTAATCGCAAATCGCGTTTATCGCGTGATTTTTTTTATAGCGTCTAGCTAGAATAGAAAAAGACGTAAAATGACTGGCGAACCGTGTAGAAGCCACGCTGTTTAGTTGCAGGACAGCCTTTTTGACCACGTTTTCTAAAAGTAAAATGTCTGAACTATGCCTCAACCCTATTAATGATTTTCAAAAGCGGTTCATCAATTATTGGTAATTTTGCAAGAAATCACTAGCACATCAAAAGCTTTAGCGAAACACTGCGAAATGGAAAAAAATATGAAACTGTTCCGTAAAAAAAATAACAGAGTTGAAGCATAATTGAGACGTTCAAGTAATAGAATAGGTGCCCTGTTTGTTTTTAATCTTGCTTAGAAATAATGTACCTACAATACGCGTTTTAAGCTGACCGACAACAAAACTAAGTTAGTTTAGTTTAGCTTAGCTCGCCAATTTTTCAAACAAATAAAATAAACATAGCTGGCATATTATGTTGTGGTAGACGCATGTGTATGAAAAACTAGCTCAACTTTACGGAGCTAAAGTAACTTACAGTTATATTCACAAACGACACTAAACGTGGCTTGATGCTTTGTCATGCTCTTATAAGTGACAATTAACGTCAGCGAAAATGGGACAAAAGCTGAGTCCACGCATAAGGTCGTTTATGATAAGAGCATTAGTTTAGTCAGTTGGATGTTTGGCTGTCAATGAGGAGGAACACTAACTTTTTATCCCGGCAGAGGGCGTTAGTCGAATGATCTTAGGTTTGAATTAAGAACTGTCAAACAGGTGTTTTTTACAACTCTCGGCGCCAAATTGGCCATATCAGTCTCAGACCGAAAGAAAAAAAAACTCGGCGTTTTCATTCGTGGGGGACCATCAACAAAAAAAAAAAGATCATCCGATGCCAGCGCCATCTGCTCACAGTTTTGCGTGTTGGCACGCCATTGGCAGACTTGATATGGCTGCGATTGGCAAATGTATTTACTATGTTGCCATTGCAATTTATTTTGCCATTTCATTTGTTTTAAGTAGCAATTATATAAATCGTTTTTTATTCACAAATAATGTTATTGTGTTATAAATTATTAAATGTAGGTGTACTTTTAAATAACTGAATGTACTTTTAAAGGAGATTTGAAAGTAACGAAAAAAGTGCATTTTCCGAAACTGAAATGAATGACATTTCAAGTTGAAAAAATAATCTAGTGAACATCACACAGCGCCATCTAGCCCCATGGTAAGCTACTTAGCTTGTGTTATGGTATAACGTCAATATCCTACCAGCTTAAAACGCGCTTTCTGTACATTTATACTTATTAAAATGCATACATACATTTAAAATACACATGGTTTCAACTTTTAAAAATATAACAAAATTCGACTTTGTACAAGCCTTATACATATACATCTATTTATATTATAAAACATATTTTGCATACAAATACATAGTCATACAAAAAAGATACATTATTTATAACTCCTGGCAAGAAATAAATTGCTATAAAAGTAAAGAAAAGGCCTAATAGAACAATATATTTATTTTAAAGCTTTAACTATTTATTAAAGTAAAAATTCTTAATAAAAACTTCAAAGATTCAGGACCCCTAGAGTAACAATCGACTTACAATCAAATTAAATAACCTATCTACTTAGTATTTCAAAAGATGGCACTTACAACAAGTGTCCCTAATTACCCGACTGCGGATAGGGTTATGTATTTCGCGCCTATCTTGTATTTTTAATCATTCTTTTTATAATTCATTTTAATATTACATAGTATTTATATCTATTCGCACTTGAGATTACAAAGTTACCTAAAATTAAAGCGACTTGGAATTTTAAGGGAGAAATGTAAAAATAGGATAGACAGGTACCAAGTACGGAACCCTAAAACGAGACGCGCTTCGAGTTGTGAGGCGCAGAGCACATATACCGGGTGGCGTATTTTCGATTGCGTGTCCAATAGATGGCAAGACTGCCTCGAAACGTATGGGATTGTTACCCGAGAGCGAATTTGTAAAAGGCTACCGTGGTCTAGACTCTAGAGACACGATTGCAAGAATAAAAATCTCAAATATTGATTTTTCTTTATTTTTCTCGATGTTGATTTGCAATAAAACTTTTTTTTTTGTTTAATCGCGTTGTTTTTATTATATTAATCATTTTTCAACCGAAAGATGTTTAAAATAAGACGATTTCAAACCGAAATTATTAGTTTTATTTCAACTTAAATATTTTAATAAATCTTTACCGTGACTAATTGTGATATGTTATTTAGCTGCTACATATTTATAATTTTTTAACTATATAATATGTACATAGATTTTAAACTTATATAGCCTTAATAATAAACGTGGAGTAAGGTCGGAGTAATTTTACCACTTTTTGTTTCTGTCTGTCAACTTTAATAGTTCTTGTCACGGAAAAAGACAAAGCATATTTTCACTACTCCGACATTACTCCACGTATATTAATAAGGCTAATAGGGTAAGCGTGTAGGTACTGGTTTATACTAAATGTACATACAAACCTACATATTTACAAAGTTACTAGAGTATTTTTGTTGAGTTATTGAGATTTTCTTTTGAATATAAATAGAGTGGCTATGTTCCTATCTAATTAACTGACAAAATAAGGGTTCATTTTACCTTTTGAGATACGGAACCCTAAAGCGATAAAAAATGTATAAATGGGCTTTTTTATTGCTATTTTTTTAAAGGTTTTTTTTAAATAGTTATGTCAGAAATAGATAATTGAATATTCTTTGGCACAGACCAGATTATTTATTATTTTGTTTAAATTTATACTATGATTATTTGTTTGTAAGTATCTATAATTAATAGGTTCTGAGTTCCGAGACTATTAAAGCAATTTTGATAAAACTTGCATATACCCGAGGATTCAATGTTTCCTCAGTTAAAGATTCTAAACTTTTAAAATTCACGCGGTTTGTTAACATACCTAGTTACATTTAACCTGGTCGCGTATTAATCCAAGACGTTTAAACTATGTTACAATAGTCTTAGTCGCGAGGAGACCGGGTAAAATGTAACTAAATTCTAATTTATTTCTATTCTTACTTCTTTTTATATATTATAACCAGTACATAATTATAATTAAAAGCTAATATCGATTATTTTAATCGATCGATCTACAGTTTTAGGCCGGTTTACTACTCGTTGATTAGTTCCATTAATATAACACATTTTAATATACATTTCAAGTAACTTAGCACTTAGAATAGTATTAAGTATTAAGGACTTAGACTGGCTCTCGTTTCCCTCATATAAACTTCTCTAGTTTAATTTTTAGTATTTGCCTCCGGAGCATTTAATTTTATTTATATAACACTGTTATGTTGTTACGCATGCATGTTTTTCTTTTTTTTTCATGTGTTTTTTTTTTAAATTTGGAATACAAATAGGTCTTGGCATGCATAGGTACAGCAAAACTGAGTAATTATACAAAATGCTTTGAAGGCAATATATTCAAGAACTTAAGGAAATATGTTTGTATGGAGAAGCGCAAGCTCGTATAAGCCCTTTAGGAATATAGACATATTCCTATATCATAGTTATACAGGTGAATTTTTTAGACACCTCTTGGAAATAAAGTGCTCTAAAATACTCGAGATTATAAAATAAATTATTTCCTTTTGCCTGCCTTTTACTTCCGATATCCTAACTATCCTTATAAAACATTTAATAGTAGGTATACTGCATTTCATCATTAAAATTTAATTTAGTGCATTGCAATTATCGTGAATTATTATTATTAAAATTGAGAATTATTGTTATAAAAGTTGAGAAATATTATTTTTAGATTTATTTGATGTCCAGTACCCAAGTATGTGTGGGCAAAAATACTCGAGATAGCCATTTTTAATCTTTTACTAAGAATCCACTGTCTGTCTGTCTCGTGAACCGTGATAGCTAGACAGTTGGATTTTCACAGATGGTGTATTATTGTTTCGGTTTTAACAACAAAAACTTGCAATGGCACGGGTTTTTTAGAAATCGTGATGAGAGCAGGGCTAAGTGAACTTTATCTCAGAGAGGTGATAAAAGTTCCATCCTGTATACCTAGGAAGGCATAATAGGCATCTAATAATCCCTGTTGCGGATATATTAATTTAAATATAGATAGATATATCATAAAATATACAATACACACATATATTCATTAATTATATACTTGACTAAGGGTTGATTTTTGAATCTACAGAAATAAATGATTTGTCAAATAAATTCGAATACAACCAATTTTAAAATCCTTTGACGTTCGATTTAATTTTAAAAGATTAACGTTTTTACATTTGATTAGACAAATATATTTTATCTGTAGATTGAAAAACTAGCCCTAAATAATATTCTTATTTTATGTAACTTACTTAGCAATAATGATCTATTTTTCGATAATAACAGGTACACAAACGGTTTAACAATACGTTGATATGTTTTGTATAGTTTTAAAGTTAACTTTTATTATGTAATTCAATTAGTTTATAATCATTATTAATTAATATAGTTGACTTTGAAATTGGCAAAATCGATTTCAATTTTTTATATTGCCAATGCAATGTAAAAATTGTAAAAAATACGGGGCGCAAAATGGAACTAGCCTTAGAGATATAAGAAATCTTGTAATTTTAAAATTCAATACCTACTATTAATTTCAATTTATTTTTGAGAATAAAATGTTTGGGCGCTATATTAGTAACGCCATCTAGGAATTAGTTATTGAATCATTATAAGTTTGATGGTAGTCTTAACTGGCGGCGCCCTACGGTTTCACCCGCGTAAGTCCCGATCCCGCGGAAAAATTGGGATAAAAAGTAGCCTGTGTACTGCAAGTCTACAGCTATTTTCATATTGAGTTTTATTGCAATCGGTTAGGCAGTTTGTGCGTGATAGCATCAAACACAGATACAAGCAAACTTTACTTTAGTATGATGATTATAATTTTTATTTGAATTTCAATAATTATTTAAACATCGGACAAGTTAATTGGCAAAATTAATATCAAAATAACATCTTAACCCTAAAATTTATATTACAATTACAATTATTTACAATTTAATATTTACTATAGGTATAATAATAAATTCACTATATTTATTTTATCGATGACACGAATCAAGGCGCAGCCTTATATACTCGTATTTATTTAAAAAAATCGAAATAATAAATTAATAATAAAAAATCTATATTATCAATTTTATAAATAAATCAAAATTAATATAGCCCGCATTTTATTTCAAACCAATAGGTACCTACCTATCTAATGTGTTTCTATAGAAGGATAGACTTTTCAAAAGCAACAATTTTTGAGTTTATTTTAAAGTTGAAAATTACACTAAAATCCTCCAGTTATTATGTTTTGTTACCCGACTACGGCGAACCCACAAGGAAGGGTAATGTTATTTATCTAAAGAAACGAGTTTCGAATCACTTTAAGCGCTATATGTTATATTTTAATTGGATAGACAATTTATTTCAAAGACTTTAAAACGAACATATCAAACACGACTTTTTTGCTTAACTTGTGTACTTATTCCCTTCCGTTTTTAACCAAACCTACTACCGCCCAGGTGGGATTTGAACCCACAACCTCTGGGTCACCACGCGTTTTTAACTGCGCTACGTACGCAGTTAAAAAACTTCTAATTTTAGAAAATGACTTTATAGAAAAGGCCTTTTTGAAGAAAAACACTTATCAGAAAAGGTCCTTTATAGGAAATAAACTTATTAATAGAGACCAGTTTTGCTTTGAAAACCATTCTAATTAATAACTTCGTAGAAAAGATCCTTTTCAGAAAATGTTATTTAGAAAAAAAGTACTCTTCATGAAGATGACTTTAAAAGTCAAAGTCAAAATTAGTTTATTCACTGAGAGCAATATTATGTATATGTTACCGGAAATGTATGAAATCTAGGAATTGTATATGTTATAGGCAATGTGTATAATGCAGGCATTTTATACATTTCCTAGGTATTGTATAGAATGCCGGGGTCGTCCAGGCAATGTGTGAAATGATATTGAATGTTCAAACTATTTTACACTTTACCTAGGAAATGTATGGAATACCTAGGCATTGTATAGAATGCCGGTTGACGCATAGGTAATGTATGTAACGTGTTTTTTTGCGTAGACAGCGTTTCGATTTTTATACATCACGCCTTTTTTATTTACAGAATAAGGCGCCTTGGCGACCGCTGCCGCGGCACGCTCGCTTCGCTCGCTCGCTCGCCATAGCGCTGCGTGTGATCATGTTCTAACATTAACCTAACCTAACCAAGTCGGGGTGCTCCGTTTAGTTTTTCCGTGCTTTAGATAGTTAGATAGCAATTAGCAGGGGGTTTGGTACGTATTCGAATAAGTATCTAATATTAAAATATTTACAGTTAAAATCCCGATGCTATCTAACTGTCTAAAGAACGGAAAAACTAAACGGAGCACCCCGACTTGGTTAGGTTAGGTTAATGTTAGAACATGATTACACGCAGCGCTTTGGCGAGCGAGCGAAGCGAGCGTGCCGCGGCAGCGGTCGCCAAAGCGCCTTATTCTGTAAATAAAAAAGGCGTGATGTATAAAAATAGCACTTTATATGAAATAAATGTTAATAATGTTTTTATTTATAGTATTAGGCGCTTCGGC
Organism: Idaea biselata; assembly: GCA_958496205.1. NCBI lineage: Eukaryota > Metazoa > Arthropoda > Insecta > Lepidoptera > Geometridae > Idaea > Idaea biselata. Next base: position 1,699,347 of record OY292399.1, read on the forward strand.
GACCGCTGCCGTCGTTCATTATACACATTGCCTGATGCGCTTCGGGCATTTTATACAATACCTAGGCAATGTATGAAATGAATCGTATTATACACATTGCCTGAACGTTTTAGGCAATGTATACAATGCCTAGGCATTCTATACAATGCCGGATTATGGATTACGGAATGGCGACCTCATTTAGGAAATGTGTAAAATAATTTATCAAAGACAATTTTATACATACATTTCCTAGGAAATCTACATATATCCTAGGGATTGTATACAATTCCTAAAGGCACCTAGGAAATGATATTATAGACAGGATAAATGTGGGTAGATGGAATTATGACGATGCGGTTTAGTGTATTTGATGTGTGTAGATGTTAAGTATTAGTTATACATATTTTATTACCATTATGTGAGATAATACGGAGCACCCCGACTTGGTTAGGTTAGGTTAATGTTAGAACATGATTTCACGCAGCGCTTTGGCGAGCGAGCGTGCCGCGGCAGCGGTCGCCGTAGCGCCTAATACTATAAATAAAAACATTATTAACATTTATTTCATATACAGTGCGATTTTTATACATCACGCCTTTTTTATTTACAGAATAAGGCGCTGCGTGTAATCATGTTCTAACATTAACCTAACCTAACCAAGTCGGGGTGCTCCGTTTAGTTTTTCCGTGCTTTAGATAGTTAGATAGCATCGGGATTTTAACTGTAAATATTTTAATATTAGATACCTACCTATTCGAATACGTACCCCCCCAAACCCCCTGCTACCGACCAATATTCTGAATTCAACTCATTTCCGATTGCTGCTTAGGAAATATATAGAATTCCTAGGAAATGTGTATAATATAAATTATTTTACACTTTTCCTGTGGATTTTAGGCAATGTACACACTTCCTAGGAATTCTATATAATGACGGATTACATACATTTCCGGTAACATATACAAATACACGACCATATTTATCATGCATTCATTTATTTAAAAAGGTTCTGTTTAGAAAATATCTTTCAGAGACATTTTAGAACAGGTCCTTTTTAAAAAAGGTCACTTTCAGAAAAAAATAGTTTAATTAACAAAACATTATTTTTGCTTAGAAAACGAGTGGGTTATACTATCTAAAAAACGTTACCTCAATAAAACTCCAGAAACTCCTATATCATAACCTGATATCATCATCGAGGCTGGACTCCGCGAACGAAGAAGCCAGTTCCTCGAAGGACATCCCGTCGAGGGTCATACTGACGGAGGAGATGCTTCTGAACAACGCCTCGGGGTCGAGGTCTTCGGGGAGCTTGGTCAGGAATTGGGCGGCGGATATGAAGTCCATTGCTTTCAGTTCCTCTTGGTATAAGTGGAGAATTCCTGGGGAAAAATAAATTGAAATGATTAAATTTGATTGGTTAGCAGAAAATGATTATTAAATATCTATTCAACACTGAGGTATCCACTTGATATAGTTTGTCGACCTTATGTTTTTCTTTTTAGGGTTCCGTACCAAAAGGGTAAAAACGGGACCCTATTACTGAGACTTCGCTGTCTGTCCGTCTGTCACCAGGCTGTATCTCATGAACCGTAATAGCTAGGCAGTTGAGTTTGCAATATGGCGTTGGTGGTTCGTCATTGAATTTCGATTTTGTTATCACTCGCACTTGCAGGACTAATACGAATCAGTTGACATAAGAATTATTAAAATCGGCCACTCCGTTTGGTCCCTAGCTATAGCGACATAATGTCAAGAATAATGTAAAATTTATTCAAGAAAACTTACCTAATGCAGTATTAAAGAGAAAAGTGTCTCCATCTCTTAGAAAAACGTCCCAAACTCTGCACGTTGCGTCCAATGGCATTGCCTTGGCAAATGCTGTGTATAACCATTCTAGTAAATAGAGCTCGGGGGCGATTGTGTCCGCTAAGTTCGGCAGATTGTGATGAAGTAGTGCCGTGTAGGCTTTCCATAGTCGCTGAAATATATAAGAGACAACTAAGTACATTGAAAAGCATTACCAGATGTAAATATATCAATTTACAAGTCCTGATCCCGCGGGAATATCGGGATAAAAAGTAGCTTATGTGTTAATCCAGATCTCCAGCTATCTGCATACCAAGTTTCATCGCAATCGGTAGTTTTTGCGGGAAGTAGTACCAAATCTTCTCTTTTACTTACTAACACACAAACTTTCATATCTATAATATTAGTAGGATAAGTTTGGAGTGACTAGAATGTTTTAATCTAAACGACAAACTCAACCCTTGAAGTTTTATTCTATCACTATCTTATGTTGATTAGTAACATATTTTGTCTTCCATGTCAATAAAGAACAGTAGAGGCCTTAACATTGAACCTTGTGGTACACCGTAATCTAAAGAATCTTTTAAATCCAAATGACGTTGCAATTTGAACCGTATAGAGTAAAGGGTGTAATGAAAGCGACCCGATTGATAATTCTGCTTGACAACTTCCTAATAAGCTTAAATTTTAGAAAATTTATTTAAAAGGAAAAATAGCATTCAAAAATTTACACTTGCGGCGAAGCTTGAACTCGCGTCTTTGGGTCGGTACCCCAACGTCTGTTCCAACTAGACTACGCAAGTCCTCACAGTCTAGTTCGCAGTCAGGCTAGCCAGTCAAGTCCGCAGTCTAGTTGGAACAGACGTTGGGGTACCGACCCAAAGACGCGAGTTCAAGCCTCGCCGCAAGTGTAAATTTTTGAATGCTATTTTTCCTTTAAAATAAATTTTCTAAATAAAATACCCTTGAGCTAAATACAAAAATTAAAAAGAAGCTTAAATTTCTTCAATAAACACAATCAAAAGCTTTAGTCAAATCGTTTCTTCAGTTTCAATGACCGTGATTGTAAAGTGTTTTTAATGAGTTTAAGTACAACAAATTAGTAAATATAAAGAAGCATAAAAGTACCTGCATAGCAGCCCCGTCTCTCGTAAAGGCTGCCCTTAAAACTGGTCCGTCGAGTAAATTGGCGAAACAAACGAAAGCTTGTGGTGCTTCCATGTTTAGTATTAATACTGCTGCTATGAACGACATACCCTGAAATCAATAAATAGATGCATTAGTATATTGAATTACAAAAATATTAAAAACAATCTAAAAAAGTAATTCAGAATATAGAGGAAATTGAAAGAAGGGAAGTTGGTTCAGGACATAAGCATAGAAACTTTGTGCATAGAGGTTTTTTTTAAATATAATAGGTATGTTTGGAAAGATTTTGGAGTTATATTATGACTGCCACAGAAAGAGATGTTAAAATTATATGATAAAATGTATAAACTCACCTGAATATACCCAATATCGGGCCTATAACAAACATAAGCGGCCAATAGTTCGTGTAGCACATCGAAATAAGGTCCGCCTGGTTGAAATATACACAAATGTGGGAACGTCCGCGCTATATCTAACTGTATCAACTCCATAGAACATTCATCACTGTACTCCAGCAAATTAGGATTTGATTTCGAACAACATTTCGCAGGAGTTTCACTTGTAGTTGGTTTGAGTTCTTCACTTGCAGAAGATTTAAGATTCTGTTCACTGAAATTCCTTGGGATAGATAGGCGAGATTTATCTTTTTCTTCGGACGATGTGTCATCGTCAGTTTTAGCTCTTTCTTCTTTATCTTTCTTACAACTACACTTTTCTTTGGCGTTAACTTTTAATCGTTTTCTTCTTAACTGTGCTTCGTGGAGTTTCTGTTTTGCTTTCGCAACGAGGTCTTGGTAGACATCGTGTGAGATTTTGAGTTTGTTTTCGATGGCGAGTTGCCAGACGCGCCCACGAATAGCTGGGGGAAGCCCGCTCCACCATAATTCTAGGGTGCGTTTTGAGTTTTTTCTGTAAGTAGTAAATTTTGACAGTTAATAACAGTAAAACTTAATTTAAGTCCCATATTGCGAGGCAACAAGATGCCTCGACATGAGGGTTTCAAACAGTACCTACTTTTCCTTCAAATCGTGTTGAATTCTTAAGTAACTCGGAGAAGCAAATATATTTACTAACTACACGATATTAAAATTACCGTTAAAGTTAATTCATCTCTTCGCAAGCAAAATATACAAGTTCGAATATCGTCGTGGCTTCTTGATATGCCTTTTGCTTAAAAATATTTTTACGCAATTAAAGATAACGAAGAAAAATTAAAATGTTGTTCTTATTTTCATGCACAGACTAATTAACGTTAAATAAACAGACATAATATGCGATATTATTAAACTCGGGGTTACTAACTCGTTTATATTGACACAATAACATGACCTCTGCGCAATTACCCTGAGGTCATTGCCTGCAACAATAAGGCAAACTGTTTACTTTAGTTTCTTTGCTAATTAGGGAATGGATCTTGTCAATAAGGAAAACTAAGAATTCAAGACGTGTGTAGGTCTCAAAAGTCATAATAAAAATCAAAATCTCGACTGAATGACTGAACTATCGAGTATATCAACGCACAGCCTAAACCGCTAGTTCTAGAGACATGAACTTTGGAGGGCGAGTTCGTTGATCCTTTTTAGCGGAGGTATCCACAAGGAAAGGGTTTTTGAAAATTCCTAAGGGGGTCGTGAGTTACGCGAATGAAACCGCGGGTCACAGCTTGGGGTACCATAACCAGTTCAACCCATTTGTATGGAAACGTTCTATCACAGTCTACCTAGGCGGTTCAGCGCTTCTTACAGTTATCCAACTTCCATACAATGTTTACAGGTCACATAAGTTACAGAAATGGTTACATAAGTTGTAGAAAATGTCACATAAGTTGTAGGAAAGGTCTCATAAGTTGTAGGAAAAGTCACATAAATTGTAGGAAAGGTCTCATAAGTTGTAGAAAAGGTCTCATAAGTTGCAGAAAAATGTAGAAAATTTGACATGTGTCTTCTCAAAGACTGTTTTCAGAAAACAGACAAGTTTGCATACTATTACAACTTTCTATTATGGTTTTACAAAGATCCATGTTTCACTGTATGTCCAAGTTGTATACAAGATCATTGCGGTTAGAAAACAAAACAATGATCATCCATATGTATTGTTGTGGACTACATATATCGAATACAATGGAACTGTTTGTTTACTATCATTGTCTAGTTTAGATAACTGTATGTCTTCTCGTAGAGCGGTTGACTGGATTACCGTTCTTATTTTATTGTTAGTAGAAAATTGTTTCCTATTGTGAAGGTTGCTTTATTTATTCTAACAAATAAATATGATATAAACTATAGGTATTTATCGGAACATTAAACAACCGATAAAATGGCCAACTTCAGTACCTAACAAAAGCACTTATTTTCACTAGATTATTTTATAATCGAAGCGAATCACCGTAAGTTGAAAGTAAACTGTGACGCCATAGAAAATAGCCAAGACTAGTGGTAGTTTTAATAATTTTAATGCATTTTGTCTAAAAATACTTTTAGTTTAGATTTTTCTTCTGTCTTCGCAATCTTGGATTGAAATTTAACTCATTATTAGGTTAAAACCGAATCGCGTTGCTTTTATTAAGGGGAAAGGATACCTACTCTTTTCTCTATACAAACGTAGTCGACTGTTTCCTTCCTGGAAAAAGACATAAGAGAAAATATGTCTATGCCATCAATCCTACATCAGCCATGACTATGACCATGCCCCTACGTTCAGGAAGGAAACAGTCGACTACGTTTGAATGGAGAACGGTTAGGTATCCTCCTTTTAAGCATTTTTCAACGCTCCGTATCAACATCCCGAGAACTTAACGAAAAATCTACAGTTTTAGTAACTTAGATCTGATATTGCAAAGAAATTTTAGTAATCAAACTTACTGGTTCTGCCAATCAGGCAGTATATTCTGCGTCCATTCCCTTGCATGTCTCGCTAACCGTTCCTCAAGGCGCAACGACTGCTGTAGTCTCGCCAGTCTCGCTGCAGCCTCCTTCTCCACCCGCCGTCTCGCCGCTTCCACCATCCGGGCATGTTCCGCTTTATGCCGCAAAGCCTCCTCCGTTGTCTTAGCCGGGAGATTCGAAGGCCTGAAAATGCGCGAAAACGGCGCGGTTAGACATAGTAACATTGTGTCTTCGTCCGTAGTGTGGACTGGAATGTGTTTGAATGAGGAAAATTTATTGTTTTTCGCTTTGAAGCCGTTTTGTTTATTTTGTTTGACGTTAAAAAACTAATATTTATCAAGTTGGTTGTTACGTATTGTGGTTACAAGTACGTATGTTTACATTGCTGTGGTTCTATTACACGTATCATTTTATAATTTAGAAAAACATATTTGTTTCCTATGGCCGCCTGTAACGATATATAAGGTTTCGTACCCAAAGGGTAAACCGGGACCATATTACTAACACCTGTATTTATAGACAAATCTAAGTGATTAGTTAAGCAATGCTCTGTCTCGCTCTTATTTGTGACTTTAACGTCAACAAAAATGTGACAGACACATTACTGAGACAAGTTATTACTTAGAATTGACTATAAATACGAGTGTAAGACTCCGCTGTCCGTCTATCTGTCACCAGACTGTATATCTTGAATCGTAATAGCTAGATAGTTTAAATTTTCACAGATAATGTATTTCTGTTGCCGCTATAACAACAAATACTAGAATAACCAGAATAACGAGACAAAAAAAACACGACAAAATGGGACAAAATAACGTGTTTTTGTGACAATGGTAGAGAACACTGTGTGCGAATCAGATTTGCACTTGGCTGTTTTTAAATTAACTATTACAGCTATTTTGACGTTCAACGCACATCTCAAACCAAAGACAAGAGTAAAAAGACTAAAAAGTATACCAGAAAAGTCAAAATCTATACATTCCACAGTAAATAAATATTGTGAACTGTATCCAAGCTAAGTACAAAGTTCTCAAACGCTTCGAAAATAAAGAATAAACAATATAATCGATTTTATTACGGTTTCGGCTGACCTAAATAAATAATTAAATAAGAGAGAGGCCTGAAACAAACCCACTTACGTAAAAGTAGGTAGAGTTTGTTTGTAGAATTGGAATAACTAAGCTAACACATTTATTTAAACTTACACGATTTCTGGGCTTCAATATTATTAGAAATAAATATCAGTGAGATAATGTAATTGGCTTTCTATTTCTTAAAATTTATTACTATTCTTGTGTAACAGCTGTTAATTTTCCCAATAAATAAAGAACTTTGTAGTTCTATTTATTTTTTTAGACTAGACTTGTGTCTAGATCGCGTTTTTTAGATAACTTTAGATTAAAATTAAAGACATTTTTCGGTTTTAACCGCGTGGTGTTTATTACTTTTAGCATTGCTTCAACGCTTTAACGTTTCGAGACCTTTCCAGGTCTCTTCTTCGGGATTGACAATCAATGATGAGCGGTGAGCGTTGAAACAATGGTAAAAGTAATAAACACCACGCGATTAAAACCGAAAAATGTTTTTAATTTCAATACAACATCACGATAACAGAAGAAAAAAGCGGTCTGCTATATGTACATGCATATATGCACACACTATAGTAACAGCTGCGTCTCGGTAACGGTGTCGCGAGTCCAGAGATTTTATCTCAAAGCTAAAAAGCTAAAACCCGACTACGAATATAAAAAAGAGGGTCTAAAAAATAAAGTTTGAAAAACTAAAACTCGACTTCGTAAATAAATAAAAAATGGGGGTCTAAAAAGGGCAAAACAAGAAGATAATTATTTAGATTGAAATCCAGAAATGCATTGGTACAAAAACTTATAACACCCCTCTTTTTCCGTCGGGGGTTAAAAATGGTCAAGGTACAGCCGTGGTCGTACCTACTGTATATATCTAGTGCCTACTATGTCTGTATTTATAGAGGTATTCCTATCACCCACATAATGATAGTTGGTATACAGTAGGTACGACCACGGCTGTACCTTGACCATTTTTAACCCCCGACGGAAAAAGAGGGGTGTTATAAGTTTTTGTACCAATGCATTTCTGGATTTCAATCTAAATAATTATCTTCTTGTTTTGCCCTTTTTAGACCCCCATTTTTTATTTATTTACGAAGTCGAGTTTTAGTTTTTCAAACTTTATTTTTTAGACCCTCTTTTTTATATTCGTAGTCGGGTTTTAGTTTTTTAAACTTTATTTTTTTTATTTAATACTTTTCTGATTCCTGATCGGGTATATATATATTATATATTATATTATATATACCATCTAATACCTACTCAAACGTAATGTTGGTTTGTTATTAACTTATTGTGCAACTTTATTATGGACCACGCGAGCTGTACGACCGCAATATTATACATATTTTGACTTAAACAAAACGATATATATAGATATATATATATATATTTAAAATGTGCTCGACAATACCTTTCTTTTGATACCTAACATGCGGTGATTATATTAATTTTATTTTTTTCGAGGGTAGAATCTGAGGTTTAAATTCCGTCATATAATATTTTGATAAAATGTATATACCCTACGACATCCGGCCTATTATTACGAATCTATTGACCCCTCATTCATTAAAATCGGTTCAGTAGTTTAGGCGCTACGGTGGAACATACAAACATACATACATACATACATAGACTGCCAAAAACATTACCCTTCCTTTTGGCTTCGCCGTAGTCGGGTAAAAAATAAGCGTGCCGCGCTAAAAGAAGTTTACACTTCAAAAAACTACAAATTAATTAAATCTAAGGGTATCTAGATCTACAGACTGCAGACTCAACCTTCTTCTTCAGAAGTTTCTCGCGACCACGGCCGATGTAACCAAAACCGAAACGTCGAGGTAATTCAAGTCTAAAGTTATCTACAAACGCGATCTAGACCCGTAATTCTTCTAATAACACCTAAGCCAAGTTTTTCATAGATAAATTAATGAATATGATTATGAAATTGATGTAATATGCATGCACATCTCATTAGAAGCACGCTAAATAAACATGATTACAGCAATTTAAACGTGGCTAAGGTTCTGTTAATTATACAGGGTTATTGGTCAAAAAACGTGTAGAGGGTAGTTTTCTACATCAAAAGGAACAACTTTTCTTTTATGACTTTGAGAAATTCGAACTTTTTATTTCGAAATTTTTGAGGTAATGTTTCACTGGAAAAAAAACAGCTGTTTTAGCAGTAAAGAAAATTATACCCTATTTCAGAATCTTAGATCAAAAATTTAAACAAAGTGTCAATTTTAAACGAGAAAGTAATTAAAGAGCTGTCGCTTTCAAAGCAATGTATGGGGTTTTTGTTTAAATTTTTAATATAAAATTCTGAAATATAGTATAGGGTTTAGTTAGATTATAGTAGTTCATACCAAATAAAAGGTCCTCGTCTGAAAAGATTTAGGTTAATTACTCTTACAAAATTACTAAGGAGAAGCTGATTTTCAAGTTAATTTTAAGCTCTAACTTTTCGGACACGAACACTTCGAATTTCCAAAAGTCGTAGAGCAAAATTTGTTCGTTTTGATGTAGAAAACTACTCCTGCACGTTTTTTTATTGAAATCTAATAACCCTGTAAGTATATCTATCTAACCTACGAATTAATTGAACAATCAATCGCAGACTGAGATAAATTGTACTTCGTAATTATTGCAATAAATCTTTACAATATTTATAAATGCGAAAGTTAGTGTGTTTATTACCTCATCAAGCAAAACTACTTTTTTGAACAGATTGCGGAATGTCGATAGAAAATTGTGGCGCACACGCAGTAGAAATCGTTAAAATATATTATATATTAGCAACGCCCCGCGGTTTCACGCGAAAGGCCCGATCCCGTGGGAATATCTACTAGTTTTTTTTAGTCCTAACTTATTTCAGTGGGATTGAGAAATATCTAAGCCAATGTCTAATTCTGTTTTTGCGAAATCCATAAGATTTTCGCGAAAATTCGTCAGAGTTAAAATGGCGGGTCAATTCATCAAATCAAATTATAGCAATAACCAATAAAATGTACTATTTGGAACCTTTTTTTTATCGTGGGAAAATCTTATTAAAACCACCAGGCTGCTCTCGGGGTAAGCGGCCCGGTAATTGGTAGCCAGGGTATACCCACGGTGTCCAACGCTCCGCGATTGCGGGAGCTCGTCGGAATACCTTTCGGAAGATCATCAACGAGCACTATTTAGTACCTGGTTTTCTGTTTATCATCCCGTAATTTAATAAAAGAATCAACTTTCATAAAAACTTAAGCCCTCTCAAAACATCCGGTGTATTCTTTTTTTTTATTAAAATCAGTAACATCGGTTGCAGCGAACAAATCGAGAACAACCCAAGGGCCCTAGAGCAGTCACGAACTCGCAAATTGCCGACTGCGATGTCATTACCATGGCATTTCCGCTTCTGACTGTACAATTTGTTTTTCACGGGCGGTACAGAGGGGTATGACTCCTTTATTGCAGTGGAACTTGTTATTACGGCTTGTCTGTGATTATTTCTGTGATAGATAATTCTGTGCTAGACTTTTGTTATGACTAGGGCGGTATGTCTAGATGCATAATTGCAAATGTGGAGACTTGTCAATTAAACGAACTGTATCGGATTGTGTTCATAAGCATTTAAGAAATAAAACTAGTAATGCGGAATGCCGATGATCGTGCGAAGGGGAGACGTATAAGTAGGAAAGCGGACCCCGGGCTCTCGAGAGGGATGCAATCGGGAACATCGTGAGCGATGATGATGATGCGTCCAAATGGCCTCACTAGAAGGGATGCTTAAGATCGTGCGAAATGGAGACGTAAAAGTAAGTGCAACCGTAAACATCGCTCGGATGATGATGAGTTATGCGAGAATAACGGGATAAAAACTAGCCTATGTGTTAATCCAGATCTCCAGCGATATGCATACACATTTCATCGCAATCGGTTCAGTAGTTTTTGCGTGAAGGAGTAACAAACATTAGGTATAGGTGCCGGTAAACATTTTGGATAATTCTGACGTGAAAGGGGTAAGTCTGCGTAGTACATTTACGTGCGACTTCTACGAAAAATCGACTACTACGCATCTGCCATTTTTTTCTAGATGTTAGCCGGGACCTGTACATTTTTCCAATCATAGAGATGTATGATTATAAGATTAATTGGAAAAAATGTAGTAACATAACACATAAACGTAGCTTAACACATAAAAGCAATCAAAGCACACTACGGTTTAATTAAAACCATCTACCTACTACGTTATATTTTCATAAACACACCCAAAGTCAAGCTAAAATAAAATTACGTGGCGTGTTGGGTTTTCCTAGGTAATTGGTGAGGTTGGTAAAACCTGAATTCGATATTAGCATAGATCGGTATCTTGGACGGTCACGCGCGGTGCGAGCGGTCAAGTGCAGGCAGACTGCGTGTCACTTGCATGCAGCTTGCAACGAAATAGTTGCTTGCTAAAGAAATCATGAAAGTAGCAAGCATTTTAGTGTCCATTTCACGAAAGGAGATTCATACACAGCGATATCTATCAACTTTGTAGTTATTAGGTATTGCCTGGTATTGGTATCCAAAGAGGCACGCAGCCAGCCTTTTGTTGGGTACCTACCATACCTAGGGACTAATTTTTGGATTTTTAATTTTAATTATTTTAGTGAATTATGTGTATGATGGTGTAATCTTTTTTTACTAGTATTTTAAAATAAAATCAATATATGAACTAGCTGTCTTCGTTGCGTTTTACCGTGAAGAAAACACATTTGTTGTATAGGAGCTTTTAAATATTTGTTTTATTTTGTTTGTGGTATTTTAGTGTCGTTATAGCGGCTACAGAAATACATTTTCTGTGAAAATGTCAACTAGAATCTAGAAAAGCGGCGCGGCGTGGCGCTAGACCGCTACGCCGCGCCGCTTTTCTAGATTACATGTTATCTAAAGGAGGACTACCAATATCCATGTTGTCCACAGGATATGTGGTTGGTGGGTTTCTCCATCGGCCCCAGCGAGGTTGTCGTTAGATCCTATCCAAGGAACGAACGGTGAGCGGCTTCATTGCTCCGGTACCAGTCTGGACAATCTGGTAGTGCCATTTGGGCAGCTCTCCGTTTAGAGAATCAAACTTACGTTTGAGGGCACGATCTGTCTAAAATAGATCCCTGACGGTTGCTCCTGGGAGTGGCCTGACGGTACAGCGGTCCCCTTTCTGCATACCCAAAGTGATCACCATATAAACAGGTCTAATTTGCAACTTAAAGCTATGAGCTGTCTAAACGCGCAAAAAACAAGATACTTGTAGGCAGCATACAGCTTGCATTATACAAGGCATAATAATTGAGACACATGGCGCGTACGCAACTCATCAACATAAGCCTCATTAGCATACAGCAACCCAGCAGGTGCATCTCTGCAACTGTGAATGTTGCATGCACAATATTTCATATTAATGAACCATTTCACCTAGTTGCGTCTGTTTTACTCAACGTTGTTCTGACATTTTGCATTTTACTCGAATTATATTTGTTTTAGTTCTACCACAGAGCTTGTTTAGTTTTTCAAAGGAAAGTCTATCTAGTCTTTCTCCATACAAACGTAGTCTACTGTTTACGGTACGGTAACATACCTACCTATATACCATAATGTCTCTATCCAGGGAGGAAACAGTAGACTACATGCGTTTGTAAAGTATGGAGAAGTCTTAAACCCTAAAGTTAGACAAAATATCGTCACGGTGTAGTATACAAATAACACAGCTTGGCACAATCCGCATAAGCGAAATACATTTTATTATTTTTATTTACCAGAGTTGGAGTGAGAATTTTTATCAATTTTATCATCTTGATTTTTTGAAAATTTGCTTTCAAAAACTTTAGTACCCGGCGGGATTCGAACCCGCGACTATTGGTAATCCGAACCAACGCGTTTGACCGCTTCGCCACGGGTAGCCAATTATCATCTTGCCTTCGACTTCATTTCCTTGTTTGTAGAGTCCTTTTAAAGTCATTGGAACTGGGATTGAATTTTAAAAATAAAGCCACGTTAAAACCTATCCACACGTCAATTGAGGTGATGATTTTGATGTGAAACATCTATAGGCGAGGGTAAACCTAAAATTTGTCATGGCGATACAGTGCGTGGCGACGCCTTGCCACGCTATATGTACTATACGTAGCGAGTCGATGTTTGACATCTGTCAGACGTCCCGTGACGGCTCACATATTGAGGTGATGCTTTTTCTTAAATTCGATGTTTCCCTTAGTGTTTTAACCTACACCACCCAGTCTTTAATTTTATACTAGACTAGAGCATAGTAATTTTGGCAACAAATACTCAATAGCCAAATAGGTGTACAGAATCCAATTTACGTCGTAATTTATTGTCTTGCGGCTGGCTCATTCGACCGAATACCCGCAACCTATCGAGACACGACGGCTTTACGATCGGAAACCACAAACAAGATTTACTTCTCACGTTGTAAGAACGTGCTTCAAATCGCAGTAGGTACCTAGTACCTAACCGCGTTTAATCTGATTATTTATCGTGAAAAAGAGGAGACGTAAAAGTAGGAAAGCGGACCCCGGGCTCTCGAGAGGGATCCAACCGGGAACATCGCTCGGATGATGATGATTTATTGTCAAAAATCCAATAATGAATAATAGAACAGTATTGTAGAAATACATATTATATAATTAGGGAGGACTTTAGACATTTACCCCTTTACTTATAAACGCTGATTAACAGATAACTAAGTTAAGTATCGTTTGCCTTTTACTGTGACATGAAGTTTTGAAGTACAAAGACAGAAACAAACGTTACATAACTGAATCATCTGCCATGGTCGTCTGTTAATCATCGCTTATTTATAAGTAAGGTGTTATCATTATAAAAATTTAAAGCTTAATTGTCGAAAACCTATGAAAAAGATAGGTTTCTAGTGTCTAAGTTCCAGAGGCAGCTTTTAGATTCCTAGAAGTACATGATTTGGAATAAAATAAAGAATTAGGTACCTAACTAATTATTCTCATGTTTAGTTTTGAGAAAGGCAGGTGCCTACTTACAGCGTCGAATACTTGCCCTAAAGCGTCGAATTGATTTTATACTGAAAGGAATGTAATTATGTTTTAATAAATAAATAATTGAGACATATTTTTAGCCAGTAATTTTATCCTGCCAATATTTAAAAGGTCTGCTGCTTCTTCACGTGAAATCTGCTAAACAGAATGCGATGAACGTTGACATGGAGAACTGGCATATCACATAGGCTACTTCTGGTATCGATATTATATGCGTGCGTTGAATATTATGAGTCCGAACTTATCTAAGCACCTATAGGTCAGTTGCGTCATTTTAAACTTCCCTAAAAATTTAAATATCCGAATAAAATGAGTAAATAATCATTCTGTTTATTTATGTAAACGTTTAAACCACTTATTAGAAATGTTAATTGGAAGAACTCATCAGAGCGAGTAGAAAACGTGAAAATAGTGTTTTATTGGGACATTGGATGTCGGTCAGTACATGACCGCACCTGTAACTTGAGCACTTAAATTAAAATGTAACTAGAATTGGAACAGAAGGGCATATTATATCACGATTAACATACTAGCACTATATATACTCGTATATTAATGTAATTTATAGATTTTTCTTCTGTTTTTGTTCTGAAATTAACATTAGATCCATCCTGAGGAAGGGACCTGTAAAGGTCTCGAAACGTTGAGCGTTGATATTATTATGCAGGCAATAAAGTAGACAGCTGAAAGTGTACTATTGTATATTACACTGCTAATATCGATCTTCTCGAGTCTAGAACGCGTAGCCATTTCCTTTCGGAAATTAATAACCTCTGAACCAAATTTTCATGAACTTTCAATAGGCCTAGAGACCATTAAACTAAATTGTTGGAAATTCGATTACACGGTGAATTCAATCATAATTTCTGTATCGATCGAGTTGAACGGCCTCCGCACTCGACTTCCATATTTACACTTGAAGTTTTACTAAAGGGATAGCTTGTAACGACCGACGTAATTACTTGGAACTATTCGTGGATTGTTAACAGAGAATTTCGATTAATTTTGATTGATAGATAAATTAATAACAAAATGTGTGAAGTAGGGTCACGTGGAAAGGGGCTAGGGAGCTCGACACACATGTTCACAGTGTATTTCTATGTTTTATTAAGGTTTTTAACTTAAGCTTCATTGGTATAGATAAAGTTTCATCGCAATCGATTCAGTAGTGTATTTTTTTATAAGCCCGCTAATTTATCCCACTAGGGTAGGCAGGGTTAGGCAGTAAGACGCCACAGGATCCTACTCCGGATTAGCGAATGTCCCGTGCCTTGAGACTGTGATGAGAACTGTGGTAGGTCATGTCGATTTCCTCAAAATGTTTTCCTTCACCGTAAGAACGCTTTAAATAATAGGTATGTAACATAGTAAAATAATAAGTTTACTTTTTAAAGACATTTGTTAAACACGTCGCGAATGTAAATAATTGTTGCCAGTTAGTCCAAAGCCTCCACTAATAAACCTATTTCAAAAGTGACTCACCTATCATGCTGTATCAGCGCAATAGAACTGGCCACTAGATCTTCAAACTGCTTCTCACTGGCGGAACTGCCTTGTCTCTTGTGATGGTGCGGAGTATTGGCTACTGATGAGGTTGGACTCAAGCTCTTTTGACTGTCAGCAGTTAGGGTCTTAGCTGACAGGTTGCCCTGAGACTTGTTTCCGAACAGTTTCCACGATATTGGCGTTGAGGACTCGGGGGATTTTGAACTGCTTTTCCATGGGAAAACTCCTCTGAAACAAAGAATTATTTCTTGTTAATAATATGGAATAATTTAACAGATTAGAATTATAAAAGTGTTATATTAACGCGTTGATTTCTTTTTACGTTTTCGGCATATAGGTACTCCATCGGTCATGAGGATATAATATGAAACGCATATGGCTAGATTAGACGTGCATGAAGTGCAATGTAGAGGAATACAGAGGTGGTAGAGAACAAATTGAGGATATGAGATGGGTGTGAATGACAAGATTACGGCTAATAGAGGAGAATAAAAGATGAAGACGTACTGAATATTCAGATGCCGAGTAAATTGAGATAAAGGTATGAGAAGGAAAAGATTCAATTTGTCATCATAAATGTAAACGGAGGGACTGTATCATTCATTACTTATTTTATTACAGCAATGATCGTAGTAATTTAACAATGTCTGCATTTAGATGCCAAGGACTTGCAAAGCCGTCCATACCTAACTATAAAAAGGCAAGCTACCGATCTTTAAAATTTTCAAGTCGCTTGAAGGCCTCTCTAACTTTATGTAGGGTTTTTAAATAGTACCTACCTAATTAAAATGGTTTGTTAGTACACAATTTAAACTCACACAATATAAGTATCGCACATTATGGAACACGGTTCTTTATTTCCCTCTATTACATTGAGATGAGTAGTGAACGCTGGCATTGTGTAATGAAATGATAATGGTGCAGGCGTTTCGCGTGTGGGTCGAAAATATGATAACAAGACCAATTGCTTGTTTTTAAGAGAATTTTGTTATACAAATAACAATTCTGAAATTAAACTCATTTTTCCTAGTAAAAATGGCAGAGGAAACAGTCGACTACATTATTATAAGGAGAAGTAGGTAGTAGGTTCTTTCCTCTTAAGGTAATATAGAAGATTAGCTGCGTCCCGTGGTTTTACCCGGGTAAGTCCCGATTCCGTCGGAATATCGGCTTATGTTACTCAGGGTGAAAGAATTTTTGAAATCGGTCCAGTACACACACCCAAATAAAAATCTTTTCTCGTTATAATATAAGTATACCTAGATTATGAAGATTCTGACAAAATTATAAGAAAGTGAGACACAAGAACCCAAATAAAAACAGTGAACGAACCAACATAAAACTAGTCACTACCTTATACAGTAGCAGAGCTAAGCCCTGTTAAATTATTCAGCATTCAATATCATACGGCCAATGTCATCGGTCCACTCTTTGTGATGGAGCTCCATTTATCAATGTCAGATGGCGTGATGCTTAGTGGACATTCGTAAAAGAAAACATATAACTCATAACCACGCGGTAGCTAGCTCGAGTTGCGACGTCGCTCGTATGCGCCAAAACGTATCTCTCGTATAGCTTTAGTTATATTGCTTATTAGGTAAAACTGTTATTACTAATATGAAGTGCAGATTACTACTAATAATTATTTTTTGTGTTGTAAAAGTTACCTATGCGTGTAAACAAAACTACCAAAATGAAGGCAAAAGAATTTGATTCCAGTCGAGTGCAAGTATTTATGCTTAAACATTTGTGTCTTGTGTTTCTATGTATGTATTTACAAAAGAAAAAATAAATGTACCTAAGTATCATATCCGTTGTCTAGTCACCGTAACACAAGCTTAGTAGCTTACCACGGGGCTAGATTAGATTGCGCTGTGTGTTGTTTAGTGTTGTTCCCAGAATTTATGTATTGGTGATCCAAAACTGACTAGAATATTATCAAGACAAAAAAAACCCTTTTAACGTGACGAGGTAATTAAAAAAAATATTCAACGTGACTTACAAAAACTTCATTTCAATAGTTTCATAGCAATCCGTTCGCAAAATTAAGTAAAAAAAATAACTAAGAACATTTCCATGGAAGTAGCAGTTACGCAAGTCTAAATGCATGTTTCCTACAATTGTTCTCGAGACTAATCTACAAGTTGGAACGTAAAAACGCGCGGGAATCTT
Source organism: Idaea biselata (assembly GCA_958496205.1). Taxonomy (NCBI): domain Eukaryota; kingdom Metazoa; phylum Arthropoda; class Insecta; order Lepidoptera; family Geometridae; genus Idaea; species Idaea biselata. The sequence goes on from OY292399.1 coordinate 1,716,984, forward strand.
GCGCGGAGTTGCGCGCGCGCAGCCGGTGCCGGGCACCGCATGGTACGTGCTGGTACGAGACGCGTAGATTCGACCCTGTTGACTTTAGATCTCATGTCGAATGCGAATGTGGGACACTTCTGTTCAAATACTGAGAAATATGCGGATTATCTCACAGCAAATGCTAATGTATGTATGCCAAAACATATCATGTATAGTTATAGATAGATAGATAAATGATTTATTCTTGGTAGAATAAAACTTAATTTACATAAATATATTAGAAAGAAAATCTTAAATCTATTGTGGCATAATGGGCGGTCTTATTGCCTAAGTGCGAACTCTTCCAGGCAACCAAAAATATGAACTTATAACATAATTATATGGCTTATTTATGATTATAGCACGAATGTGCGATCCAAGTGAACTCTGATTCAATAAAATAAATAGGTACCTAAATATTGCACGACGTTACACACAGCGCTATCTAACCCCAAACTAAGCACTAGGCTTGTACTATAAATACTAAACAATGGATACATACATATTATTAACAACATGTTGGATCTGCTCATCAAATTAAATTGAACTTTAAGGTGAAATCTCCGATTTCCAAACAATTGTACTTGTACACACAATACCTATGAGTAGGTACAATCGAATAAAATAAAACGCAATTGCCGAATTATTGCTACAAAATACATAGTACAGTGAGTACAGTCTACTGTTCATTGTGTAATAAATAAACGTATACAATATACGGAGAAAAAATGATATTTCTTGTATCTACCTACTGGCAATAAAAAACCAAATAACCTTGCTATTTTAACATGCATAGCATATGTATTCGTATGGTTAAAAACTTAATGCAGATTCAATCCACAGATTTAACTTAACTATCATACTAAATTATCGGCCGATGGACTGTAACTGGAACTATCGATCGATTTCATTTCTCTAATACTTCGACCAAGTTATCTTGTACAGCGACTGGTAGCGCTAGTCTACTACGAAATCTACGAAATCCTATAAGTCTATCTTTAGTTCTGATTTTGTCCGCCTGAACGAATAACTCGGTGGCACTATCTTCTATCTACACAGGTGGAGTAGTTACGAAATAATGTTCGTTTTGAACCAAACGTCAGGTGTTTCAAATGGTAATCTATCAGTTCCGGTATTACGTAGAGCAGAACTAATTCTCTCCGCTGATTTTATGATGGATTAGGAACGCTGAAATATCATCACGCTATATTATCTAAGAACATGGACCGAAAGCACCCGAAAGTGAATAGAACTTGCGGACTTACTTACAAAAATCTCGTTATCTAATACATAGCCGCTTGTTAGCTATGTCCCTAATTAGCTCTTATTTACTGCAACAAAAAAACTTTACTTATGAACGCTACATAACGCCTTGCTAGCTATTCTGTTGATTACGAACGTTTTCATATATTTTTATTATCGGATGATTTTTGAACGAAATCGTTTATTCTTTTTGTCAATTTTTCATATTTATCTGTCAAAATAAAGATTTTGTTATTGTCAATGTCAAATTTCTAACGTTTTTCGCAAATGCCAAAAATCAGCTGTTCCACAGCCGCATAGTCTTGAATCACATCCTCATATACTTACTATCTTCTTAGATACGCAATATTCTGGCGGGATCAGGAACTACACGGGTGCAACCACGGGGCAGAGACACAGCAAGTCTTAAATAGTCTCGTTTTTTTTCTTAGTATGTATTGTGAAATTGTTTTTTATTTATTTAGGTATGTTTGTTGCTGTGTGCTTGTCCTAATAAACATATTTTCTTTCTTTTTTCTAAATAATGTACCTAGTAGTCATAATGGGAATGGTATGCGATGCGATGAGCGTTCTCTGTCTACGTTATGATGTTGGAGCCGAGCTATGTGGGGTCAGGGAGCAAGCGTATTCGTGGGACCCGTTTTAATGAGCGTGAGTGTTCGACTCGTAAAACTTGCAGTCACTGAACCAGATATATACTACTTGTGAAGTTTGAGGTTTTTGTCGACTGTTGTACCTTTAAATATAGCTTTATTTTTTAATTGTAGACAAAAGATGTGTCAAAGCATATTTGACACATCTTCCTGAAGAATAAATGTCGAATATAAAAAAACAAAACGTCAGATCAAATGTCTAGTCTAAAATTAAAAAACGAGATATTATTTACTAGTACTACAGGTTATCATGTTCCATTCCATAGACATAAGAAGCCGCTGCAACGCTAACAACATTAGTTGTCACGTCTATCGTAAAAATGAAACGATATTCGCTGCGAGTGTTAAAATGCAGTCGATTTAAAACGAAGTGTCATATAATTTGAAGTAGCGTCACTTCAGTGGCTTGCTTGTTTTCCGTCTGCCATATCTACTATAGGTCTGTTACGGATACCTCTACTCATTTCGCCATATAAACTTTACAAACGTAGTATCCAGAGAGGAAACAGTAGACTATTATATATCCTTTACTCTTATAGCCTTATTAATAAACGTAGAGTAGGGTTGAGGTAGTGAGAAAATGCTCTGTCTTTTTTCGTGACAAGAACTTTCAAAGTTGACAGACAGAAACAAAAAGTGGTAAAATTACTACGACCTTACTCCATGTTTATTAATAAGGCTATTAAGATTTAGATCAATAAATATAAACAGTTAGTAATACTTATATACAAACGTATACGTATGTACACTGTAGAACTTAAAGATTAATAAAGAAAGTTCAACTCATGGAATGAGAAAGCCTTCGCGCTTACATGTAGGGCATGCAATATCGGAAGGTTTTCAATCCCGGGGCGATATCGATATTAAGAGCTCAATCCCGGAATCCCGGGATTGATACTGGGATTTTAGATATCGTTAAAAAAGCGAATTTAATACAATAAAAATGTGTTAAATATAAAATATTTAATATATTTAAGACTCTAGTGGTTTCATTACGTAAATAAGTTACCCTGAGGGCCGTCCACCCCATCATTTTGGAAATATGGCGGACAAATAGCCTAAACCCGAAAGTGTCTAAACTTTCGCGCCAAATTCTAGACGCACCACTAAAATGATGTTAGCAGAAAATTTTTGCATGCGAGCTTGTATAAAAAATACTTGTCTTAAAAATTGCAATGAATCACGTTACTTTTATTGTTTTAAACATTTTACCAATTCCCTACGCTTCTAAATCTTTACAGATCTCTTCCTCAGGGGTAGACTAATTTGGGTTTAATTTTAATAGTTCCATTCAATCATTCCATGAGGAAAAATATAGCTAAAAACCTTAATTTATACCCAAATAGTAAATTGCTCAAATCTCGATATCGGATCACTCAATCCCGGGATTATAATATCGAACTTTTGCGTCCGAGATCCCGGGATTACGATATCCCGGGATCCCGGGATTCATGCCCTACTTACATGTACCTCTAAGTATCGTATCAAAACAACATTCATTCGATAGTGAGTTGCGATTCGCGATTACTACGCCACATACAATCACGCACGACTGCACAATATTAGAATAAGTTTCAGTCGATAGCGTATCAAATATCAAATGTATTCAAATCACGGCCTCTGCGCATCAATTGTTGCGTTCTAACATTCCATTGTGTTCGAGGTTCGTGGCCTTCTGGGTCCCGTATTTTTAGACGGAGATTTAAACCAAGTTTTCGTTGTTATTATCTTCTATAGATTTACCCCCTTACATAATATTATAAACGACTAGTAGACCGCAACTTCGTTCGCCTAATTTTTATTATAGCCTATAGCTTTTCTGAATAAATAGACTATCCAACACTGAAAGAATTTTTCAAATCGGACCAGCGAGCGGTTCCTGAGATTAGCGCGTTCAAACAAAAAAAGAAACTCTTCAGCTTCATAATAATAGATAGAAGTAAAGACAGATGAGTAACTTTAAGTAACGTTTGTCTTTTACTGTGACATGAAGTTTCAAAGTTGACAGACAAACGTTACATAAACATCGTTTATAAGTAAGGGGATTAATTCAAAGTCCTGAGCGAGTGACTGACTGAACTACATATCAACGCAGAACCCAAACAGCTGGTCCTAGAGACATGTTTGGAAGGTGTGTTCTTTGTCATGCTAAGAAAGGATTTTCCAAAGTTCTCACGAGATCGCGATTTACGGGTGAAACCACGGGACGCTGCTAATTTCATAAATATTTAGTTCAGTAATACAATGGCAGTATCGCTATTGAAATAAACCCAATATAAAACCGTGATACGTAAGAAAACATTAACTTATGTCATGATTGTCATTTAAGTATACAGTAGGTACATGCTTAGATGAAAACAAAAATAGGTAGATACGGTATATTCTAACATTGCGTATTCGAAAAATGAGCTAGAAACACCTACAGGCATTTTCATAAAAAAAATGTGTTTTAAAATATTTGTCTTCAAGAATGATTCAGGCTTTGTAAATAATAAGCAAAAAGGCATTCTTATGAATGTCAAAATAATAATCGCAGTGTTCACGTGCTCACGCGGCAACGGTTCGACATACGACTGAGGCTAGTGCGTCAGCTAGACGCAGTTTTATCGTCTCATTTTCCGAGACTAGGTACCGTATCTTTAGTTTTTTGTTTTAATCTAAGGGTACATGTAAGATAGTCATACGCCTATACCTAGGCATTCTTAAATAACAATTTTCGAAAGTATCACATTGCAATTTCCGTCGTCAGACGTCGACTGTAATATTTTGTAAGATAATCCGGCAGCATTCAAAAGAGCGATAAAAAAACGCTACTCTAAAATTAGCCACCTTAAAACAATTACTGAATTCGTAAAGGTTAGACTTGTGATTCGTGATCCAAGATGTAGAGATTGAAATAGATAATTCGCCCATTGAAGCGCGAAGGTAGGTTTTGTTTAGAATAGACGAAAAAACCGGCCAAGTGTGAGTCGGACTTGCTACGAAGGGTTCCGTACAATTATCACAAAAAAATCACGAATATTCGTAAGTGTCATCCATCATTCACTGCATAACTTTCTCATATTGGTATTTTTATTATGGCAAGAAATAAAAATAATAAGAAGGAATTTGTATTTTAGCGAAAAAGGTTTTTTGCTAAAAATTTCAATGTTCCCTGAGGGAGTTGATCCTACAACCTCCCTTTTTCTAGGGGCTTCTTAGTCCACTGTCCCACTGTAGGACAAGGGCCTACTCTTAGAGGGTCAGGCAGTACAACGTCACTGAAGCCTACGCCAGATTGGCGAATGTCCTATGATTTCGATCGAACCTATAGGTTAAGCTTTATATACAACGCCTATAAATATAGGCGTAATAAATATAGGCGTTGTTAGAGATAAGATAAATACTAAATTAAATAACCTAATTGATATTTTACCTATAATAAAGTTACGTAATAAACATAGAGACAATCAGGATCAACTAATCACTCACATCAAGTTAAAAAAAAATCTCAGGCTTTCAAAAATTAATTAGAGGAACATCCGTCACATAATAATATCTTGAAATCTCAGTGGGGTTTTTGTACATAATATCCTAACTGCATTTCATTTTGCAAGGTTTCTGTTGCCCAACCTCCGGTGTTGTGATGATGACGACAACGCCCGCGACGTTTATCGTGTGAACTCAAGCTCTGACGCAAACGTAAACCAAACGTACATTTCACGTTTACTACGTTAGAGACAAAAGTTGAAGGTCTGCTACAGGTTTATTATCTAGTCTGTGTTTGTTCGGTTAACTGAATTGATCTGAATTCGTGAGGATAGATAGTCAACACTATTCTTAAAAAGGAAGCGACTACCAAAAAATGTTGGGTGGATTGTGGATCCCATAATTTTGTGAATCAGTAATTTATGAAGCCGTCATAAATGTTAAAGTGGAAACAGATTCTCAAATAACACAACTACGTTTTTTTGTCCCAATAGAAATAATGGGATATAAGTTAAATTTTAGAAAACGTTAGTTCCACTATTTCCATTTTGTATTTCCATGGAAATAGTGGAATCCGCCCAAAACGTTAAGTAGGTAAAGAGGTATGCTCAAATCCCTTTCTTATTAAACGAAGTGTAAGGGATGTTTAGTTAGACATTAGAGAGACTAATAAACTTAAAAATCTTGCAGTATTCAAGCATAAATAATCAGTATTTATAAAAAGCTTTGGGCTGAGGCTTGAAATTTAAAGAGTAAGTACTTTATGTGGTGTAAGCTTCCGATAAGAAAAGACTTTTCAAAATTCCTACGGGGTTTAAAATTGCAGAACAAATTTTCATATTTGTAAGTTAATTAACAGTAACTTACAAACATTAAAAATATTTCTATAAAAATACAAATGAATTAAAATCATAACTAACAAATCCACCAACGTTTTTACCTTGAAACTCTATCATTGCCATAACAAAGCAATTAAACAACAATGATTACACGTAACTATTTGATTAATATCTAGAAACATGTGCATGCATAAAACAGTAAGCTATTCATGCCATAATATGTATTCTGAGAGCTACATTACAACGTTGCTGATTACTGATTCGAATCTAAATGTAACATTTATGATTTCATGTCTAAAAATACCTTCATTGAATTGGTTTCCACTTTACACAAGTAGAAAAGCCCTGGATACCGGCCGAGACCTATTTACGTATTTGGCCGACCCCCACACCGGTTTTCTTTCACGAAAATGAAACGCAAACATTTACTTTGCATCATCTGTGAAAGGGTAACATTCTTTGCATTTCGTGGAATATGCCAAGAACTGTTTAAGACGGATTACCTTGTATATGTTGCCTGCCAACTGAGAGGAGAAACGAAGATTTTAGCGCTGTAAAAATTAAATTAACATGTAACACGTAACGATAAGTAAACACAGTCAATTTGATATGTTCCATCAAAATCGATTTAAATTGTAACAAAATATACTCACTCAGTCTTTGCAGACATTATCAAATGACATGAACAAATAGACTCCACACAAACAGCACACCACATACGCTACAAGAACATGACTGAACACAGATGAACTTATTTCAGTCAATATAATACGTTAGTATTAAGTCAATAGACTTTTTCTTCTGTTTTCACGATGTTGGATAGTCAGTCAATCCTGAAGAAGAGACATGTAAAGATCTCGAAACGTTGAGCATTGAAACAATGCTAAAAGTATAAACACCACGCGATTAAAACCGAAAAATAAAAAATACAGTTAATACAATACGCATAACGTATTAAAGACGATAAAAAATATATAAAATCCCCAAAAACGTGCTATAAGAAAAACGAGCAGGAAATAATAACAAATAAAACGCTACGATTCAACGATCGAGTAGAAGTGATAAAATGCTAAATACCTATAACGGGGCTCTTATGATATTGCCCAGATAGCCTCTAGGTCAAGAGCAATTCCGAGCAATACTTTTTGAGATCGTATCCTGTCTGCTACCCACTTATTGCCCGCGACGATATCATCTTGCAAGAACCGAGTTACTGGAGAATTGTAGACGCCGAAGTTTCAGTTTTTTAAGGAAAATTAACCAAGATATTGTAATGAAACTAGTCCTAAAATTAAACTAATTAGCATATTAAAATATGAAACAAAATAACAAAAACGAATGCAGGGGGTGCATGATGGCTGAAGAAACACCCCGCCACGGGCTGATGGAATGCAGTAGCGTAGCAGACCAACGAGCACGGTATGTAAAAATAGAAAAATCTTTTCCGGAAGTCTTCAGCAATCTAGGCTGCTGGCCTTGGGAATCAAAATTCACGTACAATGGCCCAATCATGAGGCTAAGTTCGGAAAAGCCCGGCGAAACTAAACTAAAACACAACACTAAGTCAAAAAGAAGGTCTCGGCAACGCCAACCCGTGGCATGGTGCCTAAGATACTGATGGCGTTCCCGCGCTGAATAACACGGCTTATTTGCTGGGACAAGAAACCGCCAGCCCTTGTATCACCAGATGCCTTGACAAGTCGTGCCAACAACTCCCTTATTAGTTTCATTTAGATATAAACATATTTCGAATATGAAGTTACCTATTCAGTAGCATTCAGCAGACGAAGGCGAAGATATTCGTTTTCAAGAGGTCAATGATAATTTAATAGTAGAAACGGTATTACGAATAGCATCAAAACACGCAAAACAAATACATTATGATGTCGTAACACGATGAAAGTTAAGAATTCGCCAAAATTTTTACGTAACGTACAGGGAATTCACTGACAATGGTCGCTGTCCGCATGGTTTATTAACATGGGTAGGATTGCGTGAAATATTAGAGTTAAACTTGGAATTTCAAATCACAATGCTCGAAAACAACAGCTTATTTGGGTAAGCAACAATTTGATGGTCGGCAGAATATCTACCTTTACCTAATAGCATAGTAGAAAGAAGTATAGGTAAGTACTTTTGAAAACTATTAGGTACCTAATAGTTTTCAAAATTGCCTGTTTTCTGAAGACGGGTTTTGGCAAGTCATGTGTCACATTTCCTACGACTTATGTGACCTTTCCTGCCTATAAGTGGCAGGAAGGAAACAAATTTGTATGAAAGTTAGGGAACTGTACACGAGCGCCGCGAAGCGACAACTACTAGATAAACTGTGCTAATCATCATCATCAATGGCTGTATAGCCCTTTGTGTACCCGAGCCTCCTTCGACGCTTTCTTCCATCCTTCCCTATCCAAAGCCGCTCTCTTCCAATTCTCAAAGCCAAGAGTTTTAAGGGTAGTGTTGCCGTTCGATAGTTCACTATCGATAGGCTATTGATAGTTGTGGCAAAACGATAGTATCGATAGGGCAAAACTATGGATACCTACTATCTAAAGGCCTATCGATAGTTCGGCAACGCAAGTCTTAGGTAACTCCGTCCATCCACCTTAGCTTGCGTTAACCGTCAGGGTTAGACTCAATCAAGCAAACTGTGCTAATAGCTACTCACATAAAACATAGTTAAACAAAGCCTTCAATTTTATATTGCAAACTGTATGTCTTGAGGATAATATTCTAAAGTTAACTGCAGTTATAGGTACATAACCATTAAATATAGAAAATGTAGACAGACAGACCCACCAAGGAATTCAACTAGCCATGAATGAGCGAGACAAATTGATCAATTAACAATGAGAAGAAATGCAGCTGCGCAAGAGATTGTGGTTTGATGAAGAGGCACTTGCTTAATGAACTAAAACTTAACACCACGTTTATTGCAGTCGCGTCGCAATTCGCAATGTACTAAAAGAAGCGCGAAATTATTGTTGCACATCGATGTCTAAATATTTATAAAAAAACCGGCCAAGTGCGAAACTCGCGCACGAAGGGTTCCGTACCACTATCACAATTGGGTACGGAACCCTAAAATGGTTTACAACAACTTTGATTCAAAGAAAATCTGAAACTTATAAGAAACTCTTTGGTCTGTGAAGGCAGACTAGTCAGATAGGGCAGCCATTTTGAATTCCATGACCAACTCGATTCGACTCGACCAATCAGAAGCGACCTCACATCGTACTAGAATTCCCTTGTAGTTTTTAAAACACGTTTGTTGTATGGGAGCCCCTTTTAAATGATTGTTTTATTTTGTTTTTAGTATTTGTTGTTGTAGCGGCACCCGAAATACATCTTCTGTGAAAATTTCAACCTTCTAGCTATTACGGTTCATGAGATACAGCCTGGTGACAGACGGACAGACGGACAGACGGACAGACGGACAGACGGACAGACGGACAGACGGACAGACGGACAGACGGACGGACGGACAGACAGCGAAGTCTCAGTAATAGGGTCCCGTTTTTACCTTTAGGTACGGAACCCTAAAAAGGAAAACGTAACTAACTGATCTATTGATCAAATCACAGCATAGCTCAAATAATAGACGGATCGGGCTCTAAAAAAAAGTTTTTTGAAAATTGACATGGTAAAAAAATTGTATGCCAATTTTTAGCATGCATCATACCTACCTACCACGCGCGAAGGGTTCCGTACCATTACTACAAAAACACGTTTGTTGTGTGAGAGCCCTACTCAAATATTTATATTTTATTCTGTTTTAGTACATTATCTCTGAAAATTTCAACTGGCTAGCAACTGGCTCACGGTTGTCTGTCTATGTCTGCGCGATGGTTGACTCTGGAACACATTTTTATCGGGTTCCCTATGGGAGTTAGATCTCCATTTCTATTTGTTACTCGTAGGTAAAAATATACTCGATTTTAAACTTGTTTCATAGCCATTTGAACTTGAATTAGTTCCTAAAGTTGTAAACCATAATTGGGTAAATACTCTTAGGTACATCGTACTAAGTGCCTAAAACACTGAAATGACTAGCCAGACACAAAACGATAGAGCATGACGTAAATGCTACTTGAAAGACGGTAAAAATAGATACAAAGGACATAATTGTGACCGATTGACGTAAAGAACTCACAAATAGCACTATTGAATATTCTATTAGTATTGAATTACCTTTTATAATGTTTCTAAAGGTAGAGAAAGGAGTTTAAAACTTGAAATGGTATAAATGGTACTTCTACGATTGAAAATTTGACGGCCTTTGTGTCAGGTTCGATTCCGGTCGGGGATCTGGGGGCACGGTAGTGCCCCCGCCAAGACGAGCCAGCGAAGCGTACGGGCACTACCTACCTTTTCTCGAAAGGTTTCGTCGGTTTTTTGAACCCTCATAACTTGGGTTTGGAATATACCAGATGAATGTAAATCACGGAGTATAATGTCAATAGGGGACTTAATAAAAATACACAGTTTCAATTACATAGCTCCTATAGTTTAGATTTATCGCAAGATTGAACTATTGTTTAGCAAAAAACCCATGCATGGTAGCGAAACGGCCAGCCATATATTTTGGCTAAGATGTTGAGTTTGTGAAGTAAGGTGCTTGTGGAGTTGGGGTGTGTAGAGTTATAAGCTTGGTTTTGGGTACATGACATCTGATAACTTTTTGACAGTGCCCATCATATGATCTCGCTCTCGTCTTGGCTACATTTTACATGAAAATGTTTTTGTGGGGGATAAGTATTTCTGCTGGTCATTTAAATGTCTGTTTCTGTGTGTGTCTATACATATGTATCATATAAACTTAAATTGTGTAATAAGGCGTACTATAGCACGTCTAAATATTTTGATGAAAAGAATCCATGGACATGATTGTTAACTGCTCCTGTTCAAATTACAGATATCTGTATTATGACGATTGTAATATAAAACATGATAAAAAAAAATTGAAAAAAAACCCCATGAGTTTCTTGTGGTTTCTTCTCATCGGAGGGCGCGTTCCGAAACCTCGGTAAAATAAAATCTCGACATTTCAAAACGTACGTATGTGTGTATAATATACGTTCTAAATGAATAAATAATTTTGAGTTTTGATATGTATGTATATGTTACAAAAAAAATTAGGTATAATATGTAGTATATTCGTTGCCTAGTACCCATAGAACAAGCCTGGTTGCTTAGTTTGGGGCTAGATGGCGATGTATGTTATGTCCTGCAATATTTCTATTGAGTTTTTACCCGACTACGAAAAAGAAGGGTTATGATAATTTCTGAGTGATGATCAAATGAAATCCATCCAAATCCAATAATTATAGGCATTGCTTTTTTAAAGCATAATTTATCTAATTTAAGAACAATTTATTTAAGTCCCTATCAACTTCTCTAAATGTGAGTTAACCAATAGTTAACTAAAACTTTTAAATATAAATCTTGATAGTAGAGGTTATTAAAGTATACCAAAGATTATTCAAATTTGACCCAAAAAACTGTAGGTTCGATAAACCGCATTTGATAGTAGGTCGACTTTTGAGCAGCTGTGCTATGTTGATTCCAGTTCATTAGCCACTATTGGCCGGAAGGTTCAATAGTCAGGGCAGTCGCTTTGAAATCCGCTTAAATAGTCAGTAGGTATTTCGTGCGTGTTATTTATTCACAAGTTTGACTTAGTAGTTTGAATTTAGTTTTGATTTAGTTAGAATAAAATTCGGCTTAAGATGGCATCACCAACCACGACTCGCCTAAGTCCTAATCCCGCGGCAATATCGGGATCAAAAGTAGCCTATGCCATTCTCCAATGTCCCATCTAACTCTATACCTAAGAGTATCCTAATAAATATATGGCGTGTGTCATTTTGAGGTCTTTAAAATGCGACTTAACAAGTATCTCCTAGGTCAGCGTGCTTCATCTTAGACCAAGTCAACACTTACCAACAGCAGCGGTGTGATAGTGGTCAAATCCTAGTTATAATCTAGTTTCTTATCACTTAAAAAACATTCTAATTGGCAGGCCCTTTTTAGAGTTCTGTAATCAAAGGGTACATTAACGGGACCCTATTACTGAGACTCAAGCTACAGTCTACAGGCTGTATCTCATAAACCGTGACAGCTAGTTATTATTATTAGCTAGGTACATACGACTTAAAGTAGGCATGTTATTATGTAATGAAATCGACAAGCATTTGACATTTTTAGATCAACTCTATTTCGTATTGCTATAGGAAACGCTTGGGTTACCCTCTCCACGGCGATTGATGACTTCCTCTATGCTACACACTTATCATATTACCTACTAAAGTCCATGGTGTGTTAGATTTATATATTTTCGTGGAATCATTTGAAATATTATGTTTACATCCTTTTCGCCTTGATATTTCGGAACGTCAAAAGCAAATGTTACCTAAATGTTATTTACGTATATGTACATTTATACATATTCTGTGAACATCACATAGCGCCATCTAGCCCCATGGTAAGCTACTAAGCTTGTGTTACGGTGACTTGACAATTGATACCAACATACCTATGTATTTTATTTTGTAAATACATTCATATTACACATAGAGAGACACCCAGACCAGAAACTAACATTTATTTTTAAAAGCATAAATACTTGTTCCCGGCAGGAATGGAACCCGCATCCATCTGCTTTGGGGCAGGTATTTGTCCAATGCGTCACAAAGGTCCTCAAATTTATCGTGTTACCCTTCAGACTCCAATCAAACAACAAATGACACAGAAATTAAACTCATTTTTCTGTTTTAATCGCGTGGTGTTTATTACTTTACCTCAGGTTGACAATACTGAAGAAGAGACCTGTAAAGGTCTCGAAACGTTGAACATTGAAACAATGCTAAAGGTAATAAACACCACGCGATTAAAACCGAAAAATGAGTTTATTTTCTATCCAACATCGCGGTAACAGAAAAAATCAACCAATTACATTTTACGAAAGAAATAGGCATTCTATTATTATTTCGTCAATAGAAAAGACTGTCTATTGGCTTGGCTTCATGGGCACCAGACGAAATCAATAAATTGAATCAATTGATCAATTTGTACGTTTGTTATTTCGATTTACAATGATTCTATCAGACAAGTTAGACTACTATCTACTGTAGTTTCTAACTGGCACACAATATACTTTTACTACCCAAGAAGATCTACGATTTGACATTTGGATATAGATTAAGAGGACAGTCTACCTACTCTTTATCCATACAAACGTAGTCGACTGTTTCCTCCCTGGATAAAGACATTAGAGCAAATATGTTTATGCCATAAAACCTATATGTTTTGACTATGTTTTGTTTTTTTTTTGGTCATTTTCTTACTAGAATAGAAATAAATTTCAGTAAAATTTGAAAATGACAAAAATCAAAACGTAGGGGCATGGTCATGGCTGATATAGGACTTATGGCATAAACATATTTTGTCTAATATGTTTATACAGGGAGTAAACAGTCGACTACGTTTGTAAAGTTTGTATGGAGAAAAGAGTAGGTAGACTGTCCCCTTAAACTGGACTTACAATACCAGTTAACCTATAAGTACATAATACTAGTTTCACGTATGTAAGTAGATCTTTAATTTTGTAAGAACGCAATGTAAACTGTATATGAGTTAGGCAAATAATTTTGCAATATTGTGTGTTGTGTTAGCCAGTTTCTGTATTACCAACGTATGGGCAAGGAATACGTGTTTCGTTCAAGTATTAGAATATAACTAGTTTTCGATGTGTTTAATATAATATTTAGCTTAAAAGATGGAGGTAATTTTTTTTAATCATTTTAACTTTTTACCTAATAGCCTTATTAATAAACGTAGAGGAAGATCGGAGTAGTGAGAACATGCTTTGTCTTTTTCCGTGACAAATACTTTCAAAGTTGACAGACAGAATCATGAAGTGATAAAATTACCCCGACCTTACTCTCCACGTTTATTAATACATGTTTTTTTATTTTGTTCGTTGTTTGCGTATATCTATTTCCTAAAAGCTTTTATTGGCGGTTAAATTATGTTACATGTTGCCCTACCATTTATTTTACGTATTTACGTATCAACTCATGGTAGGGTACTGTATGTGTTCTGTATACATGTACCTACCTAAACTCTATTTCAGAAACTTAGATCAAAAAGGTAAACAAAATACCCATAGATTTAATTGAAATTGACGGCTATTTATTTTACTTTTTCCTTTAAAATTGACAGCGACTTTGTTTACGATTTTTGGAATTCTTTGAGCCGTGCGTCCAAAGTTAGTCAGGGTAGTCACAACTCATTTTGACAGTCTAGTAGTAGTACCCATAGTACAAGACTAGTGCTTAGTTTGGGACTAGATTGCGCTGTGTGTAAGGTCGTGGAAATTTTATTTTTTATTTAGTTTTATTGTAATTTAATAGAATGCTGTCTGGTTCGATTCGTTGTGTCGAAATAGTGAGGAAGTATTAAATCGTGCAATGAAGCAATTAAATAATTGTACAAAAGAAAGTACCGACGGAAATGTCTGTCTACCCTATTAAAATAAGTTATCTATACCTAGACAATGCCAGTGGCTTCGTGCTGCACTTTCACTACTTTTACACCGAATTATCTAATATCTCTATAATGCTTTGTCCTGACTGACTGACTAATGGATCAACCCACAGCCTAAGCCACTGATAATAGACAGCTTAAAATAAAGCGATGTATGCATAATAATAATAAAAAACTCTTTAATTATGTAATGATGTGGGAATTCAATAATCCTTTCTTTCCCACGGGATCGAGACTTATGCCGATGAAATCGACGCAGTTAGTATATATGTATATGATATTATTAGCCTCCTCCTTGTGTCGATTCCCCAATGCTGGGGGTCGTGACTCGTGACCCATCATGAGAATAACTTTTCTCAGATTCAGATTCAGATTCTTTATTTGCATAAAAGTTGGTACAATTGTCATAGGTACAAAGGTGTTCTTATTAAATAGAAAGTGTCTCAACTTTAGTCAATATATTGACATGCAAAATTTAACAGGTAGGCATTTTTATTACATTACATTGCCGTTCTATTAAATAATTATCCAGCCGTAGAAAATGTCAAGAAATGTTTGAATTAAATCAATAAAATAATCAGTATAGGTACACATGCACGATATTCTCAATAAACAATAATTTGAATACAATTAGAATTTCAATTCACATTTCAAATTAAATTAATTAAGTAATAAACAGTAATGTGTCACAATAATGAATAGATACTCGTATAAGAAGACCAAGTTACACAATACCTAGGAACTCATCTACCGAATAAAATGTCTTTTCCAATAGCCAAGATTTGAGCTTTGGATAAAACAACCTAGTGGGCAACTGTTTGATGAAGTCAGGAATTTTATTATAAATAGACACACACATAGCCGCACTGTTTTTCATATAAAGTTGTGTTCTTGGAATTTTAGCCAAAACAAGTCTATTTGAGTTCCTTGTTGATTTAGGAAATTTATCACTAGCTACTGTAAAACAGCTCATATTCTCTCTAACGAATTTAGCCATCTCAAAAATATACATGCTGGGCAATGTCAATATCTTAAATCTCAGGAATAGTGGTTTACAGGATTCCCACGGAGGAATACCTGCAATAGCCCTCACACATTTTTTTTGTGCAATAAATGCTTTTTCCTTGTCCGTAGAATATCCCCACAAAATAAGACCGTATCTCAACACAGAAGCCACGAGGTTGCAACATCTGTTCCGGCTTTCAGCGACATGAACCGCAATCTGTCATGTTGAGAGTGGTGCGGATCTGGTCAGTCCAGCGTATTGGACTCCTCCCTCTCGATCTCTTGCCGTTCATTTTTCCGGTAACTAATAGTTTTTCGAGGTTGTCTCCGAACAAGAAGAACTCAAAAATTCTCCTCAGGCATACGTAGAGCCTCGGCTTTTGTCTAGTATGAATTCTTTGAGCATCAAAGTAGTAGTATAATAATATTGAGATTGATTGGTTCTTAACGCGGTCCATGGGATACGAAGCATTTTTCTCCAGCACCACATCTCAAAAGCGTCGATGCTTGTAACTAGAGACTAATAAATAACTGCTACATACAAGGTAAACTAACCAACACTGCGACGAACTAAACCAAAATCGATTTCTAATAAAACAATAACTCGTACAACTATAATATTCAGAGTAGCAACCGGTAGCGTCTCTCACGCAACCTGCGAATGTTATTGTAACAATCTTATCATTGAGTTCATTCTTAAGTAATAAATGCGATAATGATATACGTCATAGTACCTACATACTACAGTAAATGAAATGAATTCACAATTTTATATCAAGTCTTGGGACCTACGTCACGTAATGGTAAATCCTGATGATTAGATTTTAGACGATTACTGCGAAATGTCTTAATCTTGTCCAGTGTTTATTGGGAATATACTATTTTGCATAATTCAATAGAATACTTCTTCTTCCAAATATTTTTTTTTAACTAGCTGCGTCTAGCGGTTTCACCTCCGTAAGTCCTGATCAAGTGGAAATATCGGGATCAAAAGTAGCCTAAGTAGTTACTCCTCGATAATTTAGCTTTCTGTAGGTGAATGATTTTTTTAAATTGGCCCAGTAGTTTCGGACCCTATTCGTTACAAACAAAGATTTCCTTTTCATAATATTAGATAGGCACTGAAAATTCCCAGTTAGGTAGGTAGGTACAGGTACGCATGTTCGGTATTTGTAACCTGTAAAAACTCTAAATAAATAAATAATAAATAATTGATAAGATAACATAACGGATGAGCAATACGATGAAATCTGATAAAGTTTAAAGTAGAAAGAAAGTACTAATACCAAAAAAAAAACAATAAATCAGTGTGTAGAGTAACGTTTTCAAAGAACGTTTAATTGTTCAATAGAGTCCAAAGAGTCAAATATCAAGCAATAGTTATCATATCAATTCACGGCGCTTTGTCATATTGGTTATTGTGGAATGTAAGTACAGTCAGCAACATTACTGCCTGCCCACCGTAAGGTCTAATTTCGCTTGCAAGGGAAATTTAGGTTCACTTACGTTAGATTCCTACCATTTTATTGTTTATTGTTACCTACCCACTACATATAGTCTGCTTGCAAGCGACACAGAACACTACACAATAATTGTCACACAGTTGATTATTATACATAAGTATACCTGTATTATTATTTAATCGTATGACACAGGAATACATACATATAGGCAGATTACACAGATTGAATTTGGAATATAAGCTAAACATTTTTTTTTTAAATATAATTCTACGTCTAAATTTTTGAGCCAGTCGACGACCTCACCTATATCAATGTGTGTAATAAATAATATGGTTATTCCACGCTCGGCGCTCGGTCCAGACGAATCTTTCGGCTAACTGGGTAGCCACTTTCGTTGTTGATAGTACCTAGCTTATTGTTGCTAATGTGAATCATTGGTACGTTTGAGGACAATCAGTACAAGTGACACACAAATGGGTTTGATATACTACCTAGTCAAAGCACTCTAGTTTTAGCTTATGATTCATAAGATCTTACGTATGGCTTATCTTTATGCAGTGGAAGTCTTTGAAATCTACGTATTTTTCTCAGAAATACGTTGACTGAGAATATTGTGGGCGATTCTTAAAGGTACGATAGAAAAATCGGCATTAGATACCTACCTACCTCTTTATTTTAATTTTAGTAGGTGAAGGTGATAAAACAAATTCATTTTTGTGTATTCTGCGTAGGTAAGTGGATCAAAAACATTAAATTATGTAAGTTAAAACTAATTATACTTGCAATTAGGTAGGTGCCTAGTTGATTATAATAATTACAACAATATTGTTTAAATTTCTATTTGAAACGCTTCAGGCGTTATAGAAAGTTGACAGAGCCAATTACGTAAACGGGGCTTCATTCATTTTTCATCTAAATTAAAGCATTAAACTAAAAAAAAAACAATTGTCTAGCTGGCCTAGTGACAGAGAGACAGGCGGACAAAGGAGTCTTAGTAAAAAAACCCTTGATTTAACGTCTAAATATTGTTCCGACAATGAACCGCAAAATAGTCACTTATACTTATAAATCTATGATAAATAAAAACCGACAAAAAACCCGGAAAAGAGATTCAGCATTTCCCAAAAACGAAGAAAATGATAGGAAATGATGATGTTCATCAAAATCAGGATCACAGCTGCCACACGTACCGGATAGATCACATTGAGACAACTACTTTCCAGAAGTGTAAGAAAGATAAAACAAAAAAAAGATCATAAAATATTTAGGCCTTTGACTACTTTTTGTTAATTGTCTGTTTATCTATGTCACTGATGGTACCTACCTAGTTATTCAGACTGTATATATTTTAGCAGACAAATTGGCTGGCTAATAAAAGAAAAACGTAGAAAACATTGATAACATTGGAATGTAAATGACGATGATGTCACTCAGGACTCAGCTACCGATATAAACAATGATTCATAAGTACTAATTTGGATCATATAAACGAAAGCAAACATAAAAGGTGCCTAAAAGGGAAAACGTGCACCGAATGTTGTCTGAATAAACATGTGTTAAAATAATTGATTAATTTATTCGCAAGACTCAAATGACGTAGTGAATGAAGAAATGAATGGAAGGAGCCTTGGTATTGGTGGCAAAAGGTGCGGTGACATTGCGAATCCGACGCGAAGGCGAAATTAATTTAAGACTAGCAGTTACTGTTGCATCGACATCAATTCAGTTTTTATTGGAATTTAGAAACTACATCTTTACTGCGTAGTAACTTGATATTTATGAGGCATTTTTTTGCCAGCACAAAGGCTTGGGACGCTTGACGCATAATCAAGATAAAGATCATGTGTCCGGCAGCCTGCTCGCATCTGCTGTTTACTTCAGCCTGACCGAACTAATATCACTAACACCTGCATTAAACCCATGTTGATATTTCTGTCATGAATCATATAGACGTGATAAAGTTAAAAACATGACAGTCAAGGCATATTTTGATATCTCTTCCGCCTTTTTTTACCCACTCTCCAGTGCGGCAATTCGATCGTTGTTGCAAAATTTTACGTGTAGTTGACCGGTAATGGTTTATTCAGTAGCTGGTACTAACAAGCCAAGGTTAAACAAGCCCAGGGGTATCATAGGGTCGCTAGGATGCTGTTTCAAACAGGTTTTACAGGTAGAGTGCAAGAAATAAATGGCCATAGTGCATTGTGCAGGCTGCACGATATAAAGAGTATTACGTATGCAGTTATTCTCAGCTTTATGCTGCATTGTTTTTCAACTGGTTTGTCGATTTTATTTTTGTTCATTTTGTACTGTAGTCTGCAGTGGTTTGCCCTCTCGATTACCATGTTCGCCGAGTGAAAACCACAAGCCAACTTTCTGAGCGTGGTTCGAATGGAAAATCACTATTTTATGTTTATTATTGTTGATATCTTTAGTGATATATAATCTCAAGGTTGTTAATTGATTAAATGAAGTGGACAGCACTTGAGCCTTAGTAGAAGCACTTATGTCAAGGAGTCAATATTCTTCACCTTGTTTAGATTATTTATTGTTAGTTGATATAGTTTATTGATAGTTCACCTAGAAACGATAGGATATAGCAGTTAATTCAGGTTTGTGTATCAACAAATTGAAGCAGGAGTTACAGAACCATCAGTAAGATACAAAGTTTAATTCTCCAAGTAATCATTCGTCTCAGTGTCAAGAATAATCATAATCACCACAACAGTAGCAATACCTAGTATCGAAGTATGACGTCATTGATTTAACATTCCTCTACGCCTCTACGTACGCAGTGCAGTATGATATGAATGCAGTACAGACTACAGTTGCAGTCTGTCTTGCGTCACGTTTCGCCACGCACCATCACTCGATCTCTGTGGTTCAAAGACCCTTCTTCAAATCAACAACTAGACTGGTTATGATGACTGACCGCTAGGCAAAAACCAGATACCAAAACTATTCTGGGAATATTAAATTACTTGGAATTAAGTAAATCATATATTTGTCCATGTTTCTAGTTGACCAATGAATGTGCTTAGGTAGTTAGTTTGTCTTTTGTGTATGCTACAGGTGCCGGCACAAAGGTATTTCGTATTACAAAGATTCTTTGTGATTTATTATTACTGAATACGGATCGTGTTTTGTGTGCTTTCTTTTGTATTTTAGAGGTCAAATTCCCGTGTTTATTATTATCCCAGTTACATATTATTTTTGTTTAAACTTTTCTGGTTTCAAATGTTACTGAGTATGATATTCTTGTTTACGGAATCTTCATAATTCCGGTTTGGTAGGTACTTATATCGTTACCCGATTCAGATATATCGCACCAAATGAACGTAACCACAAAAACCAGTTCTAAATGGTCAGTTCTACTGTACCTAATTAGAAATCAAGCAGACCGCGTTAAATACCAACATGAACCGCGCATGCGTCGAGATTATTTGCAAAATAAACAAGTTTATAGGGAATATCCTGTTCAACTTTAGAGTGCTTATTTAATCAATTCATGTATGCTAGAGATTTGCAAATATGTATATATCGCGTCTACCCACAAATTTGCATTAGCATACCCATATGTTACATCATCTTGATTAACTTTTCAGTCGATCGCGAGGTCACGTTATGATAACACACATGTTGTGTTTCTTTTGATAAAAAATGTAAAACATTTTTTTTATTATACCTCAGTAAGTTTTTGTTTTATTTTGATTGGTAAAGTACCTACCTAATGTTATTGTTTTTATTTTACAGCGCCTCCCAATCGAGTGCCGATGTTAATGAGCGTCGTTCAACCAAGGACTAACGGTACACAGCAAACAGTGGAGAGAAAGCGTAGAGCTGAGGATTTCCAACGGAGTGAAAGCAAGCCAGTACGATCGACGCGTTGTAATAGATAGACGGACGGCAACATAACCTCAACATGTCTTTGGCCATCGGTTCCGCGGTCGTTCTGGCCACTGCAGCCGCTGTTTACTGGTACTTCAACAGACACAAACCTCTCAAATATATCCTGAGTGAGTTGAAACACGGAATAGACATGCAGGGTGCCGGAGTAGGCGGCCTAATCGACGACTTGGTGAATATTCGCAGAAACAGAATTGTGTTGCCAGACGCAAAGCAAAAAATCGCCGTTATCACCGGTGGAGCGAGAGGAATCGGTACAGAAGTCATAAGGGGCCTGCTCCAAGCGAATACGCAAGTAGTTATGGGCATCAGAAACCCTGAACATGCGAAGAAATTGACAGAAACCATGGAAAATGGGGAAAATTTAAAGGCATTTAAACTGGATTTAAAATCATTAAAATCAGTCAAGGAGTTTGCTGAAACTATTCTGAAAATTTACCCTGATATTCATATTTTGGTCAACAATGCTGGGATCATGTTTGGGGACTATGAACTTACTGAGGATGGCTTGGAGAGCCAATTGGCTGTCAACCATTTGGGACATTTCTACTTGACACACTTATTGTTACCAGCTTTGAAAAAGGGAGGTGCAGTTGCTGGTCCATCAAGAATAGTAAATGTGACATCATGTGCTCACTATCCAGGAAAAGTATACTTTGAGGACATAAATATGAAAGAGCATTATGATACAACTGCTGCCTATTCTCAAGCCAAATTAGCTCAGGTATTTGAATCTTCCTCTATGTGTTGCCTTATGACAAAATTGTAGTTTTATAATTTTGTTTTTTTTTCTAGCTTATGTCAGCGAGGTATGTGAACAAAATTTTGGAAGAAGATGGATGTCCAGTAAGAGCCTTCGCAGTGCATCCCGGCATTGTTGATACTGATCTCTTCGATGGAACTTTATTCAGAAGACTATTCCCTTGGGCGATGAAATTATTCTTCAAATCACCAGCAAAAGGAGCTATCTCCATACTTTTTGCTTGTTTCGATAAAGATTTAGATAAGAAAGGTGGTTTATACATCAGTAATTGTATCGAAGGCATTAGCAGCAAGTTTTCAAAGAACACTGACTATCAGAAAAGACTATTTGAGATATCTTGCGAGTTGATTAAAATAGATCAAGACCAGTTTGGTAAAATCTAGTCTTTTTGTTAGACCTAGTTATACTTAGCTACTAAATTATTTTTTTACTTTTGTACTTATTTTGTAAATGCTAAACAATTTTATTAAATGATATATTATGTGCACTATTACCCTGTTTTAATCAATATACTTACCTAGTTGTTGATGGTCAAAAACCATTTAAGTCTTCATTTTATGGTGTTCATTTCTAGTTTTTTAGGCACAATGCTATTATTACAATTGAATTTAGTACAATGAACAAAAGAATAATAGTGTGCCATAAAATCAGATGGTATTGTTGCCTGGCCCTAATGGTTTTTATGAGCATTATGCAAACTTTCCAGTCTTGAAATAGGCAGTTTTAAGTTGAATGTAGTTTTTTTAGTAATTGGCCAATTGCAGCATGAGTCAGGAAAGTAGAGTATAAGTTTGGTTCAGTTATAAACAATTCTGTAACTAAAGTGTATTGTATCCTATATCAGAACTTTTCTGCATCAGCATTTCAAGGTTTCACCCCTTCAATCTCAAAGGAATATTGGGGGAAGTAGTGTTGGTCTAGTAATAGATATTCATTCTGAAGATCGTCATTTGGAATCCTAGCCAAGTATGCGACAATATCTATTTCTTGAAGTAGGTACACTCTTATATTAAGTGAAGGAAAACTTTGCGAGGAAACCCACATATTAAAATCATGTGCAATGGGCCTAATCTTATATATAAAATTTCCATGTCACAGTGTTAGTTACCGTACTCCTCCGAAACGGCTACACCGATCTTCACCAAACTCCACATACGCATTCAGTAGGTCTGAGAATCGGCTACTATCTATAATTTATAAGGCAAAACAACGTTTGCCGGGTCAGCTAGTTAAGATATAAATGGAAAATAGTCAATGAAACTTTATAACTTAACTTATGTGTAAACCAGGTAATTACAGACCGTTTCATCACAATCAGTTTAGTTATTCTTGAGTTGTACATGAATTGATCATAATAGGGTGTTCAAAGTAGTATTAAGTTTATTTCAGTGATTTCTAGTATTACATAGTTGATTATCTAAAATCATGTTTAAAACCAATTAAGTATTGGTTCTATGAGCAGCATTCCGGTTTTTAACACTCTAATTATTAGTAGGTAATAATAGTAAACAGAGGGTTTTGAAGTATGTTTGTAAATCTTTAGAACTACTGATCTTATCCTTTTTTGCCATGAAATAGTGATTTTTTTGTTTTACGATAATATATTTTCAGTAGGTCCTGAGTATTTTTTACATAAATGTATTGTTAAAAACTAAAAAAAGAGACCTTTATATAAGAATTCTATATGTTGATGGGGCTAGATTCCTGTGGAATTCTCTACAATATTTTCTAGGAAAATAAACATACCTGCTAAAAAATCCTGATATTCCCTTCTTCTTCAGCTTAGCCTGGTCATGCTCCGTGCAAACATCACCATCCTCATCCTCCTTCGATGCAGAGGATCCAAGTGAGCACTCAGACAAACTTGACACAGTAGAAGAGAAAGACCCTCCATCTTTCCCCCTATGATGTCCCACACTGCCCCATTGTAATGTACTCTTAGGAGAATCGCTGGTATCACTTTTTTCACAAGTAGAAATAGAAAAATTTCCCTCGTCACTGAAGCTACTTTTCTTAGACAGTTTGTCAATGTCGTCTAATATTTCTTCTCGTGTTTTCTCTACCTTGGGGCTCACGAAATGCAGTTGTTTCGTGATTGGGTTGTAGGCAAGCTGCATGTTGTCCAAAGCCTCGCTGAGACGCATCGCGCCTTTCTGGCACGGCGATGGTGTCGAAGACATCTCGATTTCTAAAGCGTTTAGTTCCCACATCCATGTTTGCTGTGATTTTTATTCGACATTATTAGTGTTTTCGCCACTGATTTGAACTTCGGAGTTAGCAGAACACTTATCTTTAGTCTAATAACTTCAATTAGATTGCACTTATCTATCAAAACAAAGCCCGTGAGATTGTTTTTGGCATTTGTTTTTGTTATTTTTCTCTAGGTATCACTGAATCCTCAACAACCTTTGACGAAAAGTGGTATCACAAACAACTATGTATAATACATTTAGTTTCACCTAAATACTACACTGTGAAATTCTAATTACGTTTAATTACAAGATTTATCTACGATAATTATTTCGAATCTAACTAATTTAAAAATTAACAAAACACAAAGTAACACACACCCATCGTCTTTGCCTTTTACTTTTCAATGAAAAATGTTTTTTTTTGGCCTCTTGTTATTCAAGTGTTGCTAGTTATGTAAAAACAATTTGCTTCAAGGAAGGGGAAAAATAATATTTTCCTGCTGTTTTTTTGTTGTAAATTATTGTCAAATTATTCCTTGCATGAATTTGTCTTGCAATTAATTAACAAAAAATGATCGATTTTTTTACTTTAAATGTAAATACACGATGAAATGATACTTTATTTATGTTTAATTAATTTAACATTTCGCTTATCTGTTCCACTTAATTTTCATAACTTGGCAACAATGATGCTCGTTCAAAAACAAAATTCGTTCAAAAACTGATCTAATGGCGGGAGTTTCAATAGCGGGAAATAATAAATGCGACTAAATAAAACATATTTAGCCGAATATGTGCCATGTATTTTTTTGTATCAAGCGTACCATGATTGTGGTACCCATCCATCAAGCACAACATTTAACGGTAAAGTAACCAATCATCCTTCATACTATTTAGATCCATTCACCTCCAACTATCATTTTTTGTCCTTTTTGATCAATCTGTGTTCGTGTAAGTGTGGTGTAAGTAATGTAAATGCTTGGGAGCCAATAATGTACAACCAAATAATGTACGGCCTGTTAATTCGCAACCCGATAATTGGAAGCCAGGGTCTCCATTTATCACACCGTACAAATGCTTGATTGCAGGTTTCTAGTTTCATTCACAATTAAATTATAGGCACTAGATAATACTACATATCTAGTGCCTCAGTCACCAGTGATATCAAAGTAGAAATGTGCCGATGAAATTGTTAATAACTGAATACAGCTAGGTGAGGTAAGTCAATTAAAAAACCAATTGTTTATTAAAATAATTTATTAATTTTCACATTGAAAATACCTCCGTCTCTTCGATCAATTCATTACAACCTGAACGTGAGTTATCGTGCATGTATTAGCTAAATAAATATAAAAATATATTATTGTTATACAATTATTTACATCAATCGTTGAGTTCATGAGACTTTGTTTCGAATATTTATCTATTTACCAAAATTAAAAGTATTTTGGTAAGATTTTCCTAGTTAAAATGGGCTATAGACCATCAGTGTTAACTTTCAGTAATTTATTAGAATTTTACAGTAAAAACGTGCTTAAGTGAGCGGGCAGCACTGAGAACTGAACAGTTGAACTGACAACTGATACAAATCTTATCAGTTCTAATAACTTTACAGTTAGACCAGTAACTAAACCGTACAGTTAACTGACAGTGAAAACTGATGGTGTGTAGCCTGCTAAGAGATATGATGAGTGAATGCCCAAACAAAACCGTCTAAATACAGTAGAACCCGCTTGATACGATCACAAATACGATTTCGGTTAATATATTACGCCGATACCTTCAACTTGGAGGCATTTTTCATACACTTTATCACGCATAATACGATTCTTTCTCACTCCATTTAAAACGCAATGAACCAAGGTTCTGACATTTTTTTCGAACATTTGTAATATTATACGCGTTCAGCAGGTTCTACTGTAATTCCAATTCACTACCTTGGTCTTATTATTTTTTAATTATAAAGTACCGAAAAAAAAGTTAATTATATAGATATATTTTTCTAAATAGGTTTTCGTACCTATTTTTAACGATAGTATCACATTACCATTAGCCATGAAATAAAAACACCAAAATGCTGGATGCGAAATTAATTTGACCAATTAACTTTTACTTAGTAACACCTTTAGTAAATTACATTTAAAAGCTACTTTTTTGTAAACATTTTCTTTGGTTCGACTCATAAACTCCATTTTTCAATTTGCGACTTAACTCCCAATGACTACAAGTAAATTGACCTAGATAAATAGGCAGACATTAAAATATACAGAATGGCCACTGTGACATACAAAATAACGTACAAACGTACTATGGAATGCAAAAATAATTTGGTCCATTCAACTGCTAGTAGAAACAAAAAACAAGTTGTGCGAAATACATATAAAACCTATGTAAAACGATCACGACGAGATGCTGACATTACAAACAAATGTCGACACTCGACACGACACTAGCGTCGCCAAACCAAATAAATATCGACACTCGACACGACACCTAGTGTCGACATACCATTCAAAGGTCAACAGTCGATATTAGTGTCGACATTCCACACAAATGTCGATAGCGCCCACACGTTTCAAGCTAATAATACACGGTTCAACAAAATTGAATTCACTTTAGTTGAAAGGCGCTAAAACTTAGAAGATGGGAAGACGGGTCGGATCTTGTTCCACTGCCGTCTTCCTTCTTCTAGATGAGCGTGATACATCTTAGAGCATATCATCACTTTCCATCGGGTGAGATAGGCTCTCCCTGAGTGTCGAGTGTCAAGCTGTCAAGTGTCATCGTGTACCCTTAGATTCAATAAGCTGCTTGTATGACGATTGAAAAATTACAAAATTAAAAAATCACATCTAAAATATAATAATATCATTGAAATCATTGTTAATACTGAAAAATAAAATATTTCATACGATACGTATATTCCTGTACGTGATATTTTACTATAATATGTAAAATAGTAGTGCTCCACGGTTTCACCCGCGTAAAACCCGATATTCGGGAAATAAATGAATAAATATTACAGGACAGCGCCATCTAGCCCCAAACTAAACAATTAGGCTTGTAATATAGATGCCAAATTACGGTAGTTATCAAAAAGCAGTCAAACCTCACACGTATTTGCAGAGCTGATGTCACCGGAAATGTAAAATATAAATTATATCACACATTTCTCTAGGAACTCTATATAATGAATGACGGATTACATAAAAATTTCCGGTAACATAGATATTAGGCGGTCGTATAGACCCTATCTACCTTAAAAGGGGCCTTAAAATCTTAAAACATCTTAAATGGGCCCCAAAAACTTAAAGATATTAATAGGGCCCTAAAAAATAAAAAGGGCCCTAAAATAAAGGCCCCAAAATACACGAGTGTAAATGAACCATTAAGTATTTAGCCTTAACGAGTTTTTTAGGCGTTTGATCTCGAATTTATGAGTAAATCTCAACTTTTGACTTCGTTTTGGTTTTCATTGCTTAGTTCCGGGAATAGCTCGACGATGCAGAGGTCCAGTAGATTGTAAACTAGCTGAAAGATAAAGAATTGAATAATTTTAAAATCACATGAAATCAACATTTAATTTATGAGGTACTGTAGGTTTATTAGATATTTCTTATTGGTTCGCAGTAAAAAAAATAAATGGTTAAAAAACAAGAAGCAAGACGATAAAAAACCGAAAAATGTGTTTAATATCTTAGGTTTTCGCCATTTAAAATCTATTTATGGTCAGCATTAATATTTGGCCCATGCGAATCGAACCCGCAACCTTGTTCTATAACAATGTTCAGTAAAATTGTAATTTCTGATTTGTATTTTTGTGTCTGTATACCTTAATTAAAGACAGCGACACAATTTATTACTAAGGCTGATCTTTAACGATTCACTTGTATTTCAATTTACGTTCTGAATAATATTTTGTCCTCCTCATCGCTCGCGATGTTCCCGGTTGCATCCCTCTCGGGAGCCCGGGGTACGCTAAACCCCAAATTAATTAGGGGTCAGCGCAGTAGGTAAGTCATCATTGACCATACCTTCTGCAAATAGATTTGGCAATATTTGTTCCTATTTTGTTGCCGTGTGATTGTCCTAATGAACATTCTTTCTTAATTTTTAACCGACTTCAAAAAAAGAAGGAGGTTCTCAATTCGTCAGTATGTATATATTATTTAAGTACCTGTTTGTTAGCATGCGGCTGCTGTATGAGGTCGAACACGTCACTGACGGCAGGTCTGAGCTCGGGCCCGCACAGCGCGGCGGCGTAGCGCGGTATACACGCCAGCAGCTGCGCACGCGCCGCCGACCGCGCCTCCAGCGGATCTAGCTCCGATAGCGACACTTTCTTGTTGAACAGTAGACCTGGGAATGTACATATTTTTTACACATAGATTTTGACCACAATATCATATGATGTGTATGTATGTATATATAAGTTGTTTCACACGTTTCAAAATACGGAACCCTTGAGAAGTATAAAATGTAGTATATCCGTTACCTATAGTATAAGCCTAGTGGATCTAGTTTGAGCTGTGTCTAACGTCGTGCAATATTTTTTAATTTCCTGAAGATTTTAGACATTTCCTAGAAATACTATGAAATAAAAAACTGATTACATACGTTTCCGGTAACATAGATATTAAAAGGTTGTACATACCCTAACTACCTTAAAAGGGCCCTAAAAGTTTAATAGACCTTAAAATGGCCCTAAACCTAAAAATACCTTATCAAGGCCCTAAGCTACTTTTCAATTCTTCTTGAAATGAAAAAAATTTCAATTCAAGGAGAGCTGCCTCGTCCCCACTACCTCACACTTTACTAATACTTATTCTGCGAACAGTAGATACGGGCAGAAAGAATACGAAGAAGAAAGAGGTAAAAACATACCGTGTCCTAATCTAATAAGATGCGCCAACCTCCTCTCACTGACCAACGCGTACAGCTTCGTCTCCAAATACTTGTCAAACGCGTCGTCGACCACACCGCGAGCGAAGCCGAGCACGGCGCCTAGTATGTTCACTACTACACCGCGCACGTTCATTACTTGGGTCACTGGAATAAAATAACATAGGGAATTTGTAGGAGGCTTACTTCCTCTTATTGTTAAGAGTTTTCAGGTCGCCCTAAAGCCCAACTTTGACCTCACGACTATCTGAGATAACAATCGGGATCAATGAAGAGGAACACTAACTTTTTATCCCGGCAGAGGGCGTTTGTCGACTAATCTTAGGTTTGAATTAAGAACTGTCAAACAGGTGTTTTTTACAACTCTCGGCGCCAAATTGGCCATATCGGTCTGAGACCGAAAGAATAAAAAAAAATTCGGCGTTTCCATTGGTGGAGGACCATCATCGAAAAAAAAAAGATCATCTGATGCCAGCGCCATCTACTTACAGGTTTGCGTGTGGCACCCCATTGCTTCACGTGTTTTAAATAACACTTGGCGTGGTAATTTCTTGGATAGATAAACGATAATTTGTGTGGCAAAAAAACATTTTCTTGGGCTGTTCCGTGCTTGGGAAGATACGTTAAGCAATTTGTCTTGGTTGTTATCTCTGATGACAGTTGTTAGGTCAAGTTAGAGGCTACTTAGGGCGACCTGAAAACTCTCACACTATGTTAGCCACACCACTAATACGAAATGAAGAATTTGGAGGTTACTAGATGTGGGTACAGAGAGGGTTAGAAGGTACGCGGGTTTAAATCCGCATCTCCTAAACCAGAAAAATCCTATACATTTTTTTGATTTTAAAGCCTAGCTACTCAATTATTTAAGTAATTGATCCCCCCCGCGGATGTCCCGGCGGTAGTGTCTAGTTAAACTAGCCTATACACTTACACAAATACATGAGAGACTGCGTGAACCCGTTGACACAGGTCTGATGCCCTCCGCCGTGCAACTCCACACTGTAATCCTCAACATCCAGGTTATTGTGGAACACCCCCCCGCGGATGTCCCGGCGGTTCTGCCGTCTGGTGGGGAGCTCTTCCATTTTGATGTCTTCGCTCACTTCGAGGCCTTCTTCTACGTGGGTGCCTTGTTTTCTGAAAAAGGGAAATAATAAAGTTTTATGTCGGGCGTAAGTAACAGAAATAAAACCGAAAAATGAGTTTAATTTCCATAAAGTTTTGGCTCAAAACGTTTCGCGCCTGGATAAAGACATTAGCGCAAATATTAAAAAAAAAAAAAAAAAAAAAAAAAAAAAAAAAAAAACCCATAAAACCTATATCTGCCAAGACCATGTCCCTATGCTATTCATTTTCTAATTAGTATATGAATAAAACTAAAACGTAGGGGTATGGTCACGGCAAATATAGATTTTATGGCATAAACATATTTGCTCTAATGTCATTATCTAGGGAAGAAACAGCCGACTTCGTTTATATGGAGAACGAGTACGGCTACAGATATCTTAGGTACTCTTAATACATATCAAAAACTATACTCACAAAGCCTGATACCTATCCATATCAGAAGAAACGAGCAAATTCTTCAAAAAACTCTCCAAATGCTGTCCCTTTTCTTTCCGCAACTTATGCGTTACATTCTGGTATATGTTGACCAAGTCAGTGCTATTGGCGTTGAGAGTGGACGCTTGCACCACAAGGGAAAAGTCACCGTCTTCTGTGAGGAATATGCGGAGTAGTTCGCTGGTTTGCAGAAGGCTCTTCTGGAGGAGTCTTTGGAGGAAGTCTTCGTATTTGTAACGTAGGGTTTCTAGTGGGCTGTTGTCTCTGGAAATTTGAAAGATAAGCTTTTATTTATAGCCGACCGTAGGGCCAAGACCCAAGACGGTTAGGAGGGTCAGCGCCTCTTGGAGAGTGTCTTCCGGAGTCGTCCTTTGAGACTTTCAGGATGGGCCTGAAAACGCCGCTGCTGTCGAGGTTGGAGGATGTAGTCTGAGAGGAATTTCCCGCTGGCCCAACACTTACGGAGCGAGGGTCAACCGTGGGGATAAGTTGGTAAACCAGCCCAATACACCAAGCCTGAGAGTGGCTTGACGGTGCAACCTGACAAGGAGGAGGGTTAAAACGTGGCCAAATCTTCTTCTTCTTCTTATCGCATGGCCAAATGTATCTGCAGGTATGGTCAATAAGACTTGTCTACGTGTGAGCGACCTCAGGACGTACGATGTACAAGAAGCGTGTGTTACCTCCGGGACGGCAGCGGCAGGTCGGCCAGCAGCCGGTCGCCGTGGAACTCGTGCAGCTTGGAGCGCAGCAGGTGGAAGTCGTGCTCGCTGCGGTGCACGGCCCACAGCCGCGCCTCGCCGCCCGCGCGCGCGTGCGCCAAATGCACGCACAGCGCGAACACGCGCACCGTGCCGCGCCGCGGCGCCATAGCCTGCCACACAAAGCAGCATCATCATCATCCGAGCGTTGTTCCCGGTTGCATCTCTCTCGAGAGCCCGGGGTCCGCTTTCCTACTTTTACGTCTCCACTTCGCACGATCTTCGGCATCCCGTGTAGTGAGGCCATTAGCACGCATATCCGATCTTACAACGTCAAGCCAGCACTTCTTGGGTCTTCCCAATCTGCCGCGGCCGGGCGGAGGCGCCATAGCAAGACATTTGTTTCCCACGTAACTAGCCGGTTTCCGTAGAACGTGGCCGTACCACCGTAAGCGGCATTCTTGCAGTTTGTCTGCAATGTCTCGGACATGAAGGCTGCCCCTGATGCGGGAGTTTCTGACGCGGTCTTTTCGCGTCACTTCACACATCCAGCGCAGCATCTTCATCTCCGTGACACGCAGCTCCTGCTTATGTCGCTCAAGCAATGGCCACGCCTCACTACCATACAAAAGGACAGGTCTAATGATCGTTTTATAGACCTGTCCCTTCAGTTTAACCGCCATTTTCGGGTCACAGATGACACCAGTTACCTCTCGCCGCCCAAGCTGCCGAAATGCGGGACTTGACGTCACAATCGATGTCGCCGGACTCGTGAAGCACAGATCCCAAGTACTTAAACTGGTCTGTCCGCTCGACCATGTGACCGTCTACGCAGACAGGTGTGGGATCTGTGGTATTGCTAGCCAAGTATTCGGTCTTCGCTACGTTGAGTTGCAAACCGCCGTTCTCAAGTGACTCTTTCCACGCATTTACACGCCTTCCAAGCCGCCCCTTATCCGAGTCCGCTAGCGCAATATCATCAGCATACATGAGCATCCACGGGGGCTGCTCGTGTGCGTCTCGGATGATTACGGACAGTGCGTCCAGTATTACGCTAAACAGAAACGGACTTAGGACGGATCCTTGGTGGACTCCGACTGTAATGGGGAAAGATTTAGTGTCACCAACAGCAGTTCGCACCACTGAATCGGAATTTCGGTACATGTCCCTGATGGTTTCAATATAAGTTTCAGGCACCCCTTTGGACCGCAGCGCCCACCAGATCATCACGCGAGGAACACAGTCGAAGGCCTTCTGCAAGTCCAGGAACAGAAAATGCAGAGGCGTATTCTTCGATCTGTATTTCTCCATAACGATCCTTAGGGCGAAAACAGGGTCCATGGTACCATGACCGGGGCGGAAACCATACTGCCCCTCCGAGACAGTGCACTCCTGCCGGATCCGAGAGTCAACTATACGCTCGTAGAGCTTCATGGTGTGGGACATGACCTTTATACCACGATAACTTCCACACTCCTGCACAGATCCCTTGCCCTTGAACACTGGAGTGATAACACTCAGTCTCCATTGGGCGGGGATTCTGCCGGTCTCGAGTATACGGTTAAAAAGGTTGGTTAAGATGCCCACACCACGAGAACCCATAGCCTTCCATACTTCGATGGGGACTCCATCGGCGCCGACAGCTTTCCGATTCTTCATGCAGCGAAGAGCCTTGCGCACCTCCTCAGGCGTTACACAAAGCAGCAACTGCTAGATATCACACCAGGTTGGATTTATGATGATTCATTGGGTTAGCCCACGAGGTTTTTGTGGTTTGCGGGGTCTAGCCACTGCAGGAAGCCAGAAGAGGGTTACCCCATAGAACTGGACTGGTCTCTATTAGAGACTTAAAGGAGAAAGATCGCTTATAGTGATCTGTTTCTAACTCGCCTCTGACGTAAGAGCTTCACCAGTTCCAAAGTCAAACTGTTCGGGAAATTACTCAAGACACCTTAAAAAAAGGGTATATTCCCAGTAGTCCCCTTTAGCACTGTCCCCCGAGTGACGCCTGGGAATTTTCTTCCCAGTTGTCTCCGGGGTGACAATTCGTGCCAACTGTTCCCTTTGAAAGCTGACTAGAGGGAACAAATGGGAAGTCTGCTACGATTCCTTCCCAGAAAGAAACATGTAATGTAACCATAGATTTCAGATTTTTTATTTGTGTTGTTATATATGTCGTAGGATAATTTTATAAACAGGTTTTTTGCAAAAATTATATTTCTCAATCTTACAGAAATAAGTAAGGTTTTTTTGCAAAAAATAAACTCATTGTAACATTGGTTCTCCTTCAATCTGATTAGCTCAATTTTCATTTACAGACCAACTCTACCGTGATTGGTTTAAAAATAAATTAAATTCTGTGAACAACACACAGCGCCATCTAGCCCCGTGGTAGGCTACTAAGCTTGTGTTACGGTGACTAGACAACGGATATAATACATTTATATTTATTTTTCTTTTGTAAATACATACATATTATACATAGAGAGACACCCAGACTAGATACAAATATTTATTTTTTAAGCATAAATACTTGCACCCAGCGGGAATCGAACCCGCAACCATCTGCATTGCAGTCGTGCTTTCGCACGACGCGCCACAGAGGTCGTTTATTGTTTGACCTTGTAGGTTTGAAGTAATTTGTCGTAGAGTAATAAGCTTATTATTTATAGTATTAGGCGCTTTGGCGACCGCTGCCGCGACCGCTGCTGCGTACAATCATGTTCTAACTTTAACCTAACCTATCCTAGTCGGGGTGCTCCGTACATTAATAGAAACAAAACATTGCTAACAAAGTACATCACAGAATTAAATGACATGTTAAACGTCAAGTCATTAACCAATCGGAGAAGATGTTGCTTGGAGTGTTCCGATCGACCAATCAGTGCGCTTACTTCATGACAGCCAACGACTATTTTCGCAATGTTACCAAAGCAATAAGTTTTTTTGCAAAAATCCTAACTTATTTCAGAAATATCATAGCCGATATCTATTTATTCAATTTATCAAATTATCCTACGACATATATAACAACACAAATAAAAAATCTGAAATCTATGGTTACATTACATGTTTCTTTCTGGGAAGGAATCGTAGCAATTGGGAACAAATGGGAAGTCTGTTTCCCAGTTGTCACCGGTGGGTTGACAACTGGGAAACAGACTTCCCATTTGTTCCCTCTAGTCAGCTTTCAAAGGGAACAGTTGGCACGAATTGTCACCCCGGAGACAACTGGGAAGAAAATTCCCAGCCGTCACTCCGGGGGACAGGGCTAAAGGGGACTACTGGGAATATACCAAAAAAAGGTGGATCAAAATTCGAACGTCGTTGTTAGAATACCCACCATCTAGGTAATCTAAGAATTACCCCATCCATTCATGTGACTATGACGACTAAAGGATCTGGGGGAAATGAGCAAACCTTGAGTTCTTCTTATGCGGTGGCAGGTAAGCTGCTTGGTACCAAGCCGGGATCAGGTAGTGGTGTGAGTTGTGCTAGTGACACAGCTCACACCACTATTTGGGCACTACTTGACAAACTCACCAATCTGGTCTCAACATTAGTCAACACCACCTTGTAGCTGCCAAGATCTTGTCCCAACCCGCCTTGCTCGGCTGCCAAGTTGTCCAAGTATTTGAGCAAGTCGACGTTGTCGGTCCCGTCTTCGCTGCTTGACTCGAACATTTGTCCGTCAACTGTCGGTGGCTTCAGAGCGCTTTTTAATCTGTTGCCTAGTTTTAGGGCTGAGGCTAGCATTCTTTCGTGTGGTCTGAAACAATTTACGAATTGTTGGAAAACAAATAATTATGTAAGACGCTTTAAACTTATGTTACCGATTAAGGAGTTTTGTGATGAGAAGGTGGTTCAAAGTGGTTCATTAATTCCTACCCTAGTGGCACAAGGTAAACAATTTACTGACGCTCTAAACTTATGTTAACAATTCAGGAGTTTTGTGATGAGAAGGTGGTTCCAGGTGTTCCATTAAACCCTAACCTAGTGGCACAAGGAAAACAACTTACTGCTTTCTGAGGAACCAATCTGATCATCACTCTCGTCTCGAAGGGTTTCGTCAGATCCTCATTAAAAGAGGTACCAATTTAAGGGTTTTATGGGGCTGTACTCTTTCCAAGTAAAAAATAAACATCACAATCAGCCGAGTACTCTTCAGGTAATAGACGAATTTCCATAAAAACATAGCCACACAACGGAATTAAGAACTTCCTTTTTTTGTTTGAAGTCGGTAAAAAACTACTCTTGCATAAAAAGCGTTAGAGGTTATTTTTTTCATTTTGGTACCGCCGCGCCGTTTTGTTACCTACTTTCAATTTGTCCTGTCACTGATAAAGCAGTGTATGTAACTGTTCACCTGGAAGAGATTGCCCATAGGCGATAAGGCCGCTCAATGTGCCACATTAGCCTTTAGTTTACATTGTATAATTTGCTGTAGTTAGTGTGTTTGATCGCACAAACTACACCTCAAATCACCTCAAAACGACTACTTTTGAGGTGATCGCTGAGCGTAGATGGAGGTGGGCGGGACATATTGCAAGAATGAGCAGTAACAGATGGACTCTAAGGCTGATGGAAGTGTGTCTGTGTTTTAATCGTGTTATTATGTGTTTCGTGCTGTGTTTTGTTTGTTTAATTGATTTTAGGTTGTATAATTTTACTTTTCTATATGTAAATTTTGTTTCAGTGTTGTTAATATAATGAAATGTAGATAAATCGGTTGAGGGTAGGAAATAATAATAATTAGAATATAAATGTATAAACAATAAAAAAAATAAAAAAAAAAGGAAAAATAATAATAATATTTAAAAAAAATGTGTTGGGAAAAAAAAAATCAGTGTAGAAATAAAATAAAATAGAAAAAAAAAACTATCTGTTCACTTGTTGGAATAGGGGAAATAATAAGTTAAGTAAGTAAGTAATTAAGTAAAATAAGATAAGTTAGTTTTAATGTAGTTTTTAACTTGTTTTATTTTGTTATTTGTTTGTGTGCGTTTATAGATGTTTAGTTTATAGTTTAAGTTTTATTATAATAGGTTTAACCGCTACATCATTGAAAGTGGCGATAATTTATTTGTTGTCTTCGGAAAAAAAAAAAAGAAAAAAAAAGGCTGATGGAATGACGCCCGCGTGCACATATTAGTCCGCCGGGTAGACCACCAATGAGATGGAAGGAAGACATCATAAGACACGCAGGACGAGATTGGATGTCGAGAGCTCAAGGTCGTCAGGAGTGGAAGAGGATGGAGGCCTACGTCCTAGACATGAAAGTGCTGTGATGGATGGATGGTGTTTTTGATACAATAAAGCGTGATCTATCTATTCATTGTACTACTTATTAATATTATAAATGCGAAGGTAACTGTCTGTCTGTTACGCTTTCACATCTAAACCGATGAACCGATTGAATGTTGGTATAGAGATAGATAGGACCGTGGAGAAGGACATAGGCTACTTTTGATCCAGTAAATCCCGCGGGATTAAGACTTACGCGGGTAAAACAACGGGCGCAGTAAGTAGTAAGTACTTACTTTTTAGTCATCTGTTTCTGATATCCAACAGGTAATCTCGAACCAACAATAAGTTTGTAGAACTGTAAAAAACATTCGATTGGATAACAATCTTGAAAGATATATTCAGTAACTTTATATCATAAGAAATGCAAGAAAAATGTTACTTTTCAGGGAGCCGTCCCTCAAAAGGTAAAAAGGAACCCTTATGAGGCCGCCTAATACTACTTCCGTTGCCGTCGAGGGCGAGGGTAAAATAAATCTATAAGTTTCGATAAAATGCTTTGCCCTGCTTGAGACTGACAAATGGATCAACGCACAGTCTAGACCGCTGATAGTAGAGAATTGAAAATTTAAGAGTGTGTTCTATAAATGATGTAGGCATCCAATATGTAAAGGTTTCTTTCACGGGATCGGCATTTACGCGGGTAAAACCGCGGGACACATTTAGAAAATAATATCTTGTTACCTCTTCGCTATGTAAGAATTTCGGTAGTAATATCTTCTCCAATACGGCGTGTGAATTTCTAGCTGCTTGATACAACGCTCTGCTGGTTTGTAACCTGTAAATATTAAGTTCTATAAATATTATCATCATCATCATCATCCTCACAATGTTCCCGGTTCCCTCTCTCAGCCCGGGGTCCCCTTTCCTACTTTTACGTCTCCACCTCGCACGATCTTCGGCATCCCGTGTAGTGAGTCTTGACTGATTAATTGACTGACTGAAGGACTTAATGACTGACCTATATATCAACGCAGAACCCAAACCGCTGGTCCTAGATACATGAAATTTGGAGAGTGTGTTCTTTGTGATGTGTAGATATCCACTAAGAACGAAGAAGAGTTTTTTGAAATTCCTCCCCTAAGCCCCCCCCCCCCCCCCCCCCCCCCAAGGGGGCTTAGGGGGCTAATGTGGACAGTTTGATGCCGTTGACACGTAGAAGAAGAAGTAACATATGGTACCTCTTAACACTATCTTCGGCCTGCAGCAAGTCCCGCAACTCGGCCGCGAGGTCCGGCGCGACGGGCACGCGGCTGGCGCTGGCGGGCGCGAGGTACGCGGCGTACATCTCGCACGCCTCCTTGTGGAGCGCCGCCTTCTCCGCGGCGCTCAGCTCCGGGTTCAGGAGCTTCGTTTGAAATGATTCTGTAGGGAAATGTATGGAATTATGGACAATTTGAAGTTCATACGAAGTTTTACGGTCTCAATGGCGCGTGGGGCTGGTGGTCTTCAAAAACTGCATAAAGTAGCAGAAATAGTACTGGTCTGCTAACACCAGTTCTAAGTCACTTGTCACCAAAATTGTCAAATCTAGTTTACATTAAAATCTCTGATGTCCTGATAACTTACTGATGTCTTTATAAAACTGCAGTAGATAGATATGGCTGGTGGTCTTTAGAAACTGCGTAAAGTAGCAGAAATAGTACTGGTCTGCTAACACCAGTTCTAAGTCACTTGTCACCAAAATTGTCAAATCTAGTTTACATTAAAATCTCTGATGTCCTGATAACTTACTGATGTCTTTATAAAACTGCAGTAGATAGATATGGCTGGTGGTCTTTAGAAACTGCGTAAAGTAGCAGAAATAGTACTGGTCTGCTAACACCAGTTCTAAGTCACTTGTCACCAAAATTTAAAAATCTAGTTCACATTAAAATCTCTGATGTCCTGATAACTTACTGATGTCTTTATAAAACTGCAGTAGATAAATATGGCTTGTGGTCTTGAGAAACTGCATAAAGTAGCAGAAATAGTACTGGTCTGCTAACACCAGTTCTAAATCCCTTGTCACCAAAATTTAAAAATCTAGTTTACATTAATATCTCTGATGTCCTGATAACTTACTGATGTCTTTATAAAACTGCAGTAGATAGATATGGCTTGTGGTCTTGAGAAACTGCATAAAGTAACAGAAATAGTACTGGTCTGCTAATACCAGTTCTAGGTCCATCTTCAGAAGGCGACATCGTTGGAGGTAAATTGAATCCGTCTGCCGAGCGAAAGTCTCTAGGAACTCTACCTGAAAATACGAGATTAATCTATTTTTATGTATTTAGAAAGAAAGAAAATACGTTATTACTACGTTACGACGATACGTTACGTGAAAAAAGGGTATCCTATGTCCATCTCCTGGTTTTAAGCTACCTCCCCACCAATTTTCAGTCAAATCGGTTCAGCCGTTCTTGAGTTGGTAATGGTGTAACTATCACGACTTTCCTATTTTGCTTGTATACATATTTATATAGTCTATTATTCCACTAATATTTTAAAATACGAAAGTTTGGATGGCGAAGAAAACTCCAAATAGTTTGGGGTTTTAGCGGACTCCGGGCTCCCGAGAGGGATGCAACCCGGAACGTCGGCTAAAGATGTTTCTCCTAAATCAACCAGAATGCTTAGTATTGGGATGTGTATGTACTTAATAATAACCAAACAGTATGTCTGTTTGGTTACCTTATAATCTGGTGTAGCAGGCAACGGTGCCATGGTTTCCTCTCCCAAAATCAAGCAGATTAGAGTATTGAGGATAGCTGGTGTTGCCAGCACGTCAGTTAGGGACAGCAGCACCCAGCCCGCGAATATCTCCTTTATCAACACTTTGAAGACTCTGTGGATAGTTAAAACAGGTTAAAAATAAACATATTTTTTTTTATTTCTAACCGTTCCCAGCTAAAAACACATCACACACCTATCTCCTTACTTAAGTTTATTCCATTCATTGGTTGCCTGGAAGAGATCGCCCATAGGCAAATAAGTTACCTTTTATATACTTTAGTTTTAATTTTTTCTTTCTATTATATTCTTTTATATTTTGTATAGGCCAGCGTTTGACCACTATCACACCTGATGTGATGTGATGCGTATGCAGTATCATTAATTATGTATGTATTTACAAACAAAAAGTATAATAATGTAGTATATCCGTTGTCTAGTACCCATAGTACAAGCCTAGTGCTTGATTTGGGGCTAGATTGCGCTGTGTGTAACGTTGTCAATATTTATACAGTTTTTTTTGCTAATTACAATAAAGCGTTACAAATATTATTAATAACGGGGTATTTACCAGGTTCAATGAGACAAGTCTCGTAAACAAGCCAGTTGAAATTATTGGCGAAATATCGAGCTCCATTATAGAACAAATTTGAACATGGTAAAGCATGTTATTTAATAATATTTGTAGTGAAAACAACCATGTAAGTTTAAAATCTATTATCTTCTATTATTATCTATCTATTATCTATCTTCTATTATTATCTATCTATTATCTATCTTCTATTATTATAAAGCGGAAGAGTTTGTTTGTTTGAACGCACTAATCTCAGGAACCGCTGGTCCGATTTGAAAAAATATTTCAGTATTGGATAGTGAAATCGCGGGACGCAGCTAGTCGTATAATAAAGCGTAAATCTATCTATCTCATACTCACGGGTTATCCAGCTCCTGTTCCCTCAACAACAAAGGCATCAGTGTCTCGGTCATTGTCCTCAGATAGTGGAGCTCCGTGTGGCGCGAGCGGAGCGCTACGTGGCACGCGGGCGACGGCCGGCGCGGCGATATGTGCCGCACGAAGCAAGGGAGCAGTCGCCGGGTTAGGAACCGGGTGTAGTCTATCTGTGAAGATATGTAGCATTTTATTCACTCAGAATTCAATTCAAAATTCATTTATTCAATAAGACATTCACATTATCGTTTTGAATCAGAAATCTATAGTGTTTTCCGAACGCGATAACAAAATAACTCGCTGATGTCTTGGATATTCGCTGATGTCTTTGCCTTAGGCAATATTGGAATGATGAATTAAGGTGTTCTGGTACTTTCATAATAACATCGTGTTTAATCAATCATTTAAAATTATTTGATATACTACTTTTTCTTTACGTAATATAAGCTTCTGATCTTGCAGCTAAGTCGTTCATGTCTTTTATAACTTACTGATGTCCTTACGCAACTGCATAATATGCTACATATTATGTAGTTTGGTACATACAACTATAGAACCTCATTTTATTTCAATATTATACTGGGTTTCTTTATACGGCATGTAACTTACTTTAACAGCCCTCTGTAGTAAACTGGCCGAGGCATAACGCAGTTGATGCCTCAGTTCGTCAAGGAAGAACGGCTGGAGAGTCACTTTACTGTACCAACTGTTTATAAATTGTTCTAATATTGTGTTGTAGAACTGGAAAAAAGAATTCGTTTGTTAAGTCAAACAATCAAATCTGAAGCCTTCTGCATTGCATTCGGGCCACAGGGGCTGTCTGTAACGTTGGTCACATGTATGTATGTATTTTGGGAGTAATCTTCGAAACCACTGGACTGATTATAATGACATTTAATATAAAGATACACGGCATCTTTGGGAGTTACATGGGCCACGTTTTATCCCGATGATCGCCCGGGACTTACGCGGGTGAAACAGCGGAACACAGCTAGTGTATATTAGTGTATCACCACAGAATACATAAATAGTACAAGAACCTAGTAAAAAACTAGTTAGGATCTTATCACCATATTTTTTCTAATAGCTGCACAACAACATGTTTTAATATTAACAGATAAGATTAGCAACTAAATTAAGATAATTTTCTTTCTTATAATGAGACATAACATAACAATAAATATGTTATTAGATGGCAGAGGTATTGGTGAGATATTCAAAAATATATTAGAGCCATTGATCTCAACCTTAGCAGATATGACATCAGAAGGACATAGTTAGTAAATACGCGATTAAGACCCGTGAAAATGTATGTAACTATGATAACAAATCGTGTGAATTTAAAAAGTTTATCAGCAGGACAGTTGTAAACAGCCACTGCAGTAACGCTACCGCAAACTCAATGATTTTGAGGTTTTAATCGTCATTCATCGACTACATCTTTGCGCCCGCAGCGTTTGTCACTTCATTTTTACGATAGACGTAACAATATTGTCAGCGCTGCAACGGCTGTTTATATTTATTTCGCGTAAAAAGAACATGAAATATGTTTTAGACATCACCTCAATAGTACTAGGTTAGTACATAGTATCTCAATGAACAGAGCTATATTATAAAGAGAGAAAAATGTTGCATAAATGTTTAAATGTACGTTTAACGACCTCTGGGGCGCGTCGGGCGAATAGTCGGCAGTAATGCAGAAGGT
Source organism: Idaea biselata (assembly GCA_958496205.1). Classification (NCBI taxonomy): domain Eukaryota; kingdom Metazoa; phylum Arthropoda; class Insecta; order Lepidoptera; family Geometridae; genus Idaea; species Idaea biselata. The sequence goes on from OY292399.1 coordinate 1,758,943, forward strand.
TGCGGGTTCGGTGGCGCGGTGTCAATGTTCACAGAGTTTCAGTTGGATATAATCTCCAGAACTAATGAACCGATTTTAATGAGTAAATTTTAACCCGATATTCAAACGGGATCGAGACTTAGGTTAGAATCGCAGGGAAATGCTAGTAATAAATAAATAAATAAATAATAAATAATTTCTCCGAACAACACACAGCGCCATCTAGCCCCGTGGTAAGCGACTAAGCTTGTGTTACGGTGACTAGACAACGGATATAATACTTATATTTATTTTTCTTTTGTAAATACATACATATTATACATAGAGGGACACCCAGACCAGACACAAATATTTAATATAATATACAATCCAGAAACTTTCATTGATTCTTACGCATCCCTACTAATATTATAAATGCGAAAGTAACTCTGTCTGTCTGAAAGTAAACTGCTGAACCGATTTTAACGAATTTTGGTAAAGAGATAAATGGGACATTGGAGAACGACGTAAGCTACTTTTGATCCCAATATTCCCGGAGGATCGGACCTAACGCGGGCGAAACCGCGGGGCGCAGCTAATGTGAATGAAAATCACAGACTGTTAAAACTAATTAGAGCTCAATCAATAGTAAGTCAATTACCCTATGGTATTAATTAGATGCTATTTGCTACGCTGTTTCAAGGTTACCAACACTTAATTATCTAGGTTACTAGTTGTGTGTTTTAACTTATTTACCCATATCTTTTTTATTGAGATAGGGTGGGACTTCTAGGTGTTTCTCTATGTTCTATAATATGTAATATCTCATAATTCTGTGGGGGTTCCGAAAAAGCCTTACTTTTTATATGCATACACTCTCCAAATTTTAGCTCTCTACTATCAGCGATTTAGGCTGATAAGTCATTCAGTCAGGACAAATCATTCTATAGATACATAGCTGCGTCCCGCGGTTTCACCCGCGTAATTCGCGAACCCGTGGGAATATCGGGATCAAAAGTAGCCTATGTTCCTCGATAATCCTCCTGAGATTAGCGTGCTCAAACAAACAAACTCTTCAGCTTTATAATATTAGTATAGATGCACAAATATATTTTATAACACATTTGCTCGTAAAGGGCCTCTTATTTCACCAATTTCAATATCGTAATGTATGTCATTACGTACTTGTGCGTAATCGTAAAGTAAAACGCACGAGTTTCTTTCTAATAAGGTAACACGTACGGTTTATCATGCTCCGTCTAAAACCAACGGTACTTTTTTTAAATCTTAAGAAAAAAAAAGCAAAGAAAGCAAATCAAAAAGTTTTTATGTCAGAAAAGTGGTCAATATTTTATGAATAAAATTAACTTTGGGAGATAAAATATAAAAAATAAACATTTAATTCTTTAATTTAATTCATTTTGACAGTAAATTACATCTGTAACAGAAACAAAAAAATATTAATTTACTTTATTAGTAATGACAACATTAAAAATGCCAACTGGCAACGTAATAATCAATTTCACAAATTGTTCAAATTTTTCTAACTGCTTTAACAAGTGATTAAAGATTTATTCGTTTAAGAAAGTCCGAGTTTTATTTATTTCCTCGCAAATGTGTTATAAAACGTCGTATGACATACGTGCGCTTTGATAATTACAGCCTCTGCTTTCTTGTAGCCCTCGCCTACGGCTCGGGCTAGCAATATCGCCTCGGCTGTAATTTTCAACTTACCGCACTTATATCATAATGTACTATTTTTCCTATATACTTCATCTAGTAACCATAACACAAGCTTAGTACCCTACCAAAAATCATTTAAAGCATTGGGTTTTGTGATGTGGCAATCAGGCAGATTTCATAATAGAAACGCCATTCTTCTGCTGTACTACGCTTTCGTTCGAAGCAAACTTGAATTTTATTCCTTAGTTTGGGATCCGCACGAAGACAAGTACAGAACTATGATCAAGCGGGTACAAAAGAAATTTGCCCATTATTTATATAAAAAATGTACGGCTACTATCCATACTTATACCCCTCACTTTTTGTCTCAGGTATGATAGGTTTGGATACGTTAGATTTGAGACGAAAACTTGCACTCTTGTTGCACTACTACCTTATATTAAACGGCAAGATAGATAACCCTAGCGCATTATCTCAGTGTTCACTATACTTTCCAAATAGCTATCTGCGTAACACACGGCCGAATCGGATGCATAATTTGTTTGCGCGGGTAGATGCACGCACATTGACGACGCGGTATGTACGCTCCCACCTCTCATGCACTCACACTGATAAATCAAATGATTACAGACAGGTCTGAGGTTGATGTTTTTTGCATGGCTCAGCCGCTGTTTGTTAATTTGTCCATGGATTGGTTGAGTCATGGCACAAATATTATTTGAGAACTATCTCCATTTTGATGACAGCTGATTCATTTGCCTACCTAGTTTTAGTTAAATTTATAATTATAATTCTTAGAGATAGGTATAATTTATGTTTTGTAATAATAATTTGTAAGGATAATGGCTTTCAGACGTTTTGGTGTTTAATGCTGTAAATCTGAAAGTGTTTGCTTAATAAATAAATAAATAAATACCATGGGGCTAAATAGAGTTGTGTGTGTTCACAGAATTTATTGCTAATTATTTATTAATTAAAAAGATATTAAACAACAAATGACAACTAATCAATAGCTTGAATTAAGTTGGAATTCCTACTTGTTACAAATCTATGCCACATGACTCATTTATTTCATATCAGTCACTAAAAGAATGTTATTGTTTTATGCTTCTGAAATCTTTGTCATGCTTTATGAAGTGAATAAAATTATATAACATTCTTTATTGCTATAATAACATAAATTAATATTTCAGAATGTGGCACACAGCACAATCTAGCCCCAAATTAAGTAACTAGACTTGTACTATGGGTACCAGACAATTAATATCTATACTAATAAAAGGCTTTGTCCTGCCTTACTGAGTGATGGATCAACACACAATTTTAGCCGCTGGTAGTAGAGAGCTGAAATTCGGAGAGAGTTTGATCTTTATGTGTAATCTATACTAATATTATAATGCTAAAGAGTTTTTTAGTTTGAACGCGCTTATCTCAGGAACTGCTGGACCGATTTGAAAAATTCTTGCAGGGTTGGATAGTCCATTTATTGAGGAAGGCGTAAGTCGCGGGCACTGCTAGTTATAATATAAGTAGAAAAACTTACATCTTCTATAGCCTGGTCAAGTTGTTTATGTATTTGGAGACCGACCCATGGTTCTGTCGATAGCTTCACCTCATGTCTTGGGCAATCTTTAGATCCACATGCACTGCACTGAAAACAAACATTGTTTTAATAACTTATAGTTGCTAATAACTCCAAATATTAATACAAAGATATCAATATTAGAAGAATTTCTCACTTATATCACAATTCTCCCGCATAAGAACATTAGCTACAAGTGCGTTGAGGAAAAAGACACAAAATATTACTAGAACACCTTGATATTTGTGTAACAACAAACAAAAACAAATCATGTAACTTACCATTTTCGGAACATTTTCTACAGCTGTTTTTCTCTTTTTATCGTCGAAATGGCACTTAAGTTTATTCACATATTCACGTGAAATATTCGAATTGAGGCCGTAATAACAAGCCACACATCCCAGCCCATAACTAAAGGCTATCGTAGCAAAGTGAAATCTGGAACGAAGGAAGTAGGTTAGCGTTTCTAAAAGGGGGAGGAACGCACAAGTTTTACCACCAATTCTAAGAACCTGTAGAAATATAACACAGCACTTGTAGTACAAAGGATTCCAATGTAAATAATATAATTGATATTTTCGAATTTATCTGTAAACTTATTTTGACATCTTTCAGTCATGGCTAGTACCAAAAAATTAATTTCTGATGTGTGACGTTTCAGACATTTGTTTGAAGTTTTAGGCAACTATTCTAAAGAAATGCCATTGAATGGTGTTGCCATTTGAGATCTTCAGATTTCCTGTTACGGAGACGAAATCTAGAAACAGCACATTATTTACAATTGTGTTGTGAAAAATCACTTTTCGAGTACGAATTTTTCTATATTTTTTACATAAAGGAATTAAATAGTTCATCATGTTGTCGATATCTACTGAAAGTACTGAAACGTGGAAATTTTTTTACAAATGGCAGCACAGAATACATAAATAGTACAAGTCTAGCAGTTATTTTATTTTTCGTTCAAAAACTTGGGTGCCAATCGATCAAGTCAAATCAGCTGTAAACTGTCACACAAAATAAACGAAATTCTAACCTCAAAATTATTTATGTTGCTAGTTGCCGACCCCCAAAAACAGAAAGAATGAATAAAAAATCCGTTAACGTTTCGTAAAAAGACGTTCCTGGAAAGTTACAAAGCGGCCACCGCCAGAGGTATTTGTGGAATACAAAACAAACATCAACCAGTAAGTACATACAGTAATTTAAGCAACAATTTTGTAGAAGAAATATTTCTTGAAATCTATGTTTGTCTTAGGACTACCTAAACTACCTAAACAGCATCAAATTTAGAGACTAATGTTTAGTGATATAAGATTTTATACTGTGAAGTGATCAGGATCACCAACCTTCTCTGTTATCTTTTTAATAAAAGTCTTTATTGTGATTAAACTACTTTGTAGCCTTAGGATAAGTTCAATAAAGCGGTTAGAAGTTCAACTTTTATCTTTAATGATGTTTTTATTATTTAATTTAAGTGTATAAATCTGTAGCTACATAAAATAAAACATACCGATAATCGCGGGCCAGATCCTACATACCATGTCATCAAACCATGTTTCAGTCTGCTTATTTGTGTTTGCGATTATTACAATATTAAATTTTTCTTTGTTCCAAATAAAGTCTTCATTTTTTTTAAATCTACCTTTAGTTCACACAGTCAGTTCAACAGAAATGATAAAAAACTTCTGTATGTATTTCAGAGTTTCATACTGCTCTTATTAAAAATTTATTATATCACTTGCACACGAGAGCGTTCTCTATCTCAAGTTCCTCTTAGAAACAGTTCTGTAAATTAACAGTGGTTGATTTAATCTCTTAATTTCAGAAAAAACATGGTGCTACAAAGATGTTTCTACCAGGCCACAAGACGGTACTTATCAAGACACTGCCTCCAAACGAAACCACAAACATACTGTCAAATCCTTCACAAGTACAGTACAAAACCTCGTAAATTCACGGATAGACATGAATGGGTCATCATAGACAATAACATCGGCACAGTTGGCATAAGTAACTATGCTCAAGAATCTCTCGGAGATGTAGTCTTTGCACAGCTCCCAGACCCAGGAACAAAGTTAAAAGCTGGAGACGAATGCGGAGCCCTAGAAAGTGTTAAAGCAGCTTCGGAAATATACTCTCCTCTCACCGGAGAAGTTACCGAGAAAAACTCCACTGTTGAAAGTAAGCCAGCATTGATAAACACTTCTTGTTACGAAAAAGGATGGCTTTTCAAATTGAAATTGACAAAACCTGAGGAGTTGGAAGAATTGATGACCGAAGAAAAGTATGAAAAGTTTTTGAAGACAGATGTTGAGAAAGAAGAGTAATGAATGATTGTTAATGCTAAAATGAAGTTTATGATAAAATAGTTTAATATATTAGTTTGGTCCATTATGAAGCGATTTTTCATTTCAAAGGAGTTTTTATAATTTATCCCTTACCCTGGGCCAAAAAAATATTTAGTCTGAGCTTTGTTACTTCAGGCTATTAAATACAATTTGAAATCAAACAAACAAAGTGTGCATTATCATTTTTTATTGGAAGTGCATTCACAAAATAATGTGGTAGGTAGGTACACAGATTCTACTTTTGGCATGGTTTGCACATAATTTGTAGGTATCACGTTTCAAGGTAACAGGTTAATATTAAAATTTGGTATAATTTAATGAAATATCACATAAAAATGTACTTTCAATTTAAAACCTCTATAATAATATGACACATTTTATTTATCTGAACATATTATGACAAAAAGGAGAATGTTCAAAAGTTGGCTATCTTATGGCCCCATGTGGTAGTACATGGGTACATAATTAAATACCTATGTCTATAGTTGAAAATAATGGAGGCGCTATTTTCTATGCCAAAACGATTTTGCTATGATTACACCATAGATGAATGAACCTTATTGATCTATCTATGGTGTTACCAGTAAAAATAAAATACTTCCGTTTCAATACATTTTCGCCAAGCTGTAACCACATGTGTAGAACACGTTCTCCTTTATGTATGATATAAAAAACATTTTTTTTACACACACAATAAAATACTACACAATAAAAAACTATTCAAAATTTCTACAATACTTTATAATACATTAAATGTGCATTGGACATTCCACTTAAGCCATGTAATAAAAATATAACATTGATTAAGCTTTGTGCAATAAAATTAGATTATTTACCTAAATAACTAGCCCACTAACATCCCACTAAGGTTTGAGCCTTATATACAATCTAATTTTTTCATACGAGATTAACTCTGATCAGCAAAGTCTTTTCAAAGTGGTTTCAAACCTTCAAGAGCGCAATCTAAACCCGCACCCTTAGTAAGAGATGATTATTAAATATGATTTTTTTTAACAGTTAGATCTTAAAATCTCTAGTCAAAGGATATCTATAAACAATGTCAAAAATGCAATTTGACATTGAAGCAATGTCAAGATAACATTAACATTTTAAAACATAGTCTTTTTCTACTGATCATAGACATTTAGTTTTAATTAACATTTTAATTGTAATAGAAATTTATTCTTTCAAACATTAGGGACACATTAGGATATTGGTGACATTTTTATCCCCTAAACTTGTACAAGTCATCAAACCAAATAGAAGACTGTAGTAAAAATCAAAATCGAACTAGCCCAATGTCTATACATTTATAAACAACATCCTTTATTTATGACTTTGTCGTACTAAACATTTCAAATTATAAGTCATAATTGGCAATATGTACAAGTTATTCCCTGTTTATATAATGTAATCTAGTACTGAGTACACTTAAACAATACTAACAAAATTAGATTTTCTTACAAATTTAACTCTAACATACATTTTCTTAACTTGCTTTTTCTGATTCATAGTAGTTTTTTTTTTTTTTTCGGATTTTAAGATGAAACAAACTTGAATAGATGTTATTCCAGAAATAAATTAGGTACCCTTTCTTTAAGACTTTCTCAAACATAATTCGATTTATACATTTGGAATATTAGAATAAAGTTAGATGATATTTAAAATATATTCAAAATAAAAAAAGTTGAAAAACTTACAATGTATTTAATCATAATGTATAATAAATTGGATATTTCAAATATGACCATCATAAAATACTTAATTCTTGACAGTTATTGTTATTATGTAAAAAATAAAATATCACAAAAACTGGTAACTCATAGGTTCATGTTACTGTGTTTTCAACAGTACCGAAATATCTTTATTTTCCTACTAATATAATAAATATGAAAGTTTAGATGTTCGTCTTTTAATCAAGCAAAAACGGCTGAACTGATTTGGCTGAAATTTGGCACACAGGTAGTTTAAAACCTGGATTAACACATAGAATATTTTTCATCCCGGTGTATTCCAATGGAAACTGAAATTACAAGAGTAAACTCGCGGGGCACAGTAACAAAATATGGCAACAAGCAACCCAGTGCCAGAATACTATAATTAACTATCACAAAATAAATCCCTACGTAGGTATTTCTAGATTTTGCTATGTTGGATTGAAATTAAACTCATTTTTCGGTTTTAATCGCGTGGTGTTTATTACTTTTAGCATTATTTAGGCATGGCACAGGTCTCGAAACGTTGAGAATTGAAATAACGCTAAAAGTAATCAACACCACGCGATCAAAACCGAAATATGAGTTTAATTATAATTTTCCTACTTCAAAAACACGTTCGTTTTAATATCATATTTTTGTCATTTTTTTAGGACCAGGATTCGGATCCGCAATTTTCTTCATAGATAAGGGGACCTAACTTAGAGGTTACTTAGGTGATTTACCATAGAATAACTTAAAGTTACTTCACCCATATTCAGGTAATGCGGCACCCATTTTCATGTATATGTTCAACTTGGGCTTGTAAACCCAAGAGACCGAGAAAGGCTTATCGAGCGATAAGTTCACGTTAATTTCTAACACATTTATTGTTGCGTTGTAGTTAAACTCGCATGGCTTCTTGCAAACCTGAAAGGAAAACATTTTATAAATACACAAAAATATGAATAGATTCTTCTTCTGTTTTCGCGATGTTATATTAAAATTAAAGACATTTTTCGGTTTGAATCGCGTGGTTTTTATTACTTTTAGCATTGTAACAACGCTCAAAGTTTCGAGACCTTTCCAGGTCTCTTCTCTGAATTTCAAATTTAAAGTTAACCGGCCAAGTGCGAGTCGAACTTGCGCACGGGTTCCGCACCATTATCACAAAAAACCACTTTTTGAAAGGGAGCCCCACTTATATAATTATTTCGCTTTTATATAATATATATAAGTAGATTAATCTTATTCTGTGTTTAGTATTTATGGCAACAAAAATGCTGTTGAAATGAAATATGCAGATGCCATAACTTATTATTATTATTTATCACTGTTCATGAGCCTGGTGACAGACAAACAACCGGACAGCCGACTCTTAGTAAAATGTCCCCTTTTTACCCTTTCGGTACGGAGCCCTAAAAGCAATAAACTTATTGGTCAAAATCCTACTAATTTTATTTATTTTTGAAAGTGTTAACACTAAATGAATTCTGTGAACAACACACAGCACCATCTAACCCCGTGGTAAGCTACCAAGCTTGCGTTATGGTGACTAGACAACGGATATAATAGTTTTGAAGTGTGGGGTTAACCAAAAATAATAGAAATAATTCCTACCTAGCCCCGTGTTAAGATACCAAGCTGGCGTAACGGTGACTAGACAATGGATAATAGTTTTGAAGTGTGGGGTTAACCACACTTCAAAACTAGTTTTAGAAATAATGTTAATACTAACCTGGTTGTTAATATTGACAGTAGTGACGGGTTGTTGTGCGAACACAGATATCTTGTTCAAGGACGGCACTCCGTACCCCCACCAGGTGACAGCACTCTTTACCTCCGTTCCGTTCAGCCGGAACTGTATGTGGCTGTATTTCTTCTCTTGATAGCTGTCTGTAATTTATTTAAACGAAATTATCAAATAAAATAAATGTGTCTTACTCCAAGAAATGTAATTATAGATGTAACTTGCCCTAATAAAAGCAATGCCGAAGCATGGGGATGCTACTCGAGACCCGAGAGTTCGCTATATCTTCAAATTTTTTGAGTGCGCGGCACCTGATACAACTGAACTAACAATATAATCATATGTTATAGCATCCCCACTTGGCGGCCAACTTTTAGACTTGTTGACGGGGTCCGCTGCACCGTCAGGCCACTCCCAAGAGCGCTGTCCGAGATTAGTTATAGAGAGATCGTGTCCCCAAACGCTAGTGTGTAATGTTGAGGTCGGCACAGTAGCTAAGTCATTAACATCATTGACCACACCTACTGTATATAAATTTGCCAATATATTGCTAGCTATACTTGGCACCAACGCTCCTTAGGGAGGAGCAAGCAGTTTTCCCGCTACCAGGCGGGGATTCCATGCCGGGGTTACACGGTGGCCACAGTTATAGAGGATAAGAATTCAACATACTTTTTTCCTCCCGCTAAAATTCATTAGATTTGCTTCGTAAGTTTACGGGCCCGGCGTCACACGATTGCGCGCAAAACGATCTTTGACCTTGCGTCAAATTTTATAGTGAAAATCAGTTGGCCGATAGGTAGTGATAGTGACTTGTGCGGTTTGGCGTAAAATTCTAAGAATTGTATACTTACTGATGCTATCGCCGTCGTCCCAGTACAGCTCTCCCCGCGCCATGGCGTTGCCACACGGCGCCACCACCAGCTGCAGCGGCCTGCTGCGGGTCGTAGCCGTGGACACCGGACCGCGCGCGTTCGCCTCTTGGAGGGGTATTATTGATCCACCCTGGGAATAAATATCACTCATCATCCATCACATAGCAATTTTCGGATTTAAATTTCTGCCCTACTCACGAAATAATCACTTTTTAGTTTGTATAATTTAAATTCGAGTCAAAAAAGCCGTGGGTGGAACGGTTAGTGCGTGACGTCATTGACGTAAACAAAACGTCAACTTTTAAGGTTTTCAGGCGCTCATAAAATAGCTAATTTGTGATATTGAAAATGGATTCCAAGGTAGCAGGTTACGTTTAAGTATAGGGATGATCATTATGTGGGGAGCTATCAGTACTCACAGCAACAGCGACGGTGGTATCCTCATCCACCTGCATCCACTCCCCCTGAGCAATACGCGTCCCTCGCAGCGTGCGCCAGGCGTTAGCTCCGGGGTAGTACGCCTTCACTGTGTTAACACCGCGCGATAGTATAGGGGTGATCATTATGTGGGGAGCTATCAGTACTCACAGCAACAGCGACGGTGGTATCCTCATCCACCTGCATCCACTCCCCCTGAGCAATACGCGTCCCTCGCAGCGTGCGCCAGGCGTTAGCTCCGGGGTAGTACGCCTTCACTGTGTTAACACCGCGCGATAGTATAGGGGTGATCATTATGTGGGGAGCTATCAGTACTCACAGCAACAGCGACGGTGGTATCCTCATCCACCTGCATCCACTCCCCCTGAGCAATACGCGTCCCTCGCAGCGTGCGCCAGGCGTTAGCTCCGGGGTAGTACGCCTTCACTGTGTTAACACCGCGCGATAGTATAGGGGTGATCATTATGTGGGGAGCTATCAGTACTCACAGCAACAGCGACGGTGGTATCCTCATCCACCTGCATCCACTCCCCCTGAGCAATACGCGTCCCTCGCAGCGTGCGCCAGGCGTTAGCTCCGGGGTAGTACGCCTTCACTGTGTTAACACCGCGCGATAGTATAGGGGTGATCATTATGTGGGGAGCTATCAGTACTCACAGCAACAGCGACGGTGGTATCCTCATCCACCTGCATCCACTCCCCCTGAGCAATACGCGTCCCTCGCAGCGTGCGCCAGGCGTTAGCTCCGGGGTAGTACGCCTTCACTGTGTTAACACCGCGCGATAGTATAGGGGTGATCATTATGTGGGGAGCTATCAGTACTCACAGCAACAGCGACGGTGGTATCCTCATCCACCTGCATCCACTCCCCCTGAGCAATACGCGTCCCTCGCAGCGTGCGCCAGGCGTTAGCTCCGGGGTAGTACGCCTTCACTGTGTTAACACCGCGCGATAGTATAGGGGTGATCATTATGTGGGGAGCTATCAGTACTCACAGCAACAGCGACGGTGGTATCCTCATCCACCTGCATCCACTCCCCCTGAGCAATACGCGTCCCTCGCAGCGTGCGCCAGGCGTTAGCTCCGGGGTAGTACGCCTTCACTGTGTTAACACCGCGCGATAGTATAGGGGTGATCATTATGTGGGGAGCTATCAGTACTCACAGCAACAGCGACGGTGGTATCCTCATCCACCTGCATCCACTCCCCCTGAGCAATACGCGTCCCTCGCAGCGTGCGCCAGGCGTTAGCTCCGGGGTAGTACGCCTTCACTGTGTTAACACCGCGCGATAGTATAGGGGTGATCATTATGTGGGGAGCTATCAGTACTCACAGCAACAGCGACGGTGGTATCCTCATCCACCTGCATCCACTCCCCCTGAGCAATACGCGTCCCTCGCAGCGTGCGCCAGGCGTTAGCTCCGGGGTAGTACGCCTTCACTGTGTTAACACCGCGCGATAGTATAGGGGTGATCATTATGTGGGGAGCTATCAGTACTCACAGCAACAGCGACGGTGGTATCCTCATCCACCTGCATCCACTCCCCCTGAGCAATACGCGTCCCTCGCAGCGTGCGCCAGGCGTTAGCTCCGGGGTAGTACGCCTTCACTGTGTTAACACCGCGCGATAGTATAGGGGTGATCATTATGTGGGGAGCTATCAGTACTCACAGCAACAGCGACGGTGGTATCCTCATCCACCTGCATCCACTCCCCCTGAGCAATACGCGTCCCTCGCAGCGTGCGCCAGGCGTTAGCTCCGGGGTAGTACGCCTTCACTGTGTTAACACCGCGCGATAGTATAGGGGTGATCATTATGTGGGGGCCAATTAGGAATTGGGTGTCGATGTCGTGAATGTCTGTGTTTGATGGGAATCTGAAAGAGATAATTGTAAAGTGAGTTAGCTTAAAAAAAGTCCTGAGGTTTTGACCCGATCTTTCCTCTGATCATGTCTGACTAGGCTAGAAGGGTAGTATAGGTACTGGGGAAAGTCTACTTCACCTAACAATGTCCCTGGCAGAGCAGCACTGTAAAAGCAAGGATTACAAATTGTTTGCGCTGTGCTGGTTTGATAGACAAACGGTACATAGTGTACGATACGAGAGTGGAACTATGTATCGTTTGTCTTTTACTGTGACAAACGTTACATAACTTAGTCATCTGTTAACCATTGTTTATAAGTAAGAGGGTAAGACGTAATGTATACTATGTAATGGTAGGACGAAAAGAAAACAGATAAGTTATTTAAAGGATATATGAACCTTTCTAAATCGATTTCATTTACCTTGATTTTTTTTTTAAGTGTTTCCTACTCCTTTCTTCAAATAAATCAATTATCCAAGTGTAGGAAACACTTAAAAAAAAAAAAAAAAAAAAATCAAGGTAAATGGAAGTCACATCTCAATGTTGTGTTTATTTCCATGTAAATGGGAAAACGCAAGCCGGTAAACTGCAAAGTGACCGGTAGATGTCGCTACGTGCCTTAGTCGTAAGAAAAACGAAGAGATGTGGTTCATAATTGCATCACGACAGAACAGGCACCTGTAGCGCAATTGGTAAACGCGCGACACGGAATGTCGAGATTGCAGGTTCAAGTCCTGTCGGGTGCAATTTTTGAAAAACATTTCTTCAAATAAATCGATTTCATTTATTCAAAAACACAACATACAAAAAGAAAAACAATATAAAAGGTGAAAAATAAATAAATAATAATAATAAGGATATATTAAGTGAAATCATAGGAATACAAAGTTATATAGGTGACATCAAACAGACAAGAGAAGATGTTACTTTTTATGAAACAAAAGGTATTCAGCTTTTTACTAAGAAGTTTGTTTACATGCTCCATCATGCTTACTCAAAGAACAGCGGTCTCGCAACAGTTTCCCCGTAGACATGCGCTCTGAAGAACATGGTATAGTAATACGGCAGCAGCTGGTATCTGATCCGCAGAGCCTTGCGACTGGCTTCTACCACCTCGGGCCCCAGGCTCACCGGGTCTTGTGGCTGCGGACGATGGAAATAAATAAATAATTATATCGGGATACAAAGTGTGTGTTGATCCAGATCTCCAGCTATCTGCAGACTGAGTGTCATCGCAATGGCTTCACCAGTGTTTGCGTGGAGGAGTATATAGTAAACGAGTGACAACATAATAACAAACGAGTTTGTTTACTTATTACTTACAACACAACAATTATTATAACCACATTTTAATCAATTTACATTATAAACCTTGCCCTCGAACCACTCTATGTATTGGAGAAATCAGTTCAGTAGTTTTTAGGTTTATCGTTTACAAGCACTTCGACAAACAGACAGATAGACGCGGCACAGTATTTAAAGACGTTTCAAACGTGATATGATGTATAATTGACTACTCCTTTGGCCTAGGAACTTGAATTCCAGTCAGTTCCAAGGTCCGTGACACGTCAACGGGATCAGTTAGTTGATGAGTCACACCTCACGGTCCTTTCAACGGCTCTTTTCAAGTCCTTTGCTCACATTAGATAATTTAGGTATAGGTGTATCACATGAAAGTCACCGAAAGAGCTCCCAGATTGACTAAAGAAGCGTTCTTGATTCGAATCCCGTGATCTATCATGCGTTGTGTTTTTGCAGAAGAATTATTTAGATTTTTCTTCTGTTTTCGCGATGTTGTATTGAAATTAAAGACAATCAATCCAAGTCAGCCAGATTCAGTCAATCCTGAAGAAGGGACCTGGAAAGGTCTCGAAACGTTGAGCGTTGTAACAATGCTAAAAGCAATAAACACCACGCGATTGAAACCAAAAACTGTCTTTAATTTCGAAGTATTATTTCTTGAAATATTTCTACTTACAATGGAAGTGTCATCGTTATGGTTTCTGCTGAAGGGATAGAAGGCCCCGAGCTGCATCCAGCGCTTGCAGAGCTCCGGGGTGGTGTTGCCCGCGAACCCGCAGATGTCCGCGCCCATCGTGGGGATACCGAACAGACTGAACGACAGCAGTTCTGGAAATATACCAAATATATAAGGACACGGAACCCCTGGACGAATAAAACTATGGATATATGTTATAGCGTTATAACTATGACCACTTTGGGTATAAATGGAGGGGTCCGCTGTACTGTCAGGCCACTCCGAGGAGTCAGGGATCTGTTTTAAACAGATAGTGTCCCCAAACGCTAGTTCGGTTCTCTATAAGGAGCTGCCCCGTGCCAAAGTAACACAACGAGATTGTCCAGTCCCATAGCACAGATTGTCCTCATAGCGGTTGTTCCTTGTTACCGCTATTAGGACCAAGCAAACCCATTTCTCTAATACCTACGCATATATGTTATAGCGTCCCCAACTGTGACCAGTAAGGGTTTAAAAAGAGGGGTCCGCTGTACCGTCAGGCCACTCCCAGGAGCAACCATCAGGGATCTGTTTCAGACAGATCAAGATCCCAAATGCTTGAGGACCAAATCATGGAGGATATGAGGATATTATGTATGAGTATATTACCAGGTAGAGTCATCCTCATGTCATGCCACTCGCTCCGGATGTCGCCGCTCCAGTGGCCCGCGTACTGCCCGAAGCCGACGAACGTTGCGCGGGATATTATGAAGGGACGTTTGCCGCGGATCTCTGATAGTGCACTAGAATTAAACAATGCTTGTGTTAACTTCCAAGAAAAAACCGGAATGGCCCGCGTCAGCGGGTCCAGGGTCCCTTTCCGCAAGGATGGGGCCGCGTGGAAGACAACCACTATAAAAAATCACATCAGCCCTTGGTGGTCAACTCGTGGGAGTTTACAGCCGGCTTTGGGGGCTTCGAGACGGTCGCAATAGCGTGTCCGCGCCTCTCAGAGAGGAATTGTCCTTCGAGACAGAGATGGGGCCTGAAAAGGCCGCCGCTGTCGAGGTTGGTGGATGTAGTCCAAGAGGAATTCCCACTGGCCTCGACACTTGCGGAGCGAGGGGGGTTTAGCTGGTAAACCTATGGCTGGGAGCCCAACATACCGGGCCTCGAGAGTGTCCTGACGGTGCATGAAACGCACATTACCCACGTAAAAAAAAGACCGGCCAAGTGCGAGTGGGACTCGTGCACGAAGGGTTTCGTACCATTATTTATGCAAAAAAACCTTGCCAACGTTACACAAAAATAAATGGCAATATCGTTGTTTAAAAAAAAACCGTTTTGTTGTAAGGGACGTTATTTTTTAATTCTCCCTTCAATATCTTTGAGAATTTCTTGTTACAGGAGCTACATAAATACATAATCTGTAAAAAAAAACAACTATCTAGCTATCACTATCAAGGGTGTGACGGCTAAAGAAATACATGGTATATTCCTAACCTAACCCGAATGCGGGTTAGGTTAGGAACTCGAAAAAAAAAATCAAACCTTACCTAAGCCTCTTTGTAACCCGATTTATCGTTCCTAACCTAACCCTAATCGAGATACAGGTCGGAATAACAGATTTAGGAGCATGAGGTCAGTAGAGCAATAATTTATCAAAATCTACTTAAACGTGATAACAAAAAAAAAAACAAAACACGATCGAAAAAAAAACAAAAGACGATCAACATAAAACAAAACGATCGTAATTATTAAAAAATCTGACAATTGACAGCTGTCAAAATTAAAATGATTACCTTCTATATCTCGGAAAGTATAGATCCTGGACTACTAGTTTCTTTGCAGAAGCGACAGGGCTCTTCGAGATCTTCATTTCGGATGACAGCTGTCAAACTTGAAATGCTTGTATCTCGGAAAGTATAGATCCTAGACTAGACCTAGACCATCTTAGTGGTATCCACCGATCTAGATGAACTCACAAGTGTGTGGCAACAGCTTCAGTGATCCCGTAGAGGTTGTGCACGTCGTAGTGTCCGCCCGCGAAGTGCGCCGCCTCCATGCACAGCGTGTGCGCAGCGAGCGTCGCGTCGTGTGTCCGCGGCCGGTACGGGCTCTGCTCGGGGGCGCACGGCCCGTACACGGACCCGTCTAGGAAGTTCGACGGCTCGTTCATGTCCTGGGGGAGATACAGTCAAATATATAACCCGCCATAATTAAACCCATGAGTTTCTGGTGTGTTCTTCTCATTGGAAGTCGCGTTCTGAAGACACCCTAGATTACTCATCATCATCCGAGCGTGGTTCCCGGTTGCATCTCTCTCGAGAGCCCGGGGTCCGCTTTCCTACTTTTACGTCTCCACTTCGCGCGATCTTCGGCATCCCGTGTAGTGAGGCCATTTGCACGCATATCCGATCTTACAACGTCAAGCCAGCACTTCTTGGGTCTTCCCAATCTGCCGCGGCCGGGCGGAGCCGCCATGGCAAGACATTTGTTTCCCACGTAACTAGTCGGTTTTCGTAGAAAATTTTCGTTTTCGTAGTGGCCGTACCTCCGTAAGCGGCATTCTTGCAGTTTGTCTGCAATGTCTCCGACATGAAGGCTGCCCCTGATGCGGGAGTTTCTGACGCGGTCTTTTCACGTCACTCCACACATCCAGCGCAGCATCTTCATCTCCGTGACACGCAGCTCCTGCTTATGTCGCTCAAGCAATGGCCACGCCTCACTACCATACAAAAGGACAGGTCTAATGATCGTTTTATAGACCTGTCCCTTCAGTTTAACCGGCATTTTCGGGTTACAGATGACACCAGTTACCTCTCGCCACTTGGCCCAAGCTGCCGAAATGCGGGACTTGACTTCACAATCGATGTCGCCGGACTCGTGAAGCACAGATCCCAAGTACTTGAACTGGTCTGTCCGCTCGACCATGTGACCGTCTACGCAGACAGGTGTGGGATCTGTGGTATTGCTAGCCAAGTATTCGGTCTTCGCTACGTTGAGTTTCAAACCGCCGTTCTCAAGTGACTCTTTCCACGCATTTGCACGCCTTCCAAGCCGTCCCTTATCCGAGTCCGCTAGCGCAATATCATCAGCATATAATTTTATATTTTCCCGGGTCTTAATCGCGTGATTTTTACTTTTTAATTCTCTTACCTCGACGTTTCGACCATGTTGTTAGACTATAGCGAACTTTAAAAATGTGGGTACTTCACCATCAAAATGTGGGTAGTCCACCTACCCACAAGTTTCAACAATAGCCGGTACACGACGGCTATAAATAGAGGACGACACCCGCCGCAGCTCCAGTCCCCTCGCGACCAAGACCGTTGCAACATGGTCGAAACGTCGAGGTAAGAGAATTAAAAAGTAAAAATCACGCGATTAAGACCCGGGAAAATATAAAATTATGAGTTCCAATCGTGTTAGTTTAAAAAGTTTATCATCAGCATACATGAGCATCCACGGGGGCTGCTCGTGTGCGTCTCGGATGACTACGGACAGTGCGTCCAGTATTACGCTAAACAGAAACGGACTTAGAACGGATCCTTGGTGGACTCCCACTGTAATGGGGAAAGATTTAGTGTCACCAACAGCAGTTCGCACCACAGAATCGGAATTTCGGTACATGTCACTGATGGTTTCAATATAAGTTTCTGGCACCCCTTTGGACCGCAGCGCCCACCAGATCATCACGCGAGGAACACAGTCGAAGGCCTTCTGCAAGGCCAGGAACAGAAAATGCAGAGGCCTATTCTTCGTTCTGTATTTCTCCATAACGATCCTTAGGGCGAAAACAGGAGCCATGGTACCATGACCGGGGCGGAAACCATACTGGCCCTCCGAGACAGTGCACTCCTGCCGGATCTGAGAGTCAACTATACGCTCGTAGAGCTTCATGGTGTAGGACATGACCTTTATACCACGATAACTTCCACACTCCTGCACAGATCCCTTGCCCTTGAACACTGGCATGATAACACTCAGTCTCCATTGGGCGGGGATTCTGCCGGTCTCGAGTATACGGTTAAAAAGGTTGGTTAAGATGCCCACACCACGAGAACCCATAGCCTTCCATGCTTCGATGGGGACTCCATCGGCGCCGACAGCTTTCCGATTTTTCATGCAGCGAAGAGCCTTGCGCACCTCCTCAGGCGTTATTAGTGGCACAAGTCCTAGATTCGGAGGGAGTTCCGGTGGCTGCACCTCTTTTATACTGCTTATTGAGCAGCTCGTTGAAATAAGAGCGCCACCTCTCCTTCACCGCGAGGTCCTCGCATAGCAGGTTGCCATTAGGATCTTTTACACAGCGGCACTTGGATATATCCTGTGCCGCTTTGATCCTAGAAAGTGCCAACTTATAAATTAGCTTCTGCCTCTCAGACGTTTCCAACTTATCGTACAATGGCTGTAAGTGGTCCCGTTTGGCTCTGGCTACTGCTCTTTTTGTGGCACGTTTGACAGACCTGTACGCGTCGCGATCTTCAGGAGAGTTGGACGCTTGCCACTTTTTAAAGAGGGCTTTCTTCACCCTAGTCTCCCCCTGGACTGTGTCGTTCCACCACCAAGTTTCCTTGTCACACTTGCGTCCTCCCTTAGACATACCGAGGACCGACCGCGCCGAATCAGCGATAGACACCTGAATCCTGTCCCAGTGTTCCTGTACCGAATCGCCTTCAGCATTAGCACATTTCTCGCCGATTGCTGAGACGAGCATCTGGGACTTGACTTCATCAAGCATCCACCATCTGATTCGGCGCTGACATGGTTCCGGTCGTTTGTCTTTGGTCTTTACACAGAGATCCATGACAAGGATACGGTGTTGGGCAGTGAGACTCTCACCGCAGTTGGCCACGTTGCCGATATGGTGTCTCCTAGTGATTAGAAAATCGATTTGGGTAGCGCCCCCCCCCCCCCCCCCCTCCTGTAGGTGATCAAGTGGTCGGGCTTCTTTTTGAAATATATGTGTTCACGAGTGCCAGGTCGGCAGTGGCACACGTACGCAGAATTTCTTCGCCTTCCGCATTCCGACTGCCGTACCCGTAGCCTCCATGAACACGTTCAAATTCCACCCCCATCTCACAACAACGGGACAACGGGACAACGGGATGGCCCCAAGGACCTCGCCGAGTTTATCCCAAAACGACCTCTTATCAGCGTCGCTACAACCGACCTGCGGCGCGTAAGCACTTACTAAGTGAGTGGGAACCTCTCCAATAAGCACCTTCACGCACATAAGTCGGTCGCTAAAGCGATTCACCTCCAAGATATCGTCATGCAACCCCCCAGCGAGCACCACAGCCACCCCGTTCTCTCCACCAGGTGCACCCGTGTAGATCAGCTTGTAGCCATTCCCAATGAGCCGGGATCTGCTGCCTTTCCATCGAGTCTCCTGCAGGAACGCCACGCCACCTTCCGCCTGGAAAGTACGTCGGCTAGCTCCCTCGCGCGTCCGGTTAGCGTGCCAATGTTCCACGTTGCGAAGCGGAGTTTCGGGGCTCGCGTCTTTAACCGTGCCCGCCCGTGGCACGGTAGCCCTAGTCCACTTGCCACAGGAGTCGGGCGAAACTCCTGCGCGTTTTTCAGTTTCCCGTTTTTCAGCAGGTGCACCGGCTAGCAGGTGAGGTTGGCTTGGGCCCAACGATCTTAGTGGGCCCCATACACACCCCACCCCTAGATTACTGACGAATCAAAACGATTATATGAATATGTACATAATTTGATTGGCCCGTGTAGAAACACGGGTCTATACAGGGTGTTTCGACGAGGGGGTATTAAGCCGAAAGGGGGTTGTTCTAGAGGTCTAGGCGAACAACTTTTATTCTACGACTTTTGGAAATTCAAACTTTTTTTTCGAAAATTTTAAAGTTGTATCATTAAAAAACAGCTGTTTTTGTAAACAAAAGGCAATTAATGTTTAGATTGTAGTGGTCCAAACTAAATAAGAGGGCACCTTAAGGTCAATGACCTCAAACTAAAAAACAGCTGATTTTTATGCAAACTTTAAACTCAAAATTTTCGAAAAATACTTCGAATTTCCAGAACTTGTAGAACAAAAGTTGTTCGCCTAGACCTCTAGAACAACCTCCTTTCGGCTTAATACCCCCTACTCGGAGCACCGTGTATAAGAATGATGGACGGAAATCGTATAAGTTTAAAAAGTGAATAACTACATGGTATAAAACAATGTTCTATAAAGTGTATATTGTACTTACAATCCAAGCGCCATCATAGGGTACCAGTTTGTGGAAGTCTGTCATCATCTCGAGCCAGTAGGGTGTTGCATTCGGGTGGGTGAAGTCGGGGAACACCGTGCGACCTGTGTTCCACACCTGGGGGGAAACAGACGTTAATACAATATATTCATATAAAAGCCGAAAACGTAATAAAAATGGACTATAGTTAAACCATTTATTTACAATCTTAAAAACAAACTTATTAAAACATTATTTCTTAGCGTTAATCCACACTTAGGAATACTGCTTTTGAAAAAATGCTTTCAAAAACTAAGATGCCAATAGTCGCGGGTTCGAATCCCGCCGGGTACTAAAGTTTTTGAAAGCATTTTTTCAAAAGCAGTATTCCTAAGTGTGGATTAACGCTAAGAAATAATGTTTACATGTTTGGAATGTGTCATCTTATATTGTAATCATTTCCATGTAATATGGGAAGTTACAAGCCGAGTCGATCTGCAAAGTTCGCCGGTAGATGTCACTACGAGGCCTTACTCGCAAGAACACACGAAGAGGTGCTTTCTTAAATTCGACCTGGCTGGAGGGCTACCCGTGGCGAAGCGGTTAACGCGTTGGTTCGGATTACCAATAGTCGCGGGTTCGAATCCCGCCGGGTACTAAAGTTTTTGAAAGCATTTTTTCAAAAGCAACAAACTTATTATTATTTTTAACCGACCTTAAAAAAAGAAGGAGGTTATCTATTTGATTAGATTCAGTCTCGTTTACAAGTCAGTTGAAATTACTACCGAATTATCAACCTCCGTTAGAAACAAATTTAACATATTAAATAATATTTGTATTTTGTTTTGGATTTTTCTGCCATATCCGCTGAGGTAATGATTCTTTTCCTATTATACAGTTAAAAGGTTCTTGTCAACGAACTGTAAGTCTATACTATAATGGAGTAAGTAGTTACATTACCTGTCCAACGAAAGGTTGTCCGGTGGAGTTTTTAACGAAGACGTCCATCTCTATCCCGCGGTCGTACGGCGGGTAGCTGCCCGCCTTCTCGCTCGCACCCACTCCCGGATCTAACACATTACAATCAATACTAATATTATAAAGAGGAAAGATTTGTATTTGTGTGTGTTTGTCTGTGTGTTTGTTATGAATAAACTCAAAAACTACTGGACCGATTTAAAAAATTCTTTCACCATTAGAAAGCTACATTCACCCTGAGTAACATAGGCTACTTTGGATCCGATATTCTTACGGGATCGGGACTTACGTGGGTGAAACCGCGGGACTCTGCTTGTTTCTAATAAAGTTGAATGTTTGTGTGTAAGTAACTAAACGAGTATGTATCTTACCTCTTTACGCAAAAACCATTGAACTGATTGCAATGAAAATGCGGTACGCAGATAGCTGGAGATGTGTATTAACATATAGGCTATTTTTTATCTCAATACTCCCGCGGGAGCGAGACTTACGCGGGTAAAACCAAGGGACGTTGTTAGTCTAAACTGATATCACAAAGAGGCAAGATTTGTATTTTTGTGTGTGTGTGTTTGTCTGTTTGTTTGTGATGAATTAGCTCAGAAACTACCGTGCCGAATTAAAAAAATCACCATTCTAAGAAAGCTACATTCACACTGAGTAACATAGGCTACTTTTGATCCCGATATTCCCACGGGATCGTAATATATAAATAAAGCAATCCTTACCAATAATCATCATATAATGCATGCCCTCGTCATGTAAATGCTTAACAAACTGCGGCAGCTCCGCGAATTTCTCCAAGTTTAACGTGAAGTCGTTATGATTCTGCATGTAGTCTATATCGTTCCATTGAACATCCTGAAACACAAGTTTTATAGCTTTATTAATAAACATGAAGTAGGGTCGGAATAGATTTACCACTTTTTGTTTCTGTCTATCAATTTTGAAAGTTCTTGTCACGGAAAAAGACAAAGCATGTTCTCACTACTCCGACCTTACTCCACGTTTATTAATAAGGATATTAGGGTTTAAATCGCTCGCGGCCGTCCGATTTAACAGTAAAGGAGAATAGACTTTAAATAGCCATTTTAAATATTATTACTTACAAAAGGTATCCCTGCATCCCTGTTTGCTTGCCAAACTGCTTTTGTCGTATTCAAACTTCCATAGTTAAATCTGGAAATATAAATATGTTACAGTTAAAGTACTTGTACTATTTATGTATTCTGTGGTTAAAGTAAAGAAAATATATCATATAATTCCATTATGATAAATCGAAATATTATACAAGAACTTGACCCTGGCTGTTACAAATTGGCCATATCGGTCTCAGACTGAAATATTAAAAAAAACTTGAGAGGTGTCAAGGGACACCCGGATGGAACGAAGTTCCTTTCTATGAGGGAGAGAGAGAGAGAAACAGAGAAACACGCACACGCCGCACGGCTTACAACTATAGCAAAAAGTGTCGTTACAACTTTTGGTCTTAATTTTTTCCGTCTAGCCCCCTTTCGCAACGCGCGATAAGGAACTTCATTCCAATAACTACTACTGTGGTACAGTAGTCAAGGTACCTGCACAGATGGAACCCCAGCGCCCAGTAGGGCGGCATGAAGGGCCGCCCCACCAGCTCCGTGTACTGCGACACGACGTCCGCCGGCGACGGCCCGAGGAATGTTACTATGTGGTACAGTAGCCTAGGTACCTGCACAGATGGAACCCCAGCGCCCAGTAGGGCGGCATGAAGGGCCGCCCCACCAGCTCCGTGTACTGCGACACGACGTCCGCCGGCGACGGCCCGAGGAATGTTACTATGTGGTACAGTAGCCTAGGTACCTGCACAGATGGAACCCCAGCGCCCAGTAGGGCGGCATGAAGGGCCGCCCCACCAGCTCCGTGTACTGCGACACGACGTCCGCCGGCGACGGCCCGAGGAATGTTACTATGTGGTACAGTAGCCTAGGTACCTGCACAGATGGAACCCCAGCGCCCAGTAGGGCGGCATGAAGGGCCGCCCCACCAGCTCCGTGTACTGCGACACGACGTCCGCCGGCGACGGCCCGAGGAATGTTACTATGTGGTACAGTAGCCTAGGTACCTGCACAGATGGAACCCCAGCGCCCAGTAGGGCGGCATGAAGGGCCGCCCCACCAGCTCCGTGTACTGCGACACGACGTCCGCCGGCGACGGCCCGAGGAATGTTACTATGTGGTACAGTAGCCTAGGTACCTGCACAGATGGAACCCCAGCGCCCAGTAGGGCGGCATGAAGGGCCGCCCCACCAGCTCCGTGTACTGCGACACGACGTCCGCCGGCGACGGCCCGAGGAATGTTACTATGTGGTACAGTAGCCTAGGTACCTGCACAGATGGAACCCCAGCGCCCAGTAGGGCGGCATGAAGGGCCGCCCCACCAGCTCCGTGTACTGCGACACGACGTCCGCCGGCGACGGCCCGAGGAATGTTACTATGTGGTACAGTAGCCTAGGTACCTGCACAGATGGAACCCCAGCGCCCAGTAGGGCGGCATGAAGGGCCGCCCCACCAGCTCCGTGTACTGCGACACGACGTCCGCCGGCGACGGCCCGAGGAATGTTACTATGTGGTACAGTAGCCTAGGTACCTGCACAGATGGAACCCCAGCGCCCAGTAGGGCGGCATGAAGGGCCGCCCCACCAGCTCCGTGTACTGCGACACGACGTCCGCCGGCGACGGCCCGAGGAATGTTACTATGTGGTACAGTAGCCTAGGTACCTGCACAGATGGAACCCCAGCGCCCAGTAGGGCGGCATGAAGGGCCGCCCCACCAGCTCCGTGTACTGCGACACGACGTCCGCCGGCGACGGCCCGAGGAATGTTACTATGTGGTACAGTAGCCTAGGTACCTGCACAGATGGAACCCCAGCGCCCAGTAGGGCGGCATGAAGGGCCGCCCCACCAGCTCCGTGTACTGCGACACGACGTCCGCCGGCGACGGCCCGAGGAATGTTACTATGTGGTACAGTAGCCTAGGTACCTGCACAGATGGAACCCCAGCGCCCAGTAGGGCGGCATGAAGGGCCGCCCCACCAGCTCCGTGTACTGCGACACGACGTCCGCCGGCGACGGCCCGAGGAATGTTACTATGTGGTACAGTAGCCTAGGTACCTGCACAGATGGAACCCCAGCGCCCAGTAGGGCGGCATGAAGGGCCGCCCCACCAGCTCCGTGTACTGCGACACGACGTCCGCCGGCGACGGCCCGAGGAATGTTACTATGTGGTACAGTAGCCTAGGTACCTGCACAGATGGAACCCCAGCGCCCAGTAGGGCGGCATGAAGGGCCGCCCCACCAGCTCCGTGTACTGCGACACGACGTCCGCCGGCGACGGCCCGAGGAATGTTACTATGTGGTACAGTAGCCTAGGTACCTGCACAGATGGAACCCCAGCGCCCAGTAGGGCGGCATGAAGGGCCGCCCCACCAGCTCCGTGTACTGCGACACGACGTCCGCCGGCGACGGCCCGAGGAATGTTACTATGTGGTACAGTAGCCTAGGTACCTGCACAGATGGAACCCCAGCGCCCAGTAGGGCGGCATGAAGGGCCGCCCCACCAGCTCCGTGTACTGCGACACGACGTCCGCCGGCGACGGCCCGAGGAATGTTACTATGTGGTACAGTAGCCTAGGTACCTGCACAGATGGAACCCCAGCGCCCAGTAGGGCGGCATGAAGGGCCGCCCCACCAGCTCCGTGTACTGCGACACGACGTCCGCCGGCGACGGCCCGAGGAATGTTACTATGTGGTACAGTAGCCTAGGTACCTGCACAGATGGAACCCCAGCGCCCAGTAGGGCGGCATGAAGGGCCGCCCCACCAGCTCCGTGTACTGCGACACGACGTCCGCCGGCGACGGCCCGAGGAATGTTACTATGTGGTACAGTAGCCTAGGTACCTGCACAGATGGAACCCCAGCGCCCAGTAGGGCGGCATGAAGGGCCGCCCCACCAGCTCCGTGTACTGCGACACGACGTCCGCCGGCGACGGCCCGAGGAATGTTACTATGTGGTTCAGTAGCCTAGGTACCTGCACAGATGGAACCCCAGCGCCCAGTAGGGCGGCATGAAGGGCCGCCCCACCAGCTCCGTGTACTGCGACACGACGTCCGCCGGCGACGGCCCGAGGAATGTTACTATGTGGTACAGTAGCCTAGGTACCTGCACAGATGGAACCCCAGCGCCCAGTAGGGCGGCATGAAGGGCCGCCCCACCAGCTCCGTGTACTGCGACACGACGTCCGCCGGCGACGGCCCGAGGAATGTTACTATGTGGTACAGTAGCCTAGGTACCTGCACAGATGGAACCCCAGCGCCCAGTAGGGCGGCATGAAGGGCCGCCCCACCAGCTCCGTGTACTGCGACACGACGTCCGCCGGCGACGGCCCGAGGAATGTTACTATGTGGTACAGTAGCCTAGGTACCTGCACAGATGGAACCCCAGCGCCCAGTAGGGCGGCATGAAGGGCCGCCCCACCAGCTCCGTGTACTGCGACACGACGTCCGCCGGCGACGGCCCGAGGAATGTTACTATGTGGTACAGTAGCCTAGGTACCTGCACAGATGGAACCCCAGCGCCCAGTAGGGCGGCATGAAGGGCCGCCCCACCAGCTCCGTGTACTGCGACACGACGTCCGCCGGCGACGGCCCGAGGAATGTTACTATGTGGTACAGTAGCCTAGGTACCTGCACAGATGGAACCCCAGCGCCCAGTAGGGCGGCATGAAGGGCCGCCCCACCAGCTCCGTGTACTGCGACACGACGTCCGCCGGCGACGGCCCGAGGAAGATGAAAAAGTCCAGGATCCCGCCAATCGCGCGGTAGGTGATGGCCGGCGTCGGTTGTAGTACTATGTCTGGAAATATACGGACGTGGATTATTCTTGTGTTTTTTGCAATGTAAGATTGAAATCTATACTAATATTATAAAGCGGAAGAGTTTGTTTTTTTGTTTGTTTGTTTGAACGCGCTAATCTCAGGAACCACTGGTCCGATTTGAAAAATTCTTTCGGTGTTGGATAGTCCATTTATTGAGGATGGCTATAGGCTATATTATATTTTCAAAAAAAATAGGGATCCTTACTAAAAGTTCAATAATGTAACACAAGGTGTGAAAAAAATGACCAAAAAATTCCTTACGCCGCGTGCGCCGCGAAAACTATTGGATATAGAACAAAACTATGTACTACAACTTTGAAAAACATGTAATTGTCTACCAAAAACATCGCGACACCATATGTCTAAATATTGTAGTTATCTCACAATAAGTGTTTTTGTAATTTTTGTAAATAATTAAAATGCCGTCGCTTTAATAACCTTTTATTTTGTACCTTGGTATTAATCCTTATCAAAATAAATTACTTTATATTCAAGACGAATTCAATACCTTTCTAGGACCTTTTGAATTATTTAATTCGGACATTTCATTCAAAAGATATCGTGATATTAAAAATGTAAGTATGTTGCAACCAAATAAGTATTAAGTATTGCGCGCGCATGTATGAGCGCGGTCGGCTCCTTGCAAAGCGGTTGTGCTCAGCGATACTTTTTTAGGGTTCCGTACCCAAAGGGTAAAAACGAAACCCTATTACTGAGTCTTCGCTGTCTGTCTGTCTGTCTGTCCGTCTGTCCGTCTGTCCGTCTGTCACCAGGCTGTATCTCATGAACCGTTATAGCTAGACTGTTGACTTTTGCACAGAAGATGTATTTCGGTAGCCGCTACAACAACAAATACTAAAAACAAAATAAAACAAAAAATTAAGAGAGGCTCCCATACAACAAACGTCTCTTTTAGTTATTGTTGTCAATTTCCGTATCTAATTGGATTTTGTATTATATAATTTTTGTACAGATGTTATAAGTACAGAATAATAAAAAAACAAATCTAGCTGTGTAGCCCCGACATTAGCTGTGTAGCCCCGGCATAGAATAGGGTTACCCCATCTCATCCCGTGGGTGTCGTAAAGGCGACTAAGGGATCTGAGGGAGATTAGCTAACCTTAAGTACTCCCCGCGCGGTGGCGGATAAACTGCTTGATCCCTAAGAGGGTTGGTGTCAGGCAGGCGGCCGGCCGTAAAAACATTGCCAAATCTAATTGCAGCAGGTATGGTCAATGATGACTTACCGACTGCGCCGACCCCAAATTAAAAAAAAAACTATTTGGGGTTTAGCGGACCCTGGGCTCCCGAGAGGGATGCAACCGGAAACATCGCTAAGATGAGAAGAAATAAATAAACAAATCCTGAAAGTCACTTTTCTACGCGGACGAAGTCGCGGGCACTGCTAGTTAATAAAATAAAAATATAAATATTTGTGTCTGGTCTGGGTGTCCCTATATGTATAACAAGCAGCTCCCCGCGGTTTTACCCTCATAAGTCCCGATCCCGTGGGAATATCGGGATCAAAAGTAGCCTATAGCCTTCCTCAATAAATGGACTATCCAACCCCGAAAGAATTTTTTAAATCGGACCAGTGGTTCCTGAGATTAGCGCGTTCAAACAAACAAAAAAACAAACAAACTCTTCCGCTTTATAATAGTATACTAGCAGCTCCCCGCGGTTTCACCCGCATAAGTCCTGATCCCGTGGGAATATAGGGATCAAAAGTAGCCTATAGCCTTCCTCAATAAATGGACTATCCAACACCGAAACAATTTTTCAAATCGGACCAGTGGTTCCTGAGATTAGCGCGTTCAAACAAACAAAAAAACAAACAAACAAACTCTTCCGCTTTATAATAGTAATAGATAATAGATATGTAAGTATTTACAAAAGAAAAATAAATATAAGTATTATATTTGTTGTCTAGTCACCGTAACACAAGCTTAGTCGCTTACCACGGGGATAGATGGCGCGTTGCTTTTCTTCTAATATATAAAATTTACATGTCACAGTGTTAGTTACCGTACTCCTCCGAAACGGCTTGACCGATTTTTATGAGATTTTGTATACGTATTCAGTAGGTCTGAGAATCGGCTACTATCTATCTATTACTATTATAAAGCGGAAGAGTTTGTTTGTTTGTTTGAACGCGCTAATCTCAGGAACCACTGGTCCGATTTGAAAAATTCTTTCGGGGTTGGATAGTCCATTTATTGAGGAAGGCTACAGGCTACTTTTGATCCCGATATTCCCACGGGATCGGGACTTATGCGGGTGAAACCGCGAGGAGCTGCTAGTAATTTATAAAGCAAAACAACGTTTGCCGTGTCAGCTAGTATTATGTAAATTAAACTAACTAATCCGGATAAGCCTAGCACGGATGTCAATACAAAATGTCGAGATTTCGCTAATTCGTGCTAGCAAATCCTGATAAAAAATTATTCATTTTTTCGGTTTTAATCGCGTGATGTTTATTACTTCTAGCGTGGGTACTAAACAACGGATATACTACAAACATGAGCGTTTCATCAATCTCACCAGATAGTAAGTGATGATATAGTCTAAGATGTAGCAAGCTCATCTAGCTAGACGATGAAAGACGGCAGTGGAACAAGACCCGGGCTACAGTTTACAGGGTATTTACTGTTTAAATATAATCATTATGACCGTGTAGCCCTGGCATAGAATCTGTGCAAAAGGTTGAGGATCTATTCCCGCCGGGAACAAGTATTTATGCTTAGAAATAAAATGTCTCTCTATGTATAATATGTATGTACTTATTTACAAAAGTAAAATAATAAAAACTTGATAGATGTCAAGGGACACCCGGATGGAACGAAGTTCCGAGCAAAAAAAAAAGTATCGTTACAACTTTTGGTCTTAATTTTTTCCGTCTAGCCCCCTTTCGCAACGGGCGATTAGGAACTTCGTTCCAATAAATTTAAGTATTAAGTATATCTGTTGTCTAGTCACCGCAACACAAGCTTTGTAGCTTACCACGGAGCTAGATGGCGCTGTGTGATGTTCACAGAATATATTATAGAATATGGCTTATCCCATCATCAACGTGAGTGGGTGGTAGCAAGCCGCGGCCGAAGAAAGCTAGAAAGTAAAGTAAGCCATACCCATAGCATTAGAATTGAGTAGAAGCGTCCCATGAGAGTTTCCATCGTGCTCCACGGCCAGATAGAATGGTTGTGATCCATACAGATTTATCTACAAGAGGAAGAAAATATGTGTAAGGGGAAGATATTAGTGCAATTCGGGACTATTGCGCTCCCAAGGAGGGTTGGTCAGGCAGGCGGTAGGCTGTAAAAATATTGCCAAATCTACTGCAAATATATTTGTAGTAGGTATGGTCATTATAGGCCAAGCAGCAGGGAAATCATCTCTTACGTAGCCTTGCAAAAGGTGGTGTAACAAATTTTATGATTTTATGTTATTTAGCTAAGTTAGCTTGACATAA
Organism: Idaea biselata; assembly: GCA_958496205.1. Taxonomy (NCBI): domain Eukaryota; kingdom Metazoa; phylum Arthropoda; class Insecta; order Lepidoptera; family Geometridae; genus Idaea; species Idaea biselata. The sequence continues at coordinate 1,788,645 of OY292399.1, forward strand.
ATTCAATTTCTTGACCTTGGGGCACGACGGGGTATGTCCGATATTTTGCTAATATTTCGTTTTTTGCACATAGTGCCTCGATAGTAAGTGATATGACAAAAGTGTCTAAGAACAGTATGTAGAAATCAAAAACTCTTACATTCTGTCCATACATGTCAATTCTGTAAGTCTTACAGGTAAAAAGTTACAATCAAAAAAAGAAAAAACAACATTATTTAAAATCAGTATAGATTTCTACGACAATTATTTTTTAATCGTTTCCATAATAAGCAACAACAAATTATTTGTGGTGGCCGCCTACAAGATGGCGCTAGTAGTACGACACGGTGTCCTAAGTGGCGCATTTAACATTTTTCTTCTTTTGATTGTAACTTTTTACCTGTAAGACTTACAGAATTGACATGTATGGACAGAATGTAAGAGTTTTTGACTTCTACATACTGTTCTTAGACACTTTTGTCATACGACTTATTATCGAGACACTATGTGCAAAACGCATATTAAACTCAAAATATCGGACATACCCCTTCGTGCCCCAAGGTTAAGAAATTGAATTTCTATTAAACTAACTTGGCTAAATAACATAAAATCATAAAATTCGTTACACCACCTTTTGTAATGTGATTTCCCTGCTGCTTGGCCTATTAATGACTTACCTACTATCATATTGTTATTTCGAGTGGTTAGCGTTTCGAGAAGTTATCATTTCAAGCATTTGCCATTCTGAGAAGTTGACGTGTTGAGAAGTTGGGATAATGACATGAGACGCTGTGCCGGCCCCAAATAATTTAGGGTTTTTACCAGACCCTGGGTTCCCGAGAGGGATGCAATTGGGAACATCGCTCAGATGAGAAAGAGAAAATGATATTTACATAGAAATATTTTTAAAGACTTGAACCAATTAGTCTACCGACATCGGTGACTCACACGCTGTATTTTCGCAAGTATTGCTTCATCTATTACAACTTAGGCATGTTTTGTTTTGGTGCAGGCTTAAGCACTCAAAATAGAATATTAATATTTACATATTTTTCCGTGTAATAAAACTCACCCCTTCATTCGGTTGTCTGTCTCGGTTAAAGATAGCGAAAGTATTCCAGTTGAGATCATTCATGAACCGCGCGCGCTTCTCGCCGAGACCGAATATGTGGTCCGTGGGGAGGATGGCGGACAGTTGCAGCAGCTTGTCCGAGAGGATCATTCCGCCCACGTCTTGGGCGTTGAAACTGGAAATATAGTATATATGTAAATAACTAGCGGTTTCACTCGTGTAAGTCCCGATCCCGTGGGATTATTGGGATCAAAAGTAGTAGTAGGCCAAGCAGCAGGGAAATCACCTCTTACGTAGCCTTGCAAAAGGTGGTGTAACGAATTTTATGATTTTATGTTATTTAGGTAGCTAAGTTAGCTTGACATAAATTCAATTTCTTGACCTTGGGGCACGACGGGGTATGTCCGATATTTTGCTAATATTTCGTTTTTTGCACATAGTGCCTCGATAGTAAGTGATATGACAAAAGTGTCTAAGAACAGTATGTTTCTACATACTGTTCTTAGACACTTTTGTCATATGTTTGTCAAAAACTTTTACATTCTGTCCATACTAGAGATGGGCCGACTAGTCGAGAAAGCCGACTAGTCGGCAGTTCAACCAACTAGTCGGCACCTGCCGACTCTAACAATTATGCAAAAAAAACAATATTTAATTGAATTAATAGTACAGTATGACGGTGGATAGTCAGAAAAACGTAAACAAAACAAGTCATAGCCTACATACATCATCTTAACATTAAACATCTAAAATGTCATAACTATGCCTCAGCTCCATGAATTTTTTTCCAACTTTTATTTTTATTTCAACATTTTTTGGAAGTTTCGTTACAGCTTTCGAAGTGCAAATTTATCCAGAAATACCAACAATCGCCGAGTGGTCATGATTAACCCAAATATCTGGGAATTATAATGATCTGCATTGCCGACCGACTAGTCGGCTAGTCTGCTAGTCGGCAGAACCCCTAGTCGGCCCATCTCTAGTCCATACATGTCAATTCTGTAAGTCTTACAGGTAAAAAGTTACAATCAAAAAAAGAAAAACCAACATTATATAAAATCAGTATAGATTTCTACGACAATTAGTTTTTAATCGTTTCCATAATAACAACTGATAACTGCTATAAGTAATATAAGAAGCTGTATGTTTTCTTTGAATAAATAAATAAATAAATAAGCAACAACAAATTATTTGTGGTGGCCGCCTACAAGATGGCGCTAGTAGTACGACACGGTGTCCTATATGGCGCATTTAACATTTTTCTTCTTTTGATTGTAACTTTTTACCTGTAAGACTTACAGAATTGACATGTATCGACAGAATGTAAAAGTTTTTGACTTTTACATACTGTTCTTAGACACTTTTGTCATACGACTTATTATCGAGACACCATGTGCAAAAAGCATATTAAACTCAAAATATCGGATATACCCCGTCGTGCCCCAAGGTCAAGAAATTGAATTTATATCAAGCTAACTTAGCTAAATAACATAAAATCATAAAATTTGTTACACCACCTTTTGTAATGTGATTTCCCTGCTGCTTGGCCTATATGTTAGACTGGGTGAATAAAGCTCTCTATTAGTGTAAGGATTTTTGGAATCGGTCCAGTAGTTTTTGTGTTTATTCATTACCAACATATGACACACATACACACAAAAATACAAATCTTTCCTCTTTATAATATTGTGTAGATAACTAGCTGTTTTCCACGGTTTTACCTGCATAAGACCAGATCCCATGGGAATTTCCAAAAATCCTTTCTTATTAAGTGCCAACGTCACATAAAGAACACCCTCTGCAATTTTCAGCCGTCAACTTTTTGACTGCTGAAAACTCAAACGAGTGTTTCCCTATGTAAAACCAGTTTTTAAGTTTAACCGGTTAAAACCGGTAACCGAAATTGATTCAGGTTGGGGTTATTAAAAAACGTAGAGTAAGGTGAGTAGTGGGAACATGCTTTATCTTTTTCCGTGGCGAGAACTTTTAAAGTTGACAGACAGGAACAAAAAGTGGTAAATTTATTCCAACCTTACTCCACGTTTATTAATAAGAATTAAAAAAAAACGTTTTTTATAAAAGAATCTACTTACATAGTAACATTATCTGCGTCCCTGATGACTTGAAACCCAGTACTAGAGCTCTCAACATCAACTCTGTACTTTAGTTTCGTTAGAGTTTTGGGCACCATCGAGAGCTCAGGGTACATCGGTTCGAAGCGCTTGTGTTCTGCATCGTATATCTGAAAATTATTATGAAATACTAGTAGTTGGTCCCGTGGTCAGCGTAATTCCAGATGCCGTGGGAATCATCAAAAACTCTTTTTTGTTGGTTGCCTGTCTACATCATATAAAGAATACTCTCCAAATTTCAGCTCTCTATTATCAGCGACTTAGGCTGTGCATTGATCAGTCAGTCAGTCACTCAGGACAAAGCATATTATCCGAAAGTAGTTTAGAGCTAGTTTGGAGGTAATGTCTCAAACATATTCCATGTTCCTTTTATGCGATGTAAAAACGCTCACGATGTGTCGTCGGGGGTTGTATTCTGAGCTTATCTCGGAAAGAAAGTTAATAGTGCGATTCAGGACTTCATACTAGTAACACCATCTAGTAGTTTCCATGGCCGTCCGCCACAAGAGAAATAGTAAAACCTAAAATATTCACCTTAACCTGCACAACGTCATCAGACAGGTACTTGAAGTCGAACCTGGCCACGTTGAAGTCCCCCGGGTACCCGGACGGCTTCACCCGCTCGTAGAACACAGACATGGAGTGCTTGTCTTCTGTGATGTTGATGCAGCGGTAGGTGCTGTACTGCGGGGGGTAGAAGCAGTACGGCACGCCGGGGGACTGCGTGGGGGACCAGCAGCAGCCTGGGGGGTAAACAAGTTTTATCAAAAATGCAATATAAAGTTAGCGTTTGATTTTCTTTGTAAATTTGTTTAATTTGGAACATTACAACGCTCCAGCAATGTTGTAAAAAGTTTTTTTTTTTTTTTTATATGGCAGGTTCTGACACTCGGGCGCAATTCTGCCAATGTCAGAGTGATTCGAGGAATAAAAACTTAAGCGCAAATGAACGGTTAAGGACTATCAGGAACCGACCAAAATATTTACTTAGTGATAGTTTAAGTAACCATTAAACGTCTTTGAGTGTGGCTGCGGCGATTAGACCGATTATGGCCATTTCGGAATTAGCCAGTGTCAAGTATTTTTATAATATTTACAACTTACTTGCAGATACAATAATAGTCTAGCCGTCATTGGGGGAGTTATTGTAAAATGGTGGTTTACAATTTTACATCCTACACTAATATCAAAAACGCGAAAGTTTGTTTGTATGTATGTATGTGACTTTGTTACTCCTTCACGCAAAAACTACTGAACCGATTGCGGTGAAACTTGGAATATAGATAGCTGGAGACCTGAAATATCCCGATATTCCCGCGGGAACGGCACTTACGCGGGTGAAACCGCGTGGCGCAGCTAGTCAACTATAAACAAGATATGGAAGCAACGGAAAATAAAAACTGTTCTTACCTCGTTTCCCACACTCAGCCTCACTAGCGTCGCCTTGCGGATAGCAATCGAACCTCATATTCTCCCCCACTTTAGGGCAGACCGTAGTTAGCTCCACCATCTGCTCTGTAAAGCTCTTCTTATGATCTTTCTTCTTGGCCTCGGTGCCGTTGCTCCGGTTCTTGGTGCTGAGGTTATTGTGGTCGTGGTATCTGTACTCTGTTGTCTGTGGGAGTTGATGATACAGAATAAATAAATATTGCACGACGTTAGGGGGCGTCCATAAATTACGTGAAATGTTTAAGGGGGGGAGGGGGTCGAGTCAAATCTCATCTAATCTTACGTTGGTGAGAGGGAGGGTCTCGGCAAATATCGCGCAATTTTTTTTCAGATGAAACAAAAAAAAAAAATCTATTTTGGTCCATTTAATCCAGATTGTACACGCTGAAAAAAAAATTCTGCTACCGGAGCTGTATTTAACTGCTCCAGTAACTGAACACACTCTACAGTTTACACGAAGCAATTTTTTTTTTCTTTTTACAATAACAATCCAACGCGTTTACGTAAGAAACCCACATTTTGAAAAATCTCACGTGAGATTAGAGGATGGGGGGAGGGGGTTGAATAAAATCTCACGATATCTCACCAGGGGGGGAGGGAGGGCCAGAAAATTTCAAAAAACACCTCACGTAATTTATGGACGCCCCCTTACACACAGCGAAATCTAGCCCAAAACTAAGCACTAGGCTTGTACTGCACTAGGCGTGTAATGGGTACTTGATGGTACTAGACAACTGATATCTATCTATATATATAAACTAGCAGAGTCCCATGGTTTCACCCGCGTAACTCCCGATCCCGCGGGATTTTCCAAAAACCCTTTGCGGTTTCAAAAAGCGGTTTGGGCTCTGCGTTGATATATAGATCAGTCAGGACTTTGAACTTTAGTTATATATAGAAGAAAGTCATGTTAGTTACACCATTAATAACTCAAAAACAGCTAAACCAATTTGGTTAAAAATTGGTGGGGAGATAACTTAGGCCTAGGAGAAGGACATAGGATACTTTTGATCCCGTAAATCAAGGACTTATGCGAGTGAAACCGCGGGACGCAGCCAGTACTACATATTATACTTTTTAGGGTTCCGTACCTAAAGGTAAAAACGGGACCCTATTACTCGACAAATCTGTCTGAAATGTTGACTGTAATCGTATTAAATATACATGATACATGGTGCTACATGATGGCATTTTAATTTTGCATCAATAGTGCCCTCTGTCGGTAAATACGGGTACTTATCATACAGCCCTCGTATAATTATAGTCTAAGCAAACAAAAATAGAACCAACCTTTTCAAGTTGCAATGGGGATATCGGTGCCTTCACTGTTTCAGGATGAGCTCGCTCCCAAAGTTTCCTAAAAATACAAGAGCTATTTTTAACACCAGACAAAAACAGACATTCAAGTGATAGTTCCTTGTTTAGGTATGGAACCCCAAAAATTAATGCTGCTGCTGCTGTGGGTTCAGTAGTTTTAACACTACCATAATAGGTTTCACAGTGTGGTATGTAATAAAAATGTACAGGACCAATCCCGTGGGCAATTTTGATAAAACCCTTTCTTATTGGGAGCCTACACCATATAAAGGACACTATCTCTAAATTTCAGCTCTCTACTATGGACGGTTAAGGCTGTGATCAGTCAGTCAGGACAAAGCATTTTATAGGTATAGATAGACAGACTTACCTATAATGTTCGTCTGCCCAAGCACCGCCCACGGCTCCACTGACAGCCCACCAGCCAGCCAAGCACACCACACAGACCAGCGTGAAACCCATCACCCCGGAGCCACCGCCAGGTATGCGATCCCACAACCGTTGGAACATGTTGCGGCGTTCCGAGAACCTTTGGTATCTGAGGAATGAGATTAGAATTAGGCCGCGGTCATTAGGCAGCGGCGACTCGCGCATCGCTCTTAGGGGGTTACCAGATTTTCGGATTTGCCCTAAGATCTCCGGATTTTGAAGCCCATCTTCGGATTCCGGCCAGATTTCGGTAATAACGGGAAATATCTGGAATTTTGTTCGTTCTGGGAATGAATTCAAAATCTTCCGATTTTTCAATGGATCTTGGGATGTGATAGGCCTGTTTTTTTTATTCTCAGGACTTGTTCCCACTATCTAAAATTTGGCTTTCACCCACTATCTGAAAGCCAAATTTTAGATGTTGTTTGTCAGGTTAAATGATTCTGTGATTAGGTATAGATTATTTATTATCAATGATTGTGCATTAATGTGCATATTTATACTTAAATAACCTTGATAAAACGCATTACGTGAAATCATCATTGCAACCTTCAGATCAAAGATTTCTACTATTTTTATACTAGCCTAGCACTTTTGTCCCACAGTTTCACCCGTGAAAGTCCTGATCCCGTTGGAATATCAGGATCAAAATGTTACTCCTCGATAATGTAGCTTTCTATTGGTGAAATAACTTATATACACACACAAAATTTAATCTAGTAAGACTAATTATCAATAAAAATAGTCACAACATACTATTAAACGAAGTCACTTCCCACTGTCTGTCCCTATTTTGGATTAGATCTTTAAAACTATACAACGAATTTTGATGGAACTAGCCCATAATAGAAAGAGTGAGTCAAAAGGAAGGTGTATATGTATAATACTATAGTTAACTTAGTGAACTCACAGACTTAGGTAGGTACTTCAAAGTATTTTTTTATCTAAACCCCAGCAACTTCACAGTAAGAGTTTTTAAACTCAAATAACTGTTTTCCATAAATGATGATAACTTATATAAACACTTGCATGTAATTGATTTGTAAAGAAAGTAAACAGACAACATTGTTTACTTTGTATTTATATCATGTGTTTATTATTTAATAAAAGTAGGTAATTTGTAAAGTTCAGAGGTTGCCGTTGTAATATTTAAAACAAAGGAATTTGTACAAAGAAAATCAATGTTTTTATTACCTTGAACCTTTATTGAGTATGTGCCTATTATTAAAGTTCAATGTACAGACGGAAGTATGTACTTAGTGTTTCGCTATGAAATTTGACAAATTCTGAGTCATATTTTGTAAAAAAAAATGATCTGAAGGTAAGTAAGGGATAGACAAAATTAACTGTCGGCATTGAAATATTATGTACTTGTACTAGAAGTGATGTTTCAAGCATATTCCATCTTTCTTTTACATGAAATAGTAAAGCACGGAGGATAATTGTGGTAGATACTTACTTATGAAATCTATCACAGTTTCCAATATCTAAATAGGCTAATGAAATGCTCACTGAGCTAAGAGTTACATTTGTGTAATTATTAATTACTAGACATTGTACACGGAGTTATCTAGCTACAGACTAAACAATAAGCTTGAAATATGAGCACAAGATTAGAGGTAGAATCCTTACTATTTTTTTTACATGAGATAGGCTTGCGTTTGACCTCATCTCACCTGATGGGTAGTGATGATGAGGTTTCCTACAGACTAAACAATAAGCTTGAAATATGAGCACAAGATTAGAGGTAGAATCCTTACTATTTTTTTTACATGAGATAGGCTTGCGTTTGACCTCATCTCACCTGATGGGTAGTGATGATGAGGTTGACAGTGTAAGATGCAAGCCTAGAATAACCTCTCGAAGGCTCCAAGGTTGTAGTTAAGAGAAATTTTGATGTGGGCAGTGAGTTCCATTCTTCGCAGTCTGTATGAGAAAGGTAGATGCATAGTGCTGGGTATGGGAAAAGGGAATGCAATTGTAAATGGGTAATGTTTGTTTGTATCCCTCGTTGTCTTGTATCATATATATTTTTTTTTCGTAAATCCATTCAGAATCACCAAGAATCGTAACCAAAACAAGTAGGTACCTACTGTATCTAAAGATATTGCACGACGTTACACACAGCACAATCTAGCCCCAAACTAAGCACTAGGCTTGTACTATGGGTACTAGACAACGGATATACTACATATTATACTTTTCTTTTGTAAATACATACCTACATATTATGATACATAGAAAACACTGAATATCCCATGTTGTCGGACCGTGGTGAGTCCTAGGACATGTTGGTTTCCTCACGATGTTTTTCCTTCACCGTAAGAGCGATGTTATTAGCGCTTCAAACTTTTGGTTTGTAGCAGGAATTGAACCTGCTAACCTGTGTTATGGGCAAGAATATTACTTACACATCTCACCACAGAGGTAGTCAAATGAGAAGCTATCGTAACATAATCATACCTATGTTCTCTTGAGGTTGATGCATTGTCGGCTTCATCTTTAGATTTGGGTATCACAGCACTGAAAGGTCCTCCTTTCGAAGTTTTCCCATTATACTTTCCAAATGGAGAAAAGGAGTTCGACAGCCTCCTTTTAAAGTTAACACTCTTTGGACCGCTCAGTGAAGTCTCCTGCCTATCCAGATCTCTCGAAGATTCACCTCCATCAGCGTAGTCCAGCTTTTTATCATTCTCGAAACAAAGACGATAGTTTATATTGTCGTTTAACGTCAGTAAATCAGTTTTAGAACCTGGAGATTTGTCGCAGAAGTCTTCGAAAGACACGATCTCGTAATCATCTTCGTTTTCACCAGAATTCTCCGGTTTGTAAGGTATTTTCGGCATTGTTGCTGTGTCGCAGTTATTTTTAGTTTAGTTCTAGATTTTGCAAATTCATAACTAAACTGGTATTTTTAGTATTACTTCAATTGCCGCAGTAACACTATTTCAATGTATTGACGTTTTAGAGTAATTTTATGTAAATAAACCACGAAATTCGCAAACACAGTTCGCAAAGCAATCGAATTTGCTTTGAAATCGAATCAACAAGAGCTTTTTTTTTATAGCAAGCACATCAAACACCAACCGAATAAACCGAACCAAAGCAAACGGAAGTGTTTATCAAACGTTGAATTGTCTATGTAATTCTTCGCAGAAGCGAAGCGCTGCGTTTATTTAAAACTTCGCTTTTTGCTTAATTTTTATTATTCATTTTATTTAAATTTTATATATATATGGACAAAAGCGAAATAAATAAATGTATGTATTTACAAAAAAAAATCGTTTTCGCTGATGGAAAAAATATTTTTTTTTGTTGAAATGTGGGTAGTTTACAAATGATTCTCCATTTTTCTATAGAATGTATCAGATGCGTGGACATAATGGTGGACGATTGTTGAGATAACAGTAACTTTTTAATTTGTGGCATCGTGGCTGGTTTAATATTAAAATTAATGAAACACCTCGCATAACATGGATTGGAGAAGTGCAAGAATTTTATTGGCATCGACGGCTACGGCAGTGGTCGCATCACAAGTAGCAAAGAAGATTTACAAGTACTTTTTCAACACCGAAAGTGGCTCAAAAACCGAAGCCAATGCTGACGAATCTTGCAATGACTTGATAAATTTCAAGAACAGAGAAATCAACGACGTGATTTTATTTTCTGATGATATAGTACGCCACACAATAAGAATACCACCAAATAAAGACATTACAATATGTGAAAGCCGTGAACTAAATTGCTTTAAGCTGATAAAGTACATTAAATCAGCACGTGAAACTCTAGATGTGTGTATGTATTTGATAACTAGTGGCGAAATAGCAGAGCAAATTATACGATTGGGACAGAAACATGTTTTAGTAAGAATTGTTGTTGACAGCGACATGGCGAATACCCCACCATCACAAATTAAAAAGTTAAAAGAATATAGTAAGTACCTGCATAATTAAAGATACATCTTCGTCCGATTATTTGTGCACTGAACTGAATTGCGGTAAACCCTCCTAACATACCCCTTAGAACCCCGCCCACGCTCTGAGTTTGGTTGTCTTACCTCACATACCGCCAATGTGACGTTACCGAGCCAGGTGTACGAATACCGTGACCAAGTTATAGGTCCCTACATAACATTTTATTACAAGTACAATATGCTGTTCTGTTGACTAATGCCGATCCTCTGCTGTTTCAGGTTTTATCCAAGTACAGACAAATAAAAAATCTATTCTAATGCATCACAAGTTTTGCATCATTGACGGGCCAAGAGCTATCAGAAGAAAGAACATTCTTAAGGCATATGCGGAGAAGTTAAACGTACATGCCCAGTTTAATAAGAATAGTACACGATTACAGCCAAAACTTAAACAACCAAAAGGTTTTGTCATGTCGGGATCGTTGAATTGGTCAACTCAGGCAATGGTGTCGAATCATGAGAGCGTAATCGTTACTTCGCATTCAAATATTGTCGGCAAGTTCGAAAAGGAATTCGAAAGTCTGTGGGTGGAAACAGAATCTGTGAGTAGAACGTTTTGAAATTCAATGAAGTTTGAATTTATAATTTCTTTTTAGAGCTTCTAATCTATTGTTCAAATATTTTATTTTTCAGGCAGTACTGTCGGCATCTTAATTCAATCAAATATTACGAAATGTTACCTACAGTGGCTCATGGAAGTATTTGCAAAAAAATGTGTAAGCATTTGATTTAATTTATTTTGTTGTTGGTATATTTAATAATAGTGGCAACAGAAATACATCATCTGGGAATTTTTTAACTTTCTTGAGAGTTATTATCATGGATCAGCACAGGATAGTTGAGCGAAGTGGTGCGAAGCTAGCACTTCGCATCACTTCGCTAAACTGGTTCACGTCTGCCAGGCATTTCATTTTGAGTCAGCCGCAGCCAGCAAAGAAAAAGTTAAGAAAATGTTTGTGGTTCTCAAAACACCATTCGGTCTTTTCATTCGGTCATTGAAATTGACAGAAATGACAACCGTAGACAAACTTCCATGTGCACTTCGATCGATCATATGTTTTCTTTGTGTAGTTTTTTCAGCCGCTGTAATTCGAATTGGTTAGAAAGTTCTAGTGTTAAATCGCCTGTAAATTGATGTATATATCGTAGATTACATTTATCTGCCAGATAGAGCCGCATCTCAATGGTTAAAATCGGTTTAGAAGTAAAAATAAGTTGTGCATTTAGTTGCATTTGTATGTGCACGTGCTTGCACTTTTTCAGGTCTATTTTCTATATCTACGACTTTAGTGATCTGAAAACTTGTTTATATTAAAGTTAGTACTGTCTTCCGTGAGACCCCGCTTGATCGGGCTTAATTTCGTGCGTTTTGGCGTGGAAATGCGTTTTTAAAAGTGAATCGTAGTTTCGCATAGGTTGGAATGTAATATCGGTGTTTCCACCTGTTACTATCATGTATTATGGATTTTGGACATCCCAGCGCAGTGATATAGTGAAATTGGTAAGTATTGAATACTTAAAAGTCAATTTTAGGTTGATTTTCTTGAGGTGCAATGTGCATTTTCAAATGACTTTCCTGTAAGGTCATACCTTCAGTTACAGCATGTAAAACTTCAGGCTATTTTTGTTCTTGATTTTACTCATTATTTTTACTTACGTCCAATATCTATTGTTTAGAGAAAAAGAAAAGATTCTCCTTAAAAATAACCATGTGTGAAAATGTTTCTTAGAAATTGCTTTTTTGTTACATTATCTTAACTTTTGTAGGAAGGTAGGTAGGTAGTATCTTTTATGTAGGTATTTAGATCTTAAATACAAGTAAAGATTACAATCTAAAACATTTTCTTTATATATTTAAGGCACAGTTTACTTACCCAAATAGGTTAGAAGACTAGTACCCATATCTTCACCAGTCCGAAGTAGTCATCATGTTAAGTGATGTCTTGCTTTAGTAAGAGACCCATGTGCTTCACTAGGAAGTTGTTGAGCTTCCTAAAATGTACAATATGACTTAACCAGGGTTAGGACAACTAATAAAATAAATGTGGCACATAGTTTATCAGTTTGTTACTTCTTTATGCAAATAAATCTAAACATGTTGCTATGAAAATCTTTTATGTAGATACCTAGGAATATATATTAGGTATATTTTGAATCAATTAGCAGGCATCTATCATTATCACCCTTGTCCTGATAGCGCAATCCTGACCATTCCAGATATTGTTGGTACAGTTTACAACAATATCCGGAATGTACACCAGTAGATATTCACTGGCTAAGATACTTAACATTTATGACATGTTCCTACATTTCAATGGGTTTATTTATTTTTCAGGCCATGATATTTTTCATTCAAAGTCATAAAACATTTTAATTTAGTTTTGTTTTCTGTTACAAACAGTTGTACAACTCCTTAGCTTTCACAGTTAGGAAGTTGTATTTATTTTTTTAAATATTGTGTGAGGTAGAGTAGACACATTTGTATTAAAAAGTCCACCTCTACTAGATTCATAAATTTCTTATTCTATATACCTAACTAAATTCAGTTTTTGTTAATACCTTGTATACTCGCCCTACTTCCAGTAAAGAACATACTAAAAATCTTTTCAATGGCCGTTCACATAGTGCAATGTTTAATTCACAAGTTGCAATAGTCACTTCATTAATCTAATCTTCAATGACATGTAAATAGTGTACCTATTTTTGAAATTAAGTATTGTTTTAATTCATAGTTTTTCATTAGATGAATAGGTTAGCCTAGCCATGTGGAACACAAAACTTACTCCTAAGATGTTTCTTTTCATGTAAAATACTGTCTGTGTAGGTATAGTATGTATGTAGTTATAATATATAGGAAACACCTAACTATCATATACACCTTGATTTCATTTATTAAACATACATATTTAAAAAAGTGCTTTATGAAATTAAAATATATCTAAATTTTATTCTTTTAACTAAAGTGATACTGTATTTGACTTGTTCATAATTATGTATTATTTCGTGTAGTAGTATGGATGACCTAGTGTTAGAGTTTCAGGCCCTAACTTGACCTAATGACTGCTATCAGAGATAACAACCGAGACAGACTGCTCAACATGCCTTCCAAAGCACGGAGGTTTAGATTGTTTTTGTACCTAATAGACAGGTCAATATGCTCTTTCTATAACTTGCTTTTTGTTTGTTGCAGGTGAAAATAAATACAACACCACACAATAAGTGCAAATGTAAAATGTGTGCCATATGTAAATATTCAGTGAAAATATACCGAATAAGTGTGAATAACATACAAATGTTCATTACGTGAAAATCAACACATTTCGTGAATGCCGACAGTGTTTTAAAAATATTATGTGAATTATTGGATGCAGTGTTCTTCGATAGATGGCGCTGTAAAGGATTGTTGCTGAAAAGTGCGGACGTATTTCCGCTATTCACCGTTAGGTGGCGTTGGTAAGTGTTTTTGCTTTTATTAATATAGGTGTCGCTACTGTACCGTACTGCTAGCGACATCTTGAATCGAGTAGTGTAGACTTGGTTTATAATGTTGTTGGATAGATGGCGTTAGTAGTATCGAAATGTACTGAGTTACATTTTTACTAGCATCAACGTTTTGATTAAAGAGTTATGTTATGTTTAATTATTATGTATCGTTTTATTAATAGAAATATAAATTATGCAAAAGATGTAGTAATTTACGAGTATTACTAACCTTATTTGACTCCTGAGAAAGAATTATAAAAGGTTAGGTATTCTAAGAACCTACCTATTAGATTGCACTTTTGCAATTTATCTATATTGTTCAATTCAATTTATTTATTCATAATTTTATTCGTATGCACTTTTCTTTGATCACGATCAGTGAAGTAGGTAGCTAGTTAGTAAAGTACATAGGCGCCCATTATTTCTTTGTCTTCATAAAACATCGTCATGTAGGTACAACCAGTACCTAAAATAATGAAAATAACCTTTCAACTTAGCAACGGCGAAATACTAAGATATTGCGTCAGAAGGAGACTTCGCGTCGGTTACTTTGCATTGATAAATTTTAACTGCCTACTTAAGTATTATCTACTATTAGGTATTACTATGAAGAAGTATATTTTTAATTAGGGTTGTTAAGTGCTTTAGATTCGCCTGAATTTTCGCCTGGGTTTCGGCCACGTAAGTCCGGATGCCGTACAATAAAATAAAAAAACCGAATTTAGAATCTTCTCCTCCTTTTTTTTTGTTTGAAGCCGGTTAAAAGGCTCTCAACTCCTAAGGGCTCAGGTTATCCTCATTTCTACTTTTACAAAAATCGCTTTAGTAGTTGCAGAGCCTGTTGATTATAAACGAAAATCAAGTAGATTTCTGATCTTATTTCTTTCCGTTTTTATCAAGCTTTAAGTAAAGAGTGGTTAATTTGCTGGGTCTATTTTCATAGGAGGGGAGCAGTTAGAATATATATATATTTAGTTTTTTGATCTGGCAACCCTAATATAGGTACACTAGGTAATGAAACTAGTTTGTCTCAAGGACATTCGTCGGAAAGTTACATGAGAAATGCGTAAATTATTTAGTTAATATTCTACGTAAATCCAGTGCGCAGTGGTTTCTTACGCCAGTAAAACTTCCTGATGAACTGTCCAAATATTTCTTCTTCGTCGTGTCTATGGTACACTAATAGACCATTCGAAATGTGCCGATTTTCAAGCCATTCCAATTTGTTTCTGGTCTTGGTGTTTTCTATGTATCGTACATACTCGTATATGTGTATTTACACAAAAAAAATAATTTTGTACAAGCCTAGTGCCCCATAGTACAAGCCTAGTGCTCAGCTTGGGGCGAGATTGCGTTGTGTCTAACGTCGTGTTATATTTATTTATATTATGTACGTTTCAAATTCTAAATCTACACGACAAGCGGTTTCGATTATGCTTTGACCCAGCACAAACGATTTTAACACACTTTTTTAAATTCACGATTTTTGTCCGTTCTAGACCCGTCGATGTGGCGATCTAGATCCGTAGTTCTAAATACCTATAATAACGATTTTTATTCTAGACTGCATCCCGTGGTTTCACCCGCGTAAGTCCCGATCCCATGGGAATATGGAGATCGAAAGTAGCCTATGTTACTCAGGGTGAATGTAGCTTTGTAATGGTGAAAGAATTTTTGAAATCGGTCCACTAGTTTTTGAGTTTATTCATAACAAACATACAGTCAAACACACACACTTAAAAATGCAAATCTTTCCGCTTTATAATATTAGTATATATTTAATTAGTTGCTTACGTATTTTACCTGTATTTCATTGGTCATCCCATTATTTGATCCTAAATCTAGCACTATACAATGTAGTACAACATCTACTATTTATTTACAACATCTATAACAAATTTAATCGCAATCGGTTCAGTAGTTTTTGCGCGAAGAAGTTATATAAAAACGTTCCCACGTACGAGCTCGTAAACTTTGACATTTTGCTTTAGTATGATAGATAATGCAAGTTGAATTATTCATTGACTAGCGTATTACCTTGAACTCTTAGTTTGAAGATGTACCTAGCCAGTTCTGTTACTAACCGTTGTATTCTGCAAACGATAGGTACTAAGTGGAAAAAAGTTTAAGTGTTAGATACCATAGTTTACTTAGTAGTTGGCGTCTCGGTGCTTCTTATAGTTGCCCAGCTTTCATACAAATTTGTTAACAGGGACACCAGTCACATAAGTTTGTAAGAAAAATCACATAAGTTGTAGAAAAGGTCATAAAAGTTGTAGTAAAGTTCACATAAGTTGTAGGAAAGGTCACATAAGTTGTAGGAAAGATCACATAAGTTGTAGGAAAGGTCAAAAAAATTGTAGGAAAGGTCACATAAGTTGTAGGAAATTTGACACATATCTTGTCAAAGCCCTTTTTGAAGAATAGTATGCAAATACTATTCTTCTATACTTGCTTCACCTTTGGCATTACTTTGAATGTACTACACAAATATACTAAAATCTCTTGAATTATCTATCATATCACTGGAGGCTAGTTTCTACGATCCAATAACACTGGGGAACAATCCAACTGAATCTGATTAGAATTCAGTTATTCAAACTAATTTGAATGAGTTAGTTTGTCCACAAACGTCCGTCTAATATCTTGTTAGAATCACATCAGTATTCTGTCTTTGTAAATATCCTATTGAATTGAAACACTTTCTTGTATTGGTTTGATTTTGATTGTGAGACTCTACGTTAGTCTGCAAATGTTTATTTACAGTATAGGACAAATTATATAAAATGTCCCGATCCCGTGGGAATATCGGGATCAAAAGTAGCCTATAGCCTTCCTCAATAAATGGACTATCCAACACTGAAATAATTTTTCAAATTAGACCAGCGGTTCCAGAGATTAGCGTGTTCAAACAAGCAAACAAACTCTTCCGCTTTATAATTATAGAAGATAGAAGAAGAAGATTAAATTGCCATTAAACTGTTTTAAATTCACACGATTTGTTAACGTAGTTACATTTTATTAGGTCCTAATCGCGTATTATTATTTAGTCTCTTACTTCGAGACGTTACAACCATGTCACAATGGAGTTGGTCGCGAGGGGACACCCCCTGTCCGTCTGTCTGTCTGTGGTTGTCTGTTTCATTCTTATGTTGTGGTTCTCGATATTAAGTTTAATATTTCCAATAAAAATGCCTTGTTTTTACAAAAGAAATAGTAACTCAAATTTCGTAAACAATCTCGTTTTTTCAATAATTTTAGTTTGCAAATGATCAATTTCAAATACCTACTCGATGTGGGACTTTGAAGTGGGAAGTAAATTCCAGTTTTAAGGATTCGGCTGCGAATTTCGAATTAGAAAGATTCGTCTCATACTATAATACGAAAAAAGGGAACTAAATGATTCGTCCTACTCACAACTCGCCTCATTTACTAATATAACTCGTCCTGTAGAACATATCGCATACTTCAGCAATTGAGTTTGCCATTATTTCCCATATAAATGATGCTTTATGCAAGTTCTTCTTTGAAAATAAAGATATTCATTTAAAACTAAATTACTTATCAGAATTCGTAGACTTCGTGTAAGAAGTTTTATGATAAAACTAATTATATCATTGGTGTTTCCTACTAATATTATAAAGGCGAAGGCTTGTGAGAATTTTCACACAAAAACTACTGAACAGATTGCGGTGAAATTTCGTATGTAGACCGCTGACTGTTTTATCCCAAATCCGACACCGAGCGGACCGTACGCATTTTTTTAATGAAATGTATATCTATAAAGTGCTTTGTCCTGACTGACTGCTCATCGCACAGCCTAAACCGCTGATAGCAGAGGGCTGAAAGTTGGAGAGTGTGCTCTATATACTATGTAGAAATCCGATAAGAAATGATTTTTGAAAATTCTTACGGGATCGGGACTTATGCGAGTAAATCCGAGGAACACAGCTATTTATTTAATAACACTTCAAAGCTAGCGAAACTCGGCATAATTGGCAAAAAAAAATTTAACTATTTTCGAGAAAAATCTAACAATGTTTGAGGCGTTTAAGTTATAGAATACGAGCCCTGGACTTCTGCGTGTAAAACCACGGGGCGCAACTTTAGTTGATTACAGTTTTAACTTGAAATTACTACATTTTTTGTTTATCAAGACCATTTGAATGACGAGTCAATTTACATTAATGCTTGTGTGCATATTAATTACCTGCTTATTAGGTAACTAAATAGTTTAAAAATGCCATTAGATAGGACATAACCATTGAAATTGAAAGCACCCGTCGTCTTAATCGGTTTAAGATTGTAATTTAGTGTCTAGAATAGATTAAGGGTTATAATTTTAGGTTTTTTCTTAATGTCTCTTTTGGGTTTCGTGTTCAAACTATGAGATTTTGTTTTTGACTGTCAAATGGTTTAATAGCACCTTATTTTATTAAAAATAATGTAGCAGGTGCCTGAGTTTTTTTGTGAATTTAATTACCTAGTTGCTTATCTTCTTCTTCTTCTTCTTATATATAAAAATGAAACGTTTTCCGTTGTCACGACATCACGCGTGAACGGCTGGACCGATTTCGATAATTCTTTTTTTGTTGTGTTTGCTATTGTCAGGAGAAGGTTCTTATGAAAGAAAAAATGCTAAACCGATTTTGATGAATTTTATTTTTTTATACTAAACGACAGGACAACGTCTGTCGGGTCAGCTAGTTGTAAATATATCTCAGCACATTTTATATCGCCATAAAATGACTAGTGAACTGAGTAGGTAACCTACATTATTATTGTGGATCTTCTTTCCAAAACATTGACTCTTCTATTTAAAAATTTCAACGAGATCCTCTTGTCTAGTCTATACTAATAGGTATTATAAAGACAAAATATTTATTTGTTTCTTAGATTGTAACTTAATAGGCTCTGAAACTACTGGACCGATTTCAAAAATGATTTTACCAATAGAAAGCTACATTATAGAGGCGGTTTGACCCCCGTAAGTCCCGATCCCGCAGGGATATCGGGGTAAAAAGTAGCCTCTGTGTTAATCCAGATCTCCAGCTATCTGCATACCAAGTTTCATCGCAATCGGTAAAGTAGTTTTGCGTGAAAGAGTATAAAAAGTTACATACTTACAAACTTTCACGTTTCTAATATTAGTAGGAGACTAAGACTAACCATTTAGATTTTTCTTCTGTTTTCGCGATGTTCGAATAAAATTAAACTCATTTTTCGGTTTTAATCGCGTGGTGTTTATTACTTTTAACATTGTTTCAATACTCAACGTTTGCAGACCTTTACGATCCTGCTGAAGAGACCTGTAAAGGTCTCGAAACGTTGAGCATTGAAACAATGTTAAAAGTAATACACACCACGCGATTAAAACCGAAAAAATGAGTTTAATTTCACTAACAATTTACCTAAATCGGCTGCGTCTACGCAGTTACTCTCGTCTGTACTTGGCTACTCGAAGTCACGTATATTATAGCTTAATATTTAAATTGCCACAACCTTACCGATTATGGGGCTAACCACCGGATACCCGTACGGGAAGCGGCTACCGGAGTAAAAAACCATGTTATTGTTTACGTATATTTTAGATAGAATGAAAAAAATGCCTTGTTTTCTATCGTAGATAGGGTTGCCAGATGTCCGGCTTTAGCCGGACATGTCCGGCTTTTTACAGTCGTGTCCGGTCAAATATATACAAGTCCGGCCTGTCCGGCTTTTGTTAGGCTTTTGGTCAACCCCGTCAGTCACGCGGACACGCATAAACCTTCGTACTGAGGCGAATTTACTCGCGCTTTTAAAAATACATAATTAATAAATGATTTTTTCATTACACACTAACGCTTGTTGGTTAAAGGTACCTAAACTTTTGTAATTCATAAAAGTACATAGGTAGCTACGTACTTTTTTTAAAGAAATAAAGATAAAGCCTGACTGACACAATGTGCTAGATAAAAAATCAATGTGTCAGGCTTTTGGGGCAAAATGTCCGGCTAAATATGAATCTGTGTCAGGCTTTTTCATTTTTGGTCCTGGCAACCCTAATCGTAGAGGCGTTTGAATACTATCTCGCCAGATGTTACAAGTCACGATCACTTTTACTTAAAAGATACCTTGAAGACGCCAGAACACTTGACTAGGTATGTTTTAGTTAAACGTGCCATAGTTTAGACCACATCATCACTACTCATTTGATGTGATACCTAGTGGGTGTTCTATTATAAAAATAAGCTCTTCAAACCAGTTGTAGTATGGATGATATCTGCCTTTACACTTTAAGCTTTGTCTTTTTCTGTGTATGTATTTGTTCTATTTCTGATTTATATGGTCACTAGCAAAGTCTCGCGGTTTCACTGGCGTAAGTAGCGATCGTGCGCGGTTTTCCAAAAACCCTTTCTCAGTGGATACCTACACACTACAAAGAACACACTCTTCAAATTTCATGTCTCTGTGATCGGTGGTTTGGGCTCTACGTTGATAGGTCAGGAAATACTTTGAAATTTATCGTCATCATTATTTCATTTGAAAGTTATGTATAGATAATTTAAAAGGTACTTAACATATTTTTTAACTTTTTGTTAAACACAGTAGCAAGTTTCACCCTAACACCTTTTATCACATTACCACTACCGAAGAGCAACTTGTTCTTTAAATAACATTCCCTCATTTAGCCTTAACGACTTCCCATTCAAAAATCGTATAAAACAACTTACAAAACTTAACGTCCAGTAAAGCTCGTAAAACTGTATTATTACTTTAAATTGTTGACTTCATCATCGGGACATAATCTCCTGTAGGAAGCGTCCCTATGAAGCTTCCCTATTAAAATTAAATACAACCGCTTGATACTTTGTGACTTTTACGACGTATTTATTGAAGTGACACTCTATTCTGCTTGTGTGTCGCTTAAGTCAATAAATGGTTACTGCCGAAAAACACAATATCAGGACCCATAAAATTATTACAATTGCTGTTTAAATACATTCGGTTTGAGGGTAAAGGATACCTATTATTTTCTTTTAAATACAGACTTTACAAACGTAGTCGACTGTTTTCCAACTGGAAAAAGGCATTAGAGCAAATTTTATGCCATAAAACCTATATCTGCCATGACCTTAAGTTTTTATTTTTTTCATAATCTGTTTTTTCTAAATTACATTTTTATTCTAATTTTTCTTGGTCATGGGAGATATAGGTTTCATGGTATGTCTTTATCCAGGGAGGAAACAGTCGACTACGTTTGTATGTTTGCATTGTAGGTATCCTTTTGTCTTAAATTAGCTTAATGCATCTTGAAAAGGTTTTAAGTACTTTTAATGCTTTGTTGCTAATAATGTCCTGCTAAAATATTATAAATGTGAAAGTTTGTTTGTAAGTAAGTACCTATGCAAGTATGTTTGTTACTTCTTCACGCCAAAACTACTTGCCCGATTGCGATGCAATTTGGTATGCGAATAGTTAAAGAACACGACTAACACCTAGGTTACATTTATCCCTATATTCCCACAGGATCGGGATTTATTCGGGTGTAACCGCGAGGCACTGATAGTAGGATAATAAAACTAATAACTTGTAGGAAGTAAATTCTCACAATGGCTTATTTATTCACTTACATGATGATATTCTGATGATTTACAGCCAATTTGCTGAAGTGCTAGAGTTTTTAAATTAGGTATACTCGTATGAGAGTAATAGTGATCGGCCCCGGCTTCGCACGGATATATTAACTTACTTAAACATCTCCGAGAAAATCTCTAACTCCTTATGATGATTATGACAAAAATCTGATGATTAACAGAATGGTGCCCTTAGTGGGTTAACACGGTCCCGCGGTGTCACCCGCGTAACTTCTGATCCTACGGGATTTTCCAAAATCCCTTTCTTAGTGGGTGCCTACACATCACAAAGAAGACACTTTCCAAATTTCATGTCTCTAGGACCAGCGGTTTGGGCTCTGCGTTGGCTCTGGCTCGTTGATATATAGATCAGTCAGGACTTTGAATTTTATATATTAGATGCAACCCTCGTACAATAACGTAAAACCTAAATCGATCATAAAGTCAATTCCTACGCTCATTTACGTTGTGAATTCACATGGAAGGATTAATTCAAATCTCTGTTAGTTTATTGGATTACGTTGGTACCTACTTCATTTAGAATATTTCAAACCGTACGTAATTGTATCTACCCCTAAAAACCGTTTGTAATACAAATTTTATCATAACTTTCCTCGATGTTACCATTAAAAGTTTTTATAAGCGCAGCGATTTCGTATAGCTCGCGGCGCTTTGATTCCTTGTTATATGGAAGCTTAGGCCGTCCGCTCTAGGCAAAATAGCAATCTTGCAATTCGTTCTCATGGCCCATGGCAACACTGGAAACGCTCCAGTATTGTCAATAGGCGAATAATTGAATTTAACAATTTCTATAACTTTACCATCACCTGCATTCGTTCGGCGAAAAAAAAACGGATCCCTCCATATTTTTGTCTCGTTACTCAATGTCTTGTGCCTTTGTATGTCCCAAGACTGCATTGTCTGTCGGGGATTAAATTCAACCCTAGTTCCGTATTAAGAAATTAGGCCCTTATTTATAGCAGGGCAGTATTGATTTACGATCGCTGTGCTCTGGCGGTTACGTCCTTTTGTGAAGTGCTCGCAGCGGCGTCTTGGCCAGGTGTGACTTGGTTTTTTTCCAGAATTGCGAACGGTTTCCTCTTGTACAATGGATGCAAGATTTGCACAAAAACGTGTTATACAAAGGGGCAACTGAAAAAAACTAGTGCATGGTTTATGTAGAAAGCTATGTGTGTTTGTCCGTCCGTAGTTCGTTGGACCGGAGTCGCGTGCCGTATTGCTTTGGATTTTAATAGGGTTTTTTACAAAGCGTTTTGTCCCACCCGACGGCGCACCTTGACGTGATAGTTTGAAACGCGGTACGCTTAATCGCATAAGCTACGCGATATTGTTTCAGAATACGCTTCATTGATTATTTAATCGATTTTGAATTTTAAATCCTTGTTAAAAATTCATAGCAGACATCTTTTTCTACCACATTAGTCGCTGATATATTACCCGATTTATACGAACGTCTTTTTTTCACAAAACGAAAAATATCCAACTAAGTTGCATGTAAATCGAAGGAACTCGGAGTAATGCTATGTAAATAAATCGAGAGCATTTATGTACCTACGGTTCCAAAAAAAAACTTAATGCAAATGTGCCTGATTTAATAGTCGATGTCAGATTGACTTGTTCAGTGACGTCACACCGTGCTACAGTGCTATAAAATCAGAGATCAAACACACGTGGGAGCGCAGTTTTGACATGCATTCATAGTTCAATTCACAAAAGTGACAACGTCAATCTGTCAATCACTCCACTGTAGCTATTCCCGCGATTTAAACCATCTGAATGGATGCAACCACTTTTATAATACATCCACGCAGCGGGACGCCGATCGCGGGCTTGTGTTGACTGAATTATTTAACCATTAGTTATAATAACTTTTTAAGTTATGATGTGCATGTTTTTTTGTTAAACATAAAACGTTCCCTTCTTTACAAATCACTCAGCTGATCTTCGCTTCTGTCATAGTCTATAGTTATTTACGAGAATCAACTAATTAGAAATAGTGATTGCTGGCTGATTGGCTTCCTTTGAAAAGTCCGGTGGTGTGTTGTGTTGGTCGGCTATTGTTAATTGTTACCTACTACATTGGCGCGATGTGGTGATGCGTTCGCAAGAAACGGTCGGCGCTCTTTTATGTTCTTAATGAGAAATGCATTAATCCTATGTTTTTATCGTATTAGCAACCTGTGGAATGCTTATCCGTTATGCTAGTTTATATGTTAAAGCGATATGGTTTACCATTGCGTTTTATGCTGGAAGTCTGCACGAGTTTGCGTTTAAACTATTTGTCTGTGAAAAAATTGAGATGCGGAAAAGGTTTTATGGTGTTTCGTGTTGTGATTTCTGTTATTGCATATTTTGTTGTTTTTTCGTTTGATAGAATTGTTTGTAATTTTAATTTATCTGTTTTATTGTATACATTTGTGAAGTGAAGTCATAGGTGACATAGATCTCCAGCAAATTGATCTGGCAAAAAAGTCGATCGATAAAATTTTCTTCGTGCTCGTATGCTATTACTGCGGGTTTTCGTTTCGCCGCTATCGGTTTAGTCATTTTAGTAACAAATAGCCGAGTCCCGATCCCGTAGGAATTTTGAAAAACCCTTTCTTATCAGATGCCTTAATCATAAAAAGAACACTATCCGAATTTCAGCTCTCTAATATCACCGGTTTAGGCTGTACATTGATCAGTCAGTCAGGGCATTTTATAGATATAGATGAGTAAAACATTATAACAAACAAACAAACAAAATATATACCATTTGATGACCAATAAAAATAAATAAATAAATAAAGCCTTTATTCAGAACGTACATAAAATACAGTATTTAATTTAATCTGTTTCCCTAATTTGTTGTTTAATTATTTTTTGCAGATCTGTTTGCCAATCGGCAAAGGCCTCCTCCAACCTTTTCCACTCCTTTCTTTCTTGAGCCACTCTGTTCCACATCACTCCTGCCACTTTCCTGATGTCGTCATCACATCTTTTATATGGTCTACCTCTTTTCCTTTTCCCTTCCCTAGGGTACCATCGTGTCACCATTTTACTCCATTTGTCCTTTCCCCTCATCATATGCCCTGTCCATTTCCATTTTATCCTTCTGATTTTGTGTGTTTGTCTAGAACCTTTGTCTTGCTTCGGATGATACGATTATTCAGTCTGTCCGACTTCTTCACGTTCAGCATAGTTCTTTCCATCGCGTGCTGGCAGGTTGCGAGTTTGCTTGTCGTGTCCTGTGTTAAAGTCCATGTTTGGCTGCCATACATAAGGACAGGCAGTACGCAGGTGTTAAATAATTTACATTTTGTATTTATATGAAGCGTGTTTTATCTTTCATGGCCTCTTTCAAGCCCCAATATCTCCTCCAGCCATTTGCTGTCCTTCTCTCTACTTCTTTGCGTACAGGTTCATTTTGTGTTGTCATTTTGATGACCAATAAACTTAGTTTAATTAACATTTCTATATAAAACATAAAATACACAATATGTCTTACTCATTGAGAACTAAGTAATCCTAAAGCGGGCTTTCGTAACATTAATATTTTATTGGTAAAGTAGGAATGGCAGGAAACATGTAAAAATTTTACGATAATGTCGCGTTAAACATGTACAACCGTACAAAAACCCGGTTTTATGGTCGAATAATAAAACCGGCTATACTCAAAAACCGGAAAGAGTATCGGTAGAAGTTAATCGGGAAATGTAAGGAATAAGGGGACTGACTTTGTAGTTAAAAGAAGTTTAGTGCAAAGATCTAAAGTTATTAGATATTTTATTTAGATTTTATCTAGCCAGATATATTGATAGGTTTCGTGTGTGAAACATGACAATCTATCTGTAAATCAATTTTAAATTTCAGACTACGATTTGACGTTTAAAATGTCCTGAATTACTGATCACTGTGGCGTTGATCAATAATCCTAAGCTGCTATTTGTTTGTTTGTTTGTTTGTAACGAACTACTGACATACATATTTCAAAAAATCTTTCACCAATAAAAAGCTATATTATCGAGGAGTAACATAGGCTACTCCTGTTTATTTCTTGTGGCCGAAGTGCTTAACCCTAAGTTTGATTGGACAGACCTAACTTCAAATCATTTTGAATTAAACTCACTACCTTTTCACGTTTTCATATTAAACGTAGTACTTCAGTAGGTAGGTACCTACTTTTAAAATTTGGTTCTTTTTTATTTAGTCTCAGAAGTATCAGTTTTCTGTGAGGTCTTTCCGCCAAAAAACGAATCTAATTGACGCGTTAAGTTAAATAAACGGTTTGAATTTGAACGTGGTCTTGTATCTTACCGACGTAATTTAAGTAAGTAGTGTTGGGAATATTCTTCGTGTATTATTAGCAAAAATGCTGATTTTTTTAAAATCACTCCTTAAAAGTATCCTACCTGCGTAAGTCCCGATCTTCGAGAAATTTTCAAAATCATTTCTTAGCGGAATCTTACGTTAAAATAGGTCTGCCATAATGCCAAATACCCCGATCTTAGCAGATTTGAGACATTGGAGGTCTCGTTCCGAAGACACAGTAGATTACTGATGATTCAAAACGATCATGTAAATATCTTATTGAATAAACATGTTTTTGAATTTTGACTTTACTTACACACAAACTTTCACATTTATAACTTTAGTAGGATCAATTAATCCTGAAGAAGAGACCTGTAAACGTCTCGAAACGTTGAGCATTAAAAACATACTAAAAGTATAATAAACACCACGCGATTAAAACCGAAAAATGAGTTTAACTTCTAGGATCAATGAAGTAAATTCTAATGTCTCCCAAACAAAGTGACGAATAAATAATTGTGGTAACAATCAAATTGTCGATAAATAATTAAATAATTGTTATCGACCATTCGATTGCTTACCACATCTCTACACTCGGCCACACAACTGCCAGTTCGGCTTCGCGCCTAAATTTGAAATGAGATTGCGTGAGAAACCGCTTTCGGCATGTCTCATGGCATGACCAGTTGCGAAGACAGGACTTTCTTTTTAGGTAAGTTGGCTTTTCATTTTTACGATAGAGGTAAAAATACGTTTACATTTATTTTTATTCTACCAGTGCCCACGACTTCGTCCGCCTATTTTTTTTGAAAATATAATATAGCCTATAGCCTTCCCCAATAAATGGACTATCCCATACTGTAACAATTTTTCAAATCGGACCAGAGGTTCCTGAGATTAGCGCGTTCAAACAAACAAACTCATCAGCCTTATAATATTAGTATAGATTAGTATAGATTTATTTCGCGTTAAAGAAACATGGAATATCTTCAGTTACTAGTACTTAATATCTCAATGGCAAGTAGGTATATATAAAAGTAAAACAAAAATAAAGTTTTTGATAACATTGTTCTTTTGTACTACAGAACGTTGTATTCACTGTTATAAATAAATCTTCTTCTTCTTATCTTATTATATAAAAATCAATCCCTATTTCCTAGTGTATTAGGTTTGAGGTACCTATGAGCCTGGGTCCATATTGGCTCACATAAAATTTTAAGTCCTATTGTTTGTCTTACTACCGATTTGAATTCATAATAATCACTCTTCATAATTTTATCACTCATACTTTTTTTTTTCAGACATTTTTATTACTACCATCGGAGCTCATAATAGTTAATGATCATAATTTTTTTATTAATACTGTTACTACCAAGAACAGTTTAAAATCATAATTTTTTTCTTCATAACATTTAATGATCATATTGCTTTAGTTTATAATTATTGTTACTAAGAACATATTTCAACTCATAATATCGTTGTTCAGAATAGCTTACTTTATAACAGACATTTATCATAATTTTTGTATTAATAACGGCAACTTTAACAAAACTTTTTATGAACTACCCCAATCAAACTCTTTGTGAAATTATAAATGGTTTTTGACTTGTGTTCTGGCGATCTTCTTTTTGAAACGGAGTTAACTCATAATGTAATTATATTTTCTATTCTATTATTATATTTCTTCTTAGAAATTACTCTTTAGGTAATAATGTTGTAATAAAAACACTTATGATTAAGATATATCAGGTTTTTTTTATTTATAGTAATTAGGCGCTTTGGCGACCGCTGCCGCGGCACGCTCGCTACGCTCGCTCGCCAAAGCGCTGCGCGTAATCATGTTCTTACATTAACCTAACCTATCCGAGTCGGTGTGCTCCGTATATTTAATTTCAAAATTCAAGTAAGATGACAATAGTAGTTTTATGACAGTAATAGTTTTTATTTATAACATGATGAAGATGACAGTAATAGTTTTTATTTATAGTAATTAGGCGCTTTGGCGACCGCTGCCGCGGCACGCTCGCTACGCTCGCTCGCCAAAGCGCTGCGCGTAATCATGTTCTTACATTAACCTAACCTATCCGAGTCGGTGTGCTCCGTATATTTTATTTCAAAATTCAAGTAAGATGACAATAGTATGTGAAACAAATGTATGAATAAAGATATTATGATTTTCAATAATTATGCATAAAACACTTATGATTAAGAAATTTATAAAAATGAATATTAGAATAAAACACATGTATGAATATCAAAGTTATTTATTGGAATGATTATGAGTTTCGAGCATTATGATAAACAAATATATTAAAACAAATATTAGTAAAATGAAGTGTATGAATAGTGATATTATGAATTTCAATTATTATTTATTTTAATATTTAGTTTTTAAATTTTTTATGAAGAATGATCATTATGATTATAAATGGTATGTGAAACATTTTCGGACCTCCGATGATAGGAGTTAAAATTTTATGTAAGACGATCCGCCCCCTATGAGCCTATATTCAAAGGTATAAAAAAACCCACCCAGTTTCTTTTGTGTCTTCTTCTCATTGGAGGTCGCGTTCCGAAGACACACTAGATTACTGACGATTTAAAAAAATCTGTGAATATATTACTTTTTTTATTATTGTTATGTAGTTGTGTGCTTGTCTGAATGAATCAATTTTCTTTCTTTTTCTTTCTTTACATTAATAATATATTCACATTATTTTTTTCACAATATTTTGAGTTTTAAATTTTAACAAGGGGAAACGGCTTACATGGACCAATCGCCACTGCTACTAACCACGATCGAGAATGTGAATGAACCAGAATCTCAACTAAAAAAAATAACTTCAAAAAAAGTCTTGCAATCGGCTTTTTTTGCTTGTTAGTTCTGTACAAGGAAAAATTCTGTGTGGTTTTCTTGTTTGCTTTTTTTTCTTCTAATCAATTAATCGTTATTGAGTCATTGTGATGTCAAGAACCTAGTAAGTAGACCGGCTCAAGCCGTCTGGGATGATTTGCATGTCTTCTATATATCATTATTATAGGTATATGGTAACATAGGTAGGTAGGTACTTACATACGTATATTATGTATGATTTCTATTGATGATGATGATATTGATGAAAACCCGGTTGCGACATTAAAACTTGCTGGTTACATTTTCCTGGGTCTTAATTGCATATTCTCCCAGTCCCCTCGCGACCAAGACCATTGTAACATGGTTGAAACGTTCGAGGTCAGAAAATAAATAATAATACGCGATTAAGACCCGCAAAAATGTAACTATTATGTTAACAAATCGTGTGAATTTAAAAAGTTTAAACATATATATGCCATGCTACTATAAAATTAGTTTTAAGTGCCAGACCTGGTTTAAACCATGATTTACTATGCCTAAATCAGGTCCTGCCTTAAAACTCATTTTATATTAGCAAGGTTTGTGTCTATCATCAATATCTATTTTACTTGTGTGTAATAAATATTTCTAATAAAAAACTGAGATGTCACTTAAACTACTGCTTAACCACGAAAAGTCAACTGTTTTCGCTACTAACCTAGGGACTTAATTTTCCTTTTTAAATAATATAAAGCAAAATTTTACACGGTGTTTATTCTTGCATAAAACCACTATCGATTCTGCAGCAACAAAAATATAACGGAACCAAAATAATCCCTTTTTAATTCCTTATTATTCCAAACCGCCATTTAAATTCTGTATTATAATACTGACATAATCCTATATTTATTACTCTAAATTTACTATTCGAATAATTTATTATACGGTACTACGGTACGGCATACAGGGTGGGGTTTTTATATAGACCTTTAGAATGTCATAACACGTGCTGTCTTAAGAGGAAAGGATAGTATACGCATAAAAAGTTCACGACACCCTGTATTTCTTAAGGAAAAAGAATACCTACTCTTTTTTTCCATACAAGCTTTACAGACGTAGTCGACTGTTTCCTCCCTGGATAAAGACATTAGAGCAAATATGTTTATGCCTTAAAACCTATATCAGCCATGACCATGCCCCTACATTTTGTTTTATTTTTTAAAGTCTAATAAGAATAGAAATATACTTAATTTAGAAAAAAAAAATATGAAAAAAATCAAAACGTGTGAAATTTTGTGACTTGATATTAAGTTTTTATATCTTTAGACGAAAAAAACAGGACCAGGAGCTTTCGATTGTCTGTCTGTCAGGACGGGTATATTTTTTTAAAATAAAGTTATGTTTTAAATACTAAATAGATTAACTTGGCAATCGCATTAATACACAATTTATCTCATAACTACTTAATACATATTAAATTAGACTGTTTAGTGCGATTGCCAAATCAATCTATTTATTTAAAACAATACTTTTTTTTAAATGTTGAAAATTATGGTATCTATAAGATGTTGTTAGATTAGCTAATTACGTATTAAACTTAAGGCAAAAGGTCCCATGCTGAATAAAATGACCGACTTGTATTGCCTACACATTTCAACTTTTTTTTGAAAACAAAATAACAACATAGCCAAAGTATACGTAGGTAAGTAAGTAATACATAAACTCAAAAATCTACACAGACATCTGGCTACATAAAATTTAAAGCAAGAAAGCGCCGGGTGCGGCAGATGGTTGTATCTCAGTTGCTCCCTTTTCAATTGGCCATCTTAGAGAGGCACCGTTTTTTCAACTCCCGATTGTGATCGGAGCATTGTACCCTGCTTTGTGTATCGCTACCTATTGTTACCGGTGAAATTCTTAGATTCTCCGTTTCTAAGGCAAATTGCAATTTTCAATTTCTGGAATTATACTTTACTTTACTTTAGCTAATTCATGGGAACGCAATTTTGGATTAGGATCGAGGGAACGTTGAGGATAAGCCGATGTACAATGGATGGTGTGATTGAATCATCGATACTGCTATTTAATGTTTTTTACTTGTTTTTTTTTTCTGTTTTGTGAACACTCTGTAAGTACAATGTTTTTAATAGATTTGCTAGGACGATAAGTATTCAACTCAATCTACAGAAATGTTTGTAAATCATCGATTTTTAAACGTTTTAATAAAAAGATGATAGATGTCGCTACGTGCCTCAGTCGTAAGCCTGGAGAGATGTGGTCCATACGAACGGGCACCTGTGGCGCAATTGGCTAGCGCTGTACACGGAATGTAAAGGTTGCAGGTTCAAGTCAGTGAGGTGAAAATTTTTGGAAAGCATTTCTTCAAAAAAACCAGTCATCAAAGTGTAGGAAACACTTTAATAATAAATCAAGGAGATTTAAATTAATATTTAAGATTACCTACTTACTTTCGTACGATCATTTTTGGTCGAAGTTAACTTAAGAAATTGTTTACCTAAATACGCGAGATATTTTGTTGCCGTCTGTAAAAATACCGAAAATGTGACCATTCTCTCGACAACTCCGTATTTTCTTTAAATAACTTTGAACTTTGTTTGATTCAAGTTAATCGGATCAGAATTTGTAAAGCTTCTTTGTTATGGCCAACTTTATGTAGGTAAATACCTACCTAAAAGTTGAAGTTAAAGAGTTTCGTCACGACCGCGACGTCACGTTTAAATTTAAAAAAAGTTTGACCTTAAAAACTTTATTTTTGGTCTAAGTTAACTTAGGGAATAAGGACCCGGGAAAATGTAACTACGTCAGTAAAAATACCGAAAATGTGACTATTCTCTCGACAACTCTGTATTTTCTTTAAATAACTTTGAACTCTGTTTGATTCACGTTACTCGGGTCAGAAATTGTAAAGCTTCTTTGTTATGGCCAACTTTATGTAGGTAAATAAATACCTACCTTTTAAAAGTCGAAGCTAAAACGTTTCGTCATGACGTCACATGTAGTTTAAATTTAAAAAAAGTTTGACCCAAAAAAACTTTGTTTAAAAAAAAACGTGTGGCTCTCGGGGACTGCCGCGGTAAAGCTATTGCATAGCATTTTTTATCAACTTATCCAATTATAATTATTTTTTTATTTTGTACCACGTTGGTAGGCGGAGTGGGGGGTGTTAGGTTTTCGTTACGAAATTTCTTCATTCAAAGCTCAAAGCCCGCGATAAAAGCTATGCAGTAGCTTAAAAATAGAATTTTAGTTGAGCGTTTGGCTACTGTCGCACCAGATGGCAAGTCTTTATTAGTGGCCGAACCGGACTTATCGAAACAAACGGACTAGTCCGCATGGCGCTACGACTTAGATCTGGAGGTGCTGACGGAACGCGGCAGAAAGCTTCCACTAAGTATTTACTCTTTTGCCCTCACTTAGGGGCCTGTATTCTGTCTAGTCATCCAGTCATTTGCTTTGAGCTCGGTTAGAAGAGTACCTTTAGAGGTTGCGGTAAAAAACAACCCCAAATAAAAAAACCGGCCAAGTGCGAGTGGGAAGGGTTCCGTACCATTTTGAATTGAAAGAAAGGTAAATTGCGGTTTACGGTTTTTGGTAGAAGTTTGCATGGTAATGTGCCTACTTTATATATTTTTTTTAGTTTTATCATTCTCTTATTTTAGAAGTTACAGGGGCACACATTTTACCACTTTGGAAGTGTCTCTCGCGCAAAGTATTCAGTTTAAACGTGTGGGTTTAATGAAAATCTTAATGCGGTTCACAGAATACATCGGACAGACAGACAGACATGACGAATCCATAAGGGTTCCGTTTTTTGCCATTTGGCTACGGAACCCTAAAAACGTACTGCGACGTGCACAAAGCGCCGTCAACCTTATTGATACGGGGCGGTATTCTCGAGTGGGTCTGTCGAGAGCGGCTCTCTCATTCGGCAACTTTACCTTATCGGAGTTCAGTAGTATCACTTTACAAACGTGCTTGAGATGCTTCTTTATGTTGTTAGAATTAATTACCACTTCTGTAGTCGGCTTCGTAAACACTGTACGCGAATTAATAGAATTCCGTCCCCCTGATGGTTTAATGCGGGGATAATAATCGACTACTGATGACTTAGAAGGTATTTGAAGAGGGTCCATATTGGGTTGCATAAATTTAAGAGGCATAATGTAAGGTTGCATAACGTTTTTTGGCATACTCTTCTTTTCGCATAACGTTCATTTAGGATAAATAATTAGGCATAATTTAATTTCGCATAACTTCGTTTATAATAATGATATATTAGCATATAATGTTCTTGCATAAATGTTTTTAGAATAACGATTACTAATCATAACATTTATTGGCATCTCACCTTAAGGCATAAAGATTACAAGTCATAAGCATAAAAAACCATAATGTTAACAAATGTAAAATGAGTTAAAATTAATATCATATTAAAATTTAGAATATCATTTCATATTATGTAGTAGTTCACAAACTTTGCTATGAATTGCATATAAAATTCAATTTTGATACACCACACCTTGTTTATTTATAATATTAGGCGCTTTGGCGACCGCTGCCGCGGCACGCTCGCTTCGCTCGCTCGCCAAAGCGCTGTGCGTAATCATGTTCTAATATGAACCTAACCTATCCTAGTCGGGGTGCTCTGTATAGTTTTCTGCGTACTCCTAGTTTGGGTAAAACGCCCGTTAATATGACAGAATTCAGTGAATGAAGCTCTTTAAAACTTTTACTCTTCATTGATTGTTACAGACGATATAGCGACGTGGTTTGGTCAGTATTACGTATGGGGAAACGTAACTTCGCCACCAATCTTCTCACCTAAAGTTTGATTAAAGATGACTATTACCATTGTGTCTTTTCATTTGTTAAATAGACTTAGTCCAATTTATTATCATGTATGTTTATGACTTTAGCGGTTATGGATACCTCCATTATGCGTTTTGTGTTTTATGATAAATCATCTTTAGGCGTATAACAATTATGTCCTATACATTTATGCTGTTCAAAATTATGATAAAGAAGATTAGAGAAAGTTAACGTTATGCCAATGAAACCATTCTGAGATTATAACATTATGCCGATCACTATTTTTGCGAGAAAACTTTATGCTGAAACTTTTATGCCAAACAACATTATGTAAAAAAAAATTATGCGATCGAAAGGGCACCCATTTGAAGAAGGTAGCGCTTTTTCGTGAAACATTTTGAAGTCATTTAGAGCTCATTTGGAACCTAATGCGATTAAAAGGTCTACTGTAGGCGCTACAGCTACAACAATCGCATTACCTTTGCTATTTGAAATAAAACTCATTATCCGGTTTTAGTCGCGTTGCGTGTATTAGCATTTTATTAATGCCCTAATTTCAATCCGACATCGCGAAAACAGAAGAAAACTCTATGCTACAAAAAAGCAGTAATTTCGAGATTCGGTCCTTTGTAGAATCAGTCATTTATAGAATTGCACATTTCAATAATTGGTCAATTATTGACTATGTAGTCATTTTAAGAATCGGTCATTCCTAGACTAAACCATATTATCGATCTAGGTGACTACCTATGTTACTAAAAGACGCTTGTAGATTTTTTAACAACAGAGTAAAAGTGGTCGCTGACTTGCTGAAGATATAAATCGCTTTGGGTTCTTAATAAAGCTCTAAAATACGCCAAAAATGATGCGTTGAAATGATCGAATAAGGAATTCAAGTTGCGCCTTACAACACTCTCGCCTGCAAAATTCCTTCACCAAATCCAAAGCCGAATCTGTTCGAATAAAGTTCAATATAAAAGTCTGTAAACAGCTTGTAAACGGTATGTTTTATGTATGTCCAAGGATTTATTTGATCGAGCGGCATGGTCACGTTTGGACGATAACGCTCCGTAAGGCTTCAAAATGTTGTGACCGTTTATTGGCTCAATACACTTCAGTCGTACCTACTTATTACGTCTTACAAGATTTACACCCGTATTTATAGACGAATCTGAGTAATTACTTTCTGTCTCGCTCTTATCTACACTAATATTATAAAGAGGAAAGATTGTATTTTTGTGTGTATGAGTGTAATATGTATGTTTGTAATGAATAAACTCAAAAACTACTGGACCGATTTCAAAAATTCTTTCACTATTAGAAAGCTACATTCATCCTGAGTAACATAGCCTACTTTTACCCCCGATATTCCCACGGTATCGGGACTTACGCGGGTGACAGTCGACAACCGCAGGACACAGCTTATAGTTAGTGATATTTAACGTCAACAAAAACAAGTGACAGATGTCATTACTTTGAATTGACTATAAATACGAGTGGTGGAGTTAGACGATGAATTCTACGTGGAAAACTATTTCCTGGTCTTCTTTTAATGAAATGGGTTCGAATCGGATTTGGTACATTTCTTTTATGTGTGTCTTTGATGGAACTTTGCTTGTCGATAAAATTGATTTTCCCTAAATACTTAGTACAAAATAAAGTTGCTGTTTCCGTTTGTCTGTTTCTCCTATAACATCTTTAAAAACACAGCGCATTTAGATTATTATTTTTCTGTAAGATTTAGACATTACAGTAGGTACAAAATTATATCATCTAGAAATTTAATTTTATCTTTTTGCCCGTTTTCCTTTCTGTATCTATTTATTTATTTTTCGTTATTCTTTTTTTTTATTATTTATTTCTTTTAGTTTTAAGCTT
This sequence comes from Idaea biselata, assembly GCA_958496205.1. Taxonomy (NCBI): domain Eukaryota; kingdom Metazoa; phylum Arthropoda; class Insecta; order Lepidoptera; family Geometridae; genus Idaea; species Idaea biselata. The sequence goes on from OY292399.1 coordinate 1,823,947, forward strand.
TTGTCTTTGTTTAATTCCTTTTGTATTTTGTTAATTCTGTGTATTTTTCTTGTGGTACAAAATTATTAAATTTAGTAGGTATATGTATGTTGGATGAGTAGTAGTAGGTACTATTTAATTTCACAATACGATGGATATGGATGGATATCAAAATAAAATCATAACCCTTCTTTTGCCCTACTCGGGTAAAGAAATCCAAAATCCACTCTATCTTAAATTAAGGATGCTTTCTAAAAACGGCAAAGATACTGTGCGGAATTGTACCTCTGAAACATGGAATAACGACTTCTTTAGACTGCTATAATGTAATTGAGTTATACTTGTGAATCAGGCCGAAATGTCTTCATTTTGAAATTCGCCAGCTGTCCATTCCGTTCCTAACAAAATTAGCGTAGGTAAGTACCTACACTTTTTCGTTCGATCTCCTATTCTAGTCACGTTCGAAAAGTTAGAAGCATCTAGATGCAGCCTAAGTTTAATCTTGAAGGAATGTTGGGGTACGTCGCCAGTTCTGAGTTATGGTCTAATAAACGCGGTGGATTTGAATACTGCTCGTCGCGACGGCGGCGACGTCAACCCCATCTTTTAGAGATAAGCACTAAAGCTGGGACTTTTCTCGAGTGGCTGTGGAAAACGTGCGCCTTATATTCCTCCGTCCAGTCTTGTCTCGTGTTGCTAACTCTTAGTACAGTAGTTAGACATTTTGTTGCGATACATTACCCGTTTTATTAACATATTATGTAAAAGCACCGTCTGCCTCTAGATCAGGGGTTCCCAAACTTATGTTGTCTACCGCCCACTTTGAGAATTTAGCGCCCCCTCCCCTTTTCTCACCTACTTAAAAAACACTATAACTTCAAATGGAATTAGTTATTGTAAACTACTTTCATTTCGATACGGAGCGACCTAATGATTTTTATTTTTTTTATTCAATAAAACAAGACAGATATGAGAACCACTCGGATAGATATATCGAACCGAGTTAGTTTGAGCAATTTCTTAATTAATATTAGTTGATGTTCGTTCACATGTTGTAGTCGAGAGTCGAGAGCTCAGACGGTGTCTAAGAGTCCTAGCTAGATGAAATTACAAATCTCCCCCTAAACCTCTACACAACGCCCCCATTTTTTTTCCTATGTCTCTTACGGCGGTAAGAGACTCAGAAAAAAATGGGGGCTCTGCAGGCCTAAAGGGGGGCGCCCCTTTAGGACTGCAGAGCCCACAAGGAGGCGTTATGGCCCACTTTGGGAACCCCTGCTCTAGATTGTCTTAACGTTCGTTGTTGCTACGTAGAATTAATTGTATAATTTTGTAATTTGTCTGTCTGCCTTTTCGCATGTCGTCTCTCCCCTTATTTTTATTGCGTTAGGTGCTATTAATGTTGATATAAATGGACAATATGTACTTTCCACCTTTTCCCCTCTTTCAAGGACACTATGTCCATTATAAATCTTAGCTATTAGGGTGTAATAAACAATTTCGTCTAGACGCTACATTAATATATCAAAGATTAGTACAGGGGATTCAAATTTAATAGCCTTGTTTGTGAATATTTTTGTTTTATCACCAATTTCGTATTTATAATATCTATTTAATGTGCTATGTGTCTACAAACTGCTTAATATTTCTAGCTTATATGTCACGTAAGTATGATTAACTGAGCGTACGCTAGAGGGCGCGATAGACATCCCACAAAGTCATACGCTAGGTTTTTATATAAAAGGATATGAATGAATGTGAGGTTATTGATCCTAAACAAACTGTAGGTCGTGCTTATCTAATGCTCACAGTAAATATTGGTGGAACGCATTCCCAGAATCGAACCGATTTAATCGTATGCATTGCTAACAATTTATTGACTCTGCGATTCTCGATAAATCTTTATTCACTTGCTTAATCGAAACCTTGAAGTTTCCAGACGAATTTAAATCGCATAATGTTTGGAACATAATCAAAGTTGTTTCTCTTCAGTTTTCGCGATGTTGAATAGAAATTAAACTAATTTTTCGGTTCTAATCTCGTGGTGTTTATTATGTTTAGTTTCAATGCTTAACGTTTCGAGACCTTTAGAGGTCTCTTCTTCAGGTTTTAATCGCGTGGTGTTTAGCATTGTTTCAATGACGTTTCGAGACCTTTAAAGGTGTCTGTCTGGATTGATTTTTAATCTAACATCGCAAAAACAGAAGAAAAACCTAAAGTTATTTCTTACATAGCTGTAGTTTCGCTCGAGTAAGTCCCGATCTCTTGGAAATATCGAGATAAAAAGTATCCCATGTGTTAGCCCGGGACTCCTGCTAATTACAATTGAAGTTTAATCAAAATTGGTTTACTTACTTTTGTGTTATTTACGAAATTTATATCAAAAGTCTATAAGATAGCTAAAAAAATAAAATAAAAATAAAATAAAATTTATTTACAGCAAACAAACCATACAACGATAATTAACGGCTAAATCTTAAGATCTATTTAACCTAGGTATTGTTAGCTGAATGAGGGTAACACAATAGTTTATCGGCGGCACCCACACTAGATAAATCTGTATCGTGGATGCCAAACAAGCTAGCAAGTTTTATATGTGTTCCTCCAAAGCTAATATCTCAAATGATTTCTAATTACAAAAAGCATGAATCAATGTTCAAAAGCATTCATCTATTTTAAATGGAAACGTTTAATATCAAAGATAGTCTGTTGCGACAAGGTTATAAATCTAATCTGTTAGTTTTAATAACAGTTTAAATATGTCTTAAGTACTGTTTTTAACGATTTATTGTTATTGTCGCTTTGAATCTTAGTAACATCAAAACGAATTAAGTATAAATCGTGAAAATGGGATGTGTGTCGCTTGCTGCATGTCGCTTTGTGATGTTTTAAGTATATTTATTGAAGAACAGTGCTAGTAGTACTGTCGTTTGGGAGGAAATTCATGTATTATAAATGTAAAGAATTGTGGCGGTTTCACCCGCATAAGGCCCGACCAGCAGGATTTTCCAAAAACCTTTTCTTAGTGGATACCTACATATCACAAAGAACACACTCTGAAGTTCCATGTCTCATGTCCAGGCTGTGCGTTGATATGCGTATATAGTCAGTCAGTCAAGCAAAACTCAGTTAGGACAACACCGGCAGCGCCCGCGACTTCATACTTAGCGTTGTCCTAAGCATCTCTGTACAAGCTTCTTCTTCTTCTACTTCTCTCCAAGCTCCTTCTACATAGATCTGTCACTGGTTTTCCCATGCTAAGTCACCCCAACATGTAAATATATGACTGGTGGTTCTGCCCACACTTCTTTTCCCGACCCTAGAATCTAGAACCCCGAATCCTAGAGTATCCACTCTAGGACTGCTGTACAAGCTTACGCACTTAAAATTAATTTAAATGCCTATTGAAAACTATCTTATTTCAATTTGCACGTAACAAATGAAATAAAAGCATTCAATTTCATACAAAACGCATCTTCAACGACACAGAATCTGTCAAAGCGCCGACGCCTCGTGTATTAAAAGGCAAATTTATTTATCGACGATGCCGCCTCACCGGATGTTTTGTTTGCATTACATTGTGTTATTTGTCCCGATATATAGCGTGAATATTGCTTGCAGGTAGCGAGCCAGGCTTACCTGATCGTCCTTTGCGTAGGACATCAATTCTTGGGAATGTTCTAAAGAGTAATGTTTTGAAACATCATTGATTGCTACTGATTAATCATTTGGCAAACTTAGATTCTCTAAAAGGTCTTATATTTTCAGAAAGTGATATGTGCCTCATTCCTTGTAATCTCTACTAATGTTATAAATGCGAAAGTAACTCTGTCTGTCTTACGTTTTCATGCCTAAACCGATTTTGACACAATCCAAATTGTGTGTCCATATCCAAATAGATTTAGATAGGACCTTCGAGAAAGACATAAACTACTTTGCTAAACTATTTTGATTTCGATATTCCCGCAAGATCGGGACTTACGCGGGTGAAACCTCGTTGCGCAGCTAGTTCGTCAATAAAATAAAGCCTTAATTTCAACCCAGGTCCATTATAACATTCCCAGGGTTGGCGCAGTAAGTCTCCTTCTGCTCTGTTCTCTAAAATGAGTTGGCTAGATGAGTTAGACTGGTCAAGAAGGGCTGGTTACAGTTACCCTGCTCGGAAATGTTGTGGTCTTCTTCTTTTCGTATAGTGATGTGACTCACCTAGCGTTAGAGTTTTCAGGTCGCCCTAAGGCCTCTAACATGACCTAACGACTGCTATCAGAGATAACGACCGTGACCAACTGCTTAACGTGCCTTCCGAAGCACGGTCCTCCGTGCTTCGGAAAAAAATGCGTGCTTGAGAAAATGATTTTTCGCCACACAAATTATCGGTCACCAATCCAAATAAAGACCCACTAAACGTTGCTTAAACCGCACCTTAACCTTAAGATTGGCAGGTGCAGCTAGGCCAATGAGCTCCTCAATGTCCACAATGGATTTACACGTCACCGCATTAAAGTCTCAAGCCGATTCTCAGCACAAGATTTCCAAATTCCGACTTCTACGACACCCCCGGGAGGATCAGCATTACCCCTATTCTATAACCCCCGACTATACTTCAATACGGTCTATAAAATGTTTACTATCCTCGGGCTAATAGGAATACTTAAACTGCAGTATTAATTCCATTAAGATGAACTTATTCGAAGTGGATTGCATAAAAATGTTACTGCACTTACAAGGCGATTGGGTCACGCATATTCGAGAATGTATAGTATAGTACCCTTAGATGAAAACAAAAAACAGCAGATACGTTACCTAGTCTCGGAAAATGAGACGATAAAACCGCGTCCAGGTGACGCACTAGCCTCAGTCTTATGTCGAACCGTTGCCGCGTGAGCACGTGCTGTCACACTGCGATTATCTTTTTGAAATCCATAAGAATGCCTTTTTGCTTATTTACAAATGCCTGAAAGACAAATGTTTTTAAATACAATACTTTTATGAACATGCATGTAGGTGTTTCCAGTTAATTTTTCGAATACGCAATGTTAGAATGTACCGTATCTACTATTTTTGTTTTCATCTAAGATAGTACCTAAGAGTTTCATGTTGAATTAACTATGCGTAATAAAACAAACGATTCGGTGAATAACGTTTCGTTGGGGGTTGGTTTTACGAGTGCGTTTGTAAGGGTTGCAAGCAAGGTGCAGTGGCGACATATTGTAACGATTGATAAATTGTATCGTGTTCTGACAAGCGAGACTGTATCTATGTTAGCCTGAATGCTGAACTCTATCTGTATCTCCCATGAAGTCTTTTTTTTTAGGGTTCGGTACTCAAACGGTAAAAACGGGATCCTGTTACTGAGACTCCGCTCTCGGTCTGTGTGTCTCATCTATCACTATACCAAAATTCATCAAATCGGTTCAGCGGTTTAGGTGTGAAAATGTAACAGACAGACAGACAAAATTACTTTCGCATTACTTTCGCATTCGCTTTCACTTTCGCATCCTTAGTAATCCTTACCTATAAGTAAGGATTACTAAGGGTCAGGATTTTAACATTTATTGGTGAATTGGTTTTTTTGAATATCTAGGCAAATCCGAAACTCATATCAGTAAGAGAAAATCTAAAAACAATGAACTACCTACCTACTAATTCTTCTACTTTTCGTGTAGTGGTGTGGATAACTTACTTACTCACTTATCTACTAATTAAAATTAAACTAATTTTTCGGTTTTAATCGCGCGGTCCTTATTATTTTTAGCATTGTTTCAATGCTTAACGTTTTGAAACTTTTTACTAATAAAAATTAAAGACAATTTTCGGTTTTGATCGCGTGATACTTATTTACTATTAGCATTGTTTCAACGCTCAACGTTTCGAGACCCTTCTTGAGGATTGACAATCCTATGTTGAAACAATGCTAAAACTAATAAACGTTACGCGATTAAAACCGAAAAACATCTGTAATTTCTTTTCAAAATCGCGAAAACAGAAGAAAACTCTATTTTACTAATAAGTTAAATTGAATGCAGTATCACCCCTAGAAAGTACAACAGAACGTTACTGCAGTTATCAAATCAGTGGATGGATTGCATTGCGTGTTGGCTACGACGTCGCACGTTACATAGTTATAGCGGTGCGGGATCGTAAGCCATAAATAATTAATGTTAGTCTACACTACACATACGATCTCCGATTATAGGTACCTACATGTTATAGGTAGGTGTATAGTTGGTACGGTCTGTGTTTGTTTGTGGCGTAGGGGAATGGCACTTTGTTAAATTCCTAGTATTATTATAAATGCGATAGTTTAGGCCCCTTACTTATAAACGATGTCTAACTTTATGCAACGTTTGTCTTTTACTGTGGCATGAAATTTCAAAGTTGACAGACAGAGACACACGTTACATAAACTTAGTCATCGTTTATAAGTAAGAGGATATGTTTGTGTTACAATCACGCAAAAACTGCTGAACCGATTGCGATTAAACTTGGTGTTATGCAGATGGCTGGAGATCTGGACTAACAGATTGCTCGAAATTGCATCTAGACACAAATTATGTGTGCTATGCTTGCGACTTAATAATCAACCGGATAGGTTGCATAATGGCAAGTAATAATTGTGTTTGGTAAAAAGGTCAAACAAAGTTGGTCTTTTGTATAAATTCTATACGTCCTATAATTGACGCAAACGCTAAATAACATTTACCTAACACTTCCACACAACACTACCGATAGGTAAATTCACTATCTGTTATTTATCAATATTTTACAACGTAAAAGCGAAGGAAAATAACGCGCGTTTATTGCGCAGAACACTTTCTATTATTAGCTAGTTTCGAAACTAAGCGTGAAATATATTTTTTTAACAAAAACAAAACACTAATAAAAAATTCGACTAATTAGTAGGGACAGGAGGTAGAAGTTCAGTTATAAACACATACCTATCTATCTCTTTTATTTACCTTGTTAGTGAAAATCGGATTAGTGAAAGTTTTTTTTTTGACATACGATATGAACCTTTGTCCACTGATAGTAAATGGTCATATGGTCTAGCTAGAACAAGGAAGACGGCAGTGGAACAAGATTCGACCCGTCTTCCTTAGTGGCTGCACCGGCCAATGTATTGGAATACGGATGAGTCCACTTGGCGCTACGACTTAGACTGATGGGTTGTAACAAGCCGCGGCCGTAACCCCGTTTCGGCGAATTTTACGACAGGCATAGAATACCGTAGCCATATTCTTTAATTAGGGCTACAGAGCCCAAAAGGGGTCCAGCTTGCTGAGATAAAGCGTGTGCAGACAAATCGTATTTTGTCATAATATTTTTCCATTTGGTAATTTCATTACAATCCGCCATGTCACAATTTCAGGCATAATAAAGATATTTATGTGGTATTTTTGAATATGTAATTTAGAAATACCCCATAAATATCTTTATTATTAAATTAAGAAGTGTCTCACTGCAGAGTACAGGTCTTTCTACCAAAATTTGGACCAATAGTTGGCTAGCATACGGCTGACTCATAAATAGGTACATACATACAATTAGTCAGGACATTAGACGTCATTAGGTATTTACTTATGAATCAGCCGTATGCTGGAGGAATTTTGGCCTGAATTTTGGTAGATCACGTCGAAATGACTTGGAAAATTTCTTTATAGACTGGTAATCCATCACACAAGATTGCGAACAGTGGAAGGGGAGTAGAGACACCTTTAAATAAATAAAATAAATAAATAAATTCTCTGAACAACACACAGCGCCATCTAGCCCCGTGGTAAGCGACTAAGCTTGTGTTACGGTGACTAGACAACGGATATAATACATATTTTATTTTTCTTTTGTAAATACATACATATTATACATAGAGGGACACCCAGACCAGACACAAATATTTATTTATTAAGCATAAATACTTGCACCCGGCGGGAATCGAACCCGCAACCTTCTGCATTGCAGTCGCGCTTTCGCACGACGCGCCACAGAGGTCGACAAATGCCTTTGCCCTGCAATGGGACACAATAGCCTCATAATAAATAATTATGCGTAATATCCTGACTAATTGATCTATCAACGCATAGGCCAAACCAACAGACAGATCCGGTTCAAACGCATAAACTTCACCCTATTAATACATTGTAACCGCGAATGTTTGCAAGTATAAATGTATGTGACTTTGTTATTACTTCACGTAAAGACTACTGAACTGATTGCAAAGAAACTTGGAATATAGATAACTGGAAACCTGGAATAACACATAGGGTACTATTTATCCGGAAATTCTCCCGGGAACGGGACTTACGAGGGCGAAACCGCGGGTCGCTGCTAGTATACATATAATGTAGAGATTCGCTAATAAAGTTTTTTGCAAATTCCGGGGAAAACCGCGGAATACAGTCAGTCTACGTACACTAATATTATAAAGAGATAGGATTTGTATTTTTGTGTGTTTGTATGTTAGTAATGAATAAAACCAAAAACTACTGGACCGATTTAAAAAATCTCACCAATAGAAAGCCGCAACGCAGCAAGTATGATATAAATTAACAAACCCATTATATTCATATTGTTAAAATAAATACAAAGTTAAAAGTTTCAAAGCTCAGGTTCTTCAGAGCGTGAAGTAGCTTTACTCGCAATTTAGTGAATTTAAATGAATCGACCATATCAATGACTGCATAATGGCTTTAACAAAGTTGTCTTGAAGACCGCACTCATCAGAGCTTAACGTCTGTCTGAAAATAGTCATATTTAACTCGTTGGATTACTATGGAATTAACTATAATAAAAAATACATTTAGATGGGTACTTATTATTTTTTATTTTTAGCCTTCTCTGTACTACTGTATGCATGGTAAAGGTCTTTCGGCTTTTTCTACTCGTGTCGATAGGTACTCTGTCTCAGAATCTCATCTAAACTTTTGCATAATATACACTAATATTATAAAAAGGTAAGATTTGTATTATTGTGTATGTGTGTGTGTCTGTCTGTCGTATGTTTGTAACGAATAAACTCAAAAACTACTGGACCGATTTAAAAAAATCTATCACCATTAGAAAGCTACATTCACCCTGAGTAACATAGGCTACTTTTGAATCCGATATTCCCACGGGATCGGGACTTACGCGAGGGAAACCGCAGGACGCAGCTATATAATATAATAGGGATATTAGTGTAGATGAAAAATACACAATGTGGTACAAAAAGCCTAGTAGAAGTTGCTAATTATATTTCTTTTCTTACTTTAGCGTATATACGGAAAATACTCAGTAAATAACGATTAACCACAACGGTAGTAATAAATCAGATAAGTACTCCGAGAAGAGTACTTTCTAGACGTTCGTTAGTTCACGTTTTACCCATAATAATTGCAGTCACCGTAAATCGCAGACCATAAAACCCATAAATAATTGAAACCGTGAAATTAGTAATTTAAAATTATTGTTACTTCTCCCCTACCTTATAAAGAATTCAAAAGTCTCGACGGAAACTTAGCCGGCGATAATAAACAATCCGAAATAGACAGTCCGAATAACTATCACGCGAAATAAATTGCGAATACCATGAGCCCCATGTTTAATGCACCAAGAAATTTATTATGAAAACCCGGGCGATAAACTTAAAAATGAATTGGGTGAGTCTGTATATTGTATAGTTAGTTACCTTTGGAGCATCATCGCACTAACGGAAGGTGATTTCTTTCCGGTCTTTATTGTTGGCGCGACCGTTTTCGCGTCGTATTGAAAAGAGTTATTGGTTATCGTCAATAGACACGGCATTGTTAGCCTACGGTGGGGTGCGTACTTTCCAAATGTTATCTATTTCGAATGGCCATAAATTTCAAATGAATCGCCCATGTGATTGCGATCGTTGAAGAGGTTATCGTTTTTAAAAACCGTTCTTTTGTGCGCATTGCCGCTTCCAAGTTTAACCGCTTGCAAGTTTATGCAACCTATTTTTATTTTATTGTGCCGTTGTCGTTTCGCCTTCGTTGATTAACAAACTGACCTTTAAATTTTTTAATTATATGATAATATTTTTATTTCATGCGCGAATAAACGCTTCTAGTGTATTTTTTTTTTCATTTTGGCGTGTTATGGGTTCATTTTGCTCTTCAATATTTGTTATAGCTATTTATTATTTATTTTATTACGCAGTCGGCTTCTTTATCGATGATTAAAAATGTGCACCGTACATGCAAATATCAAGAGTATTGTTATTTAAATTGGACGGGAAAGGTGGTACATTCTTATCTGACTGTTGGACAAAAGTTGTTTGGTCTATAGATTCTTTCCTAGTGTTGTGTGATTCTGTCATTGGTTTATGTAGAACTTTATCATAAAATCGCAGAAACTTTACCATTTGACTAAAAATATAATTTAAAACACCTGGCACCACAAAATGAACTCCATATCAAAAGTAAAGTAAAAACATAGGTGCATTTAACATAAATTTATTTGATTTCATTTTGTTTGTTATTGTTTTTGTTTAACATTTTACGAGGTATCGACGGAAACGCGTGAGTGGGGACAATATAGGTAGTGAATTTGTATGCAGGTTATTGGAGTGTATCCTGTCGGCCTATTTCGATGCACGCTGCGTATGCGCACTTTAAAATAAATAAAAACATGGGAAAATTTTGAACTAGCTGTGCCCCCGCGGTTTCACCCGTGTAAGTTCCGAATCTGTGGGAATATTGTGATAAAACTAACTTTAGATGACGAATTGAAGAATTTGTAGATTTAGATGTCAATATTTCTCAGAAATTACAAAACATACGAAAACCATAGTTTAGTATTTCATTTATTCTTCGATTGCCTTTAATTTGGTAGTTTTGTTAGGTTTAGTTAACTTTTACAACAAAACGGGATATATTTGAACATTGTTTTTTCCTGTAATGATTAGTAGTAATCTGCACTTCATATTGGTAATAACAGTTTTACCTAATTAGCAATACAATTAATATTAAACGAGAAATATTGTTTTGGCGCTTACGACACGACGTCGCAACTTGAGCTAGTGCGGTTATAGATTGAAATGCTTCAATGCTTGGCAATACTACGTATTGTAGCCAGTATCCTCGGCTCCTTTGCGCAGAGGCGGTTTATTTTAACTCTGTTTGGAGTCTTTTTTTATCCAATAGACTTTTTTGCTGTTCCAAATCTCCAAATATCTACGATTCAGTCGTTCTTGAGTTATGGACGGTATATTTACTTGCACAAGTCAACGTAACTATGTGACAATCAGGGCTTACTTGTTCGTATGAAAACACGAATTTTGCTCAGCCTGATGTTTGATTTATTAATAAGATCACTTTTAAGGGCTTTAGAATTGGATACGGTGAATTATTTATGTAACCTTTCGGTCTTGTTCGTCGGTTTTCGACCTAAATCTTAAATTATAAAGAGGAAAGATTTGTTTTTAATGAATAGGCTCTGAAACTACTGTACTGATTCTAAAAAAATCCTTTACCAATAGAAAGCTCTAAATAGTGTACAGAATGGCTAGCAAGAACCATCCATATTTCTAAACAAATAGATAAATAAATAAAGAAAACTTTTATTCGCACAAGCATACACGGTAAAAACAAATTAGGTACATAATATAATTTAACAGATACAGACAGGAAAAAAAAACATTTTTTAATCATCACTTTTAGGGTTCCGCACTCAAAGGGTAAAAACGGGACCCTATTACTAAGACTCTGCTTTCTGTCTGTCGGTCACCAGGCTGTATTTCATAATTTAAAATCATTTAATTACAAAAACTCGAGAATAATTCACAATGACAAGTGAATGAGTCAACTAGCCGGCCAGTCTACGCGGGAATTCCTTGCATAATTTGTCTCATTATACCCACGTTTCGCACGTTACCCGCTGTTGCTAACTGGCCGTTGTCGTCAGGTTTGATTATTCCGCATTCTGGTCGCTCTAGACAGATAATAGCAGACACGTCTTCGTTACGATTGGCTACGCAATTCTGAACGCCGCGAAATGTTGCGAGTACCTTCGTTCTAACGCTTCTAGAATTGACTCGCTGCGTACTGAGTTTTTTTTCCTGTCGGTTCATCATCATCATCATCATTTCAGCTGTAAGAAGTCCACTGCTGGACATAAGCCTCCCTCATAGATTTCCAGATGCTTCGGTCATAAGTGGCCTGCATCCATCGTGAACCCGCGGCCTTAACTAAGTCGTCCGTCCATCTCGTTGGTGGACGTCCAACGCTGCGCTTTCCGATCCGCGGTCTCCATTCGAGAACTTTTCGGCCCCAACGACCATCTACTCTCCGTGCTATATGTCCTGCCCACTGCCACTTCAAAGAGCTAATCCGTTTGGCTATGTCGGTGACCCTCGTTCTTCTACGTATCTCCTCATTTCTGATTCGATCCCGTAGAGAAACCCCGAGCATAGCTCTCTCCATAGCTCTTTGAGCAACTCTAAGCTTATTCATAAGGCCTATAGTGAAGCACCACGTTTCGGATCCGCATGTCATCACTGGCAACACACACTGATTGAAGACTTTCGTCTTAAGGCACTGAGGTATTTTAGACGAAAAGACGTTGCGGAGCTTCCCGAACGCTGCCCATCCGAGCTGGATTCGACGATTGACCTCTTTCTCGAAGTTGAACCTACCTAACTGGACTGTCTGTCCTAGGTATACGTACGCGTCAACAACTTCGAGAGCCGAATTCTCAACCATAACAGGGGTAGGTACAACATGGGCATTAGACATGACTTTCGTCTTGTCCATGTTCATTTTAAGACCTACCCGCTGGGAGACTTGATTGATTGATTGAGGATTGATTGAAATGGCCATAATCGGTTTCGCATTTGGAACTGGCAATTTCCAAATGCGAAATGCGAGTCATGTATTTTAAAATTATTTGCTACTAAACTTATTTTTAAAGTGTTTACCACACTTAGGAAATCCTGCTTTTGAAGAAGTGCTTTCAAAGTCCCATCGGGTACACTGACTAAAAAAAAAGTATTTCTTAAAAATCAATTATTTGCAAGTTATTTGCAGATATGAAAACAGTCAAGTAGTCGATGTTTAAATCGTCTTCTTCTTCTTCGTCTTGTCAATGGCACGTGTAGCTCTCCCGAATTCAAATTTTTGAGGACCTGAAATTAGCGACATCCACCGCGCCATCAGTGGCTTCCATCAGTTCGCTCCTAGTGCAGGTAGCAGGGCACAATGAGCAAGATAGTAAGTGGGGTATAACCTGCACAGGAGCACCACAGTCGCAGCCCTGTCTCGTGTTGAGTCGAGGGAGTCATTGTAAATGGCAGCTATTTTACAATAACTTGTTACGAAGTTTGTAAAAGTGCATGTATGGAACATGTTTAGGGTTGCCAGGCCCAAAAATTAAAAAGCCTGACACAGATAAATATTTTGCCGGACATTTTGCCCTAAAAGCCTGACACATTGGTTTTTCTTCTCCTATCTGTGGCAAATAGGCCGCGCACAACTCAGTCTACGTTGCGGCCCATTTGGTTATAAATAACGTCGGTAGGTACCTATGTACTTTTATGAATTACATACAAAGAGTACTCTACCTACAAAATCTACCTTAAAACCAACAAGCGTTAATCAATCGACGCCAGTAAATTCGCCTGAGTTTGTACGAAGCTTTATAGCTTTATGCGTGTTCGCGTGACTGACGGGGTTGATCAAAAGCCTAACAAAAGCCTGACAGGCCGGACTTGTATATTTTTGGCCGGACACGACTCTAAAAAGCCGGACATGTCCGGCTAAAGCCGGACATCTGGCAACCCTAAACATGTTGGTTTTCATTTTTACAAAACAAAATTGATTAATATGCCGCTTAAATTAAACAGTTTACACGCATTTTACCTAAACCTACTTAGTTTCCACTATTTCAGAACTAAGATTAAAATTGTAAACAAAAATCTTATACATTTATTTGAAAGTGACAGCTCTTTATTTACTTTTTCCTTTGATATTAACAGTTATTTGTTTACATGTTTAAACTCAGATTCTGAAATAGAATATAGGTCTCACGAAAATGAAAATTCAGAAACACATCCCCTCAACGCGTTTTCGCCAAAAGTCTGTACTGAGATTGCGACCGCAGTGCACTATAACTTTGCACAGTTTCCAGTGGACTATGCTACAGTATTGTCTAGCTAATATTAATGGTTAAATGGTTACAGCCCATCGTCCCACGTCCAGCGGTTAAGGCCGAGCTCTATCGGGATTTTTTATGACCGGTGTGGACTTAATAACGATTAAAATAATTGTAATTAACCGTTTGTGTGTCACGCCTGTGGGATTTTGTATGTGAATTGCGAATTTTGCTGCGAAATTGTTAGAATACTTTAAATACTAGAGTTTGGTTTAAAAAATACTACTACGCACTTTTCAAACTTAAAGTAGATGCTTATGAGCCTAGATGGGCTCGTGTTTCATCATACAACTGTTTTTTTCTTAAATATAATTAGTTTAAAAACAATAAAAAGTTTAGAAAATTCAAAAGGGGAGAGATACCATTTTTCAGATGTAAATATCAAACAGAAGTCCCGATCCCGTGAAAGTATCGGGATTAAATGTGATCCATGTTACTCCAATGTATCGTCATGAAAAGTTTCATCAAAATTGGTCCAATGGTTTCGGAGATTATCTACCCCCTACATTCACATGTGACCAACGTTTAACCTAAATGGCCACATACTCAGTATAAATCTGCTGCTAAGTTAAAAAAAACAACATAGCACATACAGTTAAGCATAGTAAAAGTTCTAAGCACGTAAAACATCCTACAATTCCTGTTTCCCGTTCTATTATAGAAAAACCCGCTCGGCTCGAACAGGTCTAGCCCGCACCAGTCCCGCGTCCCCTTAACCAGTACTAGATGTAATTGGGCCAGGATGTCGTGAATAACCGTCTGAGTCATAGCTCTCGTGACTTCGCCCACTACTTTCGATCTTTACTCAATTCTCAGCTGATCTATCTTCTACAGTACTTCGTGTACATGTTTGGGCGAGTTGATGGGTTTAACCGCAAGTTAATTAGAATTTAAGGCGATTTAATAGTGCTACAGTCGCTTTCGGCGGCTAGTCTAGCCACATGACTGCTTTTAAATTGCTAAATATTTCGTTGGAATATAATTTTTTGCTATTCCGGGTCCGCAGCTTTGGTGTTTGATCGCAATCGGTGTATCAGTTTTTGCGTGGAGGAGTCACAAACATACAAACACTCATACACAATCTTTCACCTTTATAATATTAGTAGAATTATTGGGACCATGGGTAACTGGAAAGTCTTTGAAATGTCACAGTTTTACATGGTGCCTCAGGTTAGAATTTATAATACAATTTAGACCGCATTGTCACCGATCTCCAGATGAGATGATAATAAAAAACTCGTTTATAAAATACTCCCAAGATCTCTGGTATCCTGACCTTCATTACGTTTAATGATAATGAGATACTTTTCGCTGAGATTCCTTACAAATTTTATCACAGATTTCGCTGATCCTGAAAAGAATGAAGGTTAATAAAATTTAGGAGCTCGTTGTAGCATTTCTTTGATTTTAACCGTTTTTGATTCGGCAAGGATGTAGGTACTAGTACCACCCAAAAACATTTTGACATCTATTAGAGGTTCCTTAGAAACTAAGGCGCTACAGGTGCTACAACGGACTCTGTAGAATGGTAATTACCACTTTCCTTTTCCTTATTGCCAAAAGTGACATAGGTAGGCAACTACTGTTGCCCCTTAGGTACTAATCTACGCAAATGTTTTATTAGATTCAACATAAAAGTACAGGGTACAGGGTCAGGCAATAATGTTTACTTTACAGCTTCGAAATTAGGGCAATCTTGATACCACGGTCTTAAAGCATCAGAGGTCAGTAACACAAAGACCAAAGGCGGTGTTTAATTGGCGCTTGTGGGAGACTCCAAAATCAGACTATCTCATCCTTTGGCGGGATTAAGGACGCACTTCAAAATTAATAGACCACCGAACGACCTCTGATGTAGGTACTAAGAACAGGAACCGATTAGTTGGACAATGGTTTAGGAATTGGCGGATTGTATGTTGAGTGATGTGAGAAGACGGATGCATCATGCTACCTTGAGGGTTTGATAGTTTATTTGAAGTTCATTTTTAATATATTTTAGCCTTTTAAGGCAGGACGCTATTATGGTAGGGCTGGGTTTGGCATTCATTTTTAACTGACCTGTCTACAGACTCGTCCGTGTTCCGATACGTAGGCCAGTACAGCTTCTAAGGAGAACTCGTTACTAATTTCCGTCATATATAATAGGTATATATACATATGTTAAATACGTTGCAGTTAAAGACATCAGACATCAATCATCATCAGTCTTGACTGCAACGTCATTTATTGTTTAGGAAGGTAGACATGGATAAAATTACTGTACAATTTTGAAAAAAGTAAAGTTACTTCATGCATTTTCACACTAAATGTGTACGAGTATGTCATGTACCAGAGCGTGTTATCATCAGTTTTCCACGCTACGGTTACAATAACTATTTCTTTGATAAAAACTTAAATTTAAGAAATTAAATAAATGAGTGATAATAATATACATATACTTAAAAATAAAAACTAAAAAACCCCTTAAAAATAAAAACTAAAAAACCCCTTTCTTTGATTAAATAATATCGTAGTAATGCAATACATACCAAGGTCAGATTGATTTGAAATAGTTATAGGCATTTTCTTAAGGATAAATTATTTTCAAGAGCCTGTGATGTCCGGTAGTAGAGCAATCTACGTGATCTCTGCCTTCCTTTCATTTCTTGAGGTCTACTATAGGCCTATACCAACCATTTAAAAAAAAAACATGATTTAAAATAATAATCCAAAAAAAGAAATAATCGCTGTCTTGATTTTCTGCGTAGTCGTGCCCCAGTGGTAGTCTGGTAGACCAATAGATAGATATTTTAGCCCATGATGAGTGAACTTTTTTATCATCATATTTATTTAGCAAAATTGCTCAAACTTTTCCAAAGTATCGCTAGATCTCGGAAACATGAGATATATCGTGGTTTTTTCCGTACATATGACGCCAAATGTAAATTACTACCCAGACGACAGTCAATTTTTTTTAGAAACCAGCCATTCTTTTTTTGTATATCTATAAAAATGAATGGATTCACAAATTACTATGTTCAATGTCACGTCTCGCAAATTTAGATTATGCGTGCCAATTTCTTGGGGATTTGGGCGTTCAAGGTTTTTGATAGTGGGTGAATAATATAGGTTAGTAGGAAGACTTGGCTTCGAGATAACGTAGGTTAGATACGAGTATAGCTGCCGTTTTATAGGCCAGTAGGTATGTAAATGATTCTCAAACAATTGTGAATGATATGAATAGATTTTGTATGCATGATGTCATTGGCAAATTTCTGGACATTGGACCTGGGCGAATATGTTCCGAGAATTATGATCTGAGCCGGAAACAATGACGGTCTTTGAATGTCTGTTGGCTTCAATGGATTTCTTAAAATTGCGATCGGAAACAAATACCCTTTCACGGTTCGTCTTCTGTAATTTTACAAAAGATTGAATGAGGATAGGGCGTGACATTAATTAAGGGCCGTAAAGAAGCTGTAAAGTTTCTTCGGTAGATGGTCCCACGAGGCTCAGTCGTAAATTACGAGTAAAACAAAAGTCTCCTTAATATCAATATGGTATCGTATATAAATGACTACAGGGTTACATATAAAACCATTTCGCTATCAAATAATGCTAGGGAACATCGCTCCACAAATAGCAAGTGCAAGAATTTAGCTGATTTATTGTTAAATTAGCCGAGTCCAGTGGTTTCACCCGCGTAAATCCTGATCCCGGAATATCAGGATAAAAAGTATCATTTATGTTAATCCAGATCTCCAGCTATCTACATACCAAATTTCATCGCAATCGGTTCAGTAGTTTTTGCGTGAATGGGTAACAAAGTCACATACATACATACTTGCAAACTTTCGCGTTTATAATATTACTAGCTGCGCCCCCCGGTTTCAACCCGATCCCGCGGGAATTTCTATGGAATCTCTAAAAGTAGCCTATGTGTTATTTAACAAAAACATATTTAATGAACTTTAAACAAAGAAATAACGTTCCCTTAAAATTTGACATAAACCATTTGGGCAAATCGATAATGGAGGTAGATTCCACAAAGTTCCTAGGATTAACGATAGACAATAGGCTAACATGGAAACCTCACATAGATAATATAGTCAAACGTCTCAACCAATTTTCCTATGCATTGTCCATGTTAAGGAAAGTATCCAAATTAAAAACGGTACTGACAGCGTATCATGGATATGTAGCATCTACGCTTAGATATGGCATTATGTTCTGGGGTAACACCACTGACAAGCTCTTGGTATTTAAAGCCCAAAAAAAAATGCATTAGATCAATGTTTGGCCTTAAACAAGATGTTTCATGTATACCATACTTTCGCAAGCATAATATTCTCACACTGCCATCTATGTACATAAGTGAGATTGCAAAATTTGTTAAGGACAACCCACAATACTTTGACGTGTATCCCACTGGAAATCGTCATGAAGGCAAACTACGAACTAATCGAAACTACAAAAGTCTTATTAAAAGAATGAGTGTAGATAGTATGGCGCCTCTTATTTACAATAAAATCCCGATTGATATTCGAAGTACAAACAACCCTCGATTTAAGTCTGCACTCAATGGCTTTCTTGCTGAAAAAGCGTACCGCGATATTAGAGATTTTTTGAATGACAGATTAAAGTGATGTTGTGAGGTGTTTTAGTCTCAGTATTGACATTGTATTATATTTTAGTGGTGAATTATTAATTATAACACTTGACATTTTCTATTATACCAAATTTCAATATTTAAATTCTACTAATACTGACATCTATTTTATGTTATTATTTTCTATTTGACATTTACACATTATTAACTACTAATTCTATTTATAATTTGATTAATTGCAATGTATAATTTAATAAGAACACGTTCATATGCCGACAGGCGAAACATAGCTGTACTATATTTTAATTTATCAACACCATTTGTATAATAACCTATGTTTATGGACAATAAATGAATATGATGATGATGATGATATTTTAGGTCTCCAGTTTCATCGCAATCGGTTCAGTAGTTTTTGCTTGAAGGAATACCAAAGTCACATATGTACATACTTGCAAACTTTCGCGTTTATAATATTAGCAGGATAGAATAATATAATGTTACACGATACATACCTACATTTCAACACTGACGTAACATAGATTCGCTAAAAAATTAGACGCATTTTATTCAAGGACAGCGCGCGATCAGCTTATTCCGTTTACCTATCTCTAACATGTGACACTCAATAGGTAGGTATATAACCCACTGATATCATCTCCCCACACAAGCAAATATATCACGATAGAACGCACTTACCTACCTCAACGCTCCATTTATAACATAACCGAGATTTCCGCGTTCAGAACCAACGCCAATCTGTTGATGTTGAACTAAACATGTGGTTTAACCAGTAGGCGTAGTATCTTGATTATTAATATTGTTAATGCTGAGGTATTTAGGAAATTCTTTCCGTTCTGATCTGATTAGATAATGAAGAGTTCTGACTAGACAGTGTTTTGTTATCGAGTTCGGATTTGATAATATTATCAATGAGTTGATTAGGTACTAAAGATAATGAAATAAATAGAACACGCAAAAATAAATGCTTGAAACTGAAGTGATACAAAAGGCAACTGTACCTAACGCTAAAAGCGGTCTCTTCAATGTAACCCTAAGATATAGATGGATTAAATAGAGACAAATATAGATGTGTGTTTAAAATTCAGATCAAAAACTGTAAATATACTTGAATTTGAATAAAACTATTTTTTTTTGGTTTTTTGAAAAAAATAAAATTGTTTATATCATATCAATATTGCGAAATTCTATAAGTACCTACTTACTTGAATTAGATAATTTAGTTCCTAATATTTATGAGTTAAGTTAAATACATTTAAATTAAATATTTACTTGAATTTGTTTACAGTAAAGGATACTAAAGCAGACTTTACTAGACTAGACTAGACTAGACTAAATTAAGATATTGTGTTTATTATGTGTATATTTCTAAAAATAGTGTAGTAATCTAAAAAATAGTAATCTAGTAATTATTTTAAACTTAACCTAACACAATAATTCAATTTGTACCTACCGCTACTAGGATTACATCTTTACGATATCTAACAGGCTGACTAGAGCCTAATGAATGCGCTACACAATACTAAGACATTTGCCAAGTCTTGCATTGTAGAAACACCTAAAAATACTTCTCTAAGATTCATTTACACAATTGTGCACTATTTTAACACTTCCTTAGTGCCCAACTAATTCCTCGGGCTTAGTGTTTAGTGTTACCAAATGGTTTGGCGGATTTTTTTGCGCGCAATTTTTGGCGGACGCATTGGCTGCGCGTGATTCTTTGTGGCTGACGCAACTTTGTGATAATACAGGTATATAGCTTCGTGTGACACTAGCCTGTTTGAGGAACCATCATTGAAAATATTATAAAAAATATTTATTTAAATGCAAGCTATTTGTATGAATTACTTTTTAACATCATAACTTGAAAACACATATAATATCAGGGAAACAAATGAAAATATCTAGATTTTTGGATTATACCGACCGATCGATGGTTCATATTTTGTAAGATAGATTTATATATAATTAATTACATACAGTATCTGTCTTCCTAATAAAATAAAATCAAATAAATAAAATAATATAGGTACTGATATACTGACCGCTCTAGTAAAACATACATCTTCAAGATTTCGAACATCGAATACTTTTAGCACCTACACCTATAGTATACCTACTACTTTTACTACGCATCTTGAAAACCGAACAAAAATAACTTAAACTAAAAACAAAACATTTTCTCTCGAACATATCAGATTTCTCCCTCAACTACAGTTTCGTATTTGCGGTAGACGTTCCTACGGAACCCGATATTGTCCCTCTTCTCACGTAAGAAAAAGGACAAACTAAAACTAGACTTGAGTTAAGAACCTGTTCGCTTTTTACTATACGTCTATCGGAGTGGAATTAGATATCGACATTAGCACTCTTACTTATAAACGGTGACTAAGTTTATGTATCGTTTGTCACTGACACAACGTTACATAAAGTTAGTCATTGTTTATAAATAATTGGGTAGATACCAAAGTAATCTACAGATAGCCTGGCTGAGTCAAAATTATTTTATTTCACACAATAACTAGATTATTTGCAGAATTCCTAGGTAATCTGCAGATTAACGATCGTGTAAACGGTAAATTACATAAAAATATTCTTACAGTCACAGAAACGACTCCGGGGTGATAGGTGCGAGAAGGTTAAGGCAAAAGCGAGCGAAGCGAGCTCTTGTTTTAACCTTTCAACAAACACACATAGACACACACACTTTCACCTTTTATAACATTAATAGGAGTAGGATGTAATTGTCATTCATTTTTGTGTGATTAAAGGTTTAATATTTCGCGTACCTAATCATAGTCAATGTCATTTTAAAATTTCGTCCGGTATACCTGTCACGCATCCATGAAATGGCTCTCTTAAAATGGACAAGGTCAGTTTATGCGTGATTCTCCACAATTTAGCACACGCGTGTTGCCTGGCCCGCCTACCTCTCTACGTATATTTCAGAACGAGTATTCTAACACAGTTTTTGACTGTTATTGCTTCAGGAAGCTAAACAAACCTTCGACCGATGACGGTAATAGAACTGACCTTTATACTGGAACTAGTTGCGTACGATTGTAGTTTTGATCTAGTGGTTAGTAGTTGGATAAAATCTAACCTAATTGTTTTTTTAGCAGTCTACAATGTAATTTTAGATACCTACTAGGTATCATTTTCTATAGTAAAAGTGAAAGAAATACACAAAGATACTTCTTCTTCTTTTCGTATAGTACCTAATGTGACTCACCTAGTGTTTTCAGGTCCAAGATTGGATATGAAATGTCTGTAATTCATGGATGGATGGGTTTATAATATTAAAGGATTGGCAAAAGAATGTTACCTAAACGGCTAATGTATTACAAAGAAATGATAATTACAACAGTTATCAGAAGATCAATACTAATAACCCTTTCCTTGCAGCCGGGTAAAAAAAATACAAGAACCTAAAAGCACAGATATAATACGGAGCGTTGTCGCAATCTGTTCAGTAGTTTTTGTGTGAAGAATAAGTAAACAAACATCCATACATACTTTTCCATTTATACCTAATGTTAGTAGTATTCTTAGAATCTATGTTTGGCTTATGATTTCAGTCGATTACCAGCAGTTGTTAATTAAATATTGTGAGCTCTATAATTAATAATAATAAATAAAAATAATAATAATAAGATTTATTACCAAAAAGTATAAATACATTAGGTTCTTACATACTAGCACATCGTTTTATGATTCGACTAATGTAACAATAATTGTAGGTTATAGGTATATAAGAACAGTTAAACAATGATCCCTGCACTAAGCAAAGCTTGTGTCGCAGGTGATCTAATATTTCCGAAGTATTACTTAAAAGAGAGAACAGAGTTTAGAACTGGCCGACAAAATCTATATATATAAAAATGAAACCCGTTCCGTTGTCACGACATCACGCGTGAACGGCTGGACCGATTTCGATAATTCTTTTTTTGTTGTATTTGCTATTGTCAGGAGGTTCTTATGAAAGAAAAAATGCTAAACCGATTTTGATGAATTTTATTTTTTTATACTAAACGACAGGACAACGTCTGTCGGGTCAGCTAGTAGTCTTATAAAAAAGAAAAACAACCTTAGTATAGCACAGATGTGTGTGTGTGTGTGTGTGTGTGTGTGTGCGCGTGAGTGTATGAGTATGTATGATATGTAAGGAATTAAATAAATTAAATAAACGACGAAGGCATAAGTTGCTCTGTATGAAAGTAGTCCATCTGGAGGAGCCATTGTTGCACTAATAGTTTACACAGGCTGGCAGAGCTAAACTTTAGGTGCGGAATACGCGTACTTACTATATACAACAACACTACAACAACAAATACTAAAAACAAATTAAAACAAATATTTAAGAGGGGCTCCCATACAACAAACGTGTTTCAAAAACATCGAATCGAGTAGGTCATGAAATTCAAAATGGCTGCCCTATCTGTCAAATACCAGTCTGCCTTCACTTACCAAAGAGTTTCAGATTGTCTTTGTGCCAAAGTTTTTTTTTCTTTAGTGGTGTGGTCGTATGAAGAATCGAAGCTAAATATGTCACATTTTCCTATCAAATTTTAATAATGGTAAACGATTTTAGGGTTCGGTACCCAATTGTGATAGTGGTACGGAACCCTTCGTGCGCGAATTTTTTAGATCTTATTTTAAGTGTGGCCATGGCAATAAAGGAGGTTCATTTCATTTTAGAAATCAACGGTAGACATCCACTTTAGTTCCGTACTGTACACAACAGATGATCACTAACCCTGTGGCTACATACATCGCGATAACGCGAAGATTCGCAAATAATTCATCCTATCGCGATGTTTTAGATTCAGGATTCATGGAGGTCAGTGGTAGACATCCACTTTAGTTCGGCACTGTACACAACAGATGATCACTAAGTGGTGATTCTAGATAAAGTGTTTATTCACCCGTCCAAATCAATTTGTCACAGCCGCGACAAGATGCCAATGTGTACAGAGCATACTGCGGTACAAGCGCCGCCGAGCTGCCGTATCTCTATTGCGTCACACGCATGTAGCTAGGCGCCAACTACGCATCTCTAGGGCTGCCGCATGCCGCTACCGTAGACATAGTACATAATAATATTTTTTTGCAAAGGACTCTGCTAAAAAAATCGCGTTACCCTAAAGTAGTGCCTCCACAGTCTAGAATAACCTCAAAACGTAGGGTGTTGATAAAATGCTTATTATAATAAAAGCAAAACGATCTATCCACTGTTTTTAAATAGAGTAGAAAACAAAATAAAATGTTATGTATGAAAACATTTAATTTGTAGGCTTCAAAAACTTTAAATACTGTTTAATCTGCTTTTAACTGACTTCCAAAAAAGGAGGAGATTCTGAATTCATCGGGTTTTTTTTAAATAAATTTTGTATTAAACGAACGTATTTGCTTTTGAAAAAATGCTTTCAAAAACTTTAGTACCCGGCGGGATTCGAACCCGCGACTATTGGTAATCCGAACCAACGCGTTAAACCGCTTCGCCACGGGTAGCCCTCCAGCCGGGTCGAATTTAAGAAAGCACCTCCTCGTGTGTTCGCAAGAACGCAAGTCGCGGGTTCGAATCCCGCCGGGTACTAAAGTTTTTGAAAGCATTTTTTCAAAAGCAGTATTCCTAAGTGTGGATTAACACTAAGAAATAATGTTTACACGAATGTATTTTTTAACTAACAAGCTCAATTTTTGGGGTATTAAAGAAGCACTGGTATAATGATGAGACTAAAATCTAGTCTAATGTATAATACTTACTTTTTTTGAACTTACACGACTTACACTCTTAATTGCATTTATCTCAGGTCTTAATTTAGTTTCCTCGCGACCAAGACTACTGTAAAATTGTCGAAAAGTCAAGTTAAGACAACTTTGTTAAAGAATATTCAAGGGACAGGCAACAGCAGAATCTTGAGTTTAAATCAATGGTCGCAACCCAGATCATCTGCGCCCACGCATCGCACGCCTAAACGATTCTTTTTTTTTCACGAGGAAACGTCAAACGCTTGTCTGGTGCCAATGAGGTGATAATTGAGACGCGTAATTTTTTAATTTCTTAAACAACACTGCGGAAAAAGTGTCACGGATTTCGCTAGGGTATTTTAAACTTCGCTAGACGGTTTTTTTTTGCGGATTTTAGTAGGTAATTGAAGTGTAATTTTTTTTTGTTTTTTGTGTTACCTTTTACTCGTGCCAACACAAGTCACGAGTGTTCGCAGGTATTTTGTATGGAAGCGTGGTAGATCTTAGACCACATCGTTGTTTAACACATTATTATTATGGTGAAATTATGTTTGAACCCTATCGATCCATAAACCATTTATAAAAAAAAACTCTTGCTAAAAACCTAAAAAGTTTTTTTTATAATTGACTAGCTGCGTCCGGTGGTTTCACCCGCGTAAGTCCCGATCCCGTGGGAATATCGGGATCAAAAGTAGCCCATGTTACTCGGGGTGAATGTAGCTACTATCTAATGGTGAAAGAATTTTTGAAATCGGTCCAGTAGTTTCGGAGCCTATTCGTTACAAACATACACACACACGCGCGCGCGCGCGCGCGCGCGCAAAAATACAAATATTTCCTCTTAATAATATTAGTGTAAATACTCGTATTTATATGAGCGTTTGACCACCATCTCACCAGATGGTAAGCAGTCGCAGCGGTCTTAGATACAGCACCTACACCTACCTAGAAAATAAGATTCCTTAGTTGTTGCAATTAAGTATTAAAACAGTTCGCTTGGACCGGTGGGTGGTAACAAGTCGCGTAGTAACATAACAATCATTATAGGGCATCTACCTCAGCCCTAGGCGAATATCGGTCAGTGTGGCACCGGGGCGGCGCACGCGCACCGGCCGCCTAGTCACGCGGCCCGAGATTCACGCATTACGTGTTTACACGCCTTTCAGCCTGGTCTACATTCTACGGTTTAATGTGTAAACGTTATTAGGTATAAATACTAGTGATGTGCCGAGTCGCTGTTTTTGTGACTCGAGTCGGTTTATACGGACTCGAGTCCGGGCTCGAATCCCAGACTCGAGTCCGGACTCGAATCCCAGACTCGAGTCCGGACTCGAATCCCAGACTCGAATTCCGGACTCGAATCACCAATGTGTGTCAAGCGACTGTTATTCCTTAATCCCCAAGATTTATTATTGTTTTACAACATTTATGGTTTTATTCAAAGTTTAACTGAATTGAACTGCCACAAACAATAATATTGATTGATTGGACTACCACAGACAATATTATTCTTGAATAAAAAATCCCGCGTCATTCATACGGACGGACAGTCGAAGTTTGACGGTTTGGCGGGAGCTATTTTTTCCAAGTAAATGTATGTATCTATGGAAAACGAAACATTGCGTGGAGTGAGTGGAACAGAGATCGAGAACGAGCGAGTCAACTTACTCAATTCAGTTGGAATCGCATAATAGAATCGAGTAAGCAGTACGGAATCGAGTCCCGGACTCGAGTCAAAATAAATTTGGACTCGAGTAAGCGAGTCCACCGAAAGAATCGAGTCTGACTCGAGTCAAGCCATACTCGGCACATCACTAATAAATACAATAAAATGTATATTTTTATTTATTTTTCTCTACGCCTAGGTTTTATAAAGACTAGTAAAAAGGATTACCATCTTAAATCACAAAATTAACCAGTACACCATCTTAAATCACTAAATAAAATAAAATAATTAAGATTAAAAATCCAAAAATGTGTTCCTAGGTATGGTACCCAAAAGGCTGGCTGCATTTCCCATTTGGATAGCAATACTTATTCGCTGGCCAAAACAGCCGCCAGCCAAGGGGTCACCAGAAGCTAATACTAAAATGTAACACCGGTTTATGAGATACAGCCTGGTGACAGACAGACGGACAGCGTAGAGTCCTAGTAAAATGGTAACGTTTTTACTTTTGAGGTACGGAACCCTAAAAACAGCTGATGATTCAACCTAGATTTTTCTAGATCCTAAGCCTAGATCTCGAGTAAACTAAATTAAAACGAAAATAGTAAGACGCGGTCGTTTACTCCTCTCTCATGTAACCATCTTTAGCTCAGTCTCGTCCCACGATAACGTTTCATTCCAAGTCGTCTTTATCTACTGTTACTATGCACTATGTACCTACTAAGTATACATACCTACTTCGTATCTTTTATCTTACATAGTATTGCGGATTATTTCCTCATTGCTCGTACAAGGACTTCGACACGTGGTTTTTACATAATCGTAGGTATATGGTAATATTATATCGTTGACATTTATTGTATGTATGATACATACATAATTTGTATATGCTTTTGGGATTTGGTTATGCGCATATACATATATTTTTGCTTTAATTGTAGAGATTGATGCTTAGAATTTTCTTCTTCTTTAAACAGACTACCTTACTTAAAAGATGTTTAATTCAACTAAAATCGTGCTACATTTAAGACCGCTTGGTCACTCACAATTTCATGAGATAGTGGTGAAATGCGTACCTAAATACCTAATAAATAAAAAAAATAATAGCATAATAAATTTCCCTAAAGATAACATACCGTAAATAATATTTTCAAGGACTCACATAAACAGCATTGTTAGATCAAGCATAATAATAAATTCCCTACATCGTAAAACAATCAGTTACTGCCAGCATATACTAGTTACGCTCTCTGGTTTTACCTGAGAACGGTCCGATTTCAGATCCAGTGGGAAAATTTGTAATAAACACCACGTGATTAAAACCGAAAAAAATGAATTTAATTTCAATCCATCATCGGAGAAAACAGAAGAAAAATCTATGGCATATGTTATTTTAATCTTACACAACCTTTCTAAATCACTAAATTGAGCACATCAAAAGGTAGCCCAGCTCCACCCCTGTTATACCAAGCTTAAATATATAAACTTTTATTAAAAACTCCAAAAGCTTCCATTAAGATTTAGCCTTCAATTATCCTGAAATAACTGTTATTGTTTCCTATCCATTAGCGTTGTCACCCTACATACAGGGCGGAAGATAACACGATCAATTTGCACATCTAATATCCCGGGCCCAGGAAATTACAGCACCCTAGTATAGTAGCCCACAGGGTTTTTTGACGGATCCATATGGGGTCTTTATGACGTTCCGTGGATCCCTGGCTCCTTATTAGATAATGAGCTTTCGCCCTTTTTACCCCAAGAGTTTTCCGCAGTTTTTTCTCTCCCTGGATTTGCAAGGACTTTTTGTTTCTTTTGACAATCATAATTCGTAATGTGTCGGTTGGGATTTGTCGTCTGATAGTTATCCTGCTTTTAAGGATTTTGTGGATAACCTTTTAAGTTATTAGGGGATTTATGATTTGTTTGTCTGTACTACTACGTATAATGTTGTTAAAGGAAATTCGTGGTAGTGTTTTTACTATTTTCGTTTATAATGAATAGGGGGAATCCGTAATGAAACGGACGTGTTTTGTAAAGGACACTATCGGTAATCTACTATATAAAAATAAGTCGGGTTTTCCTTCCTGACGCTATAACTCCAGAACGCAAGAACCGATTTCCACGGTTTTGCATTCGTTGGAAAGGTCTCGGACTCCGTGAGGTTTATAGCAAAGAAAATTCAGGAAAAATTTAATTATCTATAATTTATAAGGCAAAACAACGTTTGCCGGGTCAGCTAGTGTTTTATGTTTTTTGGGCGATGACACCATTGATGACCATAGACCTGTGGGCCTGTGACCATAGACCCTTGTCTATGGTCATTGTATTTGTATATGCCATGCCAACACCCAAAAAACCTAAAATATTTTCGATCAATAACTTAAGATATCAATAGTGTCCGTTTCAAAACACGTCCGTTTTATTGCGGATTCCCCCTATATATCTTTACCCTTTTTCTGAAACTTAAATCAAAAATGTAAATAAAAATCCCATACATTTATTTCAAAGTGACAGTATTTACTTTTTTATAAAAAAACAGGTTAGTTTTTATTACCTTGGTAATCCCACGAAATCTAGATTTATGCTGGTGAAATCGTAGGGCGCACTAAATATCCATTCTAATATTATAAAGAGGTAACGTTGGTCACAATTATGTATATTATGTAGGTATGTATTTTCCGGGTAATCTCTGAAACTACTGAACCGATTTCAAAAAATCTTTCACCAATAGAAAGCTACATTATCGAGAAGTAACATAGCCTACTTCGGATCCCGATATTCCCACGGGATCGGGACTTACGCGGGCGAAATCTTGTCATAATTTTTAATTCTATGACAGATAAGAACATTCTACCACTTTACGTAGAAGTTCTAAAAACGGGCCGGTTTGTTATTTTTGTAAACAAACCCAGTAGATATTAGTAGATTATTTCTGCTGTAATCTGTTTGGAACATCGTTTTCCGGCCCCCGCCGTTATTATCGGACGGTTCAAGATACTATCCGTTGATAAACCGAGGGCAAATTGCCCTGTGTCGTCGATAACCCCATGAGTAGAATTCTCTTCCTATGCCACTAATGTTATTTCAGGTTTTCCTCTATACAATTACAAAGTAAAATTATTGTCTAGGTATGTTGACTTGTATAACATTGGTAGCGTTTAGTGATTCAACTTTCGTATAAGTTAGTTTCAAATTAGTACCAGTACTTGTACTTATTCGAAATTTAAGTAATAGTAGTTATTTGAAATTAATGTTGATAGTATCTAATATTTTTCTGAGTTAAAATGGTAGTACAAATTAGCAAAATAATTAATTACCTCCTAGGCAATGCTTTATCATATTTTCGTTAAGGTTTAGTTTCTCAAAGGTCCCTTTGGAACGTTTTATATTGAGGCTGTAGGTATTTAATAGTCTTTAGACAGTCCTATCCTTCCCAGTTTTTCAGCTATTATTATTATCCTACTAATATTATAAATGTGAAAGTTTTTACGGATGTTTCGATGTTTGTTACTCTTTCACGCAAAAACTACTGAACCGATTGCGATGAAACTTATGGAATATAGATAGCTGGCCACCTAGAATAACACATAGGCTACATTTTATCCCGTAATTCCCGCGGGATCGGGACTTACGCGGGTGAAACCGCGGGGCGCAGCTAGTTTTATAATAAGTTTTTTCTACCTAGAAGAAACCTATTCATTCTAGACCTGATCTTCTAGACTTAGGTATGCCATGCTTACCTAGGTATGGTACACCGTCGACCTCATCGTCGCATCCCATCAGATGAGATGCGGTCAAAACCAGCCTATCTCAAGTAAAAAAAAAGATCGAGACATAAGCGGGTAAAACCGCATCTCGTACCTAAAAAGAAATGAAACTTATAATTCAGTAACAACGTAACAAGACACAATTATGAGTGGCATACACGAACCCAGTTCGCCAGACAATTAATTTAGCCAAGCATCCTGTCTAGACTTTCGGGGGCACTTGGGACAGTTCGTGGAGTGGTCTTAACGTAAAATTGTTCACTAAGGGCCATTCCACACGATGCTTTGCTATGTAATTTCACCGCAAGTTGCTACTTTGTGCCTCGGTAATGGCACATCGTTTTGATACAATGTACTGTGACGTGACTTGTGTTCGAAGCCGAAGTATGGTTCTGAGGGTGAGGATAAATAGCGGTTTTGTGGATTGATGATATTATTTCCTAGGGCTTGGTTTTAATCGTTGCATTTGCAGTGCGAAGTTCAGTTTCGGGTCTGTTCTGTATGGATCGTTAATGTTTAAGTTATTTACGAGTCAATATTAAGACATTTTATAGTAGTTAGGTACTATAACAGTATTTTTGTTATTGACTTACATTCGTAACAACCCGCTTACGTCCCGATCTTTTTAGGGTTCCGTAAGGTAAAAACGGGACCCTATTACTGAGACTTCGCTGTCGGTCCGTCTGTCCGTCTGTCCCCAGGCTGTATCTCATGAACCGTAATAGCTAGTATTTGTACATCTGCCAAAACATTAATGATATTATTTCTTAATTTGCGTTCATTATATTACGTACCTACAAAATTAAATTCCAGCCAATGACCTCATGTGTCATGTTGCCAAAGCCCTTTTTATCTTACCAATTTACAAATAATTAAACTTGTCTAAAACATACGAAAATAACACTGAAACTGCTACCATTATTCACACGAGGACCTAACCTTCGACGACAAACAAACCCTACCACTGTAATTGTAATATTTGCTAAGAAACTATTCTCATTTTTCGGTTTTAATCTAAGTATATTTGTTTAGTTCATTCATGTCATACATATAAAAGCTAATGTTTTTCTGCTTGTTTATCAATCATCAATCTTCAGAACCGGAACCGATTTTAAAAACTCAAATTGACATCTTGAATAGGTAATGAAATGTCAAATTACGTGAAAAATGTCACTCAGTTAGCCCGGTCGGTATTGCGGGGCGCGGCAATTTATAATAGTGTTTCTAATGCGGTGTGTACAAAGGGCCCACCGTGTCGCGTCGTGCGCCCGCGCATTAATCATTGTAAATGCCGGTTAAACGCTGTAATGGTTGGTAAATCAAATATTTATCGGTACAGTTATCTGTGTTTTCGTATGGTATAGATATAGGCCCAAATGCAGGTCGAAGCGTCCGCCTCGTCGTGTCTTTTAAAATCGTGTTCTAGTCTGTTTACATTGTGATTTCTTTCGATATACAATTTTTACATCAACATTTTTTGACATTAAAATTGATTGTGACTAGGGCATGCAATATCGGAAGGTTTTCAATCTCGGGACGATATCGATATTAAGAGCTCAATCCCGGGATCCCGGGATTGATACTGAGATTTTAGATATCGTTAAAAAGGCGAATTTAATACAATAAAAATGTTTTAAATTTAAAATATTTAATATATTTAAGACTCTAGTGGTTTCATTACGTAAATAAGTTACCCCGAGGGCCGTCCACCCCATCATTTTGGAAATATGGCGGACAAATACCCTAAACCCGAAAGTGTCTAAACTTTCGCGCCAAATTCTAGGCGCACCACTAAAATGATGTTAGCAGAAAAAAATTGCATGCGAGCTTGTATAAAAAATAATTGTCTTAAAAATTGCAATGAATCACGTTACTTTTATTGTTTTAAACATTTTACCAATTCCCTACGCTTCTAAATCTTTACAGATCTCTTCCTCAGGGGTAGACTAATTTGGGTTTAATTTTAATAGTTCTATTCAATCATTCCATGAGGAAAAATATAGCTAAAAACCTTAATTTATACCCAAATAGTAAATTGCTCAAATCTCGATATCGGATCACTCAATCCCGGGATTATAATATCGAACTTTTGCGTCCGAGATCCCGGGATTACGATATCCCGGGATCCCGGGATTCATGCCCTAATTGTGACTATATCCGACATTTTTGTTTCCATGTTTATTTATAAATGACAGTCCACAGGTAAATACCCCATAGTGACATAAAAATACGAAACCCAAAAAAACAACTAAGTACAGATAAAAGTACAAATACGTATCTGCTATAGATTATAATTTGATATAATTTTGACCTGCTGAATCTACCTATTTCTACCTTTTTGTGAATTTAATTGAATTTTAATATAATGTATAATGTAATGTAATTGTATTTATTTTTACCATTGACTTTAGAATTTAGGACATTTGTTTTGGATAAGTTTGATTTTAAATTTTATTATTTTATTTTTAATGTCACTGATGGGTTGTAATTGCCTGAAATAAATGAATTTATTATTATTATTATTATTATAATAGTAGGTAACTAACATAGTTCGAAGTCTTAAAGATTTGAGTTATTATGTGGTTCCGGAACGCGCCCTCTGATGACAAGAACCACAAGAAACTTTGACAGTTTCCTTTTCATGTTTTACATTACAATCATCTAATCTTACGATATTCTATAGCTGAAGAGTTTGGTCGTTTGAACCCGCTAATCTCAGGAACCGCTGCCTGGTCCGATTTGAAAAATTCTTTCAGTGTTGGAAATTCCATTAATTGAGGAAAGATATTTTATATTTCAAAATAATTAGGCGGATGAAGTCGCGGGCACTGCTAGTGTAATAGGTATATATGTTTAATTAAAATTCGAACAGAAAAAAATATATTCATGTTCATGTATTTTTTTCATTAAGACTTACCAAAGCTTTAGTAGGTACGCCTTATTACACAATTTAAGTTTAAAATTAGCTAATTAACCAAGTCTTCATGTAAGTAAACTCTCCTAACTTATACCATACGATCACATTGATTATTCTCCATGCAACCCCTAAAGGAAAGTTGACAAATGATGCACCATATTGGAAAACACCCCAAGTATTGTCACCCAACCATAATCTAATGTTTCAAACACTATGGAAGGTATTCATCTTGTACCCTAATAAGTATTCTAACGGATTTTGGGAGTTATTTGTCTCGTCTGGTCGTGAGAGAAAAAAATTGCAATATTTTTAAATGGCTGATGATTCCGAAGGTCGTGGTTTCGAATCCTGGCTGACCGCTCACCAATATCTTTTACTTTGTGAAATCCGATCCGATCCGAAAATCAAATCCGTGAAACCGGCAATAGATTGGTTATTAATTTCAAGCGTTAATTAATTAGGTACTTGGAACGAAATCTGATAACTAGTCAATAATCAAATCTACGGTAGATAGATTACCTTCATTAACTTCAGATTGGGGCTAGAATTTAATAGATACTAGCTGACCCGCCTAACTAAGTTTCGCCTTAGAGGTAAACAATAAATAAAAAAGTATTCTATATCGTCTTCTGGTTCTAAGCTCCCATTAATTTTCAGCCAAATCGGTTCAGACGTTCTTAAGTTATAAATAGTGTAACTAACACTACTTTTGTATAATACATAAGGAATTAATCAAAATAATCTTGTGAAAGATAATTTCAACACAAACATTACCATATTAAACAAAATAATGAATAATTCCCGGTAAAACGATGATGTGCCCCCGAACACCATTCAAAACAGCTAAACCAAATGTTCCTCGACTGTTATCATTTTCATATATTATTAGGGGGTTTGTAAAAAACAATATTTTTACTGTAACACTCTTATCGGGCTGTATCAAATCGCCCTCATACGGCTGCATAATAATAACGTCGGCAAATTATAAACTACCCACATACGGCATGTGGCGTTTTTGCCAATTTTTGTTCCTTCGATGAGGGCCTCATGAGTCACCACCAATTATGGGTGAAATGATTTTAATGACGGCGAAATTGAGTATTTTGATAACGTTTAGAGATTTTTATCGTCGCACGAAATGTACTGGCGCTTGCTTTTCATGATTGGTGAATTTTTTTTGGAAAGTTTTTCCTTGTTTGCCTTGTGGCTTCACTATAAAGTTATAACTTGTTGGCACAATACATGCAGTTAAATCCTTCAATAATCTAAATATTAAGAATATCGTCAGTCCAAAACAGAGCCCTTTGCAGCGCGCAAAGGCATCTACACCAAACATCACATCTTCAATAAAATCTTCAAAGAGCAAAATTTACCTCGCCCCATCGTCGTCGTCATTTGGTCTGCTGCATGTCATGTAAGTAAAATTTACACTTAAAAACCTATAATAAGTTGAGGGATTCAAGAATTGTGAAAAAACTTGTCTCTAGCCGTAGAATAGAAGCCGATAGTCGTCAAGTCATCAATTATCCTGTGTAGAGTTGTCATACTTCAGAAACACTGACGTACAGGGCCTCTAGCACCCAAATATACTATGGATGACCATTTTGCATATACTAATTGCGCACCTTTTTAGCTATATTTATCTTACCATAGATTTTTCTTCGGCTTTCGCGATGCTGATATGAAATTAAACTCATTTTTCGATATTAATAGCGATGCTTTTATTAAGCACTTTTATGTTACTTGGGATATTAAGGATTTTTTAACATCCGAAGTTTCGAGGTCTTTCCAGACCGCCTTTTCCCGGGGTGACCGAGATGTAATTTAATAAATGCTAAATACCTATAATAAAAACAACACGATTAAACCCTAAAATTACTTAAATTTATCTTAGCAATGTATTTCCATTTTTTTTTCAAATTATCTAACAATTTCAGAAAAAAAATGTTAACTTCACCACTTTTCTGAATTCAATGATTTATAGTAAAATAGTAAACAATAATGGTTACGATTACTGAATTGTGGTAAGTATTGAACAATTTACTAAACTATTAATTTACTGCATGCGGGTAACTCAAACATAAATGTAATATTTGTGACGCCCCCGGGTTTTTAAAGACTCATCTTACCCTCTCAGTTTCAAATAAGCAATGGGTGAGAGAACAAAATATTCCATTTGAAATGACTGGTCAATTGCTATTAAGTCATTATAAGTTCTAGTGATGGGACACACGATATCCGGAAGTTTCCGGGAATTTAGGGTGTTTATTATGGCTATATTAAAAAGATAACATCAATAAATACTTTATTTGTAACTCTTTTGTAAAAATCTAAAGAACCTATTACGGCTAAGACTGTCTCCTAACACACAGGGCACCCTAGCCATGGTATAAGACATGGTAAAATACTGTTTTTATTCTTAAATATTTATTATTGTGTTTATTTTATTAGTGTTTTATTACCACTTACATATATTACTTGATATTTTTTAGCCAGTAGGTATTTCACTTCTGTATCACCTGCTGATAACGATGACGTGATCTAAAACGTAGCACGTTGAGGTTCCGTTCATTCTAAGTCGTTCTTCAGGGCTGCATATATGTAAAGAGTTACCTCTTTTTATTAAGACTTCTTCATTTTACGGAAAAGGTGTAAAAAGTTAGCCAAATCAAAACGGGCTAAACGAATATTAAAATTTCGTATAATAGCGCCATTCTGTCGTTATAAGTTCGTAAACTTGTCTTCTTACACAAAAAGTTTTAGAGTAGTTAAAAAGTTTTCTCGTTTATGTATTCTCCCATGTTCGGGAGAGTTGAAATTTCAGGTCGGTCATCATTTGAATGAAGTCTCTACTTACGGTAAATTTAGTCGTTTTAAAGCTATTTTCTTACACTAGGGGAATTTTTGAAAATATGCTTTATTTTATTACCGATGATTTTAAGACGAAATTCTACCTACACTTTCTCCCAAACGTAGTTGACTGTTTCCTCCCTGGATGAAGACTACGTTCTGTAAAGTTTGTATGGAGAATGTTATGTTATGTTGTTGTGTAATGTTATGTTACATAAGAAAAATCAAAAAATAATAATGTTACCTTTAATATTTTTTAACAACGCTGGCCTATGCGCTTTGAAATTAACCTAAGCATTTACTTTAATTTACCGCTTTTATTTAAGAACTAGTATTTAAAAGTAAACATTAATA
Organism: Idaea biselata; assembly: GCA_958496205.1. NCBI lineage: Eukaryota > Metazoa > Arthropoda > Insecta > Lepidoptera > Geometridae > Idaea > Idaea biselata. The sequence goes on from OY292399.1 coordinate 1,859,991, forward strand.
AAACATGTTTCTTACCCCACAAAAGGTAGGTAGGTATACCCTACATAAGAAGCTTTTTACAAAAAAAATCTTAGGTATTTGGTTTCATCAAAATTTTACCGCAACATTGTTCCGTATTTCCAGGTCCGGCCGGATAACAGCCTTCCTTAGCCATAACGCATATGTTTGTAAATGTGGCCCGCATCATCGACACGCGCCTCTAACGAACCATAGAATCGGACCCCATCGGCGTGTTCTTACGCCAAATATTTTTAAGCTTTATCTTTACGTGTGTGGGCACGCTTCGCCCGACAAAAGCATTCCAGATGCACAAAAACAAACAATTCTCGCATTAATTCCCTGCCGTACAAAGTCGAAAAATCCACGTAGCTTTTAATCGATTTTTTACAAGTCTTGTTTTGAAACTGCAGAAATATTGTGATTCGTGAATGAGATTAAAGTTGCAATTTTTGAGAATGCAGTTCTTCGGACCGGTTATTTGATGGGTTTATTTGATAAAAAAAACTAAAACCATTTTTATTGAGTGCATAACAAGCAAAGTGAAGCGATATAAAATTAATATTTGGCTAATATAATCGGTACGGCAGTTTTATGCTACTAATATTATAAATCTGAAAGTTTGTGTGTGAGTAATTAATAAGTAACTGTGATATTAATACGCCTTATTCATCATCGGAAAGGCAAAGTCCATGAATAGTCATGTCTATACAAAAAAACTAATTTTTAATTTAGTTTAATTTATTTAGGCCGATGCAGTCACAAAGGAAGACGGGATCCTATTTTTTATGAAACTTCTTATACGACATCTTCGAAGATATGTAACAGTAACATATTTCCATCATAAATGGAATATCTGTGAAAATATTAATCTTAAGCTATTACGGTTCATGAGATACAGCCTGGTGACAAACAGACTGACAGTAAAGTCAGTAAAAGGGTCCCGTCTTCCTACGGGTACCTACAGAACCTTAAAACCTGAGCAAAGGTATAACAACATCTGGCAAAAAAGTTTTTATTTGAACCCCTTCACGATGACAATAACACGGAAACATCCCAGAACCAACAAACCCTCAGAGATTAAGAATTAAAAATCAAAACGATCGTGCCAGCATTTCTACGTTCCTATCCGCTCCGTAAACAGAATCCGGCGAAAAAATGTAGTAATCCGGAAACGAAGCGGTCTGTGTCAACACTGGCCTTCCGCGAAACTGTAATTAGCATGAAAGTTACAACAAACACGCCGTTGACCAGCTTTTGATGTTGTAAATGTAGGTAGAAAAATATTGTAAACATTGCAGCGCTGTTTACTATGTCGTTATCTAGTGTAAAAGAAATAAGTAAATTCCGTGAAAATTACACAGCGCTATCTATCTTCATGGTGAAAAAATAAAATAAAAGCTTTAAGGAAAATTAAGTACTTCGAAGTGTTTTTAGAGTTCCGTACCCAAATGGTAAAAACGGGACTATTACTGAGACTTTACTGTCTGTCTGCAAGAAAAATAAATTTAATTATTATATCCGTTGTCTAGTCACCTTAATACAAGCTTAGTAGCTTACCACCGGGGCTAGATGGCGCTGTGGGCAATGTCCTACGATATTTAATTAACATCTAATATAAATAAATGATAAGTAGATAACTGATCTTCAAATAAATAGGACCTCGCTCATTATAATAATTAACATCAAAATATAAGTTTCAATAATTTAAAGTAACTTAACAGCTTTTAAAGAAAAATCAGGCACAAAAGTGTTTATCAACGGTAGAATTATAAAAATGACAATCTAAACATATCAATGTCAATCCTGAAGAGGGGACTTGTAAAGGTCTCGAAACGTTGAGCGTTGAAACAATGCTTAAAGAAGTAATAAACACCACGCGATTAAAACCGAAAAATGTCTTTAATATCTAAACATATCAATTTTAATACCAATGCAGATCCCAAACCGCTCGTCCTAGACAAGGACATGAAATTTGGAGAGCGTGTTCTTTGTCATGTGTTGTCGCGAAATTCCCACGGGATCAGGACTTACGCGGGTGAAATCGCGGGACGCTACTAGTTCATAAAGTGTATTCAACGAAGACACTTAATACTCTTTAATATTTTTATAAAATTTAAAGTCCTAGCAGGACTTTAAAAGTTTTCAACACAAAATATTATTATGTAATGTAATCTTTACAACTCTACAGTGGATTACTTTCGTCACTGAGTGTACAATCTCAATTCACTAGAGAAATTTAACTAATTGAATACTTTCTGTTTTACAAGTTAAATAATAATTTAATTTATCTCAAGTCTCAGACTTGTTTAAAGCCTGGGCACTGGTTTAAAGCAGAAAATAGGAGTAAGTACCTATAATATAATAATAACGTCTCTTTGAAAGTATTTCAAAGAAACCTTTTAAGATAATTATTTCTTAAACTTTTGAGGAGATATTACTAGATAGATAGAGTAGATAGAGTAGTCATTACTGAAACTTGGAGTGTAATCAATATTATAAAAACAAAAATTATTAAATACTGGGTATTTACCATGCTTAAATTTGGTTTTAACAGAGTTCGATATTTCGCCAGTAATTTCAACTGGCTTGTTCACGAGACTGGAGATTGCGGGTAGGTGATGGATGACAATTAGGGTCAGCCATGACCATGGCCCTACGTGACAGTTATAGGCTTTATGGCAGAAACGTATTTGCTCTAATATATTTATCCAGGATAGAAACTATTGACTACGTTTGTATGGAGAAAGATTAGGCAACCTTTTCTTTACATGCCAGTCAACACATTGCGTCAAGCAAAGACCCGCAGTAAATCGAAACACAAGACGTCCTTGCAAGGAGGCACGATCCTCAACATTGAGACAACGACCGAATAGGGACCTTCAAACCCAAAGGGGGTTGATCATAATTGCCAATTCAGTTTCAAACCCACGCCACATTACCGTAAGGTTGCCGAACTCGTGAGCAAACGAAACTCAATCATTGATGACTTTAATAGGCTGTTAAACAAGTGATTTACACATGGAACTAGAATTCTCAATAGAGGGACAGGCAACAAAACATTCATCTGAGGAAACGTAATCGCGATAAAGCGGAGAGATTTACATCGGGCTGTTTAGGGCGAGGTTTAGACACATCACGACATTTGGGTAATTAAATGCGTTATGCCGGGCTCACTTCGGATACGTTTTCGTCCGAATTTAATTCGTGCGCTAACGTACAAAGACGTACGAACAACCCTATCCTTCCAAATAATATATAGTGTCGGTACGTATACTGATTTGTATGCAGTCTGCGCGCTTCCATAGTACTTAGAAGGATTTCTAGTACGTCTTCGTACGTTAGCGCACGAATTAAATTCGGACGAAAAACTCCTAGTAGAGGAGCCCGTGAAGATCGACCTTCACCCATCTGATAACCAGATGAGACATAATTTTTATCAAATATTATACATTAACGAACATGCCTATGATAGCTTGCCTATCGAAAAGTGTTCATGGCTATTTTTAATTAAATTAATTTTAATCAATTTTTTTCATCACCTTCACTCTTTTGATAACCGAATGAATTGTATCTCAACTGATAGTTTTTAACATACAGAATATGCCTAGATAGGCTTGCCTACTAATTTCTGTTCATGGCTACCTGGCAAGCAGGTGTGAACATGTAAGTCAATACCTATAGGTAACTACGCCGATATGATAACCAATTCAAATTTATATCATAAGAAAGATAATTTAATTACAAAAGCAATCGTATAAGCTTGCCTGCAAAAAACCGTTCATGGAATACCATTGCCAAGCTATAAAGTTTTAGAATTGGAGTCATTTAATAGGTGCGAGAGAAAAAGTTTATAGCTTGGCAATGGTATTCCATGAACGGTTTTTTGCAGGCAAGCTTATACGATTGCTTTTGTAATTAAATTATCTTTCTTATGATATAAATTTGAATGGGTTATCAGATCGGTGTAGTTACCTATATTGACTTACCCGTTCACACCTGCTTGCCAGGTAGCCATGAACAGAAATTAGTAGGCAAGCCTATCTAGGCATATTCTGTATGTTAAAAACTATCAGTTGAGGTACAATTCATTCGGTTATCAAAAGAGTGAAGGTGATGAAAAAAAATTGATTAAAATTAATTTAATTAAAAATAGCCATGAACACTTTTCGATAGGCAAGCTATCATAGGCATGTTCGTTAATGTATAATATTTGATAAAAAATATGTCTCATCTGGTTATCAGATGGGTGAAGGTCGATCTTCACGGGCTCTTAGACTATCCGAATTAAATATTTTTTAAAAACAATTTACTTACGGTCTTTTTTAACTATTCAAAGTATCTGCACTGTTGATAAATTAAAAAAAATACAAACACGACAAATTAAGAACCTCCATCTATTTTTGGAAGTCGGGTAATTACTTTAAAAACTTTTTTCCAAGCATGATTTCTAAGGAAACTACTAGTAAAGAGACGTAATACCGGTCGCTCGTTAGCCGTTAGAAATAAATGAAGCGACGAGAGAGGAAGCTTGATTTCGGAGTAAGCCCCCCAGGTCTGGAGCTATCGGGTCACTCGCAAGGGCATCAGACAATGTCACTTCTATTCGCCTTTGGGCGGGCGAGGTAAATAAACCTTGCGTATACTTACTTGCGTATTGTTGTCATTCATTGTAGCTTTTCACGGGGAAATTCACTGTTGATAAGAGTACGTAATGGCAAATAGATGGAAAGGAAAATTATGAAAAATATGGATAGTATGGGTGAGTTTTTTTTACAGTATTATTTATCTTCTTAACTATATCTTATATCTATTAAAGGCTTTGTCCTGACTGACTGACTGATCAACACACAGCCTAAATGGCTAATAGCAGAGATCTGAAAATTGTAGAGTGTGTTCTTTATACGATGTAGGCATCGATAAGAAAGAATTTTTGAACAGGACTCATGCGAGTGAAACTGTGGGACACAGCAAGATATAATTCTATTTAAATATATATGTATACTATCTTACTAATAATATAAATGTGAAAGTAAGTCTGGTCTGTTCTTAACGTTTTACTGCTGAACTGATTTTGATTTATTTTGTTATAGAGATAAATGGACCTTGGACAGGACATAGGCTACTTTTCCCTGTATCCCTGATCCCGATAAACCCGCGGGATCGGGTGCGCGAACGGGCTTACTTTAATTTTATCGAATCGTGCGTTGACAAGGTTTGCCCGTAATTTCGTGGATTTCGTGGTAAGTTAGTGAATGCGACCCCCCGAATACCCCCAATGGTTTTGCGTGATACACCTTGCTAATTAAAACGTCTGATTGTCGGTGAATTTTAATTTTTAAATTAACACCTACGAAGCTACGACTATACAATTACGTGGTAAATTCTTGGTTTAACTTAAGAGGACAGTCTACCCACTCTTTCTCCGTACAAACGTAGTCGACCGTTTGCTCCCTGGGTAATGACTTTAGAGTCAATATGTCATCAAACCTATATCTACCATGACCGTTTTGGTTTTTTTTTCATTTTCTATTTAGAATTCAGAAAAAATAAGAAAATGAAAAAAAAAAATATGGACATGGCTGATATAGGACTTATGGCGTAAACCAAGGGGGAAACAGTCGACTACGTTTGTATGGAAAAAGAGTAGGTAGAGTTCTGCGTTTTCAGCTATTCGGAAACCGCTTGCTTTTAATCGCAGTGCGTTCTAAACCATAGCCTGTCCTCTTAACTTAACTTGAATATTTTAACAGAGGTTTTTGAACCGACCGTGTATCGGGGAGAGATACAGTCGCAAGTAGGTATTATTAACTAAAGTTTTACGAACAAGATTGTTCATTTAATTTACGCAACTAGATAAGAGTTCAACTTAAAAGTCATATTTTAATTCTAATCTAAGCACTGTGCTTAGTTCTTAGTTTGTGTTTAAAGTTTATTTCTAAAGAAGTTGTATTTTAATACTGGGCTTTCATAGAAACATGGTGGTATTATGGTGGCGACATTTGGTGTAATTCACCACCATATTACGACGGGTGGGGTGGGGGTGCCGCAAAAATGTCTAAGTTGTGTTAGATGGTGAGATACTGCCGCAAAGATTCAACGTATGAGTCACCAACGCCGGTAGACTAATGGGTAAAGATGCGTTGATGGTTCGAATCCCGCCCTGCGTCTATCGTGCGTTGTGTTATTGCGGAAGTATTTTTCCTTCAAAATATTTCTAAATTACACGTTTTCTACTCAATTTGGTTTATCTTTATTTCTGAATTAGAATTTTTACTTAGGTAAGTAGGTAGAGTTTTCTTCCAAAGATTTTGTTGAGTCATTGAATTAGTTTGAGTCAGTGTTTTTACTGGACTGTAGGATTAGTGAGTCATGTGAAATGGGAAATTTCCGTGATGCCTTTCTATTTTAGGCTTTCAGAGCTTTATATTACTTAAGTAAATAATTATGTTGAAATGAAATTTTGGTAAATTTTAAGACTTGCATTGGAGATGTTGTCCAAAATTCCCAAGGAATCCTCACCACCATCATCAATGGCTGTACAGCCCTTTGTGAGCCTGAGCCTCCTGTAACGCTTTTTCCATCCTTCCCTATCCAAGACTCTCTTCCAGTTCTCAAAGCTAAGAGTTTTAAGATCTTGGGTAACTCCATCCATCCACTTAAGCTTGGACCTTCCGATCCTGCGTTCACCGTCAGGGTTGGCTCCAGCAAACGTCTCAGTACCCTGTCTAATTCCATTAAATGTACTGTTAGTTATCATACTTGTGGTCTGGGAAGGTGTACCGACAACCCCTGCAACAACTAATCTACATATATATGTTAAAGCGTCCCCAACTATTGCCAACATTTAGGCATAAATGTCCGCTGTACCGCCAGGCCACCCCAAGGAGCAACCGTCCGGGATCAGTTTTAGACAGATCGTGTCTCCAAACGCTATAAGGAGAGATGCCTCGTACCCGATATGGCATTACTTGATTGTCCAGACAGGTACCTGAGCATTGAGAGAAGGAATCGAGACGTTCGCAGAAAAAATCGCAAAACGCTGTGTATTCACAAAATATTCCCTCATTGACAACCTAAAAACCAACTGCGCATTTTTCCCAACACTCCGTCATCAGCGAATTTGGTTACCGATCTAAACACCGAAATCGGAGTCTTTATCACAATGAATAATGCAGCCCGTATTTGTTAGTCAATACATGTGGCTTGTTAGTAAACAGAGTGAAACAACACCTTCGCATTGTGAACACGTCAGTTATTTTAGGCGGGGGCATCCACCTTCATTTGGCGGGAGTGAAAAAAGAAAGATTTTTGTATAAAAATTACCTACTTGTTATACGTATTTATTACGTGTATTTTAACGCTATAGATATCTCACAATAAAGTTTGTTTTAAGTCCCCCCAAATATAAGAGGGAGCCTTCTTAATTCGGACCTTGTACTTGACCTTTACATAGTCAGAGATACGTCAAATGACGCACTTGTAAATTCGGTGAGTTGTATTCGTTGGTTCCAAGGACGCTCCTGCACATGATTGACCTCAGCGCTTTACCTACTTGTTATACGCATTTATTACGTGAATTTTAACACTGAATACCTCTATTTCTATCTCACAATAAAGTTTATTTAATTCCCGCCACGTAATAGGCGGTGTCCTCTTAATCTGGACCTTGTACTTGACATTGACATAGTCAGAGATACGTCAAATGACGCACTTGTAAATTCGGTGAGTTGTATTGTTGGTTCCCAGGACGCTCCTGCATATGATTGACCTCACCGCTTTACCTACTTGTTATACGCATTTATTACGTAAATTTTAACGCTAAATACCTGCTATTTCTATCTTCCGATAAATTTAGTTTTCATTCCCGGCAAATATTTGGGGGAGCCTTCTTAATCCGGACCTTGTACTTGACATTGACATAGTCAGAGATACGTCAAATGACGCACTTGTAAATTCGGTGAGTTGTATTCGTTGGTTCCCAGGACGCTCCTGCATATGATTGACCTCAGCGCTTTACCTACTTGTTATACGCATTTATTACGTGAATTTTAACGCTAAATGCGTAGAGAATGTGAGGTTGTGGGTTCAAGATCCGCACAGAGCATTGAATTTCGGAACAAAAAGCGTTATGTCTAAAATACTAAATTCGTAATTTAGAATATTTGACATAGAAAAGAATAACTAAGCGACTAAATTGTAGATAACTTTGTAATTTGGTGTTGTATTCTGGGATGTTATTTTGCTCATCATTCCAAATGTTCACTCTCCAGGTAAGCCACACTATACGGTAAGACGAAGAAGAATTATTTTTTAAAGTAGATTCATGCATAGTTCAAATAGCACCTATTTTAATCGTCAATCTGTTTAGGTGCACAATACCCAAAATGCAAAAAGTCCAGTTCGCAGAATGTCCATGTCTCCATACAACATTTCCATCCGCCCACTTTAAAACAGACGCATGTTTCACCACATTACCTTAACGTCGTATTAATTGAATGAAAGCCCCCCTACCTAAACAATCGAAACGATAAGGCTAAACAAACCGAGGTCAAGTTTATGGAGGTCCCCGAGACAAACTACGGTCCTCGGTTTAATTTGAGGCAATCAAACATAGAATATCGTTGCCAAAGTTGGACGAGTTATGGCTTGGGGGATGTTAATTATGGAGTTTACACAGCTTTCCGAAAGTATACAGCGATATTTAATAACCTCGGGTTAATGGACGGTGGAGACGGTGCTTTTTGAAGCCAGGATAGGAAGCCAGTTCAGTCGGAGTGTATACAGTGATGTTCCTTTTAAGGCCGGTCGCACTTCAGATACGTTGTCGTCCGAAATCATTAGTGCGCTAACGTACAAACAATCCCATCCTTCTAAGTACTATGGAAAGGCGCAGACTGCATACGATAGCGCACGAAAGAAATTCGTACGAAAACGTCTCCAAAGTGCGCCCGGCCTTAGGGTTCTGTACCAAAAGGGTAAAAACGTGACCTTTTTACTAAGACTACTATTCGTCTGTCTGTCTGCCACCAGGTTTATCTCATGAAACGTGATAGCTAGACAGTTGTTTTTTTTTTAGATAATGTTTTACAGTTGCCGCTATAACAACAAATACCTACTAGAAACTGAATAAAACAAATACGGGATCAGCATTTACGATGGTAAAACTGCTTATCTATCTATAGATTGACTGGATTTGGCTGAAAATTGGTTGGAAGGTAGCTTAAAGTTCCTGACTTTAAGCTACCTCCAGACTTGACAGACATAGTATTTTTTTTCCTCTAAGGCGGAACAAAGTTCGCCGGGTCAGCTCAGTAACGTAAAAAACACATACATAATGTGGTCAGTCATATAAAATCAAGTAGAAGATCATTGTACTAAAGACACGTACCTAACTAATGAATGATGTCATATTAACACCTCGTCTGCTAAGTGGATAATTCCAGTCTCTTCGTAAAGCAAAACGTAAAATATCTAATGAGACATTTTTTTGTACAGTCGTACAGAAAAATACTATAATTATGGTTTAGTATAAAAACATACGGAACTGCATTCTTGATCGGCTACTTTTTGGATGGGGATTAAATACGATTTGTCTAAAATGTGAATATCAAAGCGAATAAGGTTTCGCGGCGAGAATCGAATCCCGCTACCTTTTGTGTTCGCTCATGTGTCATCCAATCCTACTTCCTACTTATATTGTAAATGCGAAAGTATAGGTGTTTGTTTATTTGTTGGTGTATCAATCACACAAAAACTACTAAACCGATTGCTATGAAACTCTGTAGACAGCCTAGCTGGAGATTTGAATTAACACAAATGCCTTACTTTTATCCCAATATTTCCGCGGGATCGGGACTTCAGGGCAAACCGCGGGGCGCTGTTTATTAATTAATATTACGATTCATTTTACGATAAATTGCTAAGTTAAATGTTATTAGTATGACTTAAAGAATTTCCTTTTCCGGCTAGTTACGTGGCGAACAACCGCCCCACCGCGGCGGGCGGTTGTTCCCCACGTGGCTAGCCGCGGCGCGCCGCCGCAGATTGGGGAGACCCAAGAAATGCTGGCTTGACGTCGTAAGTGCGGAATTGCGTGCAAATAGCCTCACTACACGGGATGCCGAAGATTGTGCGAAGTGGAGACGTAAACGTAGGAAAGCGGACCCCGGGCTCTCGAAAGGGATGCAACCGGGAAACTCGCTCGGATAATGATGATGAAGTTTCCTTCATCCAAGCCAATCCAATTCCGTTTTCTGATTCCTAAAGAGCAAAATACTCTTTTCTTCGGACTTTTATAACTTTTAACCTAAGTTAGGATTAAAATATATTCACATAAGATCACGCGATATATTGCGCGTATAATGTGTTTCGTACGTGACTGTACCCACTCAGACAAAACAATTTGTTTCGCGATATATTCTAATTTTACCATAAAAAGGTGACACTGGCGTTATCCACGGTACATTTTCATTATTTTGTCGACCATCTGAGTTTAGGGGTTATGCACACTGTATCGTATGGAAATGATATGTCTGGATGGAGGAAATGAAAGCAGGAAGGGTGTTAAGTAGCCACCATCTTTTCGTATAGTGGTTTGGTTCACCTAGTGTATAAGTTGTTCTGCGGCTCGAATATCGTAAATAATTACATACCAGTGCGATGACAGAGACAGCGCAGACCGATGACAGACGCAGTGCAGACGCAACTCAGACACAACACATTTACAAAGAAAACTCAAAATACACTCTCATTGTATTCGTATGGTAGTTGAGAGTATATTTTGAGGTTTATTTGTAATTGTGTTGTGTCTGCGTTGCGTCTGCACTGCGTCTGTCATCGGTCTGCACTGTCTCTGTCATCGAACTAGTGTGTAATTATTTGCGAGAACGAGCCGCAGGTCTCCCTAATGCCTCTAACTTGACCTAACGACTGCTATACCACGTTGGCACGTTAAGCAGTTCCTTAACTGCTTAAGCAGGCTCTTGGCTGCATTTGTATTTGCATTTGCATCGTATTGTAAGTTTGCGACCTCACAGCACTCCAGTCGATGTGCTTACCTATTTCGAAAACGATACTTAACAAAGTCAGATAGTTACATGGCTCAATTCTTTATTGTAGTAGTTCTTATGTTTTATTGCTCAAGGCATTTTTACTAGAAATATTTTTACAAGGGGAAATGCACCCCTGCAGCGGATGCCGGGCGAGCAGGAGGCACAGGTTTGAATCCAGTCACGGGATTTCTCTTTATTGTAACACCAAAATCAAACAATACAAACTTATACACTTTAAGTCAACTTAAATATCCATGTCACTTAGGTGGCTTAGGCGGCCTTTTCGCATTAAGCAATCTCTAAGACGGTTCTGTAATAAGACAGTCTGTGAAATGCCAAACGATTACATACCTACATAATGCATAGTAATAAATCTAGATAGATAGATAAATCAATCATGAAGAAGAGACCTGTAAAGGTCTTGAAACGTTGAGCGTTGAAACAATGCTAAAAGTAATAAAGACCACTCGTTTAAAACCGATAAATGTCTTTAATTTCTAATAATTAGTGATTGTGAATTTTATTGATACGGCGTGATGTACAGAAGCCTTTAGCGTCAAATTTCTAATGCTAATTTCAAGCCACGCTAGCTGCCAAAACTGTTTTTGTCTAGTTTTTCTGGGAAAATTTAGTTCATCGCCCTAACCTCTAATGCCCTCTGCGTACAAAATTGGATTTCATCTACATAGAAAATGCAAAATATAGTCTATTAGTGGGATTAAAGTTGTTTTGGTTGTTTCGTGTGAAAATATGAGTAGCAAATTTTCATAAAAAAATAGTTGAATAAGTTTTTTTTTTGGATTTCTTTAGAATATTTTTGATGCCTATTAACATGTCCATATGTAGAGCCTAGTTAGTACTATATAAAATTTAAGTAGAATACCTACGTTATTTTATTTTTATGTTTTATTTTTTTCTTTGGTTTTCGCGATGCTGATGCCAGTAAAATAAACACATTTTTAATTAGTCATTTTCAACGCCTGATGTTTCGAGGTCTGGAAAGAGCTTTCAACAACGCAATTAAAACCGGAAAATGAGTTTAATTTCTTTTTATGTTTTTACATACATTTCAATCATCCAATCAGGATCAAGTCAATCCTAAAGAAGAGATCGGGAAAGGTCTCAAAACGTTGAGCGTTGCTAAAAGTTATATAGACCACGCGGTTGAAACCGAAAAATGAGTTTAATTTCAATCCAATATCGCGAAAACAGTAGAAAAATCTAAAAATCTCTACTCAATTTTACTAACCGACTTCCCAAAAAGCCAAAGAAAGGTTCTCAAATTGTTCAATTTTCCAAAAAACCCGCGTATAGTTGCTTGTCTGCTCGGCAAGAATGAGGCGTGGGTTAAAATCCCTTTACGGTGGAATTTTTTGATTAAAGAAAGCGTTTTCCCTGAAACAGAAACAGTTTACTTATAACTTATTCTTGTAGGTACTTATTTACGGTTCTTCGCCCAATGTTATTTTAGCCGAGCATTTGTTGCGGCGGTGGTTATTACGAATAACATGCAATCTTACCCTAAAATTTCTTAGAAGTGGTTTTTCGTCAGTTTAATTTGTTTTATGCTGATTGGGGCGTTGGCTGAAAATTGATTAAAATTGTTTTTTGTATTATTTAGAAAATATTGGTTTATTTGATTACCTATTCTTATTTTTTTGTTGACCATGCGTTTTAAATCTAAGTCTATTTACATTTGTAGACTATTGCATGCATGCATGTACACCAGACAAATCTTAGTGATTTTTGGTGTTTCGTATGATGTTCAAGTGTGTTCAAAAAGCTACATAATAATTTAATTTTTAATAGGTATGTATTTTAATTTCAGACTAAAATCTGACGTTTTTTGTTCATTGTATTTGACATTTTTTTTTTCAAGAAGATGTGACAAATCATAGTCTACAATTAAAAAACGAAATTAAAATTCGTAATTTGTATTATTTTTTTATGATCTTTCTCAATCTCAATGATTTTTCTTGATCATAAAATTCTTACACAAATTCAATTTTCAAACAGCTTAATACGACATCTTCTACTAGGAAATTGAAAAATAACATAAAATCTCTTTTCTAATCACAAATAAACCTTAAATAACCTAAAGCTAAAGGCACTCCTTAAATAATACGCAAGGACCGCAATCTCGATTACCACCGCAAGTCGCCTGCAATGCACCAAACCGGGGCGTAGCGTCGGTATAGCCAGCTACGATATCACACGACTAGCTGGGTTCGGCTGATGCATAGTTTCACACATTTTGGTAATCTAATAACTTAATTGATTGTATTAGGCGTTACTTTTCGGAACTCCATAACTACTCTGTAAAAGAATAATGATGATGATGGCTTTTAAAAGCCGAAACGCGTCGAAGCATATTTTTGCCGCATGTAAAGAGCGGTGGGAGGCTTGTGCTCTTTGCAAGCTGCACACTGCACGCTGTGTTCTTACACTGGTCAAGTGACTAAAAACTAAATATTATTATTTTACAGAGTAATCTAATAACTTATTAATATTATGACTAAGTTTATGTGACGTTTGTATTTTACTGTGACATGAAGTTTCAAAGTGAACAGACAGAAGCAAACGTTACATAAACTTAGTCATCGTTTATAAGTTAGGGAGTATGTATGTGTCCAAATTGAAACGTCTTTATGATCTGTTTATATAAAAGAAAGTCGTGTTAGTTACACTGTTTGTAACTCAAGAACGGTTGAACCGATTATGCTGAAAATTAGGGGGGTTTTTAGGGTTCCGTGGCCAAATGGCAAAAAACGGAACCCTTATTTTAGAGAGTAGTAGTAGGGTAGGGTATGTGAGTTTTTTTTATATATAACGGGCAGGACAACGTGTGTTGGTTCAGCTACTTTATTCTAAATAGCTGCGCCCTGCGGTTCCACCCGCGTAAGTCTTGATCCTGTCGTAATATCAGGATCAAAAGAAGCCTTTAGCCTTCCTCAATGTATGGACTATCCAACACTGAAAAAAAAAAACAAATCGGACCAGCAGCGGTTTCTGAGATTAGCGGGTTCAAACAAACAAACAAACTCTTTAGCTTTATAATATTAGTATAGATATTATAGATTTGAAAGTAGTAGTCGTAATAACTAACAATTAGGCATATGTGATTCATTTTGAAAGTCCAATAATATACGAGTATACCTACCTACATATGTATCTAGATTGTATCACAGTAACTGGTTAATTGATTACGTATAAAGGATATGGATTTATGTTTTAGAAAGCTTTTTTTAATGTGATCCGTGTTTCAAAACTCTAATTCGAGAGCCAAAACATGTTTGCTCTAGAATTAGTTTTTATTACATTGCAGTGGTGTTGCTAAAATGAAAGCGCATAGAGTTTTACTGCAGTCGAGTGAAAAATATTTAAGTAGTTTATTTTTAAATTCATATAAAGTTACTAGTACAAGTAAAGTACTAGCAGTGCCCGCGACTTCGTCCGCCAAATTTTTTCGAAAATATAATATAGCCGGAGGAAGGCGGTACCTTCCTCATAATGGACTATCCAACACTGAAAGATATTTTTAGACAACAAACAAACTCTTCAGCTTTATAATAGTAAGATTTATTTACTCCTACACAGAGCAATTCGTTCGACTTGTGGTTTTTCTAGTTTTTTTTGTAACAATTCGCACATAACTTAAAAGGCGTGCGATCATAGAATCAAGTACCCCACCAAAAAAAATGCCATTTACAATTTAAGGGCTACTTAAATAATTGGGCTACTTCTAAATTTACAATTCGTACGTTTTTTGAGTTGAGGAGCTAATTAATTATTTCAGTAGCCCTCAATTATAAGTACTGTTTCAGTATTCGGTCGTAATTATACGAATATCAGACGTAAATTTTATTAGTGCAAGCCTAGTGTGCCTACATAAATAACTGCAATATACCACTCTAAAAAATGTACATTTTTTCAAGTCGTCTTATACGTAAAAGTAATAAATCAGTCTGTCTGGTTGTCTTGCCTTATTAGTGTTGTTATACCTGTTGATCTTGACGTAACATGAGCGATCGTCGCCGCGCCCAAAACGGGTCAACGCACCCGCGCACCGATAGATAACTTATCACGTTTTCAATTAAATGTCAGTGCACCTTTAGATCCGATATCGATTCGTAGCAACTGGTCACTATTTGCAATTATTCTAAGGATGTTTCTTTTAAAAAATCGAATCTATATGTCAACCACTCCTATTGACATATAGATTCGAAGCGATTCGCTACATTAGGAACTCGTGCGTATTCTAGTTTCTTTTTTATAAGTACAATTCGCACGAATTGAGACGTACCTTTAGATCCGATATCGATTCGTAGTAACTCATCACCATTTCGCAACTCATTTCTGCTGCATTTCTATATTACCTACAAATTTAGTTCTTTTAATATATAGATTCGAAGCAATTCGTCACATTACCAACTCGTGTTATGCTAGATTTCTATATTAAAAATACGATTAATTTCGGACAGTAGCTAGATCTTAGTATTATCTACAAGTACGACCTAGGTGTATCCAGGTATTAGCGGGAGCACCCTCGACATTATAGCGGTCAGTAACTAACTGTATCTGGGTTAATATGTAGCACGGTTCGAATATACCTGTTCCTATACACTCCGCCTATGAAGCAATCGTTAATCCAGTAATGATATTTTTACAATCGAAATCTTTAACTGGTTAATTACATCACTATCAGACAGCTTAGTCTAGATAGAGGAAACAACATTCTATTTGTAGTCTGTACGTACAAGTCACGAGGAGATAGAAAAAACTTAGTACTTTACTTGCCTAGGGTGGTTAAAAATGACAGAGCGACATTATGTGATTTATTAACTCGTATATATACTTATATAATTGAGAAGCTTTTTCCCGCGGTTTCATCCGCGTATATATCTTGTGTGAATATTTAATTTTATTTGGGATAAAAAACAGTTACACTTTACAAATTACTTAAAAAATATTACATACTAAGACTTAGATTAAAGTGCACAATATCGGGATTGTAGTATGTTTATCGTAGATAATGTAGGTTTCTATTGGTAAAAGAATTCGATTCAGTAGTTTCGAAGCCTATTCATTACAAATAAACTAATAAATCGTCTCTCTTTATAATATTAGTATAGATAGACTAGCTTTCTGCCCCGCTGCTTCTAATTTTGTACTAAAAATTAAACTTCAGGAAGGAATAATCCTTAACTTTAATCATTATGAAATTCGAAAGCTTCTACGCACTGCAACGGATTTTTACTACATTTCTCCATACAAAAACACCAATGGAACCAATAGTCCCATTAATGTTTAGCTTTGTGTTAGCCATACATAAATATCACAGCAAAGATGATACGCCAACACAAATTTCTATATAGTTTTTAACGTCCGCATCGCCGGGCGCGTCGCCATCCTATCACGCTATGCCGCCCTTAGAGATATGGCTGTCACCATAACCAAATAATAGATTTGTAATATTCCGTCTTTTTGTTACAGAACACCAGAGTTCACTAGCCGATAAGCCTGATATGGTAAGTGTTAAATTCGCATGGTTATCATTCATTTATATTTTAATATACCTCTACTTGTTACTAAGCTCCGTTTTGGCAAAGTTGGCTGTTGACTTTTCTTATAGTAACTTCCGAATAGACTTTTTTTAAAGATAAGACTTTGTAAGTGGGACCGGTGAACTTCTTTTAATAATACACTGAGCTGTTTCTAAGGGGAAATGTTTTGGTAACTGATTTCGCGCATCATCATCATTGGCATCTTGCGCTGATCCTTCGCCGTGGCTTTTTTGTGGGTGGGGCATGTTCCTCAATATTTTTTTGTATCATCATAAGTTCATAACGTCTCTCTGTTTAGTTAAAAACCTTATTGCTTTTAGGCATACATATTTAAGAATTCTGTACTAGAACAAAACTGGTGTCATGATTTGTTAATATATCCCTGTCATAATCTGTTCTGTGTGCTAAATAAATAAATAAATAAAATTCGAGCGTTGTCCCGGTTGCATCCTTCTCGAGAGCCCTAGGTCCGCTTTCCTACTTTTACGTATCCACTTCGCACGACCTTCGGCATCTCGCCTAGTGAGGCCATTTGCACGCATATCCGATCTTACGACTTCAAGCCAGAATTCCTTGGGTGACTTGGGATTACGTTAACTGGTTGTTATTACTGGAGATCCACCTTTCTCTTGCATACTGCTACGTAGTGGATATTCCTCCTTTTAACTACAACGGTGGAGTCTTCAAGTCTAGAGTAAATAGGTTTTTTCTAGGCAAGTATGTTACACTGTCAACCTCATCGACGCTTCCCATCAGGTGAGATGGGGTTAAATACAAGCCAATCTCATGGAAAAATTGGCAATGCGACGGAATGGTTTACTCCTTTTTTTTTACTATTATTATTATCAACTAGGTAGCTGTACCATTGCGATACTTATGTGCTTTGATAATTATAGGAGCCTTTATAATAACTGTATACTCTTTAGTGTCCACCTTAAGCACACTAAACGGAAAATCTACTGGCAAAATTCCGCGTAATTGCATGCGCATACGTTGCGCAAAAACTTATACATCTAAATGTGTGTGCTCCAAGAAATCTTTGTCCGACATGACATATTATTAGCGCGGAATTTCCGTTCCTGTTCGGATAGTTTAACATCTTAGCTTTACTTTGTTTTTTTTTATTGTAGACTACGATTTGACACATCTTCCTGAAGAAAAGATGACAAATACAAAGAGCCAAAGCGTCTGATTATAGTCTGAAATTAAAAAACCCCTAAAACGAACTATACTGTATTGTATAATACAGTTTTTTGCGTAGATCTTTTTCAAAATACCAATCGTAATACTAGTAAAAAAATCAACCTCTCCCATAATTGACCTCCCTGCTCAAAATGGAACATTTGTCGCGTTATACATTTTTTCATCAATAATTCATTGATACAATCTGCGAGCCGTTATAGTGCATTGTGTTGGCAATAAATCACAGCGGTTGCAAAATTTGCCGGTATACTGTACCCCAACATGGTGTGATCGATGACTAGGGGCCAGGAATTAGGGCAAACGGTTCAAGTTATGAGGCTAATGTACGGCGGGAATATATAACGAAGATTTTTTTGCTGTAAAAACCGCCAAGTACAGTGCCACGTCGACTGTTCAGGGATCATCGCAGTAAGCAGCAGCAACGATTGTGTAGGTATTCTGTGAGTAGTAGTTGTGACACTGTAAGACCGCAGTCTTGAAGTTAGCGGGCTAAAGCTGGGGTCCCACGGGCCGTGTTTTATCAAACCAGACCGCGCTAGGCCAGACGGACAGGCCGTGGCAATCGTAGCGTCCGATGAAGCCTGTCGTCGCGCGAGACGCGATCGGTCGCACAGGCCTCGACAGGCGTGGCGCAGCCTGGCCTGGCCTAACGTGGCTTCGCGTCATACTCGCTTAAGCCATTTGTCGATAGCTTGCGTAGAAACGAACAAACTCTATCTAAGGAGCGATAAAGACGTTTTTGTCGTTTCGTTTATTTAGGATATGTCTCGCTGCTGTTTGGGAACATACAAAAGCAGACAGGACTGTTATTCTACTTGTTATTTGTCAAAAAAAAAGACCGTTTTTCATAAAAATTACCACAACACTGTATTCGTTTCAGAACTACTTTACTTGTTAGACTAATCAAAACTATCTTTCTCTCGGGATTGAAAAATAAGTCTAGCTTAAAACCTATTTACTATTTTGCAAATAACTACATTATTCGCTGTAAAACTTTCATACTTTTTCATAAAATATGGTGATTACTGAAATTCAATATAATATATGTAAAGGTTTTCATCCCAACACGGTATTTTATTTAATACTAGTTGTGTATCGCGGTTTTACCCCGGTAAAACCTGATTCTGTGGCAATTTTCGCAAACCTCTAGCGCAAAGTTTCACTTCACAAAGAACACGTACATACATCCAAATATCATGTCCGTAGGACCAGCGGTTTAGGCTGTGCGTTGATATTCAGTTAGTGAGAACGTTAACTAACATGCAAAATAAGTTTTTATTTTTTTTTTGCGAAAAATCAGTAACATATCAAAAGCTTTAGCGACACTACAATATTTCTAAAAAAAATTAAAAACGTGGACAGAGTTAAGGCATAGTTAAGACATTTTAATTGTAAAATAGGTGCCAAGGACTTAAAATATTAGGTATATGTATAGAAGATATTTCTTACAATCGCAAATATAGTAAACCTAAAAGAAGTTGGCCGTTTTCCAAAGTTTTGGGCAAAATTCACTTTCATCTCATGCAATCTACGCAGCCGTTTGGAGGAGCTATTGAGTTACAATTTATTTAGAAGCGAATACTCATCTGCTTATTCGTGTATCTTCGAGTAATTTTACACTGACCTTTAAATAAGTCATATGAACATAGTATAGTATGATGCATGGAATATAAATTTTACAATATTACTAAGTACCTAATAGACATGTAACGCCGCGTAGCTCCGGCATTGATTAGTGCTACCTCTATCTCTTCCCGTGGGTGTCGTTAAGGGTGACTAAGGGATCTGGGTGGCGGGTAAACTACTAAGTCTTGGTGTCAGGCAGGCGGCCGGCCATAAACATATTGCCAAATATATTTGAAGTCGGTATGGTCAATGAAGACTTACCGTGCCGACTACAATTAATGTAGTATAGTGGGAGGGAGAAGATCGAAGACTTAAGTCTAAGACTAACGTAATAAGCAGACGTGTGTTGTCAAAACACATTATTTCTAAAGCCTCTGCAATTGGTTCTTCCCTCTAAATTTTACAAATAAATAGAACTAGTCAGTCAATATTTTACTTATAATAATAAAACTTTGTAGAAGAACTGATCTTAGATCAATACAGGGCTTCTATGAATTCAAAATAAATGTTTTGTTATCTTGTAATTACCAATTGTTTGATTTTACGCTCTAAAATTTTGCTTACTGGCATCTTACGTCCTTCATTAACACATCTGAAATTCGCTAGCGCTATCCCTGACAAGCAATTGAGGTTATAAGGGCCCTTAATAGGTACAGTGTTTGACCAAAATAAAACTAAATAGGCATGTCGTATCGAGTATGGTCATTTAAGATCGGCAGATGCAGCTAGGTTGTAGTGCGTAGCCTAACAGATTTTACTCCCAAAACCGAACCAATACCAATACCCTATCGACAAACACACACAAATATATAAGAAACGACAATTGAAATGTCACGATCACCGCAAGTTATGCCAGGGTTATGCACCGAAACATTTTCATAAAATTTTAAGTGTCTCTGCTTCATAAAATCATATGTTATTGCAGGCAGCCGATCCGAATCTCAATTTACTTGAAGTGCACGTATAATTTTCCCCTTGGCAGGGCGGTGGGTTTCTTCGTACGTGAGCGGGGGACTCACTATATATACAGCGTGTTTTACAAACTTCCTTAGTATCCGTTGTATACAGTATGTTTTATTAATGAATATATTGTATTCTATGGCTTTGTCTGACCCAGTATATTACACAGCGTGTTTTACAAACTTCCTCTGAATTTTGGAAGTTCGAACTATTTTACTGAGGTTGATTGAAATAGTTCGTTTTTCCACAAGTCGTAGAACAAGAGGTGTTCGCCTAGACGTCTAGGACAACCTCTTTTCATCTTCGAAACACACTGTATTTAGATACAATAATTTGCTGACGATTAGTCATGACATTTTTCTGTGGTTTAGACTTATCAAATGTAGTATGGTATACAGGTCTTAACACAGGTACTACTTGCTAACTATGTTTTTTTATATAAAACTAGCAGACCCGGGGAATTTTGTTCCGCTTTTAAGGAAAAAAAAAGTATCCTATGTCCGTCTCCTGGATCTAATTAAGCTCCCCTCCAATTTTCAGCCAAATCGGTTCAGCCGTTCTTCAGTTATAAATATTGTAACTAATACAAGTTACTTTTAAATAGTAAGATAAGATACAAGTATATGTATACTAGAACTAGCTGCGTCTCGCGATTTCACCCGCGTAATTCCCGATCCCGCGGGATTTTCCAAAAACCCTTTCTTAGTGGATGCCCACACATCACAAAGAATTCCATGTTTCTAGGGCCAGGGGTTTGGGATCTGCGTTGATATATAGATCAGTCAGGACATTGAATTTTATATTTTGTACATTATTGGAATGTTTCTGCTTCTGTATTAGAAAACGAAACATCCTATGTATCGGGATTATATAGGGTGAATATTTTCTCCATACAAAGTCTCCCAACGTACTTTTAACGGATTCCCTAAGTTTTTGTTGTGAAAATGAGTTATAGATATTCTATTACAGTTTTTAGATTTGTTTGCGACGGTTTTTATTGGTATTCTTCTACCTACAGTACCTAATTGTAATTCACTTGTGTTAACAATTGCACATACCGTATTTGTATTGATTTGCATGCTATGATTATTGAAGGGTGAATAATAAAACTGATACTGAGTAAATGTACTTAGAAAAACATAAAATTCAACTATGCAAATTCCTAATGACGAGTACGAAGTATGAAGAGACGTGTCATTTGCTTGGTTACCACCCACCGGTCTAAGGCGTAACGCCAAGCGGACTCGTCCGTGTTCCGATACGTTGGCCGGTGCAGCCACCAAGGTAGACGGGTCGGATCTTGGTCCACTATCGTCTCCCTTTTTCTAGATGAGCGTATTACATCTTAGACCATAATAATCACGTACCATCATCTATTTACTTAAATAAAAAGGCTATTTGATGAAACTCAATTTTTAACCGACTTTCAAACAAGGAGGAGGTTATCGGTCTTCCTGTGAACAGGAGGTCTGCAAAGACTTCGATACGTTGGGCGTTTAAGAAAGCTTCATTTATATCGAAAGCAACGCGATTAAATTGAAAAATGGGATTAATTTCATACCAGCACCGTTAAAACCGTAAGAAAATCTATGAAAAGTGACTCATTATTGTGAGTGTTCGTATTAAATAAATAAATTAATAAATAAATAAATATTGCACGACGTTCCACACAGCGCAATCTAGCCCCAAACTAAGCACTAGGCTTGTACTATGGGTACTAGACAACGGATATACTACATATTATACTTTTTTTTTGTAAATACATACATATGATACATAGAAAACACTGAATATCCCATGCCTTCGGACCGTGGTGAGTCCTAGGACATGTCGGTTTCCTCACGATGTTTTCCTTCACCGTAAGAGCGATGTTATTAGCGCACATAACTTTTTCTTAAAGAAAAAGACATTGGTGCGCGGTCGGCCTGGATTCGAACCCACGACTCTCGGAATGAAAGCCGGGGTATCTACCACTAGACCAACACCGCTCCGTATTGCTTGTCGGACGCAAGCAATACGAACACTCACAATAATACTGTTCTACATGTGATCCTTGGATGGTGTTTATTATCTTCTTGGTAAGCATGCTACATCTTAGACCCTAATCACGTTCTATGTAGAAGTGTGTAGATTGTGTCAAACTGCGGGGAGTTTGACCTGAGCCGTTTTCTCAAGATTTTAATATTCCCGACAACTGTACTAAAAGTATAGTTTTCTTTACCTTGAAATACTGATTATTTTTTATGTAGCCGTTCCGAAAGGTCGCTTGGTATGTGTAGACATCGAAGATATTTAAATTTACAGTAAGTTAAGGACAACATCGGACAATTACAAAAATAACATATTTCTGTTGATATGTTTGAATACCTCAGAATGCAATAAAACCATAATTAAACATTTTTTTAAATTAAAGATTAATATTAAATCTAAGAATTTCTGTCAGTGTCCAGTGTTTATTTTAGGGTTTCGTATTTAATTGTGATAATGGTACGAAAGTCCGTACACGAGTCCGACTCGTACTTGGCAGGTTTTTGATCTCCCCCACGCGCTACGACTTTTTACTTTCAAGTTGACGCAAACTACACCAGTCCACCGGTCTTCATAGAATAAAACAAGTTAAAAAAAGTGATGATGTTTTCTCTACAACACACACCCTAGTATTATATATCTTTACATAGAAACAACATATTATTACACATAGCATAGCACAACTACAAACGATCGTCGTAATATTTACTTATTTACACATACACACCGTTGTAAAAACATCGTAAACATTGTTGCGTGTGGATTGTTTATTGAATAGTGCGCTCGTCACTTTTTATGTAGGTGAGGTAACTAACTAGGAAACTTTAGAGAACTGACCAGTATCCTATTTGTAAAATTAGTTAGAACAAAGATTATTACTAATTAGTCTGGAAAATTATTATTTAACATCGGCATTTAACATTTACAAATTTTATGAAGATTAGAAGTGGCGTTTTAGTGTGAAAACTGGATAAGTTATTATTAATGGTTAGTATAGTTTAGTAAGCGCAGACTTGCTATTGCTAACCCTAAGAACGAAGTCTTTTTATTTTATTATTATTTGACGATCTCCTTTGCGATATGGTCGAACACTCGCCTAAGACACAGAAGGTTGAAGATTAGATACCCGCCGAAAAACTAGTATTTGTATCACCTGTAGGTATTTGTTTGTTGTGTACGATTCTGTAGGTAAAGTTATTTTAATAGGAATGTATTTACAAATCAAAAGCACGTTATTTTTGCGGCTAGGTGGCGTTGTGTGGAATGTCCTGCAATTTTTATTTCTACAAAAACATTACCCTCCTTTGCATCGAGCAGTGGGGTAATAACAATGTCCACCGATTAATTGATTAGTCCTTGATAACAAAATAATTTAATCCGTATCTCAAGAATCTCGACTAATTGTAGGCTAGGCCGACTCCAAAATGAAAGGCGACGTAAAGGGTGCCCGGTAAACTAATAATTGAAAAATTGTAACAACTGACGTAATTTTTTGACATGTCAGTAATTACGAAACACGTAGTTTTGTACAAAAAAAATAATAAGGAAAAGGAAATTCGAATACGGAATTATATAAAATTACTACTTGTCGTTTTTAAGTTATCTATCATTAAGTCGATCGTGTCCCGGGAAATTGGCTGGACCACCTTATTGATATTGAGTATATGCAAACGAAATTGTATTCTAATCGCATTTAAATAGAGTCCATTAAGTACAGAGAACAGGAAAAGTGCACCTTTACATACAAAAATTAATTTACAAAAAAGTCTATGGTGGTTCACATCGTCGTGCGAGTTAATCGAAACTCGATCTTAAACTTGAATGCTTTAAATTGAATTTCGATTGCACGTGTTGTTTGTAAATATAATTTTCAAGTAGGGTTCGATTACCTTAAGGGCACGTGTATAAGTAATAGTTAAATTGTTTGAATTGCCCGCAGTATTTAGTGTTTTGAACGACCGTAATGAGTGGTTAGAGCAGAGGTATTGATTATTATCGAACTACTGTGGGTGGGTTTTATGTGTAACTTAACTGTAACTTAGTACTAAGTTTCCTTTAAGGCTAATCCTCTAAGTTTATTTTTAGTTTAAAACTTAGAGGCCTTAGGGTGACCTGAAATTGCTAACACTAGGTGAGTCTGTACGAAAAGAAGAAGTACTAGAATGTACATTTTTATGGCGAAATCTCTTGTTAATATTATTATAGGCGAACATAAGTGTATGTATAGTCTACAAAAAAAATTGAATAAAAAGAGAAAATATAACTTTCCTAAGCTGATAACTAAATTAGTCATGCTATAATTAATTAATAGGTACTTAAAACATTTCCTTGCATTAGTTAAAAAAAATCATTTCTTAATAAAGATCTTTGTAAATTAAAAAAAAACTTATTTGAAACGATTAAGAAGCAAAAGTAAAAAGCTAAACCGCCTAAAAACTCTATTTCAATAAACTCATACGCCATCGCAAGACCCAAACAGAATTCGATTGCCGACCGATATTTCTCAGAAAAGCGGCCCGAAAAATATTTGCTCTTCGACAAAAACTTGCGAAGAGTCCATTTCGACGTCCACCGTGGACTCACAAAGGAGGTCCGTCCGGACCTATGGAACGGAACCCATTGTCATATCTCCTTTTATGTTTTCGCATTCATCGGGGCTTACGGATGGTTGCTATACGCTTTTCTAACTTGTAACAATATTTAGAAAGGAATAGATTCTTTTGTCTATTGTGTTACAAACAAAGCGGGAGTGTCGTTTTATGACGCCTCGCTCCTTAATGAAGGCAGATGGTTCAGTATATCCGAGGCTTTGCATCTGTTTCTCTACTTATGTACCAACGTAATGACCACCGCCACCTGCCTTCTATCTTAATGCTTATTGTGGTAAATTAATCTTTTTAATTATTGTTGTGAAGTCGATTGAATTTCGATTATGAGAGTTGAATGATAGGTAAATGAGATTGGATATTTGATGGACGTGTGTTTGATTTAGGACTGGATAAAGCAGCATTTGATAGGTTTCCATCCTTTTACGCCTGCTAATCAACGCATTTGATTGATCTTCAAACTTTTCCGCCTGCTAATGAACGCATATTATTGATCTCCTAACTTTTCCGCCTGCTAATGAACGCATTTGATTGGTCTCCTAGCTTTTCCACCTGCTAATGAACGCATTTGACTGGTCTCCTAACTTTTCCGCCTGCTAATCAAGGCATTTGATTGCTCTCTAACTTTTCCGCCTGCTATTGAAAGCATTTGATATGTCTTCGATGTTTTAAGGCCGCTAAAGGAGGCATTTCACTAATGTGTTCTCACTTTTCCGCCTGCTTATGTCTGCTAATTTGATCTAATATAGGTCTCCTAACATTTCCGCGCACTAGAGAACGCAGTTCAGGAATTCAGTTCAGTCAGGAATTCTTGTGGTGTGCAAACATGCGATTTTCCCTAAATTTGATGAGTTATATTTAAACTTTTAAACACCGGAATTGGTTTCAAAAACAATAAGGCCGATTCTACGTGTATTTATTTAAACGAGTCGCATGTTTTTTAATAAACAAGACAGGTGACAGGTCAGATCGTAATCTCAAACCCACTCGGGCGCCGCCCTGGTCCCATATAATGAGTCCCTAACATTTGTTAATACACAAAGATGACTTTTTAATGCGAGTTTTTGTGATTTCCACCTTTTTGGTGTAATCGCGATCTCAGTTCCGCTATTGTTTTGGACGTCATTTATCATGATCAGTAAGGACGGGACAGCGATAATGGTATGCGATATTTATAACAGATTTTGCTACGATGTAAACCGACTTTACATTTTGACAGTTTTTCACATGAATAGGACTTTTTTGAGTATGGTTTTGTTATGGTAAATTAAAATGCAGCAGCACCGTAGTTTTGAGGGTTCCGTACCCAAAAGGTAAAAACGAGACCCTATTACTGAGTCTTCGCTGTCTGTATGTCCGTCTGTCACCAGGCTGTATCTCATGAACCGTAATAGCTAGACAGTTGAAATTTTCACAGAAGATGTATTTCTGTAGCCGCAATATAAACAAAATAAAACAAATATTTAAGCGGAGCTCCCATACAACAAACGTGACTGAGTTTGTTACCATGATGTATTATGACTACTTTTGCACCATTTAGTGAGACTGAATCTTGACGTGCAATATTTTTTTCTTTGAAATACTTCTAAAAACGCTTTGCAAAAGCCGGCCCTGTTTTAAACAATTAAAGTGTACTAACTTCAAAAACTGCAAATACCAATCAGCACTCGTATTTAAAAGTAATGTTTAAGTTTAAACTTTCACTGCTCAGTGGTATTTAGAGCAGATACCTTTTGTCGACCACCGAGCCCCGAAGCCTGCAGTTGACGACAACACAACGAAAAAAAACCGTAAATTTTATGAATATATACGTATAACACGCGAACGGTACACTCGTAGGGGTGCCACTGCTAACTTTCCTGGGTTATGCAATGCATCCTTTGCGTCCCCGAGTAATTCTATATTTAAACCGAATTCAGAAAAGGCGGCGTTTCTCAATTTTTTGGTAGACAGTATGTCTTAAGAATTTGAACTAGTGGGGTTTTTCCGGTCAGGGCACTTTGTATGACTGTGGAAGCTACCCAAACAATGGCGCATTTGACGGTTTGCCCTCTGTGTCCTGTTAGCTGCTCTGCAGCCGACCTCAACAGCGCCACCGACAAGGCAGTAGAGGTCGCCGAGTGCCGGGCCAAGACTTTGTAGGGCATTTGACGCAGTTGACACGAAGAAGAAGATTTGAACACGTTAACTGCAACTTCTAAGGACTTGCCGGACTTGTTGCAAGTCCGTGGGACTTGTAGCATTTCATTCTTCTGACTATACCTACGTTTGAGAAAATTGCTGTCATTGGAAACTAGTGGATAATTAAATTCTGCAAGCAATTGCAGAACTTATTTCGCAGTTGGCTCTATGCTTTACTTGACCAGTCGCGGCTAAAGCCCCCCAGCAAATGATTTAGTAAACTATGATCATAATTTTATAAAATAAATATAGATCGTTTTCGCAACGGGTCCGGTTTTAAGAGTTCCGTACCTAAAGGGTGAAACCAGGACCCTACTACTAAGATTCCGCTGTCTGTCCGTCTGTCTGACCAGACTGTAACTACCTATCTCATGAACCGTAATAGCTAGGAACAGTTAAAAATTTTACAGATATACTATTTCTGTATAGATTTTAGTAAGATTCCGCTGTCCGTCCGTCTGTATGCCAAAAGACTGTATCTCAAAAACCGTGATGGCTTGGACAGTTGAACATTTCTCTGGTGATGTATTTCTGTTGCCGCTATAATAACTAATTAACAAACAGAAACAGAATAAAATAAAACTTAATGCCCCCATACCAGTAACGTGATTTATGTCACTAGATGGCGCCAGTGGTAAAACATCCTCAAAAAAATTGCCTTTAATTTTCACCCACAACTTCTTTGTCAACCCTAAAAAACATGAAAAAATATCCAGTTACGTTAAATACCAGTTCATTATTTTTATAGTTGTGAATAAATTACTCGTGCACCCAAAATCCCATAGCAGGTGGTGCAGCGATCACCTGTCGATATATCGCCGATAGTTTCTGTTTTTACAGCTAGAATTAAAATGGAAACACTTTCGTACTTCAATTTAATGTTCCGTGATGCGGTGCAGGTGGTATCCGATGTTTAGTGTCTTGGCTAATTGCTGGACTGTGGTTATTTACGATATTACTGTATTATTTCCTTGTAAATGTGGTTAGGAAGAGGTGTAGAAAAAATCTCAACATATCTACGTCGTAGTTAATTGATAAAATAGACAAATGTAGAATTTGATCAATTTTGTTGTGGAAAATGTTGTTTTTAGATACTTTTTTTTATCCAAATTTACAAACAGGAGTCACATTGTTATTACAAGCTATTGCATAGCTTTTATCGCGGGCTTTGAGCTTTGAATGAAGAAATTACGTAACGAAAAAAACCTAACACCCCCCACTCCGCCTACCTTGGCAACGTGGTACAAAAAAATAAATAATTATAATTGCATAAGTTGATAAAACAATGCTATGCAATAGCTTTACCGCGGCAGTCCCAAAGTGCCACACGTTTTTTTTTCTTTTTAATATTTAGGTACATTTTCCTTACAAAATATTACAAAAAATAAAACCGATGTTTTCCTTCACCGTAAGAGCGATGTTAATAGCGCACATCATTTTTTCACGAAGTCCTCGCTAATATTCACTTTCAAATAAAATTCCATTTAAACTCGTGGTAGAGATAATACCCACCATAGCAACAAACATTTAACGAAAAAAAAAAGACATAAGTAGGTAATTATCTAAATCGTAAAGATAAGTGATAACAAGTACGAGTGGATTAGCCTTTGGAGATCGATAGATATTAAGGAGTTCTTGGAAAATGTATTAAATAAGGCCGAAACTCATAATTAGGTATATACTTTGATACTTGGATAGTTTATCTCTCAAGGTTATTTGATAGGGACTGTGGAAAAGTGCAGTTTTGTGGAAAGTTTTATTCGGGCTTTTTATCTAGGTAATTAAGCCTATTTTTATCGACATATCTTGAAACGCCTCGAGTGGTTTCTTCCTGCGTATTTTTTAGTTTTAGGCAGGCCATGCAGTTTAATATTTATTATTTACTAGCTGACCCGCCGAACTTCGTTCCGCATTAGAGGCATAAAAAAAAAGTGTCCTCCTCGTTCTAAGCAACCTCCCCACCAATTTTCGGTTCAGCCGTTCTTGAGTTATAAATATTGTAACTAACACGACTTTCTTTCCAGTGAGAATATCGGGACAAAAAGTAGCCTATGTGTGTATAGGGACATAATAGTAGTGTGTGTCTGTTTCATAATCAAGTCACACGAGTGTTTTAATGCCAATTATTAACAGCTATAAATAAAAATAATAAGCCCGTTAATTTGTCCCACTGCAGGGCAAGGGCCTCCTCTTAGAGGGGTTAGGCAGTAAGACGCCACAAGAGCCTACTCCGTATTGGCGAATGACCCATGCCTTCAGCCCTAGAATATGTCGGTTTCCTCACGATGTTTTCCTTCACCGTAAAAGTGATGTTATTAGCGCACATAACTTTTTTTTAAAGAAATATACATTGGTGCGCGATCGGATGGATTCTTGGATTCGAAACCACGACTCTCGGAATAAAAAACGGGGTATCTACCACTAGACCAACACCGCTTAACAGTTATATATATCTATATATATAAAAGAAAGTCGTGTTAGTTACTCCACTTATAACTCAAGAACGGCTGAACCGATTTAGCTGAAAATTGGCAGGGAGGTAGTTTAGAGCCAGGAGAAGGACATAGGATACTTTTTATCCCGTTCGATTAAAAAAAATGCTAATTTATTGCCTTTAAGGCGGAACAAAGTTCGCCGGGTCAGCTAGTACTAAGTAAATTAAGTAAACATAACAATTGTTTTTAAGCCAGTCCATATATCTAAAACTACCTGTACATAGCGTGATTATAACATATTAAGCAGGTAATGTGCTGTATAAAATAAACGTGCGAAAAAGTGACTTACTTCCAATTTATTATAATATTTCTTGAAATTGAAGTTAAAATTGTCTTTAAAAACTGGATCTGGTAGAATTGTGTTGCTTTACTTTCATGTATAGCGCTGGTAACTTATAATCTGCGTGCTGGTAATCTGCTACATAGACATAACTAATTTTATAGCATTGCCTGGAATTGTATTAATGTTCCTTAATTAAGCTTTGTAATTTGCCGTGTAGTCCCGGCATAGAATAGGGTTACCCCATCTCTTCCCGTGGGTATCGTAAAAGGCGAAGGGATCTGAGGGAGATTAGCAAATCTTAAGTTCTCTCCACGCGGTGGCGGATAAAACTGCTTGATCCCTAATAGGGGTTGGTGTCAGGCAGGGGCGGCCGGGAATAAAAATATTGCCAAATGTCAGTTTGAACAGTCAAATAACACAGACAGGTTGGATAGGTACTCGTTTTTTGTCTTATTATTTAGCTGCTACGTCTTAGACCTAGCATCTGAAATTATAATTTTAAAAAGAATAAATCATCGTTTCTTAACAAATTATTATAAATTACAATTGTTATTGAATTACTCTAAACATGTCAAATACGTTAAGAAACTCAATATATCTCCAACACAAATCAGGTAGAAATAAGGGGTCATATAAAAAAACCCTAAGGCACAAGAACCCTAAAATTCGCGCCAACGTTTTATCTCACCCAAACATTTTTAAGGCGCCAAAACACCGTCGTTCTCAGAAAGGCAATGCATGAAAAAAAAGCCAGAACTCAAAAACTGTTCACAGTAAAGTTACGAGTTGGCAACGGGCGACATGAGGCGGCAGCGAACGTGTCGCGGCGACACTACTGGTTTCTATGTATTTCTATGAAATTCCCTACGCTCGCTCGACGACGTCGCTGACTACGTAGGGAGTTTCATAGAAATACTAGCGACATTACTGGTTTCTATATATTTCTATGAAATTCCCTACGCTCGCTCGACGACGCGTCCGCGTCGCTAGCTTCGTGTCGCTGACTACGTAGGGAGTTTCATAGAAATACTAGCGACACTACTGGTTTCTATGTATTTCTATGAAACTCCCTACGCTCGCTCGTAGGAAGTTTCATAGAAATACATAGAACCCAGTAGTGTCGCCGCGACATGGCATCCGCTGCCGCCTCATGTCGCCCGTTGCCAACTCGTACCTTAATGCCTCACAAACGTGCCGCCTGCAACATTTTAATGATTTAACGAAATCGGGTTGTGTGCATTCAGAAATACGGGAATGTTAAATGTTAACTCAAATGACTTATACGTAAGTATAATTGTGAGGTAACTGTTGTGTTAATTATTGATCGTAAAATTAACTGTAAGCGGAGACCACATTGAGAGTAAAATGTACTAATTGTGTGTTATGTGTGTGCGTACCAATCGACTTTATTTTATTATACAATTATATTTGTTTTCTGGTGTATGGTATCGTATTCGAATTGATTGAAAACGTTAAAATTTAAAAATGTGCCTGGTTAGGGTGTAGTAAAAAGAAACTTTTTTTTTTCCTAATTTTTTTTATTGGAAATGGGTATTAATATTCATGAAACGCAAAGATATATATATTTTTTTGAAAATTGTAATGTTTTTTTTTTCAAAAAAAACAAAAAAATCGAGTGGTAGTGGTATTCTATTGACCTCCACTTTTTATGATGCCAATCGATTGAGAAGAGCTCCAGGAACAATGTTTCCATAGACAATTTTTTTGTCAAACCTCATCACGTGCGACTACAGGGGCTTTATAGATAGAATTAGTACTGCTGACACTTGGAAAAATTTTTTACTTGAACTTCGCAAAAAATATACGGATCACCCCGACTTGGATAGGTTAGGTTAAAGTTAGAACATGATTACGCGCAGCGCTTTGGCGAGCGAGTGTGCCGCGGCAGCGGTCGCCAAAGCGCCTAATTCTATCTATAAAGTCCCTGTAGTCGCACGTGATGAGGTTTGACAAAAAAACTGTCTATGGAAACATTGTTCCTGGAGCTCTTCTCAATCGATTGGCATCATAAAAAGTGGGGGTTAGTAGAATACCACTACCATTCAAAAAAAAGTTTTTTTTACTAAGTATTATTTTTTTCGAAAATTCATAAAAAAAATAAAGTTCTTTACGTTTCTCTGTTTTTCTACCATATTCCATAAAAAAAAAAAAAAAAAAAAAAAAAAACAATGTTTTTCTTTGGTACACCCCGACCTTCTGGTGCCAGTTTATGTTTGTAAATATAACGAAAAGTGTACGGAATATATTTAATAATTAAAATGTTTGTGATGAATATTTGATGAATTATTTGAAAAGAATGTTTAACGGATTTATCGTGCATTAAGGTTGCCTGGAAGAAGTCAGCGATCAGACCGCCCATTTGTGCAACTTACATTTTAAGCTTTGTCTTGTCTCTATGTATTTCTGTTTTATTTTCTTCTCTTATGTTGTACAAATAAAGTTATATATAATCTTTCTACCGTTTATAAATAAATGCAAATTGATTTTGCCTTGATTTTTACGTTTAATTGAAAATAAAAAACACTTAATTCGTCTATATTTTACACATCTCTTCCCCAAAACGTACCTGGGGCCACCGTGTAATTAATTGTTCCACCACATTAGATTAATACCTCAAAAGCGTTCAATTCAAACCTGCCACACAACATATAAAGAGAATCGAATCAAGTAAACGAGTTAATCGATAAAAACTAGAGATGGGCCGACTATGACTTTTGCCGACTAGCAGACTAGCCGACTAGTCGGCAATGGAAATCGCCATAATTCGTAGATAAATATCTCCCAAATTACCAATCGGCAATTGTTGGTAATTTTGTAAGAATTCTTACTTCGAAAACTGTGGCAAAACCTTGCCAAACTTCCAAAAAGTGGTGGAACCGTTTTCGAAAAAAACTGGAATAGAGCTGAAGCACGGTTGAAACACTTTAGGGGCTCTAGTTTTACTGACTACACACCTTCTAAATGTACTACTAATTTAATAAATTTTGATTTTATTGCCTAATTTTTAGTTGACAGTCGGCAAATTTTGCCGACTAGTCGGCTTTCACTAACAAAAACATCACTCAAGCGCATTCCGATTCGAATTACGATTTCGTTCCGAAAACTTGTCGATTTATCATTATCAGAAAATGATGGACGGAGTATTTTGAGTAATTGTTGTCGGGAACACCACCTCTGAACCTGCATCATTTATTCCTTGCCTCGGGTTTCCGTGGTGCCTTAATGTCATCATTACAGACTGACAGCATCGCATGACTTCTCAATAATTACGTGTGAGAATCAGGTTTTGATTTTGCGAACGCCGAAAAACTGAAGGTAGTGTTATTAAGTTAATGTTTTTAGGATATGCGTGTGGAAATTGATGAGGTTCTGGGGATCTTTTTCTCTTTTTGAAGTTAATTTTAACACGTTCAATTGCAATCGACTACGTGTAGGTAAGTAGTTGTTGATTTTTAGGGTTCCGTGCCTCGAAAGGTAAAAGCAGAAACTCTTATTATGATCACTTTCTTGTCCATCTGTCCGTCTCTGTGTCCCCACCGATTTTCTCGGGAATGGGTGGATCTAGCAAGTTGTTTTATTTTTCATAGATTGCTTCCAGGGTATATCGTCAACTTCATTGTCACTGCTCATGAGGTGAGGTAAGGTCCGATGCAAGCTTATCTCATGTGTAGCTGCACCCGCGTAAGTCCCGATCCCACAAGAATATCGGGATCAAAAGTATCCTATGTTACTTCTGGATAATGTACCTTTCTATTGGTGAAATAATTATTGAAATCGGTCCAGTGGTTTCTGAGAATACCCCCAATTTACAAACATGTTACCAACGTTACCTCTTTATAATATTAGTACAAAAAGTAACGTAACAATTATGTATGAATATTTCAAAATTTCTTTCACCAATAGAAAGCTACATTATCGAGGAGTAACATAGGTGCCGATATTCCCACGGGATCCAGAACTAAACTACATAGGAGACTATGAAGTTCTGGTAGTAGGGACTGCAAAAACTGGGCATAGGGAGGTCCTTAAAACTATTCTTGATAAGACGGTACCTACGGTCTCTTTCCGTGTGAATATTTTTCACCGTGTCAAAGTCGTCGCTGCATACATGGAACAAAAGAAACGGTATTACATTCGCGTGCCTTTCCGTTCCAATATTGGAACAATGTGGTGATTAGCGACCCCTGTTGCAAGCACAACTCCCCCTGTTTTAAAGATAGAATTACTTTTTTTTTCGTAACTTCGCAAATGGCGAACGGAGCGGTGTGGTGGTATCTCAAATCATATAATTGCTTCAATTTTGGGGTTTAAAAGTTTCATATCGGTATCTGTATTTAAAATTATTTGTAAGTTATGTTGTAATTTGATTACTGTGGCTTTTATCTTACAAGTTAGAGACGTAAACTTATTGAGGGGTGCATTTTCAAAGTTACCAACAGATGGCACTACTTGTCTCTATAACACAAATGCGTGTATTTATTTATTGGAGAATATCAACGTATAACTTTAACCATTAAAATTTGGCATACAAAGGCATCTGCTAAGAAATGTTTTGAAAAATATGCGTAGAAAGGGTTGTGTGGAAGATATTGCTTTTAGAGATAAGGTGGCAGATTGTAGCTTTCTTAATATTCGCAGTAAGTTTTTGTTTATGTATGTGTTCTGTAAATTTTAGTACAATAAAGTGTATAAGAGGAAAGATTTGTATATTTGTGTGTGTGTGTGTGTCTGTATGTTTGTAATGAATAAACTCAAAAACTACTAGACCGATTTTAAAATTTCTTTCACTATTAGAAAGCTAGATTCACCCTGAGTAACACAGGCATAAAGATAGGAACATAAAGATAAACACTTTAAATATTACACGGAAAATACATACATACATGTTACCAACGTTGCCTCTTTATAATATTAGTAAAGATGAAACTTTCGCGTTGAGAAAATTAGTTGGATAACTAAATACTAAAACTATCTGACTCTATGTTTATTATAAATAAATAAAATAAAATAAAATAAAAAAAATAAAAAAGCCTTTTATTTCTTACAGCAAGTATAAATTTACATGAAAAGGTTAGAATTAGTTTATCTTTAGAATTTGTTAGTAATTTTACTTATTTTATATGTATTAATTTTATTTTTGATATCTATATATGTTTATTTAAATCTATGTTTTTATCATTTTTTAATCTATTGCTTGATCTGCAAGAACCCCTCTGTAGGTGAAGGCCTCCTCCAAAGATAGCCTATGTTTATTACTACTCGTATAATATTATGTTATGTAGATATCTTTGTTTCCCGAGCAACGTACAACCATACACGTACCTACTTACTTACAGTGTAGAAAGTTCATTATTAATTATGGATCTGTTGTGCTGACGCCGAAAACTTGAAGTTTAAATGAAAAACTTTTGACGGGGAAGTTTACGGAAGGCGTGAGTCACCGTGTGAGTGTTCCTTTATAATATTAATTAATGTGTCATAGAATAAATAATGTTCTATTGGAAAATGGAATTGTTAAGTGTCTCTTCGTTGGAAACTTGAGTTTAGAATTAACAAGGGGTTGTTTTCAGAGTTCGCCCCTAGGCGATAAGGCCGCCCATTATGCCACTAGTTCTAAGTATGTAAAACTTGTAATTTATACCAGCAGTGCCAGCGTACTCGTCCGCCTAATTTTTTTGAAAATCTAATATAGCCTATCTATAGCCTTCCTCAATAAATGGACTAGGTA
The DNA here is from genome assembly GCA_958496205.1 of Idaea biselata. Classification (NCBI taxonomy): domain Eukaryota; kingdom Metazoa; phylum Arthropoda; class Insecta; order Lepidoptera; family Geometridae; genus Idaea; species Idaea biselata. The sequence goes on from OY292399.1 coordinate 1,895,737, forward strand.
TCTAACACTGAAATAATTTTTCAAATCGGACCAGCGGTTCCTGAGATTAGCGCGTTCAAACAAACAAACAAAAAGCAAACCAACTCTTCAGCTTTATAATAGTAAAAAAAAATAGATACTCGTACATTTTTTTTTTAATTACAACATTTTGGCCCGTCGAGGAAAAAAGATTAGGTATTCGAAAATTTGTTTTGACCCGAATAGGAAAAAATAATGGTCCGATTGGGAATAAGCCATCGGTAATATGGATTTTTGAAAATTTGTCAAAGTCACTGATCTTCTGTCACCTAAATGAATCCTACTATCGCTTTCCTAAGCAAAAAGGTGACAGACAGACAGAACGAGAGATTCTAAAAGGTCCCCGTTTTTTTCTCCCGACATACTGAACCCTAACCATTCCAGTTTGTATACTAAACAACGAATTTGTCCATCATTTCTGTTATTTATCCTCCTTATCTCCTATCTCTTAAGTTACTAAGCATACGAATAGATAGGTCCACAATTGAGTTGTCCGATATGCGTCGAAGCTCTGACATTGATATGGTAATGCCGAACAATAATTTAACTATCGGTCCCATTCGGTCGACGTTTCCACACTTAAATTCCAAATTACATTCAAATGTTATGTAAAGTTATAGTCTGTAGTGCATTGCTACATAGATATAGTCTGTTTCATAAAAATGAGTCCGCAGACGCTACCCGATAATTAATCGTTTTAGCAGATATAAAGCTCAATAACTAACAATGCGACAAAACTCGATACCTAATGTTTTTTGTTTCACGACACCATGTCATATATAATTCGGACCGCTTAACGCTATGTGTTCTGTGCTTTAGAGCTTGTTTAGAACTTCAAGTGTTATAGTAGTAGCGTGCTATATTATGAAAGCAATTATAATATAATGTTATAGGCAGGCCAGTACTTGTGGAATTTACTTAAAAGCATCTCTAATAAACTTTGGCATCATAGATAACTGCGTTAGTTTCAAAATGTATTACTTTCAGCATTGTTTCAATGCCCAACGTTTCGAGACCTTTACAGGTCCCTTTTTCAGAATTTTGGATCTTTCTTCTTGGTTTTGCAAACTCTAGTGCTAATCTGGATCACTGTTGTTGTAGCGCCTTTTAAGCAGCGTTAAAGAACTTAAAAAACAATAAACAACCGCGAGGCTTCTTTTACGAAATGGTCTCTCAATAATATACCTAGTTCTCGGTATAGAGTCGCGTCGGAAGTACGTGAGGTTTCAAAACAAATCGACTGTTATACCATACCTATTTGATTGTCAATGCAAAGGTCGGTCGTTGACTGTCTGCATTCTTGTCGAGTGCCGACCGATGTCAAGGTAATGCATTCGACTAATTCAAAGATTAGGAGTAGAGATGGGCCGACTAGTCGGCAGTTTTACCGACTAGTCGGTAGGTGCCGACTAACAATAAAATTATGCAATAAAACCTATATTTATTGAATTAGTAGTACAGTTAGAAGATGGGTAGTCAAAAAAACGTAAACAAAACACGTCATAACCTGCATACATCATTTAAAAATCATACATCTAAAATGTCATAACTAGGCCTCAGCTCCATTATTTTTTTTATCCAATTTTCATTTTTATTTCAACCATTTTTTGGAAGTTTCGCTACAGCTTTTGAAGTGCAAATTTATCCAAAAATACCAACAATCGCTGAGTGATCATGATTAACCCAGATATCTCAAAATTATAATGATATGCATTGCCGACTAGTCGGCTAGTCTGCTAGTCGGCAGAACCCCTAGTCGGCCCATCTCTAATTAGGAGATGTCCTTTAAAATTAATCGTAGTACTGAGAATTGCGAAGTTTTTACGACACTGGATTTTGTATTTTAATGCCTGTTGCCACAGTATAAAACCGCTTACAAGTGTGCTGAAGACACTGAATTTAGGAGACTGATAATGTAGTAGTACCAATTGTTAATTTGGGCAGTTAGTTGGAGGATGTCTGAAAGGTAAAGTCGAAATAGTCAATGATCTTTAATAGCCTTATTAATAAACGGGGAGTAAGGTCGAAATTGTGAGAACATTCTTTGTCTTTTTCCGTGACAAGAACAAAAAGTAGCAAAATTACACCGACCTTATTCCACGTTTATTAATAAGGCTATAAGAAAATACCGTCCAGACATGACAACATTGTTTCTTTGCTTCTCCTATTTAAATAAATACGAAACTGCTACGTAGAAATTTACTTTGCATTTAACTTCTCTAGACTATAAAGAGATTCTTGCTTTTCTTAAGTAAATCCTTCTGTATAAGATTGTAAAGACTGCAAAATTCTGAACACTGATGAACTTTAAACTCGCAGGAATTGTGTTTATAGTTTTATAGTATCACTTTACGGGTCTTAATCGCATATTTTTACTGTTTATTTTGTTTCCACGACGTTTTGATTATTTTTATGGTTAACTAGCTGCGGTTTCATTCGCGTAAGCCCTGATCCCGTGGGAATATCGGGATAAAAAGTGGCCTATGTGTTATTCTAGATCTCCAACTATCTATATTCCAAGTTTCATCGCAATCGGTTCGGTAGTTATTGCGTGAAAGAGTTTGTTACTCTTTCACGGATTTTTTTCTTTCTTTCATGGATGTTTTAATTGCGTTAGGCTTGCATCTTACTTCATCTCAATTTAAGGGAAGCGATGATGAGGTCGACAATGTATCATGGTAGATAAATAGATATATTTATTTGCACAACATTATACAAAGGAAACATAATGAACACTTATACAAAATAGAAATACTAAAAAAAAGCTTAAAATTAAGTTACCAATTAGCCGGCCTTATCGCTGAGAGCGATTACTTTCAGGCAACCTTTAGATGGAGTAGAAATGTAACAGCTTGCTTAGAAGAAACCTATTTACTCTAGTCTTGAAGACTCCAGGATTGGTTAAGGGGCGTTCATTATTATCGACTGATTCGAAACTTAAAGAAAAAATCCACAATCAAGACTTGGAAAAGCTATACTTATAATCTGAATTTTGGAAGCTGTTTTCAAACAATTTGGGCGTTATCATGTATCTGCAGGGTGTTATCATGTATCTACAGGGGTCACATTTTAAAGTTGTATCACTAAAAGAAAATGCTGTTTTGTAAAAAAAAGGCAATTAATGTTTAGATTGTAGTGGTCCAAACTAAATAAAAGGGCACCTTAAGGCCAATGACCTCAAACTCTAAAAAACAGCTGATTTTCATGCAAATTTTAAACTCAAAATTTTCGAAAACTACTTCGAATTTCTAAAACTTGTAGAACAAAAGTTGTTCGCCTAGACATCTAGAACAACCCCCTTTCGGCTTAATACCCCCTCCTCGGAGCACCCTATTTAATGATTAAAGTTTGCTACTTCTTACACTGAATAGTCAAGTATCGAAATCCGAGTGATTACTTTAACTAAGCAATGCCGTGTCACGCTCTTATTAGTGATTTTTAACGTCAACGAAAATGTGAAACACACTTTACTTAAAAAAAAACTTTTTGAAAAATTTACCTAATTAGGTACTTTGCTGACTGAACCATCAAAAGAAGAATACCAAAATCAAGTAATCCAATCAAAACAGTCTATAGTTACTTACTTAAAATTCAATAAAACAACAGCAAGAGAAGTAACAACCTATCGGTAACTTGTATTAATCCCGAACTTTCATAACAACCCCACGGTTACTAGGAAACCAGATGAGTATTAGATACAAAACAAAACACAGAGACTGTGAATGGAGACAAAGCAATGCGGTGTTGTTCCCGTAACGAAGCCCTGATTAACTTGGCTCAACAACAATTCCATTAAAGCAAAGTTTACTCAAAGCAGACACAACAGTGTCAAGTTAACCACTTTAACCAGCTCGCCAGTTACTGCAACGGATCAATTGTCAACGCGTTACACAATAGGAAGTCCTGAGTGGCTGCGGGCCCGGATTTAGACTGGTAACAGTCGGGACAGATTTAGATGTGTCCCCGGTACAAAAAGTATGTAAGAACGGGCGCGCCTAAACGACTTATCTGGTTGCTAGTTACACCGAATACGTTTTAATGTTAGAGAGAATGATCTCGAGAGAAATATCTCTAAATAGAGGTTCGGTTTGCTTCCGTGGGGTTTGGTCCTTGGTTGTGTCTAACGTGACCCTTTGATGGCGCCAAGGTTTGACACCATACCGACTTATGTAGCTGTGTCCATGAGGAATAGACTTTAAAAGACGGATCCTTACTAATTTAAGTGAGCGTGCTGCATTGTAGACCGTATCGTCTCTGGTGAATGGTTATTATGGTGTTAATACTCAACTTAAATTTTTTTATAAAAAATAATTAAATTAAACAAATTGTTCGGTTTTAGTAGCGTCGTGTTGCAAAATAAGTTTAATTTCAATGTAACTTCGCGAAACGTGAAGAAAAATCTAAAAAATATTTATGCACTATAATTATTGTCGTCGTCGTCGTCGTATAATAATAAAAATTCATGCAACGTCGAAGTAAGACAAACTTTGATCTCATAAAGTCCATTGATCATGAAAGAATGACTACTTTATCAAAATGCTGACTTTAAAATCTCCTATTATCAAAACGAGAGACAAAACGCGCGAACAATTCCATATAAAATTGTGAGAGAAACGCTACAAGAATTCCATCAAAATTACGCAACAGTGTAAACGATGGTGCGGATAAATAGCTGGATATTTCTGGACAAGCGACACCCTACACTGTTACAGTAATAGACACCTACAATGTCGATGAGGACACTTGACTTATATGGTGAGGAAAACTTATGTCACACTACGTAACACGAACTGGTGATGGATGACATAAGTCATTTCGAAAATATCAGTTTCGAGGAAATGGATGCCGTTTACGTTGCATCTGATTTTAGGACTGGTTTCTTTTGGATTATTATTGTGAGTAAGTAGTATCTAAGCCTCAGAAATAACAAATCTTTCTTCCGATGAATAAAGATTTGTTCTTAGGTACCTACTTATAATAATTATTACTTTAAAAGCTTTTGCGAAACTTTCCTTAATTAAAAACAATTTTAAAACAATTTTTCCTTCTCAATTATTAATTTCCTTTCGATGAAATCATTTCAGTTGCATATACATTAAAAAATAAATAAAAAGAATACCACAAAACTAATATAAAACTTAATTAAAATGAAATACAATAAAAACAAACAACAAAAACGATTATAACAATATTATAATAAGTATGTTTGTGTTTGTTGCTCTTTAGCGTAAAAACCGTTGAACTGATTGCGATGAAACTCAGCATATAAATAGGTAGTTAGATTGTATCCCGATATCCCGCGGGATTGAGACTAAAGTGGGTGAAACGGCAGGGCGTTGCTAGTAGTACAGTACACTACGACACACGCTAACTCCTAATTCCTACCTACCCAACTACATAACTAAACTTTTATTTCTTACGTATATACGTACCTATATATCTTATGTACCTATTTAAAAGTGTTTTTGTGTCCTTTGTGAAGCAATAAATGAGTTATCTATGTCTATTAATAGTTCCTCCTCAAAATATTTCTCTTAACAGTAGCTACAAATTGCATCGTCTCGCTTCACGTCCTCAAAATGCACACACGCATTGTGTTTCATCATCTAAATAAGTACAATAAGATACGGACTTATGCCCCCTTACTTATAAACAGCTGCATAAACTATGTATCGTTTGTCTTTTACTGTGACATGAATTTCAAAGTTAACAGGGAGAGACAAACGTTACATAAACTTAGTCATCTACACTAATATTATAAAGAGGAAAGATTTCTATTTTTGTGTGTCGTATGTTTGAAAAACTACTGCACCGATTTCAAAAATTCTACTACTTTTAATCCCGATATTTCCACGGGGTCGGGACTTATGCGGGTAAATCCGCGGGACGCAGCTAGTTATTTATAAGTATGGGGATGGTGAGTTGGTGACTAACTAAATGCACCACTTGTGATGTAAGCAGATATCAAATGTGGGTGTGGTTATCAAACACCGACATTTTTGACAGATCCCAGATTAGATTCGAGATACAGATACTCTATCAATCTCGACTAATCAAACAAAATGGTGTTTGATTAGTTGAGATTGATAGACTGAAATTCAATCGTAAAGGATTAAACTAAATTTAAAAAAACCACAGCGCAATCTAGCCCCAAATTAAGCATTCTTGTACCATGTATATTCGTTGTCTAGTAACTACGAATATCCTACAATTTTTGAAAGTTTTTTTTTTCTGGATCTGTGACGTGATACCTACCTAATTTTTTTAACCGATTTCAAAAAAATTAGGACGTTTTATTATCCAATACGGAAGGTTGCGAGTTTGATTTCCGCCGGAGACAAGTATTTAAGCTGAACATAAATGTTTGTTTCTGGTTCTGAATGTTTTATATGTGTGTATCAAATGTTTGTATTTACAACAAAAAAGCGTTATATTTGCTTAGTTTGGGGCTAGATTGAGTTGTGTGCATCGTTCTGTAATATTTATTTATTTCTATTACTTGGAGAAAATATCAAGATATACGTATTGATACCTTACTTAAAACATAAAATGATAATAAATAAGTCTATAGTTAATAAAATAAAATAAATAAATATTGCATGACGTTCCACACAGCGCAATCTAGCCCCAAACTAAGCACTAGGCTTGTACTGTGGGTACTAAACAACGAATACACTACTTAATATTCTTTGATTTGCAAATACCTACATACATATTGACAGTTGTGCCTTTTTTGTGATATTTTCGACAAATATACTTATTATTATTATGAGCCTGAGTAAATAAAAAACCCTTCTCTAGATTAGAACAATATATTAACTATTTATTACAAACAATACGATGCGAATCATCTACTAATAACATACAGTACAGTACATAAATAACAAACGTAAAACATACAAACATACGTAACTATAAACACTAGGATAGCGTGCTCACGCGCCGATGAGCGCCGACTAATAAAATACCCGGCCTTTTATGGATCTTCATTACCGCGCAGACGGTTTTTTGTAAGAAAATGGCGTGCGCTGCTTTTTCCCACCACGCGCAAGTTGTTAAATAAATAATAGTAGGGACTTACAACTTAAAAGTACATATACTTATTATCTTATTATTAATAATTAGAGATGGGCCGACTAGGGGTTCCGCCGACTAGCCGACTAGTCGGTTCCAAAATTGCCGACTAGTCGGCATAATTCCGAGATATTTGGGTTAATCAAGAACACTCGGCGATTGTTAGTATTTTTGGATAAATTTGCACTTCGAGTGCTGTAGCGAAACTTCCGAAAAATGGTTAAAATAAAAATAAAATTTAGAAAAAAAAATTTAATGGAGCTGAGGCATAGTTATGTCATTTAAGATGTATGATGTTTAGATGATGTATGAAGGCTATGGCCTGTTTTGTTTACGTTTTTCTGACTACCCACCTTCAAACTGTACTACTAATTTAATAAATATTGGTTTTATTGCATAATTGTTGGTTGACTAGACTAGTCGGCACCTGGCGACTAGTCGGCTTTCCCGACTAGTCGGCCCATCTCTATTAATAATATTATAATTGTTTTTCTTATTTCGCGTGCTCCAGTGGTCAATACCCTTACCATTAGTTGATACGTAAATATACATGATAACGTTAACAGTTTCATCTTTTGCACAGCACGCTCGTTCCGCCTGTTCACTGCTGTATCTGCGAATTCGATATTTTGCGTCGCGGGCGTAATACAAATACATCTATTTATCCAAAAATAAAATATCAAGTTCTTGGAATCGGTGTGCGAGGACACTCTAGGACTAGCGCGTGTCGCGAGCCCCTGCCAGAACAGTAACGTTAACAGTTTAGCATGCTCAAACAATTAACGTTGCAGTGTTTACTTATCAACTTACGGTAGAAATAGGAGAAGCAGTAAGCAACACATAAATTCGAAACTCATTACAATCGTAAAGTTGAAATTAGCTTTTAAAATTACAAAACTGTAAAGTTTCATAGGTGAAAGTACTCGGTATGTATCCATTATTCTTGTATAGTCCGTTTGACCATTACTACACCCGATGACGATAATACTTTATGAAGCGAAACCTGTGCTTAGAAGTTTATGATCCCTAAATAATTTTATCATTAAGTTACACAGTTCTTTTATAGATAACAAAGTACCTATTCATTAGGGGATTCAACCTCGGTTGTTTATTAATTATTTAGTACTAGCTGCGACCCGCGGTTTCAGTTTTTGCGTTAATTTATAACAAACATACAGACAAACACACCCACACACAAAAATACAAATCTCTCCTCTTTATATTATTGGTATAGATATGAAAAAATAAAACGTAGGGGCATGGTCATGGCAGATATAGATTTTTTGGCATAAACATATTTGCTCTAATGTCTTTACCCAGGGAGGTGACAGTCGACTACGTTTGTATGGAGAAAGAGTAGGTAGACTTTCCTCTAAGATAATGAAAGCAAATTTACAATGTATTCGTTAATTTCAAACAAATATGCGAGTAGTAAGGAGTACACCGGCCTCACTAAGCGCAGTTGCATTACAAAGCCTACAAAACACAATGGTCATTAAAACATGAGGAATCGTAAAAATCCATATAAATATCGGAATGCTGGCGCTCGACTCTCGTATGAAACGAAAGAAAATAAATATCGAAACCAGCCAAATGGGAGTCGGACTTCCGTACAAAGGGTTCCGAACCATTGTCACAATTGGGTACGGAACCCTAAATAGAATCCGTAATCCGTGGCCGCAACGGTATTTATATTACTAGCGCTAATGGCTACTAGATGGCGCCAGTGGTCATAATAAATCGCGCTAACGTTGCGTTTAAAACTTAATAGGTATGAGGGTTTTTTGTTTACTACGAAACCCTTAGAATCACGTTTGTTGGTTAGGAGCCCCACTTAAATATTAACTGTTTTCTTTTAGTATTTCTTATGATAGCTGGCAACAGAAATACAGGCCCCGGCAAATAAGTTCAGGGAAGTAAGTTGTAAGGGGAAAGTTCGCGCAATAGATTTTACATGCGACTTCTACGAAAAATCGACTTCTGCGCATTGGCCATTTTTTTCAACTAATTTGCCGGCCACTATACCTACATCATATGTGAAAATTTGAATTGCCTAGCTATTACAGTTCTCGAGCTACAGTCTTGTGACACACAGGCGGACAGCTGAGTCTTAGTAGTAGGGTCCCGTTTTTACCCTTTGGGTACGGAACCCTAAAAACGATACAAAATAACTAGAGGCTTACTCGTTCGTAGGTACACTACATCAATTACTTACAATACTGGGAAATGCACGGTCGAGAAACTTTTTTTTTGAATATCATGTGTTTATAAACGCTGTTAGTAGATAAAAGGAGAGAGTTTTATAATAATTGTTTATTAAACGCAATTTTGAGTAAACGATATCCCAATATTTCTTACTTAATATTTTTTTAATTGAACTTTTTCCCCTAGGTATGTGAACTTTACACATGGATTTTGAATGTTTTCAAAATCCATCAATCAATCAATTACTTACTGTTGTAAATGACATGATTATTCCAATTTACGATTAAGTAGGTATTATTAAATTAAGCAACTAGGCTTGTACTATGGGTCCTACTAGACAACAAATACACTATTTCACTTATATCTGTCTCCTTCTACGAGGCCAAAGGTCTGAAAATACAGCAGCAGCTATGCAGCTATATTTTTAGTTACGTGCGGTATCCATAGGAAATTAGTGATTTCGCTAGACTATGACATTGACCTCTCGATCTATTTGCCCGATGACTTGTGAATTATCTCAGGGCTACCACGTATTGGATTGCCACAGTAGGTAAGCATTAGCGTTGAAATCAGACGTATTTAGGACCTAAGGCCATCGAGAATCTAATCCTACAGAGAAAAGGCTTCATACAAGCCCGCGGCGTTGGTACTCCACTACATGCGGCAGCTATGTGTGCGTTGCGTGGCTTCTCACCACTTAGCCGCTCGGGTTTGCCGAGGCCGCCCGAAGAGCCTCTCGGCTCGCGTACGTGAACCCGTCGGTACACTGTCGGTGAGAAAGGTCACGCACACATAGCTGCGTATGTAGTGGACTTCCTATGCCGCGGGCTTGTATGAAGATTTTGCTCTGTAGGATTAGATATTCGGTGCTAAAGCTTAGTGCACTGTAGGCTGATTAAATAGGTAAGTATAGCAATGAACATCTATAAGTACATATACAATTCAAAGACCAAAAAAAAGTTTGACTGACTGACTGAATTACTGAACTTTTTGTATCAACGCAAAGCCCAACCCGCTGGTCTTGGGACTTCAAATTTGGAGTTCTTTGTGGTGTGTAGGTAACCGCTAAGAAAAGGTTTTAGGAAAATCCCACGGGATTGGGATTTTATTGGGATTTACGCGGGTGAAACTACGGGACTCTGCTAGTAATATGATTACCTACTACTTACGGAATAAAAATGAAGCATAATTTACCAAAAATATACGAGCGTTTTGTGTAAAAATCTTATAAAACCAACGCAATGAACTCAAATTATCTTTTTAGTAACATTCTTGTTTCGCGAATTTTCGAGCAAAAAGTATGTAATTAATAGCCTAAACCTCCTTGTGTCAACCTTAGGAGATAACGGGCTAACTAAAAGTCATTGCGGGCGGTCGAGATTCGAGGAGGAAAAAACTGGTCAAGTTGGTATCGGAGTCGGGCATAGATGGTTCTGTACATGTATTTTTTTAAGAGGATAGTCTCCATACAAACGTAGTTTACATTTTCTTCCCTGGATAAAGACATTTGAGCAAATATGTTTATGCCATAAAACCTATATCTGCCATGCATGACTCATGACAATGCATCTACCTTTTTATTTTTTTTATTTTCTAATTAAAATAATAATAAAAATTAAAAAAAAAAACGTAGATGCATAATCATGACAGATATAAGTTTTATCGCATAAACATATTTTCTTTAATGTCTTTATCCAGGGAGGAAAATTTAAACTACGCTTGTATGGAGAAAGAGAATGGAGACTATCCTCTTAATTCCTGCTTTATTTATCGTTCTTCATTATTCATATTCATTAATTTATTCATAAAACCAAAATCAGCATACTTTGGTATACACCAGCGTTTAAACACGCCTGATGTTCTAGATGGCCCTGGATACCAGCCCCCCTTATTTTGTAACTTTGTTGCTAACAAATCTCGATTGAAACAATTGAAATTGTTAATTAGCTACACGTCAATTTCACGCCGCTGGTAAACTAGCGCCCGTAACTGTCAAATTGTAACTGTAAACCCAAAAATCAACAATTTCTATTGTTTCAATCGAGATTTGTTAGCAACCAAGTTACGTAATCAGGGGCCTGCTCACTCACTCACAACTTAAAAACTATCAAGAGAATTTAATTAGCAGAAGCCAACTGATTGACGTACGGTACCCTAAAATAGACGATAATTAATTTTATCTCCTTATCAGCCTTAACGTCCTGCTGTGGGAATCTTCCCACAGCAGGACGTCGGAACCTCAAACGGGATGAATGTTATCCATCACGGAAGTCCAACCCGGATTTGGAAACGTCCCTTTTTGTCGCGGAATGGTTAATAGCTATCGTTTTCGTTAGTTATTCGTTAGTTATAGCACCTGCCTCTTTAATTAGGTTGTAAGTCGGACTTTAAGATGGATTTCTCTGTCGCCACCGCCCAATTAAGGCGATTTGGTTTTTGTGTGGGAAAACTTAGTGATTACCGATTGAGTAGTGCTACGCGGGTTGAATTTTAAATGTTGAGTTAAAGGCGTGGGTACGCGTGCCAGTAAGACGGTCAGTCCGTTACTTCGAACTAAATGTCTGAAGTTCGATCATTGAAATTTGTTTTGAACACGAACGAACGGTCGAACAAACGAAAATTACCTATAGGTACTCTGTTTTTTTTTTAATTCAAACTACAGAAGTTTTGATTCTTTGTATTTCACTTTTTTTTTTTCAGGAATATGTATCAAATCAAAAAACGAAGTAGAGCTAAAAGGCCTTACAGCCGAACACAGAAACGTCACTTAAAATTTGGAACGTACTTAAATAATTGAGCAGCTTCTAAATTTAAAAATAGTATGGAAATTTTTGAGTTTGAGAGGTGCTTAGTTGTTTAAGTAGAACTCAAATTTTGAGATGCGTTTCTGTATTCAGCCGTTAGTACGTGCTAGTTACATGCATAGTGTGAAACAGGCATGCCAGTTGGAGTTCGCTCGTGTATCCTTCCTTTAAAGCTTTGCATTGCTCGATTTGCATACGAGTCACTCAGTGACTTACTCGACATTTTATGGCACTGCCTTCTGTCACTGACCTAATGTAAATCAGCATTTAGATGTCAGATCAAAGACACGTTTGTTAAGTGTACTCACATCAAATTTAAATGAAATCGAGTACCTATGTCTACATGTAGTATACATATGCTTATTATACGACGTGTTATAGTCGACCTACGCTACAGAGTTGGAGTTAACATTCATTTCGTATCTCATATTCATCACCAAATTATTATGAGTGCTATGATACTGATTGTGCACATCGAGAGCTTTGATTTTCTATTTTATTTATCATATTCCCGATATTTCCACGGGATCGAGACTAATGCGGGTGGCATTAGTCTCGATCCCGTGGAAATATCGGGATCAACGGCGCAGGCAATTCCCGGCTGATGACGAGTAGGATCGCTAGTGGGAGCGTGGTTTCGCGAGAATGCTCGCGAACCATACAGCGTAGTTTCCGCGAATGCGCGCGCGCTTTTTAATTATAAGAAGTAATATGAGCATTGCACTATGGAGATAAGGTTGAATTTGTAGTGTTAAGTTTTAGATTGACGATTCGACTCTGCGCTAGTATAAAGTGACCCTAAGTGCTCAGGTGTACTGTTTGCAGAACAAATAATTTAATAATATTTTAAAATGCTTCTACCTATAAATACAGTAACATATATCATGCATGAATATCAGCACTAGATTAAATTTTATTAAAACTTCGATTGATGGATAAAATTCCCGAAACGCATAACCAATATCGTAGTAATCTACTATCGGCCACAGACTACGTGAACGGGTTATTGGAAACGACATACAAATTAGTCAACTTCCGAAGTAGCTACTTATCATACACTTCGCTATTACGTAAGGGAAGTGGGTTTCCGTCCGTTTGTCTATCGGTGCCTATAGTGCCCTAGGCGTAGGTCAACATTTTATACAATACGAGCTCTTGTACTGAATTCTTCGTATGACCTAATGCGAAGGTCAAGTGCGGGACATTTATTCAAGTAATCCCGCTAATATGAAAAAAAAACTATTATTGGGTTGTTGATTGGAGACGGGGAATTCGCTGTAAAAGGAATGTAAAGTAAAAGGAATCATAAAGAATAATAATCTTACTTGCGAAAGTAATTCTGTTTGTCGGTTATGCTTTCACGTTTAAACCGCTAAACCGATATTGATTAATTTTGGTATCGACACAGATAGGACTTTTGATCTCGTATATCCCGCAAGATCAGGACTTACGCGGGTGAAACAGCAAGCCTAGCTGCGCTTGGGGTTTCACCCGCGTAAGTCCTGAGCCTTTATAATTCCCTTGGAATGTTATTGATCAACAAAGTTATGGGATGGTATCCCTTACTGGCGATATGTCCAACGGAAATGATACCTTATCTCAAAACAATAAAGATTAGCGCTTGATTTTCCTATTGCCTAGATTCTTTGGATGAAGTGGAAGGCGATTAAAAATAAATCTTCCGTCACAGATTTAAAAGATGTATGTAAGTCAAGTCTACCAATTTGTGCAAAATCTACCGGCCGTCAACCTGTCGCGATAAGTAAGTAAATATTTCGTAATTTTATATTTAATGCCTTAGGCATTAACTAGAAATGTTTTCAAGGAAAGATACTTCTCCAAATATTCCCTTTAGCGCCAAAATGTTCAATTCCTAAATGTTGAATTCCCATAATGTTGAATTCCCAAAATGTTGAATAGTACCTACCAAAAATGGGTAATTTCCCAAAATGTTGAATTCCTAAAATGTAGAAAAACACTTAGAAACATATAAATTCGAGAAATTTGAATTTTCAAATTTGTATTTTTCCTTAAAATTATCTTAAGTGAGTGAATGTTTGGAAGTCTTTGTTCTACGCCTAGATCATCTAACGTAGTATCTAAAAGATCGACTAATGTATTATAGGTAGGTTTAGCCAAAGTGTCCGTTTGTCATTTATACTAACGTGGGCAGATTGTTTGGACAGCCCCGGAGCTATTCCACTGATTATTTGCTCTTCCCTCGTCTTAGGCAAGCGTCAAGAAAGTACCTACTTTCTTTTTGTTTTGCAAACGACTTTAAAGTTATCGCCAAAGCTTTCGAAGTATTAGTGATTTCTTACTTTTTTTTACATGGGATAGGTTAGAATTTAACTTCATTTCATCTGATAAGAAACGACGATGAGGTCGACGGTTACGCTTGTACGACGGTTCTTCCAGGCAAGCATGTTACGCTTGCCTAGATGAACCGTCGTCCTACGCTTGAAGACTCCCAAGTTTGTAGTCACCATATCTTTGTTTTGTTATTGATCTTGATATTTCAATGTACAAAACGCTAAAAATGGGAACTATAATTAATTTCCCGTTTTAAGGTTTTGTAAGTAGGTGATCAAAAAGAAAAGAAAAACCTTAATAATAAAATAACACTTGTTTGTCAGTCTGCTTCAATCGATTTACTAGTGAAAACTACTATTTTAAAATTACAAATCGCGCAACCGTTTCCGAATAAACGAATATAACTATCCCGAGACGATTGTTCTGCAAATACCAGCAGAATAAGCCCCCCTGGTCAAGGTCGAATGATCGGTCGTCCTGAAGGTCACCGTCTCGACTCCCAGAATTTTGTTCCAAGTTCAAAGAGCCCTTGTCGCTGAATCCCTTCGGGTTTTTAAGTACTTACACAGACTGAGACGGATAAAATGAACGTAAACTTTTCAAGTATCACAGTCTGTTGCTTTCTATTGAACTCAGTGAAGTTATGAAGTGAATGAGTTTTAAAATTAGGGGAATAGAGGAAACACATTTTGATATTTTTACAAACGATATATTTCGGTTGTTGTTTAGCAACAAATATTAAAAACAGAATTAAATAAATATTTAAGTGGAGTCATACAACAAACGTGATTTTTAAATTTTATGTTTAGCACTAGATGGTGCCAGTAGGAAAAATAAATCGGGCTAACATTGTGTTCATTTTGCTTGGCGCAGTATTCATTTTGCTTGGCGCATTTAGTGTAAAGATTTTCTTTTTTTCAAGTCACGAGTAAATATAGAACGAGGCTAGAGAATAAAAAACAGACGTGATTTTTAGGGTAAAATCGAGACCTTATTGGTCTCCATTTTACCCCAAAGATCACTAAATCTTGTGATAGTGTAATATAAAACCCTGCGTGCACGACTTCACTCGCACTTGGCTGGGAAATTTTAATACAAGAGTTAGGTGTCACAATAAAAAAAAACGCCTAGTGTGAATTACCACGTTTGACAGCTTCGTTACCTCTAAAACTGTAACCGTTAAATATCTTTGTATAAAATAAACACTTTGACGAATTTACGAAACTTTACTCTGTTAAGTTCACCCCTTATCGATTTTCCTTCTTCATACATACGTGGAAGTCTCTACGTGTTCTCACGTTATAGTTCCACGTCTCGACGTTGAAATGTTTTATATGGCAATAAAAGATGAACTGATCACAATCAATACACAAGTAAACTTAAGTAAAATGTAATTAAATTTACGATGTTAAATATATATCATTAAGTGACCGTAAAATTCGTACTCAGCACGATTAATTCTAAATATGTACAAGTATTTTAAGAATGCTTTCAATAAATATAGCTGGTAATTATGAAGTAATTGAAAATTAATTATTTGTTGTTGTAAACGGGATGGGATCTTCTACTTTTAAATGTGAGGGTTGTTGGTTCGAATCCTGTCCGACTGGCGCACCAATGGCCCAAGGTATTCATTCATTATGAAGTGAGGAAACCGACTAGTCCGTAAACATCTACATTCCCCAATCCAGAGTAGGCTACATCAATAAAGAAAAGCAATAAAATTATTGTAATGATATTGAACTGCAATTTTTATACAATTCTAATACAAGAATTACCCCAGGTGATGATCTCATGAACACCATGGATATATTGTGGAGATCGTTGAATTTTGTTCTAGTGTAGACAGTCTGAGATGATGGAAGGCACCTCTACTAAACTGGGTTCACAACCAACCCCTGCACTAAATAATTAAACTTTTACATGACACACGAAAACAGATGATTACGTTATCAGTTCATATTTCGTTTTTCCCTTCAATTCCTCATCATCATCCAGTGTTATCTTCATAATGAAGTTCGGAGGTCAGTAGGCAAAATTTCTTGCGATCCCATGTAGCGTTCTTTAGTTGCGGGTATAGTCCCTTTTTCCTTGCAATTAAGATCCTGTATTGATATATTTCCCGGAAAGGTGCCTCATATTTGTACGGTTGACTACCTAAGCCTCCCATTTCGCAGTTAATTTAAGACCTTTATTGCTTCATAAAAACAATAACCCCAAGCGTAAATAAAAAATAACCCGTAGCTCGAATTACGGAAAACTATGTTATTATAGCTATTACAAGTACAAAGGTAGATTTTAATTTCACGTTACGTGACGATGGAAGTAGCAATTTTGTCGCTACAATGTTGACTTTGGCAGATCATATCTTTGAAATATGATGACGTTATTACGCTTTCATTATCCTTCGTAATATGTGACACTGTCATTATTAGATTCTTTATTTCCAGTTTGAGTACTTAGGGTTATAGATGTAGCCCGCGTGTAGAATAGGTCTTTATAAGTAGACTAAGGGGGGACTAGCGAATCTATAGTTCAGTACTAGGCAGACGGCCGACACTATCCAAGCCCGCAAATCTACTAAAGTAGGTTTTCTCCTTCTTCTTCCTGCCTCTTTTCCCACTATATGGGACATGGGGGCATAGTGTATAATTCTGCTCTACTCCGATCTGTTCCCTGTCATGCTCTCGCTCAATCCCTTCCCTTTTCTGAGGAACTCCATATTCAATCCCCAACACCCCGTTTTCCTTCACCCCGTTTTTTTCCTCCCTCTCACTTGACTTCCATTTACTTCCAAGTTCTGTACTCTCCTCACTCTCCTGGTGACAAAGGTATCCTCTCTCAGCATGACTTGACCGAAACAAGCCAATCCAAAGCCAATATTCTTGTCATTCTCCAACCATACTAAATTCAATCCACGAAAACATATCATTACATCATGTTTCGTATTTAAATCTTAGAATATTCTTACAATTGGCATGACATCTATTAAAGTCATACATCAAACGAGTAGGTACCTAATTTTATTTCCTCCAGTAGTAAAAGTCTGCTATTTCGATCGTGGCCTTGGTAATGAAAAGTGTTAGTGCCCCAACGATCGATGGTTATATGAAGTAGGTAGCTAGTGTCGCTAAGCTGAGTTCAAGGCTGGTCAGAATAAGCCCTTGAAGGAGGTTCATTGAAGGTTACTTCCATGGGCCAGGTTCTTCTAACAACTTTAAATTTAGTAAGTACACAAACGTAACTTAAATTTAATAGCAGTGTTATTTTTAAAAATGATATTTCTGAAAGAAAAAATTTCAATGAGTTATTCGAATACTGTCGAAGTTGTAAATAAATATTTTTTATCACAGGATAACGGAGCAGATTATTTTCCACGGGAACTTATTGGTACTGTAAGTCGCTGTACTGATGCCGTGCAGCGGTGCAGCACACATATTCTTCTCTCATTTGGAATGGATGGGCACAAAGTTTTCTTCCTGGCGTCTAAATAGTAAAGACAGAGTAAACTAGTAAACAGGAGGGTTACTTCGGTTCGTTTCGATACGACAACGATACTGTCATA
The DNA here is from genome assembly GCA_958496205.1 of Idaea biselata. Lineage (NCBI taxonomy): Eukaryota > Metazoa > Arthropoda > Insecta > Lepidoptera > Geometridae > Idaea > Idaea biselata. Next base: position 1,913,716 of record OY292399.1, read on the forward strand.
ACGATGGTTCTACTGTTACCCTACAATCAGAATGTGACAGTAGAATCATCGTATGACAGTATCGATGTCGTATCGAAACGAACCACAGTAACCCTCCAGGACATTATGGTAAACGAACATCTTATTTACAGCAAATGCAGCAAGGTATTACAACCAGCCCTGTTTCTTTCAACCCATCTCACTTTAAAGAATGTGTTTGCATCAGCACAACAGCCACTTACAAAAAAATCCCTCGCAGATAAATCTGGGCAAATAAAACAGACAAAATCAGCTTCTTCATCATAAAATCAAGCACTCGTCAGAACCGCAATATATTTCGAACCACCTAGTAGGAGTTTATTGCCAAAAATAAATGTATCCATCACGTCAGGAGTTCACCGACTCAGTGACGTCTTCTGACCCTGTGGATACCGTGACAGGAACTCGTAGCATTTGTGAGCTGGTTACTAAATGATATCTAAATATCAAAGTACAACGATAGAACTAAAGGAAAATCTTTATATGATGATATCCTTATATGCAATGATTACTTATTGAACTTACCATCCCATTTGTAGAAACAAATTAAATTTGCTTTCCAAAATCTGCCATTCTACCCAGAGAGCAAAATCTCGTAAAGCATTTTTTGTTTTCCAAAAAATGTGAGAGGTTAGCATTGTAAAAGTTAATTTTGTTTTTATCTACCTATTATATAAATTTTAGTCATTTTACTATCAAAGTCAATTTTAATTCTAAATATTGTGTCACGTTTCCGAGTTGCCAAATATAATAATAATATTGTAATTCCTTAAAGTAGCGAGCCTCGAGGAATTCTCAAGGCTAAGAATATAAGCACTTAGAAATAATGTAAATATTTATTACCTATTTCTAAAGAAAAATGATTTGAGTCTAAAGTCGATTCTTTAATAACACGCCAAAGTTTATGATTGGGAGGTTCAAGGGCGGATGAATCCCAATCTATACACATTTATCCCGTATGATCAGATATAAATATTTAGGGCATCATGATCGATAGCTCTACTGCGTTCAATAATAAATGGAATGCTAAATAAACGACTGTATTTGTGGCAACCGAATTAGTTTCTTAGGAACTTTGTAATTGAAGTTTCTGTAATCTTTTGAGTAACGATGGTGGTTTATGTGCTTGATGCCATTTTATGGTGAATTAAACTACGTGTTTTCTATTCACGTAATTTAGATACCAGTAATCGCGTAGGTTGATCATCGTTTAAATACAGCATGTACGAAACGTTTTCTCCGAAGCACTACTATCACTTGTACACGACTTTATTACAGCTTTATGTATTCTAGAAATGTATTCTATCACTAAGAATTCTGTTTTAACTATTGATTTTACATACTATACTTTAATGTTTGCTAGCTAGCTATAGTAATTCAATTTGATATGTTTGGATAGAACTCGAGTTTGCGCTTTTCTTGCGCCTCACTATGATCATTTTATATACCTAGCATTTTTGGATTTCATACCATCATCCAGCAACATCTTTTTTTTTTTTTATGGTTGTCGTTCGCTGTCGCCTGATATCTTGTATTTGAGAGATGTAAATTGACCTCGTGTAGCTCGTTTTTGGCCTTCCTAGCATACCATCATCATCTCGTTTTTAGAAGTGTGTAGACTACTATGAATGCTAATGTTGTTGTCGTGTCGGTCTGTCAGGGCACGCGTTGCAAGTTCAAGGGCGACGGGCGCTGCGGTCGTTACACCGCATTTTTTGCGCGTTTGCGTAACTAACTCACCAGACTGTGGCCATAGATTCGTTTATTACGTGCAGTACAGATAAGACGGAGATTATTGCCGAATTTGTTCAATGTCTCTTCGTGAGGAGTAAACTCGCTGATAAGGTTTTTTCTACACGTCTAGTTGAACAAGTTTTGAATTTTTCTTTTTAACTTATTGAAAAAAAAAACAGCTGTTTTCGGAAGTTGATTGACGTGCGTTTGACTACGGTGTCCACATATTATTATGATATAATGTATTGCATGCGTACCTAGAAATGATTGACTTATAATGACGGTCTTGGACGAATGTCTTCAACCACCTACTGTCCTTCCAAGTCTTCCAACATGCGACTATAGCAAGAATGTTGATTCCAACGTACGTACACAGATAAAGTAGGAATGACGCTGTTAGTATGACTTCCGCCTCATATCACATAGTGGCTGCACCGCCCTACATATCAAAACAGATGAGCCCACTCATCGCAATACGACAAATGTCGGTGGCTTGATGAACGGACGTATGAAATGTCACTTCTGTCTCTTATACTTATTCACTGAGCACGATCATAATTTACAAAGAGAAGTGGTCAAAACGACATGCATGATTTTTTAATTTGACCGATCCCTGGAAAAGACGCAATAAAGTAAATGTCCTCGACGATTCATCGTTATTTATTAATACTACCTACGTAATACTTATTCAATACCTCGGTGGTGTGAAGTTTTGGCCGCGGTTTGTCACCGGCCAAGTCGTAGGGCCAAGTTCACTCATCCGTGTGCCGATATGTAGTTCAGTGCAACCACTAAGAAAGTCTGATCATATGCTATCAATTATTTGAAAATCAATGCAAATCTTCCAAATAATTTTGTACGTAACCCGAATTATAAAGATCAAGCTATAAAACCTTGAGGACATAACCATTCATTGCTTTTATTATATTTTTTGTGGTTTATTCATTGAAATGTCGCCCGCGAACAGGGCTTGGCATCCACGGGTGGGCCTACGTGGGCCGATTGTTGTGAAGAATAAAGTATAAATAATCAATTTGTTTATCTGTCTGTTTGTTCACACCTCTGACTCTCCACCAAAGCGCCCTTTGGACAGATAGGGGCGTTGTTTATTTTTATACATATCTCGAGGCTTCCGTGTCTAATCGACAACCCTTCCCCTATAACAACTCTAAAATATACTCAAAAGTTAATCTTAAGTCTAAATTCAAAAGGTCGAAATTGGCTATTAGGTATTCAGCTACGGCAGACTGGATCAAATTCCTAACAATATCTTAACGCTTTGTAGGCAACTATAAAAACAAGTTGAGGGCAAACGTACTCTCATTTAAAAAAGTGTTATTAAAACTTTAACACCTTCTTTCTCGAGAATCGTGGTAAAAGTTGGTTCTGATTAAGATCTAAATAATACTTCCGCAGGTTTACCCTATACAATTTTTGTTTGTTGTTGAATGTGCATAAGGGCGTATACACGTAGTACAAAAAGTTGGTGACCAGCGCTTCTGCGCGGCAGAATGCGTTGGGTTAGACTACTAGATTTTCAAATCGTTTATTGCAAATGCACGACGTTTACACTGCGCAATCAAGCCCCAAACTATTACTAGGCTTGTACTATGGGTACTAGACAACGGATATACTACATATTATACTTGCTTTTTTGAATGCTTTCTACCTGAAAATGCCCTGAATCCCAAAACATAGGCTAATAGGTTGATGTCCGAGTGCAGACCTGTGAATGCTACCTACCAAGACTTTATGGTCGACATGGTGCATATAAACTCTAACCTTAACCTTTGCTTAAGAATCAATGTTTTTATTATTGGACTTTAAATTTCACTCACTTTTTAGTTATGAAAGAGCGAGACCACAACGGGTGTTTTTAAAAAATGGTCCTAACTTTAAAAAAATGTTATTATTTATTTTGATAAATTAAACTATTTTTTCATTTTTCATTACAAAAACTATCTCCCACAGAATACTGTGTGTTCTTCGCTTTAAGTAAGATTTTCCTAAAAATCTTGTTGATATGTGTGTAGAATAGTGAATCGCGACGTCATCGCATCTTGAATACGAATAGGTCATTAGACACGATGATGCTGGGTCACGTGTTGTTGTGGACACACTCTTGTATGGGTGTCGCTTATTGTTCCTAATGGGATCATTTGCTTTTGCTTTTTATACAAATCTGATGTGTTTTTTAACCTTAAGCTGTGTTATTCCACTGTCTAGCTATGTCTAGCTAGGCTATGATTGGTCAGTCTTCATCGAATGCACCCTTACATGTTTTGTTAAATTGTATTTATCTGAATCAGATGAGAAATACAAAGAAATAAATATTTATTTATTGCCATTCTAAAAAAATATGAAAGTAGGTACCTCTATTTCATACAAATAAATACGATAAAATATTTGGAATATGATTTCTAAGATTTTCGTCATTTACCTACCCTCATCTACTTTCGTAAATTCATTATTCGGTTTATATGGCGTTGCTTTTACTACCCGTGATCAGCATTGGTAGCATGCGAGAACGAGAAACGTTTGGTCGACCGACAAAATGTTTCTCGTATTTATAAGGTACCACTGCAGGAGGTACTGTAAAGTCCTCGAAACGTCTAGCGTTGAAAACAACGCCATTGTAGCCGAAAGATGAAAATAATTTCATAATCGAAGAAAAATCTCCGTATATTTTCAATTTCGCTACTAAGTTTAATCCAGATTGTTAAATTCACACACCAAAGGAGCCTAATGGCTGTAAAACTTCACGGTTTCCTAGAGTTTCCTCTTCCATTTATGGGTACATTTTTGGCATATGCGTCCAAAGTACATTTAACGAGTTTCGCAAATGACAAATCCTAATACAATGGCACTTGTAGGCGTATGATTCACCAGTCCTAATCCATTGACAAGGTTACACTGTACCTACGCGCCATTCAAATTTTATGAACCAAAGAACTTTACTACCAATGGAATAGAGATTCAGTTCCTTTTTAGGGTTCCGTACCTAAGGGTAAAAACGGGACCCTATTACTGAGACATCGCTGTCTGTCTGTCCGTCTGTCCGTCTGTCCGTCCGTCTGTCACCAGGCTGTATCTCATGAACCATAATAGCTAGACGGTTGAAATTTTCACAGAAGATGTGTTTCGGTAGCCGCTACAACAACAATTACTAAAAACAAAATAAAACAAATATTTAAGAGGGGCTCCCATACAACAAACGTGTTTCAAAAACAACAAGGAGTTTAGTACAATGTGAGGTCGCTTCTGATTGGTCAGGACAAATCGAGTTGGTCTAGGAATTCAAAATGGCTGCCCTATCAGTCGAATATACCAGTCTGCCTTCACTTACCAAAGAGTTTCTTATAAGTTTCACTTTTTCTTTGTGCCAAGGTTTTTTTTTTTGAGTGATTCGGTCGTTTGATGGGAGTAAGAATCGAAGATAAATATTTCATATTTTCCTATAAAATTTAAAAATTGGTTGTTGTAAACCATTTTAGGGTTCCGTATCCAATTGTGATAGTGGTACGGATCCCTTTGTGCGCGAGTGTCGCTCTTGCCCGGTTTTTTAACTGATTTCCTTCTGATGAGAACCTTCGGAATGATGACCAGAATAGCTTCCCATGCAATTTTTGCTAAAATTTTAAATTGCTAATTTTTTGACTTCTACCAATAGAATCGGCTCTTAAAGAACTAGATACAGATTGATGGACCACCTGAAACCGCTTTCTCATCAGAGAACTTCTCAATGTTTAAAGTTATGGTTACCTCTTTACCACTGAAATTTAAACCTCTTTACGTCCTATCTGGAACGGCATGAAGCTTTGTATAAATATAGTCACTATCTCGCCAAACGCCTTGTTTGGCATTTTCTTGGTTTCCCATAAGTAATATGAATGGGATCTCTACTAATAAAAGGATAGAGGAAGTGTAGGGAATTAATCAAGAGTGTGACAAATAGTTGGAGTGAGAATTTCGTAACTACATGTTGAGATTAACTTGGTTTTTTGGGGATGTGAGTGATTATTATTCTGGTTTTGCCTTAGGTGATTTTTCTTTACAAGATGGTCGCATGCATAATCTATGATCTACAGCTATCGGTCCAAAACTTTACCCGGTTTATATATTCAAAAAATACAATTCGTTTTATATACGGTTGCATTTTACCGGGTGTCAATCGCGTTTCAAATTAGACTATATAGTAAGATAGCGGTTTAGTCTAGGAATAGGTACTAATAATTCTCAAAATGACTACTGGAGGGTTACTGCGGTTCGTTTCGATACGCCATCGATACTGTCATACAATGATTCTACTGTCACATTCTGATAGTAGGGTGACAGTAGAACCATCGTTATGACAGTATCGTTGTCGTATCGAAACGAACCGAAGTTACCCTCCTGATTCTATAATTGATAAATTCTTGGAATGTACAATTCTAAAAATTACCGATTCTTAAATTTACTGAGTTTACATAGGACGGATTCTACAAATTACTGTTTTGTCGAGTTTTAGAACAGTAGTACTTACTATGATTAGAATTAATGATTTAGTCGACTAATGTCGGAGTCTAGAAATGTTAAATTTTGTCTTGTAGAAAACATTATGCTGCTGCGCATGATGTTGAAATGATTTTTTGATAATTTCAGTGCGATAGGCAATTCGCGTATTATTGCAGCCTATATTTAATTTCTAATTTGACGTTTATCAAATAATATTGGTTATTATTAGAGTTCCGCGCCTCAAAAGGTAAAAAAAAGAACCCTTATTCGATCACTCGTTTGTTTTTCGATAAAAAATTCTCTCCAGAATACTGTTTCCCGTACATTTTTGATTCAATTAAGCTTCGATTGCAGTCAAGTCTAGTCATTTTAAGTGTACCTATTGTTTGCAATTGCAACGAGGTTAATAATAAATTACGTTAAATTTTAATACGTGAATCAGGGCCCTGTTGCCAACGGGCGACGTGTCGCAGCGACACTACTGGTTTCTTCGTATTTCTATGAAATTCCCTACGTAGTAAGCGACACGAAGCTAGCGACGCGTCGTCGAGCGGCAGACGCCAGTGTCGCCCGACCCCGGATAGATTTCATTGAAATACGTAGAAACCAGTAGTGTCGCTGCGACACGTCGTCCGCTGCTGCCTCATGTCGCCCGTTGCCAACTCGTACCTTTAGGCATAATTAACACAATCACTGCTAGTACATTAGGTTCAATAAACAATCTACCGCGATCGAAATCCAAGCCAATCTTGACTAATATACCTAGATCTTCGATATTTTTAATTATTGTATTTCGTGGAATTTTTCTGTTATCTTCAGTAGTCAGCTGCTATGATTCATATCTGGAGTCAGAGTCTGTTCTTGGAACATACAAATCCATACAAATCCAATCTTGTTCATACAAATCCAAACTTAAAAACTGACTTTATGTAACGTTTGTCTTTTACTGTGATATTAAGTTTCAAAGTTAACAGACAGTGACAAACGTTACATAAACTAAGTCATCGTTTATAAGTAAGGGGGTAGGTGGTTGTTTTATTATTAATCGCTTTAATTTTACATAATTAGTACCCATTCGGTTTAAGTTTTTTCGTGTAGATTTTATCAGATCAACTTTGAATTTGTTAAATAAATAGCTTCCTTTTAAACGAAGCAATCTGTTCTCACGTAAAGTTAACTCAAAAATTACTTGTTTTTGGTTTTTTGAACTTGACCTTCACACTAGATAACAAGACATATAAACCACGTGTACAAAGTTTAGCAAAACTCCCCAACTTTAGCTAACATAACAGATAAGTCGGTTGCTTGCACTGTATGTAGGAGAGGTTTTTGTCCTATTTTTTAATCGAGTTTTGTTAAAAAACCCTTTTTACTAAATTTTCGACTGCCACTAAAAATCATCAAAATTGTAACCAAAAATGTATAATTTATTGCATTCTGAGATGCTTTCCTGCTCATCATTCCGAAGATTTTCATCAGATCTTCACCAAGATTTTATGGGACCCACTCGGAACTTTGGAAATCCCACTTTAGAAAGTGAGATTTCCAAATAAAAAACAGAATTATCGCAATCGGACTTCATATGTCGGACATATCCATACATAATGTGAACATATATATACATATATACAAACAATACACGGGTCGAATTGAGAAACTCCTCCTTGTTTGAAGTCGGTTAATAATTACTTGTTTTTGGTTTTTTGAACTTGACCTTCACAGTTCACACTAGATAAATAAATAGATATAAACGGTTCATGTGAACAAAGTTTAGCAAATTGTAACCGGAAATCGTAATACCTTTGAGTAAGTAAATAAAAATTCTTTTTTTTTAGAGTCCCGTATCCAAAGGGTAAAAACGGGACCCTATAACTAATACTCCGCTGTCTGTCCGTCTGTCACCAGGCTGTATCTCATGAACCGTGAATACCGTGATAGCTAGACGGTTCAAATTTCACAGATGATTTATTTCTGTAGCCGCTATAACAACAAATAAAACAATATATTTAAGGGGGCTCCATACAATAAACGTGATTTTTCAACAAAAAACACAACGTAAGCGCGATTTATTTTTACCACTAGCGCCATCTAGTGATAAACTGGCGTCAGTGCTAAAGATAAATGCAAACGTGCGTCGTCGTCGTTGCATACACTATTTTCGCTTCGTCCAGTGTTTATTTTAGGGTTCCGTACCCAATTGTGATAGTGGTACCCTTGTGCGCAAGTCCGACTCGCACTTGACCGGGTTTTTTTTATAATCGTCGTTGTACCGGATGTTAGTATTAAAGGTATACATGAAGCTTTACTGTCGTAAGGTTTCTTCGAAATAAAGTTTTGTCAAAATTGTAAGGTAAAAACAAAATGAGGGGTTTGTATTCGATGGGAAAATGTCAGATGTTTGGTTAAGTATTAAGAAGGTGGGAAGTACTGTATACTGATCGAATCGGGTTCGTTGCGAACGAACGTTGTCGGGGAATCACAACGAACCCGTCGAATCGTACCTACTTTGTAAAGGTGAAAGTGGTGTATGTTTATTGTTCTTTCAAGCTAAAGCCGCTGAACCGGTTGCGGTGAAACTCGGTATGTAGATGGCTGGAGACCTTGGATAGCATATAGGCTACTTTTTATCCCGATATTCCCGCGGGATCGGGCTAACACGGGTGAAATAGCGGGATTCAAAGTAGCCTATGTTACTCCTCAATAATGTAGCTTTCTTTTGGTGAAAGAATTTTTGAAATCTGTCTAGTAGTTTTTGAGTTAATTCATAACAAAGATACGCCACACACACACACAAATTAAAAATTTTCCTCTTTATTATTTTAGTGTAGAGGAGCAGCCGGTGGTAACTGAGGTGGTTTAAGAAGACACTTGTTCACTCGTCATCAACTCTTAATTATTAAATAAGTAGTAGTACAAGTAGGTAATGAGAAAAGCATTTAATTCCAACTACCTTTAGCCTTAACCGAGGTCGTTCACCTACACCAGTGTTTTGGTTTGAACCTGTGACCCCTGTTGCCTTAAAGACGAATGATGGACAGTGTCGGTAAGCGTTGCCGGTTTCGGATCAAATATGAATTAGTGCCCGATTGTGGGAGACTGCTTTTTACAACAGCTGTGTACTTAGGGCTATATTTCATCGGGACACCATGGCGGCGCAACCAGTCGCCGCTACCAACAAAATGTATGCAGCTCTATAGAGAGTTACTCACTTGGTGTCTGTTTGGTGGCGCAGAGCTGTATACATTTTGTTGGTAGCGGCGACTGGTTGCGCCGCCATGGTGTCCCGTGTCAATTACACGAGCTGTATACAAAATGTATACAGCTCGTGTAATTGGTTGCGCCACCGGGACACCATGGCGGCGCAACCAGTCGCCGCTACCAACAAAATGTATACCGCCATGGTGTCCCGGTGAAATATAGCCCTTAGAGTTAGTTTCATACGTACTGTGTAGAGTCAGAGACTATTTGCATAGTGCTGACACCGAGTATCTAATCCAACAGAACAACAGCTTTATACAAGCTCGCGGCCGGCCGTAGGCTTAGATGAAAACAAACAAGAGTAGATACGGTATATTCAATATTGCGTATTCGAAAAATGAGCTAAAAACACCTACATGCATTTTCATAAATTATTATATTTAAAAACATTTGCCTTTAAAAATGGATTTTATTATTTTATTTTATTTATTGAGTAATTACGGGTAAAATGTTTTTTTTTGTTTCCCTGAATGATTCAGGCATTTGTAAAATGAGCAAGAAGGCAGTCTGATGGATTTCAAAAAGATAATCGCAGTGTGACAGCACTTCCTCACGCGGCAACGGTTCGACATTCAACTGAGGCTAGTGCGTCAGCTAGACGCAGTTGTATCGTCTCATTTACCGTGACTAGGTACCGTATCTTCAGTTTTTTGTTTTAATCTAAGGCTGTAGGTACTCTACTCCACTACATGTGCAGCTGTTCAGAAACACGTCAATATTACACAAATAATTGTACACAAAACACGAAAGTAATACAGATGTACTAGAAATGACGACCTGTTTGACGACCTGTGGCGCGTCGTGCAAAAGCGCGACTGCAATGCAGAAGGTTGCGGAATCGATTCCCGCCGGGTGCAAGTATTTATGCTTAAAAATAAATATTTGTGTCTGGTCTGGGTGTCCCTCTATGTATAATATGTATGTATTTACAAATGGAAAATAAATATAAGTATCCGTTACTCCGTTACTTATATCCGTTGTCTAGTCACCGTAACACAAGCTTAGTCGCTTACCACGGGGCTAGATGGCGCTGTGTGTTGTGCCATAATTTATTTATATATTTATTTAGATAGTTAATCTTACAATGAATTTAAATAGTAAGTACATAGACAATTAATTAAATGGGCGTCATATTAAATTTTAGATGTCATTTTCGATTTAACATTTCTTGCACAGAAAAGAATTTCTTCTCAATCAGTTAGAGTTAGAAACACACGATTTTAGCTATAAAATCTTTACGAAGTTATGTTCACAGGATAATCGTTGTTATAGTTGACGACGATTATCCTTTTAGCTCCGTTTTCCTCGAACTATTAATACCTAAGTAAATACGAAATATTGTATCCGGATGAATCATTCGCGAACAATTTATTAATTCAAGTCCTACCTTTCGCAGTTAAGATGGAGGTGACTCAAAATGGTAGCTGTAGATACCTTATACTCTATGTCGAAAGCTAGCTGCGCCCCGCGGTTTTACCCGCGTGAGTCTCGATCCCGCGGGACTTACGGAATCAAAAGTATCCTATATACCTACTTTATATTTTGGGACAAAAATAATGTTAGTAAGGATTAATAGTACTATAGATTATTGCAACTAGCGATTATTTATTTATTTATTTAGCAGTAGGTATACTAATAACTAGAATCTATTTTACTATTATAAAGTGGAAGAGTTTGTTTGTTTGTTTGAACGCGCTAATCTCAGGAACCACTGGTCCGATTTGAAAAATTCTTTCGGGGTTGGATAGTCCATTTATTGAGGAAGGCTATAGGCTACTTTTGATCCCGATATTCCCACGGGATCGGGACTTATGCGGGTGAAACCGCGGGGAGCTGCTAGTCAAATTATAAACTAGAGATCCATGTTTAGCTGTGACATTCACAACTAAAACTTGTCTGTCCATTCCTGGACCCCACTCGACTCCGATTAAAATCTCGTAATTCACCAAATATAATCGCTATGTGCAGCTGGAGTATAACCTTATGTAGGAATGGTCTCAGTCATGGAGTGATGCTGTGGCGGGTGGGGTGGGTGAGGGTTTCACCCCGGGTACCGAGATTGGGGGTTTCGACCTCCCGAGGCGCGATTGGTGTAACCTCAACAGACTCCGCACAGGAGGGTTACTGCGGTTCGTTTCGATACGACATCGATACTGTCATACGATGAGTCTACTGTCACATTCTGATGTAGGGTGACAGTAGAACCATCGTTATGACAGTATCGTTGTCGTATCGAAACGAACCGAAGTAACCCTCCAGGTCATGGACGCTGTGCCCAGTACAAACACCGTTGCGGCTGGATAGATTCCCCTGTGTGCACATGCGGAGCAGAGGTGCAGGATAGTCAGCATATTATCGTGGACTGTCCTGAAACGCGTTTTGGCGGTGATCTTCCTTTGGACCTGATCAATCTGGACGACGATGCCATCAAATGGCTAAAGCAACTATCGATCTAAATATGCGACAATGTGAACCGCATGATCACTGCAAAAAACCCCATGAGTTTCTTGTGTCTTCATCTCATTGGAGGGCACGTTCCGAAGATGCACTCACGTTTCATAACGATCATCTTATTAAATAAACATATTTTTAACTTTGAGTTTAAAACCCTTTTAAAATCAAAAATTTCGATCCTATAAAATTCTACACGAAAAAAAACTTACAGACAGACAAATTTATCATATTATTCTTAGGAGCACCACAAAAATACAGGCAAGTAACAGTAAATAATATATTAGATAGAAATCTAAGCGCTAAAATAGACGACCTAAAAACGCACATCAAACATTCGAATCAACCAGATCTGATATCACTAAAACGGGTGTCAATCAATCAATTAAAAACTCATGCGGCGAGTAATATTACTGTAGTGGATGAATGATGATGATGATGTTTCATCAGGGGACCGGAGCCGGGGACGTAAACTAGTCTAATATAGATTTTTCTTCTGTTTTCGCGATGTTATATTGAAATTAAAGACATTTTCGGTTTTAATCGCGTGGTGTTTATTACTTTTAGCATTGTTTCAACGCTTAACGTTTCCAGACCTTTCCAGGTCCTTTCCCCAATCCATCCTTCCGTCTTCTTCGTCAATCCTGAAGAAGGGATCTGGAACTTCCCTCTAAATTTTACAAATAAAAAGTATTAGTCAGTCAATTTCACTTCTACTAATAAAGCTTTGTAGATGAACTGATCTTAGTTAAAAACTCAAAATTTATTTCCGCCCAGATAAAACCGAGTGCCTCAATTAGTTCACAATAAAAAAAACTACTGCGCAGTATAAATCGATCCTTTTATGCGAGTGTCAATAAACTGGACTATAGTAAAAAGATGAGAACAAAAAGTTCGGAGCATTGCTCTTGCGATCGGTACTATCGTGTAGTTAGATAGTTCTTAACTAAGATCTAGTCAGGTTAACGTGTACTCAAATAACTAGGTACGTAGTACGTATATTACGAAGGCAACTTTGAAGACCATAGGCCATTTCCCTCCATAGTAATATTTATAAAACTATCCTAAAAATAATTAGTAAGACTTACATTTCATTTTTTACTTTTTGTTATTTAAAACCTATACTACATTACAATAACTACATTATCGTGTAGTAAGCACACGTTTACTGTAGTCTACACTAACATTATAAAGAGTAAACTCACAAACTACTGAACCTATTTTAAAAATTCTTTCACCATAAGAATGTTGTTCTTATGGTGAAAGAATTTTTAAAATCTATACCTTATGGTGAAAGAAGCTACATTCACGCTGAGGAATATAGGCTACTTTTGATCCCGATATTTCCACGGGATCGGGACTTACGCGGGCGAAACCGCGTGACGCAGCTATACCAAAATCGCCAAAATATTTATAAAGCCATACATCAAAACCTTGTTTTAGAGAAAATTGAAACAGTAACATCGCGTTGATTAGTTCTAATATCCCCCTAATACGTCTCCTCGTTATAAATTCACGGTACGGTAGCACCACGGAAGGTGATTCTTTACTCGTCCAAAATGACCCTTTGAAATTACTATCTAATTACATGTCCTCCCACGAACTTCGTGTTATTAAGTGATTTAAAACTTATTTTCTTATTTAACCATTGTTTTGTTTGGTTTCAGATATCGGTAAACATGTCATCAATGTTTCTTCTCGTGTAAGTATATGTTTTGACTATTTTTGTTCGTAATGAATTAGGGTTTGTTGTTGTTGTTGTTTTGCTGTAGTTTCCGATGTGCATTCGTACGGCCAGTTTCTTTCTCGTATATAAAAGTAACAGGTTGTCTTACCTTTTACTTCCAACGAAGAAATTGGTCGTGATGGATCAACTTGTTCTTATATAATTAACCGACTTCTAATAAAAGAAAGAGGTTCTCAATTCATCGGGTTTTTTTTTAAATTTTTTATGTGTGTTCCCGATTACTCCAAGATGGCTGGACCGATTTGGTTTTATTTTTGGAAACTATTCTACTAGAAATATTTTGGAGTCAAGTAGTAGCAACTTAAAATAGCTTATGTATCGGAGGTGCCATGATGCTTCCTTAAGCCCTATACTGAAAAACTGAAAATCCATGTCGGGCGCATCGAAAATTGTTGATTATTTCATGACGGAATGTCGTAGAACTTTTTTTTGTGTACAGATTGTAGGCGGCATTGTTTCCTACATTTTGGTGTAGTTTCCATACAAATATGTCGAAACGTATTGAAGCCTATCGACATTTTAGCCAAATTTGGATAGGCTTTGCACCAATAGGAGGTTCTTGTCTTAAAACTACACCAAAATGTAGAAAACAATGTCACCTACAATCTGTGCACAAAAAAAAGTTCTACGACATTCCGTCATGAAATAATCAACAATTTTCGATGAGCCCGACAGGGATTTTCAGTTTCAAGGTCGTTGGCGTTGATACTCCTCTTAATTCTTCTCTTTCCACTATAGTCGCTATAGCAGTATAAGGGCTAAAGAATTGATAATTATAACAAAATGGCGTCAAATACATCGACCAATATACGCGCTAAACTGGTTCGGCGTATAACTTTTCACCATAATAGTAGTTATATGGTTATTAGGAAGGGCACGGACTAAAAGAAATAAAAAATAAATTACTAATAGAGTAACAGCACAAAAGAAGATGCCACTTCCTCAACAAAAAAAGGCAAACCAGATTAACTTTATAACGATCTTTTAATTTGTCCGGGATGTGGACAAAGCTTGTGGAAACAAAAAAAAATGGTGAACTAACGGTGCCCAAGATAAAAGTAGGTAAATATAGATTTGAATGGGGCAAAGGCATTTTTTCTGGTCTGTTTTGGTTGCCGCTATCAAAAGGTTGAATGAATGTGATTCTAGGAAGAGGCATTCGAATGCAAAAGCGCTTTCTATTTTTTTATTTTTGTTTGTTTTCTTTGGAATATAATTAAAATCAGCTGTTTCTTTATGTTCTGCTTAATTTCTAGCGGGTAACTGTGTTTACGGTTTTTAAAATTGTGTTTTTTGGCATTGGTTTGTTTTGGCTTTGTCGTACTCAGAGAAGGCCTTAGCTAAGGTATTGTTTGTCACATTTTCGCTGACGTTGCATGTCACTTACAAGAGGGAGACAAAGTATTTCTTAGCTAAGCTTCTTTAGAAACGTCTCTACTTCTCCTTCTCATCCGAGCAATGTTCCCAGTTGCATCCCTCTCGGGAGCCCGGGGTCCGCTAAACCCCAAATTAATTTGGAGTCGGCGCAGTAGTCATCATTGACCATAATAGATTTAGCAATATTTTTACGGCCGGCCTAGGGATCAAAAAGTTTATTCGCCACCGCGCGGAGAGAACTTAAGGTTTGCTAGTCTCCCTCAGATCCCTTAGTCGCTATAACATATATGCATAGGTTAGAGGAATGGGTCCCTTAGTCGCCTTTTACGACACCCACGGGAGGAGATGAGGTAGCCCTATTCTATGCCGGGGCTACACGACCGGTTTATTGAGAAGCGTCTCTACGTACGGCCCTAAGACTTTATAGTTCCAAATTACAGGTAGGTACTTTTATGCCAAAGAACGTAACAGTAACAGACGTAACAGTCTTTGATTGCTAGAAATTACGGAAAAATTTCACTTTCGACAGACAAAACATCGGGTCAATAGGTTGGTTTATTATGAAAACATGACAATAGGACTTTTTTCCACCGACCAACCGTTTCCTGAGAAACTTTCACTTACAATCGGGGGTATAGAAAAATATAACAATATTATCTAATACATGAATTTATCTAGGGTCGTCCTTCGCGGAAGCGAGGGGTTATCGACGTGTCGTATATCTATCGGCAACGATAACTTTACAAATATCAAATAAACAGAATACCCACCCACGATTACAATAAACAGACGGACGGACGGACCGACGGACGGACGGACGGACGGACGGACAGACGGACAGACAGACAGACAGACAGACAGACAGACAGACAGACAGACAGACAGACAGACAGACAGACAGACAGCGAAGTCTCAGTAATAGGGTCCCGTTTTTACCTTTAGGTACGAAACCCTAAAAACGATACTTTTGGTGTTAAGACCGCTGTACACTCTAGCCCAATATGCTGGCCCAACAATGTGTAGGCTAGAGACCTCTTTGGCGGCGAGTTGGTTGTTGTTGATGATACTAGCCGACTAACAGATAAGCAATATTAAAGACATTTTTCGGTTTTAATTGCGTCGTGTTTATTACTTTTAACATTGTTCAACGCTCAATGTTTACAGGTCCCTTCTTCAGGATTGACACCACGCGATTAAAACCGAAAAATGTCTTTAATTTCAATACAACATCGCGAAACCAGAAGAAAAATCTAGATAAGCGATAGTTTTCCGTGCACACCTCAAAGGATCTAGACTCACTCTGCAAACTGTGCGGTGTTGTTGTGCCTATCAATAAGACAGCTTCCGGCAAACAAGTTGAAATAAAATGGCGGATGTGCAGAAGTCGATTTTTCAAAAAAGTCCTATGTAAAATGGATTGCACGAACTTACCCCTTCCACGTCAAAATATTTCAACTTGTTTGCCGGGAGGTGTACTACTTTTGGAGTCCTATTATACTTCATGGAGTCCAAAGTGTCCCAATATATTGGGCCAATGTGTACAACGAGCTTTATAGAACATTCCACATCATGTATTTGCCGAATTGGACTGCATAAATCTTAATAAATCTTTACATAAAAAACAGTATAACTTGCATACGGATAAAATGTTAGCAATAAAATGAACAGTGCCGCTAATAAAACGAGAAATTCTTTAATGAGATATGTGGAGATTGTTGTCCTGAATCGAGGATAAACCTGGTAGAAATACTTGATTGAAAGTTCATTATAATTTTATTATATTTGCCAATAAATAATCTGCAATTAACCTAACTTCATTAATAGTAATACCACTAATAGTCACTTGCAATGTTTGTAATTAACTTTATAAGTTGAAAATCCGTCATTCTGATTATGAGTTTTAACAATGGCTAGCTGTTGCCCACGTCTAATTCCAACAAGGTATTTTCAAATTCATTAATTTGCAATCCCTATTAAGGATTCCTGTAAAGAGGAAATGGTTCTATCAGCTTTATGATTATTGAAAACGTTTCATTTTTATATATAAGAAGATATACAGTTACAATACAATACAATTCATTTATTCACTTTAAGTGTTGGTACAAATTTGTTGTTTAATAACATAACCTAATTATGTAGGTAGTTATGTAGCCTGTTAATGTTTGATGATAATGTAAATTATCTGAAGTTATTTTTTTTTGTTAGCCCGCTAAACTGTACCACTAAAGGACAATGGCGTCCGCTTAGAGGAGTTAGGCAGTGGTAAGTAAGAAATATCATCTGGAAAATTGTATGTCTATTTTCCTCAATAAGTATCGAAATACACTTTTTAAACTTACACGAATTCCGTCCATCATTATTATTAGACGCGGGTCTAAATCGCGTTATAGATAATTATCATTGTTTTTAATAACCTCGACGTTTCGTCTACTCGGGACCACGGCCGGTGTGATCCGTTTGCCGAAACGTCGAGGTAATTAAAAACAATGATTATCTATAACGCGATCTAGACCCGTGTCTAATAATAACTAAAGTATCGAATTACTTGACGAACTTTTAGCAGCACCTACATCTAGTAATAAATACCAAAAAATGAATGAATTCCGTTAGTTCATTGATGGAGTTGAATGGTATCACGATCGAGACAGCAAACATTGTCGCTATCAAAAAAGCGTATTTCTCGGTAATCGAAGTAGCGGTAAAGGAAAATGATTTGATTGAAAACGTGAGCGGGTAGGTATTTGAAGATGTAAGTAGGCGAGTAGAACTACCTGTCGTACATATACTAATTGCGACCCGCGGTTTTACCCGTGGCCGGAATTGAGAACTTCATTGGTAAAATAGAAGCCTTCGCATAGGTCCCATCTAACTACAGAAACTTACATTGATCAAAATTTACTCAGTGGCTATTGCAGATTTTAACAATATTATCGCTTTTATGCGGAATTAGCTGACCCAGCGCACTTAGTATCACCATCGGTATTTAAAAAAAAAACTTAACACTGGCGGTTGGACGACAACTTTTCTTAGTTTTTGAATTGATTTTATCCTAGTCTAACCTAACTAAACATTATGAAAATCGGTCTAGCCGTTATCGAGTTAACATTTCTAACCAACACAACTTTGTTTTGTATATAAATCGATATAAGTAGGTACCTATATCGTGAAGTATTATATCCATAGACCTATAAATACTCGTATGTATTGTTGAAAATCACGCGCCAATGTCACTGACACTTTCGAATCTATTGGCTTTATATAGACTTTTCCTTTTCCTTAATAATGAAATCTTCTTATATATAAAAATCAATCCCTATTTCCCTTGGTTACGGCATCACACTTAAACTTTTACACATATTTCGATAATTCTTTTTTTGTTGTGAGCGCTATTGTCAGGAGAAGGTTCTTATGAAAGAAAAAATGCTAAACCGATTTTGATGAATTTTATTTTTTTTCGTTTAGTCTCTAAGTACCTAAACCGCAGTCTGTCAATTTCGCGTTGTGCCTAGACCTAACGAGAAATGGGCATATTGATGTATAGACTTATTGCGTATTAGTTCATGAGCGAAGTAGGTAAATTGAGGTTTAGTCATAGTGCGCATTAGCCCTAAAGCGAAGTAGGTTTAGTTATTGGCGAGTCAGGTCTAAAGTTTAGACCTAACTCGCCATATAACTAAACTCGTTTTGACTCTAAACCGAAGCAGGCAAATTGGGATTTAGTTTGTAAGTTAAGTAGGCAAATTCAAATTTATTTTTAGTGCGCTCTCTTAATCGGTAGTACCTAAAACGACCGCTGCTAATTTCGCGTTGTGCCAAGACCTAACGAGACATCAGCACATTGATATTGAACTTAAAAAATAATTCTATGCGAATATTTCTTACGTAACTATTAAACCTATTTTTTTGTATTTAAGATTAATTCAAAAGAAATACATAATCTGTAAAAATTTCAACTGTCTAGCTATCACAGTTCATGAGATACAGCCTGGTAACAGTGGTAACAGACGGACGGACAGACAGCGAAGTCTCAGTCAGTAATAGGCCGGACCCTAATACTAAGACTTCACTTTCTTCTTTTTAACCTTTGGGTATGAAACTCTGAAGAAAAAAATTGAAAATTCGAACGGGCTGGAACGAATCTCGACTTAGTCGTATCGCTAAATGGGCTCTATGAGAAGTAGACCTATTGCAACATAGTCATAACGCTAAATAGACACTACAAGAAGTAGACCTATAGCGACTTAGACTAAACGCACATTTTAAATGACAATATGGCACAACGCGAAATTGACAGACTGCGTTTTAGGTACTTAGAGACTAAACGTTTTTTTATACTAAACGACAGGACAACGTCTGTCGGGTCAGCTAGTGTTTAATAAATACTTTTTAACGAGGCAGAAAATGCCTCAGAGTTAAAATACCAGGTTCATATATTGAAACCTGAAGCATACTCAAAACTGAAACTCTGCTATATTAGCGTCAAACCCAACTGCACTTCTGTTTAAAAATACTGAAATATATACTGAGACACTACCTATTTCCGCCATATGTATGTAAATTTTAGTCATTTGATTTCTCAAAATTACTAAGCTTAGACCCCATGTGGCACTAAATACCATGCAAATGTAATAGGAAAAACCTCCATATCTGTTCCATGAGTCATTCATTGCGATTGTACAGTACAAGCCGATAAAATGATATCACCGTATTTTTGGGAATCAAGTGTTGGCTGGTTAGGCATAAGGTGTAGCTGGCGCCAGATATGGGACTGTTTAGTCATGTTTTGTAAATACTAGGTATTAGTAGGTATTTACTGTTTGGTGCTGGTTTCTTATCAGTGCAAATACTTACGAGTAGGGTCAAAACATCCTTCTTTTAAGTAGCTAAAGCAAATATATAGGTTTATTACCTACTTACACAGTATACGCATTCTCCGTTCTGTACTATACCAACTTTCTTGAACCGTTTCCTATTTTAAATGTTGTTCGTGGTACTAATAAATAGGGCAGTTTTTAAGCATTTAAACCCTAGGAACTGTGACGTATAGAAATAAATGCAATGCCGTGGAGTCGCACGGGCACGGGCGCGGAGGGGCGCGGGGAGACGCCGGCGAGCTCTCGGGCCGAGTGCACGTGTTACTCCCCGTCATTGCATTTATTTCTATACGTCACAGGAACCTTATTAATAAAAGTGGAATAACGTTGTAGGAGGTTTACTACGTTTTGTCTCTGTCTGTCAACTTTGAAAGCTCTTGTCACGGAAAAAGACAAAGCATGTTATTCCTTCTCCGACCCTACTCCACTTTTATTAATAAGGCTATTAGTTATTTAGTTAGTTTTGCTGGGCCTTTTTCCGCACTTAGCCTCACAATTGGGACATTGTACGTAATTTCTTAGAGAGGTAATGATATAAAACCTTTATCTGCCATGACCAGGCCCCAACGTTTTGTTTTTTTTTTCATTTTCTAATTAGAATAGAAATAAAATTTAGAAAAATACAAAAAGAATCAAAACATCAAACGGTCATGGCTGATATAGGACTTAAGGCATAAACATATTATTTCTAATATCTTTATCCAGGGAGGAAACAGTCGACTACGTTTGTCAAGTTTGTATGGAGAAAAGTGTAGGTAGACTGTCCCCTTAACTAAAGTGGGTAGAATGCAAGCGCCTATGTACCACCTTAAACTCTGTTTATGTAGGTAAGTATACCTTTAAACCAAGTGTCTAGAGCTCGATAACTTTTCGCACACCCATATAAGGCTGGCATATGAGGTGTATTATTAGACTGCAATGTGCAAGCCTTATGTTGAAACACGTGCAGCTGTTGCTTTCATATAAATTTTCCATTCCCATCGTATTACTAAAACATTGGGAGAGATATTCTACCCTTTAGTTTGCGAATAAATCTTACTTATATTATAAATGCGAAGTAACGCAGTCTGTTACGCTTTCACGCCTAAACCACTGAACCGATTTTGAGGATTTTTGGTATAGAGATAGATAGGACCTTGGAGAAGGACTACTACTATTTAGGCTACTTTTATTCCGTAAACCAAGCGGGTGCAGGATTTACGCGGGTGAATATAAAATGCCAAAAAAGGGCGCAGCTAGTAATGTATAGAATATATTGAAAGTATTGAGGGGCACAGGAAGTCTTTGAAAAAAAAAGTAAAATGCTTTTTGGTTGCGAAAAACAATTGATCCTTGAGTGTTATTCGAGTAGAATTGTAAAATAAATGGCATCGCAGTACATTGAACTAACAAGTTAGAAATTTGTATTTTTCTTTTCTAAAGGTTGTATGGGTGTTCTGTGAAATTGTATGGTATAAAGTATAATAGCATTGAGAGGCCGCCTGTGGAGAGGGCAGGTTAAGTGAATTCTGTATGTTTCTTCAGAAATGTATGTACGCAGGTAATATTATAATGATTTTATAAAGTGTAAAAATATATATCTGCAAACATTCGATGTTCTTTAGATTTTCAGTTTAAAGTTATGGTAAAAAGTGATATCAACATCTTCTCCCTTACTAATAAACGATGGCTAAGTTTATGTAACGTTTTGTCTTTTACTGAGACATGAAGTTTCAAAGTTAACAAACAGTGACAAACGTTACATAAACTTAGTCATCGTTTATAAGTAAGGGGGGTTATGTTTATCATCGGAGGCGTAAAAATGTGTGGCGATGACAGGAAGTATAAGATGGTCTGATGCTGTAGAATTTGGTCCGTCAAAAATCATTTGCGTAAATAAAAAAATTACAAAACTCCGTCACGCACTCGCTTCAGTTTCTTTTATAAAATTTTAGGTATAATATTTTATTTTGGAACAACCTTTATTTTTTAAAATTTCTAAAATACATAATAATATAATCTTTGTAGGAAAGAATCCGATGATTGACAAGAATCAGGAAAGAATCCGATGGTTGACAAGAATCCATGAGACCGGCATTCCATCATTTACAATAAGAAATCTTCTAAAAAATATGCTAAAAAATCATTCATCAAAAACATTACAGACTCGAGAAGATAAGTGAGAAAGCAAAACAAATCTAACAAAAAAATAAGTGTTCAATAAAATCAAACATTCCCACACGTATCGCAGCAATAAATACGTTCATTAACAACATCGACAACGGATTAAATAAATTAAATGTACAAAAAAACCACATCACAAGACATTAATGAGCCATTAAAAATCATAATCCTCTAACATTACCAACGACGGGTACGTCAAAATACTTAAATCAAATTGAATATAAATTGGGTGTACAATCGTATGGATGGATAAGGTAACGTTGAGGTGATGGGGACGGACGTACTCTGAGAGAACGATTTCAATGGACTTTATGGATCATTTACCTGCCAAAAGTGTAGCCGAATATGTCAGTCACGCATTGGACTAATCAGTCACCAACGTTGGTGCTTATATTTACCTACATCTCCAACGGACGCTACTTAAATCATCTCACGTAGATGGGTTTCAGACAAAGACAACGTAGATGTTACTTGCTAATGATGATAATGATGGATCATTCACATTATTCTGATTCAAAGCCATCCCACCAAGGCAGGGCCGTAGAATGTCAGTATGTCCGTAAAAAGGGACGATCCGTTCACATGATGCTTGTAGGTACAACATACAATACATACAAACATACATACAAACATACATACAAACGTACACACAAACATACATACATACAATATCGCAACATTGCTCTTACAGTGAAGGACAACATCATAAGGAAACGAACATATCTGAGTCACCACGGTCTGAAGGCATGAGACATTCGCCAATCCGAAATAAGCTCCTATGACGTCTTACTGTCTAACTCCTTTAAGAGCAGGCCCTTCTTCTACAGTGGGAAAAGTTAGCGGGCTAAAGAATCTGCATTGCCATGGAAAGCTAGAATAGAAAATCGTGGTATTCTAAGCAGTTCAATGACTTAGCCACCAGATATTGCTATCGGTTATCGCTACACAGACACAGGCTTTGCTATGCAGCGATGTCCTGATCATAAAACTCGTTAAAAAAATATGTCAACATTTTTTTTAAGCAAATGACAGAACAGTAAGAGCTGTAGACTGTAGCTTTGTCCTTTTAATACCTAGGGACCGATAATGGTACCAATGGTACCTACGAATGTCTTTTTCTTAAGGAAAAAGATATGTGCGCTAATAACGTCCTAGGACTCACCACAGTCATGGGATATTCGCCAATCCGGAGTAGGATCCCATGGCGTCTTACTGAATAAACATATTTACTCTAATGTCTTTATCCAGGGAGGAAGCAGTCGACTACGTGTGTATGGAGAACGAGTAGGTAGACTGCCCTCTTTAGGTTAGGTATTAGAATTGTTTAAAATTCAAATTGCAAACAATATACTCAATGAGACTATAACTTGCAACTGTACTGTAATCGAAACTTTATCGAAACCCAGAAGACAACAAATCTTGAGTTAGCATAAGCCTTACACCGAGTGATTACTCCTGACCAGCCAGGGGTCACGTGTGGGAAGACTAGGTCAAAATCTCACGGAACCAAGCAGTATGATACCTTAAAAAGACGTCAATTTCAAAGAATAACTATAGTGTCAAGCCCATCATCACAATTATAATGTCTCGATGTAATCTTAACACAGCTTTCCCTAGAAATCGTCAGGAGACCACACACGTCTGCTATAATTTTAATTTTTTCTATCATACCTTGAACGACATCAAGATATACATTAAACTTGCCTTGACTGACTGACTGAACATTCAATTTGGTAAGTTTTGTTTCGAAGATGCTTTTTGGTTTTTTTTTTTAAATTCTACCGGGATCGAAACTTACGCGGATGATATCCGACACCGATCGGTCAATTTCACATCTACACCCATCCCCTCTTTTGATTCTTTTACCCAAAGGTTGTCTGGACCTCCTCATCATTTCTGATTCTATCCCGTAGAGAAGCCCCAAGCATAGCTCTCTCCACAGCTCTTTGAGCGACTCTAAGCCTATTCATAAGGTCTATTGCATTGGGATGGTTCAGGTTTATAAAAAAAACCTTCTGGATTGGTTGTAGTGTCCAATTTATTCGTCGGGCACTAGGCAAATTTATAGACTTTGTAATTGTTGGCAACGTCGCCAAGTCTTAACTGCATTTCAAGTACGTAGCTTACTTTTTTATTCTCATTACGGCGCGTAGCTTGTGCCTCTGTCGTTATGTCCTCTTTTTATGTAGGTATAATGGGTCGTTTCTGTATCAGACTTAATAAAGACATTTGTTAGCTTGATTTAAAACTTTTAAACGACGTCAGCAACTTTGTAAACTATATTGCAGTTTCATTTTAATAAGCTCTAGCCGTACTAAACATTTTGACGCCTATTTCAGATTACCTAGAATATTTATATCTACATTTCTACATCTACACTAATATTATAAAGAGGAAAGATTTGTATTTTTGTGTGTATGTGTATCTGAATGTTTGTAATGAATAAACTCAAAAACTACCGATTTCAGAAATTCTTTCTCCATTAGATAGCTACATTCACCCTGAGTAACATAGGCTTTACATACTTTACGTAACATACTTTTTATCCCGATATTCCCACGGGATCGGGAATAACGCGGGAGAAACCACGGGGCGCAGCAATCAGAAATATTTGCAGTGGGAAATGCATCTTTATCGTCCGGGGTTTCCGTATGGCGTCGTGGTTAACGCACTAGTCGGGCAATCGAGGCACGGATTCAAACCCCGTCACGGGAGATTTTTTGATGATGAATAATAATTTATCCTTGTACATTTTTTTAGGCGTTTTTCTAATAAGATCGAAAAATGACCTTTTCGTTGTTTTATATGAGTTCAGATTTTATACGAATATTGAGATAAAAACATAACCTTTCTTCGGCAGTCGGGTAAAAGGTAGCCTATTTATTATTCTAAAGGTTTCATTATGGATTTTTGAGCCAGGTATTTAAGGCATTAAACACATGTTCTTATGGTTAAGGAAAGCATCTTAATATGACCGATATACCCAAGAACTCATCGGTTCATTGACATGGGACTTTCTCTTCTCTGGAGCAGTAAGCATCAGTACTTACATACAACTTCGTACGACTTTCTGAGGATGGGATTGTGGTGTGACTTTTGCTTTTATGTGACAAATCGTAAAGCATACGGAATGTAGCATCTATCCACGTCTTAAGCTAGAAATAGTCATAGCAGTAGTTAAACAAAATGAAACATTTTTCAGTTTCAATCGCGCTGTTTTTGTTATTTCAAGATTTTTTTTTAACGACTGGCTTTTCGTGGACCTAAAAAAAGCTCAAAAAAATTACTGGACACCTCGATCAAAACCGGGAAATTATTTTAATTTAATATCATTTCAAAAACCGAGGTATAGTAACATTTACTTCCATGAATCGTACACAATTTGTATAGAATAGATAATTTTGCAGCATCTCATAACGAGACTGTGACGCAACACAGTCCATAATAGTCCGTATCGATTACTCATTTCAATAAATTGACGAAAAATGATAAAAGCTTTGACAATTTCCTTTTTGTAAGCACACCAAAATTGTTTACTTCTTTAATGCTTATTTTTAGTCTACACTAATAGTATTAAGAGGAAATATTTATATTTTTGTGTGTCTATATGTTTGTTATAAATAAACTCAAAAAACTACTCTGCCGATTTCAAAAATTCTTTCACCATTAGAAAGCTAAATTCACCCTGAGTAACATAGGCTACTTTTAATCCCGATATTCCCAAGGGATCGGGATTTACAGGGGAAACCGTGAGACTCTGCTTGTTACAAATAAACGTATTTTCCTTCTTTCTCGCCTTATACGTAGCCATGATACAAGATCGTTGTTACTCCGTCTAAACCTTTTGTCGGAAGTGAAATGTCTGACAGGCATGAATCAAATGAGTCATGTCTGCTATCGAATTGGGCACTGCGTCGGCAGACTCTGTTACACCTACATGGAACAACATCTGCCTGTCAATCTGCAATTCCAATCACTTCACTTTCTCCCGGAGTGTTATTGTTCCGGTTTAAGCGACGCTGAGTACGCTTAACGTCTTTCCCGGGGACTTGAAAATATCAAAGAGAGCAGCTTTTTTAGGGTTTCGTACTTAAAGGGTAAAAACGGGACCCTATTACTGAGACTTCGTTGTCTGTCACCAGGCTGTTTCTCATAAGCCGTAATAGCTAGTCAGTTGAAATTTTCACAGCAGATGTATTTCTGTAGCCGCCATAACAACAAGTACCTACTGTAAACAAAACTTAACAAATATTTATAAAATGAATTCTAACTTTC
The DNA here is from genome assembly GCA_958496205.1 of Idaea biselata. Classification (NCBI taxonomy): domain Eukaryota; kingdom Metazoa; phylum Arthropoda; class Insecta; order Lepidoptera; family Geometridae; genus Idaea; species Idaea biselata. The sequence goes on from OY292399.1 coordinate 1,940,107, forward strand.
GCATTGCGTTCACGAGTTGGTTAGTCCAGTGTTTATTTTAAGGTTCCGTACCCAATTGTGATAGTGGTACGGAACCCTGTTTCACCCGCGCATGCAAACCCAAGAAAAATATTAGTTTAGATACCTATGTCCTTCTCTAAGACCCTATTTACTAGTGCAGGTGAGATAATGTATATAAGCTGGCACGAACACATATCTACACGTTGGGCTTGCCTAGTGCCTGTGAATGAAGTTACACTATTTACACTAATAATATTAGTGCTATTAGTGTCGAGGATCTGCTTGCAAATTTTCCGACACCATAAAGTAAAATCCTACACAATTCCATCAAGCCATCCAATCGAACAAAATGACCAAATAAACTGACTCACATCAGCAAAACTATCGCATCAATAAAACTGCCGATAATTAAGTCAAAGGTTAACAACGCGATATTAACTTTTAAAGCGTACGTAGGCAAGATTAATTATAAAATAAATAAATCGTTGTCCAGCCTAGGTAGCAGCTGGTATCCGGTGCAACAGGTCTAGCAGATGCACGCCGGCCTTAGTCCTGCATACCGAGCGGGGAACAACTGATCAATGCGTGTGTCGATTACCTCTGCGGACCTCGTTACTTTATGCAAAGCGAGTGGGCGATAAGATACAGTTAAACATGGTCGATATTAAACAAAATCTACCTGTGTGGTATAACACTTTAAGAAGACAGTCTACTTACTCTTTCTCCGTACAAACGTAGTCGACGTTTTCCTCCCTGGATAAAGATATTAGCACAAATATGTTTATGTCATGAAACCTATATATCCGCCATGACTAAGCCCCTACGTTTTGTTTGTTTTCTTTTCTTAATTAGAATAGAAATGAAATTCATAAAACTTGTTCGCAAAAAAAGAAAAAGTTCGCAAGAGGAAACTGGAGGTGTGAGAGTTTTAAATAGCTATGTTATAATTTTTATTTGTTTTATTTAGGCCTATTTCACCTCATAAGGCAAAGGCCTCCTTCCCATCTCACCACCGTTCCCTGTTAGCTGCGTCTAGTGTAAAAGCAATGTAACCCAAAGAACTTGCTCCCCTAAACCCTTTTAAATAACTCTGAAACATAGAAATTCTTCGCACCATCACGCAGATATAAAGCGTATCATAAAACTTCTTCATCTCGGATATTATTGTTGAATAGAATATCTTCGTATGCAGGTTAAACTTTCTTGATTCTAATATAGTATCGAACTAGTGGGAAAGTGATATAAATTCCGGCTCATATAATGCGATTGTGAGCTCTTCGTGCGAATCGGGTCACTGGGGACTGACTCATGCGTTCCTTTACCCCCTTACTTACAAGGTTCGGTGTTATTACAACTCATTCCAGGATATTCTGTCTTACTACCTTGACATAAAGATTTGGTTAACAGAAAAATAAAATTAATATTATGTTTTATTTTGAACTCTACCGACTTTGTACTTTGTTTTAACTTGTTTTGGAAGGATTTGCTGCTGCAATGAAAGTTTCTTTAAACGGGAACGCTTATTACAATCATAAATTTATTGAAGATATGGTTTTCTAAACTTCAAAAGATGCAATATTCATAAATCTGTCATGTCGTTCATAGAAACCAGACAATAGTGTCATCAGGTGTAGGTTTACACAAATCAATTTCAATTGGGCAAAAATCATTTTCAAAAACGTTTGTCAATGGTTGTTTCCGAGAACGAATTCCATTCATAGAAACATAATTGATAAATTCCTATAGTGTACCATTGAATAGAGCAGTGTTATGCGAGAGATGCGAAGACAACGTCTCGCGTGCTCACACTCGGACGCATTGATCTAGTTCGCTTTTGTGACTGTAGAAAGGCGCGATTTTCTCCGGTGTGCCGTATCGCAAAGCTCATTTACATTCGACTTCATAAATCAGGGACAGAATCTTTTGATAGTCGCCGCAGGTGTCCGCAAAGTATCGTCCGCTTCGACGAGACATCATTGTCGTCAGCTACGATTGTTTCGTTCTTTTATTCTTTCACCTGCGATTTTGGTGCCTTCCCTTATTAGCTCGCCCATAACGCCGATCGGTAACGTCGTCTCCTTCTAGACGCGTCCTGTAGACGCTGCGTCATCTATCGCTGTGTCACTGCGAACTATATCCTCTGGCTTCAACATTAAGGACTATATTTCTTCGGTTTAACCCTGAGCCGGATGGGAAGCCGAGATGCTGTAATTTGGCGGCACAATACCGAGCAGTAATAATCGCAACCATTCGTAATTGCGACGACATCCGTTATACAAGATGTAAGTACGTACAATGTACATGTGGTCTCGGCCCGGGCGTGTGAAAGTTCGAAAGGGCTAGGCGGCCTCGGAGTTCTGTTATCGGAACCCGTTCCACGCATTTCTGATACGTCAGCTTTCTTAGACAAGCGACCGACGACGCGACGCGACGATGCTTTAGATAACACGTACTCTGACAATTTTATTGCTTTTAAATTGACGAGACTTTCTTTGTATGTCCATGTTCGTTTACTAAAAAGGGATTAGACCTCGTTTTCACACCTAATACGGCTGACAAAAAAAAATGTATTATGGTAACAATAGGGTCCTACCACAACATACGGTCGCTTTCGGCCGATTAGCGCTTTTGTTGGTGTTATTTTTTAGAAGCCGGAAGTTTCATTGTGAGAGCGGTAGTGTGGTCACCAACCGGCGTGGCTTGTGTCTGTGTTTTGACAATTGATGTTAGATAAATAATTTTCTTACGATTTGTACGCTTGTCCGGTTCCCCGGAAATCTGCTTCATGTAATTAAAAGAAAGTATCAAAAGACACTTCTTGCACTTGTGCAATCTCAGGTAAGAACTTAAAGAAAGAAACCTTCCTATAAAAAAAGATCAATTGTACAAAGTAAATGCGATAGGATCTCGCTCCGATCCGCCCTTCAGAGATAAAGGTTAGACGCGGCGTTTAATTTTGTATTATCAATCGTAAAATAGATATATTGTAAGTTGTCGTGGGCGTGAGACCCCGAGTGTTATTAAAAAACCGGATATCCGGTGCAGAGTTTTGTATCAATCCGATACTGGTATCGTTATAATATTAGTAGAACCCTTTGTATTGACTCATAACAATCTGTTACCTGATTTCGAAGCTATTATTGTGTTTGAAGAAGGTTTCCAAAAGGATGTTTTTCAAATGATATAAAATTACCATTTTTTCTAGTTTTTATATGGACTACTGTTGTGATGGCAATTTATAAAATTACCATTAGTATACCACATACCGGATAAATATTAAACATTTCCAACTATAAAGCATCTAACTGTATTACTTAAGAAGTCAGCGAACCATTAGCAACAAACACTAAAATTAAATTTGAAACAAAAATAAAAGAGACATAATCGAAATGCAAATCTGTTAATGATAAATCGATGATCGAAACGTTCCCTACGATCGCAATGAACTCGTAAAAACTAATAAGCCTTCATATAGCCATAAAAACTGTTATTACATAATGTATAAGCAATACGGAGTGACGGACCGAGATGAAAGATTCAATCACGGATCACATCGCTTCCGAGAACTCGCTTTGCCCGCTTTTTTTTCTCATCTATCTTCAAGTCTTCAATAGTTTTGGGGTTCAGTGTGAAATGAACCTCAAACTCCAGCGTGTTTGCAAAGTTATACTTCCTTAATAAAGCGGATGATGTCACAACGGATCAAACTGGGCGCAGTCCGGGTTATTTATTACTGAGATCGATTTATAGACTTGTCGTTCTTAACACGCCGTACTAAAGATGTCATTGTAAATCTTGTTATTGGACAATACATCTGTTATATGGTTAAATGCGTGAATCTGTGAAGTATCACTTAGGTGGAATATTGTGTGGACTAAAAAGCTATCATACTGCCATTCCATTAACCGTTTATCTGTAGTCTATAGTTTACTCGTAAATCATATCGATCACTATAGGCCAATGCCATATTTCAAAACTATTTTACTAAATACAAATTTACGTAATATGCATTAAATATTATACGGTACTTGTGTCTTTTACTAGATTTTATTAGGTCTATTTTAATTCATTAGATTTAGGATCATTATCTTACTAATATTGTTTTAAGTATTCATCTAATTTATATTGAATTTTGCAGATGGGCTTAAATACATTTCTTTTCATTTATTTAAATAATTTTGTATACATTTTGCTACTACAAACTTAGTAATTAATTTTTAGGCTAAAATTAAAATGTGCACCTTACACACACAAAAAGGATAAAACTAATACAACATCACGATTTATTAATTTTATAGATAAATAAATAGATACGAAGCCGTCTGGTTTCTTAATAACATAAATTCGCAAGTGTTTCCAATGTCATTCTCCTATATAGTTTTGTTGCGGAATCCTCCAGCTCTGTAACAGGAATCACTCTTACCATATTTTTTCCAACACCAATCACTCGGGAGCCGTGAGATGCTTTTTTTACAACGTGCCCGTTATTGACCTGCACTTTAAGATCCTCTGTAACAGTTTCGACAAAAAACAATAGCTCGTTCTACATTAGCCATCTTATATCGCCATCTCTCTACTCATCCGTAGTTAAACGAGCAATGTATTCGCAATCATTTCTGATTTATCATCCATCTAAATACTAATTTATTTCTTCGTTCATACAAGTGCTAAGTGGAAGGTTTTTTTGTTGTTCTGTCGTGAGGAGATCTATTTCTTTTTTCGGTTCACTATTTTATCTCAATGATTTCTTTGTCTCATTTTTTTTATTGGAGACCACCTCGCCGGGTAATAGTGAAGATGTCTCATTCATCACACGTGTTGTAGGTTTCGATGTTTCACTATTTCGTGGGAATTTCGTAAATTATGAGCTGTTTTTGTGAAATATTTCGACTAATTTATTGCATTTTGAGGACATGTGGAGACAGTAAAATTGATAATAAGATTTCTTGATTTGGAGATGTTTGGAAATAGTCTTATTAGATGTTGGCGTAAAAAATCTACTTCTTTACATATTTTTCAGTATTTCAGTATTCATCCCCGTTTGAGATCTTGTTATGTCTAAAATGTGGCTTGATTGAATGTTATAGAAATCTAAAAAAAATATGTTTTAATTTTTAATTTTATTTAAGTGTGTATAAATAAATATTAAAAAAAAGATACCTATTTTAATACTGATTGATTGACTGACTTAATGACTAAACTATAATATGTATATTAACGCAGAGTTTAAACCGCTTGTCCTAGAGACATGCAATTTGGAGAGTGTGTAGGTATCGACTAAGAAAGAGTTTTTTGAAAATATGGGACTTATGTGATTAAAACCGCGGGTCTCTGCTAGTATACTATAAAATTTCAATCCTCCGAAAAAATTAAATAAAATTAAATGACACCATGTCTCCATTCACATTTTTAACGCCGTTTCGTCACTATAAATAATGTCAAAATTAACGAAAGACATTTTGTTGCGTTTTTTATATCCTTTATTACGACTTGCAGTTTTTGGTTATTGGTTTTTTACGACTGCTTTTAATACGCCTTCAGGTTTTCGACCACTAAATTTCGAATTGATAAAGTTGTTTCGTTTTTTATTCATTATACTATTTACGAAACTGGTTTTACTTATTATTTTTATGTTTTAATATTTATTTATTTATTTGTTAGATTAAAACTTCACTAATTAAGCCGATCATCCACCGCCAACTAAACTAAGTATTGAACTTGGCTCGCAATATTTCAAACAAGTTTTTGTATGAACGATGTTTGAAAGAACTATCACTGCTATGCTCTCATAGTTCTCGGTGACTGCACCTGTTTGGGAGAATGGCTCGACTATGCAGAGCTTATCTTAGTTTAGCCGGTGGTGGAAGATCGACTTATTTCAAATAGCTGCACATTTTAGGGTTGTAAGGTTGTAAACTGGTCTTAATCTCTTCAGATTCAACTCCGATAATTTAGCGGACATATTCCATTTCAGACTTAAGTGTCCGGTGATCTAAAAATCGTGGCACACTAGGTGTCATTTTGTCGAAACCGTAAGTCAGTCATTATAAAATCATCTTCAAATATAAAAAAAATAAAGGCTCATTGAGTCCAGCCACCATTATATTGCTATTAAAAGCGAAGAATTTCTCCTAACAAAAGGAGGATGTTGTTAAAAGTTATAAAACTGGCGATGTCTCGCGATTTCAGGACCGACCTGTTGTTGGGGGTCTTATTAAACCCTTTTTGGTAGGTCCCAAGTGATGAGAGGATAGGATGAGGTTGGATTCGCGTTGGATTCGATTCGATGGAGTTGGACTTATCTAGCTGGATCTACACTGCATTTTTAGGACTTCAAAAAAACACCCCCCAATTTCCATTTCTTTAGAGCCAACAATTTAGGTTGTACTTCGGTATACCTTCAGTTAGTCCGGACATTCGAATTCTATACGTAAAGACTTGGGCTGCTTGCAAAATCTCAAGCAGACTTACCGGATTTGACAGCAACAGAGTCCAAACATTGCGTGTAAACGTAGAGAATAAATATATACAATGATTTGCATGCAAAAAAGCGACATCAGATAATGTTTTCCTTCTCGGAATGAAGCATTCAACTGCATCTGTGATCTATCGATAACTAAAGGTTAAATACTTATTATTTAAATTCAATAATAACACGACATAGTGTAACTTAAAGTACCTATATAGGAAAATCCTTAATGTTATTGGCCTTATAGACTATACAGGATCTTGAAATGAATAAAAGTCACAAATTTTCACTAATCCAAAGTCCAAACCGGTAATCTGCAAAGACTGTGGTAGATGTGGCTACGTGCCTTAGTCGCAAGCCCGAAGAGATGCAGTCCACAATTTCATCACGACAGAACGGGCACCTGTGGCGCAATTGGCTAGCGCAGTTCACAGATTGTTAAGGTTACTGGTTCAAGTTCTGTCGGGTGCAAATTTTAGGAAAGCATTTATTTATAAAACCAGTAATCTAAGGTAGTTTATAAATTTCAGACAAAACTATGAGTTCTTTTTCTTTCTATACACCGCATATATCGCCTTAAGATTAAAACTAAACTAAATACCTATTTTTACTTAACATTAGCGACGTAATATGTTTTATAGTAGGTAATGTATATTGTCCTTTACCGTGGCGTAAAGTTTCAAAGTTGACTATTAATCGTAGCCGGTAATTTCGTTTTACTTGTTAAGCCATGATTTTGCGCTAAAATATCAGATTTCAGCACATTGACTACTTATTATTGCTGACGTAATATCCTATACATACCTACCACATTTACGTCTAATAAAGGGCTTAACGTAATCCTAAGATAGAATTCTCATTATCTATGATGAATTTTAAAGTGGGAAAATCCTACTATACTACACATAAATGTGAATAACCATTTGTCTGTTTTCATGATATTTACGGTCTTACGGTTCACCAGATCTGGATAAAATATAAACTATACATTGCATATTAGGTATATACTTTAACCCACACAAAAAAAGAAATAGCTAAACATTATTTCTTAAAGTGAGGCACACATAGAATCCAATATAAAAAAAAATTGAAAGTTTTTTTTTCAAAAACAAGAAATATTTGTTTATTCAATTTGCATGAAAACGCATTATCAAGCAATGATGAACCGATAAACCCTTGGCCAACGTCGCAGGCGCAAATAGTACACTAGAATACTGTTGACGTACGCGTTGCATAACACCTGTCGCCGTAATGATAATGATATCATTGTACCTGCGCGCCGGCCGGCGCCTGCGCAGCTATTGCACAATTCCACGTAAATTATGGTACTGCAGCGCTGAATGTAGGACGACGTGATGTCTTTGCAATAAATAAATACGACCTAGATAAATGAATGAATGAAAACGTTAAGAAAACTGTTTTTGACGACTTTTTTTTAAATGAATGTAACTCTGAAGCTGCATGTTTTCTTAGTAGCTTTCGCGGCTTGAACACCCATGTCTTTGAATAGTTAAAACGGATAGAAGCGGGTTTTCCATCAGTAGGTGTAGCTTCATTGAAAGTACTCTGCCTATACCTACACCGCACCGGCCTATATTCGTATCGCCAGCCTGATTCGACCCGTGTTCCGGTATGTAGGTCGGTGTAGACTTAGTAACACGACTGATAAATTCAGTTTTGATTGACAATTAGTTATGATAAAGTTGTATATGAGTGAACAGAAGAATTCTAAATGAGCGTTCTACAGCTTAGACCCACCATCTGGTAAGTCAGTGATAAATGCTCATCACATCAGTCACCATCACATTTCCATCATAAAAAAATATCAATAGGAATCCGCGAAAGCAATACGAATTGGATTGTATTTCGATCGCGATTTCAAACAGATACTATTAAAAAATCCTGTATTTGATTGAAAATGGAACACTGCATGAATGCTCAAATGCGCATTACGGTACGGTGTACCGCTCGCAGCAAAACAACTACATAAGCAATCGATTAAACTATGACCAACATCGATAGGGCTGGCTTCACAACTGTCTCCCAACTGCACCACCATTAACTGAGTGCTAAAGTTAATCGCGATCCTCGTATCTCTATCTATTAATAGACATGTCTGACTTCGCAGACATCCCGCAACCGTCCGCCTTTCCTCAACGTCCTAAATCCGAGCCAGTAAAACGCCAAAATGAACCATATTTCATCGCAATAAAGCTCTACTCGGAACGTCGCAACCGCAGATGTAAGTGCTCAAACTGAGTTGCAGCGTTAGACGTTTGGTATTCCATAATGAACTGTAAACGACGTGGAATAAGGTCGTTACTGTATTGTTGGGCGATGTCGTCGTGGAATATAGGCAGCGAGTTAGATCGGGAAATGAAACGCCGTTTATAGTACTCTTTATAGTACTACCATCGTAGTAAGTTGCGTATGTGTGCCGGCGTCGAGGCTGCCTCGTCTGTAGTGCACTGCAGACAATGCAGTTGCCTGCAGGCTTGCATGTGTGCATTGCAGTGTGGTAGGTATACTCTCTGAATGGAAAATGTATTTATGTTTCCCGTCTGAGGTCGGAGTGCGGTTTTATCGATTATTTTTTCCACCGCATTCCTTTTAAACTTGACGTCGGATATATTGGCGGGGAAACGTGCCTTGCAGATTCTAGACGCCCGCGTTGGCAACGGCTGAACAGAATCTCAGTTTGTTCTTAAATTGTTTCTACTTTTTACAAATAACGTTTATATCATAGCGTTTGAGCACTATCAGACCTAATGGCAACTGTTTATGTGGTCTAAGATGAAGCACGCTGACTAGAAGATAACTGCGGTCTGTTTATTTGTTTTGAAGACACGCAAATTTTATAATGTAGCGTGCCCTATGATTTGTTGATGTCGTGGACTTAGGTCGAAAATTCAAATTGGGATAGATAATGGTCACAAGCTTACCTACATATAAAATTTAAAGTCCTGACTGATTGACTGACTGACTGAACTATATATCAATGCACGCACAGCCTACGCCGTTGGTGCTAGAGACATGAAATTAGGAGAGTGTGTTTTCTCTAATGTGTAAAATAATATTCCACTAAGAAAGGGTTTTTCACAATTCCGACAGGAGTTTGACGCGCGAAATCGCGGGACGCTGCTAGTCGATTATAAAAAAAAGTGATTAAAATTGTTGTAGTAGCGTTAATACGATATCGGTTCACAAAATGTAATCTTCCCTATCTCGGCTTGAGTGGGTCGTAAAATGTATAGAATTCAAGATAAGGCTTATTGGGTCATTTCACAGGGTAATTATGATGTGTATCATTGTTACTATCATAGGGATTAAGACTTTGTGGCTAAATACTCTGTCTCGCTCTTGTTAGTGACTATCAACGTTGGGGTAAATGTGACAAAACATCCCTTATTAAGGGCCGGCCCTTAAGATTATCTATTTTTGCAATTTGTTTTAAATTTAATATCTTTATTTATATTCCTTTTTGTTTCAGGTCGTCTTCAACGTCTCCTTCATACCACTTTCAGCAACGGTGAGATTATTTTTTTTATTAAATTATATTTATTTAGTACTTACAGATGTAAGCATTTCATATAGAATCAAACAAAGGGGCTGGGCTGGGATTTTACTACAGTACATTTTAAATTAAATAAATGTATGTTTTTATTAGTGATGCGCCGAGTACCAGTTTTACCGAGTATCCGAGTACCGAGTATTACTCGGTTCAAAAATTACCGAGCCGAGTACTCGGCAGAGTTACTCGGTTCATTAAAATAAGCGCGAAAACAAGTTGCAACGCGCTCAAGACTTGATTATTTTAAACTTACATGCTTGGTTTTCTTTATTACTAGCTGCACCCGCAGTTTTACCCGCTTATGTATCGATAAAAAGTTCTTCAGCTCAGTACCTTTGTGTTAAATTTCATCTCTATTGGTCCAGCCGTTTGTGCGTGAAAGAGGAATAAGCAAACACACAAACTTTCGCATTAAGTTAGGATGCCAAAACTGTACCCAGATGAAATTAGATCGCGTTATAATTACGGTATATAAATACATATATTATCCGAGTTACTCGACTTATGAACCGAGTACCGAGGCCGAGTACGAGTAGTAAAAAACTGCCGAGTACCCGAGTAACGAGTACTCGGCAGAGTACTCGGCGCATCTCTAGTTTTTATAGACCACATTGCCTCACTATTTTATTTAGAAACAAGGGTAGTAAGTACCTACTACATATTAACGTTTCTTTGTAAATCTAATTATTTGGTCATCATTTAAAATATATAGTAATAATTAATTATTTTAGCGAGCGCTTTCCACAAATTTTCCGTCAACTAAAATCCACCAACGAATTTAATCTTTTCGACAATTTTACACATAATTATAAGATTAATTACACCCAATAATCCCAAAACAATGCTTTACCTTCAATATTATCATAATAATGATGTAAGTACCTCTTTAACACGCGATTATTATACCCGATAGATAAGGTATATCGGTGTAACCTGCCCTTCTGATGCGATTTATCGATACCGTAGATAAATGGGGCCGCACGATTTTGATGCATTTCGTATAGTAACTCATAGTACGTTTTTAGGGATCCGTAACCCAAGTGTAAAAACGGGATTATTACTGAGACTCCGCTGTCTGTCCGTCTGTCTGTCACCAGGCTGTATCTCATGATCTGTAATAGTCTCAGTAATATGGTCCCGTTTATACCCTTTGGGTACGGAACCCTTAAACAATCTCAACGAAACGAGCGTCTGCGTAGAGAGCTAACGCTTCGTAAATAGGAATCTACTATTTATAAAATGGGACACAGAATTAACCGGCCACTTTACTAAAACCCATAAATTCCCTTCAAGTAAACAAAAACATCATATTCATATCATACTTTATTACTTAGTTCGATTTCGATACGATTTTTACATCAACATGCGCTTGTTTCGAAATTGTTTGGGTTTGTTTAAAAAAAAACAGTCAGAGTTTGAAACATTGAATGGGGCTGTGTATTGCGAAAGTTTCGCTGTATCGTTGTCTAGAGATATATCGTTCGGCTGCGATGAAATTTCAGTAGGTAGGTATGTACTGGATGAGTCATTTAGACCGGGTTTCAGAGGGATTTCCTTAACCATATGAGCTAGCGAGAAATGCTAAAAGGATTTGCGTCCTCGATCTGACAAAAACTAAAATACCTACCTACTTCTTTAAAAAGGTACTTTTAATCATTTTTGTACCCGGCGGAACTCGAACCCGCGATTACTGGCCCGGGTCCGAGTGGTGGCCTGGTACTGGACTGCTGACCAGTAGTAGAAGGTTCGAATCCCGCCGAGTGCCAACATTTTTGAAAGCATTTTTTAACAACATTTTCCTTACTAAAATTTTATTTTTAGATTGATTGATGCCATAATATACAGTGTTTATTAATTTGCAAAATTGAAAAAGTTCCTGACTAGGGTAATCAAATAGCACACAACTGGGTATCAAATGGCGCAGCTTTGGACGTCCACCAACGAGATGGACTCACGACTTGGTTAAGGCCGCGGGTTCACCGTGGATACAGGCCGCTTATGAGTCTTATGACCGAAGCATCTGGAGATCTATGAGGGAGGCTTATGTCCAGCAGTGGACTTCTTACAGCTGAAATGATGATGATGAGGATAATCAAATATTACAAATATCTAAAATGTAATTTTAGGCTTTGTCAAAATCGGAACTTCGGTCTTTAGACTCACCCTGTATACGATGCAGTTATTTGCTTACACGATAGGACTCTGAAACAGAGTAAAGGACCAATCAATGGAGTCTCAAGCCGGGATATCTGCTTAAGTCACAATTTGTTTCTATCCAGTTTCAATCTAAAGTTTTAAATCAAGAAATTAAATTCTGAAGTCATAATCCACGTTCAATTCTGTCATCTCATCACGTCGAATCACACGCAGTAGCACGCACACACAGACACTCATTGTCAACGATTTGTTCAGGTGTACCTCAGTGTTGCCATGTTTCGTCGCCTATTGTTCTACCGAAATCCCACTGAATTCCAATGTGTGTCAATGGGTCACTGTTGATTCATTAACAATGTGATTTGTTGATAGTTTCAACGCTGCCCTTAGAATCTGGTGTTTCATTCATGTTTATGAGTACGATTGTCAGTGTCTTTTGGTAAGCGGTACTTTTTAGTTTTCCGTTCCTCATAATATAGTAAAAGATCATCTTCTTGGCCGTCTACCTTTAGTATGTGTGACACTATTATTAGGTATTATATTTTCAAGTTACCTTTTCTCCTGTCCAAACACCCTACCTTTCATATTTTTTCGCTTCTTGTCCATCCAACAAAGGTTGCCTGGAAGAGATCGCTTTAAGCGATAAGGCCGCCTATTGTGCCACCTCGATCTAAGTTGTGTGGGGGCGGATCGTCTTACATTAATGTTTAACTCCTAACATCGGAGGTCCGAAAATGTTTCACATACCATTTTAAATCATAATGATCATTCTTCACAATTTTTTTAAAACATAAAATTTAAAATACATAATCATTGAAATTCATAATATCACTATTATGAATTTCGTTTTTACTACAATTTGTTTTAATAAATTTCTTAATCATAAGTTTTTTATCCATAATTATTGAAAATTATAATGTCTAAATTCATACATTTGTTTCGTCTACTATTGTTATCTTAACGCACGTTGTACTTGAACTTGGAAAAAAATACACGGAGCACACCGACTCGGATAGGTTAGGTTTATGTTAGAACATGATTTGGCGACCGCTGCCGCGGCACGTTCGCTACGCTCGCTCGCCAAAGCGCCTAATACTATACATAAAAAAAGCGTGATGTATCTTAATCATAAGTGTTTTTATGAAGATCGACAGAACACAAGTCAAAAACAATCGAAAATTTCCGTTAGAGTTTGATAATGGGGTAGTTCATAAAAGAAGTTTTGTTACAGTTGCCTTTCTTAATATAAATAATCTTAGTAACACATTATGAATTTTATCAATATGATCATGAATGTTATGAAGAAAAAAAAATCTGAAAAATAAAATTATGATTTTAAAATGTTCTTGGTAGTAACAGTATGAATAAAAAAATTATGATCACTAACTGTTATGAGCTCCGATGGTAGTAATAAAAATGTCTGAATAAAAAAAAAGTATGAAAAGTAAAATTATGAAGAGTGATTATTATGAACACAAATCGATAGTAAGACAAAATATGACTTAGAATTTTATGTGAGCCAATATGGACCCAAGTTGTGTATGTTTTTCTTTTTATTGTAATTTTTTGTTTTTGGTGTTGCAATAAAGAATCAATCTATCTGTCTATCTTTATCATCCGAGGGCTGTTTCCGGTTGTATCCCTCTCGGGAACGCGAAGTCCGCTTTCCTACTTTGACGTCTCCACTTCGTAAGATCTTCATCTTCTCGTGTAGTGAGGTCATTTGCACGTATATCCGCCCTTACGTCATACTTGTCTCTAGATTTGTTATTTAATATTTTCGTTACTAGAACCAATGTCTGAGTCTGTTTCATTCATATTTTCCAAAGCAATATCAACAACAAAAAATATCTCATTAAAAAGTCAGTTTTAAACTTAGATTAAAACAAAAAACTAAAGATACGGCACCTAGTCTCGGAAAATGAGACGATAAAACTGCGTCTAGTTGACGCACTAGCCTCAGTCGTATATCGAACCGTTGCCGCGTGAGCACGTGCTGTCACACTGCGATAATATTTTTGAAATAAATAAGAATGCCATTTTGCTTATTAACAAATTCCTAAATCATTCTTAAAGACTATTGTTTATAAATACAATAATTTTATGAAAATGCATGTAGGTGTTTCTAGCTCATTTTTCGAATACCTACGCAATGTTAGAATATACCGTATCTACTATTTTTGTTTTCATCTAAGGTTTTAAAGCAATAAACGTTCGCGTATAATTGGAAACTGTAAGAAATACATTTTACATAATTAGGATTGCCTATTTTTTAATTATAAAACTATACCTACACAGTTTACTCGTACAAATATAATTAAATATATAAAATACTTGTAACTTTATACATAATAAATTTTTATGTCCCCTAATTACTACTGTTTCGTATAATTGTTAAAATATAATTATTTTACATTTTACATGCATATTCTATACCGTTATATTATTGAACAAACATGTTGGGTACTTTGCTCTAACGAGGTAATAAATCCTACTCAATATTAAAACACGAAAGTTTGTGAGAATTAATGAAAATATGAATGAATGTCTTTTAATCCTAGACTGTGGTGTTAAGTTTTGGTTCCATTATTTCAAGCAGATGTGTCAAATTTTAGCCTACAATTAATAAAAAAAAAAGTTAAAGAATGATTGTTTCTCATTTACGCAAAAACGATTGAAGCGATTGCAATGAAACTTGAAATTACACAGCTGGAATTCTAGAATAACGCATAGACTACTTTCATCCCAATATTATTTCCAGATTTGCGACTTAAGCTTAAGATTGATTTTGTTTTGGATGTTATCCTGGCCGCGTCCGTGCTGTCTTAATACAAAAGTAGGTACTCCAGCCCTGTCTAGTATAAATCATGCTTTACACGGGCGAAACCGCGGAGCGCGCTAGTCTGTACTACCACTTTAAGTAGGTATGCATTTTCCGATGTCTAGTAGAAAAGACATAACTTCAAAGTACGTTACATAATTTAACTAGAATGCCTTTGTCTATTAATTTCCTTTGAACAATGCTCTCAAGTAATACACAGAGAACAATTATGTATAATAATAATATAACGGTAACGACAGAGTTAAAGGAAACGTGGTAGTTACTGAAGGGCACAACAAAGTGTCAATTAATCACAGAAGATATTATATAGGGCGTATATCGATTTTAATCTCGAACATTTTATCAAGTAATGAATTCAAGTCCGCTCTTGAAGACACTAATAAAAGGGAAGTAAACACTCAAAGAGTTCCAGTTCTCTGCCCCAAGGCATTATAATTGAATTAATTAACTATTATAACCCGAAAAAATTAAAAACTTTCACCGGTTTTTACCATAATTCGTCGCTCGATAAACCAGGATTCTTGGCTCATTTAAATAATGAAAGAATATACTCAACAAACTCTAGGATTATTCAAATATGTTACACGGTTAATTTATACCCGAATAATCGTAATTTGTATGGAATACTGCCGTTTTCGGTACCCCGATCGGTATTCCGATAACCGAATTCCCAGGAAACTAGACCCGAGTTTTTGAGAATTATCAAAAATCAAGAATGTTGATAATAACTGTCGTATACGTACAGGTTTATAGGTATTTAATTAGCATCCAATTAAGGGCTACTTCTGTACAGTAACAAAAAATATATGGTGCGTTGTTGTAGAGCTTTTAAATATTCAATAACTTTTATATTTGTTGTTGTGTTCTGAAAAATCTGCTGTTTTTGTGATATCTGCAATAGGTATTCATTTAGTTTTTAAATTTTTCATTTCATGTCTCTTGCGTATGTATTTTTTTTTTAATTTGATTTGGTTAATTTGAGGAGCTCGATGACCTATCCCCCCGATCTTCTAAAGTCGTGTAAGTTAAGCAACGCTTGGTACGGTTATTTCTTCGATGCGTGACCAATTTTTAGTGTTTCGTACTCAAAGGGTAAAAACTGGACCCTATTACTGAGCCTTCGCTGTTTGTCCGTCTGTTTTATAGTACCTACAACACAAGTTATTCATATTTTTTTTCGGTTTTAACGATGCTAATATGAAATTAAACTTATTTTTTGGTAGATTTTTCTTCTGTTTTCGCGCTGTTGAATTAAAACAGCGCTTAAAGTAATAAACAGCACGCGATTAAAACCGAAAAACGAGTTTTATTGTTGTTTATGTTAATCTCATTGCTATTTATATTAAGCATCTTTCAACGCCCTACGTTTCACCAAATTCTTTGCTTTGATTTACAGATGTGGCCATGCTAACTAATTTCCTATAACCCTGTATCATATGAAATAAGCAATAGAATTCTTATAGCTTATCATTTAATTAATGAGGCCAGACGTTTGGTCAGTCAATGGAAATAGAGCAATCAGGGAAAAGGGCTGTCGGTCGCGTCTATCACTATCACCAGACAACATAGATCCTTAATCGCGAATAGTTCACGACGCTACAAGCGTCTTGGATCATTGGTCTGGGTGACTAGATAGAGCTCCCGCTTTTTTTAGGAAGTTATGGGTCAGATTAAATTGGCTGGGATTAAGAAATGGGGTAAATAGCGGAGATTAAACTGGGCGTGGGCCGGATACGGGCCGTGACGAAACTGATTGATAACGATATAAGTGACGTTTGATAACTGACTGGCGTTGTCTTGTTGCTATACGCGTTTTGGCGTTCCTTACCATTTTTTTAATCTATTTATTAAAGAGCTTTATTAGATGACGGGACCCTTTTACTAAAACTCCACTGTCCGTCTGTCTGTCTGTCACCAGGCTAAATCTCATGAACCGTAATATCTAGACAGTTGATGTTTTTTAATAAACGAATTTACATGTATATTTATTTTATACTTTTATACTAATATTGTAAAGTGTTACATTTGGTAACATTTATGTTAGTATTTTCCGGGTAGTCTCTAAAACCGCTGAACCGATTCCAAAAAAAAATCACCAATAGAAAGCCACATTATCGAGGAGTAACATAGGCTACTTTTGATCCCGATATTCTCACGGGATCGGAACTTACACGAGTAAAACTGCGGGTCTCTGCTGTATTTTATACAATTAAATGCGCAAAAAAAACAACAATAGCCTAAACACGAGTTACTTTAAATTCAACATTATCTACTTACACCTAATATTTCACTAAATCACTGACTCATTCTGTCTATATCTATCTGTCTAATCATTCCAACACCAATCTCAAATTTATTATTTTTGCGGCATCTCAACGTTCAATATAATGTTGTCAATAAGACTGTTATAGGATCATTATTATATAAGAAGGTCTGAAGAACTCCAAGTCCAATGACTCTTCGTTTTCGCAAACGTTTACTTGAGTTCGCTGGATTTCGCATGGGGGTTGTTTTTTTACTTCAAGCAGATGTTTGAATAAAATTTTGCACTTTTCGAGCACTGTCAATAGCTTGCCATAGTTATTCATCTTTTCGTCATATTTAACGTGACAATGTTCCGATTTCTATGTCATTATTTGAAGAATTCATAATACATGCATCATTGTAAATAGTTTTTCAAAAATGTTTCTTTTTGTTCCAGGTTCGATTCAGTTCGTCACGTGCAATTTCGTCGTCCACAGAAGCAAATTTGGCTTTAAGCGTTACAGTTATTTCATTTGTAATTGCCACTTTGTCCTAACTACACCTGTAATGTAGTGAAACACGCAGTCATCACTGATCATTGGTCTTGACTTGTCTTCCATCTTCTTACATGATAGCGATACCCTGCGGTTTTATTACTTCGTAGGATGAATTGATTTGTAATGCTTAGCAGCCCAATTATACACATGAAATTGTTTTAATTACATGCTATTAAGTGAAACAAACTCGAAGGGATACGAAAAAATGATCTATTCTTTAAATGACTATAAAATTATAATATCTCTCTGACGTATTTTCGTTTCCCTCCGTGATTTTTGAGTTCTCGCATTTATTTTAAGTTATTTTAAGATTAATTGTTTGTTTTAAGTTAGTTTTTCATACATATTGACTAACAAATACTAAATTTTTCTAACGCATGACTTTTTTGTTTTACTTATTCAACTCGCGGGTGTGCATGACTTATTTTATTCATAGTTATTAATTTATTAATCTCAATCATCAATGTTTTTCCTATTTAATTTTGAGACGCATTTATTATTGACATTTTTGTTTTTATTTTAATTATTGTTTTATATGGTATGATTATTTAATGATTTATTATTGATAAAGTTTACTTCAACAATTCCCTAGTTATGAAATAATGTACAAACACAATGATGAGATCAAATTGTTATATATGCGCCCTGCTGTATGAAACTTGATTTTAGGTTTTACAAATCGCACAACTTAAAGTCGAGTTTTGGTGAATGCATGGCAATACCCGGGATTGCTTTCCTAGTTTTTAAACGATGAAAATTTTGATTATGCAATCTGTGAATCTGTTAATGATGTTAATAATATCTGATTTTATTTGAATAAAAGTTTAGGCATGAGTAATCGGTTTTATTTGCGTTTCTTTCCCACAGTAGTTCGCATGTCTTGAGATATTGGAGGTCGGACGAAAAGTCATTTTTCAATTAATCCAATGTCATTGGAACGAAGCGTCCTTAGCTCTCCTCTAAGAGCGGTAAACACGCGATAATGTACCTTATGTACGTCTCATTAACCATTGATTTCGATCATCAGATCTCGAGACACCAGGCTGAGCAAATTTGCACAGATGTCGCTGTGATGACTGTTGTGGAGACGGTTCCTGAAGGTAACTGATGGAGAATAATGACGATGAAAGGTCAGCAGACGTTGTTGTAACCATGCTTGCTCATGTCATTGATGGAATCATCAATATCATCGTATTAAAATAATATACTTAAGTGTTTCTTTAAATAGAAAACACACTTCGTTGAGCTGTCTAGAAGAATTTTTCAAATAAGTAGATACTATAAGAATATAGTTGGTGACGTTCAAATTGCAAAATCATCGTGCCACGTATGTGAAAATCACAGATCCTGTGATTTTCGATTTCAACTGTAGGTCTTGTAAACAACGGATATAATACTTAAATTTATTTTTCTTTTGTAAATTCATACATATTATACAGAGAGACAACCAGACCAGACACAAATATTTATTTTAAGTATAAATACTTGCACCCGGCGGACCCGCAACCTTCTGCATTGCAGTCGGGAATTCGCACGACGCGCCACAGAGGTCGTCGATATCTATACCCTATAGTCCTATAGTATATATTTGTGATTATATCTTACTACTATTATAAACACCTGTCACCTGTCTGTCTGTTTGCTACGTTTGGACGCCTTAACCGCTGAACCGACTTTCATGATATTTGATAAAAAGATAGATGAGAAAGAGAAGGACAAAGGCTACTTTTCATCCCGATATTCCCGCGGGATCGAGACTTACGCAGGTAAAACCGCGGGGTTTCACAAGTACTAGTTACATATAAACGTAGCAGTGTGTGTGAATCAATCGACAATCCGCCCTACGCACTGAGATCAGACAGAATCGTATTCGCGGTGACAACCTCGTAGGACCGGTTCCGATATTTTAAATTGAAGACTCGCCGGCTGTCCATTGACCACAAGAACACGTACGTGGAATGTTAAGGCCTAGTTTAAACTGTACTTCAAAGATTACTATAGGTAAGTCACTATACGGTCTTCGATCATGATTTTTTGCCATAGAGATTTCTGAGGCGTAATGAGGCGGATGCTAATAATGTGATTCTATTGACATGTTAGGTTAATAAGATTGGATGGGTAAGTCTTTGTAATGCTGTTCTTTTTCTTTCTTTCTTTGAAACATTTCCCCTAGTTTTGAAGTCGCCCTGAGGCGTCTTACTTGACCCAACGACTGCTATCAGAGATAACAGCTGCGACCAACTGCTTAACGTGGCCTTCCGAAGCACGGAGGAGGTCGAGAAAGAAGGGAGGAGTATAATATTTCTGTGTTATGTGAATGAAAACAAAAAAGAGTAGATACGGTATATTCCAACATTGAGTATTCAAAAAATGAGCTAGAAACACCTACATGCATTTTCATAAAATTATTGGATTTAAAAACATTTGTCTTTATAAATGATTCAGGCATTTGTAAAATGAGCAAGAAGACATTCTGAAGGATTTCAAAAAGATAATCGCAGTGTGAAAGTACGTGCTCACGCGGCAAGCAACGGTTCGACGTACACCTGAGGCTAGTGCGTGACGCAGTTTTATCGTCTCATTTGCCGAGACTAGGTAACGTATCTGCTGTTTTTTGTTATCATCTAAGTGTTATGTTCGTCTGCGACGTTTGTCTGCCTTCCAGTCACTCCCTCTTGAGTAGCAAGTAGGTAAGCCAGGCTCTACTCAACTCTGATCATTGATCAACGGCCGTCCCTGACCCACCGTGCTCATAATTATTATACCAAATATCTAATTATATTATTACCGTGACATTCCAAAAATAATCTAATAAAAAAATATTTAACAATTCCCACAGTAAACAACAAAAGTTTATAAATATTGAAACATTATGTAGATCAACGGAGAATTGATAAAAATATTTCCCAATTATGAAACAATTTTAACGAAGGCGGTAACGAATGGTTCCGATACCGTGCCTATCTGATCGGCAGAGTCTTATCGTTTGGAATCTAGACAGGTTAACCGCATTTGATAATTATAATTTCTCTTTAGTCCACTTATAATCCGTTTCATACTTATAACATTGCTGCGTATTACATTGTAAAGAATTTTGTTTTTGAAACGATTGTTTTCGGTTCTCCTAAATAATTAACTTACTCTGATATTTCAAACATTATTTCTTTCTGAAATTCTGCTTGTCACCACGAGGTATTAGGTACCTAATCGCAAAAACACGAGGAGGAGCTTTCTTAATTTCCGCTTGGCGAGAGGCTTACCCGTGACTGCTATCGTGCTGGCTCGGATTACCAGTAGTCGCGGGTTTGAGTCCCGCCAGGTACTAAAATATTAAAAGCCCCTTTTTTTTTTTAAAGAACTGCAGTATTCTGATATTTACCTATACTTATGAAATCCTTTATCCGGTCCTATTCATAATTAAAATGTCTTATGCATGCCTCAGCCCTGTTAATTTTTTTAAATCCAAGCTCTTGAGAATATGACTACACCGTGTCGAAAATGTAACTTTTCGAAACGTAACTTCATTTATAATTCGTGAACGAACACTTGTCTGGCATCCAGGTCAGGTATGTCTCCAAATTGGCCAATGCCCTTTTCATTTTGGAAGCAAACAGGTATACGCAGCCGAAATCCAGATCTTTGTATGGAGGGGTATAACCAATACTTTTTATTAGTAAGAGCGGAATAAGTTGAAAACGATGGGATATATATACGTATCTATTATGTTCAAATCAATTATATCATTAGCGTCAAGATGGCGGGGATCAACTCTCTAATTTTAAAACTTTAAATGTCAGATTTAGTACCAAATTGGTACTATTTGGTACCTTATTTAAAAATATTGAAAGGCACTTCTTTAGTTTAAATTAAAAGCTATTTCAGAAAAACCCTTGTCCAGCAATCTTGACGCTAATAATATATCGATTTCTTTAGCACTTTTCTCTTCTAGTTTACTTAATCTTCCTGACCAGCTGGCCAGGTCCGTCCAAACAGACCTTAAATATTTTTATCCATAAATCGATAAGTATCTTATATAAAGAAGAAAGCCGAAGTAATCGAATGAGCACTCACTACTTACGAAATGCTATGCCCTAATTGGTTTGGTAGTTTAAGATAAGTTTCGAACAAGCTGCCGACGAATATATCATGATTAATTTATTTTAATAAGGCTCTCTGTATTTGGATGAAAGCGAAGTGCTAAATGACGAAATGAGGAGATGGTAAAACAAGATGTATCTTTAAATATAATTATGTGAATCAAGATATCCAAATACATAATTGTTTCCTCCAAATTTCGCATTATACGTACCTTAATAAACAAGACGCATTCATGATCTTTGGGACTCATTCAATCCTAGGCATGATAGTCCATTGAAGAGTTCTTTACAATTAGGGTTCCTCTGACACGCACGCTAAGCCCAAAAAAATGTAACATCTCAATGGACTATGAACATATTATCTAATTTCCCAAATAGTTTTCCTTTGGACCTGGTGATGCTCGTCCGTCAGATACGAGTTTGAAATGGATCATTATCAGGGGAGATTTCTCCTTCTAGTCTCTCATAGAGACCGATCCATTTCTATGACAAAACGCTTACCTCCCGCGGTAGTCGATTTACCTCTATGGGCCCATTATTGACCACTGCTGGACTGGATCTTTATCTAACAGTGGTCAAAACAAAATAAGTATATTGAGATTAGGCATTTTTTAGTTATGGTGTTTGGTCTACCAAAAACTCCCAGATTTCTGTTTAAATCCGAGCGCTCCACATTTCAACATCGATTACAGTTAGCCCATTGGCGAAGGGAAATTTGCGAGCCTCGTTAAATTTCACATTAAAAGCCACCTCAGAAGCGATTATTAACAGATCGATGGAGTCCGACAAGTATAATTTTTGAGCAACTGAACACGGTCCTTTAACCAGGTGACCTGACATTAATTAGCCTTGTCAAGTGCGAGCGCGCGAGACCAATTTGGCAACTACATATCTGATAAGATAATATAATCCAATTTTGGTTACAAAAATAAAGACGAATAGGTAGATTATATACCTGTGTATTTTTTTTTTGGGTTGGATATAGTTTATTAACTTATATTTACATAGGTACATGTACAAGTAACTAAATAATATTAAAATAACCTACCCCGAATTGTACCCGGCGCAAAGGTACCCATAACGCTGGCAGCATTGCCGCGTTGAATGGCAATAGCTAACCTTTGCACCAGGTACGAGGGTCGCCTGTCCTCCCCCGCATATATGATTGTATACTGTACCATGTTATTATAAGCACGCGAAATATACCTACTATAAAATGACCTAGACTATTTCAAATTCAAGTGACCTAGGTCTAGACGTTAGTCTACACTCTAGACAAGCAAAAAGGTCCTACAAAAAGTTCAAGCGATTATTTCAAACAATATATAATTTGTTAAATGCTTAAACGTGACGAACATGTTTTTATGTTAATTTTAATTAAGTGCATACTTATTTTTAAGTTAGTTTTTTGCCGCATAGGTTAGGAATCTTTTAACTAGCTTCAGTGAGAACTAACTGAGATTTAAACAACAAAACTTGTTAACTAAAAACATTTACCTACTTGACATTCAAAATATACCTAGAATCGAATTAAGAACCTCCTCCAAGTCTGACAGCCGAATACAGAAACGCCGCTTAAAATTTGAGGGGTACTTAAATAATTGAGCAGCTTTTAAATTTAAAATTTGTATGAGAATTTTTGAGTTTGAGAGCTGCTTATTTGATTAAGTAGAACTCAAATTTTGAGTAGCGTTTCTGTATTCGGCCGTTAGTCTGTTATGGTAGAAAGTAACAAGAGGTGTTAAAAGTTAGTTAAGCAGGTTTTTGACACAGTCACAATAACTGTGCACCTGTCATGGTCACCTGTCAAAAAAAATCTACGTGAATTGTGTCAAAACAACACTGAAAAATTTGGATTTCTTGCTGAATCTGCTACACTACCTTTTAACGCCCCGTCCACTATCTTCTAACGAAATGGGCGTTCTCCTTTCAAATACAAATTAACATCTCTATCTATAAGACGTCATGTAAATGAACAATAACAGACCAAACTAGTATGGGAAAGTATTTAACAATAAATTAAAATAATTAACAACAATAGCATTAAATAAACTATGAATTAGCTTAATATTTGTTTGAATTAATTATAATAATTAATTCCTTTCTTTATGGGTGGGTTGAAATTCCAAAGATTTATTTCTATAAAAACGTGACAGTCAAGAAATGGGTATTTGGACTAATTATAATGATTTATTTTAATAGTGCGAAGTCTTATAACATTTTTGTATGAAAAAGTAAAAAAATATAACTTGTATGTAATAATGTAGTACATGATATATGTTTTATTGTGGGAAGCAGGCTTTATTTAGTGGAACTATCACTGAGAAAATATTATATTTCGTCTCGGTTTTTTACTAGCATTATCAACTCTCATTAATTCGTCTATTTATTGATGAGATGAGATTTTGTACTTTTAAATTCGTCAAATTCGACCAAAATTATTGGTAAATAAAATACAAATTAAATCTACTATTTTACAGTCCGCCTGGAACTTAACATTTTGCACCTACAAGTCGGAAGTGAGCAGTACTTAGGCATCCATAACTAGGGTGCGATCATTGATGTAACTCGATGTCTTCGGGATGCTGCAAACTTGCCCAAAATGAGAAGGTTTGTAAAATGCATTTACAAATTTCGTGGCGTGGGTGGACGAACGCAACATATCGCTTGGTCATGAGACTGAGAGATGCGGGTTCGAGTCCCGCCTTGCGTTATGTTTTTGCAGATGTAAATTTAATTTAAAATATTTCTACCTATTCTACAATTTTAATACCTAGGTATTTTCTAGGTAAGCATGCCCCACCCCAACGCCATTTCGCATCAAGCCTGATTGTGCCTATAGTAAATATGAAAATAAATACTCTTAAAAACTTTTACGTAGGCTATAAAATTGGCAGGCACCCATTTCACCATACCTTTAAATCACAGGATAGTAATGCTTATAGTTATTAATTATTATTTAGCAACCGTTGGAAAGTCTACCTTATTCTGTAAGCTCCAGGGTTCAAGTTGCGTGTTCGACGATGAAGCACAAGAAAGGTAAGTAGGTAATCAATCTTTTAGGAATGCGCTTTGGAGCCGGTGTCGTCGACCTCAAATGACGTTAGCACCATGTGACATAAATGTAGATGTTTACAAACATACACTGTTTGAACTTCTTAGGTTTTATCTGTCAAAATGATAGAAAGGGTTTCGTAATGTTTTGTTGTGTATGTTTTGTGATATGATGATGATATCATATTTAGTTCGTTACTTGGAAGTTAAAGTTGTTTAGTACAATTTTCCAGTTGCTGCGCAACGGTCATAAATTATTAGGTAAGATAGGGGCCGGTAAAGTCTTCTTCTTCTTATTCGAGCGATGTTCCCGGTTGTATCCGTCTCGGGAGCCCGGGGTCCGCTAAACCCCAAATTGATTATTTTTTATTCGGGGTCGGTGCAGAAGGTAAGTCGTCATTGACCATACCTTCTGCAAACAGTTTTGGCAATATTTTACGGCCGGCCGCCTAGGGACCAAGAAGTTTATCCGCCACCGCGCGGGAAGAACTGAAGGTTTTCTAGTCCCCCCCCAGATCCCTGAGTCGCCGGTAAAGTAACGTACCAAAACTTGATTTTTTTGGAAAAATCCACTTTGGCGGAGTTTACTGGTGGTTACCCTATGGAATTGCTCAATGACCCGTTAAAATACCTACTTAAAAAATAAATAGTCTAACTTCTACTAAATGATATTGATTGAATGGACTTATTAAACAAAATGTCGATATAATCAGCACACCTATTCGTTATGGTGGCTAAACGAATCGGTTTATTGTTTCGTTCGAATACCATCCATCTGGTCCAATTAGACCATTCGATACACACGCACGATTTAACAACTAATCCAAGAGACGTAGATTCATGAAACTTGACATAATTACAAAGATCTATATATTTTTTCTTCAACAGGACAGGTTTTTAGGGAGCCGTGTTTGGCAAAATATCAACTTAAATAATTAAATACATCATCATACTTAATAAAACGCAAGTGTAACTAACTCACTGACTGAATGATGGCTAAACGGCTGGGTCTACACCCAGCCGTTTAGCCTGTACGTTGTCTCTACAGACTTGAAATTTGGAACATAGGTTCTTTAGGGGTTGAAAGTGAGCACTAAGAACCGATTTTCGGAAATTCCACCCCTAAGGGGGTAAAAATGGGTAAAAACGTTTGTATGCAACTTCGTAACGGCTTGACCTAGAAACTTGAAATTTGACATAGAGATTGTTATGGGGTAGTAAGTGAATCTCTAAATTCAACCCCTAAGGTGTTAAATTGGGGATGAAAGTTTCTATGGGAATTGATTCAAAGAGATTTTGTTACTGTTTTCGGGGGTACGTACGGGGCTCTCTGATTGGTCTAAGTTAAATCCAGTAGGCCATGGAATCAAAATGGCCGCCCTGTCAAGAGCTGTTAGACAGATACTAGGTTGCCTTCACTAACCAAGGAGTTTCAACAAATAGGACCGACAACACCGTCACCGGACAAGCGGATGCGGGGGACTCAGTGCGCCCCGAGCTCCGCAAGGACCCAGCGTTGGCAGCTTCCACCCCGCTCACAGGAGTCCCACCGACCACCCGAAACAGGCTGGCCGGAACATCGAGCGCCCCCGCCGTTGTTCTTCCTGCCACTACTCGTAGTGTCAGGAGTAGCATCGACGAGTGGGAAGACGCGGAGGCCAGGGCCCAGTCTGTCTCGCCGAATGGTATGACATCGCGCGAGACGGACAGGACTTTTGTGCTGAAAAACGATAGGAAGCCCCCCCCCGAAGCTGCCAAAGACAACTCAAGAGGCGACCCCGATCCTCGAGGAGCCCAGGGGCTTCCCGAATAAGACCGCGGAAGCGCGGTGGATTATGAGGGAGGCCTACGCGCAACTCGAGGAGTCGGGAAATATAAAGGGGTCCATAAAGGTGATGGTGAAGTCGCTGATCGATCGCATGTTTCGGGTCGTGAGCCAGTTAGAGCAGACCATCCCGCTGCCTGGCTCGCGGCCTCAGGGGACGCAGAGGGACATGCGATCCACCCCCCAAACACCGCCACAGACGACAACCAACAGGAACGATGCGATACTGGAGGAGCTCAAGGAAGTGAGGAGCATCTTGGAAGGAAAGCTGGACAGAGGTATGGAAGTGATGAAGGAGACGAAGAGTGCAGTTGAGTGTATCGCGGAGGTAGTGAGAGGGAATAGGGGCTCGCACAAGGAGACCAGGGAAGCCGTGGAGTTAGTCGGCGCGCGAATGACGGAGAGCATCACCTACGCGCAAGCGGCAGCGGCGCCTTTGAAGATTGGGGCGCCGCTGCAGGAGCAGCGAAAGGTGATGCACTCCGTCATCGTGACGGGGCCGTACGAAAGCGCCCACGGCCCGACGTACCTGACCTCGGACCAAGTGGTCAGCAAGATCCGGACAGTTGTGCGAGCGGGAGAGGAAGGAGTGAAGGTGGACAGAGTGAGAAAAGTGAGGAACGGAGGAGTGGTGGTGTCGTGTGGCGATAGGAGAGAGATAGAGAAGGTGAAGAGTAGCCTGGAGAAGGAGGGTACGGGACTGACGGTGGAGGAAGCCCGCTACAAGAACCCTATGGTCGTCGTTAGGGACGTCATGCAGTACGTCACTGATGACGAGCTAACGACGGCCATAGTACGCCAGAACACCGGCGTCTTGAGCGGGCTGGATATGGGAGTAGAGGAGTTGAAGGTCAAGTACAGAAGGAGAGCCAGGAACCCGCTAACGTCCCACGTAGTGCTGCAGGTGTCCCCCACAGTCTGGCAGCGGCTGACCGCTGCAGGCCGAATTCATGTCGACCTGCAGCGGGTAGTCGTCCAAGACCAGAGCCCGCTGACGCAATGCACTAAGTGCTTGAGTTACGGGCACGGTCGGAAACACTGCACGGACGGCGGGGGTAACGTCTGCAGTCACTGCGGTGGAGGCAACCACACCAAAGCCGAGTGCGACTCCCTCGAACAGAAACCACGGTGCAGCAACTGCAAGGCGGCGGGGAAGGATAACAACGCCTTCGACAGTTGCTGCCCCGTGCGAAAGAAGTGGGAGGAAGTCGCACGAATGGCAGTGCAGTATTGCTGAGGTTGCCTCGGGGACCAGCGGCTCCTTCTGTACTCGGCCTGCAGGAGTCGGCCTGATGGAGGCACGCACCGCCGAACCATCTAAAATGGGCGCGAAAAGATTGGTCCGGCCAGATCTGAGATCTGGCCGAACAATCCGTAAGAACAAACAAAGGGATAGCGTGACCCGCCCATCAGAACCGGCCCCAGGAAGACGTCTGGAGTTTTGTGAAGAGTGTGCGGGAAAGAAACGGTCAGTGACAATGTGCAGGGCTGCTGGCTACCAAATTCTGGTGAATTCGGAGTCCAGCAACAATGGAATTGCAATCAAATGGAATGCAACTCTTCGCAAAACTTCAGAAAAGCTCGGTGTTGAATTAGGAATGCCCACGTTAAACCAAACCGACAAGTGCAGTGAGAATTTTATAGTCTAAAATTTCAATTGTTAATTTTACGTTTTTAAACCTTTGACCTTAATACATAAGACAATTACAAATCATGTAAACCTAATATCTTATACAGTTTTAACTTGATTTTCAATTTAAACAACATATACAATTGTAACGTAGTAAATAACATGGGATTCAATATTATATACATTTATATATTATATCATTACCCTAAAATATAATATTGAAAAACACAAATGCGCAATGACCATGTCTCGGCAGACTGAATGCTGAGAAACTCTGGATCCAGTCTCTAACGAAGACTGGAGAAACAAAAAAAAAAAAACCAAGGAGTTTCTACTAAGTTTCAGATTTTCTTCGTGGCGAAAGTTTTTTTTTTTTTGAGTGGTGCGGTCGTATGCAGTTAGAATGGAAGCTACTTTTTTACACGCGATCTATTATTCGAATTTGAGACTGAGTTTTAGTTTCGGTTTAGGATTTGGATTTGGTGTGTTTTTTCTTTTTTGACTACGACGTAGGTTTTAATTTCCTTACCCGATTTGGTTTTTTTTTATTTGAATCTGGATTTGTTTTTTATTTATTTCCCTTGGCATATTCCTATTCATTATTGATAAAATGAAGGATTTTGGTAGAGAATGGTAGGTTTTGGTAAAAATGGTAAGTTTGGTAGATTTTGGTAGGCTTGGTAGAAAATAGTAGTTTTTGGTAGAATTGGTAGTTTTTGGTAGAAAATATTGGGATGTAGTAGAAAATGGTAGGTATTGCTGGAAAATGGTAGGTTTGGTAGAAAATGGTATCCGATCCAATTTCGGTTTGAGTTTCGATTTTGGCTTCGGTTTCCTGTTTGGGAGCCAGTTCCTTTGCCAATTCCGATTTTCTTAAGCAAATTAAATATTGGATGGAACCCGATGGAATTGGAACTAACCGAAGCCCGATGGATTTCGGGTTACGCGTTATCACCATCGTCATCACTGGGTGCTTAATTTAAATAAATCTACCGATTTCAAATTTTGCTACCAAATTAAAAATTTCATTTTGAATATACCACGGAACCGGGTGGAATTAAAACTATCCGAAGCCCGACGGGTTTCGGGTTCCCACCTAGTAGACTAATAAAATAAAGGTGACATAAAATCAAACCGTATAATTGTCGGTATTACTTATATTTAAGTTAGTAATAATTGTTGTAGAATTGAGGTATGTTGGTAGGTTTAGGGCAGATATATTAAGCAATATTACATATTAAGATTAACAATGCACCCACATTACCCATTGCGTTGTGCAGTAAAAAGATGTGCAAAATTATAATTTTAAAATAAGTAAAAAATCTAGTAGATGCGCGTCCAGGATAAAAGTATATAGAAAATGTACCTAACTTCAAAAATCGCTCCGTGACGAGGCTTGCTCATGCAGTACAGTAAAGACAGCACTAAAACAGGACAGCATAAATAAAATATAGTCTAACTTTATTTAATAACATTTCTGAGATTAATAAGAATTTTGATCCCGTAAGAATGACCGAAATAATAAAAAAACATGAATAAGGCTTCAGTTACCAATATAGGTACAAAATGTCATCACAGTCGCTTAAATTAATGCCTGAAGCGGTTATAAGCACAGTTACTAACATAGAAACAAATAAGATAATATTCAGTAGAATTCCATGAAAATTAAACCAACTTAAAATGAAACAAGGCTCCACTAAGCACCCACGTAATCAAACAAAACAACGACAGTCGGTAATAAATTCTTAATTTCACCACAACTTGCAGTTTACCTTGAACACCCAGGGTCTTTTTGTTTTTGTTGAGATGCCACCTCCGGCTCTTCGCAGTTATACATCTTTGCACTCGGACCGCTTCATCCGAATATGATTGATGGATACAACGCGATGTGATCTTTCGTTCATTCATAACTTTACTTAGTAACTGTTTCGGCACCTTTTTAACGTTGAGAAATGCATAAGGGATGATTTTCATTAGACCGGGCCGGGTTCGAGCCGAGCTTGTATGAAGACAGCTTTTGTTTTACATGTTGTCCGTGCTGTCTAGAAGACACGGCCTGGTCTAGAAGCCGGTATGAGAATCATCCCTTATTGCAACCTCTTGTCACCCTGGGGAAGGCTACCCTATGGTTTAGAGATGGTGGGGAGCCGCTGAAAACCCACTAAAACCCAACGGTGCGGTGTTTCGTCAACGTTAGACTCTGATAGATGGTCTAAGTCTACTTTGGTAATCCTTTATTATTAAGGGCCAAATACCAATAAAATATTATTTGTGTCAAGTCATAGTCTATAATTAAAAAACGAAGTAAATAGATTCGGCTAAATGCAGCAAAATAATAAAAGATAAAATATGCGGAGTAATCTGTATATATAGATACTAGGGCTGGCTTGCCCTTATTAGCCTGGTTTAAAATAAAACACTTGTTTGTTGTGACGGTATTATTTGCGTACATTTCTGACATCAAAGTGTCAAAATTATGTTGAAATCTAGAGTCATAAACTAACCCTAGATGACGGGTGCGTTTTCACTGAAGCTATGCGGAGTTTGTTTGAGGATCTGCTGGGCTTCGTTCCGCTCAGATTTTGAGCGCTGTGTTTGGGCAATTCACAGGCCACTTCGCTTCAATGGAAACGTGTAAAGCCATGAAAAAGAGCACCTGTAGCTTCTTTTTAATCACCTTTAATACAAGGAATATAAGGTAGTAGTAGCTTTTTAGCGAAATGCAAAACTACACTAAACAATGTTCAACAAAAATACTGTATCCCTCTCTATAGAGTTCTCAAATTCTAATATTTTTTGTGAAGACTTGAAGTTCAGAGAACTCTGACGAGTTAGACCTTTCATTCGAATTCATGCGTCATCTTAGGCTAGGCTTCGAAATTCGATCATGAGTAACATTCTGAGAAGTATAGGCTTTGATTTAAGTTCCCATGCACCAGTTCTGTATCAGGATAACGTTAAGATATAGTCTTCATTGGAAAAAAGGACAAAAAAATCCCATCCCGGAGAAAAAACGTAGAAATTTCTATGCCTTATGCCTATTTTTCCCAGTTGGGAAAAATCGTAAACATGTAATGGCGAGCCAACGCTGACCTATAAGCCATTAAAAAAACGGCAGAGAAACTAATTCCCACCCATTTTTTTTAGTGGCTGCACAGGCCTAGATGTTGGCACTGGGACAAGTTTGCTAAGTACCTATATAATGTAGACCGGTGAGTCGGTGACAAGTTGGATAGTATCTCAAATTTCAAACTGTACATTGTTTTGACCATAGAAGGCGATTGTTTTCGATTCCGAAGTGAATCCGATAGATATCTAAACCTATTTTAGGTCTCGGTTATTTTAATGATGGCTTTCCTATAAACAGAATCCAGTCGTCCCTACTGTTATACACGTTTCTGGTTTACAAGGAAATCCTATTTAAGTTTCGAATTCGGGCTTCGGAAGCTCTCTAATTGTTTAACTATATTAATTTTAACAAAGAAAGACATTCCGGAAGCAAAAGCTGTACGTTTAAAAGGTCAATTAATAAAATGTCACACTATAATAGTATGTCACCGGTCTATATCACAAAAAAAGTTGCGCGGCAGTTACTAGTTTTGATAATGTTTGATGGAAAAAAGCCTTAAGGAAACTCCAACTCTACAAATCTCCATCATAAAACTGCGTTTTAGTTTTATGTTGTTGGTAAAAATGTGGGTAGTTTCACCAACGGTCCACATCCAGTAGTATATAAGAAGACGTCGCCCGCCGCTGCTCCAGTCCCCTCGCGACCAAGACCATTGTAACATGGCTGAAACGTCGAGGTAAGAAAATAAATAATACGCGATAAAGACCCGGGAAAATGTAAATATGATATTGATAATAAATCGTGTGAATTTAAAACGTTTTATGTTGGAGATTTGTAGAGTTGGAGTTGGAGAATATTAGAGTTTTCCTTCAGGCTTTTTCCATCGTTTTCTACGTAAGTGTCTTGTCTATTACTCTTTTCCTTTTTGAATACACAAGACTAATTATAGGTTCGGCTCATTACATTTTTCAGAACAATAGCTTGCTGCTATTGCTGCAGCGGCATTAGCATCATCTCGTATTTAGCCATTCTCACAGTGCCAAAATGGGTCTGCAAGGTCAGTTCACACAATGTTACTGGCTTACTGCATGGGTTTAGGTGACAATTACTTTTCTTTGAAATTAGCACCCTGTTGCATTATTTTCTTTTATTCTGACTTCACGATTTGCGGCACTAGGTCAAGGTTCCGGCTTATAAAGATGCAATGCAGGCAATGTGCAAAAGTTAAAACAGATTAGATGTTGAAGAAAATTCCACATTGAGACAAGCATTTTGAACGTAATTAAGCGCAGCTTCTGCGCAACTTCTTCTGTGAAAGGAGTGTATGTAGCGCGCGCGCATGATCGGATACATTAATAATGCAGTGCGAGAGTCGCCCACTGAGCTGATGTGCTCGAAATACCACACTTTCCATTCCGATTGGTAGGAGGGCTTTTTAAGGGTAACGTACATTAATACAAACTTAACAAAATGACATACTAAAATACTGCCTACGTATTACAAAAGCGAGACAAAACATTAAATTAGATATACCATAGAAATGTTTCTGAGCAACCTACGCGATGAAAACGATTGTATTGTACTATAATTGTATTATAGTCAAACCATCGAGGTAAGACAATCTTCTATACATATTAAACTTAAAGTCCTGACTGATTAGCTGACTGATTGACTTCATCATGACTGAAGTTTAAATCAACGCAGAGCCCAAATCGCTAGTCCTACGGACATGACATTTAGATAGTGTGTTCTTTGTCATGTGTAGGTTTCCACTAAGAAAGGATTTTACGAAATTCCCGCGGGATTGGGACTTACATACCCGATTAAGACTCGGGGTTTTAGGTAGAAATCATGTGAGTTTCTTCAAAACTTTCTGTATATATGTATATACGTATAATATTGTAAGATTCATGTAGGTATTTAAATAGGTAGTTTAAAAGAAATTACTTTCTCGCTTATTATATGTATTTTTAATTACCTACTCCAATGTCCGCCGTCTCTTAGCGTAGGTGCGCCCGCGCACGGTGAAATGTGAACGGATCCGCACTGAAACAGTTAATGTTCTATCGATCGATCCACGTTAATAACCTAGTGGGAGGCTTCGGCCGTCGCTTGTCACCACCCACCGGCTTCAGTCGAAGTGCCTAACGTCAAAATAATAATTATGTTAGCCTGTTTATTGGTGCCACTGTAGGGCAAGGGCTAGTGCGCCAGTTAGCTGATTACGTAACTCTGTTGCTAACAAATTTCGATTCAAACAATTGAAATTGTTTGTTGAGAATTTGAAAACAATTGAAAAAAATTGTTAGCAACATAGTTACGTAATCAGGGGGTAGCGCTTGCCACACAGGCCAGTCCACTTTGGGCACGAGGTAGGTTGCCTTACGAGAACTGGGCTCTGACTTGTCTGTAACTGATCCCGAAGGTGTAAGTAACAATTGAAAGGCCTATGTAATTAAATTTTAGACAATTCTATTCTATCTACGGAACTCAGGTTTCTGGTTTTATTAACATGTTCGTTTTATTTCGAAAACACGGGTCAAACCGAGGGGCGTAGCAGGATCGTTATAATTACGGTCATTCGCTTTTATGTTTTGGCAAATTATCTAGATTTTAACTGATGTAGCTGTTTTAGGTTACTTTCTAGGAAAGAATTGGCATAATTATGCGTGTTTTCTTTGAATTTCAAACGGTATTTTAGCTACATTTTATATACCTACCCACTCATTTGTAGGGTTTTTATATATTTTTTTTGTTAAATCCAGTTTACTTATATGCTTTTTTAACCAGAATCGTCGGTGAATCTATGATGCTCGGTTAGTCGCAGTCAACTATAATTTAATAAGCCGTTTAATTAACAGCCTAGCTTTAATCATACAGTCAAGTAATATATAAGGTTGATATAAAATTATTTTTCTGATAAAATCATTCTCAATTTTTTTTATACACTTAAAATCATATGGTGATTTTAAGGGTTGCAAGAAAGGTTTTTGTTTTTGTATAGAAATATGATGCTTAATATATTTTTTTTAGCATAACTGTGTCAAAACTGTGTGTATCTTTAGGGTTAAATTCCATTTGCCTAGTGGATTTTAACCCTAACGTTACTCAGGCTTGTATTTAACTTGTACGCAAATGTGACGTCATAATTTGAGTTAATTTCTACATTTGCGTACAAGACTTGCTTTTTGCAATCGCAGCTTTGTACGTATCCAGTCGTATATAGATCTTCAGTTCTATATAAATGACAGTTACAAAAATATATTATACAAGTAACCTACTGCAAGTTATGAAGAATGTTGTCAACAAATTGTCCCTCACCCAATATGGCGTTGATATTTGTTTTCGCCCCGGAACTGGGGCCGAGATTGGGAAATAATAACCACATCAGTTTACTGATACCAAATTGTGCATTTTGCGGGTTTTCCCTGAGGACGGACCTAATGTTTTCCTATTCTTTTATTTAGCTAACGGAAGTATTTCACACTGGCTGCGACCTGCGGTTTCACCCGCCAGCAAGAATATCGGTATATAAAGTAATCTACCTATAGGTATGTGTTTATTTCAGCTCTAAGGCTTATTGCGACCAAACCGGAATAAGCATCGAAATATAATTCTACGCACAAATAGTTTTAAGCTATTCCATAGGTTTTATCGCGGGCTTTGAGCGCGGCCACCGAATCAAGAAATTCCGTAACGAAAATAAATCCTAACACTACGCCAACCATATTGCCATGGTAACCATGGTAACAAAATACAAAATAAATAAATAATTATAATTGCATAAGTTGATAAAAAATGCAATAGCTTTTTTTTGTTCCAGAGACTCTCGGGTTGAAGACCAATAGACCAAAAATTGACAATTTATTTGGAGAATTTGAGATTCGCTGCTTAATCTAGTTTGGTCGATTCAAGCCTAAATACTAGAAATTCGAGGACCGGAAGTATACGTAAAATAAATAATAAAATGTAAATTATAATGCTGACAATGTTCAAATCAAATGGAATTTAATATAATACCGTATATCTGTGTGTGTGTGTGGCAATCTGACACTAAGCTGAATTGCATAGGTTTACACTTTTCATATGTAAATATGTGCAAAATATTTTAAAATAAAATAAAATAACAGCGGAAGTCCTATAGAATCATTTTACAGTCGCCTGTCTAGGGTACTTGTACAATGGAGATTTGTACGTCAAGACAATACTGTAGTTGACAATTCGTTAAGAAGCCGGCGGATGTTGACTTGTAATGATAAGCCTGAATATAAAAATATATATTGAAGTATTATATCCGTTGTCGTGTATCCTTAGTACAAGCCTAGTTGCTCAATTTGGAGCTAGATGGTGTACGCTTTGCTATTTTACCCGTATAAGTTCCGATCCCGCGAGAATATCGACATAAAAAGTATAGCCTACGTGTAAATCCATATCTTTTGTTATCTGCATACCGCAATTGGTTTAGTAGTTTTTGCGTGATCAGTGATGAAACACAAACATCCAGACCAACAAACAAACATCTAAAATTTCGCATTTATAATCTTAGTGACGTAAAGAACAAATAAAAAGGATACTTAACTAAGTATATGTAACTTCGTTTTTTAATTCCAGACTACGATTAGACGTTTTGGTTCTTTGTATTTGTCATTTTTTCTTCAAGAAGATGTGTCAAGTCGTAGTCTCCAATTAAAACACGAAATACTATACTCATTTGTTCGTACCTCCGCCGGCTACTTAATTTCGTCTGCAACGAAGGACCCCATGATCCCGTCGTTGATACAGACCCTATCTCGATCAGAACCCGTCAGGACCACCATCGGATATGAAGTAGGTAATTAAGTGATAAAACGATATATTTTCTAATGGAAAATCTACTACAAACCCCGTGGAAAGTTGAAAATTCAATTCTGTTAATGTGGAAAGACTTTACAATAAAAAGAGAGTACAATAAAAATACAGTAGTTATTTTATTACTTGTAGGTATCAGTTTAGGACCTACAATATAGGATTATACATTCTAACTCGTAAAGAAATCTCAAAAAAGTCTGATTGAAATCAGAAACTAGAGCTAAACTAATTAAACGAAAGAAACAAAAATTAAAAGAAAAGTCTTAAAATACGTGGCGCGTGCTAATGGAAAATTAGTCAAATCTAATTTTAGATTAGCACGCTCAAATTTAAACTTTAACTCAAGTACCTAGAGCTGTTTCTTGCCTGCTACATTATTGTCAATGAGAGATTAGTTCAAAGAACTACACCCACACCGTGTTCGTAGTTTTTTGCGTTACATTTCTTGTTACCGAATATTTGGAATTGGGT
The DNA here is from genome assembly GCA_958496205.1 of Idaea biselata. Lineage (NCBI taxonomy): Eukaryota > Metazoa > Arthropoda > Insecta > Lepidoptera > Geometridae > Idaea > Idaea biselata. Next base: position 1,976,939 of record OY292399.1, read on the forward strand.
GCAACGGACGATAGACGTCTATTGAAAGTTTTTCTCGGTCTCCACGTCGAAGAAATTAAAATTCTATGTTTAGATTGGATAATAAATAAGACAATCTGATTTAAAAAGAGTAGGTAGCTAATTAGCAAATCGGAAAGCGAGACTAACATTATAGATTAGGAGGGGGAAGTTGGTTATCTTACCTCATTAGTACCAAGTGGAGACTTATATGGTGGAAAGAGGAAAAACTGGAAAAAAATGTGCTGCTTTTGTGAATCTCGCAGGAGTTCTGTAAGCAACTTATCAAATAGGTAGATTTTAGAGTAAAATAAACCGCGCTAAGAGTGTATATCTGCGCTAATGCGTGAAAATGAAATATAAGGTATAGTGGGGTAAATCTGATATAACTTATTAGTGGGGTAAATCCGAATTTATTAAAAAATGGATTTAATATTACTCTGACTAAAGGTCTATTCCGTATTTACCCCATTTTCAGAGTTACCCCAGTACACCTTACATATTTTTAGGTATACTTTTCATTCGAAAATTGTTCCAAAACTGTTGATTATTTTGCAAGAAATCATTACATTTAAACACTTTAAAGCTTTAACGTAATTTCGTAAAATTACTGACAATTATTTAAAAATCGTGCTCGAAAAGAAAACTATAAGCACATGCATGTATGTTTGGGTATTGTAAACCGTACACCTCTTTGTACATCTAGGTAGACTTTTGTACACCTGGGGCCTTATTTTGTAACTTTGTTGCTAACAAATCTCGATATATCGATATATTTTGCTATCCAAAGGGCCAATGCAGCCAGCCTTTTGGGTACCATACCTAGGGACTCATATTTGGATTATTAATTTTAATTATTTTAATTTATTTAGTGAATTAAGATGGTATACTGTTGGTATAGTCATATTTACATTAAATATATTTATAGACGTCTTCTAATACAAAACAATTGTTAGGCACAATGCTTATCCTTCCCTTTGTTTCGTGTTAACGTACCTTTCCGAACCGCAGAAGCTGTCTAACATTATCACAATTAAATAATTTTCGCAATCTGTAAAAAAAAAATCGATTGAAACAATTGAAATTGTTGATTTTTGCGTTAACGGATATAAAATTTGATCTCAATCGCTAATTTTAATTGCAATGACAATTTGTTTTCGACTGAGTGACGTGAAAAATGATGTACCTATAACCGACAATTTTCTCAAAATCAAAGTTTCAATCGAGATTTGTTAGCAACAAGCTTACAAAATAAGGCCTCTTGGTTACCTTGTTGTACTCTACCTTTCTTTTGCTACCATTACAAAATTGTACCTAGAAATTCGGCATAAACATATTGTTTCTAATATCTTTATCCAGGGAAGAAACAGTCGACTACGTTTGTAAAGTTTGTATGGAGAAAAGAGTAGGTGGTAGACTGTCCTCTTAAGGTCTGTTCTATTCACAATAAATATTTAAAAGTTTTTGATCTACGTAGGTTATGAGTAAAAAACGGGTTGACTCAAGTAGTTAGGTACCTATTTATAAATTATAACACAGAGGTATCTGCTTCACCTATTTACTTGCTAAATTTAATTTAGTTACATTTTACAGGTCTTTATCGCGTATTAGACCCGGGAAAATGTAACTATGTTAACAAATCGTGTGAATTTAAAAAGTTTAAAAGTAATTTGTGTAGGCGACCATCTGTACGCGGTACAGATGGTTGTGCTGGTTCGATTCTCGCCTTGGAATTAAAAATTTGCCAATCAATAAATATCTGCACATTATCCCCCTTGCATATAAACGATGATTAAAAGATAACTAATTTATGAAAACAGAGAATTGAATTACTTACGTATATTATAATGAATATATAAATATTATAACCCGTCACTATGTTATAAAGTTTGTTTCTGTCTGTCAACCTTAAAACGTCATGTCGCAGTAAAAGGCAAACCATACATAGTTTATGCATCTGTTAATCATTGTATAAGTAAAGGGGTTAAAATGGCGAATTACGATACGAAAAGCTTTTCAGTTTCTCTATTCTTCAGCATGTAGTGATTATGTATCACCTAGGTGTGAAAGCGAACTGGACATTAGGCGGCCGGTGCACAAACTAAAATACTAACACTAAGCAGATTAACAAAAATATAAAACTTAATAGTTAAAAACTGGTAAGCACCAAGCAAGTTTGGCAAATGGACGCCTTAAGTACATTAGATTTGTAATTTCAAGTGCAATTTCAAGTCCTATCGGGTGCAGAGTTATGAAAAACATTTTTTGAAAATCAAAAAGAAGGGTCTTAATAGAAATTATAAGGTCAACCAGGGGAAATGCGTCTATGGGGCAAATGCGGCAAACATCAATTTACCGGACTTATAATTTGTTGTATTGATAAAATCGCCATCTACGATTTTATAGTTTTTTTTCTCCTTTATCATGATTGGCTATTTTATCAATATAACAATTGTAAGTCCGGTAAATTAATGTTTGTCGCATTTGCCCCATAGACGCATTTCCCCCGGTTGACCTTACTCATTTTTCGCTGTTAATCGCGTGGTGGACTTTAATATTATGAAAACAGTAAATTCAAACTGCAGTCGAATATTCGATGCGAATGTTTATTAGCAAGCGTTAAAAGAAAGTTCGCAAAACCGAACCAGTTCAGGCAGTGGTACATTCCGCGCGCTAAATTACGGTGCGACCCGCTTTATTACCCAGAAACTTAAATAACTCTTTACTATAGAGAGGATTTTCAGTACTAAAAATAAATACGTATGACTATTCTCTATTTATTATATTGATAATTAAACAGATACCAAAAAAAAACAAATTAAAGAACCTAAAATAAATCTAGGTCCATGTCACTTGGCAGTGAGCCCAAAATGCTGGCCGCATTGCCACGCTGAATGGCAATACTAATTCTTTGCGCCATATAAACTCCAGAATTTTGGTCTCGCGTTGTCTCCACCAGGCGTTCAGACAAAAATCGGTAAATGGTCTGAGCCCCCGGCCCCCACGGTCCCAAAGTCTCCACACCGAACGGCTCAAACATGTATTAATGTAATACGTATTAAATACAAATTTACTATCCCATTAATATTACAAATGCTGTACAGAGAGCTAGCTAAACGTTTGGTGGAGGCATCGGGTGACCGTACTACTGGCTTGTATTTTGCCCAGAAAATAAGTATCTGTATACAACGGGGCAATGCAGCCAGCATTCTGGCCACTTTTCCTTCCACCAAGGGTTTAGCTGATTTAGTTTAGTTTCTAGTTAGTTGTGTTTTAATCAGTTTTCGTTTTAATTTAGTTTCTATTAGGTATTTATTATGCCGCACCGCACCGGTCGCCACATACGGGCGTGCGAGCCAATATTTTGCATTACGGACATAACCAAACTGTTAACATTACAGTGTACGTATTTACGTATCAACTCATGGTAGAGGTTCTGAGCGATGAAATTCCTGGCTAGTAACAAATGTTATCTTTAGAACACGTTTTGTTGTCTAGTCATTTTCTCAACAATTTTTATGAGTCTTTGGTTATTAGTGCAAAGCTTTATGAGCTGATCTTTATAAGTATTTTATTGGCTATTACTAGCAATTCGATTATGATAGGTATGTGAAATAATTATGTAGTCTGGTCAGTTGATATTATGTATTTGAAAGTTTGTGTGTTAGTTTAGTTGTTAACTTATCAACCAAAAAGTACTGAACCAATTGCAATAAAACTGCATTTGTAACGGCTGGGCCTGTTTTTATAATCTTTAATTTTATTTATTTGTTCACCTCTCCGCCCCAAATAGCAGAATAACTATTACAACATTGGAAAAACTATGGGTGCGTTTCTACTGAAGCGGAGCTGGATTAAGGAAACGAAGAGGACTGTGAAATGGCCAATCACAGTGTTTCCACCGATGCGAAATGGAGATTTCAAGCACTGGGATTAGCCAATTCACGGTCCGCTCCGCCCAGCTCCGCTTCAGTGGAAATGTATACTTAATCTGGTAAAACCACGGGGCACTCTAGTAGAGACTATAATGATTGCCTCGGTGAGGCACTAGAATAAAAATAATATATATCTCATTTAGATTACAGCTTCTTAGTATACTAAGTTTCTCGGAGCAAAGCCGCGGACAGACGGACATGACGAAAGCATAAAGCTGCGATTCCCGCGGAGCGGAGTCATTTATGTGTCATATGAATCAGTGATTGTTTTCATAGAGATACGACTCTTTAAAGTTCTTTCGAGAGGTATGGTCATGTCTGATACAGGTACGTTTTTTTGCCATATACACTAGCTGCGCCCCGCGGTTTCACCCGCGTAAATCCCGATCCCGCGAAAATATCGGGATTAAAAATAGCCTATCGGTTAAGTAGTTTTCGCGTAAAAGAGTAACAAAGTCACATATATACAGACATACATACAAACTATCGAGTTTATAATATTCGTAGGATTTTCTCTAATGTCTTTATCCAGGGAGGAAACAGTCAAAGAATGTATTTAGAAAAGAGTAGGTATTCTATCTCCTTAAACTGGCACATCAATGACTCCGCTAGCAATGGGATAGAGTTAAGGGTTTCGTGTTAAATACGATACCCTAAAAAGAGCCCTGCGGTAGGGACTTAAGTGGTAATTAGTTTACATAATTATTATATTTAAATTAACGTAATAAACACTAATAAGAAAAACTGTTAAGACACAAGATTATATAGCAGGTAAATTCCACAAAAACATCAACAAAATCAAATTACATTATATTTCACAATTTCAAAATAATGAGTATAGTCAGGTAAGATCGAATACGGGGGAAGACTGTGCTTCAAATATCTCCCAAAATAGGTGATATTTTTTAGTGTTCACAAGAGCGACAATGTAAATCACTTGATTAGGTACTGAAAAAAACCCATGAGTTTCTTGTGTCTTCTTCTCATTGAAGGTCGCGTTCCGAAAAAACAGTAGATTACATTGTATAGATTTCGCAGTATCCGAATTCCGAATGAATAAAAATATTTTGAATTTGAATATGAAAAATATTTTGAATTTCAAATTGTTGCTGATCTATCCTGTTTCAAAGGTGTTGCTGATTAGAAAAACCCATTAAAATTAACTGTCAAATTAAGAATACAAAATCGGAAAATGATGAAACATGCAACATTTATATTGTTTCAATCCAAATTACATTTGCAACATTCTTACGTAATCAACTAGCTGTGGCACCCGGCAGTTGAAATGTCACCTATTTTGGGAGATATTTGAATCATACGGTCTTCCCCCGTATCCGATGTTACCCGACTACACTCTAACTACTCCGTTTGCGGTATATAATATAGGTAGGTAAAATACTCAGGTAAAATAAAAGAAACAAAGAAATAGCATAAGCCTGAAATTCGAAACTAGAACGTGTACCGGAAATGTATGTAGCAGTAGGTAGGTACCTAAAGTACTACCTATCTTGTGAAAATCGCACTTTGAATTGTCGTATAGGTTACCTACCCACACAGACAGAAAGAGCTCGCTTATGTTGTATGTCCACATTGTCTAAATTCGCCCCGGTTATTGACCCAGCGGCCATGGGACCCAAAACTGGTCCTTAAAAAACAAACCGGCCAAGGGCGAGTTGGACACACGCACGAAGGATTCCGTGCCATTGTCACAAAACATCATGTTTAAGTGGGGCTTCCATACAACATTACGTGATTTTTTGCTCTTTAAATATTAATTTTATTCTGTTTTTAGTATTTGTTGTTATAGCGGCAACAGAAATACATCATCTGTAAAGATTTCAACTGCCTAGCTATTCACAAAAGGGCCAGTAGCTGCATCGGCCCTTTTCCTATAAGAGTGACTTCAGAGTTTTAGCAAAATGGTCCCGTTTTACCCTTTGAGTGCGGAACCCTAAAAGTGTGCGTTTCGCGAACGGAACGCGAATCAGAGCGGGTAGTCAGGTGCTTTTATGGGAGAGCTAATGGCTCGATACAATGTAACGCGTATTTTTGCTTGAAATTCGCGGGATTGACCTAATTGGGTGCGGAGATATGATTTCACATTTTTTAAAGTTTCTTCAGGTTTTGCTCTAGTAAATGGTATTTGACGTTAATTAAAGTGTGACAATGGACTGGTGAAATACTGCTGAAACATCTTTTGTTTAGGGTAAGTTAACACCTTGAATGCGTGTGAGTGATCTTGTTTATTTTCTAGCGTTTACCACTAGATTAGGCTCAAAGCGCACTGATTTAAATCGTGGCGTTCTTCGCATCGCGAAATCCCTTTGTGACTGTCGTCAATTCTGTAGTTATGTCCAAGAAAATCATGACCTCTAAAACCTCAAAGATCCCGAGCTCCAAAATTGACTGATGTCGTCCAGTAAACCAGGTATTATATGGAGCTGGATCATTTATTTGTTAGGTACACCAACAGTAAGGTACGCACACTAATACAGATACTTTTTTTCGAAAGATTGACAAGTGTGCCTACCAATGCTACATTTCTATAAAGCAAGTAAGTGAAGGTAGGTACATATAACAAATATAAAACTAAAGAAACAAAATAATAACTTATATTAAAATAACCCACCCCGAATTGTACCCGGCGCAAAGGTACCCATAACGCTGGCAGCATTGCCGTGTTGAATGGCAATAGCTAACCTTTGCACCAGGTCGCCTGTCCTCTTCCTCTAGTAAGTAAAGTTAGTATATTAAAGGTTCCATTACTGCTCTCATACAAAAAGTAAAATATCTACTATATTTTTAACATTTTAAGCAACACATTTTAAAATCCCATTGACTAAAAAGAAGATCGACTACCTTATTCTATTTACGTTTTCAACCAACAGACAGACAGACGCGTCCTGCCTTCCATGTCACATCGTTATAAGACGAGGAAGTGCCACAAATATCACGAAACTGATTTACCTATTATTTAATCCTTGAGTTTTGCCAAGTTTTCAGATGACGTAGTCTGGTAGACCGCTTGTCGTGAGGGTCAACTAGAGATGTTAACGAACTTGGGTACTTTGGAGTTTTTAATAATAATTACGCATGGAAAGTGTTGACTAAAATATTTATTTTTAGGTAAGTAAGTAGTTAGCAATTTTTAACTAGCCTATTGATAAATATTCATTACATTTAGATGGGTATTCTTTACAAATAGTTTTTGATAATGATTTTCTAGGTAGAGTATATCGTATTATTTATTCACGAAATTTCGCAACTTCACCGTAGGTAAGAATATATTCTTATTATTAAATGACAAAAAACCTATTTTTTTGAGCTCCTCAACATGGCATCAAAAATCCTTCAATCTATAAACTCATCATCATCATCATCTCAGCCTTTATCCGTTCACTGGTGAACACCTCCATCCAACGACTCCCCGCGACCGCTACAATGTCATCGGTCCACCGAGTAGGAGGTCGCCACAACACTCCGTTTCGCATTGCATCGTGGTCACCACTCGAGGACTTTTAGGTACTTTCCAACATCAGGTAATGTTGATCTTTCAATTCAAAATCAGATTTTCCGGTAGTACCTAGTTCCTAACCGAAGCAGGTTTCAAAGGAAGTCAGACAGTTGGAAGTACATAATAAATTTTATCGAACGTCATCAGCATCACTGACAACGAACTTGTCAAATTTTGTACCGAAAATGTCCCAAGTCCACAACGTCTGTGGCTTGAATGAAAGTTCGGAACCGCTGCCAGTTGCCACCCACGGGCGGGTGAAAGAACTCCAATCATAATACCAGAGTGACGGCTGATCTCATCTCCTTTTCGTTATTTCTGGATACTATCCGTATTTATATACACTAGGAATACAGATGGACGCAAAAAATGTTAGTTTTCTGTCTAATTAATGAGTCTATTTCATCATCATTTCAGAAGTAAGAAGTCCATTGCTAGTCATAAGCCTCATAGATTTCCAGATGCTTAGATGAGTCTTTTTGTGCCTACTTTATTGAAAAAAAAATAATGAGGCTTCATAGGGCCTCACACGTGATCCTTAGGTGATGCTGATGGTAGAGGACCAATCACTTGGCAAAAAAAGACATTCGCAGTTTACTGAAACTAATTAGACCAAAATTGACATTTTTTTTAATAGTTTAGGGGTGGATAACAGATTCTACCCGAAACAATATTTTGATAAGTAGGCGATTTTCAACGTTCTCTATCGCACGATAAGGTTGAACTTAGAAAATACCTAAGTCACACTTAGGATTCGTCTACATAAGAAAAACCCAGAACATGAAAGACTCCACTAATTTTGATGAAAGTTAGGTGTAGGTACCTACTTAAGATATAGAATTATAAATAAATGACAATAGCAAACACAACAAAAAAAGAATTATCGAAATCGGTTCGTGCGTTCTGGAGTTATAGCGTCAGGAAGGAAAACCCGACTTATTTTTAGGGTTCCGTACCTAAAGGTAAAAACGGGACCCTATTACTGAGACTTCGCTGTTTATATAGTAGATTAGGTAGGTTTACGAGATAAAAGCTTCTGCGGGTGCGATCACGGGACTTGACTAGTTAAAAAAAGTAGGTACCTACCTACCTATGTACCTATAATAACGAGTAGGTACCTACTTGTTGCTTAAGTAGAATAAGTACATACTGACTAACAGTAACATAAATCATCGATTGATTCTTCTGAATCGTGACCGCAATGAAACTACAAAAAACCTTTCATTTCAATCACAAATTGAGGAACTCTTTGGCCTAGCTCACAGCTGCACCTGTCGATCTTAAATCGTCGTGCGGGTTAAGCAACGCTTGGCGCGGTCATTACTTAGATGGGTCATTTTGCGCGACGCGGTTGGTCCTGGATGTTATCTGATATTGATGCCAAGTTAGGTCAAGTTAGAGGCCTATTATTTGGGTGATCGATAATGTGTGTTGCAAAAAATAATTTTCTCGAGCTCTTTCGTGCTTCCGAAGGCACGGTAAGCAGTTGGTCTCGGTTATTATTTTTGATAGCAATCGTTAATAAACGACCTAAAAACTGCCACTATGTAAGCTACACTAAAAAAAAATGAACACGAAAAGAAAATGAAGACCTACTCATTCTTTTAGTTACCTACTATGTATTTTAAATCATTACCTACCCAATAAAATACATAAATTAATATTACACGACGTTGCACACAGCGCAATCTAGTCCCAAACTAAGCACTAGGCTTGTACAGCCATAGTACTACAAGGAATATACTACATATTATACTTTATTATTCCATTATGAGTTTCTTGTATCCTTAAATTGATAGCTATAAGACGATTCAAAACGATCATTGAATGTGATATTTTGTTAAATAAAACAAACTAATTTGAATTTGAGGGACCCGTAGAACATAATACCATAAAAAATACTAAAACAATGGCGATAAAGCTCTGTACATAGATAGCGAATGTTCTGGAATATTACGTAGAAGTAACCCAAATTTAAATCTATTCATATCGCTTGTGATTATTAATCCTCTCTTTCCTTTAACGCAAGAAAAAAAAAGAAATAAGATTTGGGCTATCTCGCTGGAACTTCGAACCAAAGGAATGCAATATTCAGAATAAAAAATAAAGTGCGCGAAATGAAGGCGATCGGATCAGAGCGAGCGGCGCGCGCGCAAGCGTATTGGCCGAACAATAATTGGAGGTTGCCATAGCAACGACTTGATTGGCATGGATACCTATTTGTTTGGGTTTCCTAAGTCTTGGGGCTAATGTTTTAATCTCTAGATAAAATATATCTATAAGATATATTTGACGGCCTCTGTGGCGCGTCGGGCGAAGGCGTGACTGAAATGCAGAAGGTTGCGGGTTCAAGTAATTATGTTTAAAAATAAATATTTGTTTCTGGTCTGGGTGTTTTTTATGTAGGTATTATAATATTATGTATGTATTTCTGCTCTCAGAGAGCAGCTCTGAGAGGAGATGGTCGTTGGGGCCGAAAAGTTCTCGAATGGAGACCGCGGATCGGAAAGCGCAGCGTTGGACGTCCACCAACGAGATGGACGGACGACTTGGTTAAGGCCGCGGGTTCACGGTGGATGCAGGCCGCTTATAACCGAAGCATCTGGAAATCTATGAGGGAGGCTTATGTCCAGCAGTGGACTTTTTACAGCTGAAATGATGATGATGATAGGACTAGGCTTGTACTGTGTATTTTTTTATTTATCTATCTAATAAAATGTAAGACCAATTTTTCTTCTGTTTTCTCGATGGTAGTTTGAAATTAAACTCTTATTTATTTCATGTTTTTTTTTATTGTTGCTTAACGTTGTCAAGGCTTGTTTTGTAAAGATGGTACGGAACCCTTCGTGCGGGAGTCCTACTAGCACTTGACCGGTTTTTTTAAAAGTCAATTGACCTTTTACCAAGGAACTACGAGTATGTTAAGCCAGGCAGTTTTTAATAAAACCTGCGAAAGCTGCAGGTCCCGATAAAAAGCATTTAAAATGTTTTCGAACTATAAGCAAGTACAGACAGACAAAAAAAACAGAAAAAAAATATTCATTACTACAGCTGATACACTCTGAGACATACCGACATTTGTACTGGTTGCAAAAGAACTGTTTTCTAGTAGTAAAAAATGCGTTGCGGAAATTGAACCTACTACTCTAAATTAACCGCAGCAGTATTTCCCACTCACCTAAAAACACAATAACATTAAGAGAAATTACTTTCAGTAGATAGAAACTCATAAAAATAGTATAATTTGCCGTAAAATCGTAAAACCGCGGGACACAAAATAGGTATGTGTGTAAAATATAAAACATTATGTGTGTAATAATAAAATCTTAGTGCAGATAATAATTTATTCGTAGTCTTATTTTCATGTCAGAATTCTAATATATCTATAATAAAAAGTAAGTTGTAAAATAGATTCTTCTTCTGTTTTCGCGATGTTGTAATAAAATTAAAGACATTTAATTCGCAACGCGCCTTTACCGCGACTTATCAGTGCGCGTATAACCTGAAGCAGTCTTTCCAAAAATATTATTCAAATTTACATACTAACTACGTGTAAGTACTTAACTGAAATATTTTTAGATTTTTCTTCTGTTCATATTCAAATATAATTTCAAAACATTTTCTTATTTTTGATTTCATTTCAATCTAACATCGCGAAAACAGGAGAAAAATCTAAAAATATTTTAATTCAAGTACTTTGAGACCTATTCTGCTATCGCTACAACCTGTCTGCGCAGTGGCCAGTCGAGCAAAACGAGCGGCTGAGATCAAAATCCTAAGAAGGAAGTAAATATTACAGGCCACAATCCATTACGTAACGATTATTTTTAATTGTTTTACATTAAACATTTTCAGCGCTTTCTTTTCATATTTACCTTTTTAATATTGTATTTGTAAAGTGTTGGAGCGACACTTAAGTGTGCAGCATACATTATGGGAGCCAGGAGCGTTTTGATGGCGAGAATACCTGTTTGTTCGAAGCAGTGGTTTGGAGTTCGTATGCGCCATATCACATATTCCCGGATCCAGGGCCGTAACTTTGGTTGGATATAATGTGACCTTTTTTAACTGACTTAAAAAAAGGAGGTTCTCAATACGATTGTAGGTATATATTTTAAATTTTTATTTTATGTCTGTTCGCGGATATCTTCATGGTTTATGAACTGATTTTGGTTTTTTTTTTAACGACTAGCTATATCCAGCGGTTTCACCCGCATAAGTCCGGATACCGTGGGAATAGTATGCCTATGTTACCCCTCGATAATGTAAATTTCTATAGTATAGTTATAAGATTTTTTTTAAATCAGTCCAGTAGTTTCGAAGCCTATTCGTAACAAACATACAAATTAATATGTCCTCTTTCTATTATTTATTAGTATGAAGTAGTAAGCTAGTGTCAGCGTACCTCGGACATGTGACATATACAGATTGATATCAAAATAATTAATTTGTCACTCTCTAAGAAATAATTATGTCTCGTGCGGTGTAAAACTGGTTTGGTCTCAACGTAGCGATATTTCTTACCCTTTAAGAGCAAAATGTTAAGTTTCTAAAGTATTGAATTTCTCAAACTGTTCAATATGATTTGTCAATTTTATTAAGTAAGTACCTAGGTACTTATTTTTATTAATCTTCTATCTTCTATTATTATAAAGCGGAAGAGTTTGTTTGGTTGTTTGTTTGTTTGTTTGAACGCGCTAATCTCTGGAACCGCTGGTCCGATTTGAAAAATTCTTTTAGTTTGGGATAGTCCATTTATTGAGGAAGGCTATAGGCTACTTTTAATCCCGATATTCCCACGGGATCGGGACTTACGCGGGTGAAACCGCGGGACGCAGCTAGTAATAAAATAAAATAAAAAGACTTGTGTGTGACTAATAATAACTAATAAAATAACTTAACTTTCTCTACCCGCAGTGGTAGCGTACAGATCCGAACAAGCTATAAACTATGCTATGATAGAACTAAGAACACATCGAATTTATATGAAAATTTCATTCTTGAATTTCATAAATAAACTGACATAAATTTAATTTTTTCAGTTTCACAAAATTAACATAATCATAGGTTAGTTGGTACATTCGAGTGAAAAAACCTTATCAGCGCCAATATTTTAAACTAGAATTCTATTAGTTGTTTATATTTGCGTGGCAATAATTTGCAGTGTAAAAAGTGATCGAGTCATTTGCAAGCATGCTTCACTGGGTAGGCAAGTAGCCTAGTAAATAAGTTGATCGAAACACAGTGATGCACTAAAGTGCAAAATTTGAGGAAAACTAAAATAAAATAAATAAATAAATATTGCACGACGTTACACACAGACCAATCTAGCCCCAAACTAAGCACTAGCCTTGTACTATGGGTACTAGACAACGGATACACTTCATATTTTTACCTTTTTTGTAAATACACACACAAAATTTGAAATAGGTACATAGAAAACAACCAGACCAGAAACAAATATTTATTTTTAAGCATAAATTATTCGAAGATTTTATTTTTTATTGTTACCTACACTTCAGGGAAAATGTTGTAAATAGGAATAAAACAAAATTTAAAGCTTCTTGCCGGACCTTTGTAAATCTACCCCCTCTCTAGCGAATTTGGCACAAAACCCTTTTATTTTTCTAAATACAAGTATAAATAAAATATTGTTTTGTAACATTTTCTTTAAAAATTAACACTTGTGCATCAAAGTGTACGTAGGTACTATAAATATGGTTTCACGGACGATCGGGTGTGTTCTAGCCCTAAATACTTTGTGTTGTGTACGTACATGCCGCAACATTATCATTTATATATGTATTCTGACACTAGCTTTTTACTGCGCCTTTTTTACTACTTAACCCTCGTACTTATAAACGATGATTAACAGACGACTAAGTTATGTAGCGTTTGTTTCTGTCTGTCAACTTTGAAACTTCATGTGTTCATGTCACAGTAAAAGACAAACGATACATAGTTTATGCAGTTGTTACTTATCGGTTATAAATAAGCGGGTTAATTTTAAACCAAATCTTAGTATTCAACCCTATTACTTATAAACGATAACTAACTTTATGTAACGTTTTACTGTGTCATGAAGTAACAAAGTTAACAGACACTGCCAAACGTTACATAAACTTAGTCATCGTTTATAAGTAAGGGGGTAAAAGACTAAGCAAAAAATCTTCATATTATAATTTAGCAGTAATTTGGTTATCAACCTTGCTAAGTTAATTATCTAAATGGTTTATCTAAACACTGTAATTTCCTGCGATACATTTTAAACGGATTTTAATGATGGCTTCCAACATTATTATAGCATTTTACTTAATTTAGCGTATTAATTACATGCTTGAGCTCTGTATTCAAGTTGAAAATTTATCAGAATAACAGTTGATTTTCCAAAGGATGTTAAATAAATAAAAATATTGTTGTACTTTTTTTACTGTGTTTCCGCAACTAGTCCTATAACTGGGCATTTTTGCGTGACTTTAAGCCGTAGGTTTCCTCACGATTTTTTCTTTACCGTAAGAGCGATGTTAATAGCGCACTTTTAACTTTTCCTTGAAGAAAAAGACATTGGTGCGCGGTCGGCCAGGATTCAAAACCACGAACTTCGGAATTAATGTTGCGCTGTTTTCTTTTGAAAGTGTAAAGGTTTTCTATCACTTTAATTAAATAGAAAACATCGCAACATGGCGCAAATCGGCACAAAGACATTTTGTCATTTTGTATGGTATAGCAATTCCAGCGCGCAGCGTAACTTGTAAGATAGAGTTCAGTGGGTTTTCACCAATAGGTAGAGGATAATATTATATAGTAAGGTTCAGGTATCTTTTAACATAAATCCTACACTAAAAGAATATGGGTACGGTATTATGAGTTTATGACTTATGAGCTTTATCTTTTTACTATCTTTTTACACAGATACCCAATTAATTTAAAGACTTCGTTAAGTTTAAGCAATACTTAGCAGCTTTACTAATCTGACTAATCTGTCTGAGAAACTTTAGCAAAGATAATTAAATTAAAGCTTTCTCTCGTTACTTGAACCGTAAATGAAATAACATGTAGTTATTGATAATTTTAATTAACTTTATAAGTCGTCAAGTTGCAAGCGAAGGTTTACTTAACTTTTGTTTACAAACTAAACTATTATTTGTTGTGCAAGTAAATGTGATCTTTCCACGGAGCATATTATAGGCATAACCCGGGTTTCCTCCAGACTTGCCTAAAATAATAAACTACCGCTCTTGACTACCGCTCGGGGTCGTACTTGGTGCAAAGGTTGGCTATTGCCATACAGAGAGGCAATGCTGCTAGCATCCTCGGCTCCTTTGCGCCGGATACGATCAAGGGTTTTTTATCTTTTCTACGATCTTTATTTTTTTATTTATTTGCCATTTGTTTGTGTTTATTTTAATTAGGTATTACGAAATGTGTTAGGCATGTTATAAAAATAAAATTTAACTATTTACAAAACTTAAAACAAGAATAAACTTTTGTAGAAATTGATAAATTGAGAATAGATAGCTTTATCTAAATTTGATACTTATAAGTCTGTGGCTACATTAAACTGTATCAAAGCTACATTATAATATTGTAGAACAAATGTCAGTCAATACTATTTTTTGTCTCATTTGCTAAACCATCACCGTGAGATCCAGTTTTGAAATACAATATCTCTGAAAAATATCTTCTTTTTATTTTAAATGCGAGAGTTCGTCTGTAAGAGGCCGCAATACTGCACAGTTAAGAGGAAAGCCTACCAACTCTCTCGGAGATACTATTAAGCTTTCATGGTAGGTACGGTCCAGAATGTTTTTTTTTAAATTGGTGAGGGTATCTGTCTTCTTTAGTAGCTTCATAGACCTACGTATTGGGATATGGATGAGTCTGCAGCCGAGTCGTGTAAGTTTAAGTCCTAAAATAGTTATTGTCATTTACCAAAACAATGTACTGACCGTTTAAAAAAATGCTTTATAATTAGAGATGGGCCGACTAGTCGCCGACTAGTCGGCAGTTTAACCGACTAGTCGTCAGGTGCCGACTAGTCGGCAAATTATGCCGACTAGTCGTCAACTAACAATTATGCAATAAAACCAATATTTATTTAATTAGTAGTACAGTTTAGAAGGTGAGTAGTCTGAAAAACGTAAACAAAACACGTCATAGCTTACATACATCACCTAAACATCTAAAATGACATAACTATGCCTCAGCTCCATTTTTTTTCTAACTTTTATTTTTATTTCTACCATTTTTCGGAAGTTACATTATAGCTTTCGAAGTGCAAATTAATCCAAAAATAGCAACAATCGCAGAGTGATCATGATTAACCCAAATATTTAGGAATTTTAATGATCTGCATTGCCGACTAGTTAGGAACCGACTAGTCGGCTAGTCTGCTAGTCGGCAGAACCCCTAGTCGGCCCATCTCTATTTATAATGTACCGCTTTCAATTGTGAATCAGTATCAGAATTTTTAGAAACCTTTTCGGCGATGCACCTTATTGTTTGAGAAATAAGTATCAATTTCCTTTGCCATTCCGGTGCCTGTGAAAGGCTGATCGCTTTTTAGCTTTAATCAATAGGTTATATTATTACTATATAAAAATCTAGATAGACCGTTAGCAAGTCTAAGAACTGGTTTCGGTGATCGGAATGTAGTAGGAACCGGAAGCGGCGCGTGAGTCTACTAATATGATAAATATGAAAGTGTGTGTGTTTGTTTGTATGAATTGTGCATGTGTTTATAACACTTATTTTGTGTGTGTGTTTTACCCCTTTACTACTTTTAAACGATAATTGACACATGACTAAGTTATGTAACGTTTGTCTCTGTCTGTCAACTTTGGAACTTCAAGTCATAGTAAAAGACAAACGATACATAGTTTAGGCATCGTTTGCCTTTTAATAAAAAGAAAATTAGCTTTTTAAAAACCACAATGATTAAGGAGCTATTAACGATATCCCACGCGTTGAGGTAAACAAGAGAAAAAAAATCATCGGCCATTTAACACCATAAAATGTTTTTTATTTTTTATTTTACTATTTTCTAGGCGTGATCAATATGTATATACTTATGCAAAGTTACAGCTTCTTAGTACTAAGCGTCTCTAAGCTAAGGCGCGGACAGAGACAGACAGACGGACATGACGATATTATTTTATCTTTTAAACTAAGAAATTATGAAAATGACAATTTGTCCACACATTCAAAAGATAACATAGAAAATAAGCCTTTTAATTTGTAAAACTTCATATAAAACGCTTTGAGTAACCTGGCCCTTGTTTCCCCATATCTTTTGGATCTAATTTGCAAATCGGATCCAGTTTGATGCAGGTACTAATCATGCCGTGCCCTCGAGGCGTTCCGAAAATTAAAAAAAAAGAACCCAGACTTGTTTTCGGCTTTCTGCGTGTGAGATCTTATTTGATCGACGTATTTGGGCATATATTTTATGTTGGAGATCAATGAAAAAAGTTATTTATTTTTTTGAAAATTGGAGTTTGATTTATATACAAATGTTATTTAATAACGTGCTAGGTAGGTATTTATTATGTTTTAATCTGTTCAGAGCTCGATATTTTATTTTTATGTTAAGTGCTTAAGCCTGCACTGGGCGTTTATAGAAATATTTTTTAAAGGAAAAATGCATTTACAAAAATACAACGCAAGGCGGGATTCGAACCACGCATCTTTACTTAAAATCCGGGAGTAAAATCACACTAATAATTTAAATCCGAAAGTTTGTGTTTTTGTATATTTGTGTGTTCCTCATGGTCAAACGGCTCGACTGATTTAGATGAAAACTTGCATAGTATAGTTTAAGTAAGAGAGATAGATAATATTTAGAGATACCTAGTTTATATCCCTATATTCTTACAGGATCAGAACTAACGCGGCTGAAACCGCAGCTAATAATAAATAAAGTGAAAACAACAACGTTAAAATAAAATCGTATAATTGATTTATATAATGTACATTGTACATTACCTACATTTCGTTTTAATTTATTTAAATATCGATTTACAAAGGAATTAACATCAATCATGCACTTTATATGTAATCTGATTTGTTGTCTCATCAAAATTCCAATTGATTACGAAAATACAAA
Organism: Idaea biselata; assembly: GCA_958496205.1. Lineage (NCBI taxonomy): Eukaryota > Metazoa > Arthropoda > Insecta > Lepidoptera > Geometridae > Idaea > Idaea biselata. Next base: position 1,994,490 of record OY292399.1, read on the forward strand.
AATGCAATCAATATGATACTTATGACGATCAAAATACATGAATGGATTTAATTTGATATGTCAGTAATTAGTAATTATTACTTAGATATTCTATATGTAGTAGGTAGGTCATTATGTACATAGTACATAGGTACATATTGTACATATAGATTAGGAGCCTGTAGTAGGTAATCATACCTCATCGAGTACCAAGTTGAGACTAATATGGTGGAAAGAGTAGTAAAAGTTATGCTCGCTAGCTTGCTACATAGTAACCATCATGGTAGGCGGTGTTAGGTTTTTTTCGTTACGAAATTTGTTCAATCAAAGCTCAAGGCCCGCGAAAAAAGCTATGCAATAGCTTTAAAACTAACACCAAATTCATCTATCAGTACAATAAGTCTTTGAAGTATCCCTAAATTATCAACACCAGTTAACCCCTTTATGCCCGATATGTTAACCCTTTTATGTCTCGTTGCAGCACTTCCAAAATTCCAGTGTGCCTGCAGTTCTCAGAAGGCAGTAGTAGGTAGGTACGGTGGTCGCGGCGGCGTTCGGTTTATATTAACTTAATGAGTTTGCCTCGGTCCAGTGCACCTTTTTACTTGCCTTTTGCACCGCGACCGGCGCTCCAAACAACCCTAATGTACCTTACGTAATCTTGTTAATAAAACCAAGACATAATTTTATATAAAACAAACGTTAATTTATTTATATTACTTCTGACAATGTTGCTGTTGGTTGTTCTGTAGTAGTTATGGTTTGGAGTAATGTTATGTTAATTATAATTATTTTGTTGTTGCTAAGTAGGTTTGTGAATAAACTTCTCTCTCGCTGCTACTATTTTAAACGTTATTTTTTAGTGTTTGCCACACTTAGGAAATAATGGTTTTTGAAAAATGCGTTTAAAAAAAACGGGTAAGGTGTACTGGGGTAACTCTGAAAGTGGGGTAAATACGGAATAGACCTTTAGTCAGAGTGATATTAAATTCATTTTTTAATAAATTCGGATTTATCCCACTGAATAAGTATATCTGATTTACCCCACTATACCTTACTAAAGTTTTTAAAAGCATTTTTTACATTCACCCTGAGTAACATAGGCTTTGATCCCGATATTCCCACAGGATCGGAACTTACGCCCGCTCCGGTGAAACCGCAAGACGCAGCTAATTTATTATAAAAACAAATTGCTGGTCGAAAATCACCAAAATTTGTCTGGTGTGACTTCCCGTCGAAGTTACGCATAAATTATATGTGTCAGGAACTACAAACTCAGTCAGACTTGTCAGTTACATGAGTTTCATACGGAACACAGAACCGAACCAAAATAAATCATACAGAACCCTTTTCCTCGCAATCTCGGCGAGTTAACTGATGGAAATCAGTGACAGCACAGTGATCCAATTAATAATAATAATGCAGTACAAAAACCACGTCCGTCGACGTGAGATTTTGGAGCGAAAATCGGCCGAAATTCCACTGCCTTAGGCCAAAATTTCGGGTCAACAAACTCAGAACGGGTCCACAATTATTTGCCCAAAAAAGCCCTTGCCTTGAAGGGTTAGCTCCGAACTTTTTTAACCGTCACTTTATTTTAACGTTAAGTGTATTAAATTGATCGGTGCAGTTTACGTTTAACTAATATTGTGAACATTTTTACTTATGAGTGTATTTTTAAGCTATTGCATAGCTTTTATCGCGGGCATGGTGACCATGGCAACGTGGTACAAAATAAAAAATAATTGCATAGGTTGATAAAAAATGGTATGCAATAGCTTTACCGCGGCAGTCCCCGAGTGCTATACGTTTTTTTTTAATTATTGATTGGATTTTACTACCAACTTACTAAACAAAACGAAAAAACTTCTGATCCGGGTGAAATTTGGTCTTCGCTATCGGATAGCTCAAAGAAGTGGTATACCTATAGGGGGAATACGCAATGAAACGGACGTTAAAACGATCGATCGGTCGATTGTGTCCGCAGGGATCTGAGGGAGACTAGCAAACCTTAAATTCTCCCCGCGCGGTGGCGAATACACTGCTTGAGGGTTGGTGTCAGGCTGGCCGCCGGCCGTAAAAGGATTTCCAAATCGAATTGCAGAGGGTAGGTATGGTCAATGATGACTTACCGACTGCGTCGACACCTAACAAAAATAATAATTTAAGGCTTAGCGGACCCCGGGCTCCCGAGAGGGATGCAACCGGGAACATCGCTCGAATGAGAAGAAGAGAAGATTGAATTGTTAATCTATTGATGAACTGTTCATCACATACAAAAATATTGATCTTCCATTGTCTTGATCTATTTAAATTGTATTTCTTTACAAACAATACGTGACATACAGACAGGTCTGTTTGTGTGATTAATTATTATAGTCGAGTAGTGGATAAAGCAGTTGTTACGACCACCAAATTTATTCGTCTCGAGAGGCTGCTAAATTAAAATATAGTTTTATTAGTAATCAAACCAAATGTATTTATTCAGTTAGAACAATGTTTAGCGGCGATAGTTAAAAATAGGAGTCCGGACATTTCCCACTCTTTGAGATATTGTCGATGATTTTTGATGTTCGGTTGTTCGGTTGATCTTTTTTTGAATGGAGTTGTCTTTGAGTTATCTAAAATTGCGAAGATTATGGTATTTTGTCCGATATTATTGTAATTTGTAAATAAATAGCGTGGTGAAAGTTATTTCCGCTTTTATTGTAGCATTTCTGAGCTGGAGCTTTACATTTTCTTATAATAAACGATGACTAACTTTATGTATCAATCGTTTGTCTTTGTGTGACATGAAGTTTTAAACTTAACCTACAGGGACAAACGTTACATAAACTTAGTCAACGTTTATAAGCAATAGGGTTGGTTTTAAAACGGATGCTTATAAAAATTAAAAAAGACAAAATAAATTGCCTACAAAACAATAGGACACAGTGGTGTTTTTATGTGTTTTAAAACACAGGATTCCTAGACCATTAAAGCTAAGTTTAAAGTATTGTGTAAAGGTCACCGCACACTAGCCACCCGTGTCGCACGAAACTGTGTCACACGGAGCGAAACGCTAACGAATATAGTGAACAGTATTGCCATGGTAAAAAATACCATTAATAATAATTACTTGCGGATCCGGCTTCGCTTGGTGTGTAGTGTTTTATGTTTATACATATTTAAACCATGAAAAAATTAGTTGCGATTTCGAATCCTGGCGGATTTTTGGAAGCATTTATTCACAACAACAACCTATCATTTACTTTATTTTTAATAAATATAAAAATTTAAGCCATTGCATAGCTTTTATCGCAGGCTTTGAGCGCGGCGACCGAATTAAGAAACTCCGTAATGAAAATAAAACCTAATACCCCCACCTACCATGTAGCCTAAGAAAAAATAATGCTATGCAATAGCTTTACCACGGCAGTCCGCGAGTGCCACACGTTTTTTTTCTTGATTAAATTTGGCTACATGGTAGGCGGAGTGAAGGGTGTTAGGTTTTATTTCCGTTACGGAATTACTTGATTCGGTCGCCGCGCTCAAAGCCAGCGATAAAAGCTATGCAATAGCTTAAAAAAAACTATCACGGTTTTAGTGCCAGACGGACAGCGGAGTTTCAGTAATAGGGTCCCGTTGTTATCCTTTGAGTACGGAACCCTAAAAAAACTTGTTTGAAAATCATTTACTTCTTCATTTGTTTTTTTTTTGTTATTAGTACCTACCTATCTAATTCAAAATTAGCACAGTGATAAAAAAAAACTGATAAGTTTACCTGATTAAAGTTGAAACTAATTTGTTAGCAGCAAATTATGATACCCATTGACTATTTAATGACATAGATCTAAAAATCTTAGCCGAAACGAATAATTTTTGCCCCACGGAAGTTACATGATACAAAAAACATAGGAGTGCCGCTGCTCAGCCTCTCACCGGTCATTTACCAAGCCTCCTAATTTTTTCTTCGTAACTCATAAAACAAAACTTCAATTCGACTGGACATCCGATCCATTTCATGCTGTGTTTCTATATTGAAACTACGATTCGTTGAACGTTGACGTGGGTTGTTGCTAGGCGTGAGTAGTGGCGTGTGGCGTACCTGGTAGTATGAACAAATGTGGGTTATTTAGCGTGCTTTGGGGATGGTGGTTTAAGCCGAAAAGGGGGTTGTTCAAGACGTCTAGGCGAACAACTTTTGTTTTACGATTTTTGGAAATTCAAAGTAGTCAAAAATCCGTACCTAGTTTTTGAATTTTTCATCACAAGGTTACATTTACGGAATGGGCTAAGTAAGGCATAGTCTGTTCCGCAAGACGAGCCAGAGCCTTATAGGCAATGATCAGGTTTTTGACAAAACGCTTGTGAGCCTGAGCTTTTAAGTTATAGCAGGGTGGCTAGCCTTTAGTTTTTTGTACCGGTTACATTTTAGATAGTGTGCTTCTGATTGTCACAACCTTGTCTTGTCATCTCCAATTTACCAGACATCCAGGCAGACTAAAATGCAACACCGTTTTAAGCTAGCTGAGACTGTATTCCCTGGTCAGTACAAATTGGCAGATTCAAAAACGTATATCAAAACTATTACAAACGCTGTGAAAATAGTTGCGAAACTTTCTAGACTTAAGTTAAGTAACTTAAGTTTTCAAATAGGCACTATGTATGCTCTACCTACGGTCCGTAATTAAAACGAATCGTATTTTTAACAAAGCAACCCAGCATTAGCATACATTATCATATCGCCCATGTTATATCTGAATCCAGTCCAATTTGAACTGACCGACAGCCGATCGCAATCTAGATCGGAGTTCTTCTAGGAGTGGCCGATCGGACGATTATTACAATTGGTCTAACTCCTAAATCACTGTAATATAATCCTTCGTGTAATAGACATAAGGTTGTTCGAAACTGCAAATGTAATGGTTGTGTATAATGCTTCGGGCGTTATTCGTCGCCAATCTGTCAAAGTCGCGGACTAGTTAAATGATTAGAAAAAGTTGAGTAAAAAATTAAATGACGTTGTATTGGTAGATTGTTCACACTACAGATTTGTCTGCGGATGATAGTTCACCGATATTTCGATTTTTAAAGTCTTTTGATTTGAAAGTCTTTCGATTCCAAAACCATTTCGATCATGAAAGTCTTTCGATTTTAATAGTCTTTGGGTTTCTTTCTTCTTTGGCTTCATTTGTTGACAAACATATTGACCACTATTTGCAGAAGCCTTCTCCTTCTGTAGGTCTTTTAATGTGCAATGGACACGTCAGGTCACCCCCAGGGGCAACCGTCAGGGATAGACACATCGTGTCCCCAAATGGCGGCACTACCAGATTTTCCCTTACACGAAGCAGTTAGAAATTAGCTTTAAAATAATGAATAGGCATGAATTGATTGCAATGAGTTCCCTTTATACTAATGCCAAAACTACCGGCCGATTAAAAGTTTTTTGTCCAAAGAGACTTTAAAAAGTTGGTCCGGAATTCGATTGTGTTTGCTTTCTAAGCGTTTGTTAATTTAAATGAGACTTATTATGTTTATGTGGGTTGCTTGTACGTTGACGTGGGTTGTTGCTAGGCGTGAGTAGTGGCGTGTGACGTACCTCGTAGTATGAACAATTGTGGGTTATTTAGCGTGTTTTGGGGACGGTGGTTTAAGCCGAAAAGGGGGTTGTTCTAGACGTCTAGGCGAACAACTTTTGTTTTACAACTTTTGGAAATTCAAAATAGTCAGCTGAAATTTTAATAAAAAATCCGTACCTAGTTTTTGAATTTTTCATCACAGGGTTATGAACTTAAACTCACTTTTTTTTGGATTAAATCGCGTTGCTTTTATTAAATATAAATGTAGCTTTCTAATGGTGAAAGAATTTTTGAAAATTCATAACAAACATACAGACACACACACACACAAATACAAATCTTTCCTCTTTATAATATTAGTATAGATTGTGGCATTTTCAAACGACGTCTGACAATGTCAGTCTATCCGTGAACAGGATATCTGGAAAGACCCCGAAACGACAAATACGTTTAATTTCATATCAGCATCGCAAAAACCAAAGAAAAATCTAAAGAAGGTTATGTAAAAAAAAAAATTGCTTTCCTTTTCTGCAAAACATTATTAAAACGCGCTAAAATTGAATTTATTCTTAAAAGAAAAACAAAGCAAAAACATAAAAGCGACCCTTGTTTTCAGAGGAAATCGAGTCTGATTTCAATTCACTCTTAATTATATCATAACCTTTAATAAAAATACACCAGAATTAATTAAAGCGAATAAACTGAAACGTAAATGAGTTTAATTAGCCGTCGATTCGACATTAAACATTTTGGCGGCAAAAAGTTTTGAGATAAAACTCAATGGGGACGAATCAAGATAATATTGGCGAAAGTGATTTATAATGTGCATTTATTTGTTGTTAGTTTATCGAGGCAAAAAGTCTCAGTGCAAAGCAAAGACTTTGATATATTACAAATAAAAAAAACATCAGCTCTCCTCTCTCTCCTCTCCTCCACTTCTCGACAAGACGCGCCCACAAGTATATTGTATATATTGAGATGGTTGCAATTTGTGATAGCAGTCGTTAGGTCAAGTTATTAGCGACCTACAAACTTGAATACTAGGTGAACCACACCACTTATCATCATCCGAGCGATGTTCCCGATTGCATCTCTCTTCGAGCCCGGGATCTGAGGCCCTACTATATTTCGTCATTTGTCTTCAAACTTCAAGAACCCTAGATTTGGTTTCATTTCAATTATTAGATTCAACTTTTACGGGAGTGACTGCCGTCTGACCTCCCAACCCTGGAGAGAAAGCCTGCGCCAAAGCCTCGTCCGTTCTTCAGCAGGTGCCCCAGCTTTCTTTCTTTTAGGTTTTTTTTCTCCTATGTTCCTTGTTGTGTGCTTGTCCGAAAAAAAAACTCTGTTTCTTTTTGGAAGACTTGGGCCCAAAGATCTTAGTGGGCCCATACAACAAGTTTACTACAAGAAGTATCAACTTATATTTATTAGCATTAGAGATGTTTTATAAAAGCGATAAGGTTATTTATTTGCTTTCTTAATTGTCCATTAAGGATGGACGTTCCAGAGTGCAGCAACTGATTGTTGGCCGCATATTTTGGCCAGCTTTTTTTGTATTTGGTGCGGTTCCCTTGGGCAACCAGATTGGGGCTCGTGAACTCAATTTTTCGCATAAAATTAATGTGTGGGTGTGTTACACATCGATATACGTGAAGGAATTCGATTGTGTTATCTGTTACTTGAATAAAAACGGCCAAGTGCGAGTCGAGCTCGCGTCTCGTGAACAAGCCAGTTTAAATTACTCGCAAAATATCGAGTTTCGTTATAAACAAATTTGTAGGTACATGGTGAAGACCCCGTTATTTAATAATATTTGTAGTAAAAACAATCACGTAAGTTTAAAATCGAATATTTATTTTATTCTGTTTTTTAGTATTTGTTGTTACAGAGGTAAGATAACCCGTAAAAACAACTGTCTAGCTATCAGGATTTCTTACCTAGATGCAGGATGCACCTAGTGAAAGATAGTCGGACTGTAAAATCCTAGTTTTTAAAGGTATTTATATAATTTAACAGTCATATTGTCCTACAAATTGCGTGGTACGTTATCCCGGTCCTACGCTCAAAAGTAGTAGTACAGATCCTACCTCTGTTATCTACCACAATCGAGAGTTTCGTATAGGAAATTGTAGGGCGTCTCATCAAAATGAAGCTACTCACGAAAAATTATCTTGTTAGTAATCATTTGCAAAAAATGTACCAGGGATCCTGGACCAATAGGTGAACTGTGAAATATTATAATATTTTAATTTACATACATAAATAACATAAATAATATCATAAATAACACCCTGAAAACGGTTCTTCGTTTAATCTGTGATTAAAATCGTTCCGTCGTAACTGGACCCAACAACTCACTATTTTAAGAAACATTAACTAACTTAACATAAAAATTTGAGAAGAAAATTCCATACAATTACTCAAGTAGGTACAAAATTGCGAAGTGTATATAATGTAGGCTTTGAGCTCCTACAGAGGTAGAGCCAATGGATCTGATTGAAAACTTGACCTCAATAATGTAAACTCATTTTTAGGGTGGTGTTTGTTACTTTTAGCATTGTTTTAATGCTCAACGTTACGCTGCTTTACCTTATACTAGTAGAGAGCACCGTTTTGTCATGGTGACGTAGAACGGTGTGTTTTACCTGTATGGAGAGCACCCTATTTGCGCCCCGCGGTGTCAACCGCGTAAGTCATGATCCCGCGCAAATATCGGGATTAAAAGTAGCCTATGTTACTCAGGGTGAATGTAGCTTTCTAATAGTGAAAGAATTTTTGAAATCGGTAAGTACAGCAGTTTTTAAAAGTTTATTCATTACAAACATACAGACACACATACACACAAACATACAAATCTTTCCTCTTTATAATATTAGTGTAGATGTAGATATTAGTGTAGATGATGCAATGACCCGCATGATGATCCGCAGAGAAACTCCGCGTTGCCCAGAGAGCAATGGAAAGAGCTATGCTCGGTATTTCCTTACGCGACCGGAAAAGAAATACTTGGATTAGATCTAAAACCAAGGTTAGGGATGTAGTTAAGGTGATCGCTGAGCGCAGGTGGAGGTGGGCGGGACATATTGCAAGAATGAGCAGTGACAGATGGACTCGAAGGCTGATGGAATCTCGCCCGCGTGCACATATTAGGCCGCAGAGTAGACCACCAATAAGATGGAAGGACGGCATCATAAGACACGCAGGACGAGATTGGATGTCAAGAGCTCAAGACCGTCAGGAGTGGAAAAGGATGGAGGAGCCCTACGTCCAAGATTGGACATGAAAGGGCTATAATGGATGGATGGATGGATGGATGGATACAATGACCAGACGGAAATTGTTTATTGTTTATCTTTACCCCGGACGGAGAAAGACGGGTGTATACGTTTTAAGGTATCTGTCTGTGGCGTCATACCTCACGAACGCATTTTGACCGATCTGGTCTGGCATTACTACGAAACGCCGAATAATTATCTTCTTAAAAATATTACTTAGTCATGTCTAAAACAAAACCTTCTCGGATTACATCCCCGAAATCCCCGAGGAATTTAGGAGTAAAGTACCCTAAATACTTGACATAGCTTATTTTACCTTCTTATTTTCGTTTAGTGGCGTGGCTCACCTATATACTTATATTAGACTTTACAGGTCGCACTAAGGCCTCTGTCTTGACCTAACGACTGCTATCCTTACTATAATATTATAAAGAGGTAATGTTGGTAACATGTATGTTTACCAATAGAAAGCTACATTATCAGGGGGTTACATAGGCTTTTGATGATCCCGATATTCACACAAGACCGGGACATACGCGGGTGACACCGTGGGACAACCGACAACCGGACAACCGACAATTGACGCAGTCAGATATAACAGCCCAATGGAAACAATTCTATATTTCCGAAAAGAAACAAAACTGGACCCAAAGTAATTTACAAAAGATCAGAAATTTGACTGTTCCATTTTCCAAATATCTTTAAACAACCCACCCGCGCAGCAAGCATCAGCCAAAACTCGTATAAAACGTGAAAAAACTGAGGAACAAGTCCTCGCGCTCCAGATCAAATGAGCTGCTCGGCCGCTGCTCCCAGAGGCGAGGCATGTAAGTAGAGTAATGAAGTACACAACCAACAAAAACCAAGCAATTTTAACTTGATATTCGGCTTCATTTCGGGGAAATATTAATTGTGATGTGAGTGTATGGCGTGCCTTATTTTGACTTACTTGTCTGATATAATAATAGGAAGATTACGTTAGTAATTAAACTCATATTTCGGTTTTAATCGCGTAGTGTTTATTTCTTTTAGCATTGCGTAACGTTTTGAGAGCTTTACAGGACTCTTCTTAGGATTGACTGAAACCATGATTAAAAATCGAAAAATTAGTTTAATTTTATATCCGACATCGTGAAAACAGAAGAAAAATCTAGATACATTAGTGTCAAAATCCAATTCTCCAATATTATATAGATATTTATCCAAACTTGTCTAGTACCTACCTATGCATCTTACTCATACGCTTCCTTCAAATCTTATCCATTCATTCGTTGCCTGGTAAAGATCGCGCTTAGGCGATAAGGCCCATTGTGTCACACTAGATTGAATTAGGTGTGTCATTTATTTCATTCGAACTCTTTCTTTTTGCTTTTTTACTGAGATCTCAGTTTACCCATGACCGTTGAAAAATGCTTAATAATAAAGGCATCAAGATTAAAAACAAAAAAAAAATAGATAGGTACTTAGTTAAATTTCAGAAACTTATACAGGTTTATCCCATAATTAGTCGGTTTTCTCTACCGTAGCGTAGACGATACCGGATAACGCTCGATTCTGAATAGATCTTTTAGAAAGCTAATTCAAAGAAAGAATGATCCTTCTTAGGACAGATTACAAGAACAATAAGATTACTTAATTCATTCTTAGAATTGTTCCAATACTTTGGTGCTTTGACTGTACAATGAAAGGATTAATGTCGAAATTGCAATCTCTAGATTAGAAATCTAATGTGGATAGATTAAGTAGTAAAATTGGCTGATTTTAAAATGACTGATTTTGGAACGAAGTTCCTTATCGCGCGTTGCGAAGGGGGGCTAGACGGAAAAAATTAAGACCAAAAGTTGTAACGACACTTTTTGCTATAGTTGTAACCTATTGTAAGCCGTGCGGCGTGCGAGTGTTTCTCTCTCTCTCTCTCTCTCATAGAAAGGAACTTCGTTCCATCCGGGTGTCCCTTGACCCCCCAAGTTTTTTTTTTAAAACGAAGATATGCTGGCTTTTGGCAAAAGTCGGAGTAGTCACATCCCGTTAGAATGCCTCCTAGACTGCGAAAACCGGCTGACAGAAGACGGACCCAGGCTGAGTCCCGACTGACTGAGTTTTTTAAAAGCATATTTTTAATCCTCTTTTGGTCTATATTTTCACCATAATAATAGTCTCAACTTCATACCATATTAGGGTTCCCGACGATCGCATCCCTGTGGAACATCTTCTACAAACATTTATTTATCTTAATAGCGTTTTTAATTTCTCAAATGATTTGCTCTTCGATTCAATTACGTGCATTAAAACATTACGTCCATGACATTTATCGGAATATAATTAAGATATAATTTATAATGTAGGTCGGCCATCGTAATTTTAGTAATCGATTTTGGGCGGTTTTCACTGCGGGCGCGGCGGCGTTTAAGAAATTTTATAAGTAGGTACTACAAGTTTTTTTGTGTGATTGTCATTTCTTTGGGGTTTGTATTTTATAACTAGTAGGTACTTATAGGTAACTTTTTTATATTTACTCGCACCCATATTGGCAATTGAACCTAGTTATTTATATATTTGAATATTCAGCCAAAATAATATTGCAAAATTTCAGTAATAATAACTTAAAAATAACAGCCTTTTGAGTACCAGCTTAGAAATACCTACCTAGGGACTCATTTTTGATTTTAGGTACTTATTGTAGTGAATTATGTATGATGGTGTTTGTAGGTATTTTTTTACTAGTAGGTACATACATAGTATCATTTCGTCTATGCCAGTATTATTGGTTAATATTTTTGTAGATAAAAACATAACTGACCTTTTCATCTTATTTTAGAAAAGTTATAGGTATATAGATAACAGATTATAAATAACTTTTAATTCATGCTATTTACGCTGTATCTATAGTGCCCGAAATCCACGATTTAAACTTTAAATTGTATACTTGGCTATTCAGAATTTCCGATGCCGAAAGTCCACCGCCTACGAAACTTAGTTAGCTTAGCTAGCCAGTTTTTCAGATAAGTGAGTTATGTACTGGTAATGTTTAACCACTTATTTTATTTATTTGTATGTATTTAAAACTGTCTCGACTATGCGGAATTAAGCTAAACTAACTTAGTGGCGGTAGATGGTCTACGGAATACTGTTCCAAAATAAAAGGGGTAAAATAAATATACCAATCCACATAACGTAGGTAAGAGGTGCACATATTTTATGTGTTCACCCCGTTCCTTTTTCTGTTGTATTACAAGAAAGCTCAATATAAAACGAAATCTAAAGACAGCTTCTCCTAACCCCTCATACCTACTTTAATTCCCATTTGATCAGTTTTATTTCTTTTACGACCATCCCCTTGGGAAATTACGTATGTAGGTAGGTACAGTACTGAACTAAAATATTTAAAAGTCAATGACATTTCGTAGGTAAGTAGGTAGGTAGGTACCTACCTACACAGTAGGCAATTGTGGAAAATATCGCCCCGCGGTTTCACCTGCGTAAGACTCGATCAAACTAAGTTAGGTTAGCTTAGCTCTACATAGTCCAGCCAGTTTTAAAAACATCCACTGTTAACCATACCAGCTTAGCTCGCTGCAGCTTTTGATTGGGTCAATGAACGAAGACAGTGCTTTAGAATTTAAACCAACTGACTTCAAAAATTCTAAGGCAAAATAAAAACAAATACCAATACTCGATTGAAACAATTGTTGATGACCTACACTTAATTTTTCACATCATTCAGTCGCTAACAAATTGCCATTGCAAATAAAACTAGCGACTGTAACTGTCAGATTGTATATCCATAAACGCAAAAATCAACAATTTCAATTGTTGCAGCCGATTTGTTAGTAACAGAGTTACGTAATCAGAGGCCAAACGTCCAACCGCAGTTGCAATCGACAAGGGCAGGCGACCTCACCACTCGTCCACGCGATTGACAATCTGGTGAAATTCTGTATGAGTATTTCCTACTATATATTTGTTTTTTACAACCTAGGTGTGTCCTGGAGGGGTACTTTAATTCTACGAACAAACGAACGAAATAAAAAAATCAAAACCGTCAGAAAATAAAATATTGGGACGGATGGATGACAGATTTTCTTCTGGAATTATCGTTTCGTTTATCGTTCGTAGAATTAAAGTACAGACCCAGAATGACGCCTACATAATCTATTAAGTAGCTGTAAAATTTAATCGAAATTAGGTAATCACCTAAGAGGTAGTTAGTACATGTTAGAAGTGATTGCGAACTCATAAACTTAAACTTGTAAACTTCATAGGTAATTGTTACTAGTAGGTAAGGCCGTATAACCGGCGGCGCCGGCGCCGCCATACGTTGCTCACTTTTAGAATTCTACCATTAGAATAAAGGCTGAATACAGAAACGCTACTTAAAATTTGAGTTCTGCTTAAACAAGTAAGCAGGTCTCAAACTAAAAAACTCCCGTACTAATTTTGAATTTAGAAGCTTCTCTATTATTTAAGTGCCCCTCAAATTTGAAGTGGCGTTTCTTTAACTACAAGGTACAGATTGATGGCGTACCTGGAACCGCCTTTTTATCAAACTCTTCAATGAGTATATAGGTAACAGTTTAAATTACAGTCTTTTAAATACTTAGTCATATACTTGGTATTATTAGTCTCAACTTGGTGGTACTCGATGACATAGGACACTTCGAAGGGAACCATAATAATGGACTGAATGAAGGACGGGCCCAGACTGACGGCTGACCGAGTTTTTTAAGCATAACTTTTCGTTTACTTTCCACCATATTTTGACCTCCCCCTAAGGGTCCCTAAGTTGTAGGAAAGGTCACATAAGTTGTAGGAAAGGTGATACAAGTTGCAAGAAAGGCCAATATTAAAAATAAGTCCCGCGGAAGAGCCCAAATGCAATCCCAGACCCCGAATGAGGGCTCTAACGATAAAAAGATGCAAAATACTAGTCACAAATTGGTACTAGATGAGATAGGGTTGCAAACGATCGGCTCCCAGTCTATAAGGTCTCGAGTCTCGAGATCTATTCGCAGAACCATATAATATACTAATTTATTTCTATTTAACAGCTTTTTTTACCTTTTAAATGTTAATGCTGCGTAGCGGCAACATTGGCTTGCGCGGGTAACAATAGTTACTTTGTAGGTGTGGTGTAAAGGGCATTTTTTTCTCAACGTAGGTAGTTACTAGGTATCTTACTACCTAGCCAATTGTCACAAAGCCCAGATTTCGCTTTCAAGACATTGTTACGAAAGTAAAACCAAGGGTTATGGGTGACTGATCGATACAAAATGTCCATTTCAACTTGTAGGCTCATTAACTTTATAGCTTGTTCGATTGCAATAAAATTTATGTTGATATACAAAGTTGGTAAGCAGCGGTGGTGAAATGTGATTTTGCTCTATGGGTAAGCCGGATTAGCGAGCGCGAATGAATATGTTTTTGAAAAAATGCTTCCAAAAAATTTCGTACCCGGGGACCCGCTTAGGAAATACTGGTTCAAAAAAAATTGCTTATAAAAACAGTATTTTTTTAAGTGGGGTAAACACTTTAAAAAATTACATATGGAAAAAAATGAAAATAAAAATCCCTATAAATATAGGTACAAGCTATCATAATCCTTTTACGGTTACGATCCAGGACTTCATTGTTTTTACGAAATATCAAAAATACAATCCGTAGTTATTTGGAGTAATAACGTTTGTACAATTACACTCGTAAACAATAAGGGGTTTGTTACACGATAGGAATTTTTGTTATGCTTAAGAGGTAAGGATACCTCTACTTTTTCCATACAAACGTAGTCAGACTTTACATAAAATCGTAGAACGATCAAGGGCGGTTAATTAACTGATTTATTTTTTATTTATTTAACATTTGTTTGTGTTTATTTTAATTATAACGAAATGTGTTAGGCATATTATAAAATAAAACTCTAACTAATTAATAAAATATAGATATTTAAAATTAAAAAAAATAGAAATTAAACTTTATTTCGGTTTTAATAATGCTCAACGTTACGAGACCACTGAGTCATGAAGAAAAAAAAAGAGATTAATTTTGAAACTCTTTTTTCTTCTGGATTGCCCAACATCGCGACAACAGAAAAAGAATCTATAAATAAATAGTATTCAGTTGGTATAGATCCTTCCTACTAATATTATAAACCAGAAAGTTTGTGAGTATGTATGTATGTGTGTGTGTTTGTTACTCAACCACGTAAAAACCGCTGAACCGATTATCATGAAACTCGGTAGGTAACTCGGTAGATAGCTGGAGCGATCTGGCATAACACATAGCCTACTTTATATCCCGATATTCCCGCGGGATCGGGACTTACGCGGGTAAAACCGCGGGACGAAGCTACTAAGTACATTAAACTTTCCTCAACACAAGCGCCTATTATATTATGTTGACCCGGGAATCGAACCGGCGACCCCTCTCATAGGCTCTATGAAGGTAAATAGATATTTCCCGAATAGTAAAGCGTGGTTTATGCATTAAACAAGTGTTGTGTTGTCGTAAGAACCAACTATGTTGACTAAACAGTCGAGAACAGTACGACTTGGAGTTAACACCTTTAGCAGTTTTTAGGGTTCCGTAATGAAAGGGTAAAAAACGGGATTCTCGGAATGAAAGTCGGGGTATCTACCACTAGACCAACATTGCTGTATATTTCAAGTATCATCGCTTTCGGTTTTAAGTATATTTTACCTAAAATAATTACAAACATCCTCACTAAGAGCCTACATAGTTACAAGCTTCATTTTGACATTTTGACATTTTTGACGACCTCTGTGGCGCGTCGTGCGAAAGCGCGACTGCAATGCAGGAGGTCGCGGGTTCGATTCCCGCCGGGTGCAAGTATTTATGCTTATAGAATAAATATTTGTGTCTGGTCTGGGTGTCCCTCTATGTATAATATGTATGTATTTACAAAAGAAAAATAAATATATAAGTATTATATCCGTTGTCTAGTCACCGTAACACAAGCTTAGTCGCTTACCACAGGGCTAGATAGCGTTGTGTGTTGTTTATAGAATTTATTTATTTGGTAAAATTAAATTAACCAATGGGTGCTGGGGGCCTTGCATTAAAAAATCTATGGCACTTGTCGGCGCGTCAAAGTACCTACGCGTAGGCGTCGGGTAATGCCAGGGCTGGTAGTTTCTTGTTCCGGTAGAGGCTTTAGGTTTTTTAAGTCTTATTTCTATTTGTGTTTTGAGTTTTATGTAAATTGTTTGACTTATTTTAGTGAATAGGTTAATAATTGACATTAAAATTAGCAGGATTTTAATTATTCCACTTGGTAAAATAGATACACACAATGGACGCAGACCTTTAAATTCATGATTTCTCTTGTCACGGAACAAAATTATCACATAGTTTCTAGATTTTAGGCCTCACTAAATAGAAATGTCACGCTCGACACGGAGTAACCATCAATTTTGATTAAAGAAACATGGCGAAATATAGAACAGTCATGGAAATCGAAAATGAAATGGTAGACGCTTTGGCGTGTCTCCTCACCACCTAGAGGTGTAAAGCTGTATGCGAACTAGTACCTAAGTTAGGCCGGGGAAAGTAGGTAAGTTACTACCTAGGTACTCGAATCTTTTCGCCATACAAACTTTTCAAACATAGTCGACTGTTTCCTCCCTAAATAAAGACATTAGAGAAAATATGTTTATGCCATGAATCCTACATAAGGCATGACCATGGCCCTACGTTTTGATTTTTTTCATATACTAATAGGTATTTCTAAATGTTATATCTACGAGTATTCTTTTGACGACCTCGGTGGCGCGTCGTGCGAAAGCGCGACTGCAATGCAGGAGGTTGCGGGTTCGATTCCCGCCGGGTGCAAGTATTTATGCTTAAAAAATAAATATTTGTGTCTGATGGTCTGGGTGTCCCTCTATGTATAATATGTATGTATTTACAAAAGAAAAATAAATATAAGTATTATATCCGTTGTCTAGTCACCGTAACACAAGCTTAGTCGCTTACCACGGGGCTAGATGGCGCTGTGTGTTGTTCGGAGAAATTATTTATTTATTTATTATTCTAATCAGAAAATGAAAAAAAAATAGGGGCATGGTCATGGTAGATAGTATAGGTTTATATGGCATAAACATATTTGCTCTAACCCAGGGAGGAAACAGTCGACTACGTTCCTATGGAGAAAGAGTAGGTAGACTTTCCTCTTAATGCGTTGCGTTGTTCAATTTCTTTGCAACTATCGACTGCTCATCCAAGCGATGTTCCCGGTTGCATCTCTCTCGTTAGCCCGGGGTCCGCTAAACCCCCAATAGTTTTTTTTAATTTGGGGTCGGCGCAGTAGGTAAGTTATCGTTGAATGATCATACCTTCTGCAAATAGATTTGGCAGTATTTTTACGGCTAACCGCCTACCTGACAGCAACCCTCATAGGGACCAAGCAGTTTATCCACCACTGCGCGGGGAGAACTTAAAGTTTGCTGTCTCCCTAGCTAGATACCTTAGTCGCATATATGACACCCATTCACCCATGGGAAGAGATGGGATAATCCTATAATAATAAAAAAAATGTTTCTGGTCTGGGTGTTTTCTGTGTAATAATACTAAGTAGATATTTACAACAAAAAAATTTACTTCATCCGTTGTCTTGTACCCATAGTACAAGCCTAAGTTCTTAGTTTGGGACTAGATTGCGTTGTCTGTAACGTCGAGCTTTTCTTTTTTTTAATGTAAACAATAATTGTCCTTATAAAACATCTACTTTAAATTTTTCTTAATGATTTCGTCACGGAGAAAAGCCAATGACTTGTCTAGTCTGTCTGTAGGTAGGTCAATGACCGATGTAAATGAAAAAAATCATTTTGGCATCCGTTTGATGGTTCGTTACGTGACGTCGGAACGTCCCTTTAATGTTTTTAGAGTTCCGTAGTCAAAGGGTAAAAACGGGGCCCTTTCACTAATGCCGGCCTTCTACTGCGAGCGGAGTGAAGTTAAAAATGTGTCAGTTTAAAATCAAACGTTTTTTTTTTTTTTTTTTTTTTAATTCTGTGAACAACACACAGCGCCATCTAGCCCCGTGGTAAGCGACTAAGCTTGTGTTACGGTGACTAGATAACGGATATAATACTTATATTTATTTTTCCATAGCGCGAAAGAGTTGTATGACTATAAGACTTCGCTGTCCGTCTGTCTCTCTGCCTGTCACTAGGCTGTATCCCATGAACCCTGATAGCTACACAGTTTAAATTTTCACAGATGATTTATTTCTGTTGCCGCCATGACAACAAATACTAAAACAGAATATAATAAAATAAGGATTGAAGTGGGGTTCCAATACAACAAACGTAATTTTTAGTTACAATGGTACGGAACCCTTTATGCGCGTTTCCGACTCGCACTTGGCCGGTTTTTTTTTAACATAGAAATATATTAGAAAACTTGATACGGTGACTGATATAGCGTGTGCGACATTTCAAACATGTCTGATTTAAAATGATTTAAATGCGTTCTGCTTCGTTCGTATCCTTTTACGTGCCTACTTTGGGTGTTAAATATAAAATATTGAAAGCGAAAGCCCCAGCTCAGAGAGACGCCATGGCGACATCGCCGGCTACAGTATCCAAACAATTAGCATTAAAAATGTACCTACAACAGACACTCGGTGAGGTTTGTCTATGTAGCCATAATTCAGACAAATCGTTTTAACATTTTTAGTTCAGACATTATAAATGCCTATTGTGCCACTATAGATTAAGAGGATAGTCTCCATTTCTTTCTCCATACAAACGTAGTTTAAATTTTCCTCCCTGGATAATTTTTTATTTTTTTTTTATTTTTTATTATTATTTTAATTAGAAAATAAAAAAAATAAAAAGGTCATTGTCATGACAGATATAGGTTTTATGGCATAAACATATTTGCTCTAATGTCTTTATCCAGGGAGGAAAATGTAAACTACGTTTGTATGGAGAAAGAGAATGGAGACTATCCTCTTAAGATTTTTTGTACTTTATTTTATTGTAAGTAATTTATTTTTGGTGAGAACAATAAAGCGTTCTATCTATCTTTCTATCTATAAACAATTCGCGAAAAGAAAACTTAGAAACGATCGAAACAAGTCGATAATAAGTCGTCTTTTGTTTCTATTTCGATTGTCTTCTATTGCTATTTCGATTGTCTTTCGTTTCTGTTTCGAACGTCTTTTGTTTCTGTTTCGATTGTCTTTTGTTTCTGTTTCGATTGTCTTTTGTTTCCGTTTCGATTGTGTCTTGTTTCTGTTTCGATCGTCTTTTGTTACTGTTCGGATCGTCCTTTGTTTCTGTTTCGATCATCTTTTGTTTCTATTTAGATCGTCTTTTGTTGCTGTTCGGATCGTCTTTTGTTTCTTCTTCGATAGATACCTATTCGAAACAGAAACGAACGACAATCGAACGAACGACTACCTAATTTATTACTCTGAGTAAGAACAGTTGGCTGTGTTAATTTCGCCTACGGGGAATTTAGTTTTCACGTCTAGTCGAGGAAAAGGATCAAATTTACTCAACACGAGGCGACGCGCGCTGAAATAACTGCCGCTTTCAAACGTACAAAATATTATACAATAAGTTGAACTGTTTTTACATTCCAGGCAACAACGACATGCATTCCAGGGCCATAACAACAAATTGCTAAACAAAGTTGCACTAATGCAACCGTCGTCGCTCGCCGTTTAGCTTAGTAAATTAATTACTCTTAAGACGTTTTCAGTTTTATTTCAAGTACCTACTTAGTGAAACGAAATAACATCCTGTCTTTGTACTGTTTGCAAAATAGATTTCTAATTAAACTAATTTTCCCGGTTTTAATCGCGTTGCTTTTATTATTAGGGGTAGGTCTTGAGGAAGGGGTCTGGAGGTGAACTTATGTTATGGAAAAATAAAAAAATAAAATATTTCTAATATAGTTTTCTGGTAATATTTTGATGCGAAAATTTGTTTTGTTTACGCATAAGAGTGTATGTTAGTTACTTCTACTTCAGGTATAGCAAATACTGTTGGGCCGATTGCGATGAAGGTAGGCATGTGAATTTAGGTTCACTTTTACGTTGTGAATCCGACACACAGACAGACATACAGAGTTATTTTCGCATTTATAATATTAGTTGGGAATTAGTACTCGATCAACGCTTTATTTGCAAACTGTACACAAAAATAACGTGTGGGAAATATTCTCTGGGCGTCATCGTTAATTTAGTGCAAACATGCACATGGTTGCGCCCGCGCCGGTCATTGTCTTATTTGCCAGTTTGCATGCGTGTGCGCAGCACGGTTACGAAAGGTTATGTAATTGGGCATCCGGTCTGTCAATAGGAATGCTCTATGACTAGTTTTTTTTTCAATACTTTAGAAAAATATTTTTTTAATAAAATATTCCCTCCTTTAAAACTTTTTCTTTTCTTGATTTTCCCTTTCCTTTCTTTTTACCTCTAATATATTTTGTATATTGTGTAGGTACTTATACGAGTAGCGTAGCGAATTTCGAGAAATACATTTTATGAAAATATGGATTGAATTCTTTCGTGTTTGCGACTGAGGTATATGTACCTCAGTATTACATTACGATTTTTAAT
Organism: Idaea biselata; assembly: GCA_958496205.1. Taxonomy (NCBI): domain Eukaryota; kingdom Metazoa; phylum Arthropoda; class Insecta; order Lepidoptera; family Geometridae; genus Idaea; species Idaea biselata. The sequence goes on from OY292399.1 coordinate 2,014,898, forward strand.
TGTTAGCTCAATTATAAAAATTAGATGCCTAAGAGAGCCCTGTACTAAGAGATCCAACAGGTAAAACCGCGAAGCGCAGCTAGTTGATAATAAAAAAGAAAATAATCACGGCATGAATTCGGCGGCACAATTTCACAGTATTTAGTAGACAGGTAGGTATTTAGAACAAGTAATTAACACTCAATTATCGATACTTTCTCCCAATCGAGTCAAGGCCGAATACTTTTGAACTCTCATTCATTATCGATATTAGCAACTCTAGAAGATTCTATTTTTAAAGTGCTAAAGTCATACTGAATAAAGAATCGGAAAGATGATACCTGCATTGCTCGAAATACACGACGACACTTACATTTTACCTAAAACACACCACATTTACAGCACACATGCACAAATTTCTTTATATGTGTGCTGTAGAACTATGGAAAACTGCGTCAGATATGCGACCTTAACTAACTTAGCTAGTTTCCGGTCTGCAACCCTATAACAAACCTATTAATATCTATCTTTACTAATATAATAAACAAGCAGAGTCAAGGGTTTCTTTCGCGTAAATTCCAATCCCGTGGGATATGAGGACCAAACGTAGCCTATGTTACTTCTCGATAATGTAGCTTTCTATTGGTGAAAGAATTTTTGAAATCGGTTTAGTCGTTTCAGAGATTACCCGGAAAATACAAACACATACATACCTACATAATTGTTATCAACGTTACCTCTTTATAATATTAGTATCAATAAGAAAGTAAATCTGTCTTTCTATTTGTTACGTTTTCCCGCCTAAACCGCTGAACCGATTTTGATAAATTTTATTATTGAGATAGATGGAACCTTGAAGGACATAGGCTACTTTTGATCTCAATACTTCTGCGGGATCGAGACGTATGCGCAGTTAGTTAGTTATAATAAGTAGGTTAGATTTTAAGTTTCAATTTTCCATAACTACGTATGTTCTTGACCTCTAGAACAATCTGCTAAGAACTATGGTCTTGTTATTGGCATGTTGTTAGACCTCAAATGCCCCAAAAGTTAAGTTTATCAGAATTCACTCATTTATTACTTGAATTGACGCGATAAGTGTAATTTGTCTTTAACATTATTTTAACATTGCTTATCTAGAATTTGTAAAGTATAGTTGTGTTAGTTCCAAATGAAAGAAATCGCAAAAAAACTTCCGCCGATTTTTTTAAATGTTTGATTTGTTAAATTCGTTTCCTTTTAGAGTAGGTTAAAATCATTATTTTCTAGTAGAGTCCAGTTAAGGTAAGAAAAAGTAACGAAAAACAAATAAATGCTTGAAAAGTCATGGTTTTTGTAGAAAAACCTGGTGACAGAAAAAGAGAAAGATGGACAGCGGAGTCAGTAGTAAGGAGTTTTAAAATAGGTTTTTAGGCCCTAGGCTCCTGAAAACTCTAATACTGAAATAATAATGACCTAAAAATCTAATACTAGGTTAGCCACACCACTATATACGGAAAGTAGAAGTAAAAGAGTTTTACCCTTTGGGTACGGAACCCCAAAAAGTACCAAAACAAAACAACGTTTTGATCTAAAATTAGACTTCATTTATAAAGTACCTACAAAATGGGAAAGACGGACATCGGCGACAACACTAGAATCTCAATAAACTTCCGCCTTTCAAAGTGCGGCGACAACTTTTAAAATTGAATTTAAATAGCCCCTTATAATACATAGGCACTTTGATCTGCAACCCTCGGGTTGAGGATACTCAAGAGGGTTAACTTTTCACCTAAGGGAATCGACAAGTTGCACTTTCTTATTGTTTTGATTCGATTTGAATTTGAACGACTTGTTGATTTTAGTGCAGGAAAAAAGGCCATCATGTATCTACGATCAGTTTTACCTTCAGTTCCAATTGACCTGATATAAATCCCTGTCGTGTGTAGGGCTTGTTCTTGTCCTATAGTAGTGTGGTTCATTCACCTAGTGTTGGAGTTTTCAGGTCGCCTTTAACTTAGATTACTTAGATGGTGGCTATTCGATAAACGACGCGACGGCGACGTTTGCATTTTGATCCATCTTTTTTAAAGGTGTGTAAGTAATTTCCCGAACAGATAGGTACACTTTGGAACTAATAAAGCTCTTTCGTCAGAGCCGAGTTTGAAATGGATCACTATCAGGCGATGTTACTCCTTCTAGTCTCTGATAGAGACACGTCCAGTTCTATTGACTCTAACTTGACCTAACTGCTAGCAGAGGTAACAACCGGGACGGGACAAGCTTGAGGAAACTGTTTTGCCACTTACATAATCGGTGACCCATCCAAGGTTTGACGCTTTAGGCGTTGCTTAACCTGCACGATACACCATCAAGGCCTAGAAGCAATTTAATTAGATCTCATGATGAAAAACTTACTCATACGACATTTTGAATGTCAAAATTTATCTTAATAACTCTGAAAACCTTCTAAAATTCGCAAGTTAGACGCAGTAGCCGTTGATAACTACCGCTTCCTGAATCGCGACCTTCGTAACTAAGTGATAACTCATATCAACTCATTATAACCAATATAAATATTTAATTTACAGTTGCGCATTTCACTATCACAGTTTATAAAATAAAATACTTTTTTTTAAAGTAGATTTTTGGACGCTATTAATTTCGCTCTTACGGGGAAGGAATTCTCCGAACGATAAAACGAAACGATAATTCCAGAAAGAATCTGTCATCCGTCCGTCCGAAAATTTAATTTTCTGATGGTATTGAAGGACGGATTACATATTTTCTTTCTTTTGTTCGTGCTCCAGGATAGGAAGCATTGGTATGCTGGTAGGTAGGCATCCATTGTTAAAGTATTTTAGAAAACTGCTACGGAATCGGGACTTAAGCAGCTGAAACTGCACTACATAGCTGGTTACGGTTTAAAAATTCAAGAAATTATCATGAAGTCAGCAGACAAGAATTTAGATATAAATTATATCGATAACTGTATATAATATAATGACCAATAAAATGTATTTAAAGATAAGAAAAAACTAATCAAATTGTGTAACACGGTTAATCGAATTAGTTCTTGGAAATATAGTTTTGACTTGATAAGAAAATATTTCGCGCCTCTGTACCTACCACAATAATTAACACCATCGAGGCCATTGTTTCTACTTCGATCTTCTTTTCTTTCGACTTCGATCGTATTTTGTTTCAACTTCGAGCGTCTTTTATTTCTACTTCGATCGTCTTTTATTTCTACTTCGATCATCTTTTATTTAACTTCGATCGTCTTTTGTTGTCTTTTGTGAGTGAAAAATCAAGCTAAAATTAAGAGAGTCGCCTCGTTTTACCTGGGTAAAACAAGTCCAAAGTGAAATGATTTTACATGTCAGAGGTAGACTTATTTCACCTGGGTGAAATGATTTCAAGATTGCTTTTTCTCCCGGTATTTCCACGGGAACGCGAAATAGGTACGTCGATAAACTTGCGGGGAACAACTAATAGGCTCTCTTCAAAAACTTATCGAACAAGCCCTGCGGCTCAGCCTATCAATTTGCTTTTTTTATGTAATTTCTAGAAATTAAGTGAAATAAGAAAGTAGGTAAGTAATGTCTTGGCCTTGAGCATAGTTTGCCTAATAATAAAATGTAAGATATCAAATTATATTTGATAATATTTTAGTCGCCATTCGTTATCTTTGTTCGATTTCCTTATCGAACAGCTGATTAATTAATATTTCGCAATAATTTTTTATTGACTTAAAACACCTGATTATTCCTTTAAAATCTTCCGTGTTTATTCAGTTAGGCGTATGGAGGTGAGACCTTATACTAGGTACTGAATAAGGAAAAAAAAATGAAAATTTTGGTTTTCAATCTTTAAGATTGTCAATCTTGAAGAAGAGACCTGTAAAGGTTTTGAAACGTTGAGCGTGAAACAATGCTAAAGTAATAAACACCATTAGCCTTATTAATAAACGTGGAGTAAGGTCGGAGTAGTGAGAACATGTTTTGTCTTGTTCCGTGACAAGAACTTTCAAAGTTGACAGACAGAAACAAAAAGTGGTAAAATTATTGCGACCTTACTCCACGTTTATTTAAAAGGCTACATGCGATTAAAACCGAAAAAAATGTCTTTAATTTTAATACAACATCCCGAAAACAGAAGAAATATCTAAAAAAACATATTAGTAAATATTCACTTTGTGGTCAATTTTTTTTTGGGTAGCTACGGCGTATTGGTACATTGTTTTTTTAATTTTAGACTATGGTCTGACGTTTTGTTTCTTTGTATTTGACATTTTTTTCTTTTAAATCAAAGTCTACAATTAAAAAAGAATTATATAGGTAAAGCTTTGGCGGGTAGAAAAAAAAAGACATTTTTGCACAAAAATCCTTTACTAAACTGTCATAAAAATAGGTACCTACCCTAAATTTTAAAGCCAGGCGTTTCTGAAATAAAAGGTCTCGACAGACAGACAGACAAACAAACAAAAAAGTCACGGAACGGAACCCTGCCGTTTTTCTTATGACATACGGAACCCTAAAAAATCTATTTTCAAAAGAATTACGCGACTCTGTTTGCATCAACAAATCGTGAGAACCTAAGATTGAAAAATATCGTGAGATTCCTTGAAGAAAACTACCCACTCGCTTGTAAACCAGAATTAAGTAGTGCATTTACAGATTTAGGGTCAATTAATATTATTTACAGTCTGTTTGTTTCCATAATCATTACGATAACTTTCATTTTCTCAGCCCCACGCCTGTAAAGTAGTTTTCCAAGTTTTTTAAGTATTGTTTTAATTCTAATAAATCACTTAATTCTGACATCTGCATGCTTACAAAATTCCTAAAATTGAGATAATTACGTAGCTTTTCAACAGAATTAGATAAGCCGTAGGTATTCGTTACTTTATTTCACATACTACTATTTTTTATTAATATAATTAAATAATTATACTGAGATTCTTAGTTTTAAGAAGCCCAGAAGGCGATAGATACTAACTATTTACCGGTCCTTTCCACGCAGTCACATCACTCGAAAGTTCACCTAGGTACTCTTTTTCCATACAAACGTAGTCGACTGTTTCCTCCCTGGATAAAGAAATTAGAACAAATATGTTTATGCAATAAAATGACCATGACCCTACGTTTTGGTTTTGATTAATTTTATAATTAGGTACCTAGAATAGAAATAAAATTTAGAAAAAATAGAATAGAATATAATACCTACCTTTAGCTGTTAATAGGATTTTTTCTAATGTCTTTATCTATGGAAAAAAACAGTTTGCTATGTTTGTATGGAGAAAAGAGTAGGTAGTAGGTATACTTTTTCCTTAAGGTTCTACGTTACTAGATTTCACCCCTCTTTCATAGTGTTCGGAAGCCTTATTTTGGAATCGGTCTCATTTGTTGCGGTCGTGTGATTCCGATATATAAATTTTCCGACGTCCAAAGAAAATCAGTAGTCATCGACCGATTTTTAAATCGCTCGAAGTAGGACTATCGATTGGTTTTGGCTAAACCTTCCTACAAAACTATAGCGATTGGATGGATCATAACGAAATAAATACATTTATGAATCAAAGCTAAAAACAGAATTATATTGTAAGTATTCTATAATAATACACAAAAACCTATCGATAATTGAAAATCTAGATAACAAAACCTAAAATCCACCAGACAGATAAAAAACCAAAGAGAACCGAAAAATATTAAGAAAATTTTAAAAAATAATAAATATGTTTAACAATGACGCCGACAATCGAATAAAATCGGTATCTACTCAAATTGTAAATTTTACATTTACTAATCGATAAAAAAGTCATAAAGACAATAAATGGAGCATGCACTAATTATTACACGATCGTTATAACCAAGCACCCTGTTTGTTCAAAGTTGTTTCAGTCTAGCTGCTAAGTTAACATGACCGAGTTATATAATTATACATTATCAATGTACGTAGTTATAAATTACATTTTTATTATCGCTCGGATTCGTACTACCAGTGTTGATGACTTTATCGCCACTATCGTGAGATAGTGTCTATATCTTATCACACGATTAACCCACTTTATGTTGTGTAGGTATACAGGATGACTGGCTCATTCAGGCGTAGAATAAATTTTAAAAAATCGGAAAGTCTTCGACAGTTTGCCTGTAAATGCCTGACTGTGGATCCCCATGTTTTGGATTGATGGAGCACTTGGTACCGCCATCTTTACGGGATAATCCTTAATGAGTTTAAGAATAAATCCCCATATAAACGTAGGTACCTACTCACCTTTTTTCTAATTAATTCGAATTTTGGAAACTCCGAATTTATAGATTTCGATAACAAAGCAGAAGGTCGGGCTTGCGTACCTACTTCAGCAAATCTAGATCTTCTAAAAAAATAGTTTTTTTTTTGTGCAAAAAACCCAGTGAAATATGTTTACATTACAATCCGTAACGTTAGAACATTACGGATTGTAATTTGTAAAATTGGTTCTATATATTTTATAATCTTTGGGATTTTATGTGACAGTAGTAAATGCACTAAAATTATATTTCTCCTATTCCCTTGTACGTGTTTCGATGCTGACCAAATCATCCAATCGGCCAATCAAACACTGCTTCAAACGCCACCAAATCATGGCAACATTTTCCCTGGACTGGTTGTAGATATGAGACAAAAACCCTGTACAAAATATTTCGTCCAGAAATGTCTGTTGGGGTGTTGTGGTATCAGACGACGAAATTGTGCCGAGATTTTTCATGTCATGTTCATTTCAAAACGTTTGTTGTCTTTCTGTTAAGTATTTTAAATAGATTTTGATCTAGTTTCTGTTTGTTCCGCATTTTTAGGAAATTACTGTGTAAGATGAAAGAGATGTAGCCACTTATTGTGAGACTTTTGAAGATATCGAAATTAAAACAGTTTTTATTCAAGCAGGAGTTATTATAGTAACAGGAAAATGGCCATAATTTAATTTAAATATAATTGCATCAAAATGAAACTATAACTTGCAATTGTACTGCAATAGAAACTTTGTAAACTCAAAAACTGTATTCTTCAGTCGTCTTCCTTAGCAGACACTAAGGAAGGAAGGATCATCTAGCTAGAAGGAGGAAGACTGCTAAAATTATCAGTAGTAAATAGAACTCTTAATATCAGATATTTTATACAGTCTTAAGCCCTAATTACTTAGGACATTGTGATCTAGAATCATACACTACAGCACTTTTTAGAGTTCCGTACCCAAATGTTCAAAACGGGGACCCTATTACTGAGACTCCGCTGTCTGTATGTCTGTCCGTCTGCCTGTCTGTCACTGTATCTCATGAACCGTGGTAGACAGTTGATATTTCTAGATTTCTAAGGACGAAACCACGATACTGAGCTCCAAGAATGCCCCACTATCTACGACGTAGCACGATCGTGGAAATTTCCGAAGCGAATGAAGCCGTCTACGACGAAATTCTTTAGGTTGCCACGGAACGTTCGGCCCGTAGTTTTGCGACCTTGCTAAATAGACCTTATAATATCACTCAGAAGAACCTACCCTCTAAGGCCTGAAGCTGAAAGCTTTTGTATTATTAGTTGTTACTTTCTTTACAAGACGCCGACAACCCATTTTGCAACAAATCTTGTTTGATTGTTGTTGTCACTCCTGAAGGAGAGACATGTAAGTGAAGGTCTTGAAATGTTGAGCGTTGAAACAATGCTGAAAATAATAAACACCACGTGATTCAAACCGAAAAATGAGTTTAATTACTATCCAACCAACATCGCGATAACAGATAAAAAAATCTATAATTGTATTTCTTGTTATTATAGGTTATGTATTTTAGTTTTTTTTTGTTACAAATAAACGCTCTGTTCTAAGCCAGTGTTACACTACACACCCAATATCCACTATTATCTCAACACTAGCTGCGTCCCACGGTTTCACCCGCGTAAGTCCCGATCCCGTGGGAACATCTGGATCAAAAGTAGGTAGCCTCCTCGATAATGTAGCTTTCTATTTGTGAAAGCATTTTTCAAATCGGACCAGTGGTTCCTGAGATTAACGCGTTCAAACAAACATACTCTTCAGCTTTATAATATTAGTACCTATAGATTATTCGTAACGGATTAAACATGACACATTTATAAATAGTAATTTCAGGAATTATTGTAAGGATTAACTCGCACCGTCGTCGTTGATAAGACAGACGCGTCGGGCGCCGGCGCGGGCGCCGCCTTATCATGATTTCCTAGATACCACGCACAGTCGCACACTGCCTCAACTGATTACATATCGCGGTTCAACGTGCCAGTCTCAAAGTCTTTGATATATTGGTAGGAAATAAAAGTAAGAAACGTAAGTACATAGCCTGAATAAAACTCTTTTTTCGGTTTTAATCGCGTGGTGTTTATTAGTTTTAGCATTGTTTCAATGCTTAACGCAGCGTTAAGCATTGAAACAATGCTAAAACTAATAAATGGTGTAAATGGTGTAATAAACACCATACGATTCTTCTTCTTCCTCCTCCCCTCTTCCCATAATTTGGGGTCGAACCCTTCAGAACATCTTCAGAAAGTCCTAGTCTTTTAACTTAACTTTGTATCCAGCCTGCAACCTTAATGTCGCAAAACGTAGCCGGTATATTAATTTAGAAATGTCCCAAACATTTACACCATCAGTTCCCGAAAAAAAAACGATATTATGGCCAAAGTCCCAAATCTTTAACTTTGAGCCACTTTCTATGCCGGTGAGCGAGTGTTTTTGTTTCTAATTCCCCTTAAATTCTTACACTTCAAAGCGGCCGTTAGTTTAGGGCCAGCCTTAAGTACATAAGTACTCATTGCTAGGAATATACTGCACAAACACGTGGTGCAACCTACTTGTAGTATTGAATAACTATTCCATATCTAAACACAATGTTTTCATTGAGGATAAATTCCTGGGAAAATGTGCTACTAAGGTTCATAGTGTATATTGACTCAAACAAGGCTTATTTACTTACAAGGGTCCTTTATTTACTTTATAGGGAAGCTTATGTGTTTATCTAGGTCTTTAGATATAGTATAGCCAAGTTTCATCGGAATCGGTTCTGTAGTCGTTTTTAAGGAGACACCTACGGCTGAATACAGAAACGCAACTCAAAATTTGAGTTCTACTTAAACAAGTAAGCACCTCTCAAATTCAAAAATTTTCATACTATTTTTAAATTTAGAAGCAGCAATTATTTAAGTACGACCTGTGGTACGACTCACATTTTAAGTGGCGTTTCTGTATTCGGCTGTTAGGCTGCTACTTGCCACTCGAAAGAGTCGGAAATATACAGGTAGTAAAACAAGTTTCTTAGTGGCTGCACTGGCCAAAGTATTGGTATATGGACGAGGATAACACTTAAGCGTATGGATTTTTTGAATTTGAGAGCTGCTCACTCAAAATTTGAGTTGTGTTTCTGTATTCGGCCGTTAGTTAGTAAACAGCCGTAGCCTCTCACTCAGCAAAAACTTTTATAATCTAACTAAACCCAAAAAACCTATAAAACTAAATCAACAAGGAAAAATCAATATTTTCGATCTTTCGTCACATTTCGGCGAAACTTCACAACAAACAAGGTATTTTTTTATTGAACACACTGATGTCAAACATTTAGAAATACATATGACGTGAGTACAAACTGCACCTTTATTGATAGGTATCTATCTATGTGCATATTCTGATAACAGTTATCATAATTCAAAGAACCCCTATGGCTGTGGCTGTTATCAGTAATTAGGTAATTTACCTACTAAAAATATCGAGGTATAATTACTTACGTTTAGACGTGACGTCCTAAAATGGATTGCAATAAAAAAGGAAAAGTATTATTTGCCAATAATCTGAAGTTGAGAGAAATTGGTATTTAGAATAGATATTCTTCTTCAAGCAATAAGATATTGTTCCGTTTGCAATTGAGACGGTGGGCCCGAGGGGATCCGAGGCTTTATATTTTTTTTAAATATTTCAAAATTATTAGTTTTAGCTTCTGGTGACGAAAGGGCTGGCTGCTACTTTGACCAAACAATAGATATTGCCTTACAAAGAGGCAATGCAGCCAACCCATACACAACCAACTGAATAGTAACGAACAACTGAATAACATACTCATTTTTGGACATTAATTTTTAATTAAGTATGAATATGTATACTAAATAGTATACATATTCATACTTAATTAAAAATTATTAAATTTTTAATTTTTAAAATTTAATTACTTAATAATAACTTATTAAGCTAAAATAAATATTTTAGCTTAATAAGTTATTGTTGGTCTTCCAGCTTCAAGTCAGGTATTTTAGGTTAGTAATTATGTTAGCAAGATCTTAGATAGAGAGTTTGTCTTTTACTGTCAAATGATCAAATGTTCACATATTGATATTATATAATATACCAAATGCTAAGGCGTAAAACTCATTAGTTTTCCTTTGTCAATCAATCGCCTATTCTGTGGTTATGTGAAAATAATATCATACCGCGCGTCTATATATCTGCCACGGATGCTATGATAGTTGTGCCAAAAAAAACCACTACCTACGAAGATCTTTATCATATCCTTAGAGTAAAAAAAAATATCGAAGTCAAAGCAACGGAAAAAAAACAATAGGTAGGTTACCACAAACGGCAAAAATATGGCACAAAAATAACAATTCGGGTGCTAATTTATCATATATTAGTTTCTCTAACCATCGTCTTTTTTTAAGTCGATTAAATTGAACTAGGTACTAGAACTAACGCCTTTTGTGACCCATGGTCGTTATCGTTACTATTCAGGTTAGAATTTACCTTCTGTCTCGTAAAAATTCTCGCGCCATCCGCGTCTGCTGCCTACACAAAGTTTTGTCAGTGACGTCTGCTCCATGCTATATTTAGCTCAATGACTAAAATATGACAATTTCATAGTAAAAATTGGTACTTAACGCAGGTATTTATTCAAATACTAATTGAGGCGCCACGCTTACGTCATCTCGAAGATATAACGCGCCGAAAGGGTATTTTTGTAGAGCCGCGTTCCTACTACAAGCGGAGCAGAGCCATTAATGTGTCAATTTAACAATCTAACCATCGTTTTCGTAGCGGAAAAGTGCCCAAAAGAGTTGCATGACTACGAAAACGATCTTTGAATAAACTGGACGAAAGGATAACTCTTTCTTTCTCTTTCTCCGTACAAACGTAGTCGACTGTTTCCTCTCTGGATAAAGACATAAGAGCATATTGTTTATCCCATAAAACCTATATCTGCCATGCATGACCATGTCCCTACGTTTTGTTTCTTTTCAGCGTTTCTGTCTGATCCTTACATAATGAGTTGCGTCGGATACACGACGCAAAATTCCTTTGTAACTATCGCTTATTCTGTAGTTATGTTAAAGTAATTTCGCGCCGCGCCTCCGGTGCGACTTATCAAGGAGCGTTGCGCCGTAGGTACTCCACTCATGTCTTTCTCAAATTGTTTAACGTCACCGTACTTGAAGTATACATATGCTGCATGGAAAAATACTAATTCGTCATCCATTCAATTAGGCACATTAAAAAAGTTAAGATCCAGACAAAAGGACATACCTAATTTTAAATTAACCCATAAATCTCTCGTCAAATAAAAAGAAACGTCCATTTATTAAGAGCTTTATTGAATACTCAAATAAAATAAAACGTTATAATTTATTTACTTTAAATTTTACAACTCTAATAAGTGCATATGGTTCGATATAATTTAGAATATGTTTATACTACTGTAACGTAAATATTTCCCTTTGGTTTAATTTGTTTATTTATTTAATTAGGTACAAAATCGATGGAGCTGTTTAACCATGAAGAGGGAACAAACAAACAAATAAACAAACTTTCCGATTTATAATATTAGTGTGATTGTTAGTATAGAGAAACTAATATTTATTGTTAACCTACCACCACCTGTACACCAAACCTTTATTATGAATAAATGATTAAATTGAATTGTTATAGGTACATAGAGTATGTTCTACGAAAACCGGCTAGACGTTCTACGAAAACCAGCTAGCCGTTCTACGAAAACCGGCTAGTCGTTCTACGAAAACCGGCTAGTCGTTCTATGAAAACCGGCTAGCCGTTCTACGAAAACCGGCTAGTCGTTCTACGAAAACCGGCTAGTCGTTCTATGAAAACCGGCTAGCCGTTCTACGAAAACCTGCTAGTTACGTGGGAAACAAATGTCTTGCTATGGCGCCTCCGCCCGGCCGCAGCTGATTGGGAAGACCCAAGAAGTGCTGGCTTGACGTTGTAAGATCGGATATGCGTGCAAATGGCATCACTACACGGGATGCCGAAGATCGTGCGAAGTGGAGATGTAAAAGTAGGAAAGCGGACCCCGGGCCCTCGAGAGAGATGCAACCGAGAACATCGCTCGGATGATGATGACTTATAACAGTGACCCGTCTTCCTTAGTAGCTGCACCAATCGACGTATTGAAATACGGATAACTCCGCTTGGATAGTTTTACTTAGCTTAGCGTACCTAGTCGAGCCTTACTGTTTTGTACATCTGGTAGGTACGCCAAATCTCTTTGGAGTAGGTATGGTCAATAAGACTTGCCTTTAAGAGCCCGGGCTCTCGAGTCTCTCGGACAAGGATAGCTATTAAATAACCTATTTGCTGTAAATAGATCTTTTATGTACTATCTGTGACCCGCGGTTTCACCCGTGTAATTCTCCGAATATGTGTGCAGAAACTTCGGACGTCCGGCCATAACACCATCATTAGAAAAAGTCCAAGAAAAAACCTAAACATATTAATTTAATCGCACACTCGTTAAATTTTTATTTCTAAGAACGTATTTTGGCAACGACCGGCGCGGCATAATGCCTCCATATGTGATATTTTTAATTCATGAACAAAACGCAGGCTGAATGCGTTTGCGAGGCGTTGGCGTTGGCTGTGAAAAAAGATGGCCGTTTCCGGTCTTGAGTTTTTTTTGCAATGTGACAAATAAAGTGTAGACTTGTTTATTCGCGATGTTTGTTTTTTAATATAAAATATAAAATAAATAAATATTGCACGACGTTACCCACAGCCCCAAACTAAGCACTAGGCTTGTACTATGGGTACTAGACGACGGATATAATACTTATCATACCAAAACCACCAAAACGCACCAAAACGGTGAAAAGCAAAAACCAAATATTGACAATTTAAGTATTTTATTGTTAAAACTTGTTCTGCATGCCTTTACTTACGAGGCGATAATCATTCCATATGTGTAAAACAGAGATTATTTCGAAATAAATAAAGAATAATTAACGAGGTTATGAATAAATAACACTAGTGTATACAATAGTGTACCACGTTCTACTACAAACAACTTTTACCTCGTTGCACACCGTTCGTAAATTATAATAAAGTTAAAGCGGTAAAACCCCTTGAAACGTTTATTCAATATCTAAAATTTAAAAATCTACTATAGTGTCTCCCAACCATCTCCCGACCGTTTTTTTTTAAATTAAATTATTACAAAACAACTTAAGTACCTATATATACTACGAGCTTATATAACACTATACTTTTAAACCACTAAATAAGTTTGTATAAGTACTAAACAAGGTTTGTATAACACACTTTTTAAACCTACACGATTTCCGTCCATCATTATTACTAGACACGGGTCTAGATCGCGTTAAAACTATGATTATTATTATCTATAACACGATCTAGGTTTGTATGAGTACTAAATAAGATGAAGCGGTTTTCATATATTTCACCTAGTTTATTATGTTCTTTGATTTTAATTTTTATTAAAGTGTTTCCTACACTTGGCAGGCGGAAGACTCATTACGGAAATTCGGAATTAGGAATCGGATGCGGGTCAAGTCGAGTACAAAATTTTGGAAAACATTAACAAAAAGTTTTTTTTTAAGTTCGTATGTAAATACGAGTCAATGCACTGCAGATGTTACTAGTAGATCGCACATCGCCGTTCAGAACACGTTGCTTGTGTGAATCAGAGGAAATCCGCACGTTTAGATGAATATCTGATCAGTCATTGTTCGTCTTACTACGCAAGGTAGGTAGGTATTTCATTCATAAACCTTGTAGGAGAGCTTACGTTTTATTAAACGATTAATAGTAGGTACAATTGTCTTATCTGTAGGTACGTATACTAGCTGCTATGTCCCGCTGATTTACCCGCATACGGGAATTTACGCATAAGTCCTGGAGGGTTACTTCGGTTCGTTTCGATACGACAACGATACTGTCATAACGATGGTTCTACTGTCACCCTACTATCAGAATGTGACAGTAGAATCATCGTATGACAGTATCGATGTCGTATCGAAACGAACCGCAGTAACCCTCCTGATCCTGTGGGAATTTTGTAATCGGTCTAGTCTAGAGGTTTCGGAGATTACCCCCAATATATACATTCAAACATACACGTTACCAACGTTACCTCTTTATAATATTAGTATAGATCAACATCGCGGAAGAAACTACAAAAAAAAACAGTGTAAAGGTATCCTGGAAGAGATCAGTTTTAAACGATAAGACCGACCTATGTTTACTGACATATTATGCATTTTCAAAGTTGACAGACAAAAACTGGCCTTTTCGTTTACTGATGGAGATTAGGTCCATATTTTTTACGTAAACTGTTACAACAGCGTTTTACCTCAAAACAATTCTCACTCATTACTTTTCAAAGACTGCTTTTACATACAAAGGCTTAAAGAATTCCAAATAAATGCCTACAGTTAAGAGGAAAATCAAACAATACAAATTGTGTCTGTAAATAAATTTATTGTAAGACATTATCTTTTTCATTCACAAGTCGCAAGTGAGACGGTGGGAACGGGAAACAATCCTTGACCCGAGGCTGCTATGTGACCAATTTTCACAAGTCCTATCTTAGAAATATTTTACAAGGAGAAATGCATCATCAAAAACAAAAGAACATGGCAGTAGAAGAAAGAACAACCTTGTGCCCCTCGCTTGCCAGGCATATGCGCAGTGGTAGAGCACTCGCCCCAGAAGGATTTTTTGATGATTGATTGATTGATTGATTTTTTAATTCCACTAATTTTCTTCTTTTCGTGTAGTGGTGTAGCTCACCTAGTGTTAGAGTTTTCAGATCGCCCTTCGGCCTCTAACTTGACCTAACCACTAATAATAGGGACAATAGACGGTTGGTGGGGATTAGGACAATTTTCAAAAACAAATTGGCGTTTGTCTATCCTGGTTGGTGAGGATTATACCAATAAAAATGGTAATTGTTATAATCCCCACTACCTGCCCTACCAGCATAACTTTAAGTGTTCTTTCCACCATATCAGTCCCCACTCGGTACTCGATGAGGTAGGGTTGCCAACGATCGGCTCCCAATCTAGATTATTAGACCGGAGTATTTGTTTTACCCGTTTCTGTATTTGGGTCTACCCGTTTCTGAGAAAATCAATGAGAAAGGGACAGATGTTATGGAATAGAAAAGAAAAACATTTATTGACAGCAAAAAGACGGCACACATGAGAAAAAAACTAAATTATAAAATTAAAGAGTTGAAAAATAATAAAAACTAAAACTAAATTAACAAAAGAAGTCCAAGGAGCCGTGCGCCCGCTGTCAACAAGGATCTGCCTCGGCATACCTATGTTGTGGCCCCGGAAGAAACCACAACACCGGTCTTCCGGCAGTACCTTAAAAGGGTTCCTTTTTCTTTTTCGGGGTACGGAACCCAAACAAATCTATAAATCTATGAGTCTATCTTGTATGTACCAGAATCCCTATAGTACGCTAAGTATAACCGCGAAACCACGATAATTTAGCAATAATCCCTGTAACCTCACGCATCCGCTAACCAAACCCACAAACATTCCACACAACCTCACCTCGAATAAAACAAACCTTGATCTCACTCTCTTTAGACCTGGTTTACTTATTCTCAACTTAGTACTGGAAACGAAGTGACCTTACAATATTCTACAAATATTATAAAATAACTTAAAGTAGGTCCATATTTCTACAAAGTTTAGGGCAATCAAATTACCTACCTACAATACAAAGAGTTTATTTATTCTTAAATAAAACATAAGCCCGCAGTTTCACCTGCGTAAATCCCGATCACGCGGGATTATCGGGATCAAAAGTATCCAATGTTCCTCTCCATCACTTAAACGTGTTTTATCCAAATCGGTCTACTCTGAGGAAGAGATCTGTTAAAGATCTCGAAACGTTGGCACCGCAGTCGTTAGATCAAGTTAGAGGCCTTAGGCCAACTCAAAAACCAGGCGGTTGGCCTGGCCTTAGGCCTGTTAATTATTGGCAGTATGTTGACCTAAGAGTTATTTTAAACTAAAGGTATTTTAAGTGCTGTTGATTCTGTGAAATAATAAGTAAATAATTTAAAGAAATAAAAAAATAGCAAATATCAACCAACCGAGCACCAACCTTGGGGTCTTCAAGTCTAAAGTAAAAAGGTTTCTTCTAGACAAGCATGTTACGACGACCTCATCATCGCTTCCCATCAGGTAAGATGAGGTCAAATGCTAGCTATCTCAAGTAAAAAAAGATGCCACCCAGTCGCCTAACCCGGGCTCACCAGCCGGCATGGCCGCCGGCATAGTACGAACTAGTTCCACTTCATTACGTAACCTGACAGCTATGTGTCAATTATATCACCTCGTCCAATTGACTTAATTGAAAGTAATAAATTAACTTTTTTAAGCGTTTACACCACTGAAATGAAACTATACAAGTACGCTGGAATTGGTATACCATACAAAATGACATTAGATCTTTGTGCCGATTTGATTTGCGCCATGTTGCGCTGGTGGTGACCGTCCAAGGAACTATTAGTTCCATGGACGGCCACCATCACTTCCATAGAAAACGTACGACAGCAGCGCAACATGGCGCAGATCAAATAGGCACAAAATTCAGTGCTCTATGACCTGTCCAGCGACTTGTACCGTGGAGGTCAGTGGTTTACACCTAATTTCTTTAATTCGCACTTCCCAGTTCCTCGTGTAAATTAGTTCTTCCTTATTTTAGGGTTAAATAGAAGTAGTACTAATAATGCACTGTGTTCTATTCCATGATATTATTTTTAAGTTCGTGTCCGTAATCCTCAGTTCTTGTTTTAAAACTCCCAGGACGAACATGGTGAAATTTGTGACAATTTGTGGAAATTTGTTTTTACATTTTGTTTTAATATAAGACTAAACGTGTCCCGATGAAAATTATAGCCCATGTTACCCTTCGA
The DNA here is from genome assembly GCA_958496205.1 of Idaea biselata. Lineage (NCBI taxonomy): Eukaryota > Metazoa > Arthropoda > Insecta > Lepidoptera > Geometridae > Idaea > Idaea biselata. The sequence goes on from OY292399.1 coordinate 2,032,096, forward strand.
TAATGTAGCTTTCTATTGGTGATAGAATTTTTGAAATCGGTCCAGTAGTTTCGGAGCCTGTCTAGAGAGGTTAGGCAGTAAAACGCTACGGGAGGGTCCTCCGGATTGGTGTGATGATTGTCCCATACCTTCGGACCGTGGTGAGTCTTAGGACATGTCGGTTCGGCTTTCTCACGATGTTTTGCCTTCCAAACATTACCGCTTTAGAGTATTAGTATAGATAAGCAGCGCGCGTAACACGTTACCTCCCGCTGTGCAAAACTCCACACATAAGCGGTGGCCAATTAAAGCACTAACCGTACAAGGCACTGCATCCTGCAAATTCCACACATAATCGGAGGCCCATTAAGGCGCTGCATCCTACAACTAAATGATCTATTATCAACTACCCAACCAAACTCATCTCTTTAGAATAATAGTTTAAATGTCACCATAATAGTAATGTCGTCACAGTGCATGCAGTTAAGCTATCATATCAGAGTGTAGGAAACAATCGGTTTAAATGCTTCCCAGCATTACCGTCCCACGGCCCCGGACCCAAGGCTGTGACATACTGACGTTGACCAATTATGGGACACATTTTATGTCATCTATCGATCATTTTGGCCTTTTATTCTTAAACAATATTTTTTGAAATGCAGTGTATAACTGTGAAATACAGTTTAAAAGTTTTTCAGTAATATTCATTTACTTTACTTTTACTGTATGTTTCCGCAACTAGCCCTATAACTGGGTCTTTTTGCATGACTTTAAGTCGTAGGTTTCCTGCACCGTAATAGCGATGTTGATAGCGCACGTAAATTTTTCTTAAAGAAAAAGACATTGGTGCGCGGTCAAACAGATTCGATTGGATTCGAAAATACGACCTTCGGAATGAAAGTCGCGGTATCTACCACTAGACCAACACCGTTCCTATATAAATAAATAAAATAAGTTTTTGAAATCGGTCCAGTACTTTCGGAGCCTATTAGTTACAAACTAAGAGATCTTTCCTCTTTATAAAGAACTAGCTGCGTCCCGCGGTCTCATCCGCGTAAGTCCCGATCCCGTGGGAATATCGGAATTAAAAGTATCCTATGTTACTCCTCGATAATGTAGCTTTATATTGGTGAAAGATTTTTTGAAATCGGCTCAGTAGTTTTGAGTTTATTCATTATAAACATACACACACACATAAATACGAATCTAAAAAAAATGTATAGTGTAAATGTAGATTATAGTTATACTATACTTAATTTCTTAATTTCCGTATCCTGATACGAGTTTAACATTGGGTTACTTTTTATTTCGATATTCCCACGATATCGGTACGCACGCGAATTCATTTACACGTGCAAGGAAAACCACATTGCACTTGCAAATAAGTCAAAAGGGCAATGTTCAAAAAATACTCAAACAAACACACAAACTTTCGCAAATATTATATTAGTTATGAGGAGCTCATTGGCCTAGCTGTACCTGCCGATCTTGAACAGTCGCGCGGGTAAAGCAACGCTTGGCACTTTGGCACGGTCATTACTTGGATGGGTGACCGATCATTTGTGTGACAGAAATTAATTTTCTCGAGCTCCTCCGTGCTTCGGAAGGCACGTTAAGCAGTTGGTCCCGGTTGTTATCTCTGATAGCAGTCGTTAGGTCAAGTTAGAGGCATTAGGGCGATCTGAAAACTCTAACACTGGTGTTGAGCCACACCACTACACGAAAAGAAGAAGAAGAAGATTATATTAGTAGAATTGTTTACAAAATACGTTAACAATTTAAGGCTAATGATAATATTCTCATTAGAATTGATCTCAATTAAGCTCACAAACAAGATCATTACAAACATTGTAAACATCAACATATAATTTTGTCACGGCACATTAAATAAAATATGTTTTGGAATGCAAAAATAATAATTAGGTATAACAATAACTAAACACTTAAAATACTTACTTATTTTCAATTTTAGTATACCTACCTAATCTTATAAATGCTAAAGTAGCTCTGTCTGTCTGTCTGTTACGCTTTCAAGGCTAAAGCCCTGAACCGATATTGATGAATTTTGGCATACAGAGAGATGGGACCTTGAAGAAGAACCAAAGGCTACTTTTGATCTCGTAAATCCCGCGGTATCGGGACTTACGCTGGTAAAATCGCCTGTCTGTCTGCCTCTGTGATTTTGGTGTAGAGATAGATGGAACCTTGAAAAAGGATATGGGATTTTTGATCGGGACTTACCCAGGTAAAACCGCAGGGCGCAGCTAGTTGTTCATAAAAAATGAAATCGCTACCTGCGAATATTGTTAGCAATATCAATCTAGAGATTGAAATAAAGATCGAAATTAAATTAATTAATTCAGCGTAATTCTTGGTGAAAAGGATTGCTGTAGCCGTACAGAACATTGGAAAAGTTTGTATGTATGTTTGGTTGTTTGGATGAATATTGTTTCGGAACTAATAAACGTATTTTGCTGAAACTTCATTATGTTGATACATTGAATCCTTAGGAGTAACATGGGCTATTTTTTACCCCGAGATTTCTACGGGATCGGGGACTAATGAGGGGAAAACGGCGCGGGGCGGAAATGTATGTATTATATCTATTGTCAACAGATAAGAGAGCTAGATGCTGAAGCTCAAGCTCATCTTCAACATCTTCTTTTCATATATCCCCTTACTTATAAACGATGACTAAGTTTATGTAAAGTTTGTCTCTGTCAACTTTGAAACTTCAAGTCACAGTAAAAGATGAACGTTACATAAAGTTAGTCATCGTTTATAAGTAAGCGGGATAGCGTAACCATGGTGGCCAACTTAAAGCTTGTAAAAACTACGGAACATAGGCATCACATTATATAAACTGCTCAACGAATAAACGAAAACCAGCCACAATATACAAATTCGATCTCCAAAAATCATCTTCAGGTCAGTGACAACGGCAATTAATTAAATTGGTCAAACGACTTCCAATAAAGATGCTCTTTTTATTATAATATTCACTTATCGACAGCTCCGCGTTTTGTTAAATGCCAATCAAAATAATATACGTTTAAATAACGCCATTACTTAGATGCATTTATCTTTTTGTGGAAGGATCATTATTGGATCATGATATTATGTGACGATAAAGTCTTGCGCACACCAAATGCGTTCGGTATGCGGTCAAGGCAGTAATCTTTGAGGAGCTCTATAATCTAGTTGTATGGTAACACTTGGTTCGGATCACAAATGGTATCGGTGCTCCATCACCCATCCAATCATCAAGCAGTTGGCCCATCACCAAGTAGTTGGTCCCGGTTGTTATCTCTGATAGCAGTCGTTAGGTCAAGTTGGAGGCCTGAGAGCGACATGAACACTTACAATACCAGGAGGGTTACTTCGGTTCGTTTCGATACGACAACGATACGATAATACGATGGTTCTACTGTCACCCTACTATCAGAATGTGACAGTAGAATCATCGTATTATCGTATCGATGTCGTATCGAAACGAACCGCAGTAACCCTCCAGGGTCCAAGTTTGCTCTAACAATCGTGTCTCAAAAGAGTGTCGATATCTAATATATAAAATTTCCATGTCACAGTGTTAGTTACCGTACTCCTCCGAAACGGCTTGACCGATTATTATGAGATTTTGTATACGTATTCAGTAGGTCTGAGAATCGGCTACTATCTATAATTTATAAGGCAAAACAACGTTTCCCGGGTCAGCTAGTAGTATATAATTGTCATATTAGACGTGAATTTGACACATTAGTCTACCAAATGTGTCAAATACACGATTGGTGAATCAGGCATTGGTGATTTTTTTAGTTCTCAGTAGGTAAAATACAGCGTAAACAAATAAATCAAAATTTCGTTCACATTATCAGTTGTTGAAGATGCCAGACAGTGAGCGAGACTTCCTCCGCGTGTCCAGAATTTGGACCCATTGTTCTAAAACTCAGATTTGAACAATGAATATGTAATTGAATTTGATGGTCTTAACATTTTTCGGGGACATTGAACGATATTAAACAATGTAAGTGAAAAGATTGTCACAAATTAATATCCTATCCTACTAAAATTATAAACGCGAAAGTTTGTATGTATGTATGTCTGTATGTGACTTTGTTACGCAAAAACTACTGAACCGATATAGCGATTAAACTTGGTAAGTAGATAACTGGCCTAGACCTGACGACCCTGACCAGACGAGACCTAGAATAACACAGGCTACTTTTTATCCCAATATTTTCGCGGGAACGGGACTTACGCGGGTGAAACCGCGGGGCGTAACTAGTAAAAAATAATTATTTAATTTCCCAAGAACACATTTTTCATCCCTACATAGGTAGTAGGTATATAAACACATAACCCTTCTTTGCGAAACTGAAGCCACGGCCGAATATTCGGTGTCGGTTTCGGCCGGAAAACCAGTTTCGGTCGGACTCTAATAAATACCAAACTGCTAGAACGATAAGAACTGCTAAATGAATATGCCACCAAATTATAAATTTTGATTGATCCGTAGATAAAACAAAGATGAACAAAGATATTATACCTATCTTGTGTAAATATGTTGAGCTAGCACAAGCTAGATAAAATTTAGATGGATCAGTACATAGAGGAACTTCACTTAGAGGTTGGAGTTACTTAACAGTATATTTAATTACTAGTTTCGTCCCGCGGTCACACCTGCGTAAGTCCCGATCCCGTGGGAATATCGGGATCATATGTTACTCCTCAATAATATAGCTTTCTATTGGTAATTTTTTTTAAATTGGAACAGTAGTTTCGGAGTCTATTCGTTACAAACAAATAAATATTTCCTCTTTATAATATGAAGTAGTGAGTATCCCAGTTTTACCGAGTATCCGAGTACCGAGTATTACTCGGTTCAAAAATTACCGAGCCGAGTACTCGGCAGAGTTACTCGGTTCATTAAAATAAGCGCGAAAACAAGTTGCAACGCGCTCAAGACTTGATTATTTTAAACTTACATGCTTGGTTATCTTTATTACTAGCTGCACCCGCAGGTTTACCCGCTTATGTATCGATAAAAAATCTTCAGCTCAGTACCTTTGTGTTAAATTTCATCTATATTGGTCCAGCCGTTTGTGCGTGAAGGAGGAATAAACAAACACACAAACTTTCGCATTAAGTTAGGAAGACAAAACTGTACCCAGATGAAATTAGATTGCGTTAGAATTACGTTATATAAATATATATATTATCCGAGTTACTCGACTTATGAACCGAGTACCGAGGCCGAGTACGAGTAGTAAAAAACTGCCGAGTACCCGAGTAACGAGTACTCGGCAGAGTACTCGGCGCATCTCTAATATGAAGCTAATGCTAGTCAAATTGCTGGGCAAATGGGCTAAGAATTAATAAAAGAAGTATAAGTGTTGAAAAAAAAAACGTTGAAAAAATCACAAGCAATAAAAAATCCCCAAGTAAACGTGTGTAAACCTTTCATACAAGACTGACACCCCTACCTGACCGGAAGGAACGTCATATAAAAATGGCGCCGGCATTTGTCTGCGATGCGTCTGCGCAGTTTATTCTGCGCACATCTTCCCTTCCGTCGAGTCCCACAAACTATGTCGTATTCTGTTAATGTCAATAAACTTAGTGCTTAGAACATTGTTCTAAGGTTACCTTGGGTTAGGGTTACCATTGGGGTAATTGAAAAAGTCCTAAGAAAGAAAATTGTTCGGTGTTGCATAGGAGAAGTTTATTTTTATATATAACAGCTGCATACCGCGGTTTTACCCGTGTAAATCTCGATCCCGCAGGAATATCAGGATAAAGAGAAACCTATGTGTTAATCCAGATCTCTAGCTATCTGCATACCAAGTTTCATTGCAATCGGTTAAGTAGCTATTGCGTGATCGAGTGAATTACTTATAGCTCGGTAATTCTATGGTTTTTAATGTATGGGGGAAACAAACAAATTTATAAAGTTCTAAAACTTTGGTGACACATACCTTTGGGTGTGGTGTTCAAGACCCACTACTCTCCCCCCCTATTCGTATACACAAACTTTAATCTTAAAATATCAGAAGGATGATAATTGATAACAGTTGATCAGAATAATTTACCCCTTTTATTAGGCCCAAAAATCCAGAGACTTGGAGCAACTCCGAAGGTCTGGTAACCCTACCTTGGATAGGATGGACCATTGAATTAAAAGGCAGTTCCTGTGACGTCTTGAATGGCAAAAGTGCGCATGTAGACTGGATGTCTTTTATTTATTTTAATGAATGTATTATGATATTTTGATTCTCCAATATTTGGCTGCGTTTCCGCGAGACATGGAAAAAAACCCAAAAAGTAAGCTAGGTATTGAATTGTAAGCAAATTCTTGAAAAAAATAAAAACAATTTATTTGAAAAGAAAAAAAAATGAGCTTTCTCGTGAAAGCCTGCAATTAAGTAGGTACCTACTTGCAGGCTTACCTACCTAACTAACAAAAAAGAGTGCAATATTTGTGATATTTCAACTATCTAGCTATTACGGTTCATGAGATACAGTCTGGTAACAGACAGGCAGACAGACGGACAGTGGAGTCTTAGTAAAAGGGTCTCGTTTTAGGTACGGAACCCTAAAAATATCCACAACCAAATTGAGAATCTCCTCTTTTTCTAAACTCCTTTAAAAATAAGGTCTCAGTTCACTCGTGAAACAAAAATAATAGACATGTCACATACAATGACAAGTCTAATTAAATAATTAGGTACTAACAATTAATTAATTATATAATTAATTATTTAGCGAAATGATATTAACATTTACAAATTATCAAATGATTTACTCACAATATGTCAACGTAAAAAGACAACTGCAGCGCTCGTAAATTCAACTATTATTAGAAACGAGACCACAGATTATATTTGGAGAGGCAATCAAATAAACTGGAGTGACGCTTAATTTTGTAGACACATCCGTAACTTTATAGTGTTATAGCTTATTATTTTACATCGAGTAGGAATTTTGGTAAGAGGTTACCAACCTCGGATTTGGCGGGGATGAAAAAAAAAAGGTTATGTTGAACCATTATCTGAAGTCATGACTTCCTGATTCTCCAGGGGAACTTAGGAATTTTGATTAGAGGTTACGAACCTCGATTTGGCGGGAGTAAAAACAACTTAGTAGATTTTAGTTGTAAAAAAATATTATGTGAGGTTGAACCATTATCCGAAAGCATGACTTACTGGTTCTCCGTGTCGGGGAAATCAGCGAGTGAAATTAAAAGAAAAACACGTTTTTAATTTCTTATTCACATATTTACTTTAAAACACAATATTAAAAACTTAATTTTTGCAAAAATATACATATAATGTTCATGGAATTCAATTAATTCTTATCATTATCATATAAAAATAACTTTGCCTATACATGCAAAGCGTTTTTTCACGCATTGTTATTAAAAATTATAAAAGTAAGTCTCCGGTAATTAGTAATTATTCTATAAAAGGTAAAATAAAGTCAATTAATATAATTAAATAATTGTGCACAACCTCTAAAGGTACATAAAATTCATTATGCGATCACAGGTGTGCCAGAATTTGATGGCTAATAAGGTAAATAAATATTTTTTTACAGCAACCCTTGGGTAATCGGATTATAGCATCTTGATACTTTAGGCTATTTTTGATTCCGAAAAATATGTAAACAATCTATGAAAAACGTATCAAAACTAGTTGGGTGTACTTATGACATGATCATGACAAAATGTAGATAACATTGCCATATAAAATTCACGATTTTTTTTTCTCATGCTTTGATATTCTGGTATACCTACCTATCTGTAGTATATACCTACCTATCTATAGTATATACCTACCTATCTCAATTTCATTTAGAATTTAATGTAGATATTGTTTCATAATATCGAGTTTTAAAGAATATCATTTCGAAAGTTATATTTTACCGGGTCTTAATCGCGTATTATTATTTATTTTCTTACCTCGTGTGTAAAATCCCAGTAAAAGTAACAAATCATGTGAATTTAAAAAGTTCCCAAATCCCGCATTAGTTTGGTAAAATTATAACCCTTAAACATATTTTTGGGTAGATAAGTAGCTATGAGTTACTTATCTAGTTCTTTTTCGCTTCCGCCAAATGACAGTCGATTCCCTCATAAAATATAGGTCGCTTTTATTATGTTAAAATTGGGTTTATCTCAATTTTTAATCATTTCATCTTGAAATAACTGAAAATGACAGATTTTTCTGTCACTCAGATCAGACGAGCGAGAATGCCCGAGCGCAAAATATGTACTTGTATACCTGCAACATTTTGACATACAACATTTTAGGAATACAACATAATTGGGAAATTCAATATTTTGATATTAAGCATTTTGGGAATTTCAACATGTTGGCACTATACTATAAGGGAAGATTTTCAATAGTAACAAAAATGTAATCTCCAAAATTCACATGAAAATCTTTCCAGGGTCCGCTCCGCGACAAGGCATTTGTTTGGAACTGGCAAAAAGCCTACCTTTTATTCAAATGGGGGAAAATTTTCCAAAAAAAGATAATCAGATGTGCTTCTCTAAACATTATTTCTTAGGTCTGGTTCGGATTACCAGTAGTCGCGAGTTCGAGGCCCGCCGGGTACTACAATTTTAGAAAGCATTTTTTTCAAAAAGCTTTTGGGTTTCAGCGTCATCTATGGCAACGGAGCCAGGGGTGTCACCACGAGATGTTTTCTTTCAACAAAAACGTAAATTTTCCTATCAGAAAAACACCATAATAACAGCCACAAAAAACGAAGGGATCTAAGTTCACATTCGACGCACGTCGCCACGAGTATCTGTTGCATGATCTTAATTAAGCGTCGGTCACGGTGTATTAATACAGTTAATGGTAACGTTGAGGCTACGTCGGCTGTTTCTTGCCTCGTTAGTTGGCGCCTTAACCTGTACACAATATGGGGAAAGAGGTTTAGTATTGTGGTAGAAAGGACTTCAATATTACGAACTTTCAGAACTAACTTAGCTGGAATTCAAGGACAGACTCCTAAAAAGACAGATTATCAAAACAACATATTCTCAAAGGTACTTAAATGGTACCTATAGTTTGACAAGGAAGAAAGAAAAGAAAAAAAACCGGGCAAGTGCGACACTCGCGCACGAAGGGTTCCGTACCACTATCACAATTGGGTACGGAACCCTAAAATGGTTTACAACAACTTTGATTTAAAGAAAATCTGAAACTTATAAGAAACTTTTTGGTCAGTGAAGGCAGACTAGTAAGTATATTTGACAGATAGGGCAGCCATTTTGAATTCCATGACCAACTCGATTTGACTCGACCAATCAGAAGCGACCTCACATCGTACTAGAATTCCCTTGTAGTTTTTGAAACACGTTTGTTGTATGGGAGCCCCTTTAAAATAATTGTTTTATTTTGTTTTTAGTATTTGTTGTTGTAGCGGCAACCGAAATACATCTTCTGTGAAAATTTCAACCTTCTAGCTATTACGGTTCATGAGATACAGCCTGGTGACAGACGGACAGACGGACGGATGGACGGACAGACAGCGAAGTCTCAGTAATAGGGTCCCGTTTTTACCCTAAAAGCAAAAGTGACTCATTCGGACTAGTCCCTGTTCTGAAACTTAGAGCCACTAAGCAATACGGGTCGGATCTGGTAGCACTGCCGTCTTCCTTCTTCTAGATGAGAATAATTGATACTACATCTACACTATCCACATCTATACTAATATTATAAAGAGTAAAGATTTGTATTTTTGTGTGTGTCTGTATGTTTGTAATCAATAAATTTAAAAACTACTGGATCTATTTCAAAAATTCTTTCACCAAAAGAATTGCCTATGTTACTCCTGGATAATGTGGCTTTGATCCCGATATTCCCACGCGATCGGGACTTATCTTAGATTAACCATATCATCACTTACCATCACCATCTGTAATCCATCTGGTAACAATCATCCAACAAAACTTTCCCTAAATTACAATTATAAGAAAAGCTTTGTTTCATACCCTAACAATATTTTACTGCCTTACTTTGGAATGGGCATTGTACTTTAAATCTTAAAAAAAACACAGGTACCGGATGTATTATCTGTTTCACAATAGTAGAAATAGTTATATTTATCTTGGCAATACGATGATCGTCCGCAACAATCGGACATGCCAACAACAATACGCTGTAAAAGTCCAAAAGTTTTATTGTTTTACGCGTTTAAAGGTATGCTATAAAAATATCTCACGTAAAAGGACACCGCCGCACCCAAAACCATCTTAACGCTTATTCTTGAAGGATTTCAGTAAAAACTATGCAGTGCACTGCGAGTAATTAAATGGGTATAAAATTTAAACTGCCTAAGTAATTTACTTATTTAAGACCTAAGGGGAAATTAAATTATATCTACTGTTTTCTCCACACAAACTTTACAGGACATTGAATTTTATAAGTATAGAAGACTAGCAGAGTCCCGTGGTTACCCACGTAAGTCCCAATCCCGTGGGAATATCGGGATCAAAAGTAGCCTATGGTACTCAGGGTGAATGTAGCTTTCTAATGGAGAAAGATTTTTTGAAATCGGCAAAGTAGTTTTTGAGTTTATTCATTACAAACATACAAAAACACACACACACACACACAAATACAAATCTTTTCTCTTTAAAATATTAGTGTAGATGTAGATGGATAAAGCTCGTTGATTTTCAGCCAATTTTATTTCTCTGATAGCTGTTGTTAGATCAAGTTCGAGGCCTTAAGAACGTGGCGATTGTTACCATTTCCATACAAACTTAATACCAAAATAAATTATGAAATATTTAGTTTTTTACCTTAATGTGGATATATTAAGATTTTACTTCACAAAGTTTCCCCATCACAAGGTTTTCCAAAATATTCATTCGAAATGTAATAAAACGGAGAAAAGTTTTTTTCATTTTTCCAGCGTAAATTACTAGTTTACATCTCATTTGTTTTATTTATATTATTCCCAATAAAAAGTAATTTACACTGTAAAAATAAAAAAAAAATGTTTCTCCGTTTTATTTCATTTCGAATGAATATTTTGGAAAACCTTGTTGTAGGGACCATATAATAGTAAAATCTTAATCCGAATAATATCGATATTAAGGTAGAAAACTAAATCCCCCACAAAAACATTTTCATGTAAAATGTAGCCAAGACGAGAGCGATACCTTATGATGTGCACCATCAAAAAGTTATCAGATGTCCTAAAGAGCCAAGCTTATAATTCCACACGCCCTGAGTCCACAAGCACCTTACTTCACTATCACAAACTCAACATCTTAGCCAAATATGTTGCTTGGCCGTTTCGCAACCTTGCCTAGGTTTTCTATTACACAATACCTAAGTTCTTGCGGTGATAAAACGGCCAAGCAACATATTTTGGCTAAGATGTTGTGTTTGTGATAGTGAAGTAAGGTGCTTGTGGACTCAGGGCGTGTGGAATTATAAGCTTGGCTCTTTAGGACATCTAATAACTTTTTGATGGTGCACATCATAAGGTATCGCTCTCGTCTTGGCTACATTTTACATGAAAATGTTTTTGTGGGGATTTCACCTCTTTTTGTAGGTTGCTTATTTATTTTATTATCAATTTTTTTTCCAATAACACAAACTTTTAGCTTCCTAAAATTATTAGTAAATTTATTTATAATTCATTTCTAATAGTTCGTGAATTAACGACTTACGCGCCGCCGCCGCGCCGTTCGTTCAAGTCGAGTATTTCTAATGTCCACCACACGTTTGGCCACCACTGGTGGATAACGAAACATCTTTTAAAAAGCATCCTCGTTGTCCAGCACTGGATACAACGGTACATCTTTCTAATTATTAATCAAACTTAGACTTCTAGTACCTCAAATAACATATTAAGTGTTTGCGTGCGCTTAATTCCATCCCCTAATTAAGGGTAAGGGGTGAATTATTAAAAAATCTGGAATTATGTATTTTATTATTTATAACAAGGCGTGCCTATACAAAAATTCCTATGCTTAGCGTCAAAATTTGAGGAAGTTCCATACAAATTGCCATCCCATAATTTTAGGGGATGGGGATGAAAGTTTTCAACTTTTAGGGTTTTTTTGTTGTTTGTGTACTAATACCAGCTTACATACCAAATTTCAGCTTTCCAGGACTTCTGGAAGTACCTTATGAATTTTGATTACTATCAGTGAGTGAGTGAGTCAGTGACGAAATCGGAGGTTTTTAGATATCAATAAAATCTAAACTATAGGAGCTATGTAATTGAAACATTGTATTTTTATTAAGTACCCTATAGACATTATACCCCGTGAATTACCTTTCTCTGGTATATTCCAAACCACAGTTATGAGGGTTCAAAAAACCGACGAAACGTTTCGAGAAAAGGTGGGTAGTGCCCGTACGCTTCGCTGGCTCGTCTTGGCGGGGGCACTACCGTGCCCCCAGATTTTTCATAATTTATTTTGGTATTAAGTTTGTATGGAAATGGTAACAGTCGCCACGTTCTTAAGGCGACCTGAAAACTCTAACAACAGGTGAGCCACACCACTATACGAAAAGAAGAAGCTAATTTTGTTTTAAAGAACAGTACACCTACAATGAGTTGAGAGATTGTTTTGAGACTCAATCGTGTCCTAAACGCTTACCTGAACCTTTTCTCGCCGACAAAGTACGAAAGACCCGTACCGTTATCATATCGATTAGGAATTATATTTTATTGTATGCTTAAGGTTTATGGAAAGTCTGTACTGACTGTACAAATGTTTTCAACGTTTGGCGCAGGGCTGGTTATTTCTACCTGGAACTTCGTGGAATATTGTTTTGTATGATTTACCTTTTTTTCATTAGGATTGGGGTATTAGTCGCTTCTAAACATCGATCTAAGTGAACTGTTTTCAAATCAACTGAGAAAGTTTTGATTAGATCTTCATCCGAGCTGTGTTTTCGCTTAAGAGGATAGTCTCCATTCTCTTTCTTCATACAAACGTAGTTTACATTTTCCTCCCTGGATAAAGACATTAGAGCAAATATGTTTATGCCATAACACTTATATCTGTCATGCATGAATATGCATCTACCTTTTTATTTTTTTCATTTTATTATTTTAATTAGAAAATAAAAAATAATAATAAGGTAGATGCATTGTCATGACAGATATAGGTTTTATGGCATAAACATATTTGCTCTAATGTCTTTATCCAGGGTGGAAAATGTAAACTACGTTTGTATGGAGAAAGAGAATGGAGACTATCCTCTTAAACACAGTTGGTAAGTCTTTTTACCCGGCTGCAAGGCAAGGGTTATGTTTTTCGCGCCTATCTTGTATGTTTGTATTATTCTTTATTCCCTCATATCTTTCAAACCACTCAACGGATTGCTATTAATTAAGGTATCGTTAGACTCATCCCTCCAATGGTTCTTAGATAGTTGACATTAAATAAAATTCAAAATGGCGACCACTAGACGCCATATTGTAAAAAATAAAAATTGACTGACTATGTAGAGTGGGGTATCGTCGTATAGGTATTTAAAAATAATTAGGTTTCCTAGATCATTTTTCATTTAATTTAATTGGCAAACATAAAATATTTGTCAATTTCTTACGGCCGGCCGCCGCGCCTGTCTGACATCAAGCATCCTTGAGGGTTACTGCGGTTCGTTTCGATACGACATCGATACTGTCATACGATGATTCTACTCTCACATTCTGATAGTAGGGTGACAGTAGAACCATCGTTATGAGTATGACAGTATCGTTGTCGTATCGAAACGAACCGAAGTAACCCTCCTAGAGTCCGAGCAGTTTACCCGCCACCACTTGGGTAGAACTCCAGGTTTCGCTAGTCTCACCCAGATCCATTAGTCGCCTTTTACGAAATCTACGGGAAGATGTAGGGTAGCCTTATTCTATGCTTGGTCTACCTATAATTATTGTTACCTGCGTCTTTTGTCGTGCATTTCTTCATGTGAGTGTTATTTGATTATGTTCGAGCTTTTGTTTATTTTTAACTTACCTATAATTAATTTATTGTTTTATTATGAATCCCTTTTGGACGCGGGTAGGCGCGGGGATACGGTGGTGATAGCAAAGCTCTTTTAGTTAAAAAAAACATCGAGCTCTGTAATAAAAAGCAAATGTAAAACATTGTACCTACCTAAATACCCCGTTATTTAATAATATTTATAGTGAAAACAACCATGTAAGTTTAAAATCGTATAAAAAATATTTTTTGTATAAAAAAATCATGACATGGTACGCGTCAGAGAGAAAATACACATAAAACGTCTCTATGAAATTCAGCCGCCCTATATTTATAAACTAGGAAACATTTAACGACCGGCCCGTTGCACAATTTAAACAGATACAACAATGGAAACGGTTAATTTTAGATTAGAAACAGGAAAAATTATGTGGGTACTTCGCGCGTGTGCGTGTCCGTTGACGGTTTTTGTTGACATTATTTTTTGTAGATTTTGCTTCGGTTTTCAAGATGTTGGATTGAAATTAGACTTATTTTCGGGTTTTTAATCGCGTTACTTTTACTATTTTAGTATTTTTGATGTAATATCAATGAGTTTTTTTTAACAGAAGAAAAATCTATGAGTTTTTGCTAGGTAGGTATTAAAAACTGAACAAAGTAATTTTAACAAACTTTTCTTTTGAGTTGAAGTTTCGGAGATTTTCGAATTACCCGTTTTCAATAGACACGATTAGGTTCCTAAAATAATAATTGTTTTTATTGCAGTTCTTTGTTAAGTTTCAAATACTATTGACAAAAGAAAGAAACCCAGATTTTACTGGCTATTACTAGCTAAATTTAAAAATGATGAATGTCCAAAAATAAGTACAAAATCAAATCCTTTTGTTTCTGACTTGGTTTACCTGCTTTAGAAAAACTGTAGTTATAAGACAAAAGACCTTTTTGAGAATTATATTCGAAACTAAAATTGTATTGTCAGGAACAATACCGTCGAAAAATGGTGAATTCCTAGAGAAACTTACAAACTATAACAATGTTATCTAGTATTTCATTACCTGTGGTGGTAGGCACATTACCGTAGTGCGAGTTCTTTGAAGATAATCACTTTGAAATGAAAAGAAATTCTTTATTGCCTCACACTTTGCTCAAAATGTAAATCTTATACTAAGTATTACCTACTGTAATCTACACTAATATAAAGAGGAAATATTTGTATTTGTGTGTGTGTGTATGCTTGTAATGAATATACTCAAAAACTACTGGACCGATTTCAAAAATTGTTTCACCAATAGAAAGCTACATTATCGAGGAATGAGGAGTAACATACGCTACTTTTGATCCCGATATTCTCACGGGATTGGGAAGTCCCAAGTCGCGGGTGAAACAGTTAAAAT
Source organism: Idaea biselata (assembly GCA_958496205.1). Classification (NCBI taxonomy): domain Eukaryota; kingdom Metazoa; phylum Arthropoda; class Insecta; order Lepidoptera; family Geometridae; genus Idaea; species Idaea biselata. The sequence continues at coordinate 2,047,438 of OY292399.1, forward strand.
GTCAACGTCATTTATAGCCCCAAGTTACATCTATTAATTCACATATAAGTTACCTTGGCCAACGAATAGGTCATGCTATCTAAACAGGAAAAGCAGCTAGCCTTTTGGGAAACACACCCATTATTATACTAATTATTGGATTTTCTATTTTTATTATTTTATTTAATTGGCGATTGTAAAGAATTTAATATGTAATCATCATCATCCGTGCGATGTTCCCGGTTGCATCTCGAGAGCCAGGGGCTCCGCAAAAAGAATTTAATATGTAGCACCTGCCTAATAACAATTAGGTCAAAAAATTGCAAATTTTAACGTCTCATTCATCGTCATAATAAACTTCAAACTAAGCCTAAATCGTTAACTCAATTTCTAACTATTAATTACTCCATTCTGTGCGAACCAAAGTAAATTAAAACATTTAATTATTGTTCCGCGAAGCAATGTACACTGGCTCAGAAAATGTGTCACAACATTCTGTAGGAAGATTCGGAGACATTGTGGCCTAGTTGGCACAGCGTCGCCGCCCGCGCCGCCTACACGGCTTGCTGGGAAATCAAAGGAATCTCTGGGCATTTCTCGACATAAATGTATTAGGTAGGAAGGTAGGTAGGTATAGCTATTGTAGGAACTGCAACTAAAATGTAGCTACAGGACATACATATGTAAAGTATATGAAAAGGGGCAATGCAGCCAGCCTTTTGGGTACCATACGTAAGGACTCATTTTTGGATTGTTAATTTTCATTATTTTAATTTATAATGTAATCGACAATTAAAACTCTTATTACCTTTGTAAAGTATAATATGTAGCATATCCGTTGTCTAGTACCCATAGTATAAGCCTAGTGCTTATTTTGGGGCTAGATTGCGCTGTGTGTAACGTCGTGCAATATTTATTTATTTATACAGCGCTGAAGTTAATGTAATAATTCTTTTGAGTACCTAATACCTAAATAGGTTAACCAAAGTACCATTCAGAGATTTTTTCTCGGTTTTCGCGATACTGATTTGAAATTGAACTGATTTTTCGGTTTTTTTAACCCCGTTGCTTTCAAGTCTTTCCGTACTAAGGTCTTTCCAGACCTCGTGTAGGTACACCCTACACGAGGTCTGGAAAGACCCCGAAACGTCTGAAGCGTTGAAAATGTTTATTTTAAAATTAAAATATTGCTTAAATAAGCAACACGATTAAAACCGAAAAAGGAGTTTAATTTCATAGCATTCAGAGAGTTGTGTTTATCCTCCTACCTATATTTGATGAAGTGTACACGTTTATTCAATTTACTTTTCCCTTTCCTGTAATTTCATTATTACGTTATTTACTATATTTGCCCAACTATTGGAAGTGCTTTCCCTCCAAAATGTGTTCGATAATTGCTCCATGTTTAAAATAAGTATTTCAGAACTTTCCCACATCGCAATCTGGCCCCTTAGTAACTATATTGGTACTATTTGGTACTAAAGGTACTAGAGTCTAGTATCCTTCTAGTAACTAGACGGATATCTTCTATCTTACTAATATTATAAATGCGAAATCTTCTATAATTATAAAGCTAAAGAGTTTGTATGTTTGTTTGAACGCGCTAATCTCAGGAACCGTTGGTCCGATTTGAAAAATTCTTTCAGTGTTGGTCCATAGTCCATTTATTGAGGGTATAGGCTATAATTTATTAAATATACTAAATACCTTTTTTTGTAAATTTAATACAAACAAATTTAAACCTCCTGTTAAAAAACAACCAGAAACAACCACTTATATCAGTGCAAATCGGCCGACTCGACGCGACGCGCCAAATGAACTGAAAACTGACCTAGATAACTATCATGTTCCTATCCTAGATCGAGATTCAAGATAAAAACACCAGTACTACTAATACAATGATGAAGCACTTGTGTTAATAACAATTGAAAGTCACTTTTTATTAATTTAATTAACAATTCGCCAGGTAGGTATAGAAAGATAATTACCTACTTTAGTTTATTTCTTTTGGATGGCTACCTCTCTCTATTGCCTCTTTGACAAGCTGGATATATAATATGGCTGTTACATACGATCAGTTTTACCTTCAGTTCCGAGTTCTTACTTCATTGGAACTGAAGATAAACGATCAGTTTTACCTTCAGTTCCAGGTCCTACTTCATCAAGAGATTTGACTAGGTATTCTTCTTCAAAGAGATCTGACTATTGTTACAGTAGGTACCCGTCAAGCCTAAGTACGCTTTCGTATAGTTGGTAATGAGGTGAAGTAATCTATACTAGTCTATATCTATACCTACGTCTATATTAATCTTCTTTCTAATATATGAAACTTCCATGTCACAATGTTAGTTACCGTACTCCTCCGAAACGGCGCGACCGATTTTTACCAAATTTTATATGCGTAATCAGTAGGTCTGAGACTCGGCTACTATCTATAATTTATAAGGCAAAACAACGTTTGCCGGGTCAGCTAGTATTCTATAAAGGTAACGTTAGTAACATGTATGTATATTGGGGGTAATCTCCGAAACCACTGGACCGATTTCAAAAATTCTTTCACCAATAGAAAGCTACATTACTTTTGATCCCGATATTCTCATGGGATCGGGACCAACGAGATGCAGCTAGGTAGAAATATTTCTGCTAGGGCATAGTATAACTCGACCACCAAAAACTTTGTAAAATTCTAAATCATGAACTATCATGAAATAAAATTTTACAAAGTTTTTACAAACTTAACGACTCATTAATTCATTGTTAAGTAATAAAATAATACTTTGGTGTACACAAGTGGACGTTTTTGCCTTGAACTTGGCTAATATTTGCAGATTCGATTACGACAATGTAGGTAATCGAAGCTTGCTGCTATGTCGCCATTTTATAAATAGGTACGTATCATCTGGGGCCTGGTTCTTATATTTAAAATACGACTCGTTTCAGTTACGAACAAGGGGAGTCTTAGAACAGTTCCAATCATTTCAGTTACGGACAAGGGGAGTCTTAGGACAGTTCCAATCATTTCAGTTACGGACAAGGGGAGTCTTAGGACAGTTCCAATCATTTCAGTTACGGACAAGGGGAGTCTTAGAACAGTTCCAATCATTTCAGTTACGGACAAGGGGAGTCTTAGGACAGTTCCAATCATTTCAGTTACGGACAAGGGGAGTCTTAGGACAGTTCCAATCATTTCAGTTACGGACAAGGGGAGTCTTAGAACAGTTCCAATCATTGTCAACACTTAACCTAAAATAAACCATCCCCAAGCGCTCCCGAAGCAAAGCTGCCCAAAATGCTAGCAGCATTCCCGCGTTGAACCGCAATGGACAACCTTTGCAGCAGGAACGCTCCGAAACGGACATCATTCCCCCTCTCCCTTAACCGGCCACCGACCTCTCTAATGAAGGCCAAGCCTTCATGTCCCTGTTCATGTGTTCATGTGGCATCTGCATGATATTCTGGGGTTTATTTGACTTCTTATATTTTGATTAGTTGCTTCTGGACTTGGCCCAGAAGAAATTAAGTTCAGAGGTTGGTAGTTGCTACAGGCACTACAGATCCTACTCCATCCAGTAAGATATGTAGTGCCTGGGACAAATAGCCATTTGCCAGGATTGGGTATTTACGGCCTGCCGCTTTTCAGGCGTCAATTCTCCTTATGACCAGCAGTTTACCCGTCACGGCACGGAAAGAACTCCAGGATCGCTATAGATCCCTTATTCGCCTTTTACGACACCCATGAATTAGTAAGTAGATAAAATATTAGTAAGTACGTATTAATAAATTCACGTGTTGCCATATCTATCACATTCGAACATATTTTTTATCTTGTTAACCCAATTACTTTTAAATAAAAAGTATTAGTTTATCTTCGTGTTATCACGGTGATAGTACCAATTTGGGCCGGTCTATCGGAGACGTGAAATATTTTTATTTTTCAAGTATTTCTTGTTGTCATGCGCGGTTTAATCTACTGACTAACCCCTTTACTTATAAACAGTGATTACATGTGCATAAACTATAGTGCGTTTCGTTTCATTCCAATGCCGTCATGTTGGTAGTAAAACAAATAAGTGTTTCCTTAATACACACATCAACACCGTCTAGGGATATTCAGAATTTCTCAATTTACTCAAAAATTGTGTTTACTAACAAACAACATGTATATATTTTTGTAAAGCCTACTTATCAGACTATGATTTAGAATACAACAAAATATTGTTTTATGCTTAAATATTTTTTTATTTAAAAAAACGCAAAAAGTGAAATAATGTTAAATTTAAGATAAAATGTATCTAAGGAAAAAAATAAAGTAAAACGAAATTATTAGGTTTTTTTATTTGAAGTTAAAATTAGTAGTCAGTGAAACCCCCCATGACGTTAATCACGGCCCTGCAATGGTTTTTCATGCTTTGAATCAGGTTGTCAATATCTTGCTGCGGAATATTGTCCCAGGTCCTGCTAAGATGCAAAAAAAGTTGCTCTTCAGTCGCAACATTTGGAGGCAAATTCCTCAAAGCCCTTCTTTGAAGCATATCCCACGCGTGCTCTATGGGGTTTAGGTCTGGTGACTGCGCGGGCCAGTCTAAGACCGACACGTCGTGCTCCTCTAGCCAGCTGGTCACCACTCGCGCAGTGTGCGGACGGGCGTTGTCGTGCATGAGCGTGAAAACTTGGCCCATTTGCAGTCGATGGAGACAGATTATTGGTGCTAGCACCTGATTACGGTATTTTTCGGCAGTCATAGTGTTTCTGATCCAAACGAGGTCTGTTCTTCCACCAATACGAATTCCCGCCCAAACCATAATTGTTCCGCCATGGTATGGATGGACCTCCTGAGGGTGTTGCAGACGGTTGTCACGACCAGAAGCTCGCCATATGCGTACTCTACGTGAATCAGGATGAAATCCGAATCGGGACTCATCGGTAAACAACACTACCGACCACTCGATATCATCCCAAGGCAAATGTTCTCTAAGCCCACTGTAATCTTCGTCCACGATTTCCTCTGCGTAGTGCTAGAGTACGAAGCGGCCTGCGAGAATGAAGGTTAGTCTCGTGCAGTCTTCTCCTCACAGTTTGGTCACTGACAAGCACCTGGTGGTCTGACTGGAGCGTTTGAACCAACTGCATGGCCGTAACATTTGGTTGTCTTCTCGCGGCCACTTGCAAAAATCGGTCTTGTCTTTGGGTAGTTATCCGCTTTCCGTCTGGATGCCTTTCAGCCACTTCACCAGTAGCACGATAACGTGACCACAATCTTGATATCACGTTTTGTCTTGTTCCAATCTCCTCGGCAATACTCCGTTGAGTAGCCCCCGCTTGGAGCATTTCTACTGCCCTTAACATTTCGTTTCTTGTTAAATGACGCCGCTGCATGATGCATACAGTTGTATTAAATTGTAACTAATCAAAAAAAAATATTAAAACTTCAATTTGTTTAAACAAAATGCTTAAAACTGCATTAAGTAAATTTAAACCTTCGAACTCGCTACAATAATTGCCGCGCTAATCTTATGTTTTTAATTAATTTTTTAAAATTCAAATTTGGAATCATACTATAAGGCCTACACAATAAGGTTCCATTAAAATATTTTTAAATCGGCCAGTATTTTTTAAGTTTAAGAACTTTATATAAAATATCCCTAGACGATGTTGATGTGTGTACTTTGAGTGTGCTATACCTTATACCTTGAATTCAGGGATATTTCTTCATTCATCTACAATATAAAAATCGCCCTGAATTCAAGGTATCACATTCAAGGTATTCAAGGCAAAGGTTATCTGGGGGCACGGGAGTGCCCCCGCCAAGTCGAGCAACAAAGCGGCACGGCCGTACCATTCTTTTCTCGAAGAACTCAGGCCATTTTCGACCTCTTATAACTTCGTTGTGCATAAAACTAGAAACCTGAATATCTTGTAACCAAGCAGGCATTGTATAAAGGACGGTACATTTCGATTTTCATTCAATTTGAACCAGTATTTTAAAAATTATAACTAGTCAAAAGTTTCTTAATTTTGTTAATTTTGTCACTTACTGACTGACCGATCATCAAAATTCAAAAGGCACTTCTAGCAGACATAGAAGCTTCTTATTCAGAATACAATTAGTGTTTAGTGTATACATTAAGGGAAAATTATAAAACAAAAAAAAATCGGTCCCGTTTTCCCGAAAAACACAAACTTCCTAAATAACTTTGTAATCCCATATATATTGTATAGGATTACAAAGTTATATTTGCAGTATTGTTCTATTTTATTAATACTTAAAGATACCTGTTCAAGTATTAATAAAATTTAAAAATAGGTGTCGGTAGGTATATTTAGAGATGTTGGGATTCAAGAACTAAAACAAAAAGAAATGAGATCCCATCAAAAACATGCTTGTAAAAAAAGCAAGTCTCGCAACTCAGTTCTTCTACCGTAAATAGTTGTGAGATCCATGTTTGTTATTCCAAGTCGGGGACATTCTGTGTTAAGTTATTATTACCTTATATTATAATCTAACAACATCTTATAGAGACCATAATAACAATATTTAGAAAAAGTTATGTTTTAAATAAATTGATTAACTTGGCAATCGCATGAATACCTACACAATTTGTCTCACAAGTAATACATATTATATTAAATTAGACTGTTTAGTGCGATTGCCAAGTTAATCTATTTACTTAAAACATAACTTTTGGCATATTCCACAAATCCCCTTACATGATCCCCTGCCCAGGGGATTAGTAGACTTTTTGTCCACAAATCCCCTGGCAAACCCGTCGTATTGCCGCCAGGGGATTTGTGGATAAAAAGTCTACAAATCCCCTTACCGATATTTAAAATCGGTTTAAGTCTTTAAATAAAATACAATATACACAAAATGAAAATAAAATAATTAAAGTTTCGAAAGAATCGAAGTACACTATACGTGTGGCGTATAAATAAACTAGCTACGCCAGCGGTTTTTTTTCTTTTATTATTAAATTAAAACTTAAAAATCATGATTTTATTTTACATAGCATTAAAAATCACTAAGGTTTGTAGTATGCTAATACTGTAATCTGCGAAGATGTTACAAATAAAGAAATAAATACCAAATGCGGAAGAAACAAAGTTAGATTATGTCTATCGATACGCGTAAGATGCACATCTATCGAACCAATCAAAAAATAAGAAACCAGCACGGCAGGTACTTTCTCTAATAATAAAATAAGACAGTTGTTAAATAGTAAACCTAAATGTCAAAACATTCTTAATAATATTACAGGTGGATTTGGGTAGATACAAAAAACAGGTCTCATTTATGATAAAAACGTTTTCAAGTTATAAAGGTTGCGTAGACTAGTTATGTAATGCAATTTTAGTTAAATATTCTTCTAGGTTAGACTATCGCGTAATTAAGACGCGTAATTATATGTGCACTGGTCCTCTGTCCGTACACATTGACGATGAAAGAATTGAGCGTTGTGCACAATCGACACTAAGCGGCCGACCGAGTCCATACACGGACACTCGCGTAGGTCCCGTCCCCGCGGGAATATCACGATAAAAAGTAGCCTATGTACAAAAAGTATTCCAGTTTTTCAGCTACCTATATTTCAAGTTTTATTGCAATCGGTTCAGTAGATTTTGCGTGGCAGTGTAACAAATTTACATACGAAAGTTTGCAAGTGTATGTACTTGCAAACTTTCGCATTTTTAATATTAGTGAGATGTACATTGGGCAGTAGCATTGTCCTATGGTATTATTATTTGTGAGAAGTTAGTTGTTATGGCACTAGGCGAAAATTATAGTTTGTTGCAATTTGCCCTCAATGCGCATAACAATAAATTCCAATTTCCTGTAAAATAAATACCTACACAATGCTGTCGGCTTTAAACCGGTTTTCAAAGGGTTGTTATTGTTCTAAGTATTGTAAGGTTTGCATTTTTTATCAGTGTGTTATTACCTGTTTCGGAATACGGTGCATTTTTGCGACTCTTTAAATCTATACTAATATTATATAGCGGAAGAGTTTGTTTTTTTTCGATTTGAAAAATTCTTTCAGTGTTGGATAGTCCATTTATTGAGGAAGACTATAGGTTATATTATATTTAAAAAAAAAATAGGGATCCTTACTAAAAGTTCAATAATGTAACACAAGGTGTGAAAAAATTACCCTTAAATTCTTTACATCGCGTGCGCTGCGAAAACTATTGGATAGAGAACAAAACTATGTACTATAACTTTGTAGAACATGTGATTGTCTACAAAAAACATCGCTACACCATATGTCTAACTATTGTAGTTTCTCACAATAAGTGTTTTTGTTATTTTTTTTATAATTAAAAAGCCGTCGCTTTAATAACCTTTTATTTTGTACCTTGGTATAAATCCTTATCAAAATAAATTACTTCATATTCAAGACGAATTCAATACCTTCCTAGAACCTTTTGAATGATTTAATTCGGACATTTCATTAAAAAGATATCGCGATATTAAAAATGTAAGTACATATGTTGCAACCACTGACCTCCACGGTACAAGTCGTTGGACAGGGGATAGCGCACTGAATTCTGTGCCTATTTGATCTGCGCCATGTTGCGCTGTTTACTATTGACAGTGATGGTGACGGGAACTAACTATTCCTACGGGAATGGGACTTACGCGGGTGAAACCGCGGGGCACTGCTAGTTAATAAATATGGCTGGTAGTTCAAGTGGTGCTAGTGGCATTACACATTACAAAAAATTAAGCTACGGTACTTCTACATGCTACATGAAGACTGAGGCTATCTAACACACTGTTTTTATATGATTAAAAAAACGATAATATAATTTTAAATTAAGGGGATTTGTAGACTATTTGTCCACAAATCCCCTGAGTGATCTCAATTTTTGTGTTGTTCTATTTAATGTAATCTTAGTGTTAATTTGACCTCAGCCCTTGTACAGCTGCAAATAACTTCATTTACTGACATTATTTTTCATTTGTAAACTTTATTTTTATTCTTTGGACTTGTATATTATTATTAACTAGCTGTGCCCGCGACTTCGTCAGCGTTTTTCGGACTACCTACCCATCGCTGAGCAAAAGTCTACACTTGAACGGACGACCAGGGAAGTCTGTTGCTGAACAGAAGAGAATCATAGCAGAGTCTATTTAAGTGTAGATTTTGCACAGCGCAGCGGTAGGTAACGTGTTGCATGCTTATACGCATTACTTATATATAATAAGAAGTAGCCTTTATCGAAAATTAAAAAAAATCAAAACCCGACTTCGAATTAAGGACAAAACAATAAAAATAAGCTCTCCAACATACAGTGCAACTGACTTTCTGTTATGTAAGCTGAAGTTGGGTAGCTTAACTAAATGATATCTTTTTTTTTACGTGGGTACTGCACCTTATGCACTGTCAGGCCACTCTCGTTGGGCCTACCATAGGTTTACCCGACAACGGCGGCCTTTCCAAGCCTCATCTCTGCCTCTGCCCGATAGACAATCCCTCTCCGTTTCCCCTCCCTCAGCATGGTCACGCCACCGTCTCGAGGTCCCCAAAGCCGGTGATAAAGCCCCCCCTCCCTCACCGAGTTCACCACCAGAGGCTGAGGTGATTTTTTATAGTGGTTATCTTCCATGCGGCCCCTTTCTTGGGGAAAGGACCCCCGAGCCCGCTGACGCGGGATTACGGATTAGAAGCCTGGCAAGCCCGGTTTCCCACCTTGTGCGCCTCTTAGCTTTCAGCTACTGAGTCCCCTCACAACGGCAAGGTGGACGACCATCTGGAGGGTAAAACGTAACGTCGTGTCCGGGACTCGTGACTCGAACGCGCAGCCGTCGAATCGGAAGCCATCACTCGGCTCGGTAGACCACCGTTCCTTAAAAAGGGAATGCGCCGCACAGACCGGCGCATTCCCTTTTTAAGGAACGGTGGCCTATTCGAACGCGGAACCCTCGAATCGGAATCCACAGCTGCCATCGTGCCACGTAAACTACATGCAATCAGCATCTACTCAGTAAAACTGCCCCATTACAGCTATATTTTTTAAATCCTTTTTATTGAATTTTCGACTGCCACTAAAAATTATCAAAATTGTAACCGTAACTTTAATCACTGAAGAATTTTTGAGAAGGTGGTTTCAGGTGGTCCATCAATTTGTACCTTGTTCTTAATAAGCCGATTCTATTGATGGAAGTCCAAAAATTAGTAATTTACAGCATTGCGGGATGCTATTCTGCTCATCATTCCGAAGGTTCTCATCAGATCTTTACCAACAATTTATGGAACCAACTCGGGACTCTCACTTTCCAAATAAAAAAAGAATGATCGAAATCGGACTTTATATGCCGGAGTACTGTTTGAACATATTCACATTCAAACAATATGCGGGTAGAATTGAGCAGATCCTCTTTTTTTTAAAGTCGGTTAAAAACAACCATTATAAAGAATTTCCGTATGTCCGAAGGATCCGGATATATGGAGAGACAAAGGTATACGGTATTTTAGGAATTTCCTGAAAAAAAACTGGATATCCGGTTTTTTTTAATTTTCGACCGGATATCCGGTTAGTCATGTATTGATTCCACACAACATACTTCTTCAATACAACATTCAAACTAACTAAGTAAAAGCAGAAAAATCACTTTTTCCGGATAACCGGACAAAATATCCGGACAAAAAATAGCCTATATGTTAATCGGGGTCTAAAGCTATCTGCATACCAAATTTGGTTAAAATCGGATAAGCCGTTTCTGAGATTAGCGGGCACAAAGGCACACACAAACAGACAAACAGACAAACAGACAAACAGACAACCAGAAAAATAGAAAAATAGGTTCTACTGCGTTAATAGATACCCCTACAATTTATCTTTTTTTTATATCTTCCAAAAACAGACACCGCTAAGTTACGATTTTATTATATGTATAGAATAGATTAATATTATTATTCTGACAATGCCCGTTTACAGCAGCAACACCGATACTCAGTTTATATCTTTTTTTTTTTAATTCAATTATGTACCAATGATGTATCAATTTATGTTATATCTCTATTTTATTAATTTTGACGTGACTAAGTGTTCCAGAAATAATAACTAATTATTGTAGTGTTCCTATGGTCTGAATAAATGAGTATGAGTAGTATGAGTATGAGTAATCCGCCGTATCGCCGCCAGGGGATTTGTGGACAAAAAGTCTACAAATCCCCTGGGCAGGGGATCATGTAAGGGGATTTGTGGAATATGCCTTTCTAAATATTGTTATTATGGTCTCTATAAGATGTTGTTAGATTAGCTAATTACGTAATAATAACTTAAGACAGAATGTCCCCGACTTGGAATAACAAACATGGATCTCACAACTTTTTACGGTAGAAGAACTGAGTTGCGAGACTTGCTTTTTTTACAAGCATGTTTTTGATAGGATTTGTTTTACTACCAACATGAAGGCATATGAATTTAAAGATGAAACGCAAACTATATATGGATCGTTTGTCTTTTACTGTGACATGAAGTTTCAAAGTTGACAGACAGAGACAAACGTTACATAAACTTAATCATCTGTTAATCATCTGTTTATAAGTAAGGGGGTAACCCAACAACGGCCCTTTGCGTGGCTTAATGCTTTGTCTTGCTCATGTGAGTGATAATCAACGTCAGCGAAAATGGGATAAAAGCTGAGTTTAAGCTCAGCTACGCATAGGCGGACCCATAGACATCGGAACAACGCCAGAGCGGTGATCATTTGTTTCAAAAACTAGCGAACGACTCTAATCGTCAATATTGACCATTCATGGGCACACATTCTACCACACTAGTTTTAAGTTTTTGTCTATGTCCATCGATCCATCTATTACAGCTCTTTCATGTCCAATCTAGGACGTAGGCCTCCTCCATCCTCTTCCACTCCTGACGATGTTGAGCTCTCGACATCCAATCTCGTCCTGCGTGTCTTATGATGTCTTCCTTCCATCTCATTGGTGGTCTACCCGGCGGACTAATATGCCTTTCATCAGTCTTCGAGTCCATCTGGTACTGCTTATTTGTGAAGCATTTATTTTATCACATTTGAATCATATTATAACGCGAATTGCCCGGTCCGGTCTTCCCTCCCCCCTGAGGAATGGACGAACGTAGGTATGTCCCTCCCTGAGGAAGAGATCTCTAAAGACCTTGAAACGCTGAGCATTGCTCAAATGCTAAAAAAACCAAAAGCACGCGATTACAACCGGAAAATGAGTTTAATTTCAAAAAGCTATGGTTAAAAAAATCCAGTAGTTAAGTAGGTAGATATTAATTAAGCCATATTTTCCTCTTGAATAATAACAACAAAACCGATTAATTAGTTTAATCAAACACTTATTTTCCTTAGGAACCGCGGTTTTTAATTAGTATTATTATAATATTATAACTAATATTGTTGCCGCTGTTTGTTACATTATTGATGTTTTTTTTGAGCTATTGACTAAGTTAATTTAATTAGTCTTTTATTAGTACAAAATCATGTTTTCCTTTTGCGTGTTTTTAGTATTTATAGCCGTGTTTCAGTCGCAAAAGAGGAATGGGAAATGAAACAACCTACATCGAAATTTTTCTTTCAGTCCTATGATGTTAGCCTCATCAACTGAGCATTTTAGCTGAGCCACAGCTCAGCTAAGATACTTAGTTGAGGAGTCCAAACTCCATCGAGAAAATAAATTGAAAAAAAAAAGAGCGGTGTTGGTCTAGTGCAGTCTTTCCCAACGTGGGCGATAACGCCCCCTTGTGGGCGCTGCAGGCCTAAATGGGGGCGGTAAGAGACCCAGAAAAAAAAAGAGGGCGTTGTGTAGGGCTTTGGGATCGATTTATAATTTCATCTACCTAGCTAGGAATACTCTTAGACACCGACTGAGCTCTCGACTCTCGACTACATCTTGTGAACATCAACTAATATTAATTAAGATATAGCTCAAACTCGGTTCGATATAATAGACCGCGGGCAATCATGTTTTAACAAGTTTTTGTTAAATAATCCGATTTGTACATTCCTGCATCAATCGGCTGGTTCTATAATACTTGTTCTTGCTTGTCGAGTACGATTGGGCGTCGAATGAGATAAACGATTTAATGCACGTTTGTCTTATTCCTGTTGGTGCGTGCTGCTTATGCAATCCTATATAAACGACGTAAATTTATTTTATTTTCATTTGCAGTTTCGCGCATAATAGATAAGCAGTACTTGATTTCAACACTTACGTATTTCTCAAAACAAAACAATGTCGGAAGTAAAACAGAAGAGACGGCAATACTCTGCGGAATATATTAAATTCGGATTTATTGAAAATCCCACAAACCCGTCGTCGCCTTTGTGTCTACTATGTCTAAAAACATTTTCGAACGAAGCAATGAAGCCTTCAAGACTGCAAGATCATTTGAATAAAATGCATCCAGATAAGAAAGACAAGAATGTAGCATATTTTCACGACCTAGAGAAGAAGCATAATATTCAGCCAAGTGTATCAAAACTATTTTCGGCGGCTGCTAAGCAAGATGACGACGGACTTCGAGCTTCGTACAATATCTCTTTGTTAATTGCTCAAAAAGGCAAACGACACAACATCGGAGAAGAGTTAATTTTGCCAGCAATAAAGGAAGTAATAACTACTGTGCTTCATAAACCGGCCGCAGATATTATCCGAAAAATTCCTTTGAGTAATAATTCTGTGCAAAGACGAATTGATGAAATGGCTGAAAACATTGAAGAATCATTGTGCAATCATCTGAGGACTAGTCAATTCTCAATTCAGCTCGATGAGTCCACTTTACCAACTAATGAAGCGTTGTTGCTATCTTACGTGAGGTTTATTAAAGATGAGAAAATACGTGAAGAACTATTGTTTGCCAGCAATTTGGAGACAGATACAAAAGGCGAAACCATATTCAATACATTGGAAAAGTTTTGTGAAGAGAAAGAGATTCCTTTGAAAAATATTATATCAGTTGCTACGGATGGCGCTCCGGCTATGACAGGGCGCCATAAAGGCTTCATAGCATACTTAAAGAATAAAATTCCAGATGTCCTTGCTATACATTGCGTTATTCATAGACAACATTTGGTTGCTAGAAACTTAAGTGAACGACTATTTCAATCACTGCAATATGTCATCAAAGCAGTCAATAAAATCCGTAGCAGCTCTTTGAATGATAGATTATTTCATCAGCTTTGTGTTACTAATGACCAAGATTTCAACCGTTTGTTGCTTCATACTGAAGTTCGTTGGCTGTCAAGAGGCAATTGTCTGATTCGATTTTACAACCTGTTTGACTCTGTGATAGAGTTCTTGGAAACTAAAGATACAGAACTGCGCAACAAGCTCATAACATCAAAGTATGATATAGCTTACATGACAGACCTGTATAAATTGTTCAACGACATGAACCTCCAACTGCAAGGCGATGAACTAAATTTAATTAAAACAAAAAATGTCGTTGCTGCTTTCGCAGCCAAACTGCTTCTGCACAAAAAGAATATGGGCAGACGTGAGTTTCACAATTTTCCGAATTTATCAGTATCCTGCAGTAACGACGACTTGTTTGCCTACTGCCAACATTTGGAAAACCTCCACATTTACTTCACCGAACGATACCAGGACATTTTAAACTTGGAAATACCAGACTGGGTGGGTGTTGGATCCGTTTTCAAATGTCAACACAGCAATGTCACCTCAGCTGGAAGAAGAACTTATAGAATTGACAACAAACGAAGAAATAAAAATCAAGTTCAAAAATGGATATCAAGAATTTTGGCTACAAAAACCGATCCCGCAATTGTACCCTGGATTGTGGTCAATTGTTCAACGATTCTTGATAGCATTCCCATCGTCATATTTGTATGAACGTGGATTTAGTGCTGTGGCAACGCTGCTTACTAAAAAGAGAAATCGTTTGCGTGTTACCGAACGTGGCTACTTGCGGCTGTTTTTGAGTAAATTGGAACCTGATATCAACAAACTTATTGAAAAGCATCAGATTCAACCTTCACATTAGTTTTTATATAAGAATTGATTATGTTTGTTTTATTTTCAATAAAAGATACTCTGTCCGAATACTATAAAGTTGCGTTTCAATAATCAGTTATAAGTACTTAGCGGTTTTTAAGTATGTTTAAAAAGGGGGGCGTTAAAAAATAATTTATTCTTAAAGTGGGCAGTAGACAAAAAAAGGTTGGGAACCCCTGGTCTAGTGGTATACCCTGACCTCCATTTCAAAGGTTCGAATCCCATCCGAACAATGTATTTTAGTTTAAGAAAAATTTGTGTGCGCTCTTACGGTGAAGAAAAACATCGTGAGGAACCCACGGCGTCACGCAAAAAAGCCAACTTAGATATACCTACCTAGAGCTAGTTGCGAACACAGTAAGTATAAATTTAACTTATACCTACAATAAAACATGTTAAGCCTATAGAAACAACAATTCAACTCAAATCCGAAGTTATACCTGTCTTTCATACTTGGTAGGGATAAACAGAATATAATTGAACGTGTCTATAGCTAGGTAGACGCCATACAACCGTTTAGCCATCGTGGGAGTTCTTTACTTGCAATATATTCGCAGGTGAGTAAATCAATTTGGGTACTTAGATGTAGGCGCGATCAGTCGATTGGAGACGCAGATTGAAGATGTTTTTAAACCAAACACTTATAAAACTTAATTAATATTAAATAGGTACTAAATTAAAACTAAAACTGATTAAAATACCTAAAATAAAATAGTTTTTAAACTAATTTTCAAATTATTTAATCCACTATCATTTAGATCACTATAGCCCATGTTGTTTTCATCTATAGATTTTCTAATAGTTCTATCCAATCCGGTGGTTGTCCTTGGCTGCATTTTACAGTGCACTTCATAGTTTGCGTGTAAGAATTTTTGAAATCGGTCCAGTAGTTTTTTGTTTATTCACTACAGGGTGTGTGTATATGGGGCCCACTTAATTCGTTGGGCCCAAGCCAACCTCACCTGCTAGCTTGGTGCAACTGCTGAAGAACGGAGGAGACTCTGGCGCAGATTTTCCCTTCGGGGTTGGGAGGTCAGACGGCAGTCGCTCCCGTAAAAGTCGACATTTAGCCAAATCTACATGGACAGACGTGTTATAAGCGGACCCCGAGCTCTCGAGAGGGATGCAACCGGGAACATCGCTCGAATGATGATGACTACAAACATACAGACACACACACACACTCACACAAAAATACAAATCTTTCCTCTTTATAATATTAGTGTAGATGTAGAAAAACGGGGCAAGTGCGACACTCGCGCACAAAGGGTACCGTACCACTATCACAATTGGATACGGAACCCTAAAATGGTTTACAACAACCAATTTTTAAATTTTATAGGAAAATATGAAATATTTATCTTCGATTCTTACTCCCATCAAACGACCGAATCACTCAAAAAAAAAAAAAAACCTTGGCACAAAGAAAATCTGAAACATAAAAGAAACTCTTTGGTAAGTAAGGCAGGCTGGTATATTTGACAGATAGGGCAGCCATTTTGAATTCCATGACCAACTCGATTTGTCCTGACCAATCAGAAGATCACATTGTACTAAACTCCTTGTTATTTTTGAAACACGTTTGTTGTATGGGAGCCCCTTTTAAATAATTGTTTTATTTTGTTTTTAGTAATTGATGTTGTAGCGGCAACCGAAATACATCTTCTGTGAAAATTTCAACCTTCTAGCTATTACGGTTCATGAGATACAGCCAGGTGACGGACGGACGGACGGACGGACAGACAGACAGACAGACAGACAGACAGCGAAGTCTCAGTAATAGGGTCCCGTTTTTACCTTTAGGTACGGAACCCTAAAAAGGGCCTCTACGTGTTGGCTTCGGCTCCACGTACCCCATCCAAAGGTCCTGGGCTCCATATCCCCGTGATACCCCTACGTATAAAGAGGAAAGTTTTTAAATATTCCAATAATTCCGCGAGTGATTGGCGCACATCAAAGGATTGTTTTCCAAAAAGTGTCGAAGCCAATTAGTGCAGCATTACGACAGCCTTGTTTAAAAAAAAAAAAGTATTCCTAGGTATTGCTTTTCAAAGTGGAAATGCAGCCAGCCTTTTGGGCATATTTAGGAAATACCAAATTTAAAAAAAAAAGAATACGGTCGGGCTAAGCTTTTACGGCTGGTGGCGGGACGTTGCACACAGCAACTTGGCTTGTAGACAACGGATATAGTAGGTAGGTACTTATATTTATCTTTCTTTTGTTAATACATATTATTATAATACATAGAAAGACATCCAGACCAGAATCAAATAAGTATTGATTTTCAAGCGTAGCGTTTCGGGTTAGATTTCCGCTGGGAACCTTCTGAGTGGTTGTCAATTAAAAGGATTCCCATCAGAAATGTAGGTGGGTGCTAGGTGTTAAATATCCAATGTAACATATCTTGTATAGATTGTTTCTATATTACATCTAATTGTAGTACCACCACTTAAAACGTGAATAAATGAATTCATCATTTCAGCTGTAAGAATTCCACTGCTGGACATAAGCCTCCCTCATAGATTTCCAGATGCTTCGGTTATAAGCGGCCTGCATCCACCGTGAACCCGCGGCCTTAACCAAGTCGTCCGTCCATCTCGTTGGTGGACGTCCAACGCTGCGCTTTCCGATCCGCGGTCTACATTCGAAAACTTTGGGGCAGAAAAGTTCTCAAATTAATAAATGAATTAAATGGATTGAAATGTACCCAAATATATCAAATACTTTTATAACCGACCAGGATACAAGTCTCGGAAATGTACGTTCATGAAACATGGTGTATATACGTACAATTTTTGTAGCTCCGAGGACACCCGTGAGAATTCGTACAAGGTGTTATTTTTTTGACGAAGGGTTGAAATCATGTTACAATACCATGATTGTCGGTTAATATTGTAACTTATCCGGCTATTATGTTGGTTAGAATGGCAGCTTATGGAACTATTTCGTAGTTCTATGTAGGTTATAAGTACAATCTTCCTGTTTCGCTAAACCCTATGGCAATTATTAACCAAATCTTGCTCGCTAAAAAGACAGAAAGAAAAGTTTATTCGGACACAACTTGTGAACATACAAAGCAGATAGATTACTAATAACCTGATTACTGATAGATTGCTAACAAATTTTTGATACAACGGTATTTTCACTGTAACTTATGAATGACAAATGACATCTCAGTCAATCCTGAAGAAGGGACCTGGAAACGTCTCGATCTCGGAACGTTGAGCGTTGTAGTAGTGGTGTTTATTACTTTTAGCATTGTAACAAGTTGTAACAATGCTAAATGCACGCGATTGAAACCGAAAAATGTCTTTAATTTCAAGATAGATTACACAAAAAAATGCATCAAACACAAGAGATAATCTCCTTTTTTTAAAGGCGGTTAATAAAAATAAGTCGCTGCTCGAATGGGCACGGCCTAAGCATGAAGCACACGAGGAAGTGCTTCTCAATTTGAACTTAGCGTTTATTAGTACCTTCTCGTGGCGATGCGGTCTAACGCGCTGGTTTGGAATACCGATAGTCCTGGGACTCCTAGGTTCGAATACCGCCTAGTACCTACCTAGATAAGAATATTAGGAAGCATTTTTTCGAAAAAAAAATTTGTAAGTAAGGGACTGTGGGTAGATATTTTTAGAAGTAATGATTAATTGATTACTAATCTTGCTGTTAAGTTTTTGTGTCACCAAGGAAAAAGCCTTATTGTTTCGACCTAGGTAAGTTAAGTTTTTTAACCGAGTAGGTTTTACCCAAAACCTATGGCTTACTTCCGGTTGCCCCAGAATTTAGTATAAAAAAGGCGATAATGGTCCGACTCGCACTTGCCCGGTTTTATTTTGGACCAGATAAAGAACCCCCAGAAACCATAAACACTTAAAAATACGAGATCCACACGGTTCATTCAATTTTATGACACTTCAAATAATGTCACTGCAATTTTCGGCGAACTACCCCTATAATTATTGTGACCATACAGTTAGAGATTAACAATTTTATAATAGAGGGATTAAACACACTTTCTTACATTTAATGAGGATAATCTCTCTTCCTGTTGTGACAAATAGCCAGTTAGTGACAACCCTCGCCTCATACCCTTCAAACGGTGATTTTTATAAATTATTTATTAGGGTTGTCTGTTTCGGATTTTATTAAGTATTCTTTTTTTTTCGAGGATAATGGGAATGCTAATATG
Organism: Idaea biselata; assembly: GCA_958496205.1. Taxonomy (NCBI): domain Eukaryota; kingdom Metazoa; phylum Arthropoda; class Insecta; order Lepidoptera; family Geometridae; genus Idaea; species Idaea biselata. The sequence continues at coordinate 2,066,614 of OY292399.1, forward strand.
ATGATGACTTTTATGTGAATGGAAGTTAAGATGTTGGGGCGAATGCCGTTGCGAATTTTTTGATCGACGCGCGATAGGATAGGATAGGACATAGACATAGAATAAAAAAAAAATGGCCAAGTTCGAGTCGGACGCGCGCACGAAGTGTTCCGTACTATATTCTATGTTTGTGGTTATAGCGGCAATAGAAATACATCATCTGTTAAATTTTCAACTGTCTAGCAATCACGGTTCATGAGAAACAGCCTGGTGACAGACAGACGGACAGTGGAGTCTCAGTAAAATTGTCCAAATTTTACCTCTTGGATACGGATTACGGAATCTTAAAAACTTCTAGTCAGTAAATCCGGACTTAGTTCACTCAATAAAAAGTCATAAAACCCAAAAATATGTGTTTTATTCAAACCAAATTGACAAAACCGATTAAAAATCTATTTAACATTGATATTTATACCTATAAACACTTATGTTATAAAGAAAGTGTTCTAGGTGGTACGAGTATGTATCTTTGTAACAGGTAACCCTCTCGTTACGTCACATCCTGCAAAATTAACATAAGCTACTTTTTATCTCGATATTCCCACGGAATCGGGACGTTTTAAAGCGAGTGAAACCGCAAGACGATGCCAGTGTAAAAGAAAATGGACGTAACTAACAATAACACCGATAAACTCAATGATTATAAGCCGGGTCAAGTGCGAAGCAGACTCTTGTATTAAGGGTTCCGTAGTTTTTCGAGCCGCCATAATATAATAATAGGCAAAATAAGTACCCCTCTGTGGCGCGTCGGGCACACGTATAAATAAATATTGCAGGACAGCGCAATCTAGTTCCAAATTAAGCAATAAGCTTTGTACTATGAGTACTAGGCAACGGATATATTACGTGGATATTTACATGCAAAATGACATAATTACGTTTCCCGGCGGGAATCAAACCCGCAACCTTCTGCGTTGCAATCAGGGGTTTGCACAACGCGCCACAGAGGTCTTCAGCGCCACATAAGTGTTTGCATGCACTAGTTAACAGCAACTTGTTCCGAACGGTCTTCTTAATGACTGCACCGGCCTACGTTGACTTTTACATTTTGTCATAAACACTTTTGAAACTTATATTTTCCCGCTCATCAATATTATTAGAATTACGGTTCTAGATCGCGTTGTCGATAATTTTAGATTTTAATTATCCCGACATTTCGGCAACGGGTCACACCGACCGTAGTCACAAGCAGATTCAATGCTTTTGCCATACAGAATCATTATAGCATCTAGCATTTGGGGACACGATCGGTCTATAACTGACCGATCGTGCGACCGATCGACCAATCTTGTACCTAACGTTCAATCCTGAAGAAGGGACCTGGAAAGGTCTCGAAACGTTGAGCGTTGTAACAACGCTAAAAGTAATAAACACCATGCGATTCAAACCTAAAAATGTCTTTTATTACAATACAGAACCCTAATAATAATACCTCAATTCGTAATTAACAGTTACAGGTACTCATAATTACTTTATGATAATCAAGAGTCGTTAATTCATTGAGACGTGTCTAATTGCAATTTTAAAACACACCTACGTAGCATAACACAATAATTTACACTCTTTGAACTTAGTTTCCTTACTTCAAACAAACTTATTTCGTGCCGGTGAGGTTTTATTTAAATTGACGCGGTTCTAAAGTAACTAAATCGTATCCATTGATCTAAACTTTAACAGTAGACATGGGTTCAGAACTAAAGTTTTCATACTTTTATTGATAAAAAAACTACTTGACGGGTTGACACTTTTCGAAGACTCGACGAATTGACACAAAACTAAGACTCAAATTCAATGATACTTGTAACGTTTTTAGCATCATTCATCAACCTTCATCATATATCTTCGTGCTTCTGAAGGCACGTGAAGCAGTTGGTCTCGGTTGTTATCTCTGATAGCATTCGTTTGGTTAAGTTAGAGGACTTTGGGCGACCTGAAAACTCTAACACTAGATGATGACCACTACATACACGAAAAAAAAAACAAGCAACGGCAGCGGTACGATAGACGTAACAATATTGTCAGCCCTGCAGCGTCTTTTTATATTTATTTCGCGTAAAAGGCACATTTAATATGTTTGAAACATCACCTCTAGTACTAGTACATAATATCTCAATGTGACCGATGCCGTCTTAACTACGGAAGTAAAGAAAAAATAACTTCTTATTGTGTATTTATTTAGTTACTTGATGCACTTCTCGTCAAAACCCTTTCACCTGTCAAAATAATAAAGACATGACGTCATAAAAGTGACATTTGACAACCCTAGACAAGACAAATACCGGATTATCACAGCTTTAACCCTATTTATTAGAAAAATGGAAAACGACTCTGTTTCTAAGGGACATAGGGTTGAAAATGATCGTTTTTATTTAAATCATTTTTTTTTTAACTTTAATCGAAATTGTAGATTAAGTGGGCATTGTGCGACAACCCTTTTGCATTAGACGCAACTTCCTGTTGATCTATTTTTTTAGGGGTTGAATTTGAAATTAATTGAAGGGTTTCGTAATAAAATTAAGGGTTTGTGCTACTAGTTGATCTAATTTGTTAAAATTACATGGAATCATATCCGTGTGATCAACCCCTAAGCCTAAACTAAAGATATGAATTTTCATTGTTTATTGGTAAGTTACATTGATTAGTTTGTGACTAGATGGCATGGCGTTATGTGCATTACCCTGCAAAAAATATATCAAATTGTTGTATATTTATTCGACATAATGTAGGTATTTTGAGATTAAATTCATTTACCAGTTTTAATGGCGGTGCTATTAATATTTTTTATCAATATCCGACGTTTCGAGATCTTTACAGATATCTTTTTCGTGGTAGACTGAGTATTTTAATCGGGTTAGTCCACTTTCGCCATACCAGGTTCTACGGCTACGAAAAAAGTAGTAATCCTTTCGCCATATCTGCTCGACATGGTCGATAGGCTATGGCGAAAGAATACTCCAATTTATTTATTCGATTTTTATTAACTTTAAGTTCAAAAGTTGTTGAGTGGAATCGTGCCCCTCGCGTCCTTCTACTCATCGTCGTCATCGTTCTTCGCAATGAATTGGACGTGGGCGTGGTTTTTACCAGGCTGTAAGGACTGACTAGAAGTTATCCTGCACCGTACTAGACGTGTAAAATGTGTGATAGTAGGTAATTGGTATGGAAGTACTAGGCTATTATAAATCACCAGAAGGTCGTTACATACTTTTACAATTGAGATATTTCTCGCTTGAAGAAACATACGGAAATGTGATAAGTGTGAGTTATACATTCTACATACTAATCTAACATCGCGAAAACTGAATATGACAATTTTGTTTAGTATCTATCAAATGTTCTCAAAATGTAGAAACTCAAAATGTTGATATTCCCAAATTGTTGATTATGCCAAAATTGTTAAACCTCAAAATGTTTCTATATTGTAGTTGTCTGTTGGAAGAATTGCAATGATTATAATAACTGACACAGTCATTGACGAGACCCCGCCCTGTCAAGAACGGCGTTCCTCATAGCATTGGCCCCCGAGGGGTTTCATTTTTTTTTAATTTTGGCACACGGCACAGTCATCCAGGAAGGCAAGGGGTCATCGAACTTTGCAGTATAGGGCTGCCAACGGGTAATACCTATTTGTTCCCAACACTTTGCATAACGTACTCCTTTGAAATCAGACCCGACAAAAGGTTTTGCATTGCAACCCTTGTTTGAACTTGTAGGTAGGTAAATAAATCATTTTTTTATTTTATTTGTCTTTTTTTTTAAGGTTTGTGTATGATCCGTCATCGCAAACAGATGAATAATAATTTCTAGCTTTTGCCGCAGACACCCTAAGGCCGCGAGGACATAGGCTTTATTTTTACTCAAATATCTTTTTTAGGGTTCCGTGACCAAAGTATAAAATACGAGACCCTATTACTGAGACTCAGCTGTCTTGTCTGTCTGTCACCAGGCTGTATCTAATGAACGTAACTTATTACCCCGCGGAAATATCGAAATAAAAAGTAGGTATCTAATGTCTATCCCTCCCTATGCAAATGTTTATACAAACCGGTCGAACCGTTTGACTATTGTAACAAATATACAAACAAACATCGCTCTTACGGTGAAGGAAAACATCGTGAGGAAACCAACATGTCCTAGGACTCACCACGGTCCGAAGACATGGGATATTCAGTGTTTTCTATGTATCACATGTATGTAATTACAACCTCCAATCTCACGTGAGATTTTTCAAAATGTGGGTTTCTTACGTAAACGCGTTGTATTGTTATAGTATAAAAGAAAAAAAAAAATTGCTTCAGAGTGTGTTCAGTTACTGGAGCAGTAAAATACAGCTCCGGTAGCAGAATTTTTTTTTCAGTGTGTACAATCTGGATTAAATGGATCAAAATAGTATAATTTTTTTTTGTTTCAATCAGAAAAAAAATTGCGTGATATTTGACGAGACCCCCCCCCCCCCCCAACGTAAGATTAGATGAGATTTGACTCGACCCCCTCCCCCCCTTAAACACCTCACGTAATTTATGGACGCCCCCTAATGTAGATTTAGATTTTAGATGTGGCCAGGTCCTATGTTCTGCCGTGCGTGACCAAGAACTTTCAGATGTAATAGGGAAACCAAACATGGACCAGCTATCACTATTTTTAGACACGGGTCTGGATCGCGTAGACCGTGGTCGCGTCGTCGTAGTCTTCTCGGGACCACGGCCGGTGTGATCCGTTGGCCGAAACGTCGAGGTAATCAAAATACAATAATTATCTATACCTAACGATTATTAAAATTTGTGATGGACCAGCTAGTTCGACCTTACAAATTTATTAAATCCGACCTATGCAAATGCTTAAACCTAAATTATTGATTGATTGATGATTCCATGATGAATGATTCCAAAAAACTTAACTTGGATAGGTGCTTACTACTTATGCACGGGCCGTATGAAGCCATAATTTAATTTAAGAAAAATAGATTATAATGGTTCTAACGAGTTTACTAATGGTTCTGTGTGTATTAATTTGATAAGTACGTGAAAAGCATTTAAAATATTTTGCTTTATCTACTAAATTTAGCAGAACCAAACTATTAGTCACACAGTGGTGGTCATTAGAAGTTAAATTAGACGAAAACTTTAACTTTAATATTTACATAGGTATTATTTAAAAAAAATAGGTAAGTGCGTGCCTTGTCAAGCCACGCGCAGTGTAGGGTTTTAGTACATTCCATACAATAACAGGTATCGCAGTATGAAAAGGTCGTTTACTAGATAAATAAATAAATATTGCACGACGTTACACACATCGCAATTTAGCCTCAAACTAAGCACTAGGCTTGTACAATGGGTACTAGCCAACGGATATACTATATATTACCTCTTTTTTTTTGTAAATTCATACATAATATACATAGGTACATAGAAAACAACCAGACCAGAAACAAATATTTACTTTTAAAAGCTTGCACCCGGCAACAATCGAAACCGCAACCTTTTGGATTGTAGCCGGGTCTTCGCCCGCGCCACAGAGGCCGCGTATCAATCACACAAATCATTATTCATTATTATCATCAAGTAGGTAGCAAGTAGGTACGTCATTCATTCACCATTATCAGATCAGCGGCATAGCAACGAAGGTTGTTAACCGGGGGAACAACGAATATTTCACCTACCTAGGTCGGAAATATATAGGTAGGTATGCCATAAATATAGTATTATTAGGTACTTTATGTTTTATCAAAAGTATATACTCAGTACGCTAAGCTGGAATATAGTTACAATATTATATTTTATAGTAGGTACGGTTGGCAACCCTAGAGATCGCCAGTCGAAACTAAGACATGAAATTTAGAATGTCTATTCTGTGGTTTTCCACTATGAAAGGGTTTTTGGATGTTCCGCGGGATCGGGACTTCTTTAGGGGAACTGCGGGACTAACCAGCTAATTTTATAATAAATAAATAAATAAATAATAAATAAATAGTTTATTTCATCAAAAGTATTACATCAACAAGATGGGCAGGGACTACCTTTTAGGTATATAAGCACCTGTGCCAGGTAGACCCGCTCTTCCTTAGACTATAAAAGGATTTGTTCTAACGCGAGTAAAACCACAACTAAGTAATTAGTTATAATCTATATGGTAGGTAAGTAGGTGCGAATTTAGTTCAAAATTAAATTAAAGTGCCTTAATGGTCCTAGGAATTACCTAATTAGTAATTAAGTAGACAGATAAGTACTACTTAGGTAAAATAGAATATTAATGTAGATGTCGTCATGGCGATAACTAATTTTAAAACTTAACAATTTTAATGGACAGTTATTAGAATAAGAAATGCAATATCTATGGGTAAAGTATAGGTAGGTATGCGTAGGGTTATTGGATTATTCTAATCTTTGTATACCTAAGTAGGTAATTAGTGATAATGATAAGACATAGGTAACCTAATGTTTTATAGTATATAAGTAGGTAATTAAATAATTGTCAAAAGACAACTAACTAAGATAAGGTACCTACCTACTTAGAAGAAATACTACTTTTTCGGTCCCTACGTACTTATTAGGTCCCTAATTCTACACATAGTAGGTATATGTAGGTAGTAATAAATGGAAGCGTAAGTTCACAATGCTACGGTTAACGTAAGTAGGAAACTTAAATAATGCAGTGCAATTCGTCAGAATCGCTCAGGTATTCTCGTTTCGCGCCGCAATCGACCCGCGTCGGCTTTGGAATGTCGACTCACTCGATCTATAAACATCATCATGACAAAATGCGGTACAGCCACCCCGTTCAGAGGCCGACGGCCGACTGAAGAAGCCGGCAACCGGCAAGCCGCGAAGCGCGTCGCGTCGCCCGCCCGCCAGCCGGCCTCACCGTGTACGCCACGCACACATCCTTGCGTCCGTATTTTCTTCGAATGCGATATCCTTCTTCGGTAGCCCCCCACTTCCCCCAAAACCATAGAATTTACGGTTTTTTCCACTCAAAACGGCTATCTTTTGGACTACTCCTATTAGAATCTAGTTAGTTGTTGTACTTCTGTGTCCATTTTCTAAATTTCTAGTGTATTTCTCATAGTATTTGAAGAATGATTGTGGAATAAAACGCCGGCAGTATGTGTGCGCGGGCGGGAGGGGGGCCCGGCCGGCGACCGCAGCCGCGGTTGCCCCGCTACATATTCGCTTGCAGTACGCGCGCCTCGCTCGCTCGCTCCGTCAGTCGTTCTCACGGCGCCATAGGAATTGCACGCGCGGCTCTCTTTAGACCCGGCCGGCTCCGAATAATGTTTCAGTGTTTGACAAACTCAATTGGAGGTCTCGGAAGAAGTATCGTATTTAGTAATTTACACTGTACAACCGTTTGCATATTCTCAGTGAGTGTTACCCAGTGTGTACGGAAAAAACTTTATCGAAGATTTTGAAGAATTTGTGTAAAATTGTGAAATACGCCGGCTCCTGTCGGATTGCGTTTTGCACAAAACTTTTCGGTGAGTGTTGAAGATATTGTATTTTGATATCGAAATGTATGTGTATAAAGTGATCAAAATTATAGAATTTGTGTGGGTATGTAGCATTTCGCGGTAACATTGCCGGGGCGTTGCCGGCGACCGGCTACTAAACTCAAGTTATACCTACCAACCTAGTTTTTCTGCGAATTAGGTAGGTAACCGGTCCGCCCAAATTCCGTAAATTATTGAGGATTTAATTCTGCACGATTTTGATAAAATTTAATGTAATGGAAAATTTTCGAGGGTTGGTATAGTTACCTATACCTACTTTTGTATTAATCTTTTGATTTTGCATATTTTCTACCTACCTGCATTTAAAAATTAGTGCGTTTTTTAAATAATTAGGTAAGTCTTTCGTCGCCAATAATATTTTGTTAAAAGTTAATTTTGTGTTTATTGGAGATTTAATAGTTAGTTAAACTATCGCTATAGTAGGTAATTCTTCGTAAAATATGAAGAAACTTTGTAAGGTGGGTCTGAAAAACTACCCACCAAAATATTGTGAAACATTATTCAATGTTGATACCGGCGGCACCTACTCAAGTAAACAATCACCACTGAGGAGTTTTTTTTTCATTTTTCATCAGTTTAGTTAATATTGTGCAATTGAAATGAAATAACAATTTTGTTCAAAGTTCACAGACCTACCAGCCGTATCGGTAGCCAAATAAAATTGTGTTTAGGTAGGTAGCTTTACGTCTCGCAGAAAATGCTATGTTTGAGCTCTAAGATAAACCTAGCTTTTCCAAAAATAATATGTATTCCTAGGAATACATATTATTTTTTATAAGTCCTAGGACTAGAGATTGAATAAATTAGTGCTTAAAATCCAAGCCTAAGTTTTACCACCTAACAAATTACCGGCAATTTTTTTCCTAAGTTTCATGCAGAAATTCCTTAACATTGTTAAAGTGCCAAATCGCACAGCTGTTTCGCTAAATTGACAAATTCCAAATATTCATATTTTTGTGCATCATCTTTTCTTCCGAAGTTTGCATGCAAACTTTTTGCTTATGAAAAGAAGAAGGCGCCAAAGAGGTTTTTATATTTTCACGTAGCTAGACAGGTGTACCAAGTTTCTTTGCCACAATCTGCGCATGAAGATCGGTATTTCTCCCATTGTGTAATAATCAGTTAGACGCGACATAGCGGGAAAATTTCTCGTCCAATTGCTTTATTAGTAAACATTCATTTCGCGCCATTCTGTACATGTAAACAAAACACTGCGGAAATATTAGGAACCTACCTGCGGTGCACGCAAAAACTACCTGAGCGCGGTACCTAACCCGGATTAGTGATGGGCATTTCAGGTAAAAATGAGATATCGATAGACAAAAAAAAGTAGCGGGAGTATTTAGGACAATGAGCTATTGTTGTACTCCCAAAATGGGACTGTTCCTAAGGACAATGCACTATTTAAAACACATTGAGTCCACATCCAGACTTCAGTATGGTTTCGGGCTTCGCAGTGGACACTTCATATTAAGTGTTCCTCTCGAAGGACAGACCGTTCCTATCGTGTATAAATACAAAGTGTCATTACACTTGCGCGTTTATCTTAGAGAAAAACAACAATAGTGCAAGTTTCTGAAATAGTGATTCTTCATGGTGCAGTTTGTGGTTGTGTACATACATTTGGACTTGTGATATTTTACTACCTTTCCTAGTAAGGACTTAATACCTATCTTTTGGTGATAATAGGTGCGTAGCTTTCTATTGCTAATAATTTTTGAATTTATTTAGCAACCTACTTCTAGTTTTTTTTTTAGATTTTATTTTGAAATTAATTAGAGTTTTAAATATTTTATGGAATCTCATGATGCACCAATATTAGTTTATTTTAAAATTATGTTAGTCTTGGCTTCTGGTGACCAATGGGCTGGCTGATACTTGGCCAACGGATAGGTCTTGCTATACAAAGATGCATTGCAATGCAGCCTTTTGGTACGATCCTACCTTGGGACTCATTTTTAGATTTTTATTTATTTTATTTTAAAAGTAATAGGTATGGTGTTACTTGAAATGTAACTGGTTAATACAGATAAATTAATTTATTTTTTGCAATATTTATTTATTAATATTGAGTTGCTTTAAAAAAAAATTGCCAATTTTTAACCGTAGTATTTTTGCGATTACAAAATTCAAAAGAAAAACCTGAAAAGCGGCCAGGATATTAGATTTCTTCAAAAACAAATTGAACGCGATTGTGTCTTATCGATTAATTAAATACAAATATTCCAACGACTTGTATAATTTTCATTGGTAACTTACTATTTGAATTTGTGTTAAAGTTTAGTTTTTCTATTGTTACAGACGGTGTGCGTACAACCCGCGCACGCGCATCGTCCCTGTGATAAGAGGGCCCTGCCTGTGATATCGACGAGTTCGTCTTAGCTTTAAAACTAGTTGTTAATCTAGAAGTAAATATGTCGCCGCCGTTCGACTTCAATCTCTGGGACAACCTCGACGAGGAGTCCGTCAGATTGACGCAAACTTCCGAGTTCTGGATACAAGTGCAGTCCGAAGCGGAAGGACTCGATATAGTCCCGCCCGCCAACTTCTCGGACTCGCTAGAGAACAGCGACGAAGACTGGAGCATAATCGGAGCAACCGAGGAAGCGCACAGAGACATCAAAGTTCTCCACGACTGCATGTGGGCAGGATCTTGCAACGATCTCTCTAGCAACACTTTCGTGCCGTCTGATTTAATACCGGCGACGCCTGGCCAGAGCCTTTTGCGTAGAGACATATCGCCCGCTCGCCCTGATCGGCCTGATACTCCGCCTTCTCTGGATGGTGACGAGCCACCGCAGTTCCGTCATGCCGTGGACGTGGCCAGCACCGCTCGTAGACTCCTCAGAGATACAGCGGTCTCCGTCGCTGCAGACCATTCCTACACGCTCGCTAGGCAACAATTCGACTGCCTAGGCGTCCAGACACCATCAGACTCTGGTGAATCAGGTATGTTCTATCAATTTTTATTTAGCTAATAATGGTTTGAGACTTAGTATGGATAACTGACCTACAATTTCCAAGGAAAAAGCAATAAAGTCACGTGTTTCGTGACAGGTAGAGGCGCTCGTGCTCAGCCCGACGCAACGGGTGGTCTTACAGTGGTCAAGTGTAATGAGCATTTGATTAAATACGATTTTTTCTTTTGAATTCGAGTTAACTGTCATTCTTTTTAATCGTTTAACATTGCAATTCAAGCAATGGCTGTTAGTCAAGACGTGGCTAAAGTACTATAAGTAGATACTTAGGTAGGATAGGCAGGCAACTTTGGTGTTAGCGCGGGTATGTTACACGCAGGCGCCGTGGGGAGCGCGGGAAACTGCGAGTATCGACCGCCATCCCGCGTCCCCCGCTGCGTCTAGACGCACCCGTGATTCTCTTCTTCCGGCACCTTCGCCCATAGCGACCTTGAACGGCTCAACCTTCCTTAATGTACGATTGCGCAACAATTCGCACCAACCATCTCTCGGGATTGACACGTTTAATTAAAATTTGGATTAATACACTTCATCCCTCGTAGGGCTGACTGTTGTGAGGGTATAAACTTCGGGTCGATTTTCTAAGGTCATAAGGACGTCGACCGAGACGTCCCGACCTTGATGCATCCTCTGATTGCGAATTGCCGTTTCCCGCCGCGCCAGCTGCGACAGGGTTAACATCCTCGAGAGCCCATTAATATGATGAATTGCGTTCTATCAAATTCGACCGACCTCTCAATATAAGTGCACCATTCATTAAAAAACTCACCAACGCTGTCTGGATTTAAACTCATTTCATTACCGTCCTCGTGACGATCGCTGCCTACTTAGAATGCATTGTAAGTGCAAATTAGATACTTAATATCAGAAGACGTGCGTTTTATTAACTACTACTACTCAAGTTTTATTATTCTGTGATTTATTATTACGCTTGACCTCAAAGTTGCATGCAAATATCATGCACGCGTCGCGTCGCGTCGCAAGTTGCAACTATGTCGTAATGTTTATGTCATTATATCTAAAAGTCCATTTAGTACAATCGTAATCGATATCAGTGGGTAAGGTCGCGATGGACAGGACATGTGTTAATTCGCATTCAATTTGTTTACATTAAACTTGTTGCGCAGCTTTTCCTGAAAATAGATGTCGGAAGTTTTAATTAAAAATGAACGGTGAATGTAAAAAGGTTTATTTTAACGGTTGGCTCGCAGTCTGTAATCTCGGCTTGTTTAGTTTAGTCCGTTACTCGTGTAAGAATGCAGCGGAATGAAATGGAATCTCATTGAAGTGAAGCTGGGTTCGATACCAGACCGGTTTGGAACGGCCGTCTCCTACTTCCATCGAACTAATGACAATTTGATAGACAGCATCTTAATAATTCGTAGTCTTCGATTGCTTCACAACTTCGGATACCAATGTTACTATTTACTTATCGATTCATTACAAACGGATTATATTATTTACCATCCGTGATGTGTTGCTAAAAATTTTGAGTGGGACCACATTCTTATTAGTATTCTCTCTTATAAGAATTTCTTAATCAATTATTCTTTGAATTCCAACAGACCAATTTGTCATCGTCTTATAAGAATTATGAATTTTCAAGACCTATTCCGTCTAAAATTTCATAAATAATTTTATGCTTGTTCAAGTTGTAAGGTATTCGCTATTAAAATTTAAAGTAGGCCACTACAAGTTTTACCTGTGAATTATAAGTTCCTTTACGGGTAATTTAGGCCACAAAGATCCGGTTTGTTCGGTCGGGCTAAACATTTTAGTATCAATCAGTGAGCCAAGGCTCTGTGCTAGTTTATTGGAGACTGTATCCAAGCGGTCAATTTTTTTCTTGAAATGTCAACGTGGATACCTAACCTACGTATTCTCTATGGAATTTATGTAAGAACTTTTATCTCCAATTTACATAATTAATTATTTGATCTTGTTCAGCATATGCTCTCGATGAATTCGTCATTTGAGTAGGAATGTCATTTTTATTGGGCGTATTAATTTTTATGTAAAACACACTCGTTTCGTCATCATCTACGTGGAATATTTTATCGGGTCGCTAAGCGAAATAATTATGTAGGCCTCAGTTGCGTAGTAAAGCAATTTTCGCGGTACTGCTACATGTGTGTATATTGCCATAAAGTTAGTAAAATACTTCGTGATATAATCAGGTGCAAAGGTCCGTGCTCCTGTACTTATCTTGACCTACTCCAAGCTTTAAGAACATGACTAGTCTAAACATCGATACAGTACTGACGTAAAACGTAGGTATATTTTCTGATCGGAGTTTGTTTGGGCAGTAATAGCCAGTACTGGAAATTACTAAGTCGCCGAGCTCGGGTGGCCCACATTCGACTATCGCGATAATAATAAGTACTAGTATTGAGTTTTAGTTTCTCAAGGATCGTTTCTATTTCAACTTTGTTGCAGTATCAAGTTTGAAATAAAATTGATAATGTCTCCAGGTCAGTGTGTTAAAAATGAGCAATAACCCCCTTTTATCTATAGCAATTCAATCATTGATAAGTAAGTTCTCGTCAATGTTCTTAGTAGGTATAGGTACTGTAGTAAGTAGTAAAAGTCCTTGAGTGTTATCGGTTTCAGAATATGCATTTAGATATATTAACAATCCAGTAAGAATGTTGATAGTAACGATATGTGTGTGTGTAGTGTACACTATGTTAAGTATAGTATTCGCGATTGTAACGAAGTTGATGTAAGTATATTGTCGCCATCTTGGCCTCCGTGCGACCTTCACAAACATTATCAATGCTGATAAAAACAGTAATACTACACTGCAACGTGACAATGTGACACCCTAACATAAATTTGTATTGTCTTATCACGAAAAAAAAAACTAAAGCCACGCTGTACAGTATACTCAGATAAACTTACATCGCAACAAGATAAACTTTAAATTAAGTATTTTAAATACTGATCAGCTCAAACGTATCCGTGGAATATTTCCCACTGTTTCTACATACATTATCAGATGAATAAACTCGTATAAATTGGAATTTTGAACCGGTTTTTTATTTCATTCGAATGGGCGTGGTGACTGCTAGTTTATGAAAGTAGATTTCGCGGAAAACCGGTTTAATTTAATTGATATAACATTATTCTCGTCTAGTATGCGATAAACTATCGACAACGGTGGCACAGCCCTATTTTAAATTAATGACAATCATCGAGCAATCTTTAAATTCGCGCCAATTTTGCGAAATGAATAAGCCGGATAACACGTGTGAATTCTTTCGTTTTAAAGTCTTCTTATAGCATATCAAATCTCATTTGCAACGACCTATTTACCTACACTCGATTAAAATAAAAGAAACACTGTAGCCACTTAGCGCCTATCGTTTACATTTACGGTCTTCTTTAGCCGTTTTCATGTAGGTAATATTAAAGGAGTTCCAATATTGTAGACGGAGATCTTTATTAGGTTAATGTCCATTGAAAAATGTAGTGTCGAATTATCAAACGCATATGCGCACGCCCGTGAACTTCCGTGCGAACGCAGTCCAAGGTCACCAGAACGATGGTGCGATCGATCCGACAATGTCGGTACCTACCTACTTACCTACGACGTATTACGATAAATTAGCCGGCTCTATTTTAGCGAGTCGGTGTATCGTACAGAGTACAAGTGGGCCAGAAGCGGCCAGATGACCGAGTTTTCGCGGTTACGTAACATTTACAGAAATAACCTATGAGCCTGTGCTTAGCGCCTATCGTGCCTGCTCGCAAGTAGGCATGGGCTACTATCGATTATTGTCGATAGTCATTGTCGTAGGTAGGTAACCCTAATTCAACAACGTTCGTTTTAAAAAAAAACCTTCCCACATACCTGTCCAAAAATAACTTAAACCGTTTATAAAAAAATCTGTTATTTATAGTATAATGAAATATTAGAAACAATATCCTAATGAAATTGTAGATCTTGCAGGTTTTTTCGTGTCCATAAAACTAGTACATTTAATTATCGTGTCATCACTGAGCCCGCCGCGCGCCGTATAAGACATGGCGTGCGCCTAGCGCGTCACGATAATTTTTAATTATCGCGCTCAAATGCCAGTGAACTTGGCCTCGAGTGGTGGCCAGCCAAGCGTGAACTCAGCCCCTGCTTTACCAGGTCACACTTGACGACACCATTGTGCTGTTCCTATCGCATACCATCATCAAATCTTCATTTGTTGTTTATTTTGACACCTGTCTATTTTTCCGCCTACTCCAACATAATTACGTGTTAATATTTCATTGACGTTAAAGTCACAAACTTCAAATGCCCATATCACTCGCTGCGTAGAATTGCATACTAAAAGGGTCTGGATGCATAGCCCTTTTTACAACGAAAATTTTCTCTTTTGGAGATCCATTCTTTCTTGAAAATTATGACTTGTTAAATGTCTGTTTAATTAAAAATCTGACTCGACTTATCTCCCTGTGATCTTTTATTTAATCTCAAAAATTAACTTCACACATAAAATTAAACAGATTACGTACAAATATTCCGTTCACAATAGAATCTGGAGTTGTTCTGGTTGGGGTCGTTTACGCAACGCCTAATTAAACAAGTTCGCGAATTCACAAAGTTCTCCCGCCCCGAATGTTACCAGACAAAAATGTTTCCACAAAATAAATCGCATCTTTGTACAAAATTCATGTTTAATTGCAAGTTAACTCCAATTTCGACAAGGGAATGCGACGCTTTGCAAGACGGTTACATAATCAGGGAAGTTATGGTGAAAATTCCTTTCTTCAAACGGTTTCAGTTCGAGGGAACTTGTAATTTGAGAGTTGCAACTGACGCCTTTTAATTGGAGATTACGTAGCTATCTAGTAGGTGAGAGATAGATAACAGTAGGGCAATAGTGTTCATGAGTCATTGTATTCTCACGGCGAACGAGCCTTGTCTGTTACTCGGAAAGTGACTAATCGAGTCTAGACTGCATTCGACTGCGAGCCTCTAGGTGCAGTCTGCTTACTTTTAATCAAGTTTTTTATCGTAAAATATTTCAAAGTTTGGCGTGCTCGTAAAAACCCCATCGTACAAAGTAATAAGACGGTGAGAGCTGAGGATTTTTTACTTTACGGTATACCGGTCGGACAATAAAAAGCGGATTATCTCTGGTATCGTTAAAATTGGAACGGCGTCGTATCTGAGAATCGCGTCTCGAGTGATGGAGATATAATAGATATGCACTAGACCGGATCCCGGCGGCGGGCGCACCACGACAATACCTCCCATATCGGTTTACACGCAGACCTCAAACAAATACTCTCCAGTGTCCGTTAATCGCGTTGGCGCCAGGAGAAAATCCTCACGTGGAAATCGACTCGGACAATGACGTCTACCCTACAACTCAACACAATACACACAGCACACGCTCACTACTCGCACGCCTAGCTTACCTATTGTTCTTCTCTACTTTTTGCTTACAATTTGCAACCGTTATTCTGAATAAGCCCTGCTTTAAATTCATTCATCGATTCCAACTTGCCAGGGCTGGTTTGTTTGCGTTATGCTGAACAACCCATTAGTTTTTAAAGAAAATTCGGGGTGTGTCTTAGTCGGTACCAAAATTTGATACAAGGAGTGCTTGAAGCACAGAACGGCCCACGCCTAGTTTTAGACGTAAGCGAGTATGTTTGACGACAGGCGCCGATACTCGAATTAGATCGACGCGTAATCACGATCCCCGCCCGCGTAGCTATGCGGAAATGTATTAAAAAGAATGCGTTACTGTGTAAATTTATCTTCGCCATGTTCGATAAATTTGTCTTGATGCGTGGAGGATACAATAATTTCGCATACGTCCCTGACTCACGCTAACGTTTCGTAATACCACCGGCTAGCTATATACCTACCTAACAACTGTCGACGTAACTTGTTTCTATTTCTAGTGTCTAAGTACTGTGCACTTAAACGGCAGAACTCTCGTCCTTGTTGACTACGTAAATAGCTTCTCTTACATCGCACCGGTAACCTTTAATCACAATGAACTGGTGGCATAGTTAATTTATTTGTTGGTGTAGGTATGTAACCGGAAAATGCGGTTCGGTTGCTATTGATTCTACGAAACTCACTCTACGCTGTCATAGTACGTTGTATATCCGCACTTAGTGCAACGCGATCGCGAAATCTACTTACACATACATGTGCCCATTCATGTCATGAAAAGAGATTGAAGTTTTAACTCCAGAGAGAAGCAATCATTCAAAACAGTTTGCCTTAATTTTCATCACACGAGCAAGCGACTTAATACAATCACAGGTTTGTTGTCCAACCTCTCTGGAGTCAAAATTGTAATCTTCTCGTGTAATACCTTAGCAAAGTATGTACTCGTATATTACACACCTCACTACCTATACGAGGCGACATTCTCTCTACTCAACCTTATCGCAATGCGAACTGCGAACCGATCGCTATTCAGGCCGTTTCCGCATACCGGTCCAGGTATTATAGGCTGAGACAACGAATGCATCAACCTGCTCATTTGGGAACCTCATGCCCCATGGCTTTGGCTCTAGAAAAAGCAGGAATATTATAGCAGAGAGGCGCCCGTGTTGAAGCAGCTACTTTTAGCGCTATACAACCCCGAACGCCTCTCACATTCAATACCTACTCATAAGTATTACTGATAGTAGGGGCCACAGTGGCCGCTTAGCGACAATACCGGTCCGGCCGGTTGGTATGTCAGTTTCGAATGTGTAAACCCCGGTCTACGTCGCTATAGTGCAACTCTTGCGTGACAGTTAATTCCGAATCAATGCTCTGGTAAATGGTTGCGGCAGAGGCCGGAAAGCGTGTCCGTCGCTTGATAATCCGGAGTCCATTGAGTGCGGACGCTGCGGCAGCGGGCCACGCATGCGCTCTCGTTTTGGCGCGAATGGCGCGCCGTGACGTCAGGCGTCTGGATCGATGGCGGCAGACGCTGCGGTAGTACGTCGGGGTCGATGGCCTCCCCCTGCCGTACGCCGCCTACCCCCCGCGCACCTGACTACTGCAGTCGCATCTCCCCGACCCGGCTAAGTCTAGCCCTATACTTAGTCACATTCTCCGCTACTATAATATGCTTAACTACTCTACCACGTACTATTACAAACGACTTCCGCCTATTATAGTGATACGCGCGTAATCAGATATGAATGAATGACAGCATGCAGTAGATCCGAAATGATGGCTCCGTTTCCATTATATTAAGCATTGTTATCTTTTGTTGCAGAGGAAGAGATCGATGTGGTCTCTATTGCAACGACTCAACATCCGCCTTTACCTTCGACGTCGCATGCACACACCGAGAGCATGCCACACTCGCCTACGATGCAGCAGCAACATCAGCTGCCACGGAGTATGTCGTCAGAATCTCGGTCCAGACCTATAGCCCGGAAACGGCTCGTACCGCCGCCAAACATTGCCGCCACGAATGCATCTGCATCAACTAGGCGACGAGCTCGAGGGCCAGGGCGTCGCGGGCGCCGCTCTAACACCGACACTGACTCAGAGGCCGAATCCCCAGAGATCGAGCGCCGTTCCATACACAACGACATGGAGCGTTTGCGCCGCATCGGCCTTAAGAACCTCTTTGACGAGCTCAAAAAGCAAATACCTGCTACGAGAGACAAAGAGCGAGCGCCGAAGGTGGTCATTTTGCGCGAGGCCGCGTCTCTCTGCAGGAAACTCAACCAAGAGGACATCGAGCGCGAGAAGCTCAAAAAGAAGCAAAACCAGCTGATGACGAAGTTGAAAAAGCTCCGCACGATGCTCGCGGTACGTTATCGCTCGTATTGAGCGCATTAATATCTTAAACTGGTGACAGATGCGTTCCTATAGTGGAACTCTCGCTACGTGACACTTTTATTGACTAGTCGACTTGTGTGTGAAGCGCTTCCGAACGTTTTAAGAACTTTAATATTCGTTTATTTCGGGATGCGCCGACGAAGATATTCGCCCCCTGTTGCTGAATATCATCTTCGTTCCCATATCGATTACAGAATCGTTCGTAATGAAGTTGAGTCTTATGAAGTTGTAGACAGCTAGTTGTCAATAAAATGTCAGCTTTTACGGCTTACTCTGCTTCTGTGGCGATGTCTCGAGGTCTCACGGTATACTTGTGTGATGCAATAACCGCCGGTTTGTTTTGCTCAAAAAGGGTTTTGCAGTGCCAAAGTGAGCCATAAAACTGTTATCGATAAATCCTAGGTCTTCAGTAAAATGTCTTAAATAGTACAGACTGCTTCGTAAACTAGTAGACTGGTTTTACCTCTAAAGTTTTTTGAATTTATCAATAAAAATATACATAGTTGAAATAGCACTTTATTAATTTTACTTCACGTTGACAGATTAAAAATGATATGACATTTTGAGTGTATGGTTCGCTAGGGAAAGATTTTTACTGGACCTTTCATAGTTAAGTACCCTATTGATAAAATGTTATTTACAGTGTCCGTAACAATAGCACGCCAGCCGATTATAATTGACTTGAACAATTGACAAGATTTGTAACGTTGTAAATATTGAGGGTAATCTGCAGATATGTTGCTAGACTGGTTGAGTAGGTGGCTATGGAAGCTTTGGACAATGATGGAGTTGTGTATGGCCACTTATATGTTTTTGGCCCGAGTAATGTAGCATTTTTATTTTAAACCTTCGTCTCGACAGAGCGAGGTAGTGATACAATATTGTGTTTAGACGATATTAATAAAATATGTTATAATAAAATACTTTAGGTTAAGTTCGCTTACGATTTCATTCTTTGTAGTGTTTTGTTATTTTGTAAATTTTAACACTGATTATATTTTTACAATTTAGTCACGCGATTAACTCTGAGTCACTATTATATCGATAACTTGGTAATATTCGAGACGTTGGACCATCACTATTATTGTACTCATCAACGGGTAACTTATAAAATTATGTACGCACTCATGAAATGCACATTTGGCTTGATTATCAAATATTTAAGTAATAATTTTTGTTGTCTTTTAATGACTAATAAGTGTGTAATTTGTATGTACTACAGTCGAGTCGGTAAGCATGAGTGAATGTGTCTTGGCGGCTAGTTCTAACTAGCTAGGTAGGATGTCTACATATTGCTTCGACACCGTCACTTTTGCTTCTCGAACACGACTCCTGCACTTTCATACATGTTTGAAATACCATTATCATGTAATTATACTTATTACCGTTTTATTATATCTTTGTGCATCTTATTATTCCGAGAATTAGATCATAATTCATAATAATTATTTTAACAGATCAGATCACATTTTACAGTTGTCCGTGAATATAATCTCAAATAATAAACGAAAAATATCTGAATAATTAAAGACTGTGTGTATATTTTGATAAAAACATCAAATCTTATAAATAATCGAAATGGTCCAAATAAGGGCTGACGTGAAAATATAATAACCAAGATATAGTTCCTCATAGTACCTACTAATAGTTGCATTTTCTTTATGATATATTTTTAGTGTTGCAGTAAGTTAGTGTTGTACTCGCGATAATTATTGAGTATCGATACTTACAAAGTAACCTGATCTGAAAAATAAATTTTCTTACGTTCGTACAAAAGTTAAATTGTCGGATATTAATGTACCTACATGTTTAATATTTTTTTCCGATCAGGTTTGTCCGCAGATTGATGTTTTATCAAACACATGGTCAGCAGTTATGTATGTCGAAGGCTTTAATTGTGTGCGGAATGTGCCTTGCTATATGTAAATTTGAAGTATAGAAAATTAGGTTTATACTTACTCGAATTAGTTGCAAGAAATATTTTTTTGTGAGAGAATTATTAAGTAGGATTATAGCGTTGTTCTAAGTAGAAATACACGAGGAGTTATAGATATCGTGTTAAAGATTTGCAGTTTATCTTCCACTAGACGTAAAGTGTAAATAAACTAGACGATAGGTCGTAGTTATATGTCTCTTGTTTATTTTTTTTTTATTAGATGAGGTTTTTCTAGTAATTGTTTAGTTTCTTAAACTGGAGAGTTGCGAATTCTCGAATGTTGTACCTGCATTTAATTTTTTTGTTTCGTATCTTGACATAAATATCTTTAACGATTATGATTTAGTTATCCAAAATATAAATTGGTTTCTAAACGAGGTGATATTATATAGCCCAGTCTTATAATAGTTTCACATAAGAAAAAGTCAGTAGATAATATTAATTGTAAGGAAATGACAGCTTTATACGTCGTCGGTAGACAAATCGAGATAAAGGTAATAGTAAATCAGTAAAACTGCACATAATTTGTGACAAGGCACATTTCCACCACTGCCAAAATATAAAAATAGGCGAAAAGGTTTTTACATAATATCTGATTTTTGTACATTTTAAATAAGGTTGGGATTGTAAATGATGTTTATAGTTTAATTTTTATTATTTTTCTTTGTGTAGTATCCGTTTTTAATGTAAGAATGTTTTCCACCTAGTCGTCGTCGGAGGTTTGAAGACTGGTCGAAAGATGTACAATTATTTTTATGAACGTTCGACTGGTAGGTTAGGATAGTATTTGTAGTGTTGCGAACGCACCGCGGTCAACGCGCGCGCGTTAATGTGATGGCATTCCGACGACGGCGTTCTCACTCCGCTACAGAGAATGCAGGGTACAAAATAGATTCCGCCTAATATTAAAGTTGTCCTCTGCAATCTTTGAAGCGGCGTTCTAATATCTAAGGACATGTGTACTTACCGCGCCTATTTTTTTGGATACTATTATATAAAAAGAAGTTTTTTGGTTTTTGTTCCTTAATTAATGTATAAAAACATTAAGATAATCATTACATATAAATAAATGCAATGTTGAACTCGGATAGAACTTGGTAGCTGATAGTAGATTGATTTTAATTTTTTATGTGTGGCATAAGTGGGGTAAGTAAATCAATATGGATTCTGTGATTTTGTACCTGTGTGGTACAGGGGTTGCGGTTGCCAAGCTTCTATCCGATAAGACTGAAAAAAATACATGTTTTTTTTTAATTTATTCAACCTCCATTCCCTTTCCTTACCTTAAAAATACGCACGTAGTTAGGCACATTACTAGGCAGGCAGTAAATAAACTATTCCCGGGTCTTTATCGCGTATTATTATTTATTTTCTTACCTCGACGTTTCAACCATGTTACAATGGTTTTGGTCGCGAGGGGAAAATAAATAATAATACGCGATAAAGACCCTGGAAAATGTAACTATTGAACGAAAAGTTAATTAAATAAAACTTAATATCGATAAAAAGTATCGACATAATCTCATCCCTAAAATAGACAAATGATTTGGCAAATTAATAAACCTTTAGATAGGTAAGCTTATATTATAGTAAAGCTATAGATTTTATAGTATCTAGTAGAGTATTTACTCGTCTAATGTAATAACCTACTTGATTGATTCCCGTACCGTTGCAGTTTTCGAAAAATCACGCAGATATTCTTTGAAGTGAAGTTAGGTAAATTCGAAATACGTTTCGTATCATCAAGAATTCAATTCCCATTGCATACATAAATCTCTTCGATAAATGGTTAGTAAGTATATAAAATAAATAAATGAAATAGTTGAGATACAGTAAAAGAAGTAAAGAATGAACCTATTGATTACATATAATATGCCTAAATGTCTTTATCCAAGTATCGAGTTACGTATAACGAAACGTTTTCAGTGCAACTGTCACGCAGTATTTTTCAAAACAACAGTGAAGTTCGCGCGATCGGCCAAAGTGATGGCTTTACGGGCAGTGATGAATTCTAAGGTTCCTATGGTGCTAATTCTTGGTGCAACTGGGACAGGAAAGACCAAGTTAGGTGTGGAGTTAGCTCAGAAATTCGGAACCGAGATCATCAGCGCTGATTCTATGCAGGTACGTAAAAAACTGTCAAGGTATTAACCTAACCTTAAAATTTTATCCGAGTACGATTTTGGTTCTTTGGTTGAATTTTCTTCTATTTAGATCTTCTGTTTTCTTATAAGAGGGATTTTTGTGGATTTTCTACTTGGAAAACTGGAATTAAGTGGAGTATTTCACTTCAAATAACTTGTATTTCATTTTCACAACATAACCTCTAATGTATGGACACAGCAGTGTTTTCGTGTGTAAAAACTTTAAAGGAAGGAGTACATTTTTAACGTTCTGGTATTGATTTCATTTAATTATTCTCCATATTAAACTTAGTAATAATTGACTTTAAATAATATAAGTTATTTAAAGTCAATTATTATATAATTAAATAATAATAAAAAAACAAAAATAATTATTTAAAGTAGGTAAGTAGTTACAATATTTAGGTAAAGTAATGAAAATGTATTTAGACCCTTAATGTGTCCCACTGCAAGACAAAAGCCTTCTCTAAGCCTTTGCCCTGCATAGCATGACACCATAAGCGAGTTTCCAGATTTGATCTATGCCTTCAACTGTGCTAATCTTTAGTTCATATATTTAGACATTGATTCCGTTGTTAGTAGATGTGTTTAACATTTCTCGGTTAACAAGACACCCTTAAAGTTTTGTCATGTCTGTCTGTCTTATTGACCGAGCAAGCGAAGCTTCTCTGCTTTAAGTCTGAGCTTTGGTCTGTCAGTATGTTATATGTATGTTCGATCTCCGCACAGTAACTATGTCTTTTGAAAATAAAATAAATATGCCAATTAGATTCTAAGATTGGATCTAATTGGTATTATAAAGAATTTTGTAACTTCATGGGCCACAGCAGGCTGTAGCAACATACCAGGGACAAATGTTCATCATCATCCGAGCGATATTCTCGTTTGCATCCCTCTCAGGAGCCCGGGGTTTGCACCAGGTACAATTGTTAGTATAGGTGTATTAAAAATAATTATCAAAGCATTATCTCATCTTATATCATAACTCTTGTCAAATGAGCTCAAACATTAATTTATTTTTACTTTAATTATAACGATTAGTTACAATCAATTACAATAATTAGAGACAAATTAAGATTAATAGCAATAATAATTTAAATCCTAACAATATCTCAAACATACCAATAATAGATCCCTCCATTTGTCTGCAAACAGATCACATTCGGGATACTTGTCCAAGAGAGTGTTAACGGACCAGAGGACACGAGGAACTGGAGACTCTTGATGTGAGACTGTGCCGAACATGTACCTACATAAAGAATTTTTATGAACCACAAATTCAAATCTTAAGTTAAGAGCATGTGAGAGGCCTCTTCTATTCTCTTAATTCACTCCAATGAGACTTTTCTTTAACCCTCCATTTGATGGATGTTTGTTTGTGTTTGTTGCAACTTTTCTCAGAAACAGTGAGCCGATTTTGAAACAGTATTTAGAGATGGATAAGTTTTTAGCTATGTTTTAACTGATAGGGGGCACCACAAATAGACAAGTACCTTATTATAAATTTGGATACATACCTAATAGTTTTTGTGATCCGTCTTACCAGATGGTAAGTATGGATTTTATTTCCGGTACACCCACCTTATAGATATTTTTTGACAAGCTTCCAACACCCATTCCACCAGGTGATTGCTTATTTTGTATTACCTATGGGTCACATGAAGGATGACTAAGGACTTAATCTGTGAACTTGAGGAACATAATTTATGGTAAGTATACTTGTTTTTTCAAAATGGTCTTATTTAAAAAATAAATAGAAATAGAAAATAAAATTTGACTTATTTTTATTGCTCAAGGCATTCTACTAGAAATATTTTACAAGTAGAAATGGATCATCAAAAATCCTCCCATGACAGGGTTCGAACCCGTGCCCCTCAATTGCCGGGCGAGTGAGCTAACCATTACACCAGGTTCCCGTGTAGCGTAATGGTTAGCGCACTGGCCCGGCAAGTGAGGGGCACAGGTTCGAATCCTGTAACTGAAGGATTTTTGATGATGCATTTCTGTCTGGAACATATTTCTAACAAGAAATAAATTTACTGACACCAAGCACACAGCGTATCTCGCAAAATATCTTTTTTAATCCTATCGGAATTCGGAAGCTAATTTGGAGTCGTCAGGTTGTACGTAATATAATGACTACATCATATTGCAAGAGAAAAAACTAGATGTTTAGAAGTAGGCGTTGGTTGTCTGTGAATCATTTACGAGCGGTCAACACACTGCTCTCATCATTTATAATAGGTAGGTTTCAAAGAGGTGACTAGCAAAAAGTATTTATTTATGTTTTTCTATTTATTAGGATTAGAGCTACGGGTCTAGCAGCCGAATACAGAAACGCCACTTAAAATTTGAGGCCTACTTAAATAATTTAGCAGCTTTTAAATTCAATATTAGTATGGGAGTTTTTGACTTTGAGAAATTCTTAATTGTTTAAGTAGAACTCAAATTTTAGTTTCAAAAAGAGTAGCGTTTCTGTATTCAGTCGTAGATCGCGTTGTTGATTAATTTTGCGACGCGATTTATATCGAGTATTTTATGTAGTTTTCGGCTACCCGAATTAGACTCGTAATTAATAATAGACAGAAATCGTTAAGTTTAATAGGTATGTGTAGATTCTTCTTCTGTTTTCGCGATGTAAATTTAACAATAAAGTAAATAATAATCATTGCAACTTAGAGCCTGCGTACACAGGAACGTTTTTGATAACATTTTAATAGTTTTTAATAATAAGACGGTAGTCTCACTGTAACTTTATAACACATCAGAAAGACAAAACACATCTTAGTCTATCCAGAAGAAGAGACCTGGAAAGGTCTCGAAACGTTGAGCGTTGTAACAATGCTAAAAGTAATAAAAACCAGGCGATTCAAACCGAAAAATGTCTTTAATTTTAATATGTGTGGTCTATTTACATATTATAGGTAGAGATACTCGTACATTATATTTAAATAGTACAACAGGAGCCCAAATCGAAGTAATGAATTATAGAAATATCAAATTGGTTCTTAAGTAGTCAGTCACCGAAAAAAATCTTATAATTACGTCATGTCCTCTGTCTCTGCCATAAATAGCATTGATTAAAAGTTGCTTACGTTGTATTAATAATCTAAAAAATAAATAGATGAAAAAGCCAATTATGTATGAGGGTAATGTATGTAGGTATTATGGATGTCGTTCAAACAAAGCAGACAAAACGCCTTTTATCTGCGTAGAGCTAGACTACCATTGACTGACTTGTATTTTTCCCGAAACAAATACCGTCTCTAAAGACGTCTGTGGCTTGAGATCATCTATAGGTATCTAGTATCTATATCGTCTTATATTTATACAATGTATTGTCCTGACTGGCTAACTGATGAATCAACGCACAGCCTAAAACGCTGGTAGTAGAGAGCTGATGTTTGGAGAGTGTGTTCTTTATATGATGTAGGTATCCGATTAGAAAGGGGTTTTTTAATTCTCACGGGATCGGGACTTACGCAGGTGAAACCGCGGGATGCAGCCTGTCTAACTTCTATCTACACTTATATTATAAAGAGGAAAGGTTTGTATTTGTTTGTGTGTGTGTGTGTGTGTGTGTGTATGTTTGTAATGAATAAACTCAAAAACTACTAGACCGATTTCAAAAATTCTTTCATCAAGAGAAAGCTACATTATCAAGGAGTAACATAGGTAGGGTTGCCAGGCCCAAAATTCAAAAAGCCGGACACAGATTCATATTTAGCCGGACATTTTGCCCCAAAAGCCTGACACATTGGGTTTTTCATCTGTCTGTGGCAAATAGGCCGCACACAATGCGTGCCACGACGCGGCCTATTTGCTAAAAAAAAGGTACTTTTATGAATTACAAAAGTGTAGGTACTTTTTTTAACCTTAACCTTTAATGCGTAATGAAATGAATCAAAAAATATAAGCTTTCAAAAAATCATTTATTAATTATGATTTTTTTGAAAGCGCGTGTGAATTTGCCTCAGTTTGTACGAATTGCGTTGTCCGCGTCTGACGGGGTTGACCAAAAGCCTAACAAAAGCCGGACATGCCGGACTTGTATATATTTGGCCGGACACGACTGTAAAAAGCCGGACATCTGGCAACCGTAAACATAGGCTACTTTTGATCCTGATATTCCCACCGAATCGGGACCCACACAGGTAAACCCGCGGGGCGCAGCTAGTCCACAACAAAACTTGTTGTAACTATTATACCTACTTATAACAAAAACTAAAAACGTGGGGCGTTGTTACGGCCTTCGCAGAGGTCGGTGTCTTTATATTTTAAGCAATAAGATGAATTAGCCGTCACATAGACCGGAATTATTGTTTACATTGTCAAATGTTTATGTTAAAAACGTTTTTTTTTTCTCATACTCCGTCTAGATTAGGGTTACCTTGTGAGTAACAGAAAAACGCCGTGCAGCCCCAGCTTAGAATAGGGTTACCACTTACCCCATATTTTCCCGAGGGTGTCGTAAAAGGCGACTAAGGGATTTAGGGGAGTTTAGCTAATTTCGAGTTCTCCGCGCGCGTGGCGGATAAACTGCTTGGTCCCTAGGTGGGTCAGGCAGGCGGCCGGCCGTAAAAATATTGCCAATCTATTTGCAGTAGGTAAGTATGGTCAGTGATGACTTCGGGGGGAGGTTCAGAGAGGGATGCAACCTCCCGGTTGCAGTAAGTACCCCGGCCAGATTGGTAAGTAGTCTAAGTAGGGACAGCCAAGCAACCTAATCTAAAGCAAAATCAATTAAAATCTTATAAGCACAAGCAATCACAATAAAGGGGCCCAATCTATTTTTTTATCAAGTTTACAAGTCAAAGACCCATAGAATAGTGAGTCTTTACAAAAATATCTCGTTCCATCTTTAGTTATCGTCTCATTTTAGAGCAGTGACAACGAAGAATTGAACGCAGATTCTATCTAGACTAGGGTTACCAGACCACTGAATTTGCTCTGAGATTTCCGGATCTTTAGGCCCATTTCCGGATTCCGGAATTCGGCAATATCGGGAAAACAACGGATTTTTGGACTACATCATTTAATCAGTAATGATTTATGAATAGACTTAATATCCAAAACAGTTTTTTTAACCTCGTGGACAAAATAAAGTACTTACTTACGTTTTGGGAATGCAATCAAAATCTCCGAATCTTTCATTGAATCTCAGGCTTTTTCTGTTACCCATTCTCATCAGAGCATGGGTAACAGAAAAAGCCTGAGATAAGGCTTTTTCGTAGGGGCATGGTCACGGCTGATAGAGGACTTGTGGCATAAACATAAACATTTTTTTTAAATACCTTTATCCAGGGAGGAAACAGTCGACTACGTTTGTAAAGTTTTATTAGAAAAGAGTAGGTAGACTGTCCCTCTAAATTGATTTAGCTACATATTTTTTCAGATGGTCTTATGCAAGCCTTTGGGCGAACCCTAAATCTATTCCTTAATTCAGGTTTGCTAAAAAGAGGTTAATTCTTTTATTCATTAACTTAAATTCCAGTAAATTACAACATTACTACCTAAAAGTAACGTTTTCCTTAAGTTTTTGTCATATTATTTATAGTTGATTTTTATCTACAAAAGTCTCTTAGGAGATGACATAGCAAGACCATTGCAAAAACCTGTTCCAAGCTTATAAACACCAATTTAAAGGTACTACGAAGGTCATATGACAATCTGTAGAAGTAACATGGACACCATTGTTTTTCTTATGTATGACGTAGGCACCAAAAATTACGTATGTAGGGGATTGGTGCCGCACAATTGCAATTCTTTTGTTGTTCAGAGCCCTTTGCCAGAAAAGTATTTTCAAAACAAAAAAATCACGTTTGTTGTATGGGAGCCCCACTTAAATATTTGCTTAATTTATTTTATTTCAAGTATTTGTTGTTATAGCGGCAACAGACTGTCTGTTTCAACTGTCTCGCTATTACGGTTCATGAATGAGATAGAAGAGATACCTACAGCGTGACTGACAGACAGTGGGAGTCTTAGTAAAACGATACATTTTTTTACCCTTTGGAACGGAACCATAAAACTAGGGTAGGGGTAATCAGGGTAAACTTGGGTAGGGTAAAAACAAAGGAAATGCAACAACATTCCTTCATAAAAAAACAACATTTTTTGATAAACCCGACAGGTATTTTGAGTTTAGTTCGTATATAGTCGACTGTTTACCCCTGGATAAAGACATTAGAACAAATATGTTTATGCCATAAAACCTATATCTGCCATGACTGCTCCTACGTTTTGGGTTCATTCATTTTCTAATTAGAGTAGAAATAAAATTCCGAAAAATTAGAAATGAAAAAAAAAAATGTAGGGGCATGGTCATGGCTGATATAGGACTTATGGCATAAACATATTATTTCTAATATCTTTATCCAGGGAGAAAACCATCGACTTCGTTTGTAACGTTTATTATGGAGAATTGAGTAGGTAGACTATCCTCTTCACATAGTACATTTTGTACATTGGTAAATTGGTGAAACGCCGAGGTAAGAAAATAAATAATAGTGCGCGATTAAATATCTAATCTAATATATAACATTTTAATGTCACAGTCTTAGTTGCCGTACTCCTCCGAAACGGCTTGACCGATTTTTATGAGATTTTGTATACGTATTCAGTTGGTCTGAGAATCGGCTACTATCTATAATTTATAAGGCAAAATAACGTTTGCCGGGTTAGCTAGTAACTGTATAAAAATAAAAAGTCCCAGTAAAATATAACTACATACATACCTAGTTCTAGCCTTGAAAACTAAAATTTTACATATTTTAAAAACTAAAATATGTAAAATTTAACTATTGATTTACGACCCAAATCACATCGTAAAAGATCATCAAATTCGCTTACGATCGAGTTAAGTATAAATATACTTAAAGCGTATAATAAAAAAAAAAGACGAAAAACTTAAGTACTTAATTAAAATTATGCTTTTATGGATCAGACTGACGATTATAGTTGTAAATCAATTTATTTTATAACTAGCTTCACCCAGGGGTTTCACCAGCGCAAATTTCGATACCGTGAAAGTATCACAATAAAACGTGGTCCATGTTACTCCCAAAGATGAAAAGTATCTTCGAATAAAATGTCACCAAAATCCCTTGAGTGGTTTTGGAGATTACCCCCAACATAGGTACAGTACCTACATACATATTAGATTACCCCCAACATAGGTACAGTACTTACATACATATTACCAACATAAACAACCTCCTTATAATATTAGTATAGATTTAATTTAAAACCGCATAAAAATAAAAAAGATAAAGTTCGCATTCGTAGAAAAAAGCTCGTAGAACAAAATTTGTTTCCTTAGACCAGGGGTTCCCTAACTTATTTGAGCCACGCCCCCTTTCGACCATAAAAAAAAATCCGCCCCCCCCCCCCCCCCCCCCGTCCTCCAGTCCAGATTATCAGGTCTGAATAAAAAAAAATTAATAACAAAATAAGTATTCTTATTGCTTATTGAAGTTTTACAAAGTCATACAAAGGGTATTTGTTAAGTAAGTAAGCATTCTCTCAGCGATCCCGTGTGGCCCGCGCCCCCCTGGAAAGGTCTCTGCGCCCCCCACTTAGGGAACCACTGCCTTAGACGATTAGAACAACTCCTTTTCGGATTAGATGACCTTCGCTGAAGCACATTATATACTTATCCAAATCATCCTAAGGAGTAAGGTGGGGGATTACTAAGTTGAAAGATAAAGGAGAATGGCAGATTAGAACTTTAGGTTTTCTTCCTGTACTCGCTCCTCTCGCACCATGCCCGAACCCTCACGAGACCACATCATATTTGTACACAAAGTAATTAGCTAATACAACTCAAATGTTATTCAAACTAGCAATAAAATTAATTAAAAAGGTAAGGGAGAATGGCAGATTAGAACCTTTAGGTGTTCTTCCTGTACCCGCTACGGCTCGCACTATGTCCGAACCCTCAGAGACCACATCACATTTATACACAAAGTAATTAGCTAATACAACTCAAATATTATTCAAACCAACAATTAAATTAAATCCATTGATTAGTGTTCGGTTGAAACGTGTAAAGTTCGAACCGAAATAGACTGCCTTGGAGGTGTGTGTACATTAATGAACATAATATTTACGCGTAGTTAGAACTATCAAAATTGTTAAAGGTTTGTTATGAAATTATTACATGATATTACCCATAAAACATTGTTCCGGCAAATACAAATACAAATACATTTATTTATTTATCCAAAAAAAATAATTACAAGTTTATACAAACAGTGGGGCTCGCACTAGGACTAGCCTGTGTCGCGAGACCCCGGCAGACGGGATAGTTCCTGATACTTTATTTCTCACTCTCCTTTAGAATTTCTGTTCTCAAAACTTTTTATTACGCTTGAATTTTTATTGACTTAATTAATAGGATTATCAAATTAATAAAATTAACTACCTAATAATTAATTAATCTAAGTATAGATTTAGTTTTAAATAAGTTTTAGAAATCTTCTTTAGCGGTTTAATAAAATAAAATAATAATTATTCGCTCTTCACAGTTTCGCTCGAATTGAGACCGATCCTAATCCGATTTCGGATAAATAATTTTGAAATATACTACCTATATTAAAGTTTCAAAGTCCTGATTGATTGACTTAATGACTGAACTATGTATCAACACCGCTGGTCCTAGGGACATGACATTTAGAACTGTATCATTATTATTAGACACGGGTCTAAATCGCGTGATAGATAATTATAATCATTGTTTCGTTTGTTTTGTTGTTGTTTGTTGGTCTTCTCGGAACCACGGCGGTGTGACCCGTTTGCCTAAACGTCGAGGTAATTAAAAACAATGATTATCTAGACCCGTGTCTAATAATAATGAGGGACGGAAATCGTGTAAGTTTTTTAAAGTGTATTTAGAAGGTGTGTTCTTTGTTGTAGTAAGAAATATTTTTTCGAAATTCCTACGGGATCGGGAATTACGTGGATGAAACCATGGCTCCTAGTTTAATAATCGTGTTTTCACTGGCAATGGTAACATATAAATTTGAATTCCAGATTTTAATAATTTTTACTATAGAGCCCATGAATGTCGAATTATTAGCAAATTTAAGGGAAGCAGAATTATGTTTAAACCACTCTTAAGGGCCCTATTCTGAAAAACTGAAAAGTGAAAATCCATGTCGGGCGCATCGAAAATTGTTGATTATTTCATGACGGAATGTCGTAGAACTTTTTTTTTGTGTACAGATTGTAGGCGACATTGTTTCCGATATTTAAGTGCAGTTTCCATACAAATGGAATCTCGAAACGTATTGAAGCCTATCGACATTTTAGCCAAATCAGACATTTTTTGTCTAAAATTTGGATAGGCTTTGCACTAATAGGAGGTTCTTGTCTTAAAACTACACCAAAATGTAGGAAACAATGTCACCTACAATCTGTGCACAAAAAAAAGTTCTACGACATTCCGTCATGAAATAATCAACAATTTTCGATGAGCCCGACAGGGATTTTCAGTTTCAAGGTCGTTGGCGTTGATACTCCTCTTGGTATTAAGAGGAAACCAGTAACGCTTCCAAAGAGCTGTTATCGACTTATACCTATTGGTTCTGAATAATCATTTCATGTTTCATCAAAAGTAGGTGAAACCGAAAAATTAGATTAATTTCATATCAGCATCGCGAATACCGGAGAAAAATATAGGCAGAGGTACCTATTAGAGTCTTATTTATTTAGTCCAATTAGTTTCCAGCGCAATTCTTGAGTTCTCTCCGCACGGTGGCGGATGAACTGCTTGGTCCCTAGGAGAGGAGGGCAGGCGGCCGGCCGTAAAAATATTGCCGGATCTATTTGCAGAATGTATGGTCAAGGATGATTTAACTTATCGACCCCAAAAAAATGGGGTTTAGCGGATCCCGCGAGAGAGATGTAATCGGAAACGTAGCTGAGATGAGAAGAAGTTATCCAGCGCAATTTCTTGGATTTTAGCGTCCTCTAGGGCATAGGGATAAGATTATAATTAGTAAAACAATTAATATCTTTTATTTATTGTTTCACCAAGAAACCCCTTTCGGTCGCCTTTTACGACGAGCTGAGGGTACCGTAGCCATATTCTTTTATGCTCGGGCTACAGGGCCCAAAACTTTTATGTACATAGTACCTATATCATAGAAAACATTTATTGGCAGCAAAAACACGGCACACAAAAGTATGACAACACTATAGAACAAAAGAGTTAATAAATAATAATAACTAGCTACATCGATATATCTAATACTAGCTGGGGCGCGCGGTGTCACCCACGAAAGTCGCGATCCCGTAGGTATTTCGATAAACCGTTTCATAAAGGATGCCTACATGATTTGAAGAACACACTCTCCGAATTTCAGCTCTCTACTGTCAGTGGTTTAGGCTGTGCGATAATCAGTCAGTCAGGACAAAGCCTTTTACAGATAAATGAACGCATTATTTACTTACCTTCCTTCCCACAAAATTTACCAAAATTAAAAACTTACTTAAAATTCTCAAGAACACCTAGAACAGCGTATGACAAATGAATTTGAATAATACTTAGATTTAGGGACAATTAACTCGAACAATTAATTGTAAAATTACAGAGCAATTAAATGGTTTCATTTCAATAGATTAAAGTTTAATCGTTGAACTATTTCAAGGTTTGGACAAGTTTAAGGACTTATTTTTATCAAACTACGGTATAGATAAACAGCAGGGTAACTATTGTTCAAAATTGTATATATTTACTTTATTCTTTCCTAGCCGCGCCCTGCGGTTTCACCCGCGTAAGTCCCGATCCCGCGGGAATATCGGGGTAATAAGCAGCCTATGTGTTATTCCATGTCTCCAGACACACACACACAACATACATACATACATACTCACAAACATTCAGCTTTATAATATTAGTAAGATTTTGATTTTTTAGAGCGGTGTTGGTCTAGTGGTAGATTTCATTCTGAGAGTCGTGGGTTCGAATCCAGACCGACCGCGCACCAATGTCTTTTTCTTTAAGAAAAAGGTATGTGCGCTAATAACATCGCTCTTACGGTGAAGGAAAAACATCGTGAGGAAACCAACATGTCCTAGGACTCACCACGGTCCGAAGACATGGGATATTCAGTTTTTTCTATGTATCATATGTATGTATTTACAAAAAAAAAAAGTATAATATGTAGTATATCCGTTGTCTAGTACCCATAGTACAAGCCTAGTGCTTAGTTTGGGGCTAGATTGCGCTGTGTGGAACGTCGTGCAATATTTATTTATTTATTTTATTTTGTATCGCACTAATCCCAGTAACATTTTAAATGCGAATGTTTAGTTAGATGTTCCTTTTGATCGTCTCTTGTTTCTGTTTCGATCGTCTTTTGTCGCACGCCCGCAATAGAAACAAAAGTCTTTTGTTTTATTTTATTTATTTTCGGAAGACAAACAGTAACATTGACAAAATATACTTTGCTATACTATACTATATTATACTGTATTTTCGTTTAGATCGTCTTTTGTTGCAGTTCAGATGTGCGCCCAGTTGACCACTATCAAATTTGGAAAGGTGCATTCGGTCCTAATGCCTAAACGAACGTGGGCCTAGTTGACCACTATCAAATTAGAGTAGGGGCGATTGAACCCAGGTCCCAGTTTCAAAGGGGACCATTTGACCCTAACACACCGTTCCGTAACTGTCTGCCTAATCTGTTTTAGTATAATCTACAAAATCTAGAACTTTAACGATTTAACACTAATAAAGCAAACAGTAGGTACCTAACCTACCTACGCCTTCCACCCACAAACTGCCACCACAAGGACATTCTCGAACGATGAATGAAATACGAAATAGCTATAAAAATTCAAGTACAAAACCGAAGGATGACCAATGACGAATGAGCATTTACCAATAAAGGACACGTCTCAAGTACGGCCCGGTTCGTAGCCACTAAGATGAAAACAAAAATAGTAGATACGGTATATTCTAACATTGCGTATTCGAAAAATGAGCTAGAAACACCTACATGCATTTTCATAAAATTGTTGTATTTATAAACATTTGTCTTTAAGATTGATTTAGGCATTTGTGAATAAGCAAAAAGGCATTCTTAATTTCAAAAAGATAATCGCAGTGTGACCACGTGCTCACGCGGCAACGGTTCGACATACGACTGAGGCTAGTGCGTTAGCTAGACGCAGTTTTATCGTCTCATTTTCCGAGACTAGGTAACGTAACTGCTGTTTTTTGTTTTCATCTAAGTTCGTAGCCACAGCAGTTACCACCAGAGGCGCCAAGGGAGGCCCGCTCGGCCTTGGTTCAGACGTCGAACTCGCCGAGACGGAATGCAAACATACGGACCAGCCACGCAAATCATCGCGCCCAAATTCACACTACCAATTCACATACATGTGTAGGTACTTACTTACCTACGTAATACGCGATAAAAACATAGTGTAGTAGTTGTGTGCGCGCCTCGGCGCTTGTTAGAGGAGACGAGGTTTCGTCGCGACCAAGACTATTGTAATATAGTCAAATCGTCTAGTTAAGAAAATCTACACTAATATTATAAAGAGGAAACCTTTGTATTTTTGTGTGTGTGTGTGTCGTATGTTTGTTATGAATAAACTCTAAAACTACAGGACCGATTTAAAAAAATATTTCACCATTAGAAAGCTGCATTCGACGTGAGTAACATAGGGTACTTTTAATCCCGATATTCCCACGGGATCGGGACTTACGTGAGTGAAACCGCGGGACGCAGCTATCATTAATAATATGCGATTAAGACGGTACTAAAGGTTGTCAGACAGTAAGTATTTTATAAACTGTAGGTACTGGTACGTCGTTCTTTCAATCGCGTTTTTAAGGGTTCCGACCCAAAGGGACTCTTTTACTAAGACTCCACTCTCCATTTGTCACCATATTGTATCTCATTGACCGTGATACCTAGACTTTTTTTATATTAGTAGTGTTTTAAGTTTTTTTTTATTGAATAAGCGCAAAAAAACTGTAAGAAGGTTTCTTTTACGATTTGATTGAACCATCTTATCTTATCCTATTCTCCATTTTGTAGTAAACCGCTTTCCTATCAATTAAGTAGGTATTAAAACTTTCGATTTTATATTATTAAAACAAATACCTACCTACTATAGGAAAACGAAAGGCGTTTTAAAAATGTTTCATATTTGGACTATAAATTAGTTAAGTTGTTAGGTGTGTATGTCATAAAAATACTAGATAACTTAATGAGACGAGTAAAAAATTATTTTTTCTAATGCGGACCGGATGCCCAAGAAATTCAAATGAAGATTTATGCATACATAACGTATCCCGGACGGGACGTGTCAATTTCTACATACAAAAATCCCGTCGGGGCGACGATGGAGGGGATGGCACGGGATTTTTGTATGTAGAAAATGAAACGTTACGTATTCAGAGACCTTAACAACGATAAAAGAGATAAACTTTCAATTTTTTATTTAGCTACAGCTAAACTCTAGGTGGAGGGAAAAGTGCCCAGAATACTAGCTGCATTGCCCCCTTGTATACAAATACTTATTTTCTGGGCAAAATACAAGTCACCATTTCGGTCACCACCAAACGTTTAGCTAGCTCTCTGTACAGGTCCAGAGCGGCCGGCCCCCACGGACCTAAAGTCTCCACCCCAAAATGTAACGTTATTTTTAAATATCCATAAATTTACTTTAATTTAGTTGACATATTTATTTCAAATTCAGAATATTTACTCTTTTTACGGTTCTTTACCTCAAAAGGTAAAAAGGGAACCCTCACAAGATCACTTTATCTTCTTAGAGTCCCAGCGGAATGAATAAAATTAAAAAAAAACTACGTGAAAATTTCACGCGCATCGGGTAACCGTTTTCCTTTTAAGTGATTCTATTGAATTATGTAAAAAAGCTTAAGTATTAAATTACACAGCATAGTAAATTAGATTAAATTCAATTGAGAGCGTCATCCGATGCCATGGTTATTAAAAAAAAGTATATGTCATTCTTTATTAACGTTCATGTTAGGCTAGATCGTGTTTTGTTTTAATATCTTCACTATGGGAGGTTTAGATCACTTTAAGGGTTCGGTCACAGTGCGAGCTTCTTCTTGACTTCACATTTTGACGACCTCTGTGGCGCGTCGCGTCGTGCGAATGCCTGACTGTAGTACAGAAGGTATTGCATACATACACAGAAAGTTATGGTATACAGAAAATTGCAGGTTCGATTCCCGCCGGGTGTAAGTATTTGTGCTTATAAATTAATATTTGTTTCTGGTCTGGGTGTATGTTGGACGCGCTAATCTCAGGAACCGCTCGCTGGCCCGATTTGAAAAAATCCTTTAGAATTACAAAATGTGTAGACCATATATTTAAAAATAATAGTCAGACGAAGTCGCGGACTCTACCCGTGTATATTGTGTATGTATTTACAAAAGAAAAATAATTTATAGAAGAGAGATTGAGATGATGAGAGAGAGAGAGAGATGAGATGATGTGATGATTTTTGAGATTTTTTTTTTTTATTATATGTCGTCTAGTCATCGTAACACGTCAATATCGGCAGGTGCAGCTAGGCCAAATCAGCTCCTTAAAATCTATGCCTACAATATACCTAATCGATCACTATTGAAATGCAGCATTCATTCATACGTTTTCCTTCCCGACAGTAGAAAGATAACAACTTAAAATTCTCTTCAAATAATATTGGTTTATCTCGAATGTACCTACCTACGTGTAAAAACATAAAACAAAAATAATGAATAGTATAATGTAGGTATCTAACTAAATATAGAATAGAATATAATTAAATATTTGCACTGTCATTAAAATTTTCCTACCTAGATTGCTTTTCAAAAAGAAGTCGCGCGGCATATTTACATTACAATACAAGTAATTTGTTCAATCTAAATATTTTTGTTCTGTTGTGAGTTGTAGTCACTAACCACCCCCGTTGTAGTGCATGAACGTTAAATAAGTGATTTTAATTTCCTTTTATTTCATGCATAAAGTTTTTGGTTTGATTCCCGTCGTGGAATGAGCATTTGTATGATCTTGGATGTTTGTGTCTAGGTGTTTTGTATGTAAAGTGAATAGGTTTTATTAGGTATTAAACGCTGTTACAGTTTTTAACTTAACCTCAGCATTTTCGACGACTGCTTGTGTGGTTTCCATATTACAAGCCTAATTGTTCATAGTAACAGCTAATTAGCGCAGCGAAATACTCTGACTATAATTTTTTTTTTTACTTTTTCCGTGTGTTTCCGCAACTGGGCCTATAACTGGTCCTTTTTGCGTGACTTTAAAGCCGTAGGTTTCCGCACGATGTTTTTCTTCACATAAGAGCGATGTTAATAGCGCACTTATTTTTTAAGCTATTGCTATTAAGCTATAGATTTTATCGCGGGCTTTGAGCCTTGAATGAAGAATTTCATAACGAAAAACACCTAACACCCCTCATTCCGCCTACCATGTAGATTTTTTTTTGAGTGTCTAATTTTTCAGTTGTAGTAAAATTCTGATTCTAATTATTCTATATTATGTCGTTTTTCTTGAGAATTAATTGTTATTAAACAAAAACATCAACCATGTCAGGGGATCGAACGTCGATATGTTGAGCGTGCTAGCTTTGTGGCATTGAATTCCAGATGTCTAACCACTGCGCCAATCGTTCAATTGCAAGTTTAGCGAAAATTTCGTATTACTTTCTTCCACGGTGTTATGCCTATATAGATGTTACCATGTTGCCATGGTTACCTCGGCTCGGTCGAGCTACATGTAGGCTACATGCAATAGCTTTACTGCGGCAGTGTAAACTTCCACGAGTGCCACACGTTTTTTTCTTCTTAAAGAAAAAGACATTGGTCCTCACCGCAGCACTGCTAGTTCAAATATTACTACTCCTACAACTACTTACTACTCCTACAACTACTTACTACTAGCTACGCCCCGCGGTTTCACCCGCGTAAGTCATGATCCTGCGGGATTTTGCGGGTCGGCCTAGATCCGCTCAAATATTTCACCGCACCAAACGTTCATGTAAGTATCTTTTTGAATAAAGAATTATCACATTGACTTTGACGAATCGACTAAACCTTTTCTTCTGCGGAACTTCTTTTCCAAAACGTACTCGATGATCCGTTTTCTCACACTTTCGACTGTTCGAGATTTTTTTGCACCGCTCAGTTCGAGTTTGGCTGCTTGTAATGATAATTATCCTTTGTTCCGAACTTGTCGGACATAATGTTTGTACACAAATTACAGGCTGGCACACTGGCTAGCGGTTCTTTTGATTCGGGAAACCTTGGCATTTCGGTTTCTCGGTAACGTGCTTGGGTACCTACTATGGATGACTGCAATCCGTATTGGAAGTGGCGGTTTATTTCGGTTTTATAGGTTGGTAGTTTTGCGCGAATTTTAAATGCAAATGTCTGTCTCTTACGTTTTCACGCTTAAACCGCTGAACCGATTTTGATGAATTTTGGTATTGATATAGATGGGACCTTAGAGGACATAGGCTACTTTTGATTACAATATTTCCTTGGGATCGGGACTTACGTTGATTTGAAACTAGATTCATTTTTTCGTTTTTAATCGCCGTGTCTACCCATGAGAGGTTTGTAAAGACCTCAAAATGTAGGGCGTTAAAAATGTTTAAAATAATACTTAAAAGCAATACGATGAATGCCGAAAAAGTTATTTTCTTCGGGTTTAATCGCTTTGATTTTAATTTAGTAGGTTGTAGAATATAAAAAGTTTCTAGTAGGTATATTTGCATCCAAAATCTACTTGACCGATTGCAATAAAACTGAATAGGTAATATACAGATACCCGGAGTTCAATATCCGTGCCGTTTGATAGAAACTATAAAATTTCAACTCAAGGTTATCGATGGAATTCGCACATGGTAGACCCCCTTGTTAACTCTACAGGTATAACGTCTCGAAAACACTTCGCGTATTTGTTTATTTATTTTTATTTGTATTTGTTTATTTTTGCTGATAGCTGATTATTTCGTTTTAATCTGACCGAAAAGGGTTCGATTATTTAATGGCGAAGACTCGATTCGTTTTAGCGGGGTTTTTTCACTTGATAATCGACACGAGGTCCAACTGTTTTAGTATTTAAATCCAAGAAGTCCTGATCCCGCGGGAATATCGAGATGAAAATGCGTGTAATATTAATAAAGTCACATACATACATACATACATAATATACATTTTGACGTTTGTAATATTAGTAGGAAATTTGATAGTTTGAGAATATCGTGGAAATTTCGGAATCAAATGTAGCCTGTCACTGAACGATAATGTAGCTTTCTATTGTTAAAAACATTGTGAAATCGGTCCAGTGGTTTCGGAGATTACCCCCAATATACATACATACAAACGTTACCTCTTTATTATATTAGTATAGATAGGCATCTCATAAGAAAGGGTTTATGGAAAATCCCACGGTATCGGTAGTAACGCGGGTGAATCCGCGAGACACAGCTAGTTAATAATAAAAATAAAGGTAGGTACTCACTTAGTAGTAAATAAGGATAATGAACCTAGTCCATTCCTCAATGGTGACGTTTGCATGACATCATCTTCTATTAGGCAAGAGTTAGTGCATCAATAAAGTCTAGCTGGTCTGATTCACTTGTATTGTATCGTATGGGTGCAAGGGGCTACATTGTTGTATCCTTACATAGTGCAAAACGAAGTCGCCTTCTGCGTCTGTTTGTATGTTTTACCAATTAGCACCTCATACCACAGAATATATAATAGTACTACGCTCATACCTCTCCACGGGTTTAAATAAATAAATATTGCACGACATTACACACAGCGCAATCTAGCCCCAAACTAAGCACTAGGCTTGTACTACTATGGGTACTAGACAATGGATATACTACATATTATACTTTTTTTTTGTAAATACATTCATATGATACATAGAAAACACCCAGACTAGATACAAAAAAGAAAGAAAAGTTTTAAAGAAAGTTTTTTTTTTCGGGAAGTTTAGGGATTATTCCTTCCTTACTAGCTGTACTACGCAGTTTCAGCCCCATACTTCCCGATCCCGCTGGAATATCGGGAAAAAAAGTTGCCTATGTTTTATCTAGATTTCCGGCTATCTGCATACCAAGTTTCATTGCAATTGGTTTAGTAGTTTTTGCGTTAAGGAGTAACAAACATACTCGTTTACTTACACACAAACATGTACATTTATAACATTCCTAGGATTAGGTTAGGTCAAGTTAGAGACCTTAGCAAACCTAGTGAGTTACCTATCTAGTGTTAGACTTGAAAACTCAACACTAGGTGAGCCACACCACTATCAGAAAAGAATGAACAAAATAGGTGAAATATTACCTAATACGCGATTGCTCTTTTTACCCGATTACCGAAGAAGGGTTATTTTTTTCATATATTAATTATTCATAATTCTACTTCTTATTTTTATTTGCTTATTACAGAATCAACAGCACTTAAAAACTAACTTATGATACACACCCACGTAAGTCCCGATCCCGTGGGAATATCGGGATCAAAAGTAGCCAATGTTACTCAGGGTGAATGTAGCTTTCTAATGATGAAAGAATTTTTAAAATCGGTCCAGTAGTTTCGGAGATTACCCCCAATATACATTATTGTTTTTAAAGGAGTTGTCGGGGCGTCTGATCGAGGCGACTGGTGATCCCTGAGCTAGCGGTTTTCTGTCTCAGCGAGTTAGCCTCGCTATTCAGAGGGGGAATGCCGCCAGCATCTTGGGGACCATGTCTCGGGAGGGTGTCATCGATGACGGGCTCTTTTCTTTTTAGATTTAAGTTTTAATTTTAGTTTTGTTTGTTTGTTATTCACCTTTTTTATTGTTTTTTTATTTGTATGTTGTTTTTGATTGAATAAATGATTTTATACATACATACATGCATACATACATACATACATACATACATACATACATGTTACAAACGTTACCTCTTTATA
The DNA here is from genome assembly GCA_958496205.1 of Idaea biselata. NCBI lineage: Eukaryota > Metazoa > Arthropoda > Insecta > Lepidoptera > Geometridae > Idaea > Idaea biselata. Next base: position 2,107,992 of record OY292399.1, read on the forward strand.
ATATTAGAATAGATTTACACAAAGCTTACTGCCAATGACAGATTCTCATTTTTTACTTAGGTACATTTAACGTCATTTAACTTATGATAATTATCTTTCTTAGAATATATGATAATTTAAATATGGAAAAAAAGGCATGGTTATTGGTTATGGATGATATAGGTTATGGTATAAACATATAGGACTACGTTTGTATGGAGAACGAATGTATCCTTCTCTCTTAAGATTCGGCAAAAGTAACAAATCGTGTAAATTTAAAAAGTTCAAAACAGGTGCAACCGAGTGGCGCATCTAGTCGCCATACTAAACAATGTTCGAGTACTTGCATTAATCCGTATAACTAAGTACTACACACGTGACTAAGTGGACAACCTTGACATTCTCGGTCTGTGTGTAATTAACTAAATTATTGTTACTGCTTACATAATGTCGTATCTTCTTAATAGGATATTTTGGGTACTTTCCCTGAAACCTTTTATTTTGAATCATCATCAATATCGTCAGAATCGAGGCAGACCCCGGCTTGATTTGGCCAGACCCCGTCCTGGCCAAACCAAGCTCAGGACCGGACCGCTTAGAAGGATGTTGTTAGGAAGACCTTTGCCTAGCAGTGAGACAGTATAGGATAACAAAAAAAAACATGTAACCATTCCTGCAACTTATGTGACCTTTCCTACAACTTATGTGACCTTTCCTACAACTTATATGACCTTTCCTACAACTTATGCGACCTATTCTACAACTTATGTGACCTTTTCTACAACTTATATGACCTTTTCTACAACTTATCTGACCTTTCCTACAACTTATGTGACCGGGAAACAAATAAGTATGAAAGCTAGGCAAATGTACGAAGCGCTAAGGCTCGCAACTACTAGGTAAACTGTGGCCTAGAAGTCTAGAATCTAGATATATTTCCCTTCAAATACATTACTCAAATACATTGTACATCAGAACAAAGGGAATCTGCTTTGGACTAGACAAGTTTTGGCACTGATCGCTCTTTTAACCAATCTTGGCATAGGTACAATTATAGTACAATACAAATATAGATCCACTGTTTATTTACATTAGTATAGAAAAGGGTCAAGGAACTCTCTCACGTTTTCTTACATTTCTCGTTCTCTATGTAATTTTATTGTTGACAAGCAAATTAATAAATTGGTAGATAAATTCTGTGAACATCAGACAGCGCCATCTAGCCACGTGGTAAGCTACTAAGCTTGTGTTACGGTGCCTAGGCAACTGATATAATAATTACTATATATATTTTTCTTTTGTGTGTGTATTATAGATAGAGAGAGACACCCAGACCAGAAACAAACATTTATTTTCAAGCGTAAATACAAGTATTTACGCTTGAAAATAAATGGGAGCAAGCTCCCGGCGGGAACCGAACCCGCAACTTTCTGCATTGCAGTCGTGTATTCGCCCGACGCGTCATGGAGGTCGTCAAATGACATCATATGGAGAGATTTTGATAGTACCTAAACCTTCTCTTTTTAGGTTGAAACCTTTGTTCTTATGCTACTTTTTGCCCGACTACGTCGAAGCTAAAAAGAAGGGTAATGATTTTGGCATTCTATGAAAACTATTGCTCACTTATAATTCAAGAATGAGGTGTAAACTGTCAATACATTCCTAATAATTAATTACAAGACTTAGCGAAAACACTGGAAGTAAGAATTTACTTTCCACCACCCTTATTATTTATCTAGTTGATAACTCATATTGATAGGCACTATGCAGTACGGTCTCCATTAAAAGTAGATGATCACGTTCAGATTTTCAAAATCGCTACACGTCATATTTTTTGGGTGTCTACACAGAATAGACACTCCTTTATATTTAGATTTTCTGTCCTGAATGCAATGTATAGGTACTGTATAATGTATACTGCACAGTGGTTGTGATGATGTGCTCGAGCAAAGGGCCAGACATCTTTTGACTTGCCCCTCTAACAACTGTACGCTGGCTGATTTGATGGCAGCCAATAGCAAAGCCAGGAACCTCGCAGTATGCTGGAGTGGACGGACCTAACATCGAATTCGAAGAAGAAGTGGCTATGAGACCGAGTAACCAACTAGATAGATAATACTGATGCCGGTAACAACAGTACAGTGACTGTGACCAAACTAAAGTAAAACGTAGACCGGTGAACGTCTAGTTGCTAATTATAAAGTCACACGTCGTGAACCTAGGCTTGGACACGACGGGTCATCGAACTGGGGAAGAACACTCTTCCATTTGAGGTGTCTATTGGTTTTGGAACCAGTACAATTACTGGGTTTAACATCTGACAATATGAGGGTGTATTGTATATGTTTTTACACGATTGCGCGACGAGAAGAAGGGTTATGTGTTTAGCAGTCTATGTATGTTTGGTTGTGTGTTTGTTCCTATGTGGCGCTCCAGACGCCAAACGTATGGACCGATTTTGATTATTCTGATGACTAGTAAAAAAAAAGGTTTCATACTATACCTACACCATCATATACCACTAAAATAACTAAATTATAAGTATAGAACTGTCAATTTTAAAGGAAAAAGTCAATAAAGAGCTATCACTTTCAAATAAATGTATTGCATTTTTGTTTACATTTTTGGTCTAAGTTTCTGAAATAGGGATGGTACACAAAAGGCTGCTTAGGTGCTGGTATTAGTTTTAAATGTATTAATATATGCGTCACAATTTAGTTACACAATCTATTACATATTAACATTCGAAAGTCCTGACTGATTGATTGACTGATTACTGAACTATATATCAACGTAGGACCCTGGGGGTAGAGCACAGGGTTTTTTTTGGATGTCTCTGTGAACCCCGATTTGGAAATATCCGGGTTTCTCCGTCCGCCTGTGGCCTATTTGAGAGAAGTACGGAAAAGCGATTAGAATCGTGAATCCGCAATTTTACGCTTGCAGTACCTACCAATCCATCTTTTGAGTTTCTTATAGATTTGTAAATCAAAATAACTTGGAACCCACGACCCACTGGCATCTCACGAAAAATTATTTAGTACAATAATGTTAAATAAATGAAATATGAACAAAGTAGGCTCGGAATTTGTGTCAATTATTTATTGAAAAGGCGGTCGTTGGTAGACTGATTTATGTGGTTTTGTGTGATAGAGTTTATAACTTGGACAACTTGGACTTGGAGTCTTTAAGACTAGAGTGAATGGGTTTCTGCTAGACAAGCATGGTACACAATCGACCTCATCGTCGCTTCCTATCAGACATCGTTAGGTCAAGTTAGAGGCCTTATGGTGACCTAAAAACTCTAACACTAGGTGAGGCACACCATTACACGAATAGAAGAGGATTAGATGAGATGAAAGAAATACTTCTCGTTCGTATGTGACGCTAGGACAGTCAATTCATTAAATGATAGGTTCCCAGGTTTTGTCTGTGGTTGGTTCTCCTTAAAATTGACATAAAATCAGTTACAATCATTGATTCAATTAAATTCAAGATATGCGCAGCCCATTAGTGCCCACCTTCCCTTGAAATTCCTATGATAAACTGTGTGTGACAGAAAATCATTTTCTCCAGCTCCTCCGTGCTTCGGAAGGCAGCTTAAGCAGGTGGTCTTTGTTGTTATCAACCTCTCTCTGATAGCAGTCGTTAGGTCAAGTAAGAGGCCTTACGACGTCATGGAAACTCTTAACACTCTAGGTAAGCCACACTACTGTACGAAAAACAAAGCCTTATGACAAACTTGTATCCAATTTCGATTGCCGGAGTGGAAGTCAGAATAGTTATCAAAGTTATTACTATGTCTATAAAACTGACATGCTCTAGGACTTGCCACGGTCCGAAGGCATGGGACATTCGCCAATCCGGCCTAGGTTCCCTTGACGTCTTACTGCCTAACCCTTTTTAAATGAGGTCCTTACCCTACAATGGGACAAATTATCGGGCTAACAACAACAACCATTAGTCTATGGTTACAATCGAATAATTAAATTACTATTACATTATAGAATCATTATTTATTAAATGACTGATAACACTAATACCCAATCCATTAGCTAAATTAAAGTTGCTAAATAACTGAAATATTTTATCAACACCTTTTTTGCTGTGACATAACGTGCTAAATGGCGGTTCGTGACTGATATAATCATCGCTGCGCACTCCAAGGCTAACGTTTTTATCAATTTTTAAAGCGGCCCTTGGGTTTTTACGTGTAACTAGCTTCCGTTACTGATAGCTGTCGCTCAGGAGAAGCGATTTGTAGATAGATAGATATAACGCTTTATTGTACTCACCAAAAATAAATTACAATAAAATAAAGTACAAAAAAATTTTTAATCTAGAGTTGCATAATAGGCGGCTTTACCACTGAGAGTGGTCTCCTCCAGACAACCTGGGATATAGAGAGGATCACACGAATGATTGAGGGTGTGGTGCGGTGGTTGTATTGCTTACTGCGACAGTTTATCACCATTAGATCTATCTATTAGTAATTCTGCGAAAAGACGACCTCGCAAGCACTTAGCCCCTTTATTAGACGAACAGCTCGAGAGCAATTTGATGAACAGTTCGAGCTCAACATACTGACTGACGGAAAGAAAATTTTGTCAGGATTAAAGCAAAGACGCTTGGGTCGCTCGTTTAGTAAATAGCCAACCTACCAACAGTTTTCCGTTAGTTTTTCATATACCTATATGTATATGTAGGTATTGATCAAGAACTTTGTATAATAATAAATGATTTAGTATAAACTTTCCACGTTTATACTAAATCATATTATTCTCATAGACGTTGGCAATAAATAGCCAATAGAATCAATTTCGGTATAATAAGTACCATCAATTTAGTTCATTGAAACATTTATGGAATTAGCTTCGCTTGATAGATTCAACTTCCTCTGAAAAAAGGTGCATGACGGAAGGGGTCTTAGAGATGTATATAGAAAATTCGACTAAAACATAATAACCTGGCCTAGCTTTTCTGTCACAGAAACGACATTGGGGTGATAGGCATGAAAAGGTTAAGAAAGGTTGCTCGCTTCGCTTGCTCTTGCAAGTCTTAGCCATACTTTAATTTTAGTCAAGTAAAAATTATACAATATCAATTAAGTAGGTACTCTAGGTACCTACTTTCATATTAATTTTAATTCATTTTCTTTAAACAATTCGTAATATTAATTTCATACACTTAGATTTATCTAAAAATAGATTGTTAAATAAAATATGTAATATTAGTGCCGTCTCTGTAATCTCATACAATTCGCTGTTATCTGTAAAGGTATGTATGTATGGACGACGCTTGCACATGATGTTATGTCACACGATAGATAGAGATTCACACGACACAAACGAAGAGGGAATTCTAGTTATTTAGAACGTTAGCTTGGAAACCTATATTGTTAGATAATTTATTGTTTTTAAATCAGGGCAAGCAATTGACACATCTTGTATTATGTAAAAATACATTACTATAATTGCGAAAGTTTAGTAGTTGAAGAAGTGTCTAGATGTTTGTGTTTTATGCTGATCAATTGGCCAGAAGTAACCCCGGGTCAAAATAGAACAGTTGTTAAGAAAAACAAATCTAGAAGTTGAAAGGTGGGGAGTGGTCTAAACCGAAAAACTGAAACATTTCTTTGTCGTATATTTCTTTTAGAATTATTTATTTACTGCATTTTGCGCTAATTTTTTTTTTTTTTTCGCACTTTAGTTTTGCAGGCACCAGACAGACACGGTCAGTGAAGTCTTCCTAAAAGGGTACTGTTTTTACCTTTTGTGTACGGGACCACGAAAATTGTGAACCATAGTTTCAGTACAGCTCTATGCAATTTAAATTGACAATGAAACAATGTTCAACCAAATTAAGAACGTCCAGACGATTTCAATTTGGTTGAAAATTGTTTGTAGGTACTGATACCCAGTATCAGTTCCGCATCAAAATTTACCACTAAAGCAAACCTAAGGCTTACTTTCACACAGTTCGACAGTTCACCTGCCCCCAATGTCTTCTAGGTGATGACGTCGTCAGGTCGTTACACGCCTCTTAGAGTCGAGGAACTTTGCAGCGTGATCACTGACCTCCATGGTACAAGTCCCTGGACAGGTCATAGCGCACTGAATTTTGTGAAGATCTTATGTCATTTTGTATGGTAAACCAATTCCAGCGTACTTGTATAGTTTTCATTTCAGTGAGCGTGATTCACTTAGTGTTTGAAGTGTCTCAGACAGACGTCGGTGTCGTCGTTCGGTTTTCTTACGTAGATAGATTAGTTGGAAGGTAAACAAAGGTTTTGGACTGAAAGATTTGGAACTGTTTCCTATGGCGTAGCAACTTGATGGTATGTTCTTGTGATAAAGTTATTAGAAATATCATTTTAACGTTGTTTTAAATCATTCCAGTTTAATCTTTAATTTTTGTCAAATAACATTTGACTTTCGATTTCAGTCCGGGTGCAGTTTACAGTTTAATTTTGAGCGTATTGTTGTAATAATTGTATTGATGTTAAAATGTTTTTTTACAGTTATGATACAGGATCGCCTCCAAAAACAATTCTCTTATTAACAAGTCGTTTTTGACTTAAATTTTTTAAGTCCTAATTTTCTAACACGATATTTTTCTAAGTGTTTTCAACATTTTAGGAATCCAACATTTTGACACAAGGTTTTTGTTCCGTGATTTGATTTGAAGCAAATCTCAAAAGCGCTCATCAAAAAACTTCATGAAACGTTAAAAGTAACTATCAAAAGCAAAGGTAAACATTGACAACTCAATGAAACATACAAAAACCTCAGTTACATCCCATAACATAACACAGGTCGTTTTCACGTGCCGTTTCCCCTTCCTCACTTCCGCGTTGTTCGGAACTCTGGTCATGTCGGATCCTTTCAAACTTGACGAGAAATTAGATATTAAAAAAGTTGATATGGCCACCTAATAGCAAGCCATATCAACTTTTTCTTTTTAACATTGTAAATGTCTGTTTTTGTAATCGAGAATAGTGTTCTGATTTATGAAATTGTCACTTTTGACTGTAGTTTCGCAGATATGAAGGCTGGAAGTAATTTTGTCACACGAATGGGCAAAATGCGCGTCTGCTTTCAAGTGCAATTTAAGTTTCTGAAATAGGTTTGTAACTTTTTGAGATTTTCCAAAATTTCAATATTATGTCTCCGACTTGGATCGAGAACCTCCCTGTAACTTTTTTTGAGCTCGACATTTAAGAAGCGCCAAAAATCGCGTTTTAAAGTCACGTAGGTACAGGGTCCCAATTATGAAGCTTCCTAAGGCAAAACGGTCTGCGAAACCTTTTCACCTACTTGTCCTGACTGATACGTAGATTGATTGACTGACTAAATGACTGAACTATTTATCAACACAAAGTCTAATCCGCTTTTCCTAGAGGCATAAAATTTTAAAAGTGTTTTCATTGTCACTGTAGCTGATAGAACCTAGGACATTAAGTGAGGTCCTAAGAAATGATTTTTCGAAATTCCCACAGGATCGAGACCTACGCGAGTGAAACCCCACGACCATGCTAGTAAATCTATATTTAAAGAAATGTCTGTATTATCCAATGGCATTGGAAGTTGTTAGTGCAATTAATGATACAATGACCAAATTCCAAGGCTTGTCAATATTTTACCATCGATTTGTATATGGCTGGTTTCCCTATGTATTGTTATAATTAACAGCCAATATTGAGCAAGTGCCTTCTAATTCTGTGCCGTTATTTGTTAAATATATTAACGAGTTATGTATTGGCTAGGTTCTGAAGAAAATGTATGGAAATGAAAAATCTAACTAGCAATTTATGAAGTAGCCCTGGCTGATTTGGTTTGGGCAAATGAAAGTAGGTGTTTTTTATGAATAAAAAAAGTTATTTTATGTGACCAAAAAAGTCACTTAAACCCGCAATTAAAGCTTAAAAAAAATTAACTAAGGAACTTTGAAATTCATTTCCCATTGTTAATACCATAAATCGAACTGGCCACCTAGACATAAACACACACAAAAAAAGAAAAAAATGATTTGCTTTCCTTCCATTTTTATTTCGACAGAAGGGTAAAGCAACAAGTTTTGCTTTATATTAACGTTTTTTACTCCGAACTGAATACCTTATTAAAACAATATATTTTATTGTTAATGAGATATTAACAATAAAATATTGTATTATTTTTGCTCATTTTTGAAGCGTTTTTTATTGTCTCGCAGTTATATGTGTACAGTAGAGTATTCACCTCGGTAATAAAGCCTGACTTAGTCTTGGGCAGCTTGAATACCATGCTTCACTCAGGACTCTAAATACATAACTCCTATTTTAAATGTTTAAACACCCTCGCTACGCTCGGGAGTTAACTCTAGAGTCCTTCGTACGCTCTGGTTCAATATGACGCCCTCTACATAAGACAAGGCTTTAGTACCTCGGTGCATAAACTACTATTAGTAATGCCTTACATAGGCATAGGTTAACCTAAACGATACCTTGTCTTACGACTAGACACATTCGATACATTAAAAAAGAGTTTTTACTTTTTCTTAACCGACTTCCCAAAAACCGAAGAAGGAGGTTCCGAATTCGTCGCTATAATTATATTTGTTTTAGTCCCCTTGATATTTGAAACTTTAAACCATGATCTTGTTTGATTAATATGTCGATCAAATAAGTAGGTATTTGACCAACTAATTAATTTGACTCGTGATTTTTACAACTTACAAGAAAAACTGGTTTGATCATAAATATAGAATATTCTTAGACAACTTGTCCTCTCATCTTCGGTTTTATAGATTATCGATAATATGTTAATTTTTATTGATTTCTTGGAAGTACTACCTCTTAAATCCGCGTTTGTGAGGATTGCACAACCGTCGAATCTAAAGCACAAAATACACGATGACATTTACACTGACACTTTACCTATAACATACCACAGCTACAGTACACATAATCTACACTAATATTATAAAGAGGAAAGATTTGTATTTGTGTGTGTGTGTTTGTCTTTATGTTTGTAATGAATAAACTCAAAAACGACTGGACTGATTTCAAAAATTCTTTCACAAAAAGAATACATTATTGAGGAGTAACATAGGCTACCCTTTTGATCCCGTTATTCCTACGGGATCGGGACTTACGCGGGTGAAACCACGGGACGCAGCTAGTAATAATATAAAGAAATGAGTGCATGTGTGCTGTATGTGTGGTCTGTTTTAGGTAAAGTGTAAGTGTCGTCGTGTATTTTGAGCTTTACTATTTCAAACGGTGTTCTTGACGACCTTTGAGGAGCGTCGTGCAAAAGCCCGACTGCAATGCAGAAGGTTTCCTGCTCGATTCCCATCGGGAGCAAGTATTTGTGCTTAAAAATAAATGTTTCTGCTTGTTTGTTTGTTTCTGGTCTGGGTGACTATCTGTAATTAAATTACATACATATTATAGATATCTATACTTCTATATTATTCTAAACTATTTTATAAAGAGGTATGATTTGTATTTATTGTGTGTGTGTGTGTGTCTGTATGTTTGTTATGAATAAACTCAAAAACTACAGGACCTATTTCAAAAATTCTTTCACCATTAGAATGCTACATTCACCCTGAGCTACTTTTGATCCCGATATTCCCGCGGGATCGGGACTTACGCGGGTGAAACCGCGGGACCCAGCTAGTACACTCATATTATACAAACAACAAACATAGTCAATCAAATAAACCACCCCTGATCGACCTGGCGCAAAAGAACCAAGGAGGCTGGCAGCATTATACTATTGAATAAGTACAAGCATTTGGCAAACCATATGCGAAGACATGTAAATGGTGTTTAGTGTTTAATTAAGTTGTATATTTTGTCAATGTTACTGTTTGTCTTCCGAAAATAAATAAACTTAATCTATTATATATATTATATATTTATATATACTATTATAAAGCGGAAGAGTTTGTTTGTTTGTTTTTTCGTTTGTTTGAACGCGCTAATCTCAGGAACCACTGGTCCGATTTGAAAAATTCTTTCGGGGTTGGATAGTCCATTTATTGAGGAAGGCTATAGGCTACTTTTGATCCCGATATTCCCACGGGATCGGGACTTATGCGGGTGAAACCGCGGGGAGCTGCTAGTTATTCATACAATAAGGCCGCCCATTTGTAACAACTTAGGTACGTTTTCTTGTCTTATGTTGTACATACAAATAAAGTTATCCATCTATCTATACTCTTCCACCCCCATATAAGAAACGAAACAATCTCACAATACTCTAGAACATTTTCCGAAAGGTGCTTAGTAGCAAGTTATTAATACCAGTGTGGAGTTTACAACACCATCTGCTCTTTGATAAAAACTTTCGCCAAGAAGCTCGGGTTGTTTCGACAAAAGTTTCCTAATTCCCGTCATAGGGAAGCACCCAGCAAGCGGGCAATAATTCTAATAATATTGTTTCTGAAGATTACTCCTGGGTTTAGGGATGATGGCAGACGATTAGATAAATCTTTGCTCTTTACTGAGAAACTCTTTTTAACCGGCTTTAAAAATTACTTGTTCTTTAGGAGCCGGTGATTATGTTGATAGAAGTCCAAAGACTAGTAATAAGTTCTAGGATACTTTTCTGCTCATTCCGTAGGTTCTCATCAGATCTTTTCAGATTTTATGGGACCAACTTGGAATTCTCACCTTTCAAATAAAAAAATAATTATCGTAATCGGATTTCCTATGCCGGAGTAGGTAGGTACGACGTGAACATATTCTACATACATGCATACAAACAGTATACGGGTCGAATTATTGAGAACCTCCCCCTTTTTTAAAGTCGGTAAAAAATTCTTTGTATTTTTCCAGTTGAATTTCAAAAATTATTTTATTTCCTTTAATTTGTTTTACTTCACATTTGTCCCATTAAATTACATTGATAAATAATTAACCAATCACCCATCAAAATAACTATGCGACTATGCGTAGCTTAACTCGAACTACCATAGCTTCATTACTAAAAGAATTATAACAAAACCCCTAATTTCTTGCTATAAATATCGTATAATAATTGGCAATCTATCGCACAAGATCGCGAGCAATGGAGAGGGGGCAGAGAGCCCTTTGTCCTGCAGTGGGACACTATAAGCTCATATTAATTATACGTAATATACCTACCAACGTCCAAAAAGCTTAAAATTCACAGACATTTAACATGTTTATGCCTACTTAAGTACAGAGAAATATTAAAAGAAATTCACTCACAAAGCCAACGAAATGGGACCTCAAGAACCATTGTAATTGGACCAAAAGTTATTATAAAAACATTACGCTAATTGCCGTTCATGTTGGATGAAATGTTTTCAAAGGCTCGGACTATAAGCGGCTTGGATTTCAGAATTTAAAATATGGATTTTTTTATCGGTTATGAAATTAAACTAATTTTTAAGTTTCATGAAATATATTACTTGATTTTTAGGATTTCGTAGTCAACAAGATAGATAGATAGATTAATACTTTATTTGCACAACAAAACAAATACAATTAGTATACCTACATCAAAATAAGATAGATACACGGAAAGCTTGATCAACAACAACAAGAACAACAAGGAGCAAGAACAACAAGGAGCAAGAACAACAAGCAACAAGAATCATCATGATTTCGTCATGTCCGTTTGTCTGTCCGTGTCTTAGCTCAGAGACGCTTAGTACTAAGAGGCTGTAACTTTGCATGAGTATACATATTGATCACGCCGGGAGAGAGTAGTACAATAAAAAAAACTTTTTTTTCGGTTTTAATCGTGTTGCTTTTATTTTGAGATGTTACCAGACATCTTGCTCACGGGTAGACTGCAAAATGATATAGTAAAAGAAATGCGATTAAAACCGAAAAATGATTTTAATTTAATTGAAAATATCTAAATCTGGTGTGCTTTTAAGCTACACTTCTTCGTATGGGCTTACTTCTTTTATTTTAAATTGCTGAAGATCGTGCGAAGTGGAGACGTTCCAGGTTCCCGAGAGGTAAGCAACCAGGAACATCGCTTGGTAGAATATACATAAAAATTAAAAAATCGCTGTTGTGATAGATAATTAAAAAGGTAAAACATAAGTTCAATCGAATAAACACACAACTTCACACCAAGAAAAATAAAAAGAAAGAAAACTCACCTAAAATGCATGGCCATTTTATCTTGGACACATACAATCCGAACCTAATACGTAAAAAAGAAAATTGCACGTTAATAGATTATTATGTCGTTGTTAGTTTGTTTTCCAAGTGTTTTTCTACTGAATTAACTGCTAAATTGGCTGATTGAGCCACACACAGTTTGGACATGATTAACTGAGATTTTTTTACGTCAACTGCTGTGCTACGTAACTTATTCTTTGGCCCGGTGAACTTCTTTTATAAGTACTAGCTGCGTCTCGCGGTTTCATCGCATAAGTCCCGATCCCGCGGGTATATCGGGATAAAAGAAGCGAGTTAAGCATATAGTAGTCTCTGATAGTAGTCGTTAGGTCATGTTAAATGAAATTCTAACACTATTATTATTAATCGTAATCTAACAGTCGACGTTTTAACCTGTTGGGTTCGGAACCCTAAAAAGATCATTCACTGACTCGGAAATCAGCACTATGTAAATCGTCGTATGCCCGCGACTTCGTCGACTTTGAAAAAATGTAATTGTAACCTATAGCCTTCCTCAATAAATGGACTATCCAACACTGAAACGCCGGCGACGGCGACGGCGATGGCGGGATGACCTTGACTCCTATAGAAGCGACTGGTTCACACAAGCTCAAGACCGAATCAAATGGAAGGAAGGTAGAGAGGCCTTTGCCCTGCAGTGGGACAGTTCAGGCTCTTAATAATAATAATATAATAATAACACTGAAAGATTATTTTAAATTCGGACTAGCGGTTCCAGAGATTAGCGCGTTCAAACAAACAAACAACCAAACAAACTCTTCCGCTTTATAATAATAGATAATAGATAGATAGATATAGATAGATAGATAAAGATAGAAGATATACCGACAAGAAGTAATTGTCAATTAAAACATAGTCCATCAAATAAGGGTATCGATCAGAACAGGGTCTTACGTGTCTATATTACAATGCCGATTGCCGATTTTGCGGCCACATTATGGTAATCAGAAAATCAGATGCCCTTTGTTTGATTATTATAATTGTTGTTCGCTAGGCCTTTTTGTTGCTTAGGACCGTAGTCATAGGAGATTCTCAATTATACACTTTCAAATCTAGTGATTAATTAAAATATACTTATGTATTATTTTTAACTGTACTTTACGGAACACCTAAAAAGATAATCGAAAATAAATGCATATTATTATGTAGGTAGGTATGTTTCTAATAAGATAATGTGTATTTACGTTATACCCGGGTCCCTGTAGCCTTCATTATTCTTAATTCTTTTTAATAATTCAATTCAGACCGATTCTAACCTGCGGCGCGCAAGTTCGTATCCATCATTATGGGATAATTTTCGATGATGGATTTCTCCTTGTAAAAATATTTCTAGTTAAAATGCATTGACCAATAAAACAAAAGAAACATTTATAGTGACAACAAAAATACATTTCACAGAGGCCGTCAAAAAATAAGAGTTATTTAACATCACCTACACATACGGCGTTTCAAATGCAAATCATTTGTCGCCAATTCACTTACCGTGTAATTTACTATTAAACTGTTGAATAAATTAATCAATCGAATGCTTTATTCTTTGTAATCGATCTATTATAAAGAACTAATGGAAAACTAACAAGTAGCAGTTAAACGAATTAATGTATGAAGTTGTGAACAAGATTAAAGTAAAGCAGTAAAGTTTATAATTGAAATTAAACAATCTAAGTTTATAATTATTAAAATTAACCGCATATTCTGGTTTTTATCAATGCCCAACGTTTCGAGATCTTTACTGATCTGTTTCAGTAGTTTAGGGTTGTAGACTACCCAACCCTGAATATTAATCATTTATTTCATCGAATTCCAATTACATTTAAATAAATACAATAAATCACTTAAACTAAACTTATAAGTAAAAAACATCTTCGAGAGCGTCCCCCCGCGGCATCGTCCCCAAGACACTGGCGACATTTCCCCTCTGAATCGCTAAGCTGATCCTTTGGAAAAAGAAGCCGCCAGCCCTACGGTCTCCCGACGCCGCATTGAGACGCCCTGCTAGATCTTTAAAAAAAAACAAGCGCACTCGGCCCCCATGCACCTAACGTCTCCACTCCCACAGGAACGAAAACGTAGTTGCCCGCCAAGTCAACGTACTTTCGGGACTTGATGCACTCTGCATGCGCGGCCGCCGCCCCAGCCTGCCCAGATGAAGCTGGAACATGCGAAGGCGCCAGCGTATCGACACATGTCGCATCCCACACGAACGACAAACCCTGACTCTGAATTACTGAAGATTTTTTTTTATCTGATATTAGAGACAACAACCAACTGTCGTGTCTTCCGACGTTCCTTCGTACCCAAAGGGTAAAAACGGGACCCTATTACTGAGATTTTGCTGTTTGTCTGTCTGTCCGTCTGTCACCAGGCTGTATCTCACTATCGGGACACCCATCCATGTAATGACCACCGCCTGGCCAGACATAGCGAGGCATCAATTAATCAATCATTTATTTGCAAATAAAGTTCGTTACAGATAGAATACAATAATATTTGTCCTCTTTACCTAGCACGCATGTGTATGGGCATGTGTCACGAATAGTTTGTCACTAAATTGTGGGCCCAGTTGACCGCTATCAAAAGTGAAAAGGTACTTTTAGTCCTTATACTGTGGCTCCCGTTTACCTTTATCAGATTTGAGAGGGGGCATTTCGGCTCTGCTCTTTTAAAGGGGACCATTAGAACCCTAAACGATGAATTACATGAGATGGACTTTTATGATGATACAAGGTGACGACGAGCTCATTGGACTAGCTGTACCTGCCGATCATAAACGGTCGTGCCGGTTAAGCAACGCTTGGCGCGGTCATTACTTGGATCAGATACTGATCATTTGTGTGCTTTCAAAAATTCACTTTCTCGAGCTCCTTTGTGCTTCGGAAGGCACGTTAAGCGGTTGGTCCCGGTTGTTATCTCAGATAGCAGTCCTTAGGTCAAGTTAGAGGCCTAAGAGCGACCCGAAAACTCTAACACCAGATGAGCCACTATACGAAAAAAAAGGAGCCCCATGGATTTTTCTCGTTTGAATTAATATCCAGTCAAACTAGAATTAGGGTCCCCCTAACCGTCGAGTACCTCTTAAAACCGGGCGTGATTAGAAAAATCTAGACTTTGAAGATCATCGAACTAAAACCATAAAAAGCTAATGTATTCCTAGATACCTACGGAATATAAATTAATACCCAATAAATGTTGGTATATTAAGTTAATATTATATTATGTATGTAGTTTTGGTGACCTCTATCATATGGTCGTCTCCCGCCCGAGCCGTAGGTGTCGAAAATTTATAAGATCGACTTATTAAAGCTACTTAAATTTGGTCGTAGATATTTGTTATTCTAAACTCCCAGCTATCTACTCACAAAGTTTCATCGCAATCGATTCAGTAGTTTTTGCATGAATCAAACAGGAAGTGAACAATAGTATCAGCAAGTAGGTAGTAGACTCGTCCGCAATTTAAGCTAGTTCTTTTAGGGTTCCGTACCAAAGGGTAAAAACGGAACCTATATATCAACGCAGAGCCCAAGCCACTGGTCCTAGAGACATTAAATTTGGAGGCGTGTAGGGATCCACTAACAAAGGGATTTTGGAAAACCCCGCGGGCTGAACTTACGCAGGTGAAACCGCGGGACGCAACTATTCATCTATAACTAATTAACTACTTATAGTATGTATTTATTTTTATTTGATTGTTATGTATTTTTATTACGCCTAATTAAGACAGGCACCTACATCCAAAGTTTACGAGAGTTTTTTTTATGAAACTGCCTTCCACAAATTAATAAATTGCATCTGATCTCCCATACGTCAAACTTGTTTTTTTTTGTGACGACATCACGGAACCCTTAGTACACGAGCTCGACTCGCACCTGGCCAGTGTTTTTACGTCTTGCCCACGAAACAGGCAAGCGCTGCGGAATATTTGGCGTTCTCGGTGTGACATCATGAGCCAGTGACCTAGCGAGGCCGCCGTTTTCGGTGTCGGGTATATTACAGCCGGCTAGATGCTTGTACGACGTACCTACTAGGTATAGAGTAAATGGACATTGTTTCACGTTTTTATGTAATCGATGGATTAACGTATAATATCTCGAAGGGGGTGGTCTAGTCTGAAGAAAATGCCTTTCCAAATACCTTTAAATTTTTAACCTCAACCTCAAGAGTTTTTGGAAACTCTTTAGAATTCTTGTGCGAAATAAGTTTCTGTGCCTGAGACATGAGTCAGTTAAAGTTGTTATTAATTATTTATTGAAATTAAAAGTACTTATGATTATTTAACTCGCCAACTGTAACTATTTTATACATAGCGGCAAAACAATTTGAAAATGTTTAAGCTAATCCTTGCCGCCTTAGTTGCATTGGTTGCCTGGACTGCCCATCGGCAATAAGGCCGCCCATTGTGTCATTTTACTTTTAAGTTTGTATTATTGTGTTATTATTTGTATAATAGTTGTATTATTTGCCTCTGAACAGTGATTTGTGTTTTTGGTCGCCCTAAATATGTGTGTTTACGGCTCTTTCACGCATATACTGCTGTACCGATTGCGATGTAACTCAGTATGTAGACTTGGAACATAGGCCCCATTTATCCCGATATTCACTCAGGATCGGGACTTATGCGGGTGTAACCGTGGTGCGCTACTAGTTTTTTTATACATTTTGTCCACTGTTATATAATTATAATTTAAAGATATTCTGCGCTAATATTTGACTTTGAACAAATAACCCACAGATCGAACCGGTTCGACTACTCGCAGAGAAAGACTGAAGGCGGCTACACACCGTCAGTTTTAACTGTTCAGTTAAACCGTACGTGTGGTGGCAAAACTAAGAACCGTTCAGTTGAACTGACAATCGAAATTCTATATAATGCTCTGTCCTGACTGACTGACCAATCAACGCACTGCCTATATAAACCGTTGATACCAGAGAGCTGAAATTTGAATAATGTGCTCTTTATATGATGTAGACATCGGATATGAAAGGGTTTTTCGGAATTCCTACCGGATCGGGACTTATGCGGTGAAACCCCGGGACCCAGCTAGTCATCAGATAAGACAGTTCGACTGTACAGTTTAAACGGCAGGTCTGTAACCGCCTTTAGTAAAACAGTTCAAATACTCAAATACTTATTTATTGGTAAATAATCATTACATGTGTGTGTTCGACTGTACAGTTAAAACTGAAGGTCTGTAGCTGCCTTTAGAACTGTGCAGTTAAACCTGCACAGTTAAAACTGAAGGTCTACAGCAGCCTTTAGAAAAACAGTTCGACTGTAAAGCTTAAATAAAACTGCAAGTCTGTAGCCGCCTTTAGAACTGTAATAGTTAAATCTGAAGGTCTGTAGCCGCCTCGAGAACTGTACAGTTAAATCTGAAGCTCTGCAGCCGCCTTAATTCAAGTTTAACCAGTAAACTAACTAATCGCCTAGTTTCACGGTAAGTTCAACTAAACTGTCTGATGGATCACCATCGGTAGGTATATAATAACTTTCGCTATCCAAAAGTTGTAGATCACCTATCGGATACCTACACAAAATACCATAAGCGTTGGAACTGGGTTTTTGTTACCGTGCACTTTGAACTGTTCGGAGGTTATCTATTGTTGTAAGGCAGCTGTCAAAACTGTCTGCTTAACGGCCGAATACAGAAAAGTAACTCAAAATTTGAGTTCTACTTAAACAACTAAGCACCTCTCAAATTCAAAAATTACTATTTTTAAATTTAGAAGCTGCTCAATTATTTAGGTACGCCTCAAATTTTAAGTGGCGTTTCTGTATTCGGCTGTATTTTTTGTAAATATTGCACGACGTCACAAACAGCCCCAAATTTAGCACTAGGCTTGTACTATGGGTACTAGACAACGGATATACTACATACATAATATACTTTTTTGCGGACAAAGAACACGCTCTCCAAATTTCATATCTTTGGGACCAGCGGTTTGGGCTCTGCGTTGATATATAGTTCAGTAAATCAATCAGTCAGTCAGGACTTTGAATTTTATATGTATAGATTCATAATTCGAAAAAAAAAAGAACAACTGTAAGTATGCATTATTTATTTTCGCGACAGGGTTTACATAATGTCACTTTATAAAGTTTCCAACAGGTGTATGGTTCAAAAAACCGTGGTATAACGTATTATCGCCCACATCGAGTAGAGCCACGTGCGTTAGGTATAGTTTGAAAGTGAAACTTCACCGGCATTGTCTGTCTGTGGCCTGGCCTGTGACACGGTGACCTTGCCACGGGGATTGTAAACACAATGTTATGGTATTTTGTACCCAATACAGTTTCGGTTCATGTGCGAGGCGTCAGGCGACCGCCATTGTTGGTTTGAATTTTTCGGTTCGAAGGACTGTATGTTTGTTTACTTTTTTGCCTTTCCCTTTTTGCAAATATTGCACGATGTTACAAACAGCGCAATCTAGCTACGAACTAAGCTCTAGGCTTGTACTATGGGTACTAGACCTTGCCACGGGGATTGTAAACACAATGTTATGGTATTTTGTACCCAATACGGTTTCGGTTCATGTGCGAGGCGTTAGGCCACCGCCATTGTTGGAGATTCGGTTCGAGGGACTGTATGTTTGTTTACTTTTTTGCCTTTCCCTTTTTTTCAGTTATGAACTAGGTGTTCAGAGTGCCGTTTTTGATGGCCTCTGTGGCGCGTTGGGCGAATACCCGAGTGTAATGTAGAAGGTGCGGATTTGATTCCCGCCGGGAACGAGTATTTATGCTTAAAAATAAATATACCTAATTAAAAATGAAAATAATAGGTTTCCGTTGTCGAATCACCATAGCACAAACATTGAAACTACACCAAAATGTTGGAAACAATGTCATGTTACCTACAATGCATAGGTACACAAAAAAATCAACATTAATAATTAACTATTTTTGATGAATCCGACAGTGATTTTGAGTTTAGCTCGTACCCCTTAACTTTGCTTGCCGTTGGGGGTTAAGAGGCTATGTCCTGCCTGACTGACTAACTGATCAACGCACAGCCTGAACCGCTGAGCTTTTGGAAAGTGCGTTTATGTAATGTAGGCATCCGATAGGCAAGGATTTTTATAAATTCCTACGGGATCAGAACTTATGCGTGTGAGACCGCGGGACACAGCTAGTGACGTAATAAAACGCTTAAGTTTCAAACTATAATCCAACCTTTATTCCTGAAATAGCCACATCGGTAGGTGAAGAAGTAGCCAACAACACAATAATAAGTAGTTCTTATTAACATATCGCAGTCAATTTAAAACCAGACAAGTGCGAGTCGGACTCGCTCACGAAGGTTTCCGTACCTTTATCACAATTGAGTACGGAACCCTAAGAAGACAGTCTACCTACTCTTTCTCCATACAAACGTAGTCGACTGTTTCCTTCTGGATAAAGACATTAGAGCAAATAAGTTTATGCCATAAAACCTATATCTGCCATGACCATGCCCCCTACGTTTTGTTTTTTTTTTTTTTTCATTTTATAATTAGAATAGAAATAAAATTAAGAATAATTTGAAAAAAAATAAAAACAAAACTGATATGACTTATGGTATGGTATACCTACACATATTTTTTCTAATAACTTTTTCTAGGGAGGAAGTAGTCGTCTACGTTTGTATGGAGAAAAGAGTAGTTAGACTATCCTCTTTAAATAAACACTGGACCAAGCGCGAAATCCGTGAACGCAACGAAAACGCACTTTTGCATTTAACTTCACCACGTTCATCGCTAGATGGTGCCAGTGGTAATAATAAATCGCGCTTACGTTGTGTTTATTACGTTGTGAATTTAAAAATCACGTTTATTGTTTGGGAGACCCCATGAAATATGAGTTTTACTGTATCTGTATCTGTAAAAATTTCAACTGTCTAGCTACCACGGTTTATGAGATACAGCCTGTGGTGACAGACGTATAGACAGACAGCGCAGTCTCAGTAATAGGGTCCCGTTTTTACCCA
This sequence comes from Idaea biselata, assembly GCA_958496205.1. NCBI lineage: Eukaryota > Metazoa > Arthropoda > Insecta > Lepidoptera > Geometridae > Idaea > Idaea biselata. Next base: position 2,128,104 of record OY292399.1, read on the forward strand.
TTGGGTACGGAACCCTAAAAATTATAAGATGTCTACCTTAACACTGTAATGTATATAATATGTAAATAGTAGATTTTGAACTTGAATTCTGTGGGAAAGTGATTCCGATTCGCGATATGTAATTCGGTATAATTCCAGTAGGTCAATAGAAGTTCAATGTCAATCGAGTTGGTTTGGAATCGATTGTGGTGACGACTCGAGTACTGTGTTTGGGGTACGCTGCGTACGTTTATATGCGTACTCGGGGAAACTAAGTTAGTTTAGCTTAGCTCCGTGTAGTCGAGCCAGTATTTCATATCCGTCCACCGCTAAGCTATGATTTATAAACGCTTTATTATGCACCAAAAATAACATTTACAGTCAAATAGAAAACGTTAATCAAAAGTGGCACAAGACGCCTCTCGTGCCTGGACGAGACCGCTCTTAGCGGTAAGGCCCCCGCCTTACCGCCTGAAAGAGACCGCTCTTCCAGGCAATTTTGGGATCACAAAATGATTAAGGGCTATACTCACTTGTTTGACACAAGTGACTAAACTAAACTAAATATGATGGCGGTGGACGTTAAGCTTTAGAGTTCTATGATATTTCGTTTCCTTCACCATTAAATAGGTAAATCTGTTCTTAGTGAAATCGCCTTAAAAGGAAATCAGAGAAACTTTCACTAGTAACGCGTCCATAATTTAGGGAAACCTTTAAGTGTAGCCATAATCCTAAAAGCCTAATGACATGTCGGGAAGCCTATGTCCGCATTAGTGCCTGTGAACTAGATTGCGGTCGAATTAGTACCTAATGTCAATAAAGGTTTTATTTTAAACACCAGACATAATACAACCCCTGAAACAACTGATCTACATTATATGTTACAGCGTCCCCACAACTATAGCCAACGTTTAGACATGAAGAGCGGTGTTGGTCCAGTGCTAGATACCCTGACTTTCATTCCGAAGATCGTGGTTTCGAATCCCGGCCGACCAATGTCTTTTTCTTTGAGCAAAATTTAAGTGCGCTATTAACATCTCTCTTTGGTGAAGGAAATCACCGTGAGGAAACCTACGCCTTAAAGTCACGCAGTCATAAGGGCTAGTTGCGAAAACATACAGTAAAAGTAAGTAGACATCAAGGAGGGGCCCGCTGTACCGTCAGGGCCCTCCTAGGACCTACCATCTGAGATCAGTTATACAGATTGTATCCCAAAGGCTGAGACCATCGGTTGAGATAGTGGTCAAACGCTCACGTATCGTTTCAAAAAAAAATAGACGCCGCAAGAAGAAGAAGAAGCAGGAATTGACCAGACGGTTTGCTCTGTGTCCTGTTAGCTGCTCTGCAGCCGACCTCATCAGCGCTGCAGACAAGGCAGTAGCCGTTGCCAAGTTTTGGGCCAAGACTCGGTAGGGCAGGCTATTTGAAGCAGTTGACACGAAAAAGAAGAAGGAATTGGTCAAGGTACACAAATTCCTGGTATTATTTGCGTGTCAGCATTCAGCCTACCATATCTGCCCAAAAGTAAAATCAAGCTTTTTTTTCTTCGAGAACTTTCCATTAGAGAACCCTGCAAATCACCGGAATCCGCTCTTCAGAAGCCAAAAAACTCCCCTGTAGCTTTGAGTTTTGGTGAGAGCATTTTTCCTGTTGTCTTATTCACCATCCTGGATAAGACACGAGACAAAAGGTACTAATTTGAACCTCATCCTGACTTCAATTTTCAAAGATACATTTTCCGCATCAAACGCTCAGTTTCTCGCTCCGCTCACACTCGTATGTGTAGTCGAATTTTTTGGGCGTCGCGCCCCTGTTGCCTAGCGTATCGTAGGTAGGTATAATGTTATAATCGCGGTGACGTCATGGCCTAGACCGAGCCAACGACCTTAGCAAGGCCAAAATGTCCGTTTACGACGCAAACGCTTGGAACCTGCCGGGTTTTTTTGTATAGCGGAAATAGGAAGGCGCGAATCTTTAAGACATCGTTTGAATATCGAATGTTTGAAATATGCGACGTTAGGAATTTCAGCTAAATCATAGCAGTAGTATAAAGACGGTAGTTTTTCTGTAACTTTTTCAATCCTGAAGAAGAGGCCTGTAAAGGTGTAGAAACGTTGACCATTGAAAGAATTAACATAACGCGATTAAAACCGAAAAATGAGTTAAATTTAAAAGCAAAGTAGAGAGAAGGAAGTATGCAAATTTGCCCGTTTGCCTAAAACGGGCTTTGACAAGTCATGTGTCAGCTTCCCTACATTTCCTACAACTTATCTGACTTTTCCTACAACTTATGTGATCTTTCCTACAACTCATGTGACCTTTCCTACAATTTATGTGACCGGTCCTGGGAAACAAATTTGTATGAAAGTTGGTCAACTATAAGAGCGCCGCGAGGTGCTAACTACTACGTAAACTGTGGTTGAAGGATCATTCATAAATACTCATGATGAACAAGCCTCGAGTGAGGTCAGAGTCAGTGGTACCTTCTAGGTAAGGTGCTACATATTAGACCATATCTTTACTTACCTACCAACTGATAAAGTTGTACCAAAATAATTATTCTACGATCGTTTTTTTTTTTTCAAGGTTTATATTATAGATAAATCCACGTTTATAGAGTCGAGCAGCTGTGTTTTCTAGACTTAGACGAATCTAGGACGCTTTAAAATCTTTTTGATATTCAACTCGTTGTTTTTACATGTTTTTTTTGTTGATTGATGAGCTCAGTATTTTAGACTAGTAACGTTTAGCAGTTCATCCGAGTTAGGCCCGGTTCCTATAAAGAATCACCTTTAAAATAAAAAAAGAATTATCGAATTCGGACTTCATATAGGTACGTACGGCGTGAACATATAAACAAACATACATACAAACAATATACGGGTCGAATTGATAACCTCTTCCTCGTTTGAAGTCGGGTAAAACACTAAATATTTCAATCCTTTAGAAGACACCTGTAAGTAAAAGTCTAGAAAAGTTGAGCATTGAAACAATACTAAAATTAATAAACACCACGCGATTAAAACCGACAAAAGAGTTTAATTTCTATCTAACATCGTGAAAACAGAAGAAAAATCTATGTAAGTATACGAGTATATCTTGAAAATAAAATAGCCACAACCGAATTCAAAACCTCCCTCTTTCAAGAGGACAGTCTACCTACTCTTTCGCCATACAAACGTGGATAAAAACATTAGAGCAAATATGCTTATGCCATAAAACCTATATCTGCCATGACTATGCCCGTATGTTTTTTTATTACATAATGAAAAACGGGGCAAGTGCGACACTCGCGCATAAAGGGTTCCGTACCACTATCACAATTGGATACGGAACCCTAAAATGGTTTACAACAACCAATTTTTAAATTATATAGGAAAATATGAAATATTTATCTTCGATTCTTACTCCCATCAAACGACCGAATCACTCAAAAAAAAAAAACCTTGGCACAAAGAAAATCTGAAACATAAAAGAAACTCTTTGGTAAGTGAAGGCAGACTGGTATATTTGACAGATAGGGCAGCCATATTGAATTCCATGACCAACTCGATTTGTCCTCCTGTCCCTCTTCCTGTCCTGACTCCTTGTTATGTTTGAAACACGTTTGTTGTATGGGAGCCCCTTTTAAATAATTGTTTTATTTTGTTTTTAGTATTTGTTGTTGTAGCGGCAACCGAAATACATCTTCTGTGAAAATTTCAACCTTCTAGCTATTACGGTTCATGAGATACAGCCTGGTGACAGACGGACGGACGGACGGACAGACAGACAGACAGACAGACAGACAGACAGACAGCGAAGTCTCAGTAATAGGGTCCCGTTTTTACCTTTAGGTACGGAACCCTAAAAACAAAACGTTACGTAACGTAACAGGGTTATGGCTGTAGGAGTTATGGCATAAACATATATTTTCTAATACCTTTATCCAGGGAGGAAACAGTCGACTACGTTTGTAAAGTTTGTATAGAGAAAAGAGAAGGTAAACCGTCCCCTTAAAATCGGTTATAACCTATTGCACGACGTATTACAGACTCGTTCCCCGTACTACGCATATAAAATCCACTGAAACTTGTCAACACAGTACCAAGTGTGACCCAGACCTACTTTAGTATTACACAATGACACACAACTGCACATGTGTGCATGTAATTATGTAAACAATGCTACGCTTGTGTGCGTCGCTTCAGTATCTTGAGTTCATTGTCTCAGATTGATGAAAACAATGCAATTTAAGAGGAAAGAAAACCTACTCGTGATCCGTACAAACGTAGTCGACTGTTTCCTCCCTGGATAAAGAGGTTAGAGCAAATATGTTTATGCTATTAAATCTATATCTGCCATGCTATGCTCTTATTTTTTTCGTATTCCAATTTTTCGAAATTTTATTTCTTTTCTAATTAGGTTGAAAATGTACCCCGACTTTCTTTCCGAGAGTCGTGGGTTCGAATCCAGGCCGACCGCTCACCTATGTCTTTTTCTTTAAGATAAAGTTACTGCTTAATCTCTCTAAGAAATCACGTAAAATGGCCTAATTGTGAGGCTTAGTGCGGAAAAGGCCCAGCGAAACTAACTAACTGAAAAAAATGGGGAAATGGTCTAAATGAGTTATTCCCCCATTTTTTTGAAAGGATACCTACTCGTTCTCCATCCATGTTTTAAAAAGACATTAGAGCAAATATTTTTGTGCCATAAAACCTATTTAGGTATCTGTATTTTTTTATGCTTTAAGAAACCACTTTCGAACCCTACTGTACTGTCCCTGTATTATAGTTGGACAATAGAAATAAAAACACTTCCCCTACTTCTTTTGTATAGAAAAAAGCTAATCTTTTAGAGATACGTAAAACTTTCCTGTTTAACTAGTTGAGATTCATTTGTTATTGAAAATACGGAACCCTTTAACCGTTTGCTGCCATTTCCGCGGTCAAAATCCTGCATGATTTACATTTAGGACCTTATTGACAAGGAAACAAAGTTCTTTTTACAAGCCCATAAAAATACCACCCTTAGGAATAACGATAATATCCCATTATTATTTTCCCTGATATAAAAAGTAATGAGATTTAACCATCTGTTTTTCTATTCCATTTTCAATCTAATTTTCTTGTGATAAAGTTTAATTTTCTGTACTTCATGATGAAATTCAAATCGTTTATGTTTAAGTGAAGGGTACTGCTTTTTGCAGTGTTTAAAGGTAACTGGATTTTTGTAAGCATACAGCTGTTAAGAGGAAAGTCTACCTACTCTCTCTCCATGCAAACGTAAAAGACTGTTTCCTCCCTGGATAAAGATATTAGAGCAAATATGTTTATGCCATAAATAAAACCTATATCTGCCATGACCATGCCCCTAGGTTTTGTTCTTATTAATATTTTCTGATTAGAATAGAAATAAAATTTGGAAAAATTAGAATATAAAAAAAAAAAACGCAGGGGCATGTTCGTGGCTGATATACATTTTTTGGCAAAAATAATATTTTCTCTAATGTCTTTATCCAGAGAGGAAACAGTCGACTACGTTTGTAATGTTTGTATGAAGAAAAGAGTAGGTAGACTTTCCTCTTAAGGCACTGTTGTAAGTTACCTTTACAAGCGAGGGATGAACTAGCTAGATAAATAAATTGCTGGTAGTTGCACACTGCGCCATCTCTTTATAAAAAAACAACTAGGTTTGTACTGGCAAGACAACGGATATACTACATAAGAATACCTTTTCTATAAATACTTTTTTAGGGTTCCGTACCTAAAGGTAAAAACGGGACCCTATTACTGAGACTTCGCTGTCTGTCTGTCTGTCACCAGGCTGTATCTCATGAACCGTAATAGCTAGACGGTTGAAATTTTCACAGAAGATGTATTTCGGTAGCCGCTACAACAACAAATACTAAAAACAAAATAAAACAAATATTTAAGAGGGGCTCCCATACAACAAACGTGTTTCAAAAATAACAAGGAGTCAGGACAGGAACAGGGACAGGAGGACAAATCGAGTTGGTCATGGAATTCAAAATGGCTGCCCTATCTGTCAAATATACCAGTCTGCCTTACTTACCAAAGAGTTTCTTCTATGTTTCAGATTTTCTTTGTGCCAAGGTTTTTTTTTTTGAGTGATTCGGTCGTTTGATGGGAGTAAGAATCGAAGATAAATATTTCATATTTTCCTATAAAATTTAAAAATTGGTTGTTGTAAACCATTTTAGGGTTAATGTAATGACCGCGCCAAGCGTTGCTTAACCGCACGACCGTTCATGATCGGCAGGTACAGCTAGGCCAATGTGCTCCTCAGTGTAGGAAATACTATAACAAAAAACTGAATTTCCCAATGCTTATGCTTAAATTAAAAATATCTATGTTGAATTAAAAAAATTGGAATGTAAAGTTAAAAAAATCGTTTTTAGGGTTGGCTTTGCATGTTTGTTTGAAGTAAACAAAACATGGGTAGCTGATTCGATAAATGATGATGATGGAGTATTTTTTTTCTCCAACAATCCACATAGTCCATAGGGCCTTAAGTGACACTTTGTGCGCTTTTAAATAAAGTATGATTATTATTGTAAAATATCGCACTCGCTCGGAGCGAGACACTGGTTCGAACCCCGTCACAGAAGGATTTTCGTATTTGCATTTTTCACTAAAAATGTTTCATTGTATCTGTTTCATATTTTTGCCAGTTATCCGAACTTCCCTCTGGCCAAGAACCAAGGCTATAAAATATGTCAATTGTCAAAATCCCTTCTAAGGGTTCGTTCGACCAAACTTAAGTTTACTCCCGAGTTACTATACAAGATTTTACCTTTCGTGTTTTTATGGAATCTCAAAAAACTATTATTCGTATATCAATATGGGTATAGAGGAGTTAACCGGCAAAAGATAATTTAAATTTAAGATAATGACGTGTAACTCATTATTTGAGAGGAATTAACTCAATGTTATTCCTCTTTTAAGTAACAATTCGTTTAATGTTTTACTGAATTGTGGCAGGCATTCTCACTTATCAACTTATCAGTTATCATATCAGTATCTCTTTTTTTAAGTGTTAATGCTTGACATACGACCGGCATTAAAATATCTGCAAAATCGACTCTTAATCCTCCAAAATATTTGGTAAGGTCAATATAATTGATAATTGATTTTACAATATAACAATTGTAACGGCCGAACACAGAAACACAACTCTAAATTTAAGTTCTACGTGGTACTACTTAAACAACTAAGCGCTTCTCAAATTTAAAAAAATCCCATACTATTTTTAAATTTAGAAGCTATTTAATTATTTAAGTTCGCCTTAAATTTTAAGTGGCGTTTCAGTCATCATCCGAGCGATGTTCCCGGTTGCATCCCTCTCGAGAGCCCTGGGTCCGCTTAGCTAAGTGGCGTTTTAGTATTCGGCTGTAAGACCGGTAAATTGATGTTCGCCTCACTTTCCCCATAAGCCGCACTCCCCCCTAGTGACCTTATAGCGGTTATTCGCCGAATAGGTTAGCTAATCATGGAAATTGTGTTTGGTAGAATTTAAAAATGAATGACTCCCGTAAAAACGGCAATTTACCTACTCTTTGAATAAGAGTTATCCAAGTTTGGTTGAAACCACCCTAAGATAGCGATCTAGCAAAAACCACATTCTTAAGGGAATGTGGTATTACACACCTGTTATCCTCACTGAAATCAGTATCTACCCACAAATTCATGCTATTTAAACATCAAGGAGGTAACAAATCCTACCCCTCAGGGTAGATCCTCTCGCAGATTACAGATTTTCGTTTATTTTTCCGCGAAATTGACCCGCATTCGATCGACCGATACCATCTCGGCGTCTATTAGAACTTGTATAGAGCCTTAAGGTGTTATAATAGTTGCGTGTAGACCTCTTGCCAACATAGTAGTGCTGTTATGGTTTTTAGGGATTTGGTATAGAAAGCGCATCAAACGCGCGGCTAGGTCGCGCAAATTTTCGAATTTTTCGTTTTTAATCGTTCCTATAGAGAAAATACTGGTCCCGTGAAACAAATTTGTGTGGAAGCTTGGCAACTATAAGAGCGCCGCTATGAGGTAAATAACACCTCGGTTTGATTCCTTTTTACCGTCAAACGGCTCGACCGATTTGGATGAAAATTTGCGAAGGGATAGTTAAAGTAATGGAGAGTAACATCAAGCGTGGCGCAGCTAGTTTTCAAATAAAACAGTCCGCAGACCGCCCATCCGCCGATGAAAAGTTTCCAGTCACCTTTACCAGTAAAGTGGTGTTATAAGCAACACTCTGTAGGCTTCTTCAAAGGATTATAACCCCTCTCATATTCGAAACGTCTTAATAAAATTTGGCTTTTATCTTTTTCCCAGAAGTCCGATGTTAAATATGGATAAATTTCTCTGCGTGTATTACTTTTATACCTTTTAGAGGGTTTCTGCTAGCAAAAGTGATTGTATAAGAATTCCGATTTTTCCTATTGAAATACGGAACTCTAAAAATAGTATTTTCCTCATGGGCATATTATCAAAAATCATCACACTTTATTCTGTTTACTTTTTAGGGTTCCGTAGCCAACGGAAGGAACCAAGGCGCCTAGTGGCGGCATTTTAAATTTTGATTTAAAACTTAAGTAACACTTGCAGGATTAAGTTTAGTAAGATCAATTTCAAACTCGTCTCTGACGGACGAGCTTCACCAGTTCCAAAGTCAAACTGTTCGGGAAATTACTCACACTTTAAAAAGATGGATCACAATTCGGAAGTCGTTAGAATACCCACCATCTAGGTAATCTAGCCATGATAGGTATAACAGACAGATGAACAGACAGCGAAGTCTCAGTAATAGAGTCCCGTTTTTTCCCTTTGGGTACGGAACCCTAAAAAGTAGGTAATAGACCAATCGACAGTCCAGGATGTACCTTCCAATGAGCTAACCGGCCACGTTGTGCTGACGGCGCCGCTGCATCGCACATTGACGGCGAACTGCGATTGTTTGCAAACTTGCACATTGTGCTGACTTGCAAGGATGCCTTCCAAGAATATCGTTCACAACGTTTGTATTTAGCAGTAATACGATAATTATTGTGTGTACGTAGTTAGTAATATTGGGTTTCGGAATCCGTTTATTTCAATGGAAATCAATTCAATTTTATAATATTTGTACTTTTCGATTTTTCTTCGGTTTGCGATGTTCATTTGAAATAAAACTCGTTTTTTCAGGGTTCAATACCAAAAGGGTAAAAAAACGGGACCTTATTACTGAGACTTCGATGTCTGTATCCTATCCTACTAATTTTATAAAAGTTTATAAAATTAGTAGGATAGTAGGAAAAAATTATAACGCGAAAGTTTGTATGTATGTATCCTACTTCCTACTAATATTATAAACGCGGAAGTGTGACTTTGTTACTCTTTCACGCAAAAACTACTGAACCGATTGCGATGAAACTTGGAATATTGGTAGCTGGTAGCTGGGGACCTAGTGCAGCTAGTCTTATAATAAATTACAAATATTCATTTATTATACAATTGAAACAAACGTGATTTTTAAATATGAAACGCATAGTTACCGCGATTTATTTTTACCACTGGCGCCATCTAATGATAAACTGGCGTCAGTGTTCGTCAGTCAGTTTTTACCCTTTGGGTACGGAACCCTAAAACGATCTTTCAATTTCCATCGTCCCCGCCATGCAAAACCTACCCCTTTGACAGTTTTCAGCACAAAGGAGCAAGCCTCTTCATATTTAATATTTAGCATAAAATAACGTACTCTAACATAATAAGGGCTGAACTAAATTTCATCGTCGATAGAGCAGCTGGAAAACTTAAGGTGAAGCATTGATATAGTAAAAACTCTCCACTGTACGGTAGCTAGCTCAAGTCGCCGCGTCGGAAGCGCCACAACAGTATTTCTCGTTTAAAATAAATAAATTAATATGGTTAATTAGGTAAAACTGACTCTTTAAACTTACGCGATTTCCGTCCATCATTATTAGGGTAGCACGGGTCTAGATCGCGTTATAGGTAATTAATTACCTAGACGCGACGTTTTGGCAAACGGCTTACACCGGCCGTGGTCGCGAGAAAACTAGGTAAAACTGATACGAAATGCAGATAACTACTTATAAACACAGGAAATATCAATATTCAAATGAAAATCTCTGTTTTTTTTGTTATTAAAGTTAACTAATCGTATCAAAACTACCAAAATGTGGGCAAAAAAGTATAAAATGATATACTTACCAAAATATGGATTCCGTATGTTTTATAATTAATTTTTAAAAATCCCTGATGAATCCCCCTTTTTTCGCTACTTGTCCATCCAAAGGTTGCCTGGAAGAGATCGCTTTAAGCGATAAGGCCGCCCATTGTGCCACCTAGATTAAAGTTGTTTATGTTTTTGTTTTTATTGTAATTTTTTGTTTTTGGTGTTGCAATAAAGAATTAATCAATCAATCATGAATTTGCACTTTTTCTTAGTTCATAAAATGACTACTTTTGGAAAACACTGGCAGCATTGTAATTTTCTAGTTAGATAATTTTCTTATTAAATGTTTGTTTTGAATTAATGAGATATATTGACATCCATTCTACAAATTCTTCAAGTCGTCCTCTTAAGGCTCAAGCCTAGTACAAATCAAATTAGCGGCAAATGTTTTGTAAGGCGATTAGTTTGTATCGTATGTGGTGCGTAGACAGTTAGGTAGTTAATAAGCTAGAGAGACGGCCTCTGTGGCGTGAGCATAGCCCCGGCTGCGACTCAGGAGGTTGCAAGTTCGATTTGCGCCGGGGTAAAGTACACACACACACAAAAAAACAAACGTACAAAAATACAAATCTTTCCTCTTTATAATATTAGTATAGATTCGAAGATGTAGCATGCTCACCTAAGTCCTGACGAGTCGAACTAGAGAAATGAAATTTTCTCACTTATAATTATTATAACCATGGTGGTTATTATAACTTACATATAGAGCAACATTTTTTTTTTGCAATCAGTTTTTTATTGCTCTATGTAGATCTACTAGAGATATGGTAAATTCAAAGGAAAAATACATTGTATTTTTCTTTAAATTTACCATGAAGATGACATCTTTCGTCTTTTTTTTCTCATCGTAAATTTCTAGATATTAACTTTTCTTGTCACAAAATGTAGCTAAATTATAAAAGATTAATTTTCTTACTTTATTTACATACATTATTGTCTCTCATCGGAAGATATCACGTTAAAGCCACCCATTGTACCTATGTATTCATTAGTTTTAAATGTAATTTCTGATACATAAATGTGTTCATTTAGTTTCTCTATATTATTTCTTATATATTTTTTTTTATCATGTATTTTTTTTGTTTTGTAATAATTTGTAATAATAAAACATGCATCTATCTATCTATCTTTATGAAACCACCGCTCATGTAAACCGTTCTTGGCAGGGCTTCACGGAGTCTGCTCCATGGTGTTTTACCTCCAAGCAGCTATTGACTACCTTACTTTACTGCCTATTGTGTCACTGATTTGGAAACGTGTAGGTATTCATTAGAGGATAGATTAGTGTTAATTGCGAACACCTTGCTAATAACTTAAGTCAACTTTTACCTGTCACAGATCTATATAATATTTCACCCGCGTATGTCCTGATCCCGTAGGAATATCGGGATCAAAAGTAGCCTATGTTACTTAGAGTGAATGTAGCTTTCTAATGGTGAAAGAATTTTTGAAATCGGTCCAGTAGTTTCGGAGATTACCCCCAATATACATACATACATAGGTACATACATGTTACCAACGTTACCTCTTTATAATATTAGTATAGAAGATCACTTACTGAGGACAGGCCTTTAAATAGAAAGTATTGGAAATTTACGAAAAGGTACAAACCATGCTTTTCACCTTATTGCAACTTATTTTCTTGCAAATATTATTGAACTAGCTGTGCCCGCGACTTCGTCAGCGTTTTTCGAACATCTAGCCATCGCTGTGCAAAGGTCTACACTTAAACGAACGACCAGGAAAGTACTGAGCAGAAGAGAATCATGGCAGAGTTTGTTTAAGTGTGATTTTTGCACATCGGTATGTAACTTGTTGCATGCTTATTCACATTATTATAAGAAGAAGTGTCGAAAATCTATAAAAGTTAAAACCCGACTTTGAAAAAAAGGATAAAATAATAATAATAAGCTTGTACAAAGCAACCGACTTATTTGTTATATAATCTAAAGTCTGCCAGCTTTACTAAATGCAATATTTTTTTACGTGGGTGATGCCCCTTGTGAACCGTCAGGCCACTCTCGGGGCAAATGACTCGGTTTGTTGGGCTCACTACAACAGTTTGTCAACTAAACCCCAAAGGCGTCCATCGCTCTACAAGTGTCGAGGCCAGTGGGAATTCCTCATGGACTACATCCGTCAACCCCGACAACGGCGGCCTCTCCAAGCCTCATCTCTGCCCGAAAGACAATCCCTCTCCGTCCCCCTCCCTCGGCACGGTCACACTACCGTCTCGTGGCCCCCAAAACCGGTGATAAACCCCCCCGAGTCCACCGCCACCACCAGAGACTAAGCGATTTTTTACAGTGGTTGTCATCCACGCGGCCCTTTTCTTGCGAAAAGGACCTCCGAGCCCGCTGACGCGGGTTTACGGGACATCTGGATGGTAAAACGTAACGTCGTGCCCGGGACTCGGGACTCGAACTCGACTCGGAATCCACACTTTGCCGCAGCTGCCATCGTGCTTGTAAACTACATGCAATCTGCATCTACCCCGTAAATCTGCCCGATTTCAGCTATATTTTTTTCTCTTTTAGGTGCATTTCGACTGCCACTAAAAATATCAAAATTGTAACCGTAACTTTAATCATTGAGGAGTTTTCTGATGAGAAGGTAGTTTCAGGTGGTCCATCAATTCGTATCGAGTTCTTTATAAGCTGATTATATTGATAGAAGTCCAAAAATTAGTAATTTACTGCATTGTGGGATGCTATTCTGCTCATCATTCCAAAGGTTCTCATCAGATCTTCACCAACGATTTGTGGGACCAATTCGAGACTCTCAATTTCCAAATCTAAAAAGAATATTCATATGCTGGAGTCCGGCGTGAACATATCCCCATACAAACAATATGCGGGTCGAATTGAGAAGCTCCTCTTTTTTTAAAGTCGGTTAAAAACAACCATTATAAATTTCCGTATGTCCGAAGGATCCGAATATATGGAGAGACATAGGTATACGGTATTTTAGGAATTACCGGATATCCGGCTTTTTTAATAACGTGCCGGATATCCGGCTTTTTAATTACCTACCGGATACCCGGTTAATCATGTGTACACAACATACTTCTTCAATACAACATTCAAACTAATTAGGTAAAAGTAGAAATAACACTTTATCCGGATAACCGGACTAAATAGCCGGATAAAAAATAGCCTATATGTTAATCGGGGTATGAAGCTATCTGAATACCAAATTTGGTTAAAATCGGTTAAGCCGTTTCTGAGATTAGCGGGCACAAAGGCACACACAAACAGACAAACAGACAAACAGACAAACAGACAACCAGAAAAACAGAAAAATAGGTTCTACTGCGTTAATAGATACCCATACAATTTATATTTTTTTTATATCTTCCAAAAACAGACACCGCTGAGTTACGATTTTATTATATGTATAGAAGATAGGTTTTAGGAATCCCGTATTCTACTCAATTTTCGTTTTTAATAATAATTTTTATTTTTCGGTTTTAATCGCGTGGTGTTTATTAAGCGTTATTTCAATGCTCAACGATTCGAGACCTTTACAGGTCTCTTCTTCAGGACTGAGAAGGAGTATTTTATATGTATACTTAAATTTGTTTGTTCACGAGACAGCGAGTGGCTTATTTTATTTTCTTACATTCTAAAAAAGTTTTTTAGATCGTCTTAAACGGAAAGACCAAACTGAACAGGTAAATCTGTGATTTATTTTTGAAGTGTTTCCTTCACTTTGATGCCTGTTTTTTTTAAACCGCATTTTTTTCTACAAAACACAAATCACCATTGCGTTACCTATCTATACTTATAACGTGAAATAGTGATGCGGTACAACTAGTAACTACTATTAAAACGACGTACCCTTTTCGTGAGGGAGGTAGGGGGAATCCGCAATGAAACGGACGTGTTTTGAAACGGACACTATCGATATTTCAAGTTTTTGATCGAAAATATTTTAGGGGTTTGGGTCTTGGCACCATTGATGACCATAGACTTGAGTCTATGGTCACAGCCCCACAGGTCTATGGTCATCAATGGTACCAACACCCTAAAAACATAAAATAGTTTCAAGTGTCCGTTTCAAAACCCGTCCGTTTCATTGCGGTTTCCCCCTATACTTATGAGCAGTCAATTGGTTCTATTGTCTTTGAATGTCACCTTACCCAAACACGGCTTGGGAAGGTTTCAAACTCTCAATCAGGAATCCGAGGCATCCCGAACTGCAAGGTTACTTCATATCAAAGGCAAGTGTCGGTTGGAGGGTGTAAGGAGGTTAAGGAATTTATACGAGGTTACCGTTGTCTTAGTCTTAGTATTAAGGGGTAAGGGTACCTACTCGTTCTCGTACGTAGTCTACGGGTACTCGCTTCGTCTCTGGATAGAGATAATAGAGCAAATACGTTTATGCCATTACACCTATATCTGCCATGTCCTATTTCTAAATTTAATTTCTATTCTTATAAGAAAATTTAATATTTAATTTTCTCCAATAAAATGTAACTCCACCAAATAAAATGGTCACAACACTCACAACCTTTTAATAAATTAAGTTAAAAAAAAATAAGACCTGTGAACCTTTTAAACAAAAAGAATTTTCGAAATCGGTCCAAGCGTCTTCGAGCAATCAAAACAAAAAAAAACCCGACGAATTGAGAACCTCCTCCTTTTTTGAAGTCGGTTAAAAAGAACTCAAACTATCGCAGACTTTTGAATATGGTAGTGTTTGATTTTATTCGTCGGACATACTATTTTAAATATTAGAACCCTAAAACAAACAAAACATTATTTCTTCAACTTATATGCATTCCTAATACTTAATTAGTTGCCTTCGTAAGTATATTTACTTTACCTAAGCCTAAAGTTCTAACAGTTCTGGCATTGTTTTATTAGCATAAATGAAGTGTTAAAACGATCGTGATGCCAAGGCAGGGGTCACGATCGTGTGGAAACTTACCTAGTTGACACCTGGCAACACCTCAGCGTACGAAGGTCCCTACTGGGCATGAGAATGAACACTGTAGAATAAGTGGCCAAGTGCGTTTTGTGTCATGCATAGGTCCATTGATCTCAATCTCAAAAGGAAAGTCTATACCTACTCTACTTCCATACAAACGTAATCGACTGTTTCCTCCCCGGATAAAGGCATTTGCGCAAATATGTTGCCATACAAACGTAGTCGACTGTTTCCTCCCTGGATAAAGATATTAGAGCAAATATGTTTGTACCATAAAAACGATCGTGTGAAAACTTACCTAGTTGACACCTGGCAACACCTCAGCATACGAAGGTCCCTATTGCACATGAGAATGAATACTGTAGAATAAATGGCCAAGTGCGTTTTGTGTCATGCGTACATTAAATAATAATAAATAAAATAAATAAATTCTGTGAACAACACACAGCGCCATCTAGCCCCGTGGTAAGCGACTAAGCTTGTGTTACGGTGACTAGACAACGGATATA
The DNA here is from genome assembly GCA_958496205.1 of Idaea biselata. Taxonomy (NCBI): domain Eukaryota; kingdom Metazoa; phylum Arthropoda; class Insecta; order Lepidoptera; family Geometridae; genus Idaea; species Idaea biselata. The sequence goes on from OY292399.1 coordinate 2,143,763, forward strand.
ATACATAATACATTGATCTCAACCCTAAGAGGAAAGTCTTCCTAACCTACTCTTCCTCCATACAAATGTAGTCGACTGTTTGCTCCCTGGATAAAGACATAGACATAAAACCTATGACCGCCATGACCATACCCCTAAGTTTTTTTCTAAATAGAAACTAAATAAAAAATAAAATATTGAAAACATCAAAACTTTTTATGTTTTTTGTCTTCGTCAAGAAAAAACACTTATCTAGTTATTTTCTGAGAATTTATGCCACAAAATGAGTTTAATAACGTTTTTTTTTTCATTCTTCTAATATTTTAATCCTCTCGCCTGCCGTCTCAATTTATCTTATTATTCTAGACTAGAATGTATTCGAAATGATCACTAAATAAGCAAAAAATATTTTTTTAATTTCATTTTCTGTCTGAATAATTATTAGACACAAAATAAGTTATCATAATGTCCTTATTTATGTTCAGAAACGTTTCTAATTAAAGTAGGCAGAAACAAAAAATCTTAAAATTATCAAATTCTTTGGAAAGTTTTTTTGACCAATACTAATAAATAATTTAAATGTAGATGTTTTCTGTGTAAAGCTGATAATTTAATACTTGAATTGTATAAGTTTTAATCGAAATCTATCTCGAATTTCGAATAATTTGTAGAACAAAAGTTTTTCGCCTTAAAACCCCCTCCCCGGAGCGCCTTGTATATAACTGTAAATATATGTATAGTTGCCATGGAATGTAAGGTTACTTTGCATATACCTACCTACTATTTTACCAAAAGAAAATCAATTATCGACCATAGTTACTACACGTATGTCCACGCACATGATTCTAGTACTACGATTTCATTCACTTTTCTCTGTAAAACATACCTTGTCCCTTGTTTATAAGATATATTTTGGAACAAAAAGAGTTTGACTTAATAAATCTTATTGTAGACGTTTAAGGTTCAAAATGGCGCGGAAACAATGAAAATTCCACGAGTAAAATGTTAGGTATTTTAATAATGTGCAAAGTGAGGGAAATGTATAAAACATGTTACATGAGACATTTCGTTGGAGTCGTGAATTGAATGTTGCTTTTTCGATTTAAGAGGGCACTATACGATTCCTAATGTATTTGATGTGAAATTAATTTATAGGTCGTACCCAACGAACTCAGAATATATATGGAACTCGCATTTGTTTCGAAACATGTTCCACGGATATTGCAGACTTTTGAAAATTGACGACTTGATCGCCAAACCACAGTACAAATAAGGAACAGTATGGAAACTAAGCCTAGTTGAAGAAAATATAACCTACGCAAAAGGGTTGAACTTTTAATGTTTTGGATATTGTTTCCAGGACCGACCAGAACAATAAACATGTTTTCTGTTTCCATGAACACCCTCAGATTTTTTTAAAAATTAATATTTGCCTAAACGAAGTTAAAACAAATGACTGATCCCCCACTGTTTAACACTATCCACTATGTCCGTACTTATTGTCAGTCATGTCATCAATAATACAATCCAGTGCACGGAATGTCTGCGCGATGGTTGACTTTGGAACACATTTTTACCGGGTTTACTATGAGAGTTAGATCTCCATTTCTATTTGTTACTCGTAGGTCGTACCTACCTATCATGTTGTTTTATTTTATTAAATTACAAATAGACAGAAACTAAATTAAATATTATTAAAGTAAACACAATAAAAGTAAAAGTTATTTTGACTAAGTCCTGTCGTATCATATTAGTGAGAAGGAAAAACATTTTTTTTTTCAATAGATTCAACAGGTACCTATTCAATATCGAATAAAATAAATTGAGTAATATTTTTTTGTGTAAAAATAAGTTTTTACACAAAAAAAAATATTACAGTTAGAACAAGTTGACGTCAAATGTGTCATGGTGTGTAAAATATGTAAAAGAAATATTAAAATATTCGAACAATTTATTATTTACTTAGTAAGAAACTCAAAAATCTTCTTTTTGTTTATTTAATGAGAAACATTCTTATGGTCGTTTTAAAATGTCTTCGGAACACGACCTCCAATGAGAAGAAGGCACAAAAAACTGACGGGATTTTCGAATTTTACATCATGCATGATTAATGGGACTATGACATTTTACATTAGATCATGTCCATCATAAACCATATAAATTTAACACATAATCACAATAAAGTAAACCAAGTATCTTGTGGTTTCTTCTCATCGACGGGCGCGATCCGAAACCACATTAAACTCTCAATTTTAAGACATTTCATAATGACCATGTATTGTATTAAAGTCTTAAATTATTAAAAGAATATGACTATGACCATATTTGGATCTAAAGTGGCAGTTAATTTGTATGATCGATCATGAAGGGCCATCTTAATTTGCTATTGGGTATCGAATGTTTTCATGACTTCGTGCTTTCGATGTGACCGTATGTTGCGAAACGGCGCGAAGTCGTTTTAAATTTAACCTCATTTATTTTCGAAGATGTCTCGGTGGGTGACAGCGAAAGTGTTAGAAGGTAGAGTCCTTTTCGCGAGAAGAGTTCACACTGACACACTGAACTTTAGTTCACACGTTCAGTGTCTTTAGGTATACACTTCTTCTTTTCGTGTAGTGGTGTGGTACACTTAGTGTTAGAAACGTACCCACCTAGTAGATCGATACAGTCAGACAAAAAATGAGCCATCCGGGGAGGCCAACATCGACTCGCTACGTAGGTATAGTACAATGACATGTATTCCATCATATAGCGTGGCGAGGCGTCGCTACGGCCTGCATCGCCATGCCAACTTTCAGATTTACCGTCGCCTATAGATGTTTCACATCAAAAGTAATATAATGGTATTGTCTAGCGAACTTTAGCTCTGCATCTGAGGGACTTCTTTTGTGAAAAGGACTCTAAACTTCTAACATGATGTTACGGCAATGGTTGCTCGATGTAGTGGGTACTTCGATCGTGTTAACATTATAAACCTTTGATTTGATTAGTTTATTTCGTGTTTTCTTGCAGGTTAAGTAAGGTAAACAAGAAATTCAAAATCCGACTGCAAAACAGGACAAAATAACCTCTCCCACTTACAGTGCAACCGACTTATCTGTTACGTAAGCTGAAGTTGGCTAGATACAATCTGGATCTCCTCAGTAAAACTGCCCGACTTGCTCCATAATCCATATTTTTTTATCCATACAAACTTTACAAACGTAGTCGACTGTTTCTTTCCTGGATTAAGACATTAGAAAAAAATATGTTTATGCCATAGATAGACCATACCCCTACGTTTTGATTTTTTTATTATTCTAGTTCTAATTCATTTAGAAAGTGACAAAAAAAACAAAACATGGTCATGGCAGATACTTATAGGATTTTGGTCTAATGTCTTTATCCAGGGAGGAAACAATCGACTACGTTTGTAAAGTTTGTATGGATAAAAGAGTATGGACTAAGGAGTAAGTCGTTTTCAATACTAATGAAAACGAGTAAATATCCTTTCCTCTTAACTACGGAATCCTACCTCTAAACATTTCGCATGAGGCCACCAACTCAACACTACAACAAAAATAAAACAAAAATACCAAATGAGAACGCAAAAATTCACATTGAACAACCAAAGTAAGTGAGTACTAAGATTTTTTGCGCTCAGGTCAACAGCCCGCTTAACATACATACGTAGTTATAAGAACTAAGTAAGTACTAAATAAATAACTTAATAAAAAAACCTCGCCAAACTATTGTTGGCCTTCAACTCGATTAGATCGTTCACCTATCTCGATGGAATCTCGACTCGATTGTAACAAAACTAGGCACGTATTCTCTAACTAAATAGGCTCAACATCGCCTCAGCTTTGTTGAGCTTTAAGCTCAATATACACGGGCGACACTGACACTGCAACTTTACCTATAGTACCCACACTTACAGCACACATGCACGAATTTATAATAATAATGTGTGCTGTAGATGTGGGCTCTATAGGTAGATTTGCAGTGTCAGTGTCGCTCGTGTATTTTGAGCTTTAAATACACGACGACACTGACACTGATACTTTACCTAAAACTGACATATACACACATATAAAGAGATTCGTGCATGTGTGCTGCAGGTTTAGTCTGTTTTAGGTAAAGTGTCAGTGTCAGTGTCGTAGTGTATTTGAAGCTTTAAGCTCAAAATTCAAACAAAAGGTTTGGGGTGTTTTAGGTGAAGTGTAAGTGACATCGTTTAGCAAGACATTTAAAAACTTTAGCAAAACTCTGAAAAATTTCGTGAAAATAATGAACCGTTTTCGAGAAAAATCTAGCAATGCTGAAGCGATGTTGAGACGATTTAGTTGTAGAATACGTACCCTATTCGTTGTACGCGTGACGATTGCTAAATCGAACCGATGCTTCTAAGAACCGAATGTTTGCGAATGTTCTTTTTGCGTCGATATCAATCGAGACGATTGCACGGATCGTACGTTGTTGTATTGTTGTATGTTTATTGTGAGAGGGGCCGGACGATCAAACGCGCTAGACGGTGTCTAGCGATTTGTTATTAAGGGCCCGTTCACTATTTTTTTTGCGCAAAAAAACTAGCTGTGGCCCGCGGTTTCACTCGCGTAAGTTCCGATCCTGCTGGGATTTACGGGATCAAAAGTTCAGCGGTTTAGGCGTAAAAGCGTAACAGACAGACGTAGTTACTTTCGCGTTTCTAATATTAGTAAGGATAAGGATGTGAAAGTTTGTGTGGAAATAACTAAACGAGTATATTTGTTATTCATTCACGCTCATACTACTAAACCAATTGCGAAGAAACTTGGTACACAGATAGCTGGAGACCGGGAATAACAAATAGGTAGTCTACTTTGTAATCCTGATATTCCCGCGGGACTAAGACTGCTGCTTGAGTTGTAATAAATTATTATGTTGTGTGTAAGTTAAGGAAGGAGTATATTTGTTCCTCCTTCACGCTTAAACTCCTAAACTGATTGCAATGGAACTTGGTACGATGGAGCTCGATATTTGTATTAACACATAGGCTACTTTTTACCCCGACATTGCCGCGGGATCGGGACTTGTGCGGGTAAAACCGCGGGTCTAACTAGTCGTCTATAATGTTCTTTTCTAACCCTAAGCCCGTCTAACCCTAAATTCATGTCATCGAATACACATTGAGAGGGGCACCCCGACCCCGCATTGTATGGAACCGAATCAAATATCAAACATATGGAGGAGAGGAACCCGCGCAGGGAACGATTCTCGGGCTCACTTGCACAGCTATCGTCTTTGGATAAACTAATCTTTGGATAATTAGCCTTTTTTTTTTAATTGAAACTTTATGATGGTATTATTTTTTGACGCTACCACACAAAGTTCCTTTTTTTATAGTGTTTTTTTAGTTCGTTTTTGAGGTTGCGTCGTAGATTCTTGTAAGTGAAATTTGAACCACTTCCTTTAAACTAAGGATAGTGCCAGTGACAATACACTTAAATGATAAAAATTACCTAATGCTGCAGCCAACAGTGGCTTCTAATGACAACACTTAGAAGAATTCTCAACAATTAGAAGCACCGATAAGAAATTTTGCGTAGATATTTAGACGACCGCTGTGGCGCGTCGTGCGAAAGCGCGACTGCAATACAGAAGGTTGCGGGTTCGATTCCCGCCGGGTGCAAGTATTTATGCTTAAAAAATAAATATTTGTGTCTGGTCTGGGTGTCCCTCTATGTATAATATGTATGTATTTACAAAAAAAAAAAAATATATGTATTATATCCGTTGTCTTGTCACCGTAACACAAGCTTAGTCGCTTACCACGGGGCTAGATGGCGCTGTGTGTTGTTCACAGAATTTATTATTATATTATTATTATTATTTATTATATTCATTATATTTATAGTAGTAACGATAAATGTTGTACTTCATAGTCGGTCTAGCTAATTCGGGCAACTTATGGTCAATAGATCGTAGGGTCACGTTCTTACCCGTGTGGCTACTAGTAGTGTAACCGGCTGGTATACCTGGTTTACTGAAATTTTAGTTCATCCGTAGTAGTATTATATATTTATCGTCTCAAAAGACGATCGGAATAGAAACAACAGACGAGCGTTCTATTTGCAGAAAATGGTCGGTAATCAATCAAGTATAAGTTCTAGGAAAACTATCGAAACAAGGCGACGGATATTTCTTTGTTTTACTATTGTTAAGTGAGGTTTTAACTGCTATCTCAAAAGTTGGTAAGGTAGGTACGATGCGGTCTAAGATAAAGCAAGTTAATAAGAACAGTAACTACATGTAACAGAAGGAAGGGAAAGATCTAAAGGTAAGAAAATGGCAGTGAAACGTTCCGACCCCATATTTCTACGTATATCCATTCCTCTTACTTTACTAGTTTTTTTTGTAGAAGCCATTAGAAAAACTATTCAAAATCTTCATCAAAAATTGATAATAGAATAACAAAAGACGATCGAAACGAATACAAAATCAACGATCAAATCCCAAACAGAAGACGATCAGTCCATTGATGACCGGAATCGAGCCCCGAAAAACGACTGAATTTCAATACGATTGAACGTTTCGATCCGCGCCGAATTTAGTTTTATTTACGTAACAGGTGGTGTAAGGAGATCTCTCATATTGTTTGGTGGACGGATGGGTTGCCTAATATGGATACTGTCTAGATTTAGATTTAGTGCTTATTTAAACGGGAAAAAGTAGAAGAAGAAGGAGGTTCAGAAGGTTGCGGGTTCGATTCCCGCCGGGTTCAGGTATTTATGCTTTAAAAAATAAATATTTGTGTCTGGTCTAGGTGTTTCTCTATGTATAATAATGTATGTATTTACAAAAAAGAAAAATAAATATAATGTATTATATCCGTTGTCTAGTCACCGTAACACAAGCTTAGTCGCTTACCACGGGGCTAGATGGCGCTTTGTGTTGTTGACAGAATTTATTATTTAGATTTAGGGGGACAGTCTACCTACTCTTTTCTCCGTACAAACCTTACAAACGTAATCGACTGTTTCCTCCCTAGATAAAGATATAAGAAAAAAAAAGTTGATGCCATAAGTCATATATCAGCTATGACCGACCATGCCTCTACGTTTTCATTTTTTTTATATTTTAATTTTTCTAAATTTTATTTCTATTCTTATTAGAAAAAAAAACGAAACGTAGGGGCATAGTCATGGCAGATATAGGTTTTATGGCATAAACATATTTGTTCTAATGTCTTTATCCAGGGAGGAAACAGTCGACTACGTTTGTATGGAGAATGAGTAGGTAGACTGTCCTCTTAGTGCTAATTTTTTTGGAATATTCACCAATGTGAGTAAGCTCTCCTACGATTAAAATGTCTCAACTCTGTTCATTATTAGGGTCCCTTAACCAAAGGGTAAAACGGGACCATTTTTAAAATAATTCTCTCTTCAGGCAACTACGACCAACTCACAATAGCATCATTCAAAGCGATGTATTTAACTAAACTAATTCAATTCGATATGTTATATAGTTTTTCAATACAAATCATTATAGGTGTTTATAATAAGTCAACTAATTTCAGCTAGTCTCTAATCAATGAAATAAGTACAATAATGTAAAACCGAATTAAAATAGTCAAATGATATTAATTAATAAAATGTCAAATAAAATAATAAAATACATTACCTACATACGTTATTTCATGTTATTAATTAAATGTCAAATAAAATACAATAAAATTATACTTTTACCAAGATTCTTTTTTTCTATTTGCCTCATGAACATGAACAGTGGTAGCTAATTGCCAGTTAAAAATTTCATAGATGATGTGTGCCGCCGCTCTAACAACAAATGCTAAAAATAAAAATTTTTAATTAAAAATTTAAAAAACCCCCGACTTAAAAAATCTTCAAAGTTAAAACAAAACTAAACTTTAAAAAGGCAAAAATAATAACCCGAAAACAAATTTCATGTCTCTGAGTAGGTATGTGGTACCTTACGTTCCCGGTACTATAAGCACGGGTCGGTTACCATCAACTTCTGTGACACATTCCCGCGTCCCCCGACGCGGGAACGTAAGGTACCACATACCTACTCAGAGACATGAAATTTGTTTTCGGGTTATTATTTTTGCCTTTTTAAAGTTTAGTTTTGTTTTAACTTTGAAGATTTTTTAAGTCGGGGGTTTTTTAAATTTTAAATTTAATTTTTTTATTTCACCCTTTTTGTAAAAGCGATTTTGATGAAACATGCTTATTGTTGTCACAAAAGTCACGTCCTTTTATTTGATACCCTACTCGGGTATATTTGAAAACATTCGGTTTTTATTTCCGAGTTTGACCCTACATATACTTTGAACGGCTGAACCGATTTTGATGAAACTTGCATATTGTTGTCACAATAGTCATGCTCTTTTATTTGATACCCCACTCGGGCATATTTGAAAACATTCGGTTTTTATTTCCGAGCTTCAACCAACATATATTATGAACGGCTGAACCGATTTTGATCAAACATAGCTAAGAACACTCGCGCAAAAGACACCTATTAAACAAAAAAAACTACATTCAAATCGGTTCATCCGTTCGTGAGCTACGATGCCACAGACAGATACACAGACAGACAGACAGACAGACACACAGACACGTCAAACTTATAACACCCCTCTTTTTCCGTCGGGGGTTAAAAACAGACAATATATTAAATAAATGAATACAACAAACATGATTTTGTGTACGGAATTCTTCGTGCGCGAGTCCGACTCGCACAGGACCGGGTTTTTTTTTAATATTCATCGATATTATGCACATAGGTATCTAATAGTATCTATTTTAGAACATTTACCTAATATACTTGTATTTTTTGTCTGGGTCACACACATGAATTATATTTTTATTAAATTACTTTGTCGCATAACTAAATCAAGGAAATGGCATTAAAGATTTATTAGTAAATGTTGTCTATTAAAGAATGCAACATTCACTAATTTCGCTAATTCTACTAATATTATTAAAAAAAACTTATGAAATTTGTGTGACTTTCAATAATTTTAACGATCGATAATTCAAACGATAATTCGATAATAAATCGTGTTAGTTAAATTTTTTTATTGTTGATAATTTTGCTAGAAATCACTAATGGGTACCAAATTTATAACTGGTAGGTACTTAAACTTCATTAGCCTTATACATTTATGCTTAGTTTAGTAAAATGTATAAAATTACCTACCAACAACTATTGATCATTGCTTATATTTTTATTGCTCAATGCATTTTTACTAGAAATATTTTTCTAAATATTTTTCAATTTAGTATTAAATGTGAAATAATATAGACACCGTAGACAACCATCACACTATTAGCAGATCATTAAAACAAGCGTTAATTGCGAACACCTTGCTAATAACTTGTCAACTTTTACCTGTCACAGATCTATATAATATTTCACCCGCGTAAGTCCCGATCCCGTGGGAATATCGGGATCAAAAGTATCCTATGTTACTCAAGGTGAATGTAGCTTTCTAATGGTGAAACAATTTTTGAAATCAGTCCAGTAGTTTTTGGGTTTATTCATTACAAACATACGACACACATACACACAAAAATACAAATCTTTCCTCTTTATAATATTAGTGTAGATGTACAATAGGTATGTGTTAGACACAGCTCTACAATTCAACTCTCAAACTGCTTTTATATCCTTATTCTGAAATTATTCAGGTAAAACCGTAAGCAGCAACTAGCTATTAATAGGTATATTAGAGATCTAGAAATGATTACAATAAAATTGTCATTAGAATCGATTTATGCAAGTCGTTTTAAAAGAGACCACATTTTTGAACAGAATTGATTCATTTAGAATGCAAATCAGACATAAAAAGAAATATTTTTAACAAAACATACATCTGATCTTTAAAATTTCACTTGCGGCGGGGTTCGAACTCGCGTCTCTGGGTCTGTACCCCAGCGTGTTTTATGACAGCCACGGGAAGTTATGAAGTTGCCCTATTCTATACCGGGGCTATACGGTAACAAGTATATACAAAATTATTATTAAAATACCTAAATTACAAAAATATGAATATAATTATCGTTAATTTTGTAGGTATACCTACCTACAAAATTAATATTAATAACGTCCCTACCTAAATAAAATTAACCAAGTGTTTAAATCAATCACAAGCTTAGGAAAGATTTATTTCTTGTACGTCACAATGAAATGTCAAACGGTCCATAAAGTCTGTCTAAAAGTGTATCACTAATCACTTAGGTAAATTAAACAATTCATAAATATATAATGACCAATAAGGAAGTAACATTTTAACGACGTTTATTTATGATTTCTCATATACATAGCTACATATTATGTATACATACGAGTTAGAAACTGTGAAATAGGTTAACAAGTGCGCACGCGCTTTCAAACAGTTTTACTATCAATTATACTTAAGAGGACAGTCTACCTACTCATTCTCCATACAAACGTAGTCGACTGTTTCCTCCCTGGATAAAGACATTAGAGTAAATATGTTTATGCCATAAAACCTATATATCTGCCATGACCATGCCCCTACGTTTTGTTTTTTTTTTTCATTTTCTAATTAGAATAGAAATAAAATTCAGATAATTTTGAAAATGTTAAAAAAACAAAACGCTGGGGCATGGTCATGGCTGATATAGGGCTTATGGCATAAACATATATTTTCTATTATCTTTATCCAGGGAGGAAACAGTGGACTACGTTTGTAAAGTTTGTATGGAGAAAAAAGTAGGTAGACTGTCCCCTTAACAAGCTGCGCCTCGCGAATATACCCGCGTAAGTCCCGATCTTCTGGGAATATAGGGATAAAATGTAGCCTAAATGTTAATCGAGATTTTCAGCTATCTACATACCTACTAAGTTTCATCACAATCAGTTCAGTAGTTTTTGTATGATTGCACAAACATCTAAAGAATTTTAGTAGGATTTGCGACAAACGTGTAAGTTCATTGCGTTTTCGCGCAAATTAAAACAAATTATTGACTTAGAAATCAGCATTATATGTTTTTTTACACGGTAGTTGAGCGTTTGACCACTATCCCACCTGATGATAAGTGATGATATGGTCACACACATATATACTTACTATTATGAAGCGGAAGAGTTTGTTTGTTTTTTTGTTTGTTTGTTTGAACGCGCTAATCTCAGGAACCACTGGTCCGATTTGAAAAATTCTTTCGGTGTTGGATAGTCCATTTATTGAGGAAGGCTATAGGCTACTTTTGATCCCGATATTCCCACGGGATCGGGACTTACGCGGGTGAAACCGCGGGGAGCTGCTATATACTAATATAATAAAGAGAAAAGATCTAGAATAAAAAGGAAATATTTATTTGTTTGTTTGTAACGAATAGGCTCCGAAACTACTGGACCGATTTTCAAAATTCTTTCACCAATAGAAAGCTATATTATCGAGGAGTAAAATAGGCTACTTTGGATCCTGATATCCCTACGGGATCGGGACTTACGCGGGTAAAACCGCGGGAAGCAGTTAGTAAACTATAAATCTCGAGTCAAATTACAAGTGAATTATAAATTATTGTTATTACTCAAGACTACAATTAAAATGAAAGGCCGGTCAATAAAAGTAACATTGATCGAACGTGTCGTAAAAATACCAAATCTTACTAGGTTTGGACGAGCAGAGAAATTGGGTCGTTAGCTAAAAACACTCTCATAGAGCTAAGAAAATACCTTGACGCATAACAGCCACTGCGCTCCGGGAGCGCACGTGCACCTTTCTGCATCGTTTAAATTTTTAGAGTTTGGTAAGGGTAAAAAGGGGACCCTTTGTCTAAGACTCCACTGTCTGTCTGTCTGTCCCGGCGAGGTTGTCGTTAGCTCCTCATAGACGTGCGAGTGGTGAGCGGCTTCATTGCTCCGGTACCTGTCTGTACAATCAGGTAGTGCCATTTTGAGGACGTGGTAGCTCTCTTTATAGGGAACCGCACTCTAGTGTTTGGGGACACGATCGATCTATAACTTATCCTGGATGGTGGCTCCTCGGAGTGGCCTGACGGTACAGCGGACCCCTCCATTTATTCCTAAGGTGGTTAAAGTTTGGAAAGCTATAACATATAGATAGGTATAGTTTAGTCGTCCAGTGTATTCCGTTGTCCATCTGTCTGTCCGTGATAGATATACAGACGGTAATAATTAAAAATATATAATTTTAAGTCAATTAACAATAAAATAATTCGGTAGTAAATGGTTTCTTCCTGTATGCTACGAATATTTTGAAGCCGTTCTGGATTATTGCCTCGGAAATGTAAATGTCGAATTGATTCCACATAAGATGAGATGGTATAAATAATGGCTTCAATCCAGTCATAAACTATTATTTTGTTTAACTTTTACATCAAACATAAAAATTGAATCAATTTAAAATGTATAAAAGACATTTGTTTCTCGTTAAAATTGTATGTTATTGACGTTGTACCATGAAGTTTGCAATATTTCGGGGACTTTATAGTTTCCATGGTCACAAGTAGACTGGGTGGCATAAGTCTTATAAATTAATTTAGATTTATTGACTACAAAATTAAACATAGATGTTTCTACTGTTTTGTAAACAACCGAACAAAGTTGAACTTTAATTTACTATTTTCGACATTCATCAGAAAACTCCGCAATGATTTAAAGGACGTTAACAATTTTGATATTACCGATTGTATAATTTGTAAGATTTTAGGGGCAGGTGAAAGTACACTAAAAATAATGAAATATAAAAATTAGCTTAAAATACTTGGTGCCTGCAGCGGTAAAGCTATTGCATAGCATTCATTGACATCTTCAACACAGCCCCACACAAAGTCAAAAAGTTGCTAAATTCCAACTGGTTGGTTCCTGAATTGTTTTAAGCATAATTCTTTTATATCAGTTTTTTTCCTCTATTTGCTACAAGCAAACAAGCATAATTGTGTAACCATCTGTGAAAACGTCTAAATGGTGTTTTTGTATTAATGTTTAGTAACTAAGTTTGTGTTGTACTGTTTGTTTTCCGAATAAAATAAAATAAAATAAATAAATAAATTCATGCAACTATAATTATTTATTTATTTTGTACCATGTTCGGTTCGGCCTAGCTGGCCGCGCTCAAAGCCCGCGATAAAAGCTATGCAATAGCTTAAAATAACAAAATATGCTGAACTACATACTGAGCTTATGTTCTTAATTATGTGTTAAGTCTCGTTCTCTGTCGATATGAGGAATGAATCAAAAATTTCTTTCTATTCTAAAACCATGTCGTACGCATATATTAATGTCGAAATAATCTTAAAAGATGACAGTCAACATAAACATAATATAATTAGTTACACTAAAGTTACATTGTAACGGATCAAAAGAAAAATGTCCGAGTTTGAGTAATTAAAAGAAATATTAATAAAGTCGAATGATTTATCTGTTCTGAAAAGGAAATAGGTTAGTTTTCTTTTTGTAGTGTTATTTAAACATGTTTCTTTCTTAGGCACAGATAACGACACAATTCGTCTGAAAAATTTTTTTCTGGGTGGCAAAAGAAAAAAACCTGGATATGGATACCTTCTCCGTAACCCCTGGTTAGAGTCTTTCAACTTCATACTACACTAACGATTCTTGTTGAAGAGAGTTAGAGGGAATATAAATACCTACCTACTATATGCCTGTAACATACCCAATTTAATTTAATGTATTTCTATCTACCGTCTACTTTTAGAAGACGGTCCATATCCCTTTAACCTCTCTTCTACAACACGTTACCTCCCACTGTGCGAAAATCCACACCTAAGCCTTGCACCTTGCACGGTCAGTACGACACCGGGTCACCGCTTAAGTGTGGAATTTTGCACAGTGGGAGGTAACGTGTTGCGCGCACTGCTTATCCGATGTCGTTTCTCGGACGGAAAAGCTTTCTGGATTGTTTTAGGCTTGATTCGACCAAAACAGAATAAACATTGAATAACAAATCGTCACAGAGTAACAAACACATAACCTATATTTGCATCGCGCAGTCGGGTAATAGTCTAACTTACTTGCTCATATTACTAGTTCATATTGCGCTAGTACGGAAATTGCGTCACTTCCTTTACAACAGGTTTTTTTTCCAAACCTTCAGGTAAACAATGCTGAAAAACAAGTTTTGATTTCACCCGCACGGGTTCACAGATTATGCTAATGTAACCATTTCCGGTTTTATCCAAACTCCATATCCCCTTACTGCCTTACAAGGATCTTTGCGATTGTCGGTATATTCATAAACAATAAAAAAACTTGAGAGGTGTCAAGGGACACCCAGATGGAACGAAGTTCCAAGCAAAAAAAAGTGTCGTTACAACTTTTGGTCTTAATTTTTTCCGTCTAGCCCCCTTTCGCAACGCGCAAAAGGAACTTCGTTAATAATGATAAGTCCGAAGGGTACCTTGAGGCGAGGTGTCGGGGAGTAGCGACCCCGCGGCTTCCCGAGTGTTCCAGGGATGTCACCGTTCCTCACCTCCGGCTTGCCTTAGTTGGCTGGTCGGAGTGAATACAGACGAGGAAGCGGTCCCCCGCCTCTGGTTTGCCTTGAGCCTTCACCGGCCGGCCAGAGTGGATTCGGAAGAATGAAAAAGCCTCGGAGGATACCTCACATAATGTGTTGGTTCGCTCTCCGGCGTACCAATGATACCTTAAAATGCAGCGAGGTCTCTCAATACAACTTAATAATACTAATACCACCCTACGTTACGGGGTCCGCTTAAACCCCAAGTTATTTGGGGTCGGCACAGTAGGTAACTCATCGCATCAGGGCCAGCTTTCATGTCCGAGACATTGCAGACAAACTGCAAGAATGCCGTTTACGGTGGTACGGCCACGTTCTACGGAAACCGGCTAGTTACGTGGGAAACAAATGCCTTGCTATGACGCCTCCGCCCGGCCGCGGCAGATTGGGAAGACCCAAGAAGTGCTGGCTTTAAGTTGTAAGATCGGATATGCGTGCAAATGGCCTCACTACACGGGATGTCGAGGATCGTGCGAAGTGGAGACGTAAAAGTAGGAAAGCGGACCCCAGGCTCTCGAGAGAGATGCAACCGGGAACAACGCTCGGATGATGATGATGATGATGACAGTAGGTAGCTCATTAACATCATTGATCATAGGTACCTACTGCAAATAGATTTGGCAATATTTTTACGGCCGGCCGCCTTCCTGACACCAACCCTCCTAGAGACAAAGCAGTTTACCCGCCACCGCGCGATCCGAGCTAAAATCGAGCGACTCGAAATGTGAATGAGAAAAATACACAAGTTATAGTAGAAGATCCTTGTCTGTGTTTGCCTCTGCGTATGTTATGTTTGCATCGAATCATGTTACGTTACGATAACTAGATAGTAGATAAGCCACGGAATAAATGTTTGTCTTTGAACTCTAAGTTGCGTTTCACCCATTTGCCGGTGTTCAGCTAGTACAGACTCGTATATTATAATACCTAGTATATTTCGTTGTCCACTCTCCCCCTTACTTATAAACGATGATTAACAGATGACTAAGTTGTATGTAACGTTTGTCTCTGTCTGTCAACTTTAAAACTTCATGTCACAGTAAAAGACAAACGATACTTACATAGTTTATGCAGCTTTCATTTTCAAATTTGAAAAAAAAATTACATATACTTTAAAACTCAAAATAAGACGCCCCCTAACCCACAAAAATCTAGAGCTAAGTACTTTGAAATTTTCTATTTGAAAAAAAAAACACAAAATATTTTTTTTTTACAATTTTTTAGTAATTGAAATTAAGATCAAGATAAGAATCCCTAACTTTTGTGAGATTACTACACAAAAAACCGGAATCGGATAATGTTTTTACCCTTGTGAAGAAATAGGCATCGACTGCGCCCGTCTAATAGTCCTGTTAAAGTATAAGTAATCATTTGTAAACATTTGATCGTATAAAATGTTGCTGGTGACTGATTAAGATAGATTAAATGTAGTGTGGCCAGGCTCTGGACATTTTTTACTTTAACTTTTTTTACTTTTACTTATGAAAAAAAGATAAACTAGAACAAATAGTTTTTAATTATAGGTAGGTACTTTTACTCTATTTTACATTCTTAGATCAAAAATGTAAGCTAAAAACTCATACATTTACTGAAAAGTGACAGCTCTTTATTTACTTTTTCGTTTGATATTGACAGTTCTTTGTTTACATTTTTGATATAAGATTCTGAAATAGAGTTATAGGTCAGATTTCAACGATCTCACCGAGTAGTAAAACTGAATTGTGGTTTTTTGAACCTAATTTTTATTGCTACGAATTTATTGACACATTATTCATTAAAATCGGTTAAGTAGTTTAGGCGCTACAGTGGAACATACAAACATACATACTTACATACATAGTTTGCTAAAAGTCATAACCCTTCTTTTGTGGCTTTGCCGTAGTCGGGCAATGACGATGCGATCACGTACTAAAAATAAAAAATAGCATTATTTTTTAATTTAATTCAGCCATTCAATGACAGACAGAACACCATATTTTGAATTCGCTATGTTAATAGTAACAACAGTAATAGTACTAGATTATAAGCCCAAACATAAATGTACTTCATTTAAACCATTTAAACCATTTATTTTCCATAGACACATATAGATACAATATATTTAGGATTCAGAAGTAGTAGACTTTAAAAAAAAACAAAAACCTTATCAACTATTTATTTATAAAGAAAACATCAAAAATCTTACAAACAAAAATACCCTAACTGGAAAAGATTATTAACCAAAATAAATCACCAATTATAATAAGAACAAAATTAGGAACAACTTACAGCTTAATAATTACTTAACACAAATCGCGTCGAACACACTACCGTCCTCTAGGAGTTGCGAAGAACAAATGCCCCTACTAGGCGCGCACACCGCTTTATATAGCCTTTCGTTGTTGGGGGAAGAGAGACTCCTAACTCGGCCTCTCCTGACTATCCGTCGACCCCGACGTATCCAATGGAGCAGCAAAATCTACCTCATCAGGCTCTGATGAAGTAGACAAACCAGAGCCCCCAAAGCCTGATGGATTAGCTGGAATAGCATTGCCAGAACAAGATGGAACAGGTTCAGGAACCAATGAGGGTTCCATATCTGTTCGAGTATCGTCATCATCTGAAAACAGTAGTACACTTTAATATTGATCGCTTTTTAATTTAGCGACACATGCAGTTTTATTTCGTAAAGTAAAGTTAAATAAATTTAAAAAAAAAATAATGTGTTGAGAGCTCTCAATCTAACCCCAATACATCACCAAACTGATCGTTATGTTAATGGTTTCCTGTAAATAAATTTGTCCCCGATAGAACAGTTACGACGACTGTGTACAATTATCTGTGAACAAACTAAAAGTAGATGGAAGGCGTCCCAACCATCTATCATTATTACTTGCTGGACATAGGCGTCGCTCAGTAGGCTTATCCAGATAATAACTAGAGCAGAGGTGTCGCACAGTAGGCTTGCTCTAAAAATAAGGTGAAACAGTTTGTTAAGACATAGGCGTCGCACAGTGGGCTTAACTTAACAAACGTGAGATAGGCGTTTGTAAGGATAGAGGCGTCGCACAGTAGGCTTATCCAAACAAACGTTAGAGCATAGGCGTCGCACAGTAGGCTTGCTCTAAAATCATGAAGTAACGGTTTGTTAGACAGAGGCGTCGCACAGTGGGCTTATCTAGACAAACATTAGACCGGAGTTTGTTAGGACATAGGCGTCGCACAGTAGGCTTATCCAAACAAACTCAAAACGACGGAGTGATTTATAAAAATCACGCAGTAGCAGTAATAACTCACCATCAAAGAAGGCGGCACAAGACTCAGGACACCATTCACCGTGCCAAGGCACCATATATTCGGCGGCTGCCTGCGTGGTCTTCCCATAAGATCTACTTAATAATTTCAATTGGTAGCGTCCACAAGGCAACACTTTGATCACCTTGTAGGGTCCTCTCATGCCGGAATCTAACTTTCCCGTACTTTGTGAGTATTTAATCACAAATACCAAGTCATTTTCGCTGAAAGTACGTGGTGATTGACGATCTCGATTGACGTGTGAGTCTTGATTGATCTGGTTCTCGCGTAAGTGTTCGCTAGCTCTGGCTCGGCACAGTTCTCTCCAGCCTTCTCGGTTCTGTGACATTTCAATCGTGACATCACGGACTAGTGTATTTATGATCGGTGTAGTGGCATCAGTCCCAACCAGCAACTTCAATGCTGAAGTTCTTGTAGTCTTTTGGCGTGTTATATTGAGAATGAGCTGCAATCTCCATAATTGTTCCGACCAGCTGGCGTTCTTATGATTGACTTCGATTCGAACCATGTTCAAAACAGTTCTTACATATCTCTCGACTTGACCATTAGCATTGTGCATTTCGGGTGTGATATAGTGAACATCACATCCAAACTCTGCAACAAGATCTGTAAATTCCGTAGATTCGAACATGCGACCACGGTCGGTTACAAGGAGCTTCGGTACACCAAACAGGGAGATAGCGTTAGTGAAAGTACGCTTGAGTTCTGAAGCATCTTGTCGATAGATTGCGTACAGAAGACAGAATTTAGTGAAGGAATCTACCATCAGCAAAATGAATTTAAAGCCATTAGACTCGGGCAATGGACCTAATACATCCAGATGGAGTGTGTGAAACGGAGTATCCGGTTTCTCCCAAGATGTTATGGGCTGATGAGGGGCTCTAGGGACTCGCTTCATAGAGATACAAACTAAACAGTGCTTAACATACTTAGAAATAAACTGACGCATGGCAGGAAACCAGAAATGTTTTAGAATTAAGTCTAAGGTCTTTTCAGAGGAAATATGGTCATGTTCATCGTGAAATATTCTTAATAAACTTAACCTAAAACCTTTAGGAATGAAACAAAGGAGACGCGGTTCCTCGCCCGTGGGTGTGTAACGATAGTAAAGAAGGTCATTTTTATGCACATATCGTTGAGAGTCTAATTCTCCACCTTGTAACTTATGAATAAGAGTTTGAGTTTCTGTGTCAGCTGACTGAGCTATCTGTGCCCAGTTGCGAGGTCTGGTGATTTGATGCACTCTGACAGGAATAGGATTTCGGCTTAAGTAGTCGGCATGAGCCATCATGTTACCTTTTCTGTATTCGATTGTGAAATTAAAATCTTGGAGATAGACCCACCAGCGCGCCACGCGTGGAAGCAGGTCCTTCTTCTTTTCAGTAGCCCTAAGAGCATTGCAATCGGTAACTACTTTAAATTGCAATCCAACTAAATAATGACGAAAGTGGGCCAATGCTCTTACGACAGCTAGAGTTTCTAACTGATAGGAATTGTACCTAGCTTCGGCGCCCTGGGTGGTCTTACTAAAATAAGCAACAACATGCCTCAAACCATCAGCCTCTCTCTGTATCAGTACGGCACCGTAACCTATACTACTTGCATCAGTGTGCACTTCAGTTGACAAGTTTGGGTTAAAAATTGACAATACGGGAAAACTAGTTAATATCGAAATAATTTCTTGTCGAACCTTCTCTTGGTCAGCTCCCCAATAAAAGTTTACATCCTTTTTCAGTAAATTTGACATGCAAGAAACTCTAGTTGAGTATTTTGGGATATACTTTCTGAAATATCCAGCTAGACCAAGAAACTGTCTGACCTGCCTTACATTTGACGGAATGGGGGACTCGACTAAGGCTTTTATCTTAAAAGGACTCGGTTTAACTAGACCTTGACTAACTACTCGGCCCAAATACTCAATTTCTGTATGGAGGAATGAACATTTCCCTAAATTAATCGAAAACCCTGCTTCCGTCAAAGTTTTAAGGACTTCTTTTAACAAAGCTATGCCGTCATTGACGGAATGACTCATCAGTAAAACGTCATCGACGTAAACAAGCACATTACCCTTTTCGATATGTTTTTGAAGGGTTTTATTAATTATACGTTGGTATACTATCGGTGAATTTGTTAAGCCAAATGGCATACGGACATATTCAAAGTGGCCTTCAGGGGTCACGAAAGCAGTTTTGGGAATTGACTCCTCATCGACAGGGATTTGATGGAATCCTGTAGCCATGTCCAAACTTGAAAAGTATTTAAAGTTACCAAGCCTGTCGATGTGGTCATCAATCCGTGGAAGAGGGTATCGATCCCTAACTGTGAGTCGATTCAGCGCTCGGTAGTCAACACACATCCTGTCGCTTCCGTCCTTCTTTTTAACCAATATGATTGGACTAGCGTACTGCGAGTTTGAGTCGCGGACAATACCTTTGTCTTTCAGATCGTTAATGATCTGTCTAACCTTCAATTTTTCCGAGTATGATAATTGGTAAGGACGGTAAGCCACAGGTGTGCTATTAGTCAATTCAATGTGCATGGTTCCAGTCGTGACAGTACTTGACGCGGTACCCGAGATCAAAAAATCAGCAAAATTAGTTATTACTTCCATAAGTGCCTTAAGTTCAATGTCTAGAAGAGGTGTCTTAATTAAGTCTAGGTTAGGTGATGTAATCGAGTGAACAAGTTTTTCTGAAGATCGGGTCAAGTACTGCTTGTTCTTTGTCCTTACGTAAGTTATTCCATCGCGATTTAGAATGTCAGTACCAACCACGATGGGAGAACTCATGCAAGATCCCGGAACGACCACAAAATCGGCCTCAATTGTAATCTCGTCAAATTCAATAGTCAATGTTACAAAACTATCGGCTTCAAGTATTTTGTCGCTTATACCCTTTAAATTACATTTAGTTGGTTTTCGCTCGCATGAAAAATACTTTAAAACATCAGCGGAAACCAAAGAGATGTCCAAAGCACCACTATCGATAAGAACATCGATAGGGATCCCTTGTACGACTGCAGTAGTCAAATCAGAGTCTCGAGGGTGTCGAATCAGTGAGGGTTTCTCACATAAGTTCACGTTTCGATTATTTCGCGCACCAGCTCGGTCTTTCGTGAAACATACTTTTTCAGTGTGACCTGGTTTTTTGCAAAAGTTACACACTATTCCGACACCACTCGTGCTTGATTTAGAAGTTGAGGCAATTTCACCCGCAGTCCGTTCAGGCACTGAAGAGACTGCAGTTGACCTTGACCTACAGTCGTGACTTTTATGTCCTACTCGTCCACACTTAAAGCATTTCACCCTGTTTAAGGTGGTATTTAATGGTTTTCTGATAAGCTGATTACGTTGAATATGCTTAGCGTGAGAAGGCTTGACATAAACCGATAGGAATGAAACTAAGTTTTCACAGGTTAAACCGGCGTTAGTCGTCGCAGCCCTAACTTGAACGTCAGTAATGCCTCGAATGACAATTAACACCCGGAGCTCATCACTTAGCCCTTTAATAATCTTAAGACGCAACAAGGTCCTTCTAGCATATTCGGCATAAGTACTAAATTTATCGGAATTTGACTGCATCGTTTGATACAAAATATCTGCATAATCTAACTTCCGCGGACACAAAGATTTAAATTCGCGACAAAAGTTGGTCCATGAACGGTCATGGGTTACCCACTCATGCAACCATGTGCGGGCATCGCCTTTGAGGCAGGCAGATACTCTAGACAAACACTCGGAATCGCCCCAGCCATTGGTTATCCTAGCCCTGTCGACTTCGTCACACCATACGTCAATATCATTGAGGGTAGGATCGAAATTCGACACAAAATAGTTTTGATTTTTAACAACGGCTAAAGATTTTATTGCCTCGGCTAAAGCGCGCGTTGCCTCGGTCGAGGTTGACTCGCTCTGTGACGGTGCGATGTTATTAACAGTCGGGTTATTGTTCGCAAGTAAGTTATCGGTCAGACAGTCGCGATCAGGAGAAATAATTGGTGTCGGATTTGAAGGTAGATAAGAATCGTTTAATTCAGTCGACCTTTTTTGATGCTCATTAACGTTTAAAACGGTAGGGTATCTAGCTAATAGTGGCGTTTGCGGGGTAATAAGATTTTCGTCCTTGTTCGTATTTTCGTTCACAACTAGACCACGGTTTTGGTTATTATTTTCGAGGGTATGTAATCTAGAAAGGATTGTCTCTAAGGTATACTGTAACGAGTCATCTTGAATATCGCGCCTATCACCACGCAACGTCATTTCTCGAGAATTATGCCCTTCACGTATGGGAGACCTATTATGCGATCGAGACGTAGGACGTGATTGAGACCTAACTATCGAATGGGCTCGCAATTCGTCTGTCAGTCTGGACTTCTTATTAGTGTCGCGACGACGCGAACGTGACCTAATCGGTGAACGAGAGCGAGGTCTCTGTTCATCGGACCTATCCCGTCCCCGGGACCTACTGTCGGGTTCGTGTCGACGCGATTTATCACGCAAACTACGTCTTGCATCAGACATATTCGAATAACCAACCAAATCACAAAGAAAAGCAAATAAAATGGTTTACAAAACAAATATTGGTGTTTTATTTTATTATTTTTTTCGTGGGTACCCTTGTTTTGATAAATTACAAGAAAATTTCAAAAATAAAAGTGAATTAACGGCCAAAATGGGCGAAAATAGGCAATTTATCCCACTTCTGAATTTAGGATTCAGAAGTAGTAGACTTTAAAAAAAAACAAAAACCTTATCAACTATTTATTTATAAAGAAAACATCAAAAATCTTACAAACAAAAATACCCTAACTGGAAAAGATTATTAACCAAAATAAATCACCAATTATAATAAGAACAAAATTAGGAACAACTTACAGCTTAATAATTACTTAACACAAATCGCGTCGAACACACTACCGTCCTCTAGGAGTTGCGAAGAACAAATGCCCCTACTAGGCGCGCACACCGCTTTATATAGCCTTTCGTTGTTGGGGGAAGAGAGACTCCTAACTATATGTTAATTTAACTTAGGGAAAAAAAAAACAAAAATAATTTGTATTAATATAGTAAGTACAAAGAAGATGCTTATTTCTATACAAAGCAACTCTGTATGCAAGTATGTGCATGGAAGGTACAGGGCTCAGTGTCATGCAATGACATGGTCATAGACCACGCCATCGCTACTGGTTTTCAGCCTGCCCCTGACATGGGATCTATATTGTCTTTGCATGTGCTGGCATAATAAAATAATAACACAGAAAGAACAAACTAGGTATAAGAATATTTAAAAGAAAAAAAAAAACATTTTAAATAGAAAATACAATATATCTATTCCATTTTCTCTTCTCTTTCCCAATAAAACAAAACAGAGCAATGAATACAAAGAAGGAAAACAGATTACCGAAAAAGTAAAAAACGGTTGGTGATAAAAATATACCTATGTCCCAATATTTATCATTAACTTAAAATAACATCTATACATAAACAAGTTTTATAGTGCTTTAGTATATTAGTAAATTCCTACGTAACCTAAACTTTTGGAAGCTTTTCCCTTCATACAAAAAGTGGTTCAAAATATTAATCACATAAAAACAAAAAGTTAAATGACCGCAACCATATTTTTTTTGTAACCGTTGTTTTTAAAATGTTAATTAAATTAATTAATATTAATAAATTGTTTATCCGTTTTACATAGAATAGATAATAATTATATAGTCTTATTTATTACAGTGAATAGGTTTTTTTTACTATTTTATTATTGGTACGACGTAGACCACAACGTAGAATTTTGATGTTTTCACTACTTATTTTACTTTTACTTTTTAATAAAATAATGTTTTAATTTAAACAATTACAACAATATTTTGTATGATTTCACTATTACGCAAGTTACTAAAAATGAAATAATTTTAACCCCCTTATTTATAAACGATTATTAACAGATGACTTACCTAGTTATGTAACGTTTATCTCTGTCTGTCAACTTTTAAACTTTATCATTTACTAATTACAAACGATACATAGTTTATGCAACTGTTAATCTTTATAAGTAAGGTGGAACATGTGTAATATTTATAGCCTAATTATGCCGATATTCATTACGGAATTATTCCGATATTGAAATCTAATACCGAAAATCAATATCGGAATTAAAACCCTTTCGAAATTCCGATATTAAGGGCCCTATTCTGAAAAACTGAAAATCCATGTCGGGCGCATCGAAAATTGTTGATTATTTCATGACGGAATGTCGTAGAACTTTTTTTTGTGTACAGATTGTAGGCGACATTGTTTCCGATATTTTAGTGCAGTTTCCATACAAATATGTCGAAACGTATTGAAGCCTTTCGACATTTTAGCCAAATCAGACATTTTTTTTCTAAAATTTGGATAGGCTTTGCACCAATAGGAGGTTCTTGTCTTAAAACTACACCAAAATGTAGGAAACAATGTCACCTACAATCTGTGCACAAAAAAAAGTTCTACGACATTCCGTCATGAAATAATCAACAATTTTCGATGAGCCCGACAGGGATTTTCAGTTTCAAGGTCGTTGGCGTATATACTCCTCTTAAACGCATCACATTTTCACGTACGGACAAACACTCACCTACATATTACAATAAAAACAAATACATGTTTGTGTGTATGTTTATCCGTATAAAAGTCTAAAAATAGATACCAATTACGTATAAAAACCCAATTTAAATTTTGCTTGCTCAATTCTTACAAAACGCCCAGTGAATAAAATATGAGAAATTCTTGTAAATACAAATGCTTAATTATGGGTTACTCTTACAATGTATTAAACCGTAAATTATCTACTGCTTTTTGTTACACTCATGTTTCTGATTATGCGTGGCTTGGCGTATAAGGTTTTACACAACAATTACAAGATAAATAGTTACATTTTCCCGGGCCTTAATCGCCTCGGTCCCCTCGCGACCAAGACCATTGTAACAAAGTTGAAACGTCGAGGTAAGAAAATAAATAACAATACGCGATTATGACCCAAGAAGGTGTAATTTTAACGAATCGTGTGAATTTAAACAGTTTAATTACAGGATACCCTCAAATGAAAAACGTTTCAGAATTAAACTTATTATTAATTAATGCAGTAATTTAAATAAATAAACAAATCTTTTTTTAGTCTTAAGTAAAGTAATTAGTATAATTACATAATAGATTTTTGAAATTTAACACTTAAATTACGTCCCACCTAACTCGGTTAAATTCAGTAAAAATCAATTAAATTCCATACCTGCAGCGCGAAAACCGAAGAACAATATATTTTTTTCTTTCTTTTTGACGTAGACAAAGTTATGGCATTAGGAAATTAGCCGGTATCAAGTAATTTATAATAATAGCATGTTATTTGCAGATGCAAAATCAGTCAAGTTTTTGTAGTTTTTAGTCGAGGGAATCTTATTAAAATTCGTCTAACAACTTGACAACAACTCTACGTGATTTCGAATCAATAATGTCTTTATTGATTCGAAATTTGTCTCACTCAGGAATCTCCTCAACGCGTTCCCGCCAAAAATCCCCAAAAAAAAAACAAATTAACAATGACCTCAAATTGACAAAGTGTCAGACTCATATTTCAAAATTGACAGGTCGCGGCGTTCGATCGTGTTTCTTTTTTGTCCCGCGTCGCCAAAAACGTCGCCGCCCATTTAAGTAAGCCTGTCCCGAAAGCGGTACTGATATGGTCACCGTAGTTAGACGATCGGTCATCGACTCCACATCACCTTGGCAATGGCTGGCCGATTCTACTTACATCATTTCAACCGACCTGTCTGTAGACAATTAGGCAAGTTAAGCAGTTAGTCCCGGTGGTTGTCTCTTCTTTTTGTATAGCGGTGTGGGTCACTTGGTGTTAGGGTTTTCGAGTCGCCCTAAGGCCTCTAACTTCACTTAACGACTATCGGACATGACCTGGGACCAACTGCTTACCGTACCTTCCGAAACACGGAGGCGCTCGAAAAAATGATTTTTTGCCTCACAAATTATCGGGCACCCATCCAAGTAATTACTGCGCCATGCGTCGCTTAACCCGTACGACCTTTCAAGATCCGCAGGTAGCTAGGCCAATGAGCTCTTCCAATTGTTGTCGTTAGAGTGTGTGTGTTGTTTTTGGGGTTGGTGGTGTCAGAATGGCAAGAGACATACCGGAAATACAGCTCAACGGAAGTCCATTACATAGAGTCTAATAGCCTTTTTAATAAACGTGGAGTAAGGTCGGAGTAGTGAGAACATGGTTTTTTTTCTTTTTCCGTGACAAGACCTTTCAGAGTTGCCAGACAGAAACAAAAAGTGGAAAAATTACTCCGACCTTACTCCGCGTTTATTAATAAGGCTACAAGAGTGTAGGTACCTCGGTCACCTGATAACGGCTGATCTCAGGGACGACGCCGATAATGACAGGGAACGAAGGGCGCTATTGATTAGGGCTAACATGGTTGCTCGTAGATTTGCGAAGTGCTCGAAGAAAGCAAAAATAACTTTATTTAAGGCGTATTGCACTTCATTTTATCAAAAATTCTTTCCCGATTAGAAAGCTATATTCACCCTGAGTAACATAGGCTACTTTTGATCCCGATATTCCTAGGGGATCGGGGCTTACGCGGGTAAAACCGCGAGACGCAGCTAAGTTATTATAAGAAAACAAACAGAAACTCTTTAATTCTACTACGTTACATTTTATAACCGTCTGATTAAAACGTATTCTTCTAAATAATAGAGGTTATTATTTCTTCGTTTTTACCTGTGCCGTTTTTGATTGGACTCTTTTGTTTGGATAGTTTAGTTATTATGTTTTCGATGTGGAAATAAGTAATTGATATAATTGAAAAAATGTTGTAGATTGTGATGTAATGAAGATAATTCATGTTTTTGAAATTGGTACCTACGTTGTAAGTGTCTAGCTGGTATCTAACCGACTTTGAACAAAAAAGCGGAGGTTCTCAATTCTGCTGATAATAATTATTTGTTCAATTGTACACGCTGATTTCGATGATACTTTTTTTATATTAAAGGTGATAATAGTTTCTAGTTGGTCCCATAAAAAGGTGGTAAAGATCTAATGGCCCCGGTTGGTCCCGGTTGTTATCTCTAATAGCAGTCGTTAGGTCAAATCAGATCGAGGACTTAGGGCGACCTGAAAACTGTAATACTAGATGAGCCACACCACTATGCAAAACAAAAGAAGAATATTATCGAATTGATCGAAAACTGGCCCGTTGTCAATTCATTATTCATAATTTGTATTTCCCGGGTCTTAAGGGCCCTATACTGAAAAACTGAAAATCCATGTCGGGCGCATCGAAAATTGTTGATTATTTCATGACGGAATGTCGTAGAACTTTTTTTTGTGTACAGATTGTAGGCGACATTGTTTCCGATATTTTAGTGCAGTTTCCATACAAATATGTCGAAACGTATTGAAGCCTATCCACATTTTAGCCAAATCAGACATTTTTTGTCTAAAATTTGGATAGGCTTTGCACCAATAGGAGGTTCTTGTCTTAAAACTACACCAAAATGTAGGAAACAATGTCACCTACAATCTGTGCACAAAAAAAAGTTCTACGACATTCCGTCATGAAATAATCAACAATTTTCGATGAGCCCGACAGGGATTTTCAGTTTCAAGGTCGTTGGCGTTGATACTCCTCTTAATCGCGCGTCCCCGGTCATGTTACAACGGTCATGGTCGAAACGTCGAGGTAAGAAAATTAAAAAGTAAAAAATCACGCGATTAGGACCCAGAAAATATAAAATTATGAGTTCCAATCGTGTTAGTTTAAAAAGTTTATTAAACCATTATTATTTTGAAAAACCACGAAACCCACGTACAAATTATCGATAAAACCGTAAAGACTAGAATTAATTAATACGTTATGTAATACCATGACTAAATGACAGTATTAATCTATGGTAATACTAGAACCAGTACAAAAAACGGTTTATCTTTATTGAACTGACACGTGAACTAGACATTCGACAACTAACACACAGAAATAGATAATAATATGTAAATGACATGTCTATTTGCTCGTAAAGTAATTGATCTATGGTTTTATTTGTTAATTCAAGGGCAGGAGGAAAACCTGTTGGGTTGTTATCTAGAAAATTAATCAATTATTCAGTTTTAAGTTAATCGATTTGAGATAAGTTAATTTAGTCGTAGTGGTTGCGTTGTAGAGAATCGTAAGTGCCTTGTCGCCCCGGCATAGAATAGGGTTACCCCATCTACTCGGCGATGATTCTCCGAAAGGTGTTCCGACGAGCTCTGGCAACAGCGGAGTGAGGGACACCGTGGGGTTTAGTGGGTATACATAACCCTGGCGCCTACCATCTTATCCAGGGGAAACCCCCACACACCGGGCCGATGGTCTTAACATAACAAGATTCTCCACACCATGCGTGTTAATAATTTATTAAAACCGAAAAATGTCTTTATTTCTAACCAAAATCGCGGAAACAGAAGAAAAATCTAAGATTCTCCACCTAAAAAGTGGGTTACCCCACCTCTTCCCGTGGGTGTCGTAAAAGGGGACTACGGATCTGAGGGCTACTAGCAAACCTTAAGTTTTCCTCGCGCGGTGGCGCGTAAAACCGCGGGGCACTGCTAGTTGCTTATTATAAACGCGAATGTATCCAATTTGTTTTAAATAAATGAAAAAATAAGTATTTATGTATATTATGTATGTGATTTTGTTACTCCTTTATGCAAAAACTACTGAACCGATTTAAATAAACCTTGGAATATAGGTAGCTGGAGACCTCGAACTACTATTAGACTACTTTTATCCTGATATTCCCGCAGGATTGGGACTTAGGCGGGTAAAACCTTGGGGCACTCACGCGGGGGAATTTTAATAGTTTATCAACTTAGTTTTGTCCAATCATGCGCAGAAATGTCTTCTTCTTTTCGTGTGATATGGCTCTAACGGCCAAATACAGAAACGCAACTCAAAATTTGAGTTCTACTTCAACAACTAAGCACCCCTCAAATTCAAAAAATCCCATACTATTTTTTAATTTACAAGCTGCTCAATTATTTAAGTACGCCTCAATTTTTAAGTGGCGTATTCGGGTGGGGCCTCTAACTTGACCTAAGGACTGCTATCAAAGATAACAACCGGGACCAACTGCTCAACGTGCCTTCAGAAGTACGGAGGAGCGAGAAAGTATATCTGTGGTACTAAATAATCGTATTTTTTGTTTCAGGTACTACTTTTTTCTTCGTTTTTGTAAAAACCCGAAGACATCAATGATAATTAATTACCTAGTGCGAGCAGCTACCCTATGTTTTAATACATATAATTTCAATTTAATACCGATTAACAGCTTTAAATAACTATGTAATTGCGAAGTAAATAAATAATTTATGTAAAAAAAAATATTGCATACCTACATAGGTACTTACTACTTTTTTTTTTTTTTATTGCGGGCACTTTTTAACCTTTCCAGTGTTTAAAAAAAAAGTGTAGCTGTAGATATCAATAAAGGCCGTCATAAACTATCAGTTTTACCTTCAGTCCCGCCTGACCGAACTAGCCATATATCGTTCCGTGTCGTTAATTTTATTGGATCCTCTGCTGCAGGCTGATTATGGCCGTGGTTCGCTTTTCAACCGACTTCAAAAATAAGGAGCTTCTCGATTCGGTTGTGGCAACTTTTTATGGATTGCTGATTAATCGAAGATGGCTTGGCCGATTATGATGATTAAATAAAATAAATAAATATTGCACGAGGGTACACACAGCGCAATCTAGCCCCAAACTAAGCACTAGGCTTGTACTATGGGTACTACACAACGGATATACTACATATTTTACTTGTTTTTTGTAAATACATACTTAAACATATAATTCATAGAAAACACCCCGACCGGAACAAATATTTTAAGCATAAATACTTGCACCCGTCGGGCATCGAACCCGCAACCTCCTGCATTGCAGTCGGGCCTTCCCCCGCCCCAACGCGCCACTGAGGTCGTCATGATTTTTTGATTCATGTAGTGAAATCGAAAGTCGTATTTTTTTTTTTAACAGGTGACATTTCCGACATAATATTTCGGTGGAAACCGAGCCGATTCCGAATCGTTACGTAAAAAAAAACGGCGAAAAAGAAACGGCGTTCGATACTTCGAAATCATCGAGGCACCGCTACTTCGTCCACACTGAAGGCTGCAGAACCAGTGATATCGATGTATCTGTCGCGGTTCTGCAAGAACACATCTAGCAAGGATGTTCAAGATTATATCAAGACCAACAACAAGCTTGCTCCGGTCTCGGGTGTTTTTGAGCTAGAAGTACTGGAATCGCAAAGGAAAACCAACTTTAAATCCTTCGTGCTCCGGTTCCCAGCGTCGGTGAAAGATGTTTTGTTTTCTCCCGACTTCTGGCCGGCTGGCATTGTGTACCGCCGCTTTAGGGAAGCGCGTCCGATTTTAGAAAACCCTAAACTTTAATTTTAGTTTATATTATCTGTATGTATGTTAGTCTATAAGGTATATATTTATATGAAAAATTATTAAATGTCATCTTCATTTTTATATTGGTATCTCGGTTACTGCGATACAAGCTGTGCTTAGTGTGGAACTGATTTATAATGTAATTTGGGAAATGTTTAATAAGTTTCATAATAATAAATAAATATTGTATTGTATTTGTATTGTTTGCGAATATACTGCCAGGCCGAATGGACTTTTATTGTAATACAAATTTTAAAACATAATTGACTAGCTGCGTCCCGCGGTTTCACCTGCGTAAGTCCCGATCCCGTGGGAATATCGGGATCAAAAGTAGCCTATGTTACTCTTCGATAATGTAGCTTTCTTTTGGTGAAAGAATTTTTGAAATCTTTCTGTAGTTTTTGAGTTTATTCATAACAAACATACAGATACATACACACACACACACACACACACAAATATAAATCTTTCCTCTTTAAAATATTAGTATATCTACGTAGATAATATGGTCTAAGATGTAACACACTTATCTAAAAGAAGGAAGACGACCAGTGGAACGTGATCCGAACCGTCTTTCTTAATGGCTGCACCAGCCAACGTATCGGAACACGGACGAGTCCACTTGGCGCTACGATTTAGACCGGTGGTTGGAAATAAGCCATGGCCGAAGACTCCCACCAAGACACCCCTTTTGGTCGCCTTTTATCACGGGCAGAGTATACCGTAGCCGTATTCTTATAGACCCGGGCTACAGGGTACAAAAACTGAACAGATAAACCTGTTCAGTTCGACCTGTACGTATATAAGGTGCATTATAATTAAAATTACCTAGTGTGAGTATTAACGCCGCCATCTCATCTTTTAATACTGTTAATACATATTATTATAACTTTAATTTAATATCGATTCAGGGTCAAATAACTATAAAAGTGCAAAGTAAATGAATAATATTACATTTCCTTAGAAAAGGGTAATACCGTGACATTTTTTCCTGATTATCTGATACCGTTAGATCAAATTATTGTTATTTTGCAGAAAAACAGGTGCGATGCAAATTGTTGTCGTGTAAAAGTTGTCTATAATTTAATTAAGTAGGTAATTATTAGGTACCTTGGTGTTTTATTATGTTTTAGGTGTTTTATTACTTTTTTCGCTTTAAAATATATATTTATTCATTTTAAACAGATACAAAAAAAAGATAAACAAATGAAAGAACCCCCTTTTTTACTTTTTTATTACCTAGGGGGAAAACGGTCACAAGGGTAAACGCTTACCCATGTTACCGTGTATCCCCGGCATAGAATAGGGTTACCCCATCTCCTCCTGTGGGTGTCGTAAAAGGCGACTAGTGGATCTGCGGGAGGCTAGCAAACCTTGAGTTTTTCCTACGCGGTGGCGGGTAAACTGCTTGGACCTCAGGAGGGTTGGTGTCAGGCAGATGGCCGGCCGTAAAAATAATGACAAATCAATTTGCAGTAGCTATGGTCAATTAAGATTTACCTACTGTGCCCAAATAATTTGAGGTTTTAGCGGACCCCGGGCTCCCGAGGAACGTTTTGGCCTTTTGCCTCTAGGTGTTCTTTTTGTTGAAATGTTTTTTTATATGTGAATCCAGGTACAAATAGATGGTATACCTATACATAATAAAATAATCTATAGTCCTACCATATGGCCATACAATATGGTACTTTAAAGTAATCGGATTTTTTTTATTGTGCGGGTAACATACCAACAATTCCCGTTCACTTTGCAGTACGTCGTCGGCAGCTAGTATGTGTTTGTATTTTAAATAAAAATAAAATTAATAAATACATTTTGTGAACAACACACAGCGCCACCTAGCCCCGTAACATCTAGCCCCATTTTGAACTTCCAATATAATGAAACTGCAGTATTAGTTCATAATTAATAGTTTATGTCTGTTTTATCAGGGTTCCGTAGCCAAAGGGAAATCAAAACATAGGTGAGGATACCTGTGACGATTGTAGCATAACATAAGGGATCTAGATGCATGCTAATTTTAGAGCGGTGTTGGTCTAGTGGTAGATACCCCGGCTTTCATTCTGAGAGTCGTGGGTTCGAATGCAGACTGACCGCGCACCAATGTCTTTTTCTTTAAGAAAAAGGTATGTGCGCTAATAACATCGCTCTTACGGTGAAGGAAAAACATCGTGAGGAAACCAACATGTCCTAGGACTCACCACGGTCCGAAGACATGGGATATTCAGTGTTTTCTATGTTTCATATGTATGTATTTACAAAAAAAAATGTATAATATGTAGTATATCCGTTGTCTAGTACCCATAGTACAAGCCTAGTGCTTAGTTTGGGGCTAGATTGCGCTGTGTGTAACGTCGTGCAATATTTATTTATTTATAATTTCGTAACGTGACGTCAGCGGGTGCATGTTCGATGACGTCGCATGTCACGTGGTACGTTGTACGTACACGTTTCAAGCCATGCATAATTTTAAAGCCTAGGGTTATTTTTCACAAATAAATCTGCGTTTCTCTTGGCTTTAATTTCTTGGAAATAAACCTAATAGACCATGATTGTTCTCGGTTACATCCCTCTCGGGAACCCGGAGTCCGCTAAAACCCAAATTGTGTTTTTTTATCTGGCGTCGAAGCAGTAGGTAAGTCATCACTCACACTCATTTCGTAACATACTGTATAACTAATCGCTTCAGCATCGTTAATTTTTTCTCAAAAACGGTGTAGCAATTACAATTACATTTTACCACCGGGTCTTAATCGCGTAATATTTTTATTTTTTTTATTTGAGTAAAAATCTTAAAAAACATTAAACACCCACAAAACCTGGAGGGGTTTGACTTGGGTGTACATTTATTCTCTTACCTCGACGTTTTCTAAAAAAAATTCGAATTTCCAAAAGTTTTAGAACAAAAGTTATTCGTCTAGTTTAGAACAACCCATTTCATGGTCATTTCGTAACATACTGTATAACTAAGTCGTCTCGTCATCGCTTCAGCATCGTAATTTTTTTCTAAAAAACAGTGTAGCATAATATACAATTACATTTTACCGGGTCTTAATCGCGTCTCATTATTTATTATTTTACCTCCACGTTTATGTTAGCAAGTCTTGTGAAATTAAAGATATTTTTCGGTTTTAATCGCGTGGTGCGTCGCGTGGTCAATCCTGAAGAAGAGACCTGTAAAGGTCTCGAAACGTTAAGCGTTGAAACAATGCGAAGAGTAATAAACACCACGTGATTAAAACCGAAAAATGTCTTTAATTTCAATAGAACATCGCGAAAAGATAAAAAAAATTAAGTCTTGTGAATTTTAAAAGGTTTATTCAGAAGCTACTGCCTAAACAACGACAATGTATGCTAAATCTGTTACGAACCGGACCTGATCCCATTTCTACCAGATAGCGCGTAGGTCACGGCGAAATTTCGTGTTGTATCTCATTTTTTGTACCTATAGATAGCAGTTGGTACGTTTTAAGGTTCCGTAACCAATGGGTAAAAACGGGACCCTATTACTAAGACTCCGCTGTCTGTCTGTCTGTCTGTTCGTCTGTCATCAGGCTATATCTCATGAACCGTGCTAGCTAGGCAGTTGAAATTTAGACAGATGGTGTATTTCTGTTACCTCTATAACAACAAAAACTTAAAACAATAAAATAAGTATTTAAGGGGTAACAGAATAAAAGAAATACGTTTAGGGCTCCCAAACAACAAACGTGATTTTTAAAATAAAAACGCAACGATACCGCTATTTATTTTTACCACTAGCGCCATCTATATACAAACTGGCACCAGTGGGAAAATAAATGTTAACGTTTTAGTTGCGTTCACGAACTGGTTGGTCCAGTGTTCAGTTTAGGGTTCCATACCCAATTGTGATAGTGGTACGGAATCATTCGTCCGCGAGTCCGACTCGCACTTGGCCGGTTTTTTGTACGTAAAGATAGCAGTAGGTAAATTTTTAGTGATTTATCAGTCTTATCGTTGCTTCTGCGCACAATTTCGGTGCTTTAATTAACCTTAATTATGCGTATCTGCGCCGCCATCGTAACTGACCTAGTCATAATAATAACATATTCTCGGAATAAATGTGATGGTCTCGAATATATTAATATATCTAGTTATCTCAGTTCAACTTAATAAATGGGCTATAAAATCGAACACTTCAAATCTGCGGAAATTTCGCGGTTTTTCTCTGCTTTAGAACGATAATGTTCACGGACGTATTAAGAGGCTTACTGTGCTGCAGTTTTCTTAAATACGTAATAGCATGAAAAACTTTTTTTTTTATAAACAATACGTACGTACCGCGGTTTTACCCGCGTAAGTCCCGATCCCTCGAGAAAATCGCCATTAAACGTAGCCTTTGTTACGATAGTACGTCCACGATAATAAATCTTTCTATTGGTGAAATCGGTCAAGTAGTTTCGGACCCAATTTTGTTGATGAAATTCTCCTTGTAAAATATTTCTAGTCAAAAATGTAAACAAAAAACTCGTCAGTAAATTTATTTGAAAGCTACAGCTCTTTATTTATTTTTTCCTTTGATATTGTCTATTTTGATCTAAGATTCTGAGATAGAGGTTTAGGTGAGCCACACCTACATATACTCTGTCTTAACACATTCAACTCCGGAGGCCTCTTAATCGTATTAATATCAACAGGTATTATTTGTATGAAAATCACGATTAAAAAGCAGTCTCAAATCAAGATTTTCACATCTAAATATCATCGAAAATCTATTCATTATGTTTTTGCGTGTTTATTAATCATGATGACATTCATTCATATTTGTAACATCCGCGTAGCGATATTAGTTTGAATTTTAATTCATTTTCATTCAATTTACGATCATCTGCCAATCTGATCTACATTAACTTAATACGTGCTAATTTTAAAACACTGACGAAAAATTATGTATATATTTCATCATATTTAAAGAAAATTTGGTAATTAAATACCTATATACGTATGTGATTTAATCAATATACTTTGTAGCGATACTTAAGATAATAAAGATGCTGTATTTCTTGATTTTTTTAGAAACCTACCTCTTCCCTCACAAACTACATGCGTGGGGCTAACTGCGAATGGTACCAAGTACGAATAGAACCAAGTGCGAACGCGGGACAATGTGCGAATGAGACGAAGCGCGCATGAGCCAAAAAATCTGTCTTTATCTATAATAATATTATAAAGAGGAGATTTTTTTGTAATGAATAAGCTCTGAAAGTTCTGGACCGAATTCAAAAATTATTTCACCAATAGAAAGCTACATTATCGAGGAGTAACACATGCTTCTTTTGATCCTATTATTCCCACAAGATCGGGACTTACGCGGGTTAAACCGCGGGATCAAAATCAAAGTTTTTGTTTAAATTCAAATTACCTATCCTAGTAACAAGATAACTGCATACAAAGTAAGTAAGTACTAAAAAGAAGTCACATTCCATTCATGGAGATAAGAGAAAAAAATGCGCAAATGATAAGTATTATCTAAATGTTATGTAATGTAAGCGTAATATGATATAACTAGTTCCAGTTTTCGGTTTTACTCGCTTATAGGTCTAGTAAGACGTTATTTACATTTTACCAGGTTTTAATCGCGTACTGTTATTTATTTGACGTTTTGACTACCTATGTTAGTTATAACATAGTGACTAAGTTATAACTGACTAAGTTTCCTCGCGTCCCTCGCAGTCTCTAACATAGTCGTAGTGTTTTTTTTCTTTTCATAGTCTGCTGACATAGTCGAGGTAAGAAAATAAATAATAATAGGTACGCGATTAAGACCCGGTAAAATGTAACTATGTTAATAAATTGTGTTCATTCAAAAGTTTTTTTATTTTATTTATTTAAGTACTTATCTATATTAGTGATATATATATTAAAATAATTTTAACAGATTTATCGCGATTATTTTGTATTACTTATGCACAAGACAGATGAAAGGATGGGACCGACTATAAACCTAAAATGTTAGAAAATGTTGTCAAAACATACATGGGACCAATTGAAGAGGGAACAAACAAACAAATATACAAACAAACTTTCGGTTTTGGATAGTCATTTCGCCTTTACTTCTTAAGTTATCTAGGTATGTAGGTATTAACTCATTATCATTGGACATATTATTATGTCGTTCTGTAGATACGATTATGAAGAAGCTTAATTAAATTTTGATAGATACGCCTACATTAGTTATCATCTCATAGTTATCTCCACACGTGATTCGGGAAACACGTGACTCTGCCACTGCTCTTTGGTTTAGGCATCGGGACCTGCCCAAACCAATTATTAATTAAAGCGTAGGACTCTAGGTCAGGGAAGTCCGGTCCTTACCAGCATTTATAGTTCACTTGGTAGGCATGTGGATGTATGCTGGAAAGTGAGCACGCTTTAACAGCACTGGTACCACACTGGAGATGTGGTACGTAGTTTCTCTACCGGCCTTAGTGAGGTTGTCGATAGCTCCTTACTGAGGTGCGAGTGGTGAGCGGCTTTATTGCTCCGGTACCTGTCTGGATAACAGGTAGTGTCACTTGGGCTCGAAGCAGCTCTACTTTATAGACAACCGAACCGAAAGATTCAGGACGGTGCTCTTGGAAGTGGCCTGATAGTACAGCGGACTAGTTATCCTGGAAATGGCCGCTGGAAATGGAGTTCAGTTTCGACATGGAGCTACTCTTTGGTTTAACCTAACACTACTTTGGAGACACGATCTGTCTATAACTGATCCCAGACGGCGATCTGCTGAGCAACTGACGGTACAACGGCCCCGCCGTAATACCGAAAGGTGGGTCGGTAAGCGGAGAAACGTTATCATAAGCATGATAGATTCGTTTCGACGGAGGGTTGCGCTTTGGTAGTAGTAGCAGGTAGCAGTCATTAGGGTATGTCAAAGGCGGGAAAATTTGCACAGATTGCACCCATTTAGAAATGTCCACTTTAGCAAACCGCAAACCGCGTAAGCTATACAGAAAATCGCAAAAAACAACGTTTGCAATTTTAACAGGCGAAGAGGAAAGTTAGCGATTAAATTGCTCTGTAGTAAAATTTTTTTTTTTTAAATGTTCACTCGGTATATTAATCCAAGATTATCCGGAAGATTAATATCGATTGATAGGTAAAAGAAACTAAATAGAGTAATTAATTAATCTAACAGTAGTCAACTAACAATGTATTAAGATAATGAATACCTACTTATAGATATTATGTATAAGAAATGCACCTAATTTCACGGTCTATGGTAATAACTGTTCATACGTTCGTGGTAGAGTCCGTTTCGTGTTAGAAATCTCACATCATTTTTAGCAGGCGCTGTATGGTTTTTTTGTAATAACTTTTTATCAGAGCTTCCTAGGACTCTGATAAAAATATATGCGTAGGTATCAAATGGGTACTTAATCTTGGCATATGTAACGTGGAGCATGCAACAGTGGATGGCGAAAAATCGAAGGTGGTCCAGTCAACCTGACGTCAGAATAGCTGGCCAATTTGTATCGATAATATTTTCGAAACCACGTCGGTACCTACTCAATAAATAATGACTGTAGTTTAGTGTAAATCTTTTGCATGATCCGCAGCCAAGCTGACGGACACCCACATTTCATGTTCCTAGGACCAGCGGTTTGGGTTCTGCGTCGATATTATAGTATAGTAATTAAGTCAGTCAATCAATCAGTCAGGACTTTGCAGTTTATATTTAAGCATATTGGATTAAGTCCAAAAATATACTGCATTCTGGGATATTCTGCTCATCACTCTGAAGACTCCCCACATTTTTAGTGGCATTCCCCAACATATCAAAATAAAAAAAAACTGTATATTTCTTGCAATATAATGTGCCGAGAGCGTTCTTTTACAAAACAGACTGTAAGCGCTTCGTTGCGCGGCGGGGAATCCGGAAGAGCCAGCAAGAAACTGCAGTACTGTTTCACAAATATAAATACCCTGGCAAAGTTGTCGACTCATAACTGGCGCTAGCGTCTGTACAATTTAAAAAAGACTCTAAGATTTCTTGTAGTACCAATTTTGTCCACCTGCCACAGTTAATGTGGTCCTGTAAAGGTGTGTCATAAATAATAATATTTTGTTGCGTTATTGTAAAGCGCCATTGTTTTTGCCAATTTTTTAAATGACGGAATTGGAATTGTACGTCATTGAGCCGGCTGAAGCCTCTCACCAAGAGATTAGTGCTTTAGCACTATCTACAGGTCGATTTTGTGGGATATAAGCTACTTCAAACTTAGCTGACCTGGTGCACTTCGTATTGCTATTGGTCAAATTTGAAAGAAAACCTTTTTTTTACCACTAAAAAAGTAGGTAGGCGTACAGAAGCAAGTAGGTGAAATAACCACCCCGCCATAGATCACACTACGATCGAAAGCGATTCCTTCCAGGCAACCATCAGATGGAATAGATAAGGGCTAAGTAACAAAGATTATTGGCAGACAGACACCGAATTCCTCACTAATTCGACCAAAGTATACAAAGTTTGATCGTTACTATTTGTAAGTCGTAATCGCCCACCGGGGTCGATAAATAAACTGTTTACATCGCGTTTACGTTAAACTTTGCGTTAACGATGCATTTTAACAGAACACACAGCTTTATAGATTGATATAGAACTATACTACGGCGTCACTCGGATTTTCCTTCTTTGATTTAGGTAGGTACATTTGACCGGGTCTTAATCGCGTATTTTCCTACTCTATTTCTTATTGATAGCTACTAGACTTGTACTATGGGTACTAGACAACGGCTTTGTTTTATCGAGATGTTCTAAATTCGAATATTATTTGTAAGTCGTAACCGCCCACCGGCGTCGATAAATAAACTGTTTTCATCGCGTTTACGTTAAACTTTGCGTTAACGATGCATTTTAACAGAACACACAGCTTTATAGATTGATATGGAGAAATTCTAGGACGTCACTCGGATTTCCCTTTCCTGAGTTAGGTACACTTTACCGAGTCTTGATCGCGTATTTATTATTTTTCTGGGTTAGGTTCATTTTACCGGGTCTTAATCGCGTATTTTCCTACTCTTTTTCTTATTAATACCTATAGCAACTAGACTTGTACTATGGGTACTAGACAATGGCTTTGTCTTTCCGAGATGTTCGAAATTCGAATATTATTTGTAAGTCGTAACCGCCCACCGGCATCGATAAATATATGCCGGCGTCACTCGGACTTTCCTACTCTATTTCTTATTGATAAATAAGAAATAGAGTATAGTTCTATATCAATCTATAAAGCTGTGTGTTCTATTTATCAATAAGAAATAGAGTAGGAAAGTCCGAGTGACGCCGTAGTATAGTTCTATATCAATCTATAAAGCTGTGTGTTCTGTTAACGGAAAGTTAGCACTATAGCAACTAGACTTGTACTATGGATACTAGACAACAACTTTTTTGTGAACACACAGCTTTATAGATTGACTAGCTGCGTCCCGTAGTTTCACCCACGTAGTCCCGATCCCGCGGGAATATCGGGATAAAAAGTAGCCTATGTGTTATTCTAGGTGTCCAGCTATCTATATTCCAAGTTTCATCGCAATCGGTTCAGTAGTTTTTGCGTGAAAGAGTAACAAACATCCAAACATCCATACAAATTTTCACATTTATAATATTAGTAGGACCCGCCAAACGTTGTTTTTCCTTATCTTCTACTATATAAAAATAAGTCGGGTTTTCCTTCCTGACGCTATAACTCCAGAACGCACGAACCGATTTCCACGGTTTTGCATTCGTTGGAAAGGTCTCGGGCTCCGTGAGGTTTATAGCAAAGAAAATTCAGGAAAAATTTAATTATCTATAATTTATAAGGCAAAACAACGTTTGCCGGGTCAGCTAGTAAATTATAGATAGTAGCCGATTCTCAGACCTACTGAATACGCATATAAAATTTGGTAAAAATCGGTAAAGCCGTTTCGGAGGAGTACGGTAACTAACATTGTGACATGGAAATTTTATATATTAGAGAAGAAAGTAGGATTAGTAGGAAGTAGGATATAGAACTATACTACGGCGTTCGGTTATATAACTATACCGGTTTATAATCCCGTATTTATTATTTTTCTTAGTTAGGTACATTTTACCGGGTCTTAATCGCGTATTTATTATTTCTCTTAGTAAGGTACATTTTACCGGGTCTTAATCGCGTATTTGTTACTTTTCTGAGTTAGGTACATTTTACCGGGTCAAAAACTCAAAACTCAAAACTCAAAATTTTTTATTCATTTAGAACGTATATTATACACACATACGTACGTTTTGAAACGTCGAGATTTTAATTTACCGAGGTTTCGGAACGCGCCCTCCGATGAGAAGAAACCACAAGAAACTCATGGGGTTTTTTTTTCAATTACTTATTTTTTTTTTATCATGTTTTATATTACAATCGTCATAATACAGATCTTTAATCTGAACAGGAGCAGTTAACAATCATGTCCATGGATTCTTTTCATCAAAATATTTCGACGTGCTATAGTACGCCTTATTACACAATTTAAGTTTAATATATTTTTTGAATCTTGTAATGGACATGTCAAATACGTCTTCAGGTAGTTTATTATAATAAAGTACACTAGTGCTACAGAACGACTTACTTATTTTCTGGAGCCTACTATAGGGCACAGTCAGATCATCCTTGTGTCTCAAATTAACCTGACGGACATCACTGTATTTGTGAAATTTACTTGATTTATTCTTATGTACGTATAGCAGATTTTCATAAATGTATTGAGAGTAAACAGTTAAAATGTTTATCTCTTTAAACTTTTCTTCAAGCGATTCCCTGGGGCCCATTTTGTAGATAGCTCGCACCGCTCTCTTTTGCAAAACAAAAATGGTTTCTATGTCAGCAGCACACCCCCACAGCAGGATACCATATGACATGATGCTGTGAAAGTAACTGAAGTAGACTAGGCGGGCCGTTTCAACATCTGTGTATTCCCGGATTTTCTTAACTGCGTAAGCTGCGGAACTAAGCCTTTTTGACAGAGCTTCCACGTGTGGGCCCCATTGAAGCTTAGCGTCTAAAGTTATACCCAGAAAGACAGCTTTATCGACTATTTCGATCTCCTCATTATCAATTTTTACAGAAGTGTTAACTTGTTTTACATTTGGTAGTGTGAATCGAATACATTTAGTTTTAGATCCATTTAGTAGCATATTATTAACATTAAACCAATATACTAATCTAGAGAGAGCATTGTTCACGTCGTCAATATTAGATTGTCGTCTTTTTACTTTAAATACCAATGAGGTATCATCTGCGAACA
Organism: Idaea biselata; assembly: GCA_958496205.1. Classification (NCBI taxonomy): domain Eukaryota; kingdom Metazoa; phylum Arthropoda; class Insecta; order Lepidoptera; family Geometridae; genus Idaea; species Idaea biselata. The sequence continues at coordinate 2,185,313 of OY292399.1, forward strand.
ATACTATCCCATGATTTTCCTTCACGAGGAAAGGTAAGTCGTTAATATATACTAGAAATAAAAAAGGTCCCAATATGGATCCTTGAGGAACTCCTAAAGTTACAGGTGATCCAGGGGAACGTTTACCGTTAATGTCGACACACTGGATCCTATCACTCAGGTAAGAAGAAAGAAGATCCAATGCGCCGTCCCCGATACCGTAGTGTCGTAGCTTCATGATCAAAGTATCATGTCGAACACAATCGAACGCTTTGGAGAGGTCACAGAATACGCCATATGCATCATGCGACTCCTCCCAAGCATCAAATATGTTTTCAATTAATGCAATGCCCGCATCAGTAGTCGCGCGACCCTTACTAAAACCGAACTGCTTATTGTGTAAAATATTGTTGTCATCAAAATGCTTTAGTAGCTGGTTCAATATAATTTTTTCAAAAATTTTGCTTAATGTAGGTAGTACTGATATGGGTCTAAAATTAGAGGGGTCCGATGTACTACCGGATTTAAATAATGGAATTACTTTACTAAATTTCATTTGATCAGGAAACACGCCACAATCTATGCACCTATTGAATATAATAACAAGCTCAGGTACAATAACTTCTATCAAGGATTTAACAATAGGAACAGAAATCCCCCATAAGTCTTTAGTTTTCTTTACATTGATTTGTTTAAAAATTACTAAAATATCATGTTTTTTAACATATTTGAATTGAAAAGCTTTACTACATTCAGGTACATTTGCTTCTAAAAGAGATTTAGCAATGGGGGTAGAAGAGTTTAGGGCTTTTGTCAGAGTAGTAGGCACATTAGTGAAAAAATTCTCAAACTCATTTGCAACATCTTGGTCAGTGTTTGTCATCCTTCCGCCAATGTCCAACTTAAAATCAATATTTTTGTTAAAGACTTTACCAGTTTCAGCATTTATTATTTTCCAAGTGGCTTTAATTTTATCATTACTATTCTGTATTGTAGATTTAATGTGTAAGGACTTCGCCAATATACAAACTCTTTTAAATATCTTTGAGTAATTTTTAACGTAAGCCTTAAACTCCTCTGAAGTATGAAACTGTCTCTCTGCGTACAACTCGTAAAGTTTTCGTCTGCTTCTATGAATGCCGACCGTGGCCCAGTCACTGAACTCACGCTTGCCTGATACCACCATTGATTTGGACGTGAAAATAGATTGAAACTGTTCGTTAAGAACTGAAAAAAAGTTGTTGTATAATATGTTTGCATCCATATCACATGGTAGAAATGGCATGACGTTAGCCAAATTCAATTTAAGTTTCTCTAGTCGAACGGCAGTTACTGGCACATATGTTATTTTTCTTTTGGGTATTGGTTTTTTTACTATTACAAAATTGACTAACTGGCCACTATGATCTGATTGCAATTTGTTTATAACAGATTTGCTAATAGCAGTAACATCTTCGGATATGAAGATGTTATCTATGCAGGTTGCAGTAGTTTCAGTAGTTCTGGTAGGCTCCAGAAACAAATTAGTTAGTTTGTGTGATTGAGACAAATTTAAAAGTATGGTGGAGAAAGAAGATACTTTAAGTAAATCAACATTAAAATCCCCACATACAATCAATTGCTTTTTTGATTTTGCTAGTTTTGCTAACATTGCATCTAATATGTCAATAAATTTCTTAAAATTGTACGGCTTTGGTCGTCTGTACACACATGCTATTATTAACTGCTCCAGTTCTACACAAGCTATTTCAGTTACACATTCTACAGACATAGATACGATATCTTTTCTTTCTTTATATTTTAGCTGTTTATTCAATAAAATAAGAGAACCTCCTTGCTTCGTATTTACCCTGCAGAATGAGCTGCCAACCTGGTGATTGCTGAAACTGAACATGAGCTCGTGAGCCCGGAGGTGATGCTCAGATAAGCACACAATATCAATATTTTCAGAGTTCATATACAGTTCCAGTGTTAGTCTTTTGCCCTCTGCAAAGCCACGGATATTCTGATGCACCAGGTTGATATTACTTACATAGTTTATTTTACATTTTTTTATTTGAGGGCAATTATTAAGGTAATTATGATTATTCGACTCATCGGATAGCGCAATTAAAAGTTGACTATTACAGCTAGAGGATACCTCCATTGTCGCAGAATCTATTTTAGACAAACTAACATTTATGTCATTGTGTTTAATGCCAGAGCGTGCCTCTTTTGTCTTAAAAGTTAATTTAAATTAGGTGGATATGAACAATTACCCAGTGTCAAATTATTATATTGAAGTCGGTTACAATGCTCAATAGAAGCATTTTGGGTAGCCAAGTTATTGGCTGTAGTTTTAAAAAAATAATGTAGCGAAATGGCTACTTGTCTTTTAATATAATCTGAAAGCTTATGCTTACCCTTCGTCAAATAATAATTATTACTAATAATATTATTTATGTCAATAACATTAAACTTCTTACTGTAACAAGATATAGTGTTCAATGTCAAGTCTTAATCGCGTATTTGTTATTTCTCTGATTTAGGTACATTTTACCGGGTTTTAATCTCTGAGTTGGCATGTACATTTGACCGGGTCTTAATCGCGTATTTTTAATGAAAATAATAAAACATTACATCAGGTAGGTAAACGAAAGTTCTAACAATAGCGACGAGTACCTACCTATATTTATTACTCCTTCAGACAAAAATTACAATTGCGATGAAATTTGGTATGTACCTAGATAGTTAAAGATCTGAATTAACACAATACATATAGGCTAATTTTTACCCGGGATCGGGACTTACACGAATAAAACAGCTGAGCGCAGCTAGTCTACACTTCTACACTAATAATGTTATAAAGAATAAAGATTTGTATTTTTGTGTGTGTGTATGTTTGTAATAAATAAACTCAAAAACAACTGTACCATTACAAAAATTCTTTCACCATTAGAAAACTCCATTCACCCTGACTAACAAAGGCTAGTTTTAATCCCGATATTCTCACGGGGTCGGGACTTAAACGAAAAAAAACCGCTGAGAGCAGATAGTGAAAAATAACCCAGAATTTCACTGACATACAGACTGACAATCAAACCAATTCCCAACAACGGAACGCTAATAATAAAACTGTCAGAACAAACATGAGATAGGTATATTTATTATGAGGTTTTTATTTATGTGAGGAATTCCTTTTATAGTTGTAGTTGTTTTGAGGGCTGTAAACACTAGTCGTTTGGGGTTTCCGATATTGTTGGCGACTTGCTAATCTTCGGGAGTTTTCCTTTTAGGGTTCCGTAACTAAATATTTTGTGTAATTAATTACATACATATTGTACACTAGCTGCGTCCTGCAGTTTCACCCGCGTAAGTCCTGGGCCCATGGGAATATCGGGATCACAAGTAGCCTATGTTACTCAGGGTGAATGTAGCTTTCTAATGGTGAAAGAATTTTTGACATCGGTCTAGTAGTTTTTGACTTTATTCATAACAAACATACCTACAGACACACACACACACACACACACACAAATACAAATCTTTCCTCTTTATAATATTAGTATAGATAGAGAGACATCCAGATCAGAAACATTTTTTTTTGTTATTTTGTAACCGGCAGGAATCGAACCCGCAACCTTCTACGAGACTGCATACGAATTAGTCGTACGTATACTGATTTGTATGCAATATGCGCGCTACCATAGACCTTGGAAGGATTGTATTGTTTGTACGTTAGCGCACGAATAATTTCGGACGAAAACGTCTCCGGGGTGCGGCCGGCCTGAATGCATTTTTTCCGTCTACAAATCACAGTGAATATGGCCAAATTTCGACACAATCTATATAATAAACATAACATGTCTTGATACTTTGACCCACTAAAGTGATATGTAAGCGACGATAAAACAGCGAAGGTGCCCCATGTTGCAACAATGTAACTTGCGAGTAGCGTCAGCAAGTTCATATAAAAATATAATTGTATAAAAAAAAGTATACCTAATAATGAATATAACCTATAAATAAATACTGCACGACGACGTTACACACAGCTCAATCTAGCCCCAAACTAAGCACTAGGCTTGTACTATGGGTACTAGACAACGATGTATTACTTTTTTTCTTTTTTTCATAAAAACATTGTAAATATATGATACCTACAAATATATGATACTTATATATTTTTTTTTCCTTTATAATATTTGTATACCTAGTAGCATACTATATCCGTTAGCTCATAGTACAAGCCTAGTTTCTTAGTTTAGCAATTAGGCTTGTGAATAAAAAAAAATAACAAAAATTTAAATGCTGCTTGGTGAACGCCATCTTGAATTTTGAGAACGTTATGTCTTTAGTGACAATTGCAGGACTAAGACAAATCGATTACATAAGAATCATCAAAATCGGTCCTTCTGTTTGGCCTCTCGAGCGCCACAAACATACAAACAAACCAACAAACATACATACATAGCATAGACTGATAAACACATAACCCTTTTTTGCGTAAGGAAAAAAAACGGCTTGCACTCCGGGAGTGCCGACAGAAGTAAAAACTTATCGCACACTATAGTTGCGTCTTGGTAACGGTGTCACGAGTTCAGATATTTTATCTCATCTAAAAATATGCGTACCGCCCTAAAATAAGTTTTCACTTCAAAACCACGCGAGTGAACAGCAGAACTCAACTAGTTTCTTCAATAATTGTTGAATCGTGACGTACACCCACTATTATTAATTTATCACCTATAGGTCATTTCTATTGACTAGTCCACCCACTACGAAACGTAAATTAGCTTTATAGATATCTATAGAAAGTTTTTGAAACTCTATCTGTGCAAATCTTGACAATCCTACTACTTCATATTTCTTATGTTTTATTGCCCAAAGCATTTTTACTAGAAATATTATACAGTGAGAAATATATCATCAAAAATCATCCGCAGCGGTAGTGGTAGCGCACTCGCCCGGCAAGCGAAGGGCACAGGTTCGAATCTTGTCATGGGAGGATTTTTGATGACGTATTTCTTAAATATGTCTAATTCTATAGTACCCGCTATTATAAATGTGAAAGTATGTAAGTAAGTAAACGAATATGTTAGTTATTCCTTCACACAAAAACTACTTAACCGATTGCGATGAAACTTGGTTTACAGGTCGTTGGAGATCACGTTAACTCATGGTCTACTTTTTATCGCGATATTCCCGCGGGATCGGGAATTACGCGGGTGAAACCGCGGGACACAACTAGTAGCTGGGTGAAACCCTAAAAATCTGCAGGTTTCACTCATGAATTACTATGGAGCCCGCCTAAGGCTTAGAATGCACTGCGCAAGCGGTTTCCGAATAGCTGAAAACCCAGAACCGCGTATCAACAAGCAAATACAGTCATTTAAAAAAACGCTAATGCGTGGGCTTGTATGTGTTGCATTTTTTTGGGGTTTCAGACCTACGGGAAAACGCAGGCGTTTAATCGCAGTGCGTACACGCTCATAGTGCCGATTCCGCGAGACCTCCAGCAACGATACAAACATACCTTTCATCACAATCGGTTTTGTAGTTTTTGCGTATAGAAGTAACATACTCTTTTACTTACTTGCACACAAACTTTATAATATAAGTAAGATATTCTCCGTAGAACGGCAATAGTATAAATTCTGCTATAGGTAATCAGAATCACCGATTAGACAACAAATTACAAATGGATTTAGCGCCGCATAGTATTTATTTTGCTGTCCGTACATCCGGTGCGCCCACGTTGAAGTACTGATGGTGTCGCGCACCGTTTATTAGCTGTTTGCGCCTCGTTATCGGACTTGGCGGTTTTTCCATAGTGAAATTAAATAATATCTACTTCTAGCCGACCCGGCGAACTTTGTTCCGCCTTTTAGGCAAACCGAATAGAGATTGCCAAATCAATCTATTTATTAAAAACTAAGAGCGCTCCGCGGTTTCACCCGCGTAAGTCCCGTACGAATAATACGAATATCAGGACCAAAAGTATAATATATTACTCCTGGATAATGTAGCTTTCTAATAGTGAAAGAATAATTGAAATCGGTCCAGTAGTTTCGGAGATTACCCCTAATATACAAACTTACATACGTACTTAAACTTGTTATCAACGTTACCTCTTTATAATTAGTACAAAGTATAGATAATAGACAAATATTTTTACGGTAGAAGAATTGACTTGCGAGATTTGCTTTTTAACCGACTTCCAAAAAAAGGAGGAGGTTCTCAATTCTACAATCACACGCCACCCACCTAGTAAAACTGCCCGACTTCAGATAACATAACAGATAACTCGGCACGGCACTGTATGTAGGCGAGGTAATTTTATGTTGTTTTTTTAAAGTCGGTTTTTATGTTTTTTAAATTATGTTTTTATTTTACAAGCATGTTTTTACCTAATAGCTATTCTATATAAATAAATCAACACAGCACTTTTAAATAAATTAACACCGGATATGTAACGGATATGTAAATGTTGCAATAAACGATATGTTTACATATTTAAGTAGGTACCTACCTAAGTGTAGAAAATCACCCGCGTATATTTTTTCAGTGTTTTCTTTTGTGTGTGGGTGGCAGTTCCTTATGAACTACTAGCAGTGCCCGCGACTTCATCCGCCTGATTTTTTGAAAATATAATATAGCTTTTAGCCTTCCTTAATAAATGGACTATCCAACACTGAAATATTTTTTTAAATCGGACCAGCGGTTCCTGAGATTAGCACGTTCAAACAAACAAACAAACTCTTCAGCAGTATGATATTATTGGTATACAAATAAGTTTCCGCCGTTTTATTGTAGATGGCGCGGCACGGAGTTTCGGTTAGCTTTCGCAGATGATACCCGGCTTAAAAAATAGTTTGCACATTCAAGAACAACATTACCTATTAATATCATTGATTTTATATTGGTAAAATATAATTTTTATAAGTTGAAAATGTCAAAGTTTGAGCCAAGTAAGCGTCATTTGCGGGAAATATTAGTTTACTTCTTTAATTTAAAGAAATCTGCTGCTGAGGCGCATCAATTGCTCGTAGAAGCATATGGTGAGGGTGCTTTGAGTGAGAGAACGTGTCGAGAGTGGTTTCAAAAGTTTAAAAACGGTGATTTCGACGTAGAAGACAAAGATTGCAGTGGAAGGCCAAAAATTTACGAGGATGCAGAATTGGAGGAAGATTCATCTCAAACACAAAAAGAACTTGCTCTAACATTAGAAGTCACTCAGCAAGCAGTCTCACATCGTTTAAAATCGTTCTTCTATAATAAATATTTAATTTGTGTTAAAAAACGGCGGAAACTTATTTGTACTCCTTTATACTAACAGTGCCTGCGACTTTGTCTGCCTTATAAAAAAAATGTAATATAGTCTATCTATAGCCTTCCTCAATAAATGGACTATCCAACACTGAAAGAATTTTTCAAACCGGACCAGCGGTTCCTGCGTTGAAACAAACAAACAAACTCATCAGCTTATAATAATAGAGATAGACATTAGTATAGATTCACACTATGCTTACTTTGCTAGTAAAAAAGCACCGTGGACACAGACGACCTTTTTAACTAGCATACTGGCATGACAAATTTGCAACCATTATTATGCATTGGCATACTTTGCCGACCTCAATGGCGCGTCGGACGAATCCTCGTCTATTGTTCTTACAAACACACCCAGAGCATTTAGCCCGGGCGCACTTTGCCTACGTTTTCGTTCGAATTTTATTCGTGCGCTAACGTACGGAGACGTACGAACAATACCATCCTTCCAAGTAGTACATTCAAATTACCATTTAAGTATACCTACAGCACGCAATAATTGTGCATCCTGTATACTTTATTGGTAATCTGACTGTACATAAATTTATAATTTAAGTAATCGACGTTTACCCTCTTACATGACCGATGGCTAAGTTTAATAAGTTTATCTAATTAAGTTAGAGCACGTACAATAATTTGTGAGTGCTCTAACTTATTCTTAAAATTGTATTCTTAATTGATAATCGGACTGTACGAAAGCGCGCAAACTGGACACGAATTAGTCGTACGTATACTGATTTGTATGCAGACTACGCGCTTCTTCAGTACTTGGAAGGATGGTAATGTTAGTACCTACATCTTTGTATACGTTAGCACACGAATGAAATTCGGACGAAAACGTACCCAAAATGCGCCCGGTCTCATGGTCAAGTTAAATACTTGCCCAAGCCTCACACACTTGCCCACTGGGTTGGGCACTTGCCTTGCCCTTAACGTGCCTAAGTTGTAGTAGATGGTAAAATACAGATACAAAGATTCAGCGTGTAAGTCACCAACGCTGGTGTTCATTGGTTTAGTCGTTACTCCCGGATTGACTATAATAAAGATGCGTTGTTGGTTCGAATCCCGCTCAACGTCAATCATGCGTTCTGTTTTTAACCGACTTCAAAAAAAGGGAGACGTTCTCAATTCGACCGTATTTTTTTTTTCTAGATGTATTTTTCCTTTAAAATCTTATATATAAAATTTCCATGTCACAATGTTAGTTACCGTACTCGTCCGAAACGGCTTCACCGATCTCCACCAAACTCCACATGCGCATTCAGTAGGTCTGAGAATAGGCTACTATCTATAATTTATAAGGCAAATCAACGTTTGCCGGGTCAGCTAGTATTTCTATAAAAAGCAAGTGCAGGCTTAAGCACTTCAAATAAAATAGAATTCCATAAATACTTAGTTCCAGTGGAGATCAAACCTGTTACCTTCTGTGTCGCAGCCGAGTGTTCGCCCGCCGCGCCTCTGAGGCCGTCGGATCGAAATATACCGTTTAATAGTGTAATATAATTTAACAGTTTTATAGTTTAATATTATTTTAATAGTGTTATAGGTATTTAATACAAGTACCTATCACTCATGCCGGTCTGTTACAAGACCTTCTGACATTTACCGAACTGCGTAGCGCATTCGACGTAGGTAGCGGCTCCAAATGTATAGGAAGGTATGTCTAATACTTTCTACTACTGTGGTACCTATTCTGGTATCAGTGATCGACAGTAGATAGATAGCTTTATTTGTGTAACATATACACATACATAAACATATACACTAATTTTATAATTTTTACATAAACATATACACTAAATTTCAGCACGCCAGACAAATCTTGGTAATTTTTGGGTTGCATTATGTTTTTTAGCTTATCTTTATTTTCTAAATATATAAAAAAATATTAAAATTAAGTTCTCTAAATGGGCGGCTTTATCGCTGAGAGCCTTGTATTCTTAGATGCAAACTTAACAGTGTTGTAAGTTTATAAATAACTACCTGCGTTCCGCGGTTTTACCCGCGTAAGTCACGTAAGAATATCGTGAAAAAAATATATCCTATGTTACTCCTGGATAATGTAGGTGAAATAATTATTGAAATCACTCCAGTTAGTAGGTATAGAAATCACTCTTAATTTTTTAAAATTTAGAGTTTGTACAATGGGTACTAGAACTAGATAACAGATATATTACATTGTAGGTATGCTTAATACATACAGAAACTTTTAGAAAAAAAAAACAATTGGTGGCTACACTGATCTATATACTAATATTATAAAGAGGAAAGATTTGTACTTTAGTGTGTGTTGGTGTGTTAGTCTGTATATTTGTTATAAATAAACTCAAAAACTACTAGACCGATTTCAAAAATTCTTTCACTATTAGAAAGCTACATTCACCCTGAGTGACATTTTTGATCCCGATATTCTCACGGGATCGGGACTTACGCGGGTGAAACCGCGGTTGTCGCCGGTACTATTAATGGGCCAGAAGGCTGGTGTTACTTGTACCAATCAATGGTACTACTGACACATATTCGTATTTTGAGCTTAAGTTTGTAAAGGGTGTGTTCGCCTCATCTCTATTGCACCAGAATCGTTCACCAGATTACTTTTGTTTCAATTTACTTTATTACACCGTAGGCGTCCCTCTGCATATAATAGGTACTATCAGATACATAGGTTCTATCTTCTACGTCGCTAGCTCAATGTAATCGGATGACGTCATTGGCTGATATCCGATGACGGGGTCGGAAGGCTTCTGATTGGTGGAAATAACTGACGTGGAGATTGGGCTTTACAAACTGAAGTGGTCATCTCATGTGGGCGTGGGCGTGGTCGTGGTCGCTTGCATACGCTCGTAGAAGCGGATGTTCTCCTTAGCAATGATTGATTTTACAAATAAAACATTGTACTTAAAAAAAAACGTGTTGCACTCGGGGACTGCCGCAGTAAAGCTATTGCATAGCATTTTTTTTTTCTTAGGCTACGTGGTAGGCGGTGTTAGGTTTTATTTTCGTTACGGAATTTCTTGATTCGGTTGCCGCGCTCAAAGTCCACGATAAAAGCTATACAATAGCTTAAAAAACAAGTCAAGTGTGTTAAGCGCTATGTAAAGATGTTTTATTAGCTTAGGTCTCCGGCTTCGCCTGCATATCCTACAGGAAACAGAACTAGACTAGGATTAGGATTATCCCGCCCCCTCCTGTATGTGTATCAATTTTCATGTCCATCGATTAAGATAATAAAAAGTTTCATACTAAATTGGACACCCCTTTTCCCTCCCTTAGGGGTGTAATTTCGAAAAACCCTTTCTTAGTGGATGCCTACACATCACAAAGTACACACTCATTAAGGGTGTACTCCTGAACTTCGAAAGTTGTTAAAAATGTCATGTCTCTAGGACCAGCGGTTTAGGCTGCGCGTTGATATAATATATAGTTCATTCAGTCAGGATATTGAATTTTATATAATGGAGATTACAAGGATATTACTGATTTTGTTTGCCTCCACAGATAAGTCGGTGGCACTGTATTAAGTTGTTGTTAACCTTAAGTAGGTACATAGAAATCATGATTCAATGACAAATAAAGTGTAAGTATTTAGTCCTTAAAACAACCTTATAAAATCGCCGCGCCCCGTTCGTCGGCAAATGCACAAAGCCAGTATCAAATTAAATTTTGTGTCAAGTTTACCGTGGCCTTGCATTATAAGAAATTGGATACACCTTACCTGTATAATGCATATTACATATACACCTATAACATATTTTGATGAAATAAATATTTCTTATATTTATTTGTAATATAAGACATTTTTATGGGAAAATGCAAGTTTGTTAAAAGTAATTTTAACAAAGTTACATTTTCCCCGGTCTTAATCGCGTATTATTATTTATTTTCTGACCTCGATAAATAATAATACGCGATTAAAACCCAGGAAAATGTAACCATGTTAACAAATCGAGTGAATTTAAAAAGTTAAAAAATTACTATTACTTTCTAAGACATTTTTTTTCCAGAGAAGTAGGTAGGTATTTTCGATAGATTTTCGAAAAAAAAGTGCGATTTTCCTTGGATTTTCCTAACGTTCATTGCCGAGGCATCTAGAACAACCATTTCTCGACATATAATTATAACGGTCCCCGAAACAGTGTAAAGGAACATTTTTGTACTAAACATAGGTTCATAAACATCCGTCTCCCGGCGGGAACAGAACCCGCTACCCTCCGCTTCACAGACGAGTTCCGCCCACCGCGCCACAGAAGTCGTCGAAACGTCACGCAACTGCAATGCGCGATTTCTCGAAAGGCTAATTTATTTACATAGCGTATCGTATCATAATCAGGAAAATCCGCGACTACAATTAGGTATTTATTTAGGTATTTTCCCTTTAGCATTTATTCTAAGTAGTTGTACCTAACCAATGCGGTTATGCTAATATTCGTTAATAGTTATTTTTAGAGTTCCGTATTTTAAGGGTAAAAACAGAACCCTAGTGCTATTACTGAGACTCCGCTGTCTGTCCGTCTGTCACCAGGCTGTATCTCATGAACCGTGATAGCTAGACAGGTAAACCTTTCATTCACAGATTATGTATTTCTGTAGCCGCTATAACAACAACTAAAAACCAATAAAAATATTAAGTGGACCCATACAACAAACGTGATTTACATAAAAGCGATGTATCTTTACCACTAGCGCCATCTAGCGATGGAGTAGTAGACTGGCGGCAGTGGTCAAATAAATTTTAACGTTTGCGTTGCGTTCACGGATTGGTTGGTCCAGTGTTCATTTAAGAGTTCCGTACCCAATTGTGATAGTAATACAAAACCTTTCTTGCTCGAGTTCAACTCGCACTTGGCCGGTTTTTTTTGCATATTATCACCGATACCGTTCCGTGATGGTAACTGTGAAATAATTTTGCATAATATTTTTGCATTTTTTGCATGCGGGTCGGTTGCTCAAAGTTTAAAGAGTAGGTAAATGAGCTATAATTATGTATTCGGAGGCAAATGTTTATTAATTTTTAATTTTAGTCATTGCTTATTAAATTTTAGACATAGATAGTCTTCTACCAATCTTCTACCTAAGAACGATATGTTAAGGGTTTATTGTTACCTACATTGTATACAAGGTGTTTCTTGGAACGGGTATTGAGCCGAAAGGGGGTTGTTCTAGAGGTCTAGGCGAACATACCCCTTCCCAGGAACACCCTGCATACGAGCTTAACTCAAAATCCCTGTCGGGTTCATCGAAAATTGTTGATTATTTCATGCACGCACTAATGTCTTTCACAACACTGCAGTGTTATAAAAAAAATTTAGTGACTAGTACCCATAGTACAAGCCTATAGTGCTTAGTTTGGGGCTAGATTGCGCTGTGTGTAACGTCGTGCAATATTTATTTTTATGTATATTTATTACTAGCTGCGCCCTGCGGTTTCACCCGCGTAAGTACCGACCCTGCGGGAAGATCCGGATAAAAAGTAGCCTATGTGTTATTCTAGGATTCCAGCTATGTATATTCCAAGTTTCATCGATAATCGGTTCAGTAGTTATTGCGTGAAAGAGTAACAAAGTCACATACATACAGACATACATATACATACATACAAACTTTCGCGTTTATAATATTAGTAGGATCATTCTCCCCCCCTGCATACCCCATAAAAACTGTCCTTGAAAACTCGATATTAACCATGTGACCTTTATATGGCTATGGCTGGTACTTCCGGCGTTTCGCACACCGGACATTCCTTCCATAGCTTTAGCCTCGGCCGGGCATCGAACCTGTGACCTTTGTCTCCAGGCTTCTTTCATTTATAAAACGCCTTTTAAGTTGTCTACAAGATGTGTGTTTAGGTGTTATTGATGGTTTATGAGAAACGAAGCCTTTGAAATATTGACTTAAAAAGATTTTTTAATTCACGCGATTAGTTAGTTTAGTAGCATTTTACCGGGTCTTAATCGCGTATTATTATTATTATTTACTAGCTGTGTCACGCGATTTCACCCACATTAGTCCAGATCTCTTTGCAATTTAAAAAATCCTTTCTTATCGAATGTCTAAACCAAATCAAGAACACACTCTTCAAATTTCAGCTGTTTTCTATCAGCGCGGTTTAAGCTGTGCGTTGATCCATCAGTCAGTCAGTCAGGCAGGATAAAGTATTTTATTGATTACTGATTTCACCTCGACGTTTTTACTCTTTTACATTAGTCTTGGTCGCGAGGAGTTACAACCAGTCAGTCAGTTGTCGTGGGTCAGTGGGTCTACTGTCATTTTACCGGGTTTTTTTTTATTACAACCGAATAGAAATTCTCTTACATTTATAAATTAAGTTAATATTATAAAGCTGCTAAAATGAAGATAAGTTTATCATAGAGTGTCAATCACAGCACAAGTCTTCCTGCGTTTGCGGTTGATACCCGTTACTATCTAGACCACACACAATAATTCTCTAGGGATCTGCTGATATCCCTTCTATTGTGTACCAATGTACTACTTTGTTGCTGATATGTTCGCTAACAATAATAGTAGCTACAAGTTATAACTTTTTAAATTCACACGATTTGTTATCATCATCATCATAGTTGCATTTTACCGGGTCTTAATCGCGTATTATTATTTATTTTCTTACTTTCACGTTTCAACTACCTCTATATAAATAAATAGCTGCGACCCGCGGTTCAGGTAGTTTTTGAGTTTATACATAACAAACATACAGACAGACACACACACACACACACACACACACAAATACAAATACAAATCTTTCCTCTTTATAATATATCAGTGTAGATAAAGAGAGTATTAGTATTATGTGAACATCACACAGCGCCATCTAGCCCCATGGTAAGCTACTAAGCTTGTGTTACGGTGATTCTGATTAGGCACTGGATATAATTAAGTATTATTCATTTTTCTTTAATATTTTTTTTTATTATACGGCAACCCTATTTACTTTTATACTTAATTTCGTCTTTATTACACCGGCGATGATGTTCAAATCGACAGTTAAAATCTGTTAATGCGGTAAATAAAGGATTTAATATGACTCGATGAGAGTTCAGACGTTTAAATTGGCGTTAATTAAGAGGACACTTCTGATGTTGAGACATACAGAACGACAATACATCGACATTTGCATTATTCTGAGACGTAAGTAAGCACCTCTTATTTATGGTCAGACTGATTTATAATTGTCACAGGATATTTTTGTCACCAAACGGACGTATCTCGCCAGCGATGGTACGTGGTCTCAGATGTAGCACACCCACATCGAAATAGATGGCCTTTTGTGGCGCGTCGGGCGAACCCCGGCTGCGACGCAAAAGGTTGTGAGTTCGTCTGGAACAAGTACTTACGCTGACTGTAATCCATATCGAATCGAGATTTATTTGTTTGTAATAAATAGGCTCCGAAACTACTGGGCCGATTTCAAAAATTATTTTACCAATCGAAAGCAATCAAGCCAATGTTATCAAGGAGTAGCATAGGCAACTTTTGATATTCCCGCAGGATCGGGACTCACGCGGGTGAAACCGCGGTACACTACTAGTTCGATAGAAATGTGAACGTTGACTCAACCCGTCCTAAGTTTTCCCGCGCGAATATTCGCGCCAAATTCTTATACAATTGGTAAACAGCTGTTTGTGATCCATTGAAATGTGGTCCTAATTACGAATGCTATAAAGACCAGATTTGTTTAGTTTACTCGTCGTCTGTAAATCTTTACACTATAAATATTGCAATGGAGCGTCTCGTAGAGATTTAAATTACAGTGGCTTAGATATTACATTTGAAAACTTTTTTTTTAATATCATGGACGTTTAAAACCGGCCAAGTGCGAGTCAGACTGCCCACGAAGGGTTCTGTACCAGTATCAAAAAACTTAGTAATGAAAAATAAGATAACACTTACTTACACACGATTTTTCACAATTTTAATGATTAAAACTGAATACGGCGCATTTTTGATTGGCGAAACTTGAAATTAATACAAAAATTAGTAACTACTTGAGGTACGGAACCCTTAACTGGAGAAATGTGTAGTGTATTTAAAACTATTTCAGTACCTATATATTTTGCATCTTTCGAATCTTGAATGTTGTCATCGTTTCATACTCATACTCATTTATTGTCCATAAACATAGGTTATTATACAAATGGTGTTGATAAATTAAAATATAGTACAGCTATGTTTCGCCTGTCGGCATATGAACGTGTTCTTATTAAATTATACATTGCAATTAATCAAATTATAAATAGAATGAGTAGTTAATAATGTGGAAATGTCAAATAGAAAATAATAAAATAAAATAGATGTCAGTATTAGTAGAATTTAAATATTGAAATTTGGTATAATAGAAAATGTCAATTGTTATAATTAATAATTCACCACTAAAATTTATACAATGTCAATACTGAGACTAAAACACCTCACAACATCACTTTAATCTGTCATTCAAAAAATCTCTAATATCGCGGTACGCTTTTTCAGCAAGAAAGCCATTGAGTGCAGACTTAAATCGAGGGGTGTTTGTACTTCGAATTTCAATCGGGATTTTATTGTAAATAAGAGGCGCCATACTATCTACACTCATTGTTTTAATAAGACTTTTGTAGTTTCGATTAGTTCGTAGTTTGCCTTCATGACGATTTCCAGTGGGATACACGTCAAAGTATTGTGGGTTGTCCTTAACAAATTTTGCAATCTCACTTATGTACATAGATGGCAGTGTGAGAATATTATGCTCGCGAAAGTATGGTATACATAAAACATCTTGTTTAAGGCCAAACATTGATCTAATGCATTTTTTTTGGGCTTTAAATACCAAGAGCTTATCAGTGGTGTTACCCCAGAACATAATGCCATATCTAAGCGTAGATGCTACATATCCATGATACGCTGTCAGTACCGTTTTTAATTTGGATACTTTCCTTAACATGGACAATGCATAGGAAAATTGGTTGAGACGTTTGACTATATTATCTATGTGAGGTTTCCATGTTAGCCTATTGTCTATCGTTAATTCTAGGAACTTTGTGGAATCTACCTCTATTATCGATTTGCCCGAATGGTTTATGTCAAATTTTAAGGGAAAGTTATTTCTTTGTTTTAAGTTCATTAAATATGTTTTTGTTAAATTCATTGTCAAATTGTTTAATGTCAACCAGTTGATTAAGGAGTGTACTGTATTATTTATGTCATCTTGAATGTTATTCGAATTGTCATAGTTGAATAAAATTGTACTATCATCAGCAAATATGGTCATGTAATGTTTAGTAATAGTAGGCAGATCATTTATACAGGGTGTCCAGAGACCAGTGGATGTCCCGGCACGGGCGGCTGGCGGGGAAGGGTTGACCGCCCAGAATACGTTTTTTTTTTTCTATCTCAAACGGTTCGAGCTGTACGTCACTTTTAGTAAAAATTGAAAAATGTCTACTTTTTTGCACGTTTCGGGGTATCACGTCCACAGATTAAGCGATAGCGTTGTTTTTTTTTAATACTATAGTTAGTAACTTACAGGATGTCCCCAAAGATAGATTTAGTTTTATAAACTTTACTTTCTGCTAAGTTTGAGCATCTGTGGTGTAAAAAAAATGTATGAAACCTGTCTGGCCGACTATTGAAAAAAAATGCCTATTTCATAAGGATTCTAAAACAGTATTATACTAATAACTTTTTGTCATAATTTACTAAGCTAGTGCTATGAATGCATCGAAGGTACTATCTTACATGAAAAAGTTGAAACAAGTATTGTACAAAAAAGGACACTTATTAAGATTTAATATGTCATAATGTTACAGCAAATGCTCAAATTGTCCTCCTCTTGCCCTTATACAGGCCCTTAATCTTAAACGTGCAAAAAAGTAGACATTTTTCAATTTTTACTAAAAGTGACGTACAGCTCGAACCGTTTGAGATAGAAAAAAAAAAACGTATTCTGGGCGGTCAACCCTTCCCCGCCAGCCGCCCGTGCCAGGACATCCACTGGTCTCTGGACACCCTGTATATATGATAAATAAAAGAGGTCCAAGTACGCTACCTTGCGGAACGCCACTACAGACTACTCTTTCTCTTTCTTTCGTTTCTCTCGTAGTTGTTCATGTTTTATTTAGCGTTTATTCCAACTTCCTTTGACCGATTGTGTAGTTAAGGTAGTCACGGGTTCGAATCCCGCCGAGTACGAATTTTTGAAATTATTAAAAAAAACTCATTGTGGTTAAACATTTTTAGAAATAATTCTTAAATCTATTACAGTATAGATATTAATTATCTTTACGGTTCTTTCTTCGAATCTTGAATGTTAGTATCGTTTTCCTCGTAGCCAGGCGGAATGTGCAACTGACGTCATATTCGGAACGCAACCTGCAGACTAATGATTGCGGTCATTCATGTTTTATTTAGCCTGTGTTCTAACTTTTCTTGGCCGGTTGTGTAGTTATGTTGAAAGTTTTAGGCCATCAGATTGTTTCCTTATAAGGGACACTGTTAATCCTTAGATGAAAACAAAAACAGTAGATACGGTATATATATACATTGCGTATTTGAAAAATGAGCTACAAACACCCACATGCATTTTCATAAAATTATTGTATTTAAAAACATTTGTCTTTAAGAGGAATAACAACGCCAACGACCTTGAAACTGAAAATCCCTGTCGGGCTCATCGAAAATTGTTGATTATTTCATGACGGAATGTCGTAGAACTTTTTTTGTGTACAGATTGTAGGTGACATTGTTTCCTACATTTTGGTGTAGTTTTAAGACAAGAACCTCCTATTGGTGCAAAGCCTATCCAGACATCCATCTATTTTAGACAAAAAATGTCTGATATGGCTAAAATGTCGATAGGCTTCAATACGTTTCGACATATTTGTATGGAAACTGCACTAAAATATCGGAAACAATGTCGCCTACAATCTGTACACAAAAAAAAAGTTTTACGACATTCCGTCTTGAAATAATCAACAATTTTCGATGCGCCCGACATGGATTTTCAGTTTTTCAGTATAGGGCCCTTAAGAATGATTCAGGCATTTGTAAAATGAGAGCAAAACGGCATTTTTATGGATCTCAATAAGATAATCTCAGTGTGACAGCACGTGCTCACGCGGCAACGGTTCGACATACGACTGAGGCTAGTGCGTCAGCTAGACGCAGTTTTATCGTCTCATTTCCCGAGACTAAGTAACTTATCAGCGGTTTTTTTGTTTTTATCTAAGGTTAAATCGCAAATCGTACTTACCTATAAGCGTTTGACGGCCTATGTGACGCATCGCGTATTTGCGTCTTAAGGGGAAAGTTTACCTACGTTTTCTCCATACAAAGTCTAGGTACATGCGTACTCGACTGTTTCCTTCATTGATAAAGATATTAGTAAATATATATTTATGCCATAAGTCCTATATCAGCCACGAGGATGCCCCTACGTTTTGATTTTATTCATTTTCTATTTTTCTGTATTTTATTTCTATTCTAATTAGAAAATGAAAAAAAAAAAACCAAACGTAGGGGCATAGTCATGGCAGATATAGGTTTTATGGCATAAACATATTTTCTCTCATCATCATCATCCGAGCGTTGTTCCCGGTTGCATATCTCTCGAGAGCCCGGGGTCCGCTTTCTTACTTTACGTCTCCACTTCGCACGATACTCGGCATCCCGTGTAGTGAGGCCATTAGCACGCATATCCGATCTTACAACGTCAAGCCAGGACTTCTTGGGTCTTCCCAATCTGCCGCGGCCGGGCGGAGGCGCCATAGCAAGGCATTTGTTTCCCACGTAACTAGCCGGTTTTCGTAGAACGTGGCCGTACCACCGTAAGCGGCATACTTGCAGTTTGTCTGCAATGTCTCGGACATGAAGGCTGCCCCTGATGCGGGAGTTTCTGACGCGGTCTTTTCGCGTCACTCCACACATCCAGCGCAGCATCTTCATTTCCGTGACACGCAGCTCCTGCTTATGTCGCTCAAGCAATGGCCACGCCTCACTACCATACAAAAGGACAGGTCCCTTCAGTTTAACCGGCATTTTCGGGTCACAGATGACACCAGTTACCTCTCGCCACTTGGCCCAAGCTGCCGAAATGCGGGACCTTACGTCACAATCGATGTCGCCGGACTCGTGAAGCACAGATCCCAAGTACTTAAACTGGTCTGTCCGCTCGACCATGTGACCGTCTACGCAGACAGGTGTGGGATCTGTGGTATTGCTAGCCAAGTATTCGGTCTTCGCTACGTTGAGTTGCAAACCGCCTAAACATATTTTCTCTATAATGTCTTTATCCATGGAGGACTGTCCTTTTAAGGGGAAAGTTTACCTACTCTTTTCTCCATACAAAGTTTAAGTACATGCGTACTCGACTGTTTCCTTCCTGTTTGGTCGATCGTTTGTCATGGTCGTTTTATCATGGCCATGCTAGAAGCATGATTTGATGAAGCCTTTTTGATTTTTACAAAGGTATTCTAAATTTTTGAAACAAAAAACTGTTCTAATTAAAAAATGAAAAAAAAACGAAAACAATTATATTTTATGCATGCAATTATATGTCCGACTGTACTTAAAACCCGCTTTTCGAACTTTAAAAACAATTATTTTCACCATCGCCATGTAAATAATAATATAATCACTATGCACATATGTTTTACAATCGCCCCGTAACATATAGCATGCTCTATTAACCCATTTAAGTACCATTGTCAACTTTAATAGTCGGAAATTCGTCTGTTATGTGGGAAAACTCCTTTTTGCATTGTTAGCGAGTGTCTATTGTGTGAATAGCGCTCAATGGATTGTCGGGTATACCTATACTTGAGGCTTAGTTGTAGGTGGTGAGGGAAAGAAAAAGAGGAGCTCATTGGCCTAGCTGCACCTGCCGATCTTGAAGGTTCGTGTGAGTTAAGCAACGCTTGGCGCGGTCATTACTTGGATGGGTGAACGATAACTCGTGTAGTATTTCTTATGTTTTTATTGCTCAAGGCACAGTTCGAATCCTGTCATGTAAGGATTTTTGATGACGTATTTCTCCTTGTAAAATATTTCTGATAATTAGTGTGGCGAAAAATCACTTTCTCGAGCTCCTCCGTGCTTCGGAAGGTACGTTAAGTTCAGTTGATCCCGTTTGTTTCTCTGATAGCATTCGTTAAGTGAAGTTAGAGGCCTTAGGGCGACCTGAAAACTCTAACACTAGGTGTGCCACATTACTAGACGAAGAAATAGAATAACAGAATTAAAGAAGAAGAAGGAAAAGAAAGTGGAGAGGAGACGTAAAAGAAGCATAGCGAACCCCGGGCTCCCGAGAGGGATACAACCGGGAACATCGTTAGCAATGATGATGATGGTTAGGTAAAGAAAGTGATTAGTACGATATGACGTTTTTATGAATTCAGTACACAATAAACATACAATATAACAGGCATTTTATGTGTAAGTATGTTTGTTACTCCTTTACTCAAAACATTCTGAAACTCGGTAAGTATGTACCTAGATAGCTGGAGTCCTGAATTAACGCATAAGCTACTATGTACACGGGATCGGGACTTATGCGAGTGAAACTGCGGGGCACAGCTAGTAAATTAAGCCTACTTGTTATCTCGATGTTTTAGCAGGATCGGTAATTATATTTTATATTTATATTTTAGCCTTTATTTATCCTATGAATGATACTTATAAAACACGTAATAATAATAAGTTTAAAACTAAATAGATAAGGATCGGTATTTACGCGGGTGTTAATTAATACTAAGATAAGTCTAACTCTTAAAGTCCCATCCGTCAAAATCAAAATCAAGACAACCGGGGTTGTCTTGATTTTGAACTCGACCGGGACAGATGGGACCTTTTGGGTGTATCGATAGGTGTCATCCGTCCCGGTACTGTTACGGTAAAGACTTACCTGTCCCGGTGATTTATTGATTAACAAGATAAATAGTTGCTTACAGTATGACACCAACACGCACATTATTTTAAACTAGTACTAAGGTACTAAGATGATGGATTTAGAAGTAAATGTATGTGCTGGCACAATAAATCGTACTGATTCTGTTAGGTACATAGAGGCGTATGCCCTGCGCTATATGTTTTATTGTTACAACGTTCTACATACCGAGTTTTATAACTGCGTTCTAGGTATTTAGGTAATGCCTATTTAATGGCTAGCTATGCAAAGTATTAGGTAATTCAAATCTAACAGGTTACAGTGTTTTAAAATGTTAACCCAATCTTTGGCATACTTACTTGTAGTGAGCGCCCCGCGGCAGAAAGTAGAATTTTGGAAGACAATCTAAAAAACACATTCACACAAATTCTGCTGAACCAATTGCGATGTAACTTGGTAAGCAGATAGCTGGGTTGACACACACCGATATTCCTGCGGGATCTGTAAAAAATATTTTGTTTACTGTTTTTATTAAAACCATAGAGTTCTAAAGTACGCGAAAATATTTATATGTTTTTCATATTTTTTTTAAACAATCATGTTTTTACGTCGTCGTGGACATTTAGTCATATTATTATCTTAAATTCTATTTTTATATTTTCCTCATTTTTACTACATGTGTGCCATGAATAGCTAGTTATTCGCAGAGTTATCGGAGCAAATTGACTATGGTGGAGTGTTAAAACAATACCTAATGAGGACGGGTGACTTGATTGGCTGGGAACTTGGATTTTCCAGTTCACTAGGCAAATGTAACGTACTCCTGATAACACATAGTTACTTAAATTAATTAGGTAAGTTAGTTGGTATATCAGATATACCATATTTGAAAGGGAAATACAAAAAAGTCTACAATCACATATTTGAGGAAAACATGCAAGATATGTGTAGCTTAATATGTAGTACATACCTATCATGTACATAAAAAAATCCTGGGATTTTAGACATTTTAATTTATCTATACCTATGTTATAATAACATAATTATTCAACTTAATTATTGTCTCGATATTTCCCGGGGATCGGGACTTCACGATCAAAACTGCTGCTGGTGATCTACAGTGTGATCTCTACCAGCCGAACAGAAACACCACGATTTGAGGGGTTCTTAAATAATTAAGCAGCTACAAAATTTGAAATTAGTATGAGAAATTTTTGAGTTGGAGTGCTGCTTCAAATTGTTTAAGTAGAACTCAAATTTTGAGTAGCGTTTCTGTATTTGGTCGTAAAGTCTTAAATCAAAAAATTGTTTGTTTACACGCCTAGAAAAACGCACATTCGGCTGAGTCACCGATCGCGTAAAACAATTTCCAAAACTGATGCTGAGCAATTCACAAGAACACACGCCGAAATCAAAACAGGTGAAGTAAATTGAATGAAAACAATATGGCTTTCATTTAGTTTAGACTGTATGAATGATATGACTGAAAGTAGGTATAGGCAATCAATGATTAGATTTTAGATAGTCTTTATCTAACCATAGTAGAGTCCCGCGGTTTTACCCGCGTAAGTCCCCATCTTGTGGGAATATCGGGACCAAAAGTCTATGTTACTCCTCGATAATGTAGCTTTCTATTGGTGAAAGAATTTTTGAAATCGGTTTAGTGGTTTCAGAGATTACCCGGAAAATACATACATACATAAATGTTACCAACGTTACCTCTTTATAACATCAGTATAGATTGCATTATACTTCCAAAAAACAGCCGATTTCCTGTTAAACTTAAAAACAAAAATTTAGAAAAAAACGTTCGATGCTTCAAAAGTGGTTCGTTTAGCCACTTTCGACTGCGTAAAACAATTTCCATCCCTGATGATGAGTGATTCACAAAAACACGCCGAAATCAAAACAACAACAGAGGCGAGGTAAATTGAATGAAAACAATGTGTGTGCACGGGTGTCAATGAACTTGAGTTACTTACCTACATATTGAGTAACGTATAAATATGCAATTTAAGTGCGCGAAGAGTAACGCTCAAATATTTGGAATTCCTACTAAACAGGTTCAAAACAGCGGTCGAGACAGATGTTTTACCTTAAGGGGAAAGTCAACCTACTCTTTTCTGTATACAAACTTTACAAACGTAGTTGGCTGTTTCCTCTCCCTTGATAAAAAATGTTAGAGAAAATAATGTTTTTGCCATATAATCTATATCAGAAATATTTTAAAGGAACAGTAGGTACTTCTGCAAAAACACAACGCATGATCGACGGAGAGCAGGATTCGAACCAACAACGCATCTTTACTCAATCCGGGAGCTCTGACTTGACCAATTAGTCTACCGGCGTCGGTGACTCATACGTCGAATCTAAGCATCCGTATTGTTCGATATAACACAACTAAGGCATATTTCCGGCAAATATAATATTAAATCTATATCAGCCATGACCATGGCCATGGCCCTACGTTTTGAGGTGTCCGGGAGTACTGACCCCGTGGCTTCCCGAGTGCTCTAGGGGGAAGTCACCGTTCCTCACCTCCAGCTTGTTTTAGTTGGCTGATCGGAGTAAACACCAAGAGGTCTCCGCCTCTGGCTTGCCTTCGCCTAGGATCCTAGGACATAAAAAATTAAATAACAATACGCGATTAAGACCCGGGAAAATGTCACAATGTTAACAAATCGTGTCAATTTAAAAAGTTTACTGTATATGTAAAGATGTATAGTTAAAAATATGAAGATAAAGATATGCAGCATAACGTATCCCCCTTACATTGTAGTTAATGCAAAAAAATACGCGACTGTTTGGAACACAAACTACGTACTTAACTAAAATGTTCAAGATAATAGTATAAAAAAACCCATGGTAAAATGAAGGTTTCCATACCACATCCTTCCTCATTTAATTAGCCTGAAAATACACAAAGTAGCCGATAACACAAATTGGTAGGCATATCCGAAGATATAGCTCGACTGTACTGTTGTAAAACATAGTAACTGCCATTCAACTCATCATCATCATTTCAGCTGTAAGAAGTCCACTGCTGGACATAAGCCTCCCTCATAGATTTCCAGATGCTTCGGTCATAAGTGGCCTGCATCCATCGTGAACCCGCGGCCACGTCCATCTCGTTGGTGGACGTCCAACGCTGCGCTTTCCGATCCGCGGTCGCCATTCAACTATTACCTACTAAACGTTGAGAACAAAAATCTATGTAAGTCTTCGAATTCACAAAAACTAGCGCAAATATGCTTGCAAACTTCAGACTTTTATCATAGTTCCATTTTACGAGATGGAGACTCAGTGTCCTCGCGACTAAGACTGATGTAACATAGTTGACACGTAGAGGTAAGAAAGTTAATAACAATACCACCCGGTAAAATATAACTATGTTAACAAATCGTGTGAATTTAAAAAGATCAAAGACTTTTATTTAACAATATGATTATACACATAATAATAATAATAATAAACCCCGCGGCTACCCGAGACCTCGCCTCAAGGTGCCCTGCGGGCTTATTATTATTATTATTATGCAACATATTTGTTATTATTCTTTTTGTATTGGACTTTAAGAAAATATTATAATGTAGTTCAATTATGTATACTCATAGGCAAAAATAAAAACAAACTATATAATCAATATATACATAATCCATAAAGCTGAGTTGCGTCTTGTTAAATGAACCTTAGATTAACTTTTAGTTTAAATAAATTACAAACTCGGTTATTTTCAAAATGATTGTAAGGTTTGTTGAATAAATATATTTTACTAGCTGCGCCCGCGGTGTCACTCGCGTAAGTCCCGATCCCGCAGGATTTACGGGATCAAAAGTAGTCAAAAATGTCCTTCTCCACTTTCCTATTTATCTCTGTAACAAAATTCCTCAATATCGGTTCAGCGGTTTAGGCGTGAAAGTATAACAGACAGACAGACAGAGTTACTTACTTTATAATATTAGTAAGATTTATTTTTAATGCGCAGAATACATAATTTACAAGTGCAGTTACCACGTTCTGATTCGAGACAGCCAACCTTTTGGTGGCGATTACAGCAGGAAGATTGTGGTTATTTATCGGACTTCCTGCTAATGTTATTAAAATATTAGACGGTTTTTGTACTTAAATATATGTATAGATAGCTTGCTTGTTGAAATTAGGACACAAATGATTAAAAAAAAATACCGACTTTATTTTTTCAAGTAAGTACTCACCTAAGTACTTAATTCTGTATTTCATCATTGGGGTTTAGAACTGTAACTGTAAGGAAAATGTAACTATGTTAACAAATCGTGTGAATTTAAAAAGTTTAATGTGATTATAGTCTAAAAGTGGTCTAAAATTAAAAAAATTAAATAGTGGCCAATCGCTCATCTATCGCTTGTAAAAAAATAATATTATAACGAGCATGCCCGCAAGCTATGTCTCGTATTTCATTCATTCATATTGTTTAGTAAATAACAAGTCGTTAAGTTGTTTTTTGATCCAAATATTTTTCATTCATTGCAAATATACCAGGTTACATAGTTGCAATGAATAGGTAGGTATTTCTCAATGTCCTAGATAGTACCTAATACCTATTAACGGTAATGATTCTCAGATTACGTAGAATATTGGTCTCAGCATGTTTTTTCTGTAATTAAATCAGAATTCTATACTTTAGTTTAAGTACCTAAATGCAATTTAAGTTGAAGATTTTAACATTATAGGTAACTAGCTGCGTTTAGCGGTTTCACCGGCTGATGTCCCGGTCCCGCGGAAATATCGGGATCAAAGTAGCCTATGTATATTTCTTAAATGTCCCATTTATCTCTGTACCAAAATTTATCGAAATCGGTTTAGCGGCTTAGGCATGAAATCGTAACAGACATTACTTTCGTATTTATAAATTAAGGACCAATAAAAAGTGCCTAAGTTCTATGGCTCAAGGTTCTAAATTAATTATTAGGTAGGTACTAGCTGGATCCCGCGGTTTCACGTAAGTATTTTAAAAAACCCTTTCTTATCGGATGCCTCATGAGGGCAGAGGATCGAATCTCGACGGGACACCCACGGGAAGAGATGGGGTAACCCTATTTTATGCCGAGGCAACCCGCTCAATAGGGTTACCATATCTCTTAGATGAAAAAGCTAGTTATTATTATTATTTCTCGTATTTGTAGTAAAGAGAACCATTGACGAGATTTTCCAAGAACTTTACCTACTAGGTACGAGTACATAAGATAATTATTTGTAGAGCTGAGTTCTTAGATTTAACATCAAATATTTATTATGTTGGTAGACAAATGTGTGTACGCAAATAATTTGCCTTGTACTGTCTGTGCAGACTTCGTTTTTAGGGTTCCGTAGATAGGCGTAGGCTAGATGGGGATGTGACGTCCTGCAATAGATAGATAGATAGATGAATTCTTTGTTGTAACACCAAAAAGAAAAAGAAAAAAATAAACAACTTTAATATAGGTGGCACAATGGGCGGCCTTATCGCTCAAAGCGATATCTTTTTATCTGAAAAGATTAACTAATCCAAGACCAATATTTAGGGTATAAACGAGACTAAAACAAAATCACGTCTTTAGTAGGTATATCCGTTGTCCCGTACCCATAGTACAAGCCTAGTCGCTTAGTTCGGGGCCAGATAGCGACGTGTGCAACATCCTGCAACATTTAAGTATTTTTATTAATCTGAAAAGACCAACTAATCCGCAACCAATATTTGTGTTTTAAACGAGACGTAAACAAAAACACGTCTTTAGTAGGTATATCCGGTGTCTTGTACCCATAGTACAAGCCTAGTCGCTTTGTTTCGGGCTAGATAGCGATGTTACGTCTTGCAATATTTATTTATCTAAAAAGATCAACTAAACGGCGTTTAGACCCTAATATTTGGGGTGAAAACCAACCCACGTCTATAGAAGATATATTCGTTATCTAGTACCCATAGTACAAGCCTAGTCGCTTAGTTCGGGGCCAGATAGCGACGTGTGCAACATCCTGCAACATTTAAGTATTTTTATTAATCTGAAAAGACCAACTAATCCGCGCCCAATATTTGGGGTGTAAACGAGACGAAAATCACAATCACATCTATTCAAACGAGACGTACAGTCGCCCAACAAACAGGTTCACCAGCAAATCGGTTCTAGTACACGGAATAGCTAGTATTCCGTCGCTGGTTGTACTCGGAACCAAGATGGCGATCGTCTGGAGGTCACTTGAAACTGGTTCCCTCTTTGTTCACGAATCCTGACCTACCTCTGTGATTTACTGGCCCACTGTCAAGGTATAACAGACGCTGGCATTCAATTCCACATAAATTCCTTTCTCAGTACCTACTTAGGGTAGTACTTTGCCTTTATTCAGTGGGTTGCGAATTGATAAGCTCTGTTTTTTATGGACCGGTTACAACTGGATTAAAGTTGGGAGTTTTAAAGAAACGAGTTGCTAAAGTTGGGAGTTTTAAAGAAACGGGGGCTATCCTTCTTCTTTTCGGATCAAATTCAAATTAAAAAAAATGTTTTATTCGGTAAGATATTCGCAGATCGTTTTGAATCGTCAGTAATCTTGTGTTCCTAAGACCCGCTAGATTACTACTATTTCAGAAACTAAGATCAAAAATTTAAACAAGGAATTTTAGAGGAAAAAGTAAATAAAGAATCACTTTTAAATATAAATGTATTGGATTTTTGTTTACATTTTTTATCTAAGTTTCTGAAATAGAGTATAGTATATTAGTTTAGTAAATTATTATATATGTGGCTTGCCTAGTGTTAGTACTGGGCGCCCTTAGGCCTGTAACTTGACCTAACGATTACGAGTTAGGTTGTAGTTGTCAAATATATCTGGCAAAGAACCGACTTCAAAAGGAAAAAAAAACCTCACCTACAAACAGTGACACCTATTTATCTGCCCAAGTAATAGACAGGGCGAAACCGCGGGGCGCAGCTAGTTGATAGTAAAAAAAAGCTTCTTTACATCAAGCATGATACCTACCTTGTTACTGTCTTACTGGACTGGCTTAGAAAATGGCACGGTCTGAACGATCCATTATTATTTTTGTTACTTCTGAATAAATGGTGGATTATTTAAGGAGATACCGGATGCCCGCGGAGTTTAAATTAATTTATAGATTTCATTAAAATATAATCTGTTTTAATGAGAGATTAAGATTTACACGAGGGTTGTCTGCCTTCTGTGCTTTGGTAAAAAATAAGTAGCTTTAAAACCATTAAAAAAATGCATCAAAATGCAAAATGTTTAAAAAAGCACCAATGGTAAGCTATTATAAGCTTGCGTTATTGTGACTAGACAACGGATTAATATTTATATACATAATATGTACTTGAATATTTTTCTTTAGTTCTTTCTTACTTTAATATAGGTAGATACATACCTATTATACTTGTGGCAAGACCCAGACCACAAAAGAAATATCTAAGCATTTGTCCAAAAACTTGTTCTCGGCGGAAATTGAACCCGCACTGCAGTCGGATAATCACCCGACGCGCCACAGAGGTCGTCATATTTTGTGTACTTAAATCAAATCTTGGTTTATTTTGTACAAAAGTAGCCTATGTTACTCAGGGTGAATGTAGCTTTTTAATGGTGAAAGAATTTTTGAAATCGATCCAGTAGTTTCGGAGATTACCCCCAATATACATACATACATACATACAGTTTACCAACGTTACCTCTTTATAATATTAGTATAGATTTACACTTCTTTAAGTTTTCCTTTATTTTTTTTCCCTAGACAGCTAAGAAATTGCAAGTTACTGTTAAGATGACGTCAGTCTTGTGCCGTCAGTCGAGTTCTGTCAGTCAGTCTACGTTACTCTCGCACACGATCACGAGGTTTGGGCGAACAATTTACATGAAAGGATTGCTTAAAAGAAATTTGTTTGTATTGCTTTATTTTTTTTATTTACGTATTTATATAAAAAACAACATTATTATGTTTATTTGTTTGGTATAGCTACTTTTTTTGTACCTATTATATTTTGGGATAACTTTATGTAAGGTAAAAAATATATATAAAAGAAAGTCGTGTTAGTTACTCCACTTATAACTCAAGAACGGCTGAACCGATTTAGCTGAAAATTGGCAGGGAGGTAGTTTAGAGCCAGGAGAAGGACATAGGATACTTTTTATCCCGTTCGATTAAAAAAAAATGCTTATTGATTGCCTTTAAGGCGGAACAAAGTTCGCCGGGTCAGCTAGTTTAAGATAAAATTAAGCTTTTATTTTTCTTTCGCGTAATTAATTATACAAAAAACACCGGAATCGGATAATGTTAAGGAGTGGAAAAGAGGTCCTCTTCAGAGAAAAGGATACCTATTTTTTCTCCATACTAACCTATATTTGCCTCATGGCAAGATATTAAAAAACAAAACATAGGAATATGTCCTACGATAATCAGATTATATAAAAAAAACAAAGGGGCATGGTTATTTTAGATAAGTTTTATGGCATAAACAAACATATTTAAAAAATTGCACTAATCCAGGAAAAAAAAACAGTCGATTACGTCTGTATGGGGATAGAGTAGGTATCCATTCCTCTTAAACCTCTGCACTAAGCTAGAACTGATTTTTCTCGGACGGTTACTATAAAATTTATTTGAAACATCAGTTTTGAAAACAGTGTTTATCAAAGTTGAGGATATTTACTAGGTCATATAGGTATGATGTGAAAAAACGATTACAGAAAAAATCTCGTAGTAATAAAATCACAAACTTCTCTTTAAATTTTACAAATAAACAGAACTAGTCTGTCAATAATTTACTTATTACTAATAAATCTTTGTAGATGAACTGATCTTAGTTCAATACAGGGCATCTATGATTTGAAATTTAAAATTAATGTTTTGTTATCAATTGTTTGATTTTGCGCTCTAAAATTTTGCGTAGCGTACCCTACTAGCATCTTACGTCCTTCATTAACACGTCTGAAATTCGCTAGCGCTATCCCTGTCACGCAAGTTATATGGGCCCTTAAGAATCATAAGCTACAAGTCTCCCAAAGAACCGACGAGACACAGCCCTAATTCCAGAGACAGCTAACAGACACCACAGGATATATCATCAAAATCTCCATCTGACGTGCCATCATGACGTCACACAAGTTATGAATGAATGGGCTCTCACACCCACACGCGCCCTACGCGTTCCGATAAACGCAATCATTTCCCGCAAAATTTATCAAACTGACTATTATAGACTCTAATCTGTTTAAAATAAAGTTTAGTGTAGGTTGTGTGGAGCGATGAGAAGCTCTGCTGCTTTAGATTTTCGACATTGAATTCTGTGGGAATTGTTTTATTGGAAAGATGATGTCAGTGTGTTTCCGTGATGATAAATTGGGTCGATGTGTCGTTTGAATTCGTTGCGGCGCGAAATTTGGGTGGAAGTTTTGTCAACAAAAGATGGCAATATTTTAGTGTAGTTTTCAGACAATTAGGCAATTTTAACCTTAACCTTAAGATTTTAACCTTAAGACAGACAGACAGACAGACTTGACGAATCTATAAGGGTTCCGTTTTTTGCCATTTGGCTACGGAACCCTAAAAAACGATGACTTCTCGTAAAAACGACGATTACTAGTAAAATGTACATTATTTCTTCAAAGCACTAGAAAGAGTACCTGAGTAATATAGTTTTATACTATGTATTAATTAAAATATTGACTCTGTTATAAGCAAAGATTTGCATTTGAGATGGTTATGCGCCCGCTATCTCTTCCAGGCACACTTTGTATCGTTTAGGTGCAGAATGTCCAGTGCAAAATGTGCAAAATGTTTAATGAATTTCCAGTCCGCAGAATGTCTATGTCCCATGAATATAATAATATACCTATATATTATGCATCATAATATCATTGTATGAACGGGAAGTAAAGAAAGAAGGAAGGTAGTAATGTAAAGTTTGAAATGTAAGAGGTAACCAACTGTAAGGCCTCTGTATTGAATAATTAAAGCTGTTTCAAATTGCCTAAAGTCTAGGAACGTCACGGGAAAAGTATTTTAATCATCTTCTACACGGATTCCATTCATAAACGTGTTTTACTCCCACGCAGATCTAGAATGTAGTCTTTACAATTATGTACTTACCTATTACATATTTTGTATCCTCTTATCTATGATCCTTTTCTCTTAACAGATTACATTAACACTTGATAGTACTAAATTAAAATTAAAGACATTTTTCGGTTTGAATCGCGTAGTGTTTATTACTTTTAGCATTGTTACAACGCTCAACGTTTCGAGACCTTACCCGGTCTCTTCTTCAGGATAGACTAAGATGTGATTTGTCATTCTATTGTATTGTCAATACAACATCGCGAAAACAGAAGAAGAATCTAGTACTAAATTACTAAAACGACCTAGAGTTATTATTCCTATATTAGAAATGCCAAAATATCATTTCATTTTCATTGCAGTCATAGTCCAGGATCCCTGGTAGGTACTATTTTGGAATTGATTACTATCAAGCTAATTTTACGCCCAACAATTTCCTATACGAAACTCTCGATTGTGGTAGATAACAGAGGTAGGATCTGTTCTTCTACTTTTGAGCGTAGTATCGGGGTAACGTACCACGCAATTTAAAGGACAATATGACTGTTAAATTAAATGAATACTTAATTCAATAAATATTGGTTTTATTGGATAAATGTTAGTTGACGACTATTATAGTCTCAGTCTCAGCTTACTATCACAACCTCTTCCCTTTTTCGGGAGTCGATTAAGCACAGCTACTATCGAGCAATAGTAGGTAAACTCTAGTTTTAGTTGAGTAGTTGCGAATTGCGATAAAACTTCAGCCTTGGCTGATTTCTGTTATCTGAAAATTTAAGCGTATACATATAATGCGTGTGGTATTTAGTCACTGTACGACTATATGTAGATTACAAGTTATAAGACTTTGGCGGCTTTTCGGCTTAGTACCTGCGTAAGCAGTGCGGCAGTATTGGTTGTGTCTCTGTCTTTACGCAGATATGACTGTCACTGTGAATTGCTACTGAAAATTTGAGGCCTACATAAAGCAGCTCCTAAACTCAAAAATTTACACACTGGTGCCGGCAAACATCTTGAAAAATACTGACATGGAAGGGGTCTTCTATGAAAAATCGACTTCTGCGTATCCCCCATTTTCTCGTAAAAATTTGCCGGCACCTGTACCAATTTTGAATTTGGAAGCTATTCAATTATTTATTTTAAATCTAATTCTTGTTTTATTATTTAGCCACCTAGACGTAGAAAACTGACCCTACGACAGGCGATTCCTAGAATATAAATAATATATTAAATACAAGCAGTGTCACGCGGTTTTACCCGCGTAAGTCCCAAACCCGCGGGATTTTCCAAAAACCCTTTCTTAGTGGATACCGCCTACACAGCACAAAGAACACTTCCTCTTCCTTGTCTCTAGGTCTCCGGTTTGAGCTCTGGGTTGATATATAGTTGAGTCTATCAGTTAGGACATTTAATCTACACTAATATTATAAAGAGGAAATATTTGTATTGTTGTGTGTGTGTCTGTATGTTTATAATAAATAAACTCAAAAACTACAAGACCGATTTCTAAAATTCTTTCACCAAAAGAAAGCTACATTATCGAGGAGTAACATAGGCTACTTTTGATCCCGATATTCCCACGGCGCGGGCGTCGGGACTTACGCGGGTTAAACTGCGGTAATCTGCTTGTAATTTATATAGCCACCTAGATGGAAAGCAGGTAGAAAACTGACCCTACGACGACGCCTAGAATATAAATAAAAAAGGAACAATACTGCCTTGTTATTTCCGCTGCCTCCCGTATCTTGAACCACATAAAGCTACCATGGCAACAACCATACATAAAATAGGTATATAATATTATTAAAATGTTAACATTGTAAATGAAAACTGATAAGTTACGCATCACGTGATTATTCGCGACAACTCCGACCTCTGTGGCGTTGTGCGAAAGCGCGACTGCAATGCAGAATGTTGCGTGTTCTATTCCCGCCAGGTGCAAGTTTTTATGCTTAGAAAATAAATATTAGTGTCTGGTCTGGGTGTCCCTCTATGTATAATATGTATGTATTTACAAAAGAAAAATAAATATATGTATTATATCCGTTGTCTAGTCACCGTAACACAAGCTTAGTAGCTTACCACGGGGCTAGATGGCGCTGTATGTTGTTCAGGGAATTTATTTATTTAATGTAAATCACATGAACACCTGCTGCAAAAAAAAAAATACAAAAAAACTCCATGAGTTTCTTGTGTCTTCTTTTCAATGGAGATCGCGTTCCGAAAACTAACAACTGAAACTCAAAAAAATTTATTTCATCAAACCTATACGTGTGGGGTATCTAAGGAGAGGTCTTCAATATACGTGTGGGGTATCTAAGGAGAGGTCTTCAATATACGTGTGGGGTATCTAAGGAGAGGTCTTCAATATACGTGTGGGGTATCTAAGGAGAGGTCTTCAAAAATGATGTTGAGGTATCTAATAACATTTTTTATCTAATTTTTTTCTGGTAAGATGTGTGTGTGTGTGTGTGTCCCTGTAACTTCTAAAATAAGACAATGATAAAACTAAAAAAAATATATGATGTACATTACCATGCAAACTTCCAACGAAAATTGGTTTGAACGAGATCTAGCAAGTAGTTTTTTTTTAATTCGTCATAAACCGTAAATCGCAAATTTCCTTTCATTAAATTCAAAAATGTACGGAACTGGTCGTGCGCGAGTCCCACTCGCACTTGGCCGGTTTTTTTATTACTTTTTGTGCAATTACTGCTAATACTAAATATCCTCTTTATCAAAGATATTTCAAAAAATATTAAAAAAAAATGAATTTTGTGGAGCAAATCCGTACGCACTCCGAAGATCCTCATCAGATCCTTTTAAATTAAAAAAAAATCATCTTAATCGGTCAAGCAAGATGTCTTCGAGTAATCGGTGAACATCCCAAAATTTGTAAAAAATTCGCGTCAAATTGAGAACCTCCTTTTTTCTCCTTTTTTTAAGTCGGATAAAAACTTAGCGACAGAAGTAAAACCAATGAACACAACTAGATATAAATAGTCTTATTATATTTCATCTGACCTTCTCTTTATCGTTTTGCGTCAATCTTTTTACGCACTTAACCTACTAAACTGATAGGTGGTAGCCAGTTTTTGAGACCCCTAACCGAGTACAATTCTAAAACAAACCAAGTTCTTTCTAAATTGGCAATCGACTTGACTTCACCAACGATGTAGACCTGTATTCACTTTCGCGTCGCTTCGAATCACGTGCCTGCTGAAACTGGTCGGGTTGTCCAGATAACGAAGACACTTTTGACGGTACAAATCTTTTGTAGTCGAAGGTCATGGTTGTATTGAAATACTAAGTACATTGTTACATGCTCGGTCCTACCACAACACTTCACAATGATGCTAGTCAAGGTGAATTGTGAATGCAGTGTTTGAAATATTATTTGCATTCTTTAGTTTTGTGTATAAAGACTGTTATATGCGGTTAGTAACACAGCAGTACTGTATCTACACAAATATTATAAAGAGGAAAGATTTGTATTTTTGTGTGTGTAAGTGTGTGTGTCTGTATGTTTGTAATGAATAAACTCAAAAACTACTCGACCGATTTTAAAAACTCTTTCACCATTAGAAAACCACATTCACCCTGAGTAACATAGGCTTGATAACATACTTTTGATCCCGATATTCCTACGGGATCGGGACTTACGCGGGTGAAACCGCGGGACGCAGCTAGTACATAATATATATAATTAGCTGTGCCCCGCAGTTTTACCCGCGTAAGTCCCGTTCCTGCAGGAATATTGGGATAAAAAGTAGTCTATGTGTTATTCCACGACTGCAGCTATCTACATACCGAGTTTCATGGTAATCAGTTCGGCGGTTTTACGTGATTGAGTAACAAACACACACACATACATACATAGTCATAAACTTTCAGCTTTATAATATTAGTAGAATATACTAGTTAGCTGCGCCCCGCAGTTTAACCCGCGTAAGTCTCGATCCCGCGGGAATACGTACCGAGTTTCACGGTAATCGGTAAAGCGGTTTTTACGTGATTTCGTAACTACGCGGCAGTCCTCGTACACTAGCCCGCACAGTATAAACGAACCCTTAGTGAATGCACTGATATACAAGTAATAATATTTGATAGGTACCTACACAAATCAATCACTCACTCTACACAATCTTACAGAATTGTACGTAAGCTCAAAGTTCATGCGACAAATTGTATAATTTCAAAACAGATAAGATATATTATATTAAATAAGACGCATTTTTACGCCACGACTTCACAATGGTTATATCATATTTGGTTCTATGTAGTATATTGGAGCCAGTTAACATTTTAGCGGCAATTATAATATTCCTGTAGCTACAAGGCAGCGCTTTTATGTTTGTACTAAAGGACTTATGAATTATTGAATTAAATTGTAATTATTGAACACAAATTATCGGGACTTATTCCCATCCTGCTGTAATACCAGGATAAAATGTGTTAGCCTATGTATTACTCCAGGTGTCCAGCTATCTACATACCGTAAATACACAAACAAAACCGTTGCTGTATCGTAGTTGTAGCGATTGCTGTAGCAATTGTAGCAGTTGCTGTAGCAATTGTAGCGGTTGCTGTAGCAACTGTAGCGGTTGCTGTAGCAACTGTAGCGGTTGCTGTAGCAACTGTAGCGGTTGCTGTAGCAATTGTAGCGGTGGTTGTAGCAACTGTAGCGGTTGTTGTAGTAATTGTAGCGGTTGCTGTAGCAATTGTAGCGGTTGCTGTAGCAATTATGCGTGTGAAACCGCGGGGCGCAGCTAGTTTCTTATAAAAATGTAATCAAAAGGTGACTTTGGTGTTATGAATGGACGACCGGAAGGGCCAAGCGTGATACATTCTTGAGATAACCCTAGAATTGATAACATACTGTTTTACATCATTCGGTTTCGTCAATTTGCGTAAATGGTGAGATAAATTTTGACTTTCAATTTTGATGTAGGTCGAATTTTTTCAACATTTGACTGCGTTTGACCACTATATCACCTAATGACGACCAAGTAACTCATATCGTTACTTTACAATTTCTAGAAAGTTACTCTTCACGCCAGGATTGTTAAGAGCTCTTTTTTATTCAAAAATTATGGGCGCTATTAATATCGCATTTATACGGTGAGGTAAACATCGTGATGAAAACCACAGCTTAGTTAGCACCAGACGTATTGATCTGTTTTTGGTCAGCCTAAGGCTAGGCTGGTGGTATAGCTGCTGGGCCTACAATGTCCCAGGCTCTACAGTGCCATAAATAGCACGGATTAAAATTTGCCTGCGCTGCTTAAATCATCTAAAATTAGATGAAAATGCCAATTATTACATAGTTAGAGATCATCATAAATATTATTATTTTTATCTCTATTGAATCACTTACAAAGAATTTAAAACTGTATGAAATAAATTCGTAAAAGATCGTCAGAGTTATTTTTTTTAATTTTGCACCTTTTACAATTCTTGGTCAGGTTCCACAATGGTTCTTAATAAATGCGACAGCGAATCACATAATCACTGGTCAAAAAACCCATAGGTTTCATGTGTCTTCTTCTCATTCGAGGTCGCGTTCCGAAGTCTTCTCGTTGAAGAAGACACAAGAAACTCATGGGTTTTTTTTAGTCAGTGATCATCATGTGATTCGCTGTCGCATTTATGAAGAACTAAAGTGGAACCGGAACAAGAATTGTAAAAGTACTGAAAGTTTGTTTGTTTGTCTAACGGCAGACTCGGCATTTCTTCCGTTGGTGTCTGGGTGTATTATATCCGTTGTCTAGTCTGTCTGGATGATTTGATTATCCAGCAGACCCCGGTGAAGGTGGCGAGGTGGAGAAGTTCCTGAGAGATTGGCAATCCATCGCACAAGATCGGGAGCAGTAGAAGGGACGTAGAGAGGCCTTTATCCTGCTACTGTGTCCCTTGCACGGTTAGTGCTTCATTGGGTCACCGCTTTAGTGTGGAATTTTGCACAGTGGGAGGTAACGTGTTGTTAGAGGCTAATACTTTGAATTTATATATACCGTCTTCTGAAAGTAGGCGATAGACTTACTTACATAAAATAAAATTAGGATGTAATAATAATAAATATTCGCCCGTTAATTTGTCCCACTGCAAGGCAAGGGCCTCCTCTTAGAGGGGTTAGGCAGTAAGACGCCACGGTAGCCTACTCCGGATTGGCGAATGTCCCATGCCCCTCGGACTATAGTGAGTCCTAGGACATGTCGGTTTCCTCACGAGGTTTTCCTTAACCGTAAAAGCGATGTTATTTTATTTTAATGTTATGTTAACTTTTTCTTAAAGAAAAATACATTGAAACCACGACCCTCGGAATGAAAATCGGGGTATTTACCACTAGACCAATACCGCCGAAAAATGTTTCTATGTCCGTTCTTATTTTAATATTTTTGGCTCTGCTCTGATTTTCAGATTATCATATAGAACACTTGTCCAAAGAAATTATTCATTTCTCAAGAGACGTAAGTTTCTTTGTAAGGGCGAGAGTGAAATACTCCGCTTTCTATTTTATTAGGGACTTGTAACCTAAATAACCATTCACACCACGGACTAAACAAACAGAATTGGAAATTGAAACATTGTATGTATATTTTGTATATGCTCGCATGAGCGTATATTCGTTGATTTGTTTTTCGAAAATCTTTGCTTTTGATGTGAATAGGCGCGGGTAAACTTAAAAATTCGCGTGGCGATACAGCCCATGGCGACGCCTCGCCACGCTATAAGTATATATACCTACCTATATGATGGATTATAATATGTCCTCGTACCTACTATTATATACGTAGCGAGTCGATGTTTCACATCTGCCAGGCGCCCTGTAACGGCCCACATTTTTTTTTTAATGTGAACCGCTGCACCGATTACCATCAAACTCGGTATGTAGATAGCTGTAGACCTGGAATAACACATAGGCTACTTTTGATCCCGATATTCCCACAGGATCGGGACTTACGCAGGTGAAACCGCGGGGCGCAGCGTTGTCTATAGTGGACTGTTAAGTAGGATATAAATATGACAAAGGCCTATTATTCGATAAGTCGCCGATTATGTAAATCAAGTCGAACACGTATGAAATGTATGTAAGAAGGACACAGGAAGGTGGATTAAGGGAGCTGGAATAATGATTGTGGCACGGATATAAATATTCATTTTATCGAACGGCAGACGTAAATAACTACTTTCTGCGTCATGCTTATTTTACAATACTTTTGATATTATAAATGTATTATACTAGATACGTCTAGATACGATAGGTTTCTGCGTAAGTCCTGATTCCGCGGGATTTTCCAAAACAAAAGTAGCCTCTGTGTTATTCTAGGTCATCGGCTGTCTACGTTCCAAGTTTCATCGCAATAGTTTTTGCGTGAAATTACTTGTACTAAGTATTATGTATTCTGTGGTATACTATTAATAGGATAAGTAGTTTAGATTACTGTAAAAGATGGCCGTTATATTTGTGTCCAAGATTCGATAATCATTATCATCATCGCTCACGACATTCCCGGTTGCATCCCTCTCGGGAGACGGTCTGCTTTCCTACTTTTACGTTTCCACTTCGCAAGATCTTCGGCATCCCGTGTAGTAAGGCCATTGGCACAGATATCATCCCTTACGCCAGCAAGCCCTTCTTGGGTCTTCCCAATCTGCCGCGGCCGGGCGGAGGCGCTATAGCAATGCATTTGTTCCCCACGTAACTAGCCGGTTTTCGATGATACTAACCTTATGGTCTTGGTTTCAGATCTACAAAGGACTGGATGTGGTTACCGCTAAAGCCAGCGTTCAGGAACGGGAGATGGCGAGACACCACCTCCTGGATATACTGGACCCTCACCAGATGTTCACTGTCGTCGATTTTAGGAATAGAGCTTTGAAGATTGTATCCTTTTTAATGTGGCGCCAGAGCTTTTTATTACCCGACTGCGCGACTCAAAGAGGGGTTAGAAGAAAGGTTATTATTAAAATGTGTTATATTCAGAAAAACAATTAAATGAGAAAAAATATATCGGTAAGTAATGATACGGTCTAGTTAGTTAGTTTCGCTAGGCCTTTTCCGCACTTAGCATTACAATTGGGCCATTGTACGTGATTTCTTAGAGGGGTAAGACGCCACGGGATCCTACTCCGGATTGGCAAATGTCCCACGCCTTCCGTCCGTGGTGGGTCATAGGACATGTCGGTTTCCTCACGATATTTTAATTCACCGTATGATATGGTCTAAGATGTACCTAATATACCTATATTGGCGCAACGACTTAAGGGCCCTATAACCGCTAAACTCAAAATCCCTGTCGGGATCATCGAAAATTGTTGATTATTTCATGAGGGAATGTCGTAGAACTTTTTTTTTGTGTATGGATTGTAGGTGACATTGTTTCCTGCATTTTGGTGTTGTTTTAAGGCAAAAACCTTCTATTGGTGCAAAGCCTTATCAAATTTTAGACAAAAAATGTCTGTTGAGGCTAAAATGTCGATAGGCTTCAATACGTTTTGACATATTTGTCTGGAAACTGCACTAGAATGTCGGAAACAATGTCGATTACAATCCATACATAAAAAAAAGTTAAACAACATTCCGTCATGAAATAATCAACAATTTTCGATGAGCCCGACAGGGATTTTGAGTTTAGCGGCTACAGGGCTCTTAAGCCGGTGGGTGGTAACAAGTCGCGGCCGAAGCTTCCAAAACTAATTCACAAATATCTAAGAATTCCGCAAGAGGTACTTTAACCAAAGGTTTAATTTGTTTAAGTTGGTACAATTGTTCAAACACTGGTGTCAAGCCAGAACAATTCTAATGCATTACCACTAATGAACATAATGTCTGTAATTTGTGAGAAAGTTGTGTAAATAAGCAATATTTAGTTGGATTATGAAATGGTTTGTGTAAAGCGCTTTGTTTTAAACGTTACTATTATTAGAATTACGGGTCGAGATCGCGTTTGTAAATAATTTTAGATTTAATAAAATTATTCACAAACGCGTAAGTCCCGATCTTGCAGGATTTCCCAAAATTCTTAGTGGACACCACACACCACAAAAAACACTGTCTCCAAATTTCATGTCTCTAGGACCAGCTTTTTGGGTTCTGCATTGATATATACTCTTAGGTCAGTTAGGCAATCAATCAGTCAGGACTTATATAAGTAAGTATATAAGTAAGATAAGTATAGATAGATTACCCTGACGTTTCGGCAACGGGTTACACCGGCCGTGGTCACGAGCAGTCCTGTAGTTCTAATAATTAAGATTGACTGAAATCGTGTAAGTTTCAAAAGTGTAGTTTTTAATGCTTCTAACTTTGTTACTACCCAGCGACCGAAGTTGTATCATTATGCGAACTTGTCCGTGTTCTGAAACGTAGGCCGGTGCAAACACTAAGAGAGTCCGATTTAGCGTAAGTACCTACCTATGTAAATATTATTAAGCCATCTAAATATTTATTGTTTTTATTGTCACTGTATCTGTATCTCAATTATACGATAATTCCCTTCATTCACAAAGCAGATTGATAACCTATTAGAAGATGGAAAAATACCTATCATTGTCGGCGGAACAAATTACTATATAGAATCAATAGTATATAGGATATTAGTTGAAGATATGGACGATGAACAAACACTTCTATGGGACGAGAGTAGAAAAAAGAAACTTACTGACAAACTTAAATCAGATGCGAAAAGAATTAAAATTGATAGTCAGACAGACAGCGATGGTAAAATTGTTAGTAATGATGTTATTCCTGAAGAATCAGATGGTGTATATTCTATTATTGATGTAAAGGAAATGAAAAATGAAGCAACTAAGAAAATACCTGAAACAAGTATGGGGAAAAGAGATAGTAAGTTAGATAGACAAGAATATAATACTGAATCAACTGGTCTAACAAAAACTGTAAAAATGGAAGAGACTGATAATGATTCAAATTCAAATATAAAAGTAACTGATAGTCTAACAGATGGCGATAATATATTAGAAATTAAAGTTCCTCCCATAGAAGAATCGGCTTGTTCATCTACAACTGTAAATAAGAAAGAGACGAAAGAACAGTTAAGAGAGAGACTGAAAGATTATTTCTTCAATGAGAAGAATTTCTCCAATGAAGAGATTCATGGAAGTCTTAGAGATGTCGATCCTGTTATGGCTGGCAGACTACATCCGAATAATAGGAGAAAAGTTCTAAGGTAAGTGTTTATAATCGTTACTTACTATTTACATTTTTTTTAATCGATTTTATGTATTACTAAATAGATAGATAGATGAATTCTTTATTGTACTAATAATTACAACAAAATTCAACGAATGGGACAGATATTTTTTTTTAAATAGAACAGAAATAGGTCATGATGATAAGTAACGATGGGATCTAAGATGTACTAACCACGGTCACCGAGAAACTACGCATGTTTTTGTATTGGAAAGCAATTTAGCAATAAATGTGTAAAAAATCGGTTTCATCGACCCTTGACCTTGGAATGTCTGTAGACGCGGCCACCCTACTATAAGTAGTTTTGAGACAAGTTTTAGGGTGCCAAAATAAAAGGTTTAAGTATACAACTGTATATAGCCGACTATCTCTCATTCCAAGATTCTTGCCCTCATTTAACTAAGGCTACAGTAGCCTTATTAATAAACGTGGAGTAAGGTCGGAGTAGTTAAAACATGCTTTGTCTTTTTCCGCGACAAGAACTTTCAAAGTTGACAGACAGAAACAAAAAGTAGGAATATTATTCCAACCTTACTCCACGTTTATTAATTATGCTGCTTTAAAATACTTTGCTAAAGCTGTCCAAATTCCTGATCGACAGAACACATCCGTTTTCTCAGACTTCTGTTTAAATTCAAATGATTGATTCATTGATTGTTCCCATAACGAAAACACAACAAAAAACCGTAGATAACTTGGGAACTTACAAATCTAAATTAATCGCAAAATCCAGCACAAGAACTACGTTTTAAATATTATGTTTAATTGTTTAACGAACATAATAATAAGCGTGAAATTATGTTATGCAATTCGAGAGAAAGATGTTTTTAAATAATATAGAGAATAGAGAGAACATAATATTCCCCCGAAAAACATTTTCATGTAAAACAATATACGGGTTCGGGTGAGAAGTTCCTCTTTTTTTTGAAGGCGGTTAAAACTGTAGCCAAGACGAGAGCGAGACCATACGCACTGTCAAAAAGTTATCAGATGTCATGTAATGCCAGCTTATAAATCTACACGCCCTAACTCCACAAACACCTTACCTCACAATCACAAACTCAACATCATTGCCAAAATAAAGGCATAATATGCTTTTAGCACGAACGAAATAAAGAGTCGAAATTAAATTGCAAAAGATTATCTATAATTCTATATACTTACTAGCAATTCTGCGAACAGTAGAACTTGCAAGCACTTAGCCCCCCTTAGTGGAAATACCTCGCCAAATGAAACGGCTACGATCGGTGTGTGTTTCTATTTCACAAAAAAAATAAACTAAACTAAGCAAAGTTACCAAGTTACAAGTTACAAGTTTCGTAAAGATCATGAAACTTGGTGTAGTTCTTTGTACCGCTCTTTTCTTAAAGCATCTGTTTCAAATCTTTATCTATAAAATGATATGTCCTGAGTAAGTGACCGACTGATTAATCTATCAACGCACAGCTGAAATTTGGAAAGTATGTTCTTTATATGATGTAGGCATCC
This sequence comes from Idaea biselata, assembly GCA_958496205.1. Taxonomy (NCBI): domain Eukaryota; kingdom Metazoa; phylum Arthropoda; class Insecta; order Lepidoptera; family Geometridae; genus Idaea; species Idaea biselata. Next base: position 2,228,249 of record OY292399.1, read on the forward strand.
GATGAGAAAGGGTTTTTGGAAAATTCCTACGGAATCGGGGGTTTCGCAGGACTCCGTTAGTAAATAAATGATGTTTTGTCTACAACTAGTAACTAGTAACTGCTAAATATCTTTGATCCGATCCAAACTGGTATTCGTTGCTTGACTGAAATTACTCGAATTATTCACGGGAAATAGCTCGAATACCGTCTCCTGACTTCGTTTACTATGAAGTCTAAGTTTATAGCAGACGAAGTCACTGCCTAATTCACCGTAAAACTTACTAATTCCAGTGAAACCTGGTCAAGTGGGCCTTGGGAGAATGGCCCGGAATAACACGTAGGATACTTTTGACGACCTACGTGGCGCCTTCGGGTGAATATCCGACTGCAACGCAGAAGGTTGCGGGTACGGTTCCCGCTGGGGACAAATATTTATGCTGCCCATAAATGTTTCTGGTTGTTTTCTATACCGCATTTATGAAGTATTTAAAAAACAACAATAATGTGTGGAACGTCTTGCAGTCTATTTTATCCAGATACTACCTGTGTCCCGCGGTTTCACCCGCAAAGGTCCCGATCCCGTCAAAATTTTCAAAAATCCTTTCTTATCGGATGCCTACATCGAATAAAGAGCACACTCTCCTAATTTCAGATCTTTACTATCAGCGGTTTAGGCTGTGCGTTGATCAGTAAGTCGGTCAGGACAAACCACAAAAGAAAATTCCCAAGGCAACTAACGCCGAGGGAACTGCGGACTCATTTTGAAACTGTATTATTTTATTATTATTATACTTGTGTGTACATTTGTGTGACCTCAGTGCTGTTTCTAATTATGTTTCCAGTGTTTTGAAGATTAAGTAACAATTTACAATGTAAATCATATTTATATGTTATCAGCTTTAAGGTCAGTCTGCCTCTAACTCATGTTATAATTGTTGATTAATTAATCTAATGCATTAATAACGCACGAGGGGCGATTGATAAATTTGCGGCCTTATAGAGAAACACTCACTTTACACCCCATCGTCGTATTTAATATGGACTCGCCATAGACGTCAACTCAACTTCAACAACGTCAACTTTCAAGCCAATTTTGCTGGCAATTCTTTTAAATTGATGTATTAATAAAAAAAAAATCGTATACTAGTTATTTTTTACTTACTTTAAATAATGTGTAATGCTGTTGGTGTTCCTAGTAAATAAATAAATAAAAATGCCAATCAAGGAACAAGGTGCGACCCGTCTTTCTAAGTGGAAGTCTATTTCAATTTCAAATCATTTATTCAGGAATAAGTATAGGCTATTTTATTAATATTTACATGAGATGTTGGATGTAGTTTTCCAGCTATATTCTACCTACAAGGTATCTAAATCGGTTGTCCTACCCGCTACGACTTAGATCGGTGGGTGGTAACAAACCGCGACCGAAGCCTCAACCACTTTTGGTCGCCTTTTACGACGAGCCGTAGCCATATTCTTTGAGACATAAGCCACACCACTACACGAATAGAAAAAGATTGCAAACTTTTCAATCGTCCCTTATAGTATTGAACTATGACTTTCATAGATAAAACAATAATTAGAATGAATTGTTTGTAAAATCAAATAGACTCTTTATTACTTAGAAATAAAGACGAAGTTTGTAAGCAAGTACAATTCTAATTATAATCGCTGTTATAGACAAAATAAACGATTGCTTCGTTCATTCATAAAAACTGGTTGTTTTCTGAATGAAATCTTATGTTATTAAGTTATTAGTTATTACTCGCTGTGCTTCGCGGTTTCACACGCGTAAGTCCAGATCCCGCTGGATTAGGGGGGGGGGGGGGGGGGGAATGTAGCCTGTTTGTTTATCCAAGCTTCAGTTATCTACGTAACAAGCTTGATCGATCGAAATCTGTTCAGCGGTTTTTGCGAGAAAGAGCAACAAACACACTTCATATTTATAATATTCGGTCGTAGATAGATAAATTATTGTACCTACCAAAATGTAAAATATGCAAAAAAAAACTTAAATCTTATGTAGCCCAATGGCCGACCTTATCGCCTAAGCGTGATATTTTCTAGGCAACCAATCGTACTTCTAGACCCGACGTATCCAGCTATTCCCACGGGATTTGAGCTTATGCGAGTGAAACCGCGGGGCACTGCCTATATTTAATAGTAGGTACTCTTCATCATAATCATTTTATTCTGTAGGTACAACATAAATTTAACTACAAATGCCTCATTTTTTCCGTCTCCATAAACCTTATCACTTCTAATAAAACAGTTATTGATAGCGATCCCACTTCTGATATCATCCAAGATATTTAAATAGATCAAAACTAAAATTCTAAAATAGAGGATACATCGCAGTATTATATTGTATAGCCTACTTAAATAGGAGTAGTTTATCGATTCGACTGTAGGTACTTGAAAAAAATACAGCTTCAACCTAATTAGGAACTACCTCCTTTTTTAACTCGGGTCAAAAACACGGTAGGTATAGATGACTAATACATTTCTTCGTTTATACAGTTTTAAATACATTTTAGTAGGTCAGTTGGACTTGATGTCTGTCAGTATCCTCAAAATTACAGACCTTTGATTATGTATGGCTTAGATAACTTTATTGTTGAAATTAAAGACATTTTTCGGTTTGAATCGAGTGGTTTTTATTACTTTTAGCATTGTTACAACGCTCAACGTTTTGAGACCTTTCCAGGTCTCGAAACCACGCGATTCAAACCGAAAAATGTCTTTAATTTCAATACAACATCGCGAAAACAGAAGAAGAAACTTTATTGTTTATAATTTAAGGTTTATATTAAATAAAACAATGCTGCACTTTGTATTAAACTGTTCTGTTTATCTACATTAATATTTTTTTAGAACATTATATCCAGGAAGAAAATAATTAACTAACGGTCCAACGGACGAACTAAACGGAATAGTTAAATAAAAGCTTGAAATTAAAGACATTTTTCGGTTTTAATCGCGTAATGTTTATTACGCGATTACCTTTAGTTTCAAGTTTCAACGCTCAACGTTTCTAGACCTTTACAGGCCCCTTCTTCAGGATTGAAATAAAAGGTTGTTAAGAGGAGACTTTCCAAATCAGTGAATTCTGAACCGATTGCAATGAAACTTTTTAACCGGAGATCTTTATTAACACATAAACTACTTTTTATCCCGATATTCCTACAGGACCGGGATTTACGTGAAGTAACATCAAACCGTATTACAATTTTCCACGCTACCTTCAGGCGATCGTTTGGCAGTTATTTCAGTACAAAATTTCAATGTTTTCTCTACACCTCTATAACTTAATGATCAGTGATAACATTCAAAACGACGACGTTGACCTTCGCGACCTCGACGTTTCCTGTTGCCTAATCAGTTAAATAATTCGTATCATCTTTATTTCATTTCTTAGAAATACAAATCACTATCTTTGTCCCGCGGTTCTCACTCACGTTTTGAGGAGCTCGATGGTCAATATAATATTTATGAAATAACTTATAATTTTGTGTATTTTACTACCTTTAGTATATGTGTGACACTATTATGATTATATTTTCAAGTACCTTTTCTCCTGTCCAAACACCCTACCATAAGTAGGTTTTGAGACAACTTTTAGGGTGTCAATATACAAGTATTTACAGACTTACAGCTGGGTATCTCGAATTCCGAGGTGAACTTACTATAATGACTGGATCACTAGTTGTTCAAAGATTGGAGAGGAGGACTCGGGTAGTTTAACCGACTTAAAAAAAAAGCATATTCTGACTTTACAATACCACTACTACTACGGGACAACGTAGTCTATAAAATTCAATGTCCTGACTGACTTATAAGTTATACTTATAAAGCTGGTCCTAGAGACATGGATAGTGTGCTTTGTAGTGTATATAGATCGACTAAGAAATGGATTTTAGAAAATCCCGCGGGATCGGAACTAACGCGGATGAAACCGCGGGACTCTCCTAGTACTTTTTATAAAAACGACTTCATGGTTTTAAGAGGCCCTTTGTCTACATAGTTGCTAAAGAATTTACATAAAGTCGTACAAAGTCTAAAAATAGTAGATATCTACGCCTCAAGTTTTATAGGCCGCCCGACCGGCCGGATCACGTAATGCGCGCAAAATTCGCAAATTCCTAAAATAAACCAAAAAATTAGACACAAAAAATTTCCCCACAGCAACAAAACTTGTTCACGCGCTTTACATAAACATTGGAAACGAAGGCCGTTTAATACGATGACATAAAACTGGATAACCAGGTAGCCAGGCCTCCGTCCCTATTACAAAGTCTCAGTAGAACGGGGAAGTGTTCAGTCGTCGGGGTGTCTTGGTAGAGTGGTCGATACCACTTCCGCAGGTCGGCGACCGCTGTCAAGGATTTCGTAGATTGCGGGCTGCGTGTTCCATGACCTTGGCTCTACTATCCGCCAATACGTACCTACGCCATTTATTTTGCGGAATTTTCGCGGACTTCGCAATGGCAAATATGGGTCGTGTGGCTTTTGGTCGCGTATACGGTGCCGCGAAATGGATGGTCACGAACGCGGTCTGAAAATAAATTATGTAGATTATAATAAATAACCTATAATATTAATATTATTTTATCAGGTTTAGGTTTAGGCTTAGGCGTACTTATGTTATTATTTATTTATTATTCATAAAATGAACTTATTATAGGTACTACACAATTTGATTAGGTTAATCGTTTTTTTTAATTTAAATTTAGTTAAGTTTGGTTTCAATACACTAAGTAAATCGACTACAAAATTAGAAGAAAAATTAAAAAAATATTTTTTGGTTTTTAATTGCGTTGCTTTTATTAAGCATTTGAACATTATTTCTTAACGTTTACCACACTTAGGATATACTGTTTTTTTTTGAAAAAAATGCTGTCAAAACCGTTGTTACCTGGCGGGACTCGAACCCGCGACATTAATAAGCATTAAACATTATTATTATCATAACCTTTAAGCATTATTAATTAAACATTATTCAATGTTCTTACAGACCTCTTTTGCCCATTTCCTCTATATTTCGCAACTGGGAGGCTACCGCGGTTGTTCCGTCGGCATCGGCATCGGATTCATTTGACAGTTGACAGCCGAATTTCGAACCGCGAAAATTTCAAATCGACGCGTCGATTACTCATATCGATGCCGAAGCCAAATTGAATGAATGAAACACAGACAGAGTTGAATTCAATTGAAGATTTTGACAGAAAATTTTCAAATCGACGGCTGAGGGCCATGGATTTAAAATTGAAAACCCTGCTGTCAAAGATGTCAAACTACCGCGTCGGCATCGAGTTGATGTCAACGAAACAACCACGGTAGCTTCCCTGGTCATTGCGAAAATTTCGGTCGTTTTCGCAAAATGTAATTTTCGCAACTGGTCACTTTCGCAAAAGGTCACAAAACACTTAGAAAAGTGTTAAAAACACTTAAAAAATTCAAGTTAAAAACGATTTACGGCCGAATACAGAAACGCAACTCAAAATTTGAGTTCGACTTAAACAATTCAGCAGCTCTCAAACTCATAAGTTTTCATAGTAATTTTAAATTAAGAAGCTGCTGAAATAATTGATATTTAAGTAGCTCTCAAATTTTAAGTTGCGTTTCTGTATTTGGCTGTTAGGATAAATTTTTTTGTGATCCTTGTCAGATTGTACCCTAGCGTAGGTTTAATGAATCGTTTTTGACATTTACGGTGTGTTTATGTGTTAATTCGAAAAGTCGAAATAGTTTTGCGTCATTTCAGTTTCGATTTCTGAGTCATTTCCTCAAAGTTTAAAATGTTTTGCTATTTATTGGTAACTCATTGTGTGGCCTATGACCATATTTAATTGTCTATAAATTTTTATGGGTAACTGACTCATATAAACTTCGTTACCTACAGGCTTTTTGACCGACTTCAAAATAAGGAGGTTTTCAATTCGGTTGTGTCTATCATGTATTTATTTTTAGTCTAGATTTTTCTAAGGTTTTCGCGATGCTGATATGCTGATCGACGAACAGACATATATTTTTAGATAGGTAAACGCTTTATTGTACCAAAATATAAAATACAAATATTGCAAAGAAAACAATGGGCGGCCTTATTGCCTAAGGGCGATATTTTCCAAAAACAAAATAAAACAACGATTTAAGAAGGGCTCCCATTGTATTTTGTTTCAAAAACGGTCAATCCGTTCACAAAAGTTTAGTATAAAATGATTTAAGAATATTGTGAGTTTAAAAAAAAACTACGTATCAGGTAGATACTCGTAGATGCCATAAAACAAGTCTCGTCCAAAAAGCGTGACGTCTGGCCACAATCGATTCATGTTCACGAATTATTCAAGATTCAAATACCAAAGTTAATTCTCCTTAGCCATGAACCTAAACTTTAATTGCTCAATCAAGTTTACCAACTACCAAAAACTGTCGTTTACTATAGTACGTTTTTTAAAATTTTAGATTACAATCTGACGTTTTTCTTCCTTGTATTTGACATTTTTTTCTTCAGAAATATGTGTCAAATCGTAGTCTATAATTTAAATAAAAAACGAAGTTTACATTGAACTCATAATTTAAATTATATTAGGTAAATGATTTACCTAATAAATTCAATTCTCAAAGTATTATCTCAAATCTTATAAATGTTTAGATGTAATATCAGGAATCACTGTTTTTTAATTATTTTTTGTATTTTGATTTCGTAATAAATAAACGATGGTAAACAAATTTAAGTTTAAAATAATGACATTGGAAGAGTGGGCCCTTCTTATTCGTTATTCGCTTAAAAGATAGCCTTAAACTGGAAAAATTGTAATGTATATTTTGTTTACTGTTATTTTGGTTAAACAATTTATTTATTTATTATTATTTACTCAGTAACAAGCCAGCGTAGAAGCAAGTTACTGTACTGACTCATATCAGTGACCGCGTGTAACGCAGGCTGCGTTAATGCCTTTAATGCCGTTAATGCCTTTAACATTTTCTTCGGCTTTATTTTCATCCAAAATTTGTTTTCTCGACACGAAGCGGTTGAGTGACACCGCTTTTGTGGCCCTAATCCTTACTAATATTTGGATGGGGAAAGTTTTTGCTTTTTCTTCACGTACTAACCGATCCGAAAACTGTAAAATCAGGGGTGATTCAGCCGAAACCAAGCATTTGGGTGAAGCCTTCGGCTGCAACATGTCACTATCCAGTGATCTGACTCTAAAGGTCTCTGCATACGTAACGTTTCCGGACGGGGCGTGTCAAATTCTACATACAAAAATCCCGTGCCATCTCCCCTATTGTCGCCCTAACGGGGTTTTTGTATGTAGAAATTGACACGTCCCGTCCGAGAAACGTTACGTATGCAGAGACCTTTAGGCTCAGCGGATTTGTCCGTGTTTCAACGTATACGGCTGTGCAGCCACTTAGGAAGACGACGTACTTGTTCCACTGCTGTCTCTTTATCTTCTAGGTATGGTACACCTTAGACCACACGTCAAACGTTCCCTGAGAATATCGGGATCAAAAGTAGTTTTTGAGTTTATTCATAACAAACATACAGAGACACATATAAATACAAATCTTTCCTCTTTATAATATTAGTATAGAAGTAAAGATATAGATGGTTTCTCTACAATCGGAAATAACTGGTGAAAATATGCTTATAGTCAGTAGCACAGTTCATCTAGTAGTTGGCGCTTCGCGGCGCTCTTACAGTGGCCCAGCTTTCATACGAATTTGTTTCCCGGGACCGACCACTTAAGTTGTAGGAAAGGTCACATAAGTTGTAGGAAAAGTCTCATAAGTTGAAGGACAAATAAATAAATAAATTCTCTGAACAACACACAGCGCCATCTAGCCACGTGGTAAGCGACGGTGACTACGACGGCTTGTGTTACGGTGACTAGACAACTGATATAATATATAATAATAGAGGGACACCCAGACCAGACACAAATATTTATTTTTTAAGCATAAATACTTGCACCAGGCGGGAATCGAACCCGCAACCTTCTGCATTGCAGTCGCATAAGTCACATAAAGTCACATAAGTTGTAGGAAAGATCACATAAGTTGTAAGAAATTTGACAAAACGACTTGTCAAAGTTTGACGCATGACGTTTTTAATAGACTGGCAAGTTTGCATACTATTACTTCTTTCTACTATGGCGGTAGGTAGGTAGATACCTATCTACTTGGTTTATAATGCTCACAAGTCGTACTTCATAAGTTGGGCTAGGAATGGGGTCGAATAATTCAGAGTTCCTAATTATATTACGTGACATCACTGTTACGTTGCTAACCCGGCTTCGGTGAAGATCTAGGCCGGTATAGAAATGGCTGAAGATAAAATAAATAGATAGTTTTTTTAAACTCTGTAACCAACGCACAGCGCCGCAGCAGTGTAGTCTGTGTAAGTGTCCAAAACAGAAAATACAATAATAATACAAATTTGGATATATGATCTTTTTTTAAAAGAAAAATCAATCCTCAAAAATTCACTCTTCAGATTCATTCAGAGTCATTGGATCTATACCCCAATGTCTCTGCCAACTAGAGTACACGAGTTCCCTCTAAAACCGGCGAATTTAAGAATATCTATTTTTCCTAGAGGCTCGTTTGAACGCCATCTATTTCTAGTAAATCTGCCGAGACTAACTATTAAAACAAAAATACGAAATAATTTGTATATTATTCGGCATACTCCAATGGAAATTTTATCAAAAAATGTCAAATGTTATTATCAAACATCGAATTTGAAATTGAAGATTGACAGCAATGATACCCAAGAAATAATTTTGGACAAATCTAATGTGTGAATGAAATTGTTGCCTATTCTAAACGTTCCCCAGCTTGCAACATAAGGGGTAGTTATATTATTTCTTTGCCAACATTGACCTTGGCACATATTGCTTTCAATCGAGTCAGATTACGTCATTGGACAGTCTCCTTTGCGCAGACTAGACTGGTTAAAGTACCTCCTTGTTGGGCTTAAGAGAACAAATGTTGGGTTAGGGTGTTTAATTTAACTATTGGAGAATATTAAATTAAGGTTATTCTCGAGTAGACTTTCTGTCAGATCTGACAGACCTTAAAAAAATTGAGATGTCTACCGCTCGCGCTGATTATACCAGAGACTTCATACCTGCTTAAGAGGCTTTATCATCTGATGGTAAGTGATGAAATGGTCTAAGAAGGCACACTCATCTGGTCTAAGAAGACGGCAGTCGAACAAGATCCTGCACGTCTTTCGCATCCTTATATTCTCTTAGGGCCTTATCAAACTAACGGATTGCGGGCGGATTTCAGGCGGAGCGGTCGTACAGCGGATTCGCCGCGGTTGCGTGGTGAAGACGTCGCTGTCTGAGAACAGCAGAGTCCTGGGTAGTTTTTTAATACGTACGGCTGTTATGCCGGCCTTCCACTGCGAGCGGAGCGGAGTTAAAAATGTGCCAGTTTAACATCCAACGATTGTTTCCATAGCGCGAAAGAGTTGTGTGACTATGAAAACAACCGTTGTATGACACATTTTTAACTCCGCTCCGCTCGCAGTGGAAGACCGGCATTAATGTTGCTTTACACAGTCGAAGAAATTAGGGGTATTTTATATACAAGCTAAACTTAATATCCCTGTCGAGTTCATCAAAAAGTGTTGATAATTTCAAGACGGAATGTTTTTTTTTTGTGTACGGATTGTAGGCGGCATTGTTTTCCACATTTTAGTACAGTTTCCAGTTCCGTCCGTCCCGTCTTTCTTATCCTTATAAGGAATGTCTTGCTATGGCGCCTCCGCCCGGCCGCGGCAGATTGGGAAGACCCAAGAAGTGCTTGACGTCGTAAGATCGGATATGCGTGCAAATGGCCTCACTACACGGGATGCCGAAGATCGTGCGAAGTGGAGATGTAAAAGTAGGTAAGCGGACCCCGGACTCTCGAGAGGGAACGGGAACATCGCTCGGATGATGATGATAAGAAAGACGGGCGGATCTTGTTCCACTGCCGTCGTCTTCACCCTAGATGACTGTGCCATCATCCATATCATCACTCACCATCAGGTGAGATGGTCAAACGTTCATCTAGTGTAGAAAAAGTATCAGATTCTCGTACCAAGCTAAAGTCACCCTGTGATGAGTGATGATGACGCAAACCCTACAATAAGGAAGTGTGTTCAATTGTCCATGCGTAGCGGGTGTATTCTGGGAGCCACGGATCGGTGAACGTCTGGAACGAGAGAAATAAATGAAGTAACTAATATAGATCGGACGTTTTCTATTAGATACATGGAAAGCTTTATATAATTTATTTTGAACCCGAAAAGTAACACTTACAATTTAAAAAAATAGTGAAACTCAAAACTAAAGTGGCATAATAGGCGGCCTTACTGCTGAGAGCGGCTAACTAGACGACTTCGGCTAATTAGGCTATATTTATGCACTGCCTACCACTCAAGCTGTTACAGTTCTACTCCATCCAAAGGTTGCCTGGAAGAAATCGCTTTCAGCGATAAGGCCGCCCATTTGTGCAACTTATTTTTAAGCTTGTTTAGTATTTACTTTTGTATGTGTTTTTTTTTTTCTCTGTTTATGTTGTGCTAATAAAGCTTTCTATCTATCTATCTATTTATAAAATTCTTTGTCCTGAAAAATGAATCATCGTACAACTTAAACAGCTGGGAGATTATGTTCTTTAAACCTTTTGAAAAACCCTTTCTTATCGGATACATACATCTTAATTTAGGCATCCGATAAGAAAGGGTTTTTCAAAATCACTTCGGGATAGGGACTTAGGCGGGTGAAACCTCGGAACACAGATAGTTTATCATAAACTTGGATGCTTTCATATTTCCCTTTAACGCTTCGCTGCTGAAATCGCACAGTTGCGTTTGCGGTTTGCGCATGCGATACAAAGGTTTGCGACTTCAGCAAGCGAAGCGGTAACTTTGGGTCGCATTTGTCTCTTTATAATAATTCAGAATACGCCCGCTACTGCAGGAATGTGGTCTGTATTGACTGATTTATTGTAATGTAATGTACACCGCACTTTAGCCGCTTGCTAGACCGACTCATTCGTTTCGTCCTACTGCTAGTTCGAGATTGAACTCCTATACATTGAAGAAATATTAATAGTTCTGCAAATGGTTAACCGTACTAGGAAAAGCTTCCTTGCTGAAAACTAGATAACATCGCTCGGATGATGATGATACTGAAAACTAGATAAGTATATCCGCAATGAAACGGATGTGATTTGAAACGGACACTATCGAAAATATTTTATGTTTTTTGGATGTTGGCACCATTGATGATTGATTATAGACCCGTGACCCCCACACCCAAAAAAACTTAAAATATTTTTGGTCAAAAACAAAAAAAAAATCAAAAGACGTCCGTTTCATTGTGGTTTTTCCTACCAGTGGATGAGGAGGATATTATAGCTCATTCGCGGTAACTGAATAACTGACATATTTTTAAGTCAGTGCAGTGTGCGACATCTTAGAGCGCATCGCCTTTTACCGTTTGATGAAATAGTAGTCAACTTCTCACCATGTACCTAGGTAGAGTATAGTCAGGTAAGATCGGATACGGGGGAAGACTGTATGACTCAAAGCTCTTCCAAAATCCTATCCTACTAATATTATAAATGTGAAAGTTTGTATGGATGTTTGTTACTCTTTCACGCAAAAACTACTGAACCGATTGCGATGAAACTTGGAATATAGATAGCTGGACACCTAGAATAACACATAGGCTACTTTTTATCCCGTAATTCCCGCGGGATCGGGACTTACGCGGGTAAAACCGCGGGGCGCAGCTAGTAGGTGATATTTTTAGAGTTTATACGAAGCCAGTAATGCTGGCGCCAATCCTGCAGACAAGCCTGCGTTGGCCTGGCCCCTGTTAAATAGACGGGCGCTCTATTCTCGCTAGCGTTGGCAGCCAGCGCTGGCTTGGCTTGAAAAACTGTTTACACACGGCAAATAACAATCATGTCACAAGCTTAGTCGCTTACCACGGGGCTTGATGGCGCTGTGTGTTGTTCACATAATTTATTTTATTTTTATTTTTATTTATGTTCTGGCTGTCTTATTGGCAGCCAGTGTTGGCTCCATGTAAACTTTATCCACGGTGTTCACAAGAGCAACTGACCCCGCACCGATCTGTAGCGGCGCGGCGGCGGCAGTTGCAATGTCACCTATTTTGGGAGATATTTAAGTCATACGGTCTTCCCCCGTACTCGATCTTACATGACTGTACTCTATAGTATATGTGAAGAGGGAACAAACAAACAAATATACAAACAAACTTTCCAATTTTTAATATTAAGTTTGAATTTGGATAACTATATACCTAGTTAGGTATAATAATTTTACTTTCAGCTTGTAATCACGTGAATGACAGTCGAATGACAACGTACTCGTACGCACGCGCGTTGGCGCCATTTCGTGACGTCACATCCGCCACTCATTCATACCGAGACGCTCATTCATAAAACCAGATAATTTACAACCCCATCACTCAATTATGAACCTTGTAAACGAACTAAATAGAGTCTAAATTAATTTGACACGATAGTAATAAAATGTTGTAAGTGTCTGATGGAATTATTACCTTCTTTGTATGCGTTGGGTGTTCGGTTAATAAAGTAGTTGTTCGTACTTACCTGTTGACTTTGGTTTAAATACGTTTTTTGCATAAATAAATGTTTTTTTTTGTATTTTTTTAGTACAAATTTTGGCGATAGGTACGATAGAACTTCAAAATTCAGGAGCATTTATTCATTCAGACTTATATAAATCTATACTTCTGTACTTATATTATAAAGAGGAAAGATTTGTATTTGTGTGTGTGTGTGTGTGTGTGTGTGTGTGCGTCTGTATGTTTGTTATAAATAAACTCAAATACTACTGGACCGATTTCAAAAATTCTTTACCATTACAAAGCTAAATTCACCCTGAGTAACATAGGCTACTTTTGATCCCGATATTCCCACAGGATCGGGACTTACGCGGGTGAAACCGCGGGACCCAGCTAGTATTACAATAATTAGACATGGTCACTTTGACATGTCGACTTATGACTATGATTTAAGTGTGGTTTCGGAACGCGCCCTCCGATGAGAAGAAACCACAATTCAAAATAGTAATTTATGCACCGAGGTACTAAAGCCCAGTCTTATGTAGAGGGAGTCATATTGAATTCAGAGCGTAACGAATGATTCTAGAGTTAACTCCCGAGCGTAGCGAGTGTGTTAAAAATATATAGCCCTGCTTGCTTGAAGGATTACTAACTAACTAGCTGTGCCCCGCGGTCATAAGTCCCCGATCCCGTTGGAGTTCCGAAAAACCCTTTCTTATCAGATGTCTACATCATATAAAGAACACGCTCTCCACATATCAGCTCTCTACTATCAGCGGTTTAGGCTGTGCGTGCAGTTAGTCAAGATAAAGCCTTTTACAGAAAAAAAAACAAATAGAACATATTTATAGATATAGGTGATACTCTTAGATTAAACTCTAAACTTCGGCTTTAGTCATACGTTGACAATTGATAAACTTTACGCCCCTCGATCGACTTTTGGACTATGACTATGACTGTACATCCGATTTTTAGACACCGGAAATACCAAACATTCCATATTTATTTCTGCTCTGGATCAACTTGCAATAATAACAAAAAAATATGAAATACCTAATATTTTAAAGTTATAGTAAACTAGCTGCGTCCCGCGGTTTCATCCGCGTAAGTCCGGATCCCGTAGGAATATCGGGATCAAAAGTATTCTATGTTACTTAGGGTGAATGAAGCTTTCTTATAGTGAAAGAATTTTTGAAATCGGCACAGTAGTTTTTGAATTTATTCATAACAAACATACAGACGCACACACACACAAATAAAAAAAAATCCTCTTTATAATATTAGTATAGACTAGCTGAACCGGTGAACTTTGTTCCGCCTTAGAGAGAAAAACATAAAAAATAAATTCTATGTCCGTCTCCACGTTCTAAGCTTCAGTTCCATTCAGTTCAGTTCGGTTCAGCCGTTCTTGAGTTTTAAATAGTGTAACTAACACGACTTTCATTTATCTAATATATAAAATTTCCATGTCACAGTGTTAGTTACCGTACTCCTCCGAAACGGCTTCACCGATCTCCACCAAACTCCACATACGCATTCAGTAGGTCTGAGAATCGGCTACTATCTATAATTTATAAGGCAAAACAACGTTTGCCGGGTCAGCTAGTAAATATAGAAATGCAGAGTCCCGCGGTTTCACCCGCGTAAGTCCCACTCAAAGAACACACTCTCAAAATCTCATGGGAGCAGCGGTTTGGACTCTGCGTTGGTATACGTATAAGTCAGTCAGGACATTGAATTTTTTATACGGGTTTTTGGTGTTTGTGGGACAGCTGCTTATATACAGGATGTTCCGAGGAGAGGGTATTAAGCCGAAAAGGGGTTGTTCTAGAGGTCTAGGCGAACAACTGTTGTTCTACAATTTTTTGAATTCGAGGTGGTTTTCGATAACATTGAGTTTAAAGTTTACATGAAAATCAGCTGTTTCTTATATTGCAGCAGATGCTCCATTAACTCCACACCCTGTATTGAGAAAATAAAACCAAAGTTAAGACAAAGTATGATTTTCGGCTCGGCTGGAGAAGGAGTAGCGGGTTCGAATCCCGTCTGTTACTAAAAATTTTGAAAGCAGTTTTAAAAAAAGCAGTAGGCATTTTCTAAGTTTGTTAAACACTAAGAAATAACGTTTAAAGTTTAAAGTAAAGAAGTTGGTAAATATGTAGTTTTTTTTTTCGTTTTTAAATCTTCGACTGTGTACCTACATTAAATAATTTTATATCTTTTGAATTTATTTATAAAGAGCAATGACTTGAGTTTTTTGTGGTAACTTGTAGGTACCTAATTATTTAAATTGTAGGTACCAAATACAGGTATATTAAGTTTCGCAGAACTAATTGGTCTGTGTTTTTTTAGTTTTACTGAAAAAAATAAGTGAATGAATCGTCTTGAATTAAAAAATGGTGTGAATGAATATTTTGAATTTGTATTTGTACTTTCAATTACCTACTACTTACAATTATACTATACCACAGTATAAATAGACTGAGAGAGAGCGAACGCTCCTTATACTACTGGGCCTAGCCATAGCCTAGTAATAGATAAACTAAGGGTCGTGAGTTCTAATCCTGGCTAGCAGATTTTTATATATCTCTACTACCATTGCCGCATGTCGCACCATTATGCGCTACACCCTTTGTACGCGCCCCGACTCGCACTTGGCCAATTTTTTTTATAAAAGCCACTACTACATCTACTATGGCTTATTATTAAGAGCCCTATAGCCGCTAAACTCAAAATGCATGTCTGGTTCATCGAAAATTGTTGATTATTTCATGACGGAATGTTGTTGAACTTTTTTTTGTGTATGGATTGTAATCGACATTGTTTCCGACAGTTCAGTGCAGTTTCCAGACAAATATTTAGAAACGTATTATTAAAGCCTATCGACATTTTAGCCAAAACAGATTTTTTTTGTCTAAAATTTGGATAGGCTTTGCACCAATTGGAGGTTTTTGCCTTAAAACTACACCAAAATGTAGGAAAAATTGTCACCTACAATCCATATACAAAAAAAGTCCTACGACATTCCGTCATGAAATAATCAACAATTTTCGATGAGCCCGACAGGGATTTTGAGTTTAGTGGCTATAGGGTTCTTAAAGGCCTAATAGAGCTGTTGGGCGTACACTTTACAACAATTGAAATATTCTAAGTGTTAACTGGAATCTAGTTGTTATTACAATTGCATGGAAGCAATCGCCTTGAGCTTTGGAAGGTGCAGTTGATCAGATTTTGTGCGCTTGCATTTCAATTGCTAAAGGACCCTTTATATTGACTGCTTCTGACCGACTGCAAAGAATGAGCGAACGAGCGAGCGAAGCGTCTTCAAGTCTTCTTCTCATCTGAGCGATGTTCACGGTTGCATTTCTCTCGGGAGCCCGGGGTCCGCTAAACCGCTAAACCCAAATTGGTAACCCGAAGTTAGTCATCTCATCATTGAGTATAGGTTTGGTTATTTATACGGCCGGCCGCCTGCATGACACCTACTCTCCTAGGGACCAATCAATTTATTATATTATGTGCATCTTGCAAAATTTGCGCGTATTAGGCTTGAACCCTTCGTAAATTGCAAAAAAAAACTATCGCTATGCATTCTGTACTAAAATCAAATAAAATCATTTTTATGTGCTATACAAACGGCTACTGATATTTCGTTGTTTCGTTTTCTTTTAATTTATTTTTCTCGTCCTTTAAACAGCTCCAACATAGACTTTGCGGAGCCCTAGGGTTCCGCTGAGCGCACTTTGAGTAGGTAAGGCCTAGCTTGGAGCATTAAAAATCTAATTACGAATCATTATATTTACTAAGATTTTTCTTCTGTTTTCGCGATGTTGTATTGAAATTAAAGACATTTTTCGGTTTTAATCGCGTAGTGTTTATTAATTTTAGCATTGTTTCAACGCTTTTAACGTTTCAAGACCTTACCAGGTCCCTTCTTCAGGTCAATCCTGAAAATTCAATACCGAAAAATATCTTTATATATTAATTATATTTATATATTTTTCCCAAGTGTGACAGGTTCCTAACACCATAACTACATTCTACCCCTCGGCTTCCATTGTTAACTCAACAATAGCCCGACCTCTGACATACATTTACAAAGATATTTTACTTATTTCGACAAGAAAGCTTCTTGTATTTCTTAATTTATTGTTACTAGATATTAAGTTGCTTTGCTTTTACAATCTTTTAGGTTATTTATTGTTAGAGATGGGCTGACTATGTTTTTTGCTGACTAGCAG
Organism: Idaea biselata; assembly: GCA_958496205.1. Taxonomy (NCBI): domain Eukaryota; kingdom Metazoa; phylum Arthropoda; class Insecta; order Lepidoptera; family Geometridae; genus Idaea; species Idaea biselata. The sequence goes on from OY292399.1 coordinate 2,245,094, forward strand.
ACTAGCCGGCTAGTCTGCAATGAAAATCATTATAATTCGGAGTTATTCGGGTTAGTCGTTATCAAAATTTCCAATAAATGGTTCTACCGTTTTCGAAAAAAGAGTTGGTACAGCTGATTCTGAGCTGAGCTGATTGAAACGTTTAAGGTGTGACGTGTCTGTTTACTGTTATCTGTCTACCCATCTTTTAACTGTAAGTAACTACTAATTCAATAAATATTGGTTTTATTGCATAATTGTAGGTTGACAAATAGTCGGCAGTCGGCACCTACCGACTAGTCGGCTTTCCCGACTAGTCGGCCCATCACTAGTTATTATTATTAATTTTGTAAAGCTTTTCTTCTAGCTGTATTTCACCCGCGTAAGTGCCCATCCGCAGTAAGTGAATATCAGGATCAAATGTAGCTTATCGAGACGAATAAGCGTCCATTGTCCACGGGCGCGTAACTGCGCGGACGCACGGGCTGTCCACAGTGTCCACCCCTGTATGTAAGCTGCAAGCCGGCGCGCGGCGTCTTCAACTGACGAATATCCACCCGGTTATAGTAACCCTAACACTAGATGAACCACATCACTACACGAAAAGAAGAAGAAGATTGAAAATTTACGATAACACACTTAAAACAAAAACATAGTCTTGATCGACTCAACTTCCTTCAAAATGAATTTTAATTAAAACAACGTTTGTTAATAATTAAGTTTACTATTATGGTAATTATATCATTTCATAGTCCAGTGCTTTGGAGCTTTTAGTTGAATGGTAAGCTTTTAAGCTTCCTTCTTGTAAAGAAACAAGGAAAAGGGTTCCGTCCTTTAATTAAAAAACCGTTAAATTTGAAAAGCAGTATCATTATTCTATACGTTATCTGGTTACCATATCGCTGGCTTAGTTTTTTACTTTGAATTTAGATGGACAGATTTAGATGTATGAATTTACGTAGTTAAAATCTACATATATCTATGAAACGCTTTGTCCTGAGTGACTGATTGATCTATCAACGCACAGCCTAAGTGACCGCGGGTCCCGCGGTTTCACCTGCATTACCCAAACCGCTGGTCCTAGAGACATGAAATTCGGAGAGTGTGTTCTTCGTGTTGTGTATGGATCCACTAAGAAAGGGTTTTTGGAAAATCCCGCGGGATCGAGAAATACGCGGGCGAAACCGCGGGACTCTGCTAGTCGTATCTAAATAAAACTCACATAAGGCGTGAAATAAGTTGACGCCTTTGCGTCTCTTCTCACACTGAAATTATTAAGGGAATAGCCTAAACAGTCCCACAGTATAAAGCTCAAAGACGCACGCAGACTACGGATTCTAGAGGATCGATCGGCCGATAAGTCAGCCGTTTCATTTGAAGTTTTACAGTCTCCCCGCTATCCCGTATGTGGGTCCGTGGATACTGTAGACACATACTTGTGAGTTGTGGGGTAATCAATAATAGTAATTATTGATTAGTTTATCAATTTGATGACATTTTCGATCGATCGAAGTACCTAAAACAAAGTCAACATCCTTTTGTGGTAGGTACGTACGCAATCTTCAAAGTCAAGTAAATAAAATAAGTCGTAAAAGGCGACCAAGATATCTGGGCGGCTTTATCTCTAAAAGCTATCTCTTCTAGGTAACCTTTCGATGGAGATAAATTGAAAGCGACGATGGGTGGGTGGAAGGCTCCTTAAAATATAATTTAAAAAATTATAACCTACTGTTATTAATATGTTTAAACTTCCGTTGTTGTTTTTTGTTTGCCGAAAGAATAATCGGTGGATCGGCCGACAAAAGAATCGGATGTCTGCGTTTACCCAAAGTGTTGATACTAATCTATTTATATTAAAGCCTTGTTAAGCTTTTTAACTCATATCTCTGAAGGAATCTAATATAATTAGTGTTTTAAAAAAATGTTTGTAACTATTAAAATTTTAATGAACATGTTATTCTGGAATAAGTTTAATTTTTAGGGTTCCGTACCTAAAGGTAAAAACGGGACCCTATTACTGAGACTTCGCTGTCTGTCTGTCTGTCTGTCTGTCTGTCTGTCTGTCCGTCCGTCCGTCCGTCCGTCCGTCCGTCCGTCCGTCCGTCCGTCCGTCCGTCCGTCTGTCCGTCTGTCCGTCTGTCCGTCTGTCACCAGGCTGTATCTCATGAACCGTAATAGCTAGAAGGTTGAAATTTTCACAGAAGATGTATTTCGGTTGCCGCTACAACAACAAATACTAAAAACAAAATAAAACAATTATTTAAAAGGGGCTCCCATACAACAAACGTGTTTCAAACATAACAAGGAGTCAGGACAGGAGGACAAATCGAGTTGGTCATGGAATTCAAAATGGCTGCCCTATCTGTCAAATATACCAGTCTGCCTTCACTTACCAAAGAGTTTCTTTTATGTTTCAGATTTTCTTTGTGCCAAGGTTTTTTTTTTTTTTGAGTGATTCGGTCGTTTGATGGGAGTAAGAATCGAAGATAAATATTTCATATTTTCCTATAAAATTTAAAAATTGGTTGTTGTAAACCATTTTAGGGTTCCGTATCCAATTGTGATAGTGGTACGGAACCCTTTTTTTAAATATTTCATCTTATTACGTTACGACAAAGCTGTAAGTTATGTCGGCTTAAATTCTATTGTTCGTTTAAACGTTGTATTGGTGTGGTTCATCTAGTGTAAGAGTTATTAGGTCATAACGAATGCTATCAGAGATAACAACCGGGACCAACTGCTTAACGTACGTCGCGTTGGTACCTAACGTCTCGACCGAACGTACCTAATGTAAAAAATCGACTTTAAAGTGGACAACATAACCTTACCTACATACAGTGCCACTAACTTATATGTTATGTAATCTGAAATCGGGTAGCCAAAATACAATCTGGATCTACCCAGTAATACAATGCCACCGGCTTATCTGTTATGTCTAAAGTCGCCCAGTTTTAAGCTCATACATAATACACGATGACACTTACGTAAAGTAAAGTGTCAGCGTAAGTGTCATCGTGTATTTTGAGCTTAAAACTGCCCGAGTTCAGACATAACAGATAAGTAGGCGGCATTGTATGTAGGTGAGACATCCCCTTAATATTAAGCCACTTTATCAACTTACTACGTCGCGTTGGTACTAACGTTTCAACACGTAAAAGTTGAGCGACACGGAACGAACGAAAACATTAATAGATATATTTATATTATCTATGGTATTGGTTCGTGTGTAACGTGGGAGCGGGATTGTATTTTGGCTGCCCGATTTCAGAATACATAACATATAAGTTGGTGGCACTGGTAAGTGTCATAGTGTATTTTATTAAAACTGCCCGACTTTAGACATAACAGATAAGTCGGTGGCATTGTATTACTGGGTAGATCCAGATTGTATTTTGGCATGAGTATTTTGAGACATCCCCTTAATAATAAGCAACTTTAATAATAACTACATGTGTGTGTGTATCATGTTTGTAGAACTGTTGTTCTACTGACTTATCTGTTATGTCTGATGTCGGGGAGTTTAAGGGCAGGGGGTAAGCTCTGCCCTTAAACTGCCCGACTTCAGAAGGCTTCATGGAAAAGATTATGTTTTTCGCGCCTATCTTTGTATATGTTTGTAATATTCTTTATTCCCTCATATCTTCCAAACCACTTAAGGGATTTCTTTAATTAAGGTATCGTTATTCGGAGTTGGCTTAAATTATTTCTCTCAAATAAATAATCCTACTATATTATATTTATATATTATATCCTATCCTACTAATATTATAAATGTGAAAGTTTGTATGGATATTTGGATGTTTCTCTTTCACGCAAATACTACTGAACCGATTGCGATGAAACTTGGAATATAGATAGCTGGACACCTAGAATAACACATAGGCTACTTTTTATCCCGTAATTCCCGCGGGATCGAACTCACGCGGATGAAACCGCGGGGCGCAGCTAGTTAATTATTTTTAGAAATTATACTCATTTTTTCGGTTTTAATTGCGTAGTATTGACTATGTTTAAAAAATCGCTGTATTCTTATATCTTCTATATTATATCTTATTAGCGGGAGGCATGTCGTAACGTGAGGTAAGTACGGGTTCACGCAATAATGCTCGCGTTCTCAAATCGAAGAGGCGTTCCGAACTTCCGTGCTAAGTAGTCGACAAATGCTTATTGGACAGGTGGCTACGGTGACCATCATTTAAAAAAAAGAAGGTTATTACTAAAAAGGATAATTGATTGTATTAGGCGTTACTTTTCGGAACTCCATAACTACTCTGTAAAAGAATAATATTTAGTTTTTAGTTCCGACACCTGACTAGTGCTATAATAACACAGCGTGCAAAAAAAAACTAAAAAGGATAACAATAGGTTACCAAAATAAACGTTAGACCTCGAACTCTGCCGACGACCTCTGTGGCGCGTCGTGCGTAAGCCCGACTGCAATGCAGAATGTTGCGGGTTCGATTCCCGCCGGGTGCAGATATTTATGCTTCAAAATAAATATTTGTTTCTGTTCTGGGTGTCTTCTATCTACGTATCATGTGTATGTATTTACAACAAAAAAAAGTATAGTATGTATTTCCGTTGTGTAGTACCCATAGTACAAGCCTAGTGCGTATTTTGGGGCTAGATTGCGCTGTGTGTAACGTAGTGCAATATTTATTTATTTATTTATAACTAGGAGTATTATAGGAGTAACGATTACAAAACATGAATTACTGTGAAACCGCAGAGAAAACTAGGATATTTTCATTTTATTATTATTTTCATTTTGTTATCTTCCATTTACCTGTACACGACATTATCATTTGTAGGACAAATTCTTATTAACTGACTACAAAACATGGAATTTCTCAATTTGGTTGTAGCCGTTTCGTTTTAATTTTGTTTTTTCATATTAGGAAAACCTAAGTGATCTTTATTTTTTTTGTAGAGTTTTGCTTTGCTAATTTAAATGATTTGTCGACTATGTGTTTTTTTTGAATTCTTGCAATTGAATGTTCTGCTATGAATAACATAAAAAAGTTCATTCATAAAAAAATATTAATAATATGTGTTTTGAAAAAATGCTTTTCTAAATTGTGTATCTTAGAGGAGCAAAACAGGACATATTTCCTAATACGAATTTTCCAAGTGTAGAAAACACTTAAAGAAATATAATTTTAAATAATAGATTTCTGCCCTGAAAAAACTAAAATCATGGTCACTGTACTAATGCTCACGATTCCGTAGCAGAGCCTAATTCATCTTTGAGGAAGTCACAACTTTTTATCACGTCCACTCTAAGCAGGCCCCTGACGTCTAACCGCAAGCAGCAATTGAGGTGCCAACGAATTCTGGTAAGAAACGAAGTAGGGACCAAAAATATTAATATTGGATAGTATTTTTCTGTTAATGGTTAGTTTTTTAACGTTAATTAATGTAAGAATATAAATAAGGGGTCCAGTTTGTTTTTATTTACTGTAATAAACCTTAAATAACAGCTCTATTGACTGTAGGGAAGCTACGGAACCCTAAATGAAGGGAGATAGATGTATAAATATAGCTACTATTATAGTTATCTAGGTACTACTAATTCTAATACGCTATTACTAATACGTAGTCTACATCTTCACTACTGATATTATAAAAGGAAATATTTGTATTTTTGTGTGTGTGTGTATGTTTGTAATAAATAAACTCAAAAACTACTGGACCGATTTCAAAAATTCTTTCATGGAATGAAAGCTACATTATCAAGGAGTAACATAGGCTACTTTTAATTCCGATATACCCACGGGACTTACGCGGGTGAAACCGTGGGACGCAGCTTGTATTATAGAATAATTAATAACATTCGCAGGGCGTAGCTAGCTAAGACTAGCTACGAACTGTGGTTTTAATCGCGTGAGTTCCGATCCCGTGGGAATATCGGGATGAAGGGACGCAAACGGGAACATCGCTCGGATGAGCGGGATGAAGAGTATTTGTCAGAGTGCTATCCATGTTGATTTGTACTTGTACAAATACTTGTGTCTGGTCTGGGTGTCCCTCTATGTATAATATGTATGTATTTACAAAAGAAAAATAAATATATGTATTATATCCGTTGTCTAGTCACCGTAACACAAGCTTAGTCGCTTACCACGGGGCTAGATGGCGTTGTGTGTTGTTTACAGAATTTATTTATTTATTTATTGTTTAGTCTTTGGCCACGGGTACCATCATTACTTCCCTTTCCTTTACTTACTACATTCAAAGTTATTTAACAAAAAAAATGTAGGATAGAGTTGTCGAGTTGTCACATCTTTACTGATAAGATCTAAAGATTTAAGATAGGGAAGTGTATCCGACATTCAGAGATATATTTTCCGTTGAGTCTCTCTCTATGGTTGTGAAGTTTACTGACGTCCTCTGTGGCGAGGTGGCCTGCGGTGCAGTAAGTTGCGAGTTCGATTTTTGCTATGGAATAAATATTTTTAATATTAACCCTATTATTTTAATAATAACTAAACATACAAATCTACTTAATTTATGTCTATACTAATATTATAAAGAGAAAAGTTTTGTTTTTTTTTGTTTGTTTGTAACTGCGCAACTACTGGACCGATTTCAATTCTTTTCGACTCAAATTCTTTCACCAATAGAAAGCTATGATATCGAGGAGTAACATAGGCTACTTTTGATCCCGATATTCCCACGGGATCGGGACTTACGTAGGTGAAACCGCGGGTCTCCTAATATCTATTAGGAGCCCCGCGGTTTATCTAAACCTCCTCCTTTTTTAGAAGTCGGTTGAAAATCCATACAAATCCAACCATATAGCTCATAAAAGTAACAATCGTTTGTTCCAGTTTTGTTATCTGAACATTGCTGACGTCAAAAGTTGTACAACTAACTAACGAACACGTACAGTCTACCGTCAAAAATGTATACCCAACGTAGAGTATTAAGGGCCCTATTCTGAAAAACTGAAAATCCATGTCGGGCGCATCAAAAATTGTTGATTATTTCATGACGGAATGTCGTAGAACTTTTTTTTTTGTACAGATTGTAGGCGACATTGTTTCCGATATTTTAGTGCAGTTTCCATACAAATATGTCGAAACGTATTGAAGCCTATCGACATTTTAGCCAAATCAGACATTTTTTGTCTAAAATTTGGATAGGCTTTGCACCAATAGGAGGTTCTTGTCTTAAAACTACACCAAAATGTAGGAAACAATGTCACCTACAATCTGTGCACAAAAAAAAGTTCTACGACATTCCGTCATGAAATAATCAATAATTTTCGATGAGCCCGACAGGGATTTTCAGTTTCAAGGTCGTTGGCGTATATACTCCTCTTAAAATATTAGTAAGAAAAATATTCATTTGAACAACCACACGGTAGAAACAAATTACATGATCAAAGACAGAAATTGAAAATAATGATAATAAAGAAAAACTAAAATAAAAACAAATCAACAAATTTGATTAAATTATCCTGACAGACTAAGGAGCCGGGTGCATTCAAAAACAACCAGCCAGGGTCGGTATTACGCTCCGCAATCGTGTTTCAATAGTGTGTCGATAGAATATTAATCGTCATATTTGACGTGTATTTGACACATTTGGCAGTTTCCGATGTTAACTATTCTATCGACACACCACTGCGACACCACTGAGATGCCACTGATGGAGTCTCGATAGTTGTCAAAACTCTAATGACAGGATGGATTTTTAACAGACAGACAGACCGAGAAGGTTGGTTACCATGGTTACTATTGCAATTCCACTGAGACACCATTACGATACTATTGAAGTCTACCAAATTTGTCACAGTCTCGATATAATGGCAAAAGTGTGTCGATATAATCGTAATAGTATTATCATCTTGTGTAATACCGGTCCAGATTGTTATAATATGATTAGTGAGTAGAGATCTGGAAACGTAGGGCAATGATAAAATAAAAAAAATGCCCGTTAATTTGTCCCACTGGTAAGACGCCACAGGAATCTACTCTGGACTGGCAAATGTCCCATGCCTTCAGTCCATAGTAAGTCCTAGGACAAATCGGTTTCCTCACGATGATTGATAAAATGCTTAATTTAATAAAAGCAACGCGATGAAAACCGGAAAACGAGTTTAATTTCAATATTAGATTGTATCAATTACTTTTCCGTTCTTCGGCGCGGCACGTTAAGCAATTGGTCCCGGTCATTATTTCTGATAACAGTCAAGTTAGTGGCCTTAGGACGACATACCACTACACGAAGCGAAGAAGAAGAGCCTCCGGTATAGCACAGTATTGTAGGTACAGTTTCAATATTTTAAAACCGATGTTAATCGGGTTTTTTCATAGATTTTTCTTCTGTTTTCGCGATGTCGTATTGAAATTAAAGACATTTTTCGGTTTTAATCGCGTGGTGTTTTTTACTTTTACATTGTTTCAACGCTACAACAATGCTAAAAGTAATAAACACCACGCGATTTAAACCGAAAAATGTCTTTAATTTCAATACATTTTAATGTTACTAACTGGTCTAAAGTTAACCTACTCTTTTCTCCATACAAAGTTTACAAACGTAGTCGACCAAAAACAGTCGACTACGTTATATTAGAACAAATATGTTTATGCCATAAAACCTAAGTTTTGGTTTTTATTTCATTTTCTAATTAGAATGTTTACAATTTTATTCATACAATTAGGTATAAGTACAATAAAATTAATTTAAAATAAAAACACAAAACATTAGAATAAAATATAAATTTAGAAAAATAGAAAATAAAAAAAAACAAAACGTAGGGCCTACGTTTTTTTTGCATTTTCTAATTACGTAGGACCTAACGGTACCGCGTTCAAAACTGCTTTACCTATTTTAAATCAGTTTGAGCTTATATTGAGTATAGGAAAAAAATACCAATTTATGGAGCCTTGCGGTGGTCATGCATTTTCGTCTGTTGATTGTACAGTAGGTACAAACCGTACGTGGCTCTTAAATGTCCTGCCACGTAGTTCTGCACGTCACGGCTGACTTGCGTACGAATCGGCGTGTAATACCTATAGTTAAAATATACCTAGTTCATTAACTAATTTTTAAACCTTTTCATTGAACTTTACTTTAAATTTTTAAGTAGAGCTCCCATACTACAAGCGTGTTTTTTGATTTTAAACATCTATAGGCGCGGGTAAACCTAAAAATCCGCGTGGTGATACTGGTCATGGTGACGCCTCGTCACGCTATAAGTATTATATACCTACCTATATGGAATATAATATTTACTATTATGCTCGTATACGTTTCACATCTGCCAGTTTCTGATAATGGTACGGAACCCTTCGTGCCCAAGACCGACTCGCACTTGGCCGGTTTTTTCAACAGTTTATTTAATAAAGGCGTGACAAATAATTAAACTTTAATAAAACGCGGCCGCTCGTTATCGTTAAGGCATGGTACATTATTACAGAATTTGAAAATATTTTAGTGTTGTAAATGGTCTATCAATATTTTGATTCATATTTTAGAAACATTTAGTCCATGGTCCAGTTAGCCAAATTTAACAAAATGGTGTTATTTGAGGGTACCAAGTTTTCTTTTTAGAGTAGTTTATTACTATTTGAAAAAAAAAACACGATTGGCAACTCAAAATGGTAGCTAGCAAAAGTTACATTGAGTTTTAAAAAGTCAACCATAAAACTTTTTAAATTCACACGATTTGTTAACATAGTTACATTTTCCTGGGTATAATCGCGTATTATTATTTATTTTCTTACCTCGACGTTTCAACCATGTTACAATGGTCTTGGTCGCGAGACCGCGTCGTATAATAATACGCGATACGGACCCGGGAATGTAACTACTAAGTCAACCAAAACTCGAGAAGTTATGGCTTTTTTTTTACCTTATAGGCGGAACAAAGTTCGCCGGATCATCTTGTTATAATTATTTCGTTTTACGATACAGTAAAGTCTAGTACATTTTTTGTAACAACGTTTTGTTAGAAAAAATGGGATCAATCTCCGAGTGCCAGTGTAGGAAGATAATAAAATGCGAAAATAGGAAACGTGTGGGTACAGACAGTTTAACTGAAGCGCTTACATCTTACGTATGGAATAAAGGAAAATTCTACAAATATAACACAAGGTCCTACAAATAGGTAACAATTGTTATTTTTAAATACCTACCATTTTATGTCATACTAGCTGTGTTCCGCGGTTTTACCCGCGTAAGTCTCGATCCCGTGGGAATATCGGGATCAATAGTAGCCTATGTTACTCAGGTGAATGTAGCTTTCTAATGGTGAATTATTATTTTTTTAAATAGACCGTAGACAGTAGTTTTTGAGTTTATTTATTACAAACATACAGACACACATACACACAAAAATACAAATCTTTCCTCTTTATAATATTAGTGTAGATGTTTACTAGCTGCGTAAGTCCCGATCCCGTGGGAATTTAAAAAAATCCTTTCTTATCGGATGCCTACATCATGTAAAGAACACACTCCCCAAATTTCGGCCCTCTACTGTCAGAGGTTAAGGCTGTGCAATGATCAGTCAGTCAGTCAGTCAGTCAGTCAGGACAAAGCCTTTTATATAGATTTTTGTCATTGAGTGAGTCAAGATTCTTAGCTGAGAGTTACAAGTCAATTTAGTTAGTTAAAGTTAATAAGACAATTAAAAAATCACCCGTCAGCCAGAGGTCTGGCAAGACTTCGAAACGTCAGGCATTGAGAAATGCTTAATATAATAATGGCAATGCGATTAATAACGAAAAATAAATTTAATTTCATAACAGCATCGCACAACCACAGAAAAACATCTAAAAAAACGTGTGGCACTCGGGGACTGCCGCGGTAAAGCTAATGCATAGCATTTTTTATCAACTTATGCAAATATAATTATTTATTTATTTTGTTAGTGTGGTAGGCGGAGTAGGGGGTGTTAGGTTTTATTTTCGTTACGGAATTTCTTGATTCGGTGGCCGCGCTCAAAGCCCGCGATAAAAGCTATGCAATAGCTTAAAAAAAATCCGCTGAAAATCTTAGCCTAAGCTATTTTTCGATTATTTGGTTTCAGGGACTTGTACAAGTTCATCGTAAAATAAAACACAAAAGTTTAATTCCATAACTGCTTACATTGAAATCGTAACATGTTTGTTTTCAGCAGCCAAAGGGGAAAATAATCAGAGTATTATAGAAGTGTCTTCAATAAGTATCGATATTTCAGACAATATTTCCTCTTTTCCCAGCCCTATTTCAAGGTCTTGCTAAATTTCCATGGCCAACAGCCGTTCGCGCTTTATTATGTCTATTTATTATATTGTTATATTTATATGATTCCCACCAACCTGTTCTATTTACTTTGTCTGAGGCCGCACATGCTTGGTTGTGTAGGTCGGTGCAGCCACTAAGGAACCAAGTCCACTGCCGTGTTCCATTTCTTATTTAATTGCATCCTAACCGCTTCCGGGCGGAAGCGATGGGTATGTGGGGCACACCGGTGGTAAAACGACCAGCCTACTTACGTAAAATCAGAGTGGTTCCTCGTCTCACCATATTGTCAGACAAGGGAGCTCGTTCAGACGGACAGCAACAGACGGCGCTGTGGCCGCCGCTTCAGAAAGGTCTTGGGTCTTCGAGGTTACCTGACAATACCATGGTTTACGCTTAGACAATTCTTTAAAAAAAGCAACAGAGTCCACGTCAATTAGTTTTAGCACCATCCAGCCCGTGTTTCGACTCTCTCCTTCAGTCAGTTACAACAAGATTTCTATTTTCACTAACACGCGTTTCCCAATTTGAGAACAATGGTACATCTTGGCTGTTCTACTTAACAAGATATAATGTCTGTTAGTCTAAACTGTGGTGCGACAGCACGACTGCAATGCAGAAGGTTGCGGGTTCGACTACCGCCGGGTGCAAGTTTTTATGTTTAATAAATAAATATTTGTGTCTGGTCTGTCCGTCTATGTATAATATAATATGTATGTGTTTACAAACGAAAAATAAGTGTAAGTTATATCCGTTGTCTAGTCATCGTAACACAAGCTTAGTCGCTTACCACGGGGCTAGATGGCGCTGTGTGATGGTCACAGAATTTATTTGTTTTCGTGAAGCCGTGGGGTGATTTTGTAAAATTGTCGCTGATCTTTTCTGTTTCAAAGCTGTTGCTGATAAGAAAAGTCCATTAAAATGATCTCTCAAATTGGAAATATACAAAATAGGAAAATGAAGAACATGAAACATTTCTATTGTTTCAATCCAAATGACATTTGCAAAAATTTTACAAACAAGTATTTTCATAATGCCCCAGTATTTTTTACCTGATATAGGCTAGCATTTGACCTCATCACATCTGATGTGGTCGACGGTGTAACATGCTTGCCTAGAAGAAACTTATTCACTCTGGGTGACACTCTAGCTAGATTCTAGATTAATGAAATTGTGACATTTCTCAGTAGTTTCGTAAATATGAAAAAAATAGATTAGATTAGATAGAGCTGGTGATGCGGATAAAACCGCATTGCGAACTAGTTATTTAAAAAAAAAACGAAAATTTCCAAATCGTACACCAATTTGTCAGAAATTTCCTACGTCAGAAAATATAAATTTATTTTTTAGTATTTACCTATCAAAGAGATTAAACTTCTTACTGTGTAAGGTAGGACATGAAGATTCACTACTTCATCTTTCACATTTCTTCGCTTCTGTCCATCCAAAGATTTTATGGAAGAGATCGCTTTAAGCGATAAGGACACCTATTGTTGTGTGCCACCTAGATTTCAGTTGTTTATGTTTTTTTCTTGTAATCGAATTTTTATTTTGGTGTTACAATATTAGTCCATCTATATATTTCTGCCCCAAGCAGTATACGTAACTTTACGCAGTTACTTTATATTCGAATAGTAATATATCCAAGAATAATGATTTGTTGTATCGTCCTACCCCCTTACTTAAAAACGATGACTAACTTTATGTAACGTTTATATTTAACTGTGACTTGATGTCAAAGTCAACACAGACAGTGACAAACGTTACATAAACTTAGTCATCGTTTATAAGTATGGGGCTATTTTCTATCAACATTTCTAATATGAAATTAAAATCATTTTTCAGTTTCAATCGCGTTTTCTTTTAGCATTTAAATATTTTTATATCTTTGAATTAAAAATTTATGACAAATAGGCACCTTAAATTACTTGGCACATGTATTCTGTCGTTTTAGTGCGCAGACGCAATGATAGAGAACATTAGAATACCGCAATACTTTTTCTAATAAATTTTAACAACCAGTCCTTCATAATAACAATTTCATAAAGAAATATCATTACCCTGTGGATAAATACATTAATTACAAGATGCTATTTAGGCCTAATGTTTCAATCTCTAGATGAAATCTGTTTAATAAAATGTAGTACCGCCGAATAAAAACGTCACATCTTATTCAAAGAAAACAAACTTTAACGTTTTTAAATTTGGTTGTGTTCGATTTTATGTATATTTTTTTTAATAAGTATAATTAATAATTATTGTAATTATTTAATTAATATTTTTGAAATGACCATTTATTAATGTAGGCATTATTTATTGAATGAATTACTAGTGTAATTTTATGATATGACTTGTAATGAACTTATTACCAATAAATAATATAGATTTATGAATATGAATGACCTATAAAAAAAAACCTTAGGTATATTTATTCAGAATATAGGCCATCGAGGGCTTTTAGGGCTCACGAAGGTGATTCTTCTTTTATTTGTTTATGTAATTTTTTATCATATTTCCAGTTTAATCCAGATATCGTCCAACTATAATTCGTCAATATCGTCAATATCATTCGGCTCCATTCTTGTAAATAATTATTAATTACATACTAGTTCGATGACAGAGACAGTACAGATACAACGCAGACCCAATACAATTGCAAAGAAAACTCAAAACATTGTATTCATATGGTAGTGAGAGTGTATTTTGTGTTTTATTTGCAATGGGGTGCCACACGCAAAGCTGTAAGTAGATGGCGCTGGCATCAGATGATCTATTTTTTTCGATGATGGTCCTCCACCAATGGAAACGCCGAGTTTTTTTTTATTCTTTCGGTCTCAGACCGATATGGCCAATTTGGCGCCGAGAGTTGTAAAAAACACCTGTTTGACAGTTCTTAATTCAAACCTAAGATTAGTCGACAAACGCCCTCTGCCGGGATAAAAAGTTAGTGTTCCTCCTCATTGTGTTGTGTCTGCACTGTCGGTCTCTGTCATCTGTCTACGCTGTCTCTGTCATCGAACTGGTATTTAATTATTTACGAGAATTCAGCCGCGGGTATATCGAGTAAAATTATAATTTTGTACGGAACCTTTTCAACAAAAACAGTGAACAACAAAAGTAGTAAAACTATTCCGGCGTCACTCGGAAGTTTTGCAAAATATTTTATTGCCCATAGATATGTGTTGAGCTGTTAAACTGTTTTATTGGGGTTTTTACAGGAAACATAAAATGTAGCGCTTATGTCACTTTAGACGACGACCATCGATGGTTTTGTTTAGAAATTTTATTAATCATTTTATAGAAATAGATTACTAGCTGCGTCCCGCGCTTTCACCCGCGTATGCCCCGATCCCGTATTAATTCTGGATATAAATACGAAGATTTTTTTCAAACGGGTTAGTTCTTTGCGTTTCAAAAAAACAGTAGGTAAAGTGACGCAAACATGGTGAAAATCCATCCATTTGAAATAAAAGACCGAAACCTGATTTTCCCACGGCATTGGTATTTTCTTTATGCGGTTAAAACTAAGAGTTAAGACCTAATAAAGGTGAAGTGTTCGATTCCACCGCAAAATTATTGCGTTTTTTTTTTAAATATTTATTGATAAGTGAACGTTTTACCTTATTTTACCAAATGGTAAGTGAGGAAGTGGTCAGAGGAGTTATTTTGTTTTTTCGAACGAACGAACGATCGATATTTCGTACTACTGTTTATTTTAAATAATATGTGTAGTATATTTGTTGTCTTGTACGCATAGTACACGCCTACTTGCTTAGTTTGGGGCTAGGTGGCGATGCATCGCCAATATCTATTTGTCAACTTTGAAACTTCATGTCAGTGAAAGACAAACGATATATAGTTTATGCAGCTGTTAACTGGGGTTTATCGTACAGTGATTGATTTGATTTTCTAAAATTGTCCCTTATCTTTCCTGTTTCAAAGCTGTTGCTGATTAGAAAAAATCCATTAAAATGAACTGTCAAATTGGAAATACAAAATCAGAAAATGATGATGAAACATGAAACATTTCTATTGTTTCAATCTACATGACATTTGCAACGTTTTTACGCAATCAACTAGTTGAACTTACTTTGTACAAAAATGTTAAATGCCTTGTCTATTTTCAAATCATATTGATTATCTTTGTGTCCCTTTTCACTGAATTAATGCCCGGTCGTTAGTTCCAACGAGTTAGTTATTAACTAAAATAGAGACGCTAATGTGGTGTCGATTGATATACTCCTAGCAGTGTGTGCTATTATTTCATTTGGATTTTAAACGTTATAGAAGGAAACGAGTTAAGAACGTGGCGACTGTGAACGTTTCTCCGTTTTATTTCATTTCGAATGAATATTTTGGAAAACCTTGCGGTGGGGACCCTTTAAATGTAAAATCTTAATCCGAATAATATCGATATTAAGGTAGAAAACTAAATTTTTCATAATTTATTTTGGTATTAAGTTTGTATGGAAATGGTAACAGTCGCCTCGTTCTTAATATAAGCTGAGTAGCGGAAGATTAGTTATTTCAAATGTTAATCTCATTTTACCTAAATAAGCCCACATCTACAGCACACATAATTATAAATAAAGAAATAGATAAGTCCTGCGGTTTCACCCGCGTAAGTCCCAATCCCGGGAATATTGGGATCAAAAGTATGTTACTCAGGGTGAATGTAGCTTTCTAATGGTGAAAGATTTTTTTAAATCGGTCCTGTAGTTTTCGAGCTTATTCATAACAAACATACAGACACACACACTAAAATATATTTTAATTTGTGTGTAATTTTTGTATAGAAATCTATGTATGTATGTTTGTTACTACCTTTTTAGGGTTCCGTAGCCAAATGGCATAAAATGGAACCCTTATAGATTCGTCATGTCTGTCTGTTTATCTGTCTGTTTCCCCTCGACAAGAACCGTTTTGAGACACTAATTAGACACCATAGTCTTAAGAGTCGGGCTAATGAATCGATCAAAGCTATTTAAACGATTGTTTCTAATAGGTATGTCAAATTTAATGGCAGCCATGCATTATTCAGATGGCTATTCGCCGTGACGGGAACGCTAAAGTGGGGCATTAACTTTATATTTTATTTAATAGTTTTGATACGCGCGCGGCTCATTTTTTTTGTTAGTTATAATTCTAATCTGACACTTCGATTCGGTACAGTTCGGTTTGGTAATAATTGCGGCGCGTGCGCAGGTTCTTTAATTGTCGGTTGGTTTGAGGTGTTAATAGAATAGTAAGTTATTTTGACATTGAAACTGACCATTGTAAGTAGGTAGGGGAGTGGGGGGCTAATTGTAATAGTTTTTAGATTTTACGATAGGGAAGTCAAACCATTAAGTGTTTTTTATGATTAATCATGTTTCAGTGAGAGAGCATATATCCAGGTATCATCTAGAACGGTAAATGGGTTTAAATTAACAACAATATAAGTGACTATTTTTGAAAAAAGAAAGATGTTACAACATAATAAAACAACATATTTTCATGGACTTTAGTCTTTTAGGAAAGATGTGTCAAATCGTAGACTACATTCAAATACAAATACAAATAAATCAAATACAAAATCAAAATCGAAGTATAGACGCTACATCATTGTCTTCATCGTCATCTCCTAACATGTGAGATAAAGTCAAGTGTAAGCATATCTCGCGGAAAAAATTCAGTCTCTATTAGCTAACCATTAGGTTTCCTAAAATCTAGTATTTGCATTAACATTACGCACAGTGCGAAAAAGCTAGTTTACAATACAGACTAGTTCTATGTTTACATTTTTACAATAAACCTTGAAATCGCTTCCTACATGTTATTGAATTAGTTTTCGCAAACTGCAATGCCAAGTAGACTATCGAAATTGCCAATAAATTTGCTAACCGTTTCCTCTATATTATAGGAAAATTCCCACCGCTCTGTTTCGAAATAAAAACTTGTTTAGTTTTTTTTTGTTTGAGTTTTTGAGTACATGTTATATTAAATTAAAAACGTATCTAATCACATAGTACTCATGAAGAGCTCATTGGCTTGGTTGCGCCTTGTCAATATTGAATGGTCGTGCGGGTTAAGCGACGCTTGGCGCGGAAGGTCTTTAAGTCTAGAAAGATGCATAGAATTTAGAAGATAACCAACCACCTCTGGAACGTCCCTGTTCTTTGTATGGGTGTTCTGCGCTTTTGTCGTTCTTGGTTTCCTTCGCCACTGTCTGCCAATTCGCTCATTTTGGTCCACAATTTCCTTAAAAAATTTCTCTCTTCCTATGCTTCCTTCGTGTCTAGTCGTAGAGTCATATTCCAGTAAATTTCCCAGTTTCCCTTGAACATGTTGTTCTAATTCAGTAGGTATATATACCCATGGTAGGTATTGTGGTTTTTACAGTCCACGGGTATTACGTTGAAATATGGAGGAGTCAACTCTCATTGTAATATCCTCTGATAAAGAGCCTGAATTACGATAAACACATGTTGACGACTAAATTGTAACCATATGAAAGTATTTTGGTAGTTAGCAACTACCCATGTGGAGGTTATGTAATCACATGTGCTAAAAGTCGCAACTAAAGGTATACACCCATTGTATTATGCTGGTATGTATTGCAGTAATTGAGGAAAGGGGGCTGTTCTAATTCTCTCTACCTTTCGTGGGCGATGGAGTTAGTGCATACTCGTCGCATATTCGGCTGAAACAATGCCAGGTTGAAGGTCCAAAGTGCCTATCGTGTCGGTCCCGTGTGGCCAGTTGAACATGGCTCCTAGCGTGGAGTTCCATCGATGTAACCCCGTCAGAGGGTAATCAGGTAATAACCGCAAGTGGTATCAAAGTGTTAATTGATGAAATTGTAATGATACAAATGTATTATCACAGTTTACCTAGTAGTTGGTGCCTCGCGGCGCTCTTACACTTGTATTTTTAGTAAATTCTAAGTAATTACTTGTCTAACTTAGTGTTTCCCGGATGGAACGCTTACCACGCTATTATAAAAAGAGTTTTAAGTGCCAGACCTGGTTTAAACCATGATTTACTATGACTAAATCATGGTTTAAACCAGGTCTGGCCTTAAAACTCATTTTATAATAACCATGTTTTAGAGCTTCATCCAACTCAGGGGACTAGCTAATTTGCGCCAACTGTTTATGTATGGCAACCTTTAATTTGCACCTTTTTAACTTCCGGTCCACCTATTTTCGTGAAAATCGAAGGCAGTGTTCGCTAGTAGGTACATACAAGGACAGAGGAAAAACAGCGCACAATAAAGGAATTCCGAAAAATATATTTACGAAAAATAGGAAAAGTTAAAAAAAATTAAGTACTACCTACAGTTTTCGCAATAATCTAATTTTGCCTATTTGTATAGGGGGGTAAATTAGGTAATAATCTAATTTTGCCTATCTTTTTTTTGTGTTTACTGAGTACTTTGATTTTTATACAACTAATAGGATTTTTCTTCTGTTTTCGCGATGTTGTATTGAAAGTAAAGACATCTCAGGCAATCCTGAAGAAGGGACCTGGAAAGGTCTCGAAACGTTGAGCGTTGTACTATTGCGAAGTACTATTATTATGCTAGTATTTTCCCTGAAACTCATAGGCGTTTCAGAGAAAATTTCTAGTGACACAGACAGATGGACGAACAAGAAAGTGATCTTATAAGGATTCCTTTCTTCTACCTTTACAGGTACGGAACCCTAAAACACCTGTACCTAATCCTTTCCATAACAAATCAAGTGGAAAAAAAATAAACGAATTCTATTATAAAACCAATAAGATCCAAGTCTCCAATTTCCCAAATTCGTCATCTCAATAAAACTGCTCAAACTGCCTACCGAACTAAAAAAAGCTTGTCCCCACCCATACGTATTGCGCAGCTGTGCTACGAACTTCGTGTTAAGGCTTCGTAGTAGGTCAGAACTGATGTTTCTAGGATGACTACTACAAAAGTTATTAGAAACGAAAGTTTTTGAAACCATATTTATTAAAGTCGAGTATGCTTGCTAATGCAGTCATGACGTGAAAACACGATTCCTGAAAATTTTCTCGATAGAAAAAAATCCCAAACTTCCCTCTAAATTGTACAAATAAGTGATTGTACTCAGTCAATATTTTACGTAAACTAATAAAACTTTGTATAAGAACTGAACTTAGCTCAATACAGTGCAGTCATGATTTGAATTTCAAAATACAGTTTTTAATTTCGTTAGTTCTGAAATATAAAGTAATGAGGGCCAGTGGCCTCGCGGCCGCCACATTCGCCGAACAGATTCAGTCGCGCCGTGACATTCAAGCGGAGTACCCGCGTCGCTAGCTCTCGCGCCTACCTACATCTATTTCTATCTATACTCTATATATACCAATATTATAAAGCGGAAGAGTTTGTTTGTTTGAACGCGCTAATCTCAGGAACCACTGGTCCGATTTGAAAAATTCTTTCGGTGTTGGATAGTCCATTTATTGAGGAAGGCTAGAATATTATAAATGCGAAAGTAACTCTGTCTGTCTGTCTGTTACGCTTTCACGCCTAAACCGCTGAACCGATTTTGATAAATTTGGTATAGAGATAGATGGGACCTCGGAGAAGGCCATAGGCTACTTTTGATCCCGTAAATCCCGCGGGATCGGGACTTAGGTCGTATACCTAAACCGATTTTGATAAATTTTGGTATAGAGATAGATGGGACCTCGGAGAAGGACATAGGCTACTTTTGATCCCGTAAACCCCGCGGGATCGGGACTTAGGTAACAGCGCTTTCACGCCTAAACCGCTGAACCGATTTTGATAAATTTTGGTATAGAGATAGATGGGACCTCGGAGAAGGACATAGGCTACTTTTGATCTCGTAAATACCGCGGGATCGGGACTTAGGTCGTATACCTGAACCGATTTTGATAAATTTTGGTATAGAGATAGATGGGACCTCGGAGAAGGACATAGGCTACTTTTGATCCCGTAAATCCCGCGGGATCGGGACTTAGGTCGTATACCTGAACCGATTTTGATAAATTTTGGTATAGAGATAGATGGGACCTCGGAGAAGGACATAGGCTACTTTTGATCCCGTAAATCCCGCGGGATCGGGACTTAGGTCGTATACCTGAACCGATTTTGATAAATTTTGGTATAGAGATAGATGGGACCTCGGAGAAGGACATAGGCTAAATTTGATCCCGTAAATCCCGTGGGATCGGGACTTAGGTAACAGCGCTTTCACGCCTAAACCGCTGAACCGATTTTGATAAATTTTGGTATAGAGATAGATGGGACCTCGGAGAAGGACATAGGCTACTTTTGATCCCGTAAACCCCGCGGGATCGGGACTTAGGTAACAGCGCTTTCACGCCTAAACCGCTGAACCGATTTTGATAAATTTTGGTATAGAGATAGATGGGACCTCGGAGAAGGACATAGGCTACTTTTGATCTCGTAAATACCGCGGGATCGGGACTTAGGTCGTATACCTGAACCGATTTTGATAAATTTTGGTATAGAGATAGATGGGACCTCGGAGAAGGACATAGGCTACTTTTGATCCCGTAAATCCCGCGGGATTGGGACTTAGGTAACAGGTAATTTTTATAATAGGTAACAGGTACCTATTATAAAAAACATAAATAAAATATTATAAGTTAGGACATAATATATTTTATGTTTTTCTTTTGTATCAAAGTTTGCATCTTTGAAAATGCATTGGGTGCATCAAAGAGCAAATACCTAACTTTTGGCAAGTGTTTTCTGCTTTATTATTTTTTTTCTAAGGTTTGATAATTATTGGTTTCTGTACTTATTTTCTTAAAGCTACACATATTTTGAAGAAAAATAAAGATTTTTACATTCCACTTCTTCATTGGCCCATATCTCCGAAACGTGTCACTTTAGGACAACATGTGATGGAATATTTTCTGTTTATTTAGGTATCTCTATACGTATACGTACCTTTCATCGTACGACAAGAGATAAAAAAATATCAAGATGTCTGCCGTCGACTATGCCAAGGTCCATATATGGGTTTAAAATGTCCTTTGGGCATAATGCCACGTTAATGTTATTTCCTGCCCCAATTTGTTGCTGTCAGTTTGTTACCCAGCCAAATTAAAAGCTGATAATTCGGATTCGAGTTTTTTTTTTACTCCAATTTGTAATCCAATTCGTCGTCGACGGATTTTGTCTCCAATTTCCAATTTACTACAGTGAAGAAAAAAATTACTCCATTAATGTACCTATATTTTTTAGACCATCAGAAATAGAGATGGGCCGACAAGTCGCCGACTAGTCGGGAAAGCAGACTAGTCGGCACCTACCTACCTATTAACAATTATGCAATAAAACCAATATTTATTGAATTAGTAGTACAGTTAGAAGGTGGGTAGTCAGAAAAATGTAAACCAACCACGTCATAGCCTACATACTTCATCTAAACATCTTACATCTAAAATGACATAACCATGCCTCAGCTCCATAGTTTTTTTTCCAACTTTTATTTTTATTTCAACCATTTTTTGGAAGTTTCGCTACAGCATTCGAAGTGTAAATTTATCCAAAAATACCAACAACCGCCGAGTGATCATGATTTACCCAAATATCTCTGAATTATAATTATCTGCATTGCCGACTAGTCGGCAATTTTGAAACCGACTAGTCGGCTAGTCTGCTAGTCGGCAGAATCCCTAGTCGGCCCATCTCTAATCAGAAAGTATACATTTGAACGAATAAAAAGCCCATCGACATTTTTAAAAAATTTGGCGTAAGAATTTTTGGTTGAAAATAAGAGTTTTTTTTAATATTAAATCATATTAAGGCGGAAAATGAATATTTTAAATCAAAAAATAAATAGGTACGTTTGTACCAAATTTGGTGAAAAAAAGAACTTTTTTTTTAAGTTATACCTACATTAAAAACCTAAAACGTAGTTATTTGAATTTTTCACATACATGAAAAAATTGTGTATGCAAAAGTTGTAGAACTTTTTATTACAACTTTGCCATTCAACTTTTTTCCATAGGACTTGTAGTTTTGCTGGAAATCAAGATAAACCGTTTTTTATTCTCAACAACCCCCCGGGTTCCCGACCTCAGATCGCCCGTAATTTATTTTTCCTGTCATTTTTTTTATATGCTCTTTCTTTTCCAGTGGGTTTTATTCTACTATAATTTATCTTTTTCGAACCTTGTCGACCCTGATTTATTAGGGGGCCGCAAAAACCAAATTGTCCCGGGGATAAAAAATTTTAAATACGCCACTGTGCTTTGATACTACTCTGCAATATTTTTTATAAATGACAAGATGGGAACCCGAAACCCGTCGGGCTTCGGATAGTACCCCCGAAAACAATAACAAAATCTCTTTGAATCAGTTCCCATAGAAACTTTCATCCCCAATCGAACACTTTTAGGGGTTGAATTTTGGAAAAAAAATTTTTAGAGATTCACTTACTACCCCATATCAATATCTTTGTCAGATTTCAAGTTTCTAGGTCAAGCCATTACGAAGTTGCATACAAACGTTTTTCCCCATTTTTACCCCCTTAGGGGTGGAATTTCCAAAACCCCGTTCTTACTGCTCACTTTCAACCCCTAAAGAACCTATGTTCCAAATCTCAAGTCTCTACACTCAACCGTTTAGCCTGTACGTTGTCCATCAGTCAGTTACACTTGCGTTTTTAAGTATGATGATGATAATGATAAATGAGCGTGTTTGTCCTGATCAGCTAATCAATATGGTAAGTGATTATCTGATCTAAGATATAGAACGCTAATCTAAAAGATGAGCGCGCAAAGAACAAAATCCGACCGTTATTTTTAGTGGCTGCACCGGCCTACGAGTCCGACTTCATTTTATTTCCATATCTACCTATGTAGTATTTTGTACTACTTATATTATGTTATTCATGTGGCTATAATAACTGTGTTTACCCTATTTTACGGCGTTATCAACCATAATTTCATAGTATCTATATATCTATATACATACAGATCGACCAACTAAATATCTCTATTTCAGAAACTTACATCAAAAATGTAAACAAAAATCATATAGGTACATTTATTTGAAAGTGACAGCTCTTTATTTACTTTTTCCTGTAAAATCGACAGTTCTTTGTTTACGTTTTTGATCTAAGTTTCTGAAATAGAGTATAGTATATCTAAGTAGGTACTACGTACCCAATTTACACACTATAAAAATTACTGTACGATATGATACCTATACCTGTAAATACATTGTAATGCACATACTATAGATGTGTGCGGTGAACTCCGTGACCTTTGTGCCGCGTGATTGACTCGCGGAGTGAGTAGCTGCGAGTGCGCGGTGCGGGGACTGTAAGGCCTAGGACCTGAGGCGGGGACAAAATTTGTATTCGAGCTGACCTACTATTGGCCCTTAAGTCTGGTTATGGGCCCACGTCACTCACACACACTAACGAAGAAGTAGGTGTGTTGTGTATACCTACTCGTTAGTATTAAGAGTGAATAGAATACAAAGGTCTGTTTGTTTGTAAGAATTAGATATATATTTGGAAAATATTTTTTTATTTCATCTATTCGAAAAGAGCTGGCTATTCCCTGTAAACAGGGCAAGAAGGGCAGAAAATGGTAGTGATTGGTAGAAAATGGTAGTTTTTGGTAGAAAATAGAAGGATGTGGTAGAAAATGGTAGGTATTATTATATAACGGGGTATTTACCGTGTTTAGATTTGTTTATTCACGGAGCTCGATATTTCGCCAGTTATTTCAACTGGCTTGTTCACGAGACCAGCCAAGCCAGTTAAAATTACTGGCGAAATATCGAGCTTCGTGAATAAACAAATCTAAACATGGTAAATACCACGTTATATAATAATATTTGTAGTGAAAACAACCATGTAAGTTTAAAATCGTAAAATGGTAGGGCCAACGTATCGGAACACGGACGAGTCCGCTTGGCGAAATCCTTGTTGCCACAAAACGCGGCCGATGCCTCCCACCAACCAAGAAACCCCTTTGTTCGCCTTTTACGATACCGTGGCGGTGGCCATATTGTTTTAGACCCGGACTACAAAGCCAAGGTCTTTACTGTGAAACGGTTCGACCGATTTGGATTAGTGCAAGGGGATAGTATGATAGGATACTTTTAAACCCGATAATCCTGCGGAACCGAAATAACGCGGGTCAAACCGCGAGGCGCATGTAGTAACAACATAATATAAATATTCGTGTGTAAATATACGCATTAGCGTGAGCACGTTTTTTTGTATGTGTGAGTGACTCGCGACTGCCTAATATCGTATGGAAGAGATCGAAGTCGCGCGACAATCACGTGTTCCTCTCCTCAGGCGATTATTATAGTATAAAGTATCATAGGATATAGTTGGCATGACCGATGCCTTGTTTTACTAGCTGCGCCCCGCGGTCTAACTCGCGTAAGTCCCAGTCAGTTCATGCAGCTGTTTATAAGTAAGGGGGTAGATTTTATTAGCTGATGTAGCTTTCTATTGGTGAAAGATTTTTTGGAATCGGTTTAGTAGTTTCAGAGATTACCTGGAATATACATACATACATACATACAAATATTATTATATAAAGGGGTATTTACCATGTTTACCAAGTTAGAAACATGGTAAATACCCCGTTATATAATAATATTTGTAGTGAAAACAACCATGTAAGTTTAAAATCGTACATACATAGGTACATGTTACCAATGTTACCTCTTTATAATATTAGTATAGATTTCTTACGTTTTTATTGTTCAAGGCAAGTAACAAAATAGTTTTTTTTTAAGTAGACTTATTTTACAAGTAGAAATGCATCATCAAAAATTATTCTTGCGTGGCAGGATTCGAACCAGTGCCCCTCGCTTGCCGGGTGAGCTCGCTAACTACTGCTTTTAGGGTTCCGTACCTAAAGGTAAAAACGGGACCCTATTACTGAGACTTCGCTGTCTGTCCGTCCGTCCGTCCGTCCGTCCGTCTGTCCGTCTGTCCGTCTGTCACCAGGCTGTATCTCATAAACCGTAATAGCTAGAAGGTTGAAATTTTCACAGAAGATGTATTTCGGTTGCCGCTACAACAACAAATACTAAAAACAAAATAAAACAATTATTTAAAAGGGGCTCCCATACAACAAACGTGTTTTAAAAATAACAAGGAGTTTAGTACAATGTGAGGTCGCTTCTGATTGGTCAAGACAAATCGAGTTGGTCATGGAATTCAAAATGGCTGCCCTATCTGTCAAATATACCAGTCTGCCTTACTTACCAAAGAGTTTCTTATAAGTTTCAGATTTTCTTTGTGCCAAGGTTTTTTTTTTTTGAGTGATTCGGTCGTTTGATGGGAGTAAGAATCGAAGAATATTTCATATTTTCCTATAAAATTTAAAAATTGATTGTTGTAAACTATTTTAGGGTTCCGTATCCAATTCTGATAGTGGTACGGAACCCTTTGTGCGCGAGTGTCGCACTTGCCCGGTTTTTTAATAATACATTTCTCCTTATAAAATATTGGAGTAAAACATATTTACTTTTTTGTTACTTTCAGTAGTACTTATTCAGTTATTCATCATTAGGCTTTTGGAGTTTGGAAATGAAAATCTTCACAAATTTCTACCTATAGAAAACGATACATTTCGATCTCTAATTGGATTCTGTTTGCAGAAGTCTAGATATGGAAAATATCCCAGCTCATTTATAATCTAAATCTTGTTAAGAAATAGTATTTTGCTTTTTACTTATTTAATTTGATTTGTGTTACATTATTTTGAGATAATAGACTAAGAGCCCGTGAACCCCAGACCTTCGTTATTTTATAGGCTGAAAGTTTGTCAGGGCATGCTCCTATACACAGGTAAGAACGCTGGACTATTATGAAGTTTGGCTTGTAGTGGCTTTGGCAGGTACAGACTTTCCTTTGTCTGGCAAGGGATTGGAACTGTCAAAAATGTCTGGCTAATGAGGAAACATCATCTACTTATTACCCAAGTATTATATATAAAAATCAGCTTTTATACTATAACGTAAGTAGAATTATAATTTCATGAACACCCGGGTGTTATTATTACTATAATTTTACTTACGTTATAGTATAAAAGCTGATTTTTATATATAATACTTGGGTAATAAGTAGATGATGTTTCCTCATTAGCCAGACATTTTTGACAGTTCCAATCCCTTGCCAGACAAAGGAAAGTCTGTACCTGCCAAAGCCACTACAAGCCAAACTTCATAATAGTCCAGCGTTCTTACCTGTGTATAGGAGCATGCCCTGACAAACTTTCAGCTTTTATAAAATAACGAAGGTCTGGGGTTCACGGGCTCTTGCTCTATAATATAACAAACACAAAGTAAGTTTTGTTTTTATTTTTATATTTATTTGGCGTAAAAGGCACATGAATATTGGGGACTCTGTAATCAGTACTAGTAAATAATATCACAAAAAATGTTTCCGATTTTGTTTTAAACAAAATAAAGTTTAAAAAAGAAAATGTAATCTCACTAACTCCTTTAGAACAGAAGAAAGCATCGTGTGTCTATTTAGAGTCAAGTCGGAGCTGGAGCGCCGTCAGAAATAGCCGCCACCTCCATTAAGTCCCGATGTTAGCTAAGATTGGCTCGGATGTCTTAATCTAATTGTGATGTTTCTGTTTTATATGGGACTAGCTAACTCGGCGAACTTTGTTTCGCCTTAGAGGCATAAACGAAAAGAAAAGGATCCTATGTCCGTCTCCTGGTTCTAAGCTACCTCTGTACCAATTTTCCGCACAATCGGTTCAGCCGTTCTTAAATTATTTACAAATAACGGCTGATCCGATTTGGTGTGTAACTAACACGACTTTTTTATATAGATATAGATTAGCTGACCGCTTAAATCCCGATCCCGTGGGAATATCGGGATAAAAAGGAGCCTATGTGTTAATCCTAATCTCCAGCTATCTGCGTACCAAGTTTCATATCAATCGGTTCAGTAGTTTTGGTGTGAAGAAGTAATAAACATACTCATCTACTTGCTTACTTACACACAAACTTTCACATTTATATTTAGCAGGATTGGGTTTGCAGCTTTATCCTTACGTGCGGGTTGAGTTGATTTTGTAGAAATCGTCATGTAACACGTTTTCATTATAGTTTTAGCAGCTGCCCAGTATATCTATTTTGAATGTTATTCTTTTAAATTCTATTTTATCCAAAAAAATAGCGGCAAAAAAGCTGCCGAAAAGCTTTTATACCTTCACATATGTATTTGTTTTTGTAAAAGAAATACTACCCAATATGACGTTTACAAATTAGACTGTCAAATCGGATTTGCGAAATGAGTTATTATTCCCGCGAGGTAACAGGGAGACACTACATTTAATTTTATAAACTTATTGTGTTAGTATACTAGTCGCACCAAGCGGTTTCACCCTCTTTCGTTGTGGTTTTGTGAAGAAGGGGTGTGAATAGCAGAGCACGTATTTTATAATATTGCTTCACCATTGTTAACTGTTTTCTCGAAAGCGCTTCTACAATTTTGAGAAAATTTAAGTTTCGCTTAATATTTTGAAGTGTTAATAATGTTTTGCAAATTTCCAAATAATTTTGAAACTGTCGAGAAAATACTAATTCTAATTCTGAAGCGATATTCAAACGATTTAGTTTAAAAATATATGGCCAATAGAGTGCTTTACTTTTATGCGAATTTTCCTACAGCTAGGCCAATGAGGAGCTTATTGGCCTAGCTGCAGCTGCCGATCTTGAATGGTGGGTTAAGAGGATAGTCTCCATACAAACGTAGTTTACATTTTCTTCCCTTGATAAAGACATTAGAGCAAATATGTTTATGCCATAAAACCTATATCTGTCATGACAATGCATCTACGTTTTTATTTTTTTTATTTTCTAATTAAAATAATAATAAAAAATAAAAAAATAATAAAATGAAAAAAATAAAAAGGTAGATGCATAGTCATGCATGACTCATGACAAATATAAGTTTTATGGCATAAACATATTTGCTCTAATGTCTTTATCCAGGGAGGAAAATGTAAACTACGTTTGTATGGAGAAAGAGAATGGAGACTGTCCTCTTAAGCAATGCCTGGCGCGGTCATTACTTGGATTAAATATGCGACAATGTAAATCACATGATTACTGCACAAAAAAAACCCATGAGCTTTTTTTCTTCTTCTCATTGGAGGTCGCGTTCCAAATACACAATAGATTATAATTGACGTTTCAAAGAGATATATTGTTAATATTCGAACGAAAAAAAGTACTTTGAATTTGAATAATTAGTGTCGCAAAAAATCATTTTTCTCGGGCTCCTCCGTGCTTCGAAAGGCACTGTTGTTATCTATCTCTAATAGCAGTCGTGAGGTCAAGTTCAACTAAAAACTCTAACACTAGGTGAGTCACACCACTAGGTAAAAAAAAAAAGAAAAACTATATTTCTCCACTACAAATTTATCTAAAAATTTATGTTCGTACGTCAGTGTAACGCGGAAATCTACTCGATTTAGGTATCATTAACCTGATAAATGTTATTCGTAGCCAGATTCGCGAATATCTGTCCCAAGGGCGTCTTGCCGCTGGCATAATGAACTATATTTATCTAATAAAATGTTTGATAAAGTTCTTATGTAATTTAAACGTCCTATTCATGAGGAGGAAGAGGATAGAGGAGACGCATGTGAGGAGAAGAGTCTTCTTCATTTGAGCGATGTTCCTGGTTGCATCCCTCATGGACGTCCGGGGTTCCCTCAAACCCTAAATTATTTGGAATAGCTGCCTCCCGCGGTTTCACCCGCGTAAGTCCCTAACCCGTGGGAATATCGGGATTAAAAGTAGCCTATGTTCCTCGGGGTGAATGTAGCTTTCTAATGATGAAAGAATTTATAAAATCGGTCCAGTATAAAATCGTCCAACATACACACAAACACACAAAAATACAAATCTTTCCTCTTTATAATATTAGTGTAGATAGTGTTGAAGTGTAAATGTAGGTAGATATACGCAGTAAGTAAGTCATGATTGACCATACCTTCTGCAAATAGATTTGCCAATATTTTTACGGCCAATTCTCCTAGGAAAACGAAAGTGGATCAAAATCCGACCCGTCATTCTTAGTGGCTGCACCAGTCTACTTATCGAAACTCGGACGAGCAGGCTTGGCGCTATGACTAAGGCCAGTGGACGGTAACAAGTCGCTGCCAAAGCTTTCAAGAGACCCCTCTTTGTCGCCTTTAACGACAGGCGATACCGTAGCCTTTATTCCTTGATTTATTCAAAAGGTTTAAAAGGATATTTAAACCCGGGCTACATGGAATAAAATCATTTGCCGATGATGATGAAAAAGATCACCGACAAATGCAAATTCACAGATTATCAGTTCTATTATCAGCACGAGCGCTCCTAAATTTGATATTGACGCATCTGATTGCGGGGGAGAGTTTTTATTTTAAATGAAATATGAAACTCAGATTTTCGTCTAGGTAGATATTAATGTACGGTGTTTAATTTAACACGGGTAATCGACCTTTATTCGTACGAGTATATATCTTAAACACGTAGATTGTATAGAACTACGTATTTCTTTCACTTTGATCTAGTTGAGTTGATGTATTTGAAGCATTTGTCGCTGTGATGGCGTCCTTATGAGTTGACATTTTGTTGTGACTAGCTTCGTCCCGCGGTTTCACCCGCGTAGGTATGTCACGATCGCGCGAGATTTTTCAAAAACACTTTCTTAGTGGATAGTTACACACCACAAAGAACACCCTCTCCAAATGTCATGTCTCTAGGACCAGCGGTTTGGGTTCTGCGTTGATATATAGGTCAGACAGTCAAGACATTGAATTTTATATATGTACTAGCTGACCCGGCAAACGTTGTTTTGCCTTATAAATCATAGATAGCAGCCGATTCTCAGACCTACTGAATACGTATACAAAATTTCATAAAAATCGGTCAAGCCGTTTCGGAGGAGTACGGTAACTAACACTGTGACATGGAAATTTTATATATTAGATGTACTAGCTGCGCCCCGCGGTTTCACCCGCGTAAGTCCCGATCCCGCGGGAAT
Source organism: Idaea biselata (assembly GCA_958496205.1). Lineage (NCBI taxonomy): Eukaryota > Metazoa > Arthropoda > Insecta > Lepidoptera > Geometridae > Idaea > Idaea biselata. The sequence goes on from OY292399.1 coordinate 2,275,333, forward strand.
ATCGGTATAAAAAGTAAATGTGTTATTCATACATACAAACTTTCGCGTTTATAATATTAGTTGGATATAGATAGTAGCTATGCCCTGCGATTTTATCTGCGTCCCGGTCCTCTGGAAATTTCGGGTCGAACAAGACAACAATCAGAATATATTAATTTCATAATAAAGTAGTATTTTTTAACTATTAGGTTCTCTATATTGGGATAATGATTGCATTAAGTTACTCCCAATGATTCAATGTATCTTAAATCAAAGTTTTATCAAAATCGAACCAGTATTTTAGAGCGTACAACCTAACATAATAATAAAAATAACGTCTAGAAAGACATAAGATCTTACGGGATAAAGGTTCCGAAATTCGACAGGTAAAACCATTAATCGCAGCTAGTAATGAACAATAAAATTTAACCGACTTCCCAAAAAGGAGGAAGTCCTCATTTCTGACATCGCTACTTAATTTTAATGGCGTCGATTTTAAAGGTTTTATATCAATTATCTACGGTTACCGTCAAAAAATTTGGGACACCCAACCGGTTCAAAATCACAAAATTAAAAAGTTTATTGGTACTTATCATTTAAATATGCGATTTAATATTAATTTCCTTTCTTGATAAAAAGTAAATAATAAATTAACTTCCATATTTTTAATAGTCAATCATTAAAGTAGACTTAGGTACTTAAATTAAAAACTGTAAATTCATGTTCTACTGCTTGTCCTAAGTGATCTAGACTCATTTTTAGGGTTCCGTACCCAAAGACTAAAAACGGGACCGTATTACTGAGACTTCGCTGTTTGTCTGTCCGTTTGTCACCAGGCTGTATCGCATAAACTGTAATAGCTAGACAGTTAAAATTTTCTCAGAAGATGTATTTCTCTAGCCATTATAATAACAATGACAAATACTACTTTCTTGTTTTAAATTTAGAGCTCGTCCATCGATTTAAAAAAGAATCAACTGTATTGGTCAAACCGTTTTCGACTGGTGAACATCCCTGAAAAAAATGAGAACGACTTTGAAAAAAAAACTAACTGAGAACTTCCTCTTTTGTTTGAGTCGGTTAAAAGCTTATCTAAATCGGTTTAGCAACTAAATATTGAGAACCTCCTCCTTATTTTGAGTCAATTAAAAGCTGATCTAAATCGGTTTAGCAATTAAATAGCTCACAGCTGTCGCTTATCTTATCACATCACCACTTGATTCATTGGACAGGTCATGTTCGCAACGGTTTTGCATCAAATGACGCAATAACAAGGGGGCGTTGCCGACATTAGGAATTGCCAAATGTGATACGGTTTTATAGACCAGGAAGTGTATTTTTAGTGCCGTTTTAATACTATTTAGATTAAAGGACACTTGATATACCTGTTGCATTAGAATGGAGAATTTGACAAAAGGAGACTGGTTTTGTACCGACTTTAAAAAAGGAGGTGTTTTTATTATATTTACAATTTTTATAATTTGGTAGTAGGTATATACAGACAGCTTATTATCTTAAGAATTTTTAGTAGCAGTCGAAAATTATTGTTTTTTATTTTCCTATTTTACTTAAAAAGGACATAATATCCTCACCTGTATACGGTGCTACCGATTTGTTATGTAATCTGAAATCTGGCAGTTACACTACATGATCAATAATGATCATACATACATACATCATACATCATCATCATACATGATCCAGGATCTAGCCTGGATCTACCCCGTAAAACTGCCCGACTTCAGATGACATAACAGATAAATCAGTGGCTGGTTGTAGGTTTTTTTATCCTTTTTTAAAATCCGTATTTTTATTAGTAAGCCAGCTTAGCTTTATCAGATATGGGTAAAATATGCATTGACACGATTAATACCGACTACCGACTATATTTCGTGGCGCCATCTATTGGTGAAGTTTTACATTTTACACGAGTATAAATTGATATATTATTAAATATTGGTATATTAATAATTTAATGGCGTGTCTAGTTTATTTATGTAATGAAGCTATAATATTTAAATTCTTAAAGTTTATTTAAAACTAAATTATTACATAAATAGACTCTGGCTTAATGTACAAAGCCATTATTCAAACCAAAAAAAAAACGCGTGGCACTCGGGGACTGCCGCGGTAAAGCTATTGCCGAGCTACATGTTAGGCAGAGTGGGGGGTGTTAGGTTTTATTTTCGTTACGGAATTTCTGGATTTGGTCGCCGCTCTCAAAGCCCGCGACAAAAGCTATGCAATAGCTTAAAAAAAAAGTTTAATTTCTATTTGAAAAAAAAAAAACTTGCAACTCCATCAAACCCAAGAACGCCATTACAACATTGTCAAAAATTCCCCTTACACCAATAAATTTCACCATTTTACAGAAGCCGCAGTTCTACCGATGTAAAATATAAATAAGCGACCAAAGGGGACGGGGCTGTGTTCTCTATTAATTCTCTTGTTGAAATTCAGATCACACAGTCGGCAATATCTGCGCGTAGAGTTCGCGGTTTTTTTCGGCGCGTACATGATCCGCGCGGGCTCCTAATCCGACTGGCTCGTGGAGATATTCCCGCGGCAAACGCCGTGTAGGCTAGGGAAACCGCGGTTTTGATGTTTTTGTTTAATCTTTTGTATATTTAGGCTAGGGAAACCGCGGTTTTGATGTTTTTGTTTAATCTTTTGTATATTTTTAATTATGTATGAAGCATGACAATCCTATCCTACTAATCCTACTAATATTATAAAGCTGAAAGTTTGTGGGTTTGTCACTCAATTACGTAAAAACCGCTAAACCGATTACCATGAAACTCGGTATGTAGATAGCTGGAGACCCAGAAAACCACAAAGGCTTTTTTTATCCCGATATTTCCGCGGGATCGGGACTTACGCGGGTGAAACCGCGAGTCGCAGTTAGTAAAGAATATATTTTTCATCCCTTATATTTGAAAAATGTCGCTTTGTCCTTCTATAAGTGGGAGCAAAATAACTCTTTCCAACTCCCTTGTCATACAATCTACTATTTATTTCAAATATTTTTTATTAGGTTGTAATGTAAGTCCAGCTTATGGATTCTGTAGATAGGTAACTCACGGCCATCTCACGGCGGATCCTGGTCCGACTTGTGGAGATATTTTCACAACAAACGCCAAATAGGCTAGGAAAACGGCGATTAATTATTTAATTTAGTAGGACCTAAGTTCAATTTTGTATTTTTTCCGGTTTTAATGGAGTTGATTATTTGAAGAAATGCTTTCCAAAAATTTGCACCCGACACCCATTTATGCAACTTACATTTTAAGCTTTGTCTTTACTCTTTGTACCTATTTGTGTTTTATTTCTTGTTTTATGTTGTACAAATAAAGTTGTCTATCTATCTATCTATCTTTAATCGATTTGTTTAGTACGTAGGAATTAGTAGGATCGTCTGCAGCAACAAGTTATAAGCACAAGCGTACCGCTCCTCTAGCCGCTAGTGTCGTAGCCACCATGACTCCAAGAATCGATCCTCTCATAAATCGAAGGGCCTTCCGCGACACAGCGCGAATACCATTATAATTTCATATTTATTACGGATTAGGACCCTCTAGGACCACGGCCCGTTGGGGACACTACTATATTTTTATTTCTTTCTTAAGCAAAACTGTATACGAATCGGTTAAGGCTTTGACAGCGCTGCGTAAATGCCAAACGGTTTTTTTTTTGAATAATTCTTTAGCACAATCTATCTTATTTCCCTCTTACTTATAAACGACGATTATGTAACGTTTGTCTTTTACTGTGACATGAAGTTTCAAAGTTAACAAATAGTGACAAAAGTAACATAAACTTATAATCGTATCGTGTAAGGGGGTAGTGGTAGTAGATAATGAGTACGAGACCCATCGTGCGCAAGTGCGACTCGCCCTTGGCCGGCTTTTTTTATAGTAAGCCATTATTTATTATCACACTTCAGTTCCAATACTCCATTCAAGGAAAAACTATAGTTAAATACCAAAAACTAGGCGCCAGTCTGTTGTACAAAAAACCCAGGAATTAGTGACTACGAATACTACATGTGTTAAGATACAGTACGTCCACGTTAAAATTGTGCGCAGTCTTGTATTCTTTTGTTTGGAAAATACATCTCAAAACCGTTTTCTGTTACATACAGACAGGCGTACTCATATTTATTTATTTTTACCCGACTACGGAAAAAGAAGAGTTATGATTTTGACCACGATGTATGTAATTAATATGTATGTATGTTTACCGGTGCCCTTATAACGTCTAAACTACATAACGCTGTCTGCGTCCGCTGGTTAACCTACTAATATTATAAAACTGAAAGTTTGTGAGTATGAGAAACGTGTGTGTGTGTTTTTTACTCAATCACGTAAAAACCGCTAAACCGATTACCATGAAACTCGCTATGTAGATAGCTAAAGACCTGGAAGACCACATAAGGTACTTTTATCCCGATATTCCCGCGGGATCGGGACTTACGCGGGTGAAACCGTGGGTCGCAGCTAGTAGGCTATATTACGTCACATGCATTTAATTTAATTTAATTAAAAAATAAATATAAATAATAAAATATACATAAATATAATCTTTTTTTTACGTAGTCGGGTTTTAGTTTTTATACTTATTTATTTTATTCAATTAAGTATAAGGACTTGAATTTTTGGCGCACAACGCGACGCTGCTGCGAGATTATAATAACCGCGCATCAACACTACGTAGACCTACTATACAAAGATGTACGTATTGTACGTGATACCTAACTTATTATTGTAAAACATGATTATCAGACTCACCAACACACTACCCTACCGCACCGCGGCGCCAGATGTCATTAAAACTTATGTCAATCCTTGTGGCACAGTACAAAGAGATTATAGTAGGCTGACTCGCCTGGGGGCCTAAGGCCTGGCGCACTTTGGATACGTTTTAGTTGAATTTTATTCGTGCGCTAACGTACGAGGACGTTACGGACGAAAACCCAGCCTATTTTGCTTATACGAACGAACGGATTTTTTTTGTAGTCATAGCAAAACGAAGTTTCTGCTATGCTATGACCTACTACAATAATGTTTCAGTTCCGACCACATCCAAATACAATTTTTCTTTTGACACTTGGAAATGGGGTATGACCTTTTTTTTAATCATAATTATAAAACCATTTGGACGTATTTTAATTAGATACTGTATTTTATAATTTTCCATTCGAAATAGTAAAAGAAAATGGAAATGTGGAACGTGGAAATAACAATATATACAAGCGGGCGGCGGGAAATAGCTTCAGCGCATGTACAGTATCCATTGCGATCTCTACTACTAAATGTACTCCTTGCATGTGCTGAGATTTTGAGGCGCACGGTTCCTGTGGAGTCAGCCTACTGAGTGCAATGTTTATGCTGTGTCAATACTGGTAGTGTACTCGAAAGTTATACATTACAAAATTGCACTACGATACCTAATATTCATATACTTGTACATTTTTTTTACTGATCTAAGCGTTAGTTCTGTTATTAAAACCTGACATTTCAGAGAATATACGGTATGGTCTTGATTATTTGAAGTCGGGCGGTTTTACTGGGTAGATCCAGATTGCCGTTTGGCTGCCCGACATCTGATTACACAATAGATAAGTCGGCGGCACTGTTCGTTTTTAGGGTTCCGTACCCAAAGGGTAAAAAAGGGACCCTATTACCACAGTGTACAGTGCTATTACTGAGACTTCGCTGTCTGTCTGTCCGTCTGTCTGTCACTAGGCTGTATATTTTATTTCAGGCCATAATCTGACTTTTAGCTCTTTGTATTTGAAATGTTTTCTTCAGGACGACCTCTGTGGCGCGTCGTGCGAGAGCGCGACTGCAATGCAGGAGGTTGCGGGTTCGATTCCCGCCGGGTGCAAGTATTTATGCTTAAAAAATAAATATTTGTGTCTGGTCTGGGTGTCCTTCTATGTATAATATGTATGTATTTACAAAAGAAAAATAAATATAAGTATTATATCCGTTGTCTAGTCACCGTAACACAAGCTTAGTCGCTTACCACGGGGCTAGATGGCGCTGTGTGTTGTTCGCAGAATTTATTATTATTATTATTTTTCAAAAACATTTTGTTTTTCTCCCTTCTTGAGGGGTAAAAGAAACACGGGCCTTAGCCAAGTGCATAATTTTTAGGAATCAATTGATAAAAATTTGCGGGTTAAGCGACAAGTATTTAATATTACTGCCTTTTGCAGTAATAAATATGTTGACGGGCTAATATTTAACGAGCTCAAACTATTGTGCAGTGTCTTTGGTATAACGCCTGTGCTGGATAATATTATTGGGATAGTTTTGGTGTGGTTTATATTCCATTGTGTTTTAATTTCTATGGCTAAATCTGTATACTTGGCTATTTTTTCTGTATGTGTGTTTGTAAGGTTATGAGTGTTACATATTGCTATATCTATTATATATACTAATTTCTTTTGCTTATCTAACATTGTAATATCCGGTCTATTATTATATATAGTCTTATCTGTAATAATTGTTCTATCCCAATATAATTTGAAATTTGCGTTTTCCAGTACGGGTTCCGGTTTATATTTATAATATGGCACTTTATCTGTGATTTTAACTAGCTTTGTTTGAACTGCAAGAGACTGATGTATAATGGCGGCAACCTGGTCATGGCGGTGTTTGTAGTCCGTCTGGGCTATTGCTCTACATGCACCAGTGATGTCTTGTATGGTTTCCGACGCACCGTGACATCGTCTGCAGGAGTCATTATAATTTGGTCTACGGATTATAAATTTTTGATAATTAGCTGTATTATTATGTGTCAAATCGTAGTCTACAATTAAAAAACAGAGTATAGGTGAGGTTGACGACCTCTGTGGCGCGTCGTGCGAAAGCGCGACTGCAATGCAGAAGGTTGCGGGTTCGATTCCCGCCGGGTGCAAGTATTTATGCTTAAAAAATAAATATTTGTATCTGGTCTGGGTGTTCTCTATGTATAATATGTATGTATTTACAAAAGAAAATAAATATAAGTATTATATCTGTTGTCTAGTCACCGTAACACAAGCTTAGTCGCTTACCACGGGGCTAGATGGCGCTGTGTGTTGTTCACAGAATTTATTAATTATTATTATTAATTATTATTTTGTTCTTTTTAGGAGTTGGTTTTCTTTTTTTAATCTCGATATTCTCACGGAATCGGGACTTACGCGGGTGAACCCACGGGGCGCGGATAGTACAGAAACAGCTCTCAACAGCTGTTGATATTACATCCACACACGAGCTACAAACTAAGAAATAGCCATAACATAATGTTTCCAGCTCTATTAGCCTACATTCGCCGCCATACAATCCACTCATAATATTTGTATTACCCCGTTTTATTTTTGGACAGAATGCGGAGCTGATTCTGGGATCGTTCGTGTTTTAGAAATAAGTTGAGAGACTTACACTTTTGGTATCAGAAATGATAAATTTGATTTCGTTGCCTTGAAGAGATCGCTTTACGGATAAGGCCACCCATTGTATGTACCTATTCGTTAAAGTTTAAGTGCTGATAAAAAAGTGTTTATTTTGTGTCTCTATCTTTCTGTGTTTCTTTTGTGATTTTTTGTTCTGTTATATTTTGGGACCGGGTCTTCAGCTATCTGCATACCAAGTTTCATTGCAATCGGTTCGGTGTTAGAGGAATGTGAAAGGGTAACAGGGGTCCTGTTTATTTTATTTGATAATAAGTTTTTTGTTAGGAGGGCCGAGAGAAAAAGGGTGGGTGCAGTCGGAAGACCAGCGCTGCTGCTATGTTCTTTTTTCTCTAGCAGCAGCATAATGCTGAGGCTGCGCCTATTCGGGCAGCGCACTACTCTCTACGTATATTTTGTTTTTATCTTTATTGTGTCCATTTTGTAAATTACTTTTATATTTATTATTATTTTTTTCCTGTTATGTAGTTGTGTGCTTGTCTGAATAAATCAATTTTCTTTCTTTCTTTTCTTAACAAACAAACGTATTTACTTACGCACCTCACCTTTATTCTGAAATATTTTTTCTCTTCTCTATAGAACTTTTTACCGTTGACGGATGACGGTAAAAAGTTCTAATTGATCACCTTTCTATCGATTATTTGTAACGGATCCATTATTTTTTCGTTTTAATCTTATTCGTTCGGCATTTATCTATTACGACATTATGTCTACAATTACATAATGACGTCTGTACTAAATGTGTCATCATAGTGTGCCCACTGAATGGCATCGTAAGAATTTCCCTAAACATTGTCTGCGAAATAAAATAGCCGAGGGCGAAGCTCGATTAATGCGCGATTTTATCTCGAACGACATGCGAATAGGGTGACCAGATCTGAAATTAGTTATTTTTTCTAGATTTCGTTTTTGAATTTTTTTAGTAAATCACTAGAGCTTAGAGCTTTTCAGCTCTTTATGTTGCCAAAAGGTTGCCTAAAAGACATCGCTTAAAGCAATAAGGCCGCCCATTGTGCCTCCTAAATTAAGTTGGTTTATGTTGTTTCTTTTTGACGACGACGACGACGAGTGGCGCGTGGGGCGAAGGTCCGACTGCAATGCGCTGCAATCCTTCAGCGTCAGAGCGATGTTGATATCACACATATTTTTTTCTTAAAGAAAAAACATTGTTGCGCGGTCGACCAGGATTCGAAACCACAACCTTCGGAATGAAAGTCGCGGTATCTACCACTAGAGCAACACCGCTCTTCAATCTATATTTTCAGCACCTAAGTAAAAATAATTTTGTAAATGCATTATTGTTATTTTTCGATAATTAATACAAAATTATTTAGTCTTAATTCATTAGATATGAATATAAAATGTATCAGATCATGAGAGGATGGTAGACGGTCAAAGAACCCAGGTTTACAAGCACCAACAGCTAGGCCGACAATTTGTACCCCTTTGTTGTCTAGCGACGGAAATTATAGGTAATATTATACCTATTTAATACCTATGTATATCTCGACGACCTCTGTGGTGCGACGGGGGTAGGCCCGACTGCAATGCAGAAGGTTGCGGGCTCGATTCTCGCCGGGTGCAAGTCTTCTCATCCGAGCGATGTTCCCGGTTGGATCCCTCTCGGAAGCCCGGGGTCCGCTATACCCCAAATTAATTTGGGGTCGGCGCAGTAGGTAAGTCATCATTGACCATACCTTCTGCAAATAGATTTGGCAATATTTTTACGGCCGGCCGCCTGCCTGGCACCAACCCTCCTAGGGACCAAGTTTATCCTTAATCGCCTTTAAGACACCCACGGGAAGAGATGAGGTAGCCCTATTCTATGCCGGGGCTACACGGCTACGGCCGTGTAAATAATACATAATATTGCACGACGTTACACACAGCGCAATCTAATCCCAAACTAAGCACAGGGCTTGTTCTATGGATACTAGAGAACGGATATAATACTTAAATTTATTTTTCTATTGTGAATACATACGTATTATACATAGAGAAACAAAAACAAATAATTATTTTTAAGCATAAATACTTGCACCTAGCAGGAATCGAACCCACAGCCTTCTGCATAGCACGACGCGCCACAGAGGTCGTGAATTACTAAGAAAAGGACAAAAAGTATGAAATCGTCTATGAAACAAGGGAGTTTGGTTGTCATTAGATTAGAATGGTAAATGGTATAAGCCCAGACGACTCCTTGTCTGCGCCCTAGTCCCGACGCCCTTTGCCCTTTCTCATAGACTAGTTACATGTACCGTACACTCGGTTCATACTTGACAACCTCATAAGTAATCTGAAGTCGGGTCGCACATTCTTCGGTGTAGTGAGGCCAATAACACGCATATATTATCGGCCCTTACGACGATAAACCAGCATTTACATTTAGCCATACCCATAGTACAAGCTTAGTGCTTAGTTTGGGGCTAGATTGTGCTGTGTGTAACGTCGTGCAATATTTATTTAATTAAAATTCCCGGATCTTTCCAATCTGTCGCGTCCGGGCGGATGCACCATAGCAAGACATTTGTTGCCCACGTAACTAGCCGGTATTCGTAAAACGTGACTGCATCGTAAGCGCATCTGCAATGTCTCGGACATGAAGGCTGCCCTTGATGCGGGAGAAATGATAATGATGACAATAAAATAATTAATAACTAACCCCCTTACTTATAAACGAAGATTAACAGCTACATACACTATGCACCGTTTGTCTTTCACTGTGACATAAAGTTTCAACGTTGACAGACAGAAACAAACGTTTCATAACAAAGTCATCTGTATATCATTGTTTATACGTAAGGGATTTAAACTTTAATAACTAATTAATGCTTTTTGCTGGGGCCGACCCATTTAGGGTTCGCACACGGCTTCCTGGAAATTCCTTTTTTGTCAGAATTTTATCTATTATTTATTTACTTTTGTTTCTGTTGTCTTCTGTATTTGTTGCTGTGTGTCCTAATAAACATATTTTTTTTCTTTCTTTGAAATCAAAACGCTATGTCTCCTCTGACGATCTCAGTGGCGCGTCGGGAAAAGACCCGACTGCAATGCTGGAGGTGGCCGGTCCGATTCCCGCCGGGTGCAAGTATTTATGCTTAAAAATAAATATTTGTTTCCGGTCTGGGTGTTTTCTATGTATTATATGTATGTATTTACAAAATAAAAAGAATAATATGTAGTATATCCGTTGATAAGTACCCATAGTACATGCCTAGTGCTTAGTTTGGGGCTAGATTGCGCTGTGTAACGTCGGGCAATTTTCGGGCAATATCTATGTCTGGCCCCACTTCCGTTCTATTCCGCCCTAGCGTGTTACTCTATGAGCGTCGTCTCGCCCGACACCGGTACAACCGCACCGAGCCATCCCGGACGCCCTTTCGTCCTCCGAGGGCTCGACTCAACCTACTGTACTAGGAACATGTCTGCTCTATACTGTATCTATAGATGTAGTGTACTTACTTGTGCAAACTGAGGAAAGTTTTGTACCGTTTTGACGTCAGTGGATTAACTTGTAGAGTAATAGCTGCGTCGTGTGGTTTCACCTGCGTAATTCCCGATCCCGTGACAATATCGGGATCATATTAGACGACCTCTGTGGCGCGTCGTGCGAAAGCGCGACTGCAATGCAGGAGGTTGCGGGTTCGATTCCCGCCGGGTGCAAGTATTTATGCTTATAGAATAAATATTTGTGTCTGGTCTAGGTGTCCCTCTGTGTATAATAATATGTATGTATTAACAAAAGAAAAATAAATATAAGTATTATATCCGTAGTCTAGTCACCGTAACACAAGCTTAGTCGCTTACCACGGGGCTAGATGGCGCTGTGTGTTGTTCACAAAATTTATTTATTTATTTATTATTTATTTATAAGGCTATGCCTTACTTCTCGATAATGTATTAGCTTTCTATTGGTGAAAGATTCTTCGAATCGGTCCAGCAGTCTACACTAATATTATAAAGAGAAATTTTGTATTTTTGTGTATTTTTTCTTTTACTTACTTTCCCGGCCCGATACCGTGGTAATAGTGGGATTAAAAGTAGATATCTCGATATTCACACAGGATCGAGACTTACTCGGGTGAAACCGCGGATCGTAGCTAGTATATCAATGATGCAGGTACCTACACTTACCTATGCGGATGCAACTGCGTAATAAATGTACACAAAATGAATACATAATAGTGAAATGAAATGAAGTGCATTATTTGCATGTAAAATATCTGTAAATGAGTCGAGTATTTATGTAAATGTATCGTGCATGGGGGTTCCACGGATAAGTCGCTTTTAACTGTGGTTAAGGTGGGAATACACTGGGAGGAAACTAGTCGCATTCTATCCTATAGTTTATTTTAGAATCTTAGATCAAACATACATATAAACATACTATTCTATGCTGGGGCTACACGACGGTTATGTATAAGGACTTTAAGTAAAAATATTTGTACAGCTCGCTGGTCCGATTAAAAAAAAATCTTTAAGGGCCCTATACCTGCTAAACTCAAAATCCATGTCGGGCGCATCGAAAATTGTTGATTATTTCATGACAGAATGTCGTAGAACTTTTTTTTGTGTACAGATTGTAGGCGACATTGTTTCCGATATTTTAGTGCAGTTTCCATACAAATATGTCGAAACGTATTGAAGCCTATCGACATTTTAGCCAAATCAGACATTTTTTGTCTAACATTTGGATAGGCTTTGCACCAATAGGAGGTTCTTGTCTTAAAACTACCAAAATGTAGGAAACAATGTCACCTACAATCTGTAAACAAAAAAAAAAGTTCTACGACATTCCGTCATGAAATAATCAACAACTTTCGATAAGCCCGACAGGGATTTTCAGTTTCAAGGTCGTTGGCGTTGTTATTCCTCTTAAGTGATGGATAGATTTACCTACTGAGGAAGGTTACGGGTATAAGTCTGTATTATATTTCCAAAAATATTAGGCGGACGAGGTCGCGGGCACTGCTAGTTAATGATGAGAATATTTTTTTACTCTTACCAAATAAATAAAACAGATTTTTTTACGGTTTAAGGGGAAAGAGTGGCAATGATTTCTCCTTAAGCCGTTAGACTCTAACTAACGACTCGGAAACTTAGCACTTATAACTTGGACATGTCCGATGAAACCTCTTACGGTTACAGGTTTTATCCGACATGTCCGAGTTATGTCCCATGACTTCTCGTGACCCTTCCATATTATGAAGTTCTTTACATTATAAGGTCACACTTCGTCGCGTCAAGTTTATCGTAACGTTAAACTTCTACCGTTTTTAGGGTTCCGTACCCAAAGGGGGAAAACGGGACCCTATTACTGAGACTCTGCTGTCTGTCCGTCCGTCTGTCACCAGGCTGTATCTCATAAACCGTGATAGTTCTGCTCTTAGATTTCATAATCTTAGATAAAAATGTAGGTAAACAAAGAACTGTCAATATCAAAGGAAAATGTAAATAAACAGCTGTCACTTTCAAATAAATGTATCAGTTTTTTATTTACTTTTTTGATCTAGAGTTTAAACAGTTGAAATTTTTACAAAAGATGTATTTCTGTAGCCGCTATAACAACAAATACTAAAAACAAAAATGAAACCAATATTTAAAAGAGGGGCTCCCATACTACAAACGTGATTTTTACATTTTAAACAACGATATCGGGATTTATTTCTACCACACAATCTTAATAATAAATGCCAACGTTTTCTAGGATTCTATAGATACATAATGGTATGGAACCCTGCGTGCGCGAGTCCCACTCACCCTTGGCTGGTTTTTTTTCTACACGCCAATTACATTTCAAAATAATGTACTTATTAATCAAAGAAATTGGAGTGGCGTTGAGTTTTACTGATATATTGCTCTTAATTTTAATAACCTCAATTTTTAAACAGAATTAGTAAAATTTTATGGAAATATTTAATTGTTTTACAAACATAGTTTATTTGTTTGGAGTTCAGAGTTTTCCCAGCGTAACCCATTGTCGTAGGTCAGTGACAGACGCGGCAACGCTACGCGATGCGACGCGACTTATCGTGGCTAATAAACAACCGACTGCTACGCAAAAGGTTGCGGGCTCGATACCCGCCGGGGACAAGTATTTATGCTGACTATTAGTATTTATTTCTGCTTCTGTGTGTTTGCTATAATATGCACCTTTCATGTGTACAAAAAAAATATACTTACGTATATGAAGTAATATCCGTTGTTAGTACTCATAGTACAAGCCTAGTTGCTTAATTTGGGGCTAGATGGCGATGTGTGCAATATCCTGGAATATTTATTTATTACTAGCAGCGCCCGCAGTTTCACCTGCGTAAATCCCGAACCCACGGGAATATCGGTTCAGTACTTTTTCCGTGATTGAAACACAAAAGGCAACCATCAAAACTTTTCCATTTATAACATTTACCTCTACTATATTAAAACACATCCCTCATGGAAACGCGACCGAAGACTTCCGTTTCTCTAATGAGCGGGCTCATATAAATGTATTAACAAAAATCATAAACAATAAAACTTAACTTATATAACATAGAAGCGTTAAGGTTCGTAGAACTGTTGCTACGAGTAGTCTCGGAAGTCTCGGGTATTTAACTAAAACATAGTTAATTTCTGAGATAATTCTACAATTTTGTTGCTAGGTGTTTGTTGGTCAAACTTGTAGGGGGAATACGCAATGAAACGGACACTATCGATTTCTCAAGGTTTTGATCGAAAATATCTAAGGTTTTTGATGTGAAACATCTATAGGCAAGGGTAAACCTGAAAGTTGGCGTGGCGATACAGGCCGTGGCGATGGATCACGCTATATGATTCGATGTTTCATATCTGCCAGCCGTCCTGTGACGGCTGACATTTTTTTGATGTGAAACATCTATAGGCGAGGGTAAACCTCAAAAATGGCGTGGCTCATATTTGTAGTCTGTGGTAAAACTACAGTTTACCTAACAGTTAGTACGGTTCGGCTAACCCCTTTACTTGTAAAAGATGAGTAACTTTAAGTAACTGTTGTCTTTTACTGTGATATGAAGTTTCAAAGTTAACAGACAGAGACAAACTTTAGTATAGAGATAGATAGGATCTTGGAGAAGGACATAGGCTACTTTTGATCTCGTAAATCCCGCGGGATCTAGACGTACACCGGTGGAACCGCGGGCGCAGCTAGTGTCTCTATCTATATATACATATGTATATACAGGGTGTCCGGAGACCAGTGGATATCCCTGAACGGGCGGCTGGCAGGGAAGGGTTGGCCGCCCAGAATACGTTTTTTTTTTTAACCGACTTCCAAAAAAAGGAGGAGGTTCTCAATTCGTCGGGATATTTTTTTTTTTTTATGTATGTTCCCCGATTACTCGAAGATGCCTGGACTAGGGTATAGAACCGGGAAATCCCGGTACCGAAAATCCCGGGAATTCCCGGTTCTTTTGCTGTTTAAGAGAACCGGGAAATCCCGGGAATAAAAATCTGAGAACCGGGATTTTCGAGACTTTCGGGAAAAATATATTTCGTGTGATGGAAAGCAAAAATAATGTAGTTTTTTACTATTTTTACACTAAATTCTTATTTTCTAACTTGTTTTTATATTTAAACCATATTTTAGTACTAATTGATTTACTTCATTTAAATGATTAGTCTGATTTTAACTAGATTTTAGTCTGATTTTAACAAGATACTAGTAAATGATGAGAGACTAGGCAATTATGTGATTTTAGAATTTGATTTTGTCTAACTAATGTTAATAGAGACTTAATATTTGTTAAATTATAATTTGTGATTAAATTATTGATTTATGACGTAAAAAACCGACCGGCCAAGTTCGAGTTGGCCTCGCGAACAAAGGGTTCCGTCCATTATCACAATTAGGTACAATGTTATTAATTTCTACTACTGGCGCGAGTATATTACTAGATGGCGCTAGTGGCAAAAATAAATCGCACTTATGTTGTTGTTGATATAGCGGCAACGGAAAAACTTCATGTATAACTTTAACTGTCTAGTTATCACGGTTCATGAGATACAGCATGGTGACAGACAGACGGACAGTGGAGTCTTAGTAAAAGAGTCCCGTGTTTACCCTTGGGATACGGAAACCTATAAAAGGTTATTTATAAAAAATGAAGCTTAATATAGCATCGTATAGATGTTACAAAGCAAATCTTAAGAAGACAGTCTCCATTCTCTTTCTCCATACAAACGTAGTCGACGTTTTCCTCCCTGGATAAAGACATTAGAGTAAATATGTTTATGCCATAAAACCTATATCTGTCATGCATGACTATGATATGCATCTACCTTTTGATTTTGAAAAAAATCAAAAGATGCATAGTCATGACAGATATTACTTTTGTATGGAGAAAGAGAATGGAGACTGTCCTCTTAAAGCATCTTACAGAGGTTTACACAAAATCCCTAAAGTACCGAAAATCCCGGGAAATCCCGGTTCTTTCTTAGGCCGGTACCGAAAATCCCGGTTCTCAAAAAAGTTCCCGGTTCTCGATACCCTAGCCTGGACCGATTTGGATAATTCTTTTTTTGTTTGAAAGGAGATACATCACAGTTGGTCCCATAAAATTTTGGTGAAGATGGAATGAGGATCTTCGGAGTGATGGACAGGATTGCACCTCGAGAGTGCAGCAAAGTGCTCAGTTTTTTATTTTCACCAGTAGAATAAGGCCATAAAGAATAGATACCGATGAATTAGAATATGGTTTCGGAATCTCCACATCTGAAACCGCCTTCTCATCACAGAACTCCTCAATGATAAAAGTTATGGATACAATTTTAATGATTTTAGTGGTAGTTGAAAGTACACTAAAAAGGATGAAATAAAAAAATTAAAAACCGACTTCAAAAAAAAAGCATAAAATAAAAAATTAAAAACCGACTTAAAAAAAACATAAAATAACTTCGCCTATGTACAGTGCCACCGACTTATCTGTTATGTAATCTGAAGTCGGGCAGATTTACTGGGTTGGTTGAGTAGGATTGTAAGTAGTTTGGCTGCCCGACTTCAGATTACATAACAGATAAGTCGGTGGCACTGTACACAGGCGAAGTTATTTTATGTTTTTTTTAAGTCGGTTTTTAATTATTTTTTTTATGCTTTTTTCTATCTCAAACGGTTCGAGCTGTACGTCACTTTTTAGTAAAAATTGAAAAATGCCTACTTTTTTGCACATTTCGGGGTATCACGTCCACAGAGTAAGCGATAGCATTGTTTTTTTTTTCGCCATGAGTGAAAAACTATTTAAATGAAAGTTATCCAAGAAGATGGATTGGTAAATTAGGTCCAATATTGTGGCCTCCACGTTCGCCTGATCTGAATCCACTTGATTTTTTTTACTGGGGGTGTTTAAAAGAACAAGTATACAAAAAAAACATAACCACAATAGAAGACCTGCGTCTACGCGTCCACGAAGCGGCACAACAAATAGGAGAAAAAATTTATAATCGTGTCCTTAAGAGATCGTTTATAAAAAGGTTAAGGGCCTGTGTAAGGGCAAGAGGAGGACAATTTGAGCATTTGCTGTAACATTATGACATATTAAATCTTAATAAGTGTTCTTTTTTGTACAATACTTGTTTCAACTTTTTCATGTAAGATAGTACCTTCGATGCATTCATAGCACTAGCTTAGTAACTTATGACAAAAAGTTATTAGTATAATACTGTTTTAGAATCCTTATGAAATAGGCAATTTTTTTCAATAGTCGGCCAGACAGGTTTTATACATTTTTTTTACACCACAGATGCTCAAACTTAGCAGAAAGTTTATAAAACTAAATCTATCTTTGGGGACATCCTGTAAGTTACTAACTATAGTATTAAAAAAAAAAATTAAGGTGATTTTCAAACATCAATATTAGTGAACACATGGCGAAAAAAAACAATGCTATCGCTTAATCTGTGGACGTGATACCCCGAAATGTGCAAAAAAATAGACATTTTTCAATTTTGACTAAAAAGTGACGTACAGCTCGAACCGTTAGAGATAGAAAAAAAAAACGTATTCTGGGCGGCCAACCCTTCCCCGCCAGCCGCCCGTTCAGGGATATCCACTGGTCTCCGGACACCCTGTATATATCTATCTATATACATATTTATGTATGGAGGTATACTTTCCCTGCGTGTGCGGCTTTTCAATAAACGTCAACATACTCATTTTACTCAAACCGCATGCGGTTTTTTTTCCTTGGAAGTTGTTTACAGTGACCTCAGAGACCCACGAAACAAAAAAATAAAAACAATGTAAATCCTGACAAGGATCATTTTGATGTCCTACTAAGACTATAAGGTGAATTTTAAAAAGAAAATTTCTTTATCGATTTTTTTCTTTACTTTTTGCGATGTTGATTTGAAATAAGACTTTTGCAACGCCCGACGGGGTTTTGTTTATAAAATCTTTGGTGTTACAATAAAGAATTAATATATTTTTTTTAACGAGGGGAGTCACTTTAAGACCATCAGTCCGCTCCCGTGGGAAAGTGGCCCGGTGTGTGGGTCCCTCTAGCCTGAGATGGTGGGCGGCCAGAGGTTTACCCAACTCAGCTGTTGCCAGAGCTCGTCGGAATACCTTTCGGAGGAACATCGAAGAGAAAATAAAGAATTAATCTAATCTATCTATCTCTCATCCGAGCGATGTTCCCGTTCACACCCTTCTGGGGAGCCCGAGGTCCGCTAAATCCCAAATAGTTTTTTTTATTTGAGGTCGGCGCAGTAGGTAAGTTATCATCATTGACTATACTTGCTGCAAATAGAATTTTCAATATCTTTAAGGCCGGCCGCCTACCTTACACCAACCCCACCAAAGCAGCAGATACCAAGCAGTTTATCCACCACCGCGCGGGGAAAACCTTAAACGTTCGCTAGTAAATATAAAATACTAGCTGCGTCCTGCGGTTTCACCCGCGTAAGTCCCGATCCCGTGGGAATATCGGGATCAAAAGTAGCCTATGTTACTCAGGGTGAATGTAGCTTTCTAATGGTGAAAGAATTTGGTCTAGTAGTTTTTGAGTTTATTCATTACAAACATACAGACACACAAACACACGAAAATACAAATCTTTCCTCTTTATAATATTAGTGTAGAAAAAGGGGGTTTTCTGCCCCGTTCAATAAGATCCTTACAGGTAAATTTATCCACCTGAGTTCGCGGTTGAAACCATCTGTCATACCAAGGCATATGGCAAGTTTTACGGCCCTACGATTTGTTTACATCCTTTCTCTCTCCCCCTTGTGTCTAATTAGTGTTTCCGTCCCTGTCTCTCTTACTTTTCTTCAAGGCGCATGGGTAATTGAAACTGAACACTGCATGCGGGTAAGTGAAAGGACCTGTTTTGTCAAAGAGCACCTATGGGAGGGAATTTTGTGTGCAAATATTTGTAATAGGTATACTATAATAATAAGTTAGGGGACAGTCTACCTACTCTTTTCTCCATACAAACTTTACAATTGTAGTCGACTGTTTCCTCCATGGATAAAGATATTATGACAAAAAAAATTATGCTATCATTGGTTAAATAAAAGGTAACGTTCGCGTTCTCAAAATGATTGGTCCAGTGTTCATTTTAGGGTTCCGTACCCAATCGTCATAGTGGTACGGAAACCTTCGTGCGCGAGTCTTGCACTTGGCCGGTTTTTCAAAGACTCCTAAGGTTTTTTTAGCGAGAGATTTTGTTCGCTTGTTACCACCGACAGGCCTAAGTCTTAGCGCCAATCGGACAAAAAACTACAAAAAGGAAAAGATGAAATAATTTCGCAATAGCCATCAAATGTTACGGATCGTGGTCTTCATCGACCAGAAAATGGACCCTTTGTTTCACGCCTCATTGTTGCTTTGAGAACTGATCATACAAATATACACTACTTTATACCTATGTCATATAATCTGGCTGGGATATTAAAATCTGTTTCCGATTTTCTGTCATATTTGACGGGTTATCTCTGATTGCAGTCGTTAGGTCAAGTTAGAGGTGAAAACTCTATCACCGGGTGAACCACATCACTATACAAAAAGAAGAAGAACCCACGGGAAGAGATTGGGGTAGCCCTATTCTATGCTCGATGCCGTGTAGCCCCGGCTGTCTAATCCAGTCAAAATATATATCACTATTTCTTCAACACGTACAATTTAAAAACTAGGTCGGATATATGTATCAGAAGGAATTATAAACAAGTTATAGAATAGGATGGCCATTAAACGCCTCCTACATTGAGAGTTGCTAACTGCGGAAATAAAGATTCTGAATAGATCGTAGGTATCGAGGAAACTAGGTTAGTCAGTCAATTCTGCACTTGCAATCAATAAATTAGAATCAGACACATGCTGTTGTATTTTTAACCCCCGACGGAAAAAGAAGCGATTTTGTTTTTTTTTTGTTTGGTAGGTGACTTATGGACGAGTGTTCTTATAGCTAGCTATCTTTGATTAAAATGAGACTCCAGATTACCAGCAGTAGTCGCGGGTTCGAATCGGACTTCAACAACTATATTTAAGTAATATTAAATTCATTTTCCCTGTCTTAATCGGGCTGATTTTATTATATTAAGCATTTTATCAACGGTCTACGTTTCGAGATCATTCCAGACCTCTTCATCAGGGGTTGACTATATCTGTCAATATCAATTTCTATAATTAGGATATGATTGATTTGAAGTTCAATTCATAAAATATTTACCGATTTATTATTTGTCTCAAAGGTTTGACTTTCATTTAATTATTAAGATGTGTATTGTACATTTTTTAGAGACCTGGATTTCTTGACCGTAAGTGTCAAGTGTCCATGAATGGATGTATTTAGAAGCTGTATAGACCAACTTGTCGTTAGGTAATTATAATCATAGATGATGTGTTTGTGTGTGGCTGCCACCTGGGCTTTTGTCACAAGCTGTGGAGCACATGTGAAGCTTCCGTCATTGGGTGCGGGTACGTTGTTTCGACGATAGACGGTTGTTAGATCTGAAATTTCAATTGGGATGGCTTAAAAGCCTAGGGAAAGGACACCTACTCATTTCTCCATACAAACTTTACATACGTAGTCCACTGTTTCCTCCCTGGATAAAGGCGTTAGAGAAAGTTTATGCCCAAAAACCTATAGGTATCAGCCATGACCATATTGAGCAATTATGCCCCTACGTTATGATTTTTTTCATTATACCAACTTCTTCAGTTTTATTTCTACGTAATTAGAAAATAAATAAAAACGTATTTGCTGTAAGGAAACAGTCAACTACGTTTGTAGTGTTTGCAATGGAAAAAGAGTAGGTATCCTCTATATCTATTAGGTACCTATAACCCTTAATTTCAAATGCAATGCATGCTACCTACCTACCCTTAATTTTAAATGCAAACTGTAAAAAACTACAGACAGAGTCCTCATGTATATTTCCTAATATAATTTAAAAAAAATATTCTACTATTCTGTCGGCGTCATAAATATGCATACTACAGTACAACTTTTTGTGGATGCATTAAAAGAAATACAAGAAATTAATAACGTAAAACACCAGAAGCATTTTATGTGAGAACAATTTCTGAAGTCAGTTAAAACAAGACAGCCAATGGAAACGCACCCTCCGTTTCGTTGACAAATCTCTTATTAGAAAACAAACGGCCACACGGACCGTACTAATGTCTTATTAATTATCATATTGTTAATAATATGCTTTGAATTGGTCGATTAACAATATCATTATAGTTAGACCGTACAAGGATTAACTAGTTGCTAAGTTGATTTTTTAACTGCTTTGGGTAGTTAGTTAGTTTCACTGGGCCTTTACCACACTTAGCCCTTAGATATAAACAAAAAACAGCAGATACGTTACCTAGTCTCGGAAAATGAGACGATAAAACTGCGTCTAGCTGACGCACTAGCCTCACTCGTATTTCGAACCGTTGCCGCGTGAGCGTGAGCAAGTGCTTTCACTTTTTTTGACATCCATAAGAATGCCTTTTTGCTTATTTACAAAGCTTGAATCATTCTTAAAGACAGATGTTTTTAAATACAATAATTTTATGAAAATGCATGTAGGTGTTTCTAGCTCATTTTTTTCGAATGCGCAATGTAGGAATATACCGTATCTACTATTTTTGTTTTCATCTAAGTTGACTTTTAAACTGCTTTAAGCAAAACCCACTAACTTTATAATTACGAAAGTTTAGATGTTTGTTTGTTTGGATAAAACTCCTGAACCGATTGCGATGAAACTTGGTATGAATATAGCTGAAAATCTGGATTGACATTTATAGGCTTTTTAGTGTGGGTGTTTCTCTATCTATATTAATGTATGCGTCACGCGGTTTTACCCGCGTAAGTCCCGATTCCGTGGGAATATCGGGATCAAAAGTAGCCTATGTTACTCAGGGTGAATGTAGCTTTGTAATGGTGAAAGAATTTTTCAAATCGGTCGTGTAGTTTATGAGTTTATTCATAACAAACATACAGACACACACACAGACACACACAAATACAAATATTTCCTCTTTATAATATTAGTATAGATATAGATGTCTGTTTTCTAGTCACCGAAACACAAGCTTAGTATCTTACCACAGGGCTAGATGGCGCTGTGTGATGTTTACATAATTTATCTATCCTCAGTGGGGAACCATTTTTTAGGGTTCCGTACCCAAAGGGTAAAAACGAGACCCTATTACTGAGACTTCGCTGTCTGTCTGTCTGTCCGTCTGTCACCAGGCTGTATCTCATAAACCGTAATAGCTAGACGGTTGAAATTTTTAAATCGAATGTACGATTTGGACTTGCACGAGGAAACCCGGGCAGCGCTGCTTATAGTTTCAAAGAAAAGGCTTCAAGTTTCATCGTTTCGTAAATCGAGCTTCAGAACAACTTTGGCGATCTTTTTGCAATTTCTGCAATGTATTCCTCGAAGATCAACTTTGCATGGTTTCCTTTCCTATACGCGATGCATGTTTCTTAGTTCTATTATGAGTTTCAAAGTTTTACGGGATTCTTCTTTGTAATTTCTTCTCTTTGAACTCATCGGAATTAAGATTATAAAGTATATGGTTTCACCCGCGTAAGTCCCGATCCCGTCTGAATCTCGGGATCAACAGTAGCCTATGTTACTCAGGGTGAATGTAGCGTTCTGTTAGTTAAAGAATTTTTTTAATCGGTCCAGTAGTTTTTGAGTTTATTCATTACAAACATACAGACACACATACACACAAAAATACAAATCTTTCCTCTTTATAATATTAGTGTAGATTGTATAATACAGAAATACAGAAAATACTATTTTTCCAGCGATAGTGTTTATTGAATCCAATTTTTAGTCAGATAATTAATTAGAACAGATTCTTAATTAGAATCCTGAGCGAATCGAGGGATTCAAAGCACCTCACTCCAGCGAAGAAAAGTGGTTGCTGCCGAGGTGGACATTCAACTTTTCATCACCTTAGTAGAGTTGGAAACTGATAGACAATAACTACTAATTTCAACCAAAAATCAGTTAACAGGGAGGCAAAACGGTTTGCCTGCAAAGCGCATTACTTTTATAAACTCAATGATGCTTTTGACGTTTTAATCGTCGTTCATCGACTTCATCTTAGCGCCCGGGAAGAATGAATGAAGAAAAGAGTAGGTACTTACAGTGACCGGCAGATAAGTTGAAAAGTTTTGTCGTGGAAGGGGAAAGTTCGCGTAGTACATTTTATAGTACAATCGATTTCTTCGCATTCGCCATTTTGTTTCAACTAATCTGCCACCTAAAACTCAAAACTCAAAATTTTTTATTCATTTAGAACGTATATTATACACACATACGTACGTTTTGAAACGTCGAGTACAGTAGACTTTCCCCTTGATAAGGGGAAAGTCTACTGTAGACTTACCTAGTTACCTACCTACCTGTACCTAGTTAGTTATGGTCGTCGATTTACCTCAAAAGCCCAGAAACCGCCTCTCAAAACATTAAACAAATAAATCTACTCAAATTAATTGTATTTAACGTCTTCATTAAACTTATTACACGAAAACGGCTCGTTAATTCTCATGTTATTAACCCTTTGAAACGAGCTTGATTATCATCCCAGACGTGTAAAGGTAGGTCTGTACCTAGTACCATCTTAGTAATCTCTACTCTACCTACATATAAAATTATAAGTCTCATTTATAGATGGACAGATATATTGTACCAAAAAACAAAATGTACAAGAAATAATAGAAACAAATTCTCGAGGCGAGTAACGAGGCGAGTAACGAGGCGTGTAACGAGGCGAGGAGCGAGGCGAGTAGCGAGGCGAGTAACGAGGCGAGAAGTGAGAAGTGAGGAGGCCAGAAGCAAGGCTAGGAGGCGAGGAGCGAGGCGAACCACGCAATAACTACTAAATCGTTTGCCATAAAACTAGACATGCAGATAACTGGAGATCTGAATTAACACAAAGGCAACTTTTATCCCGATATGACCGCGGGCTCGGGACATACACGGGTGAAACCGCGCGACGACACTGCTAGTAGGTAGTAATGATCAAGTACACATCTTCCACAATCATTTTAACTATGGTCTGGGGTCAGTGAAAAAAATGTACCAGACTAATGGCATATACTTAAAATCCGTCTGGTGTCTTTGTTGTTGTTACGTAAGTATTATACCTACTCGAACGCTGAGATGAGTAAAGGGAACTTTTTGTAGCTGAGAATGGAAATCCCAAAGAGATGGTAAGAAAAAGGTGCAGGGATCAGCGCTACAGCGACTGGGTGTTTGGTTGGCTAAACTAAATTAGGCTAGGCTAGATTTAGATAATATTTTAGTCTAGCCTATTTTAGTTCACTGCTGGACGTAGGGCTCTTTAAATGGTATATGTTTCCTTTTCGCGTACAACCGACACGCATTCACCTATCTCGTATGTACTGCTACGAAGTGAAACTCACTGCCCGCGTCGGGAGTATTCCCCAAAGATCTGGGCTTCCGTCTTAAGAGTAACATCTTTCTTTCGTTTTCTAATTAGAATTTGAAATAAATCAAATGTAGGGACATGGTCATGGCTGATATAAGATTTATGGGATAAACATGTTTTCTCTAATGTCTTTATCCAGGGAGGAAATGGTCGACTACGTTTGTGAAGCTTGATGGAGAAAAGAGGATTTTCCAGTAAATTTAGACAGATAAGCTCACTTTTATTCAATGGTGGGATTATTTTGTTAGGTTTAGGTTCAGATAGTACCTACACTAGGTATTTGTAGATTCGACAATCATTCAGTCTAGGCAAACCTTTGAGGCGAATTGTGTTTTCGTAGGTACCTATATAGATAGAAGTATTAGGTCTATAAAAGTAGTGCGTGCTTGGTTTTGCAGAACATGTATCAAAAATATTTCCTACCTTATTTTTTTCTTACTATAGATTCATTTCCAAATTTGTTCGTGTCATAGTAATGCATTAGAATGTCATGACACCGAATTTACAATTGACACTATATTCCCGGTTTCTCGAGATTCTCGTGGATAAACTACAAGTAATGTTCCACTGTCTTATAAACTCATTTAAATAACCGTGATAACTCTAACAGTTGTTTAAAATACCCAAAATGTAATTGTGCCATTTGATAGATCTAATAGTACAAAGATACTGAAATGAAACTATTTCATAGGGTAGTGTTTGACGGCTGTTAAAAAATCACAATCAAAACGACAACTTTTCTTATCCTTTTATTATTATAAATGTATGTTAGTTACTATTTCACGCACTGAACCAATAGCGATAAAACTTGTTAGGATTAACACATAGGCTACTTTTTATTCCGATATTCCCACGGACTCGGGCCTTACCTAGCTACTTTTGTAAGCAGTGCTCTACAAATTCTCTACATCGAACCGCGCTAACTAACAAGCTAATATTATCAGAATTATAACTATTTACATGAGCATTCACCGCGAAACACGTCGATACTTGAGTCTTGAATGGACTACAAAAAACAGACTAAAGAACTCATCACAGAATTACTTAAGCGAACGATTTTAAGTAGTTTTTATAACACGTAAGGTCGACGCTCCAACACCTGTTGCTTACGTTTTTTAGCGTTCAAACGGCTCTATGAAAAAACCGCCGCAAGAACTACTACCTACTCAGTCTCGTCTACCTGACACTGAGTGATTGATTCTACATTAGATTGAGCCAAGATCTTTTTCACGAATCAACTAACTCGATTTGACAGATAATGCCTAAAGCGTTAGGTACACGGCGACAGTTAGAGTGACACTGCACTGAGACAGCTGCAGCACACATAGAAACAAAATGTCGATATGCGAACGAATCTTACAATTTTATAAAGCCGAAGAGTTTGAAAGCGCCAATCTTAGGAACCGCTGGTCCGATTTGAAAAAATATTTCAGTGTTGGATAGTCCATTTATTGAGGAAGGCTATAGGTACCTAGGCTATTTTATAATTTTAAAAAAATTTGGCGGCGAAGGCGCGGGCACTGCTAGGGTCTTTATATGTTAGCTGTAGGTGTGGTATGTCTCAGTATCAGTGTCACTTTAAGTGTCGTCGTATATCTTCAGATACACGACGACACTTAGAGTTACACAGAGTGTCTGAAACACAGTGTAGGATACTGTGGGGTGTAGGACAACAACAGCAACACATTAAGATATTATGCACTAGTGCAGGCGACCTGAAAACTCTAGGTGAAGAAGAAGAAGTAATGTGTAAGTAGGATGTGCACATTTACCACTGTAGAAGTGTAAGAAAGAAAGAATAATCTTGAAGAGCCCTACGCTCTTCAAGATTATCATAATTTCTGTTAACAACAGACAGAAATAAACGACGATCGAAATAAAGACTATAGATAGAAATTATTTCCGTTTTCCGAAATCTGCATGTGCTCAATATTAAAAACCCATTGCGTGTTATTATTAATATTTTTAAATATTAATTAATTATATTTTTTTTCTGTTTTCGCGATATTGTACTGAAATTACTAATGACTAAACCCTGAATCAATCCTGAAGAAGGTACCTGTAAAGGTCTCGAAACGTTGAGCGTTGAAACAATGCTAAAAATAATAAACACCACGCGATTAAAAGCGAAAAATGTCAATAATATTAATTAATTGTTTATATTAATTAATAAATTATATACCGAACCGTCTTTTTCGCTGAAAAGTGACGTTTGTCAAAGTTTTTTCATCAATCAGTGTTCTCGGTCTCGGGTTCTCGCATTTGTGTTGAAGCCTTATAACTTGCGGTTTTTGATTTATATAAGCCTTATAATATAATACCTTATATTATATACTACCTGTGACGCGCGGTTTTATTTCATTTCATTTAATATATTTCATTGCACAGAATATTGGTTACAAATGTCTTAAAAAGCTACGTTTTGGAGTCTCCATATTCTACCACTGAGGTATGCACAATTTAATTATTTAAAATAAATTACACAAGCAAATTACTATATCTAATGTCTAATAAATTTGTTACAATTAAAATTGTTATGGACATAAGTCCCGATTATGAGGGAATGCTTGCATTACATAAGGAAGACACTCTCCAAATTTCATCCCTCTAATATCATCGGTTTAGGCTGTGCGTTGATCCATCAGTCAGTCAGCATTTTATAGATTTCGATAAGGTATGCGAGATTAATATTTATGATTATTGAAATAACTTAAGACGGTAGGTGGACAAGCCGCGGCCGAACCTTTTTTTTGGAACTAGTGCGAGGCAAACTCGCGCACAAACGGTTCCATACCATTATCCAACAAAAAAATCACGTTTGTTGTATGGGAGCCCCCCTTAAACATTTGTTTTATTTTATTTTAAGTAAAATATCTGTAAAAAATTCAACTGTCTAGCTATCACGCTTCATGAGATACAGCCTGGTGACAGACGGACAGACAGACAGACAGCGGAGTCTCAGTAAAAAATCCTGTTTTTACCTTTTGTGTAAGGAACCCTAAAAATGTCTCAAAGTTCATCGAATGTATTGCTGCCCTAATTAATAAACCCTTTTGTCCTTAATTCGTTCTTCAGATGTCGCTAATTCTGTCCACTTGACTTATTTCTCGATTGATTAAGACAGGAAACCATTTGTTAAAGAAGACTGATAACAAATAAATAATTATACATAACATCTGTATTATGTATGATGATTGTAATTTAACACATGATAAAAAACCCATGAGTTTCTTGTGGTTTCTTCTAATCGGAGGGCGCGTTCCGAAACCACAGTAAAATCGCGACATTTCTAAACGTTCACGTAACGTATAGGTACATTGTTCTAAATTAATAAATATATTTGACTTTGACTTAGTCACGCCATAATAAACACCGTATTTTTTTTCCCAAAAACTAAAATTTTCCGGAAAACTTTATCATAGTAAAACCTAAACAAGATGGAGCGGTGTTGGTCTAGTGGTAGATACCGCGACTTTCATTCCGAAGGTCGTGGTTTCGAATCCTGGTCGACCGCGCACCAATGTCTTTTTCTTTATTTAATTTATTTTGGTATTAAGTTTGTATGGAAATGGTAACAGTCGCCTCGTTCTTAACTGACCGTTCCCGGGAAACAAATTTGTATGAAAGCTGTGCAACTTTAAGAGCACTGCGAAGTGCCAACTACTAGGTAAACTGTGGCAGTGCCGTTACCATCTAACAGCATTTCATTTTCTCGCATCCAGATTAAGAGATATTCAATCTTTGCGCCATTACAACAATGTAACATCAAACAAATTGATTGTATAGTTTACTACACGTCGATCCAATCATGACATTGGATGTTTGTAAACAAAACAGAGCCCAATCATTACATCTATTCAGTGGGCCCGACAAGTTTATCAATCAAGTTTGGTTGAAGCGTGCGACTTTGGCCCTCATAGAATGTACGCGATGGAATGCGCCGCCATCTAGTACAGTGGTAGTCAAACTTACATGTGCAAGAACCCCTTTTATATCTTTTCAGTGCGCCCGACAAGTTTATCAATCAAGTTTGGTTGAAGCGTGCGACTTTGGCCCTCATAGGATGTACGCGATGGAATGCGCGACCATCTAGTACAGTGGTACTCAGGCTTACATGTTCAAGTACCCCTTTTTATATCTATTCAGTGGTCCCGACAAGTTTATCAATCAAATTTGGATGAAGTGTGCGACTTTGGCTCTTATAGAATGAACGCGATGAAATGCGCGACCATCTAGTACAGTGTTACTCAAACTTATATGTTCAATAACCCCTTTCAAGAAGGTTGTATGCCCAAAGGGTAAAATGGAATTTACTCTTTTATTAAGGTTTCACTGTCCGTCTGTCTGTCTGTTACCAGGCTGTATAATATAAATGGGTTAGGGGGCAAATAATCCAAGGGCCAACGTAAGTTTAGGTATAGGTACCAACTGCACCTCTTCAAATTTGATAGTGGTCAATGGGCCCATATCTGAACTATAACAAAAGACAACGCGTGCTAAATGCTGGGCCCTTTAATTATTTTAATATAGACTTGTTATTGTACAAAATGTAATTTACAAACCCCCAAAACGCAGTTTGAAAAACTCTGGTACTTAGACAGTTACTGTTTTATTTGTTCTTTGGCCTTTTTAGTTACCGTGTTTTTAAGGTTTCACTTGCCCCTACATTTTAGTTATTTTTGTTACAGTTTTACCTAAAACATCTGAAGTTGGTATAATCAATTAATCACCTACATAAATGTTTGTAATTGGTAATAGACTGCATTCTGGGATTCTATTCTTCTCATTATTCCGAAGGTTCTCATGAGATCTTCACTTACTTTTTATGGTACCAACTAGAAGTTAATACCTTTCTGATAGAAAAATAACCATAGCGATGGGACTTCAGATGGCGGAGGTATCCGGTAACATAAACATAAAATGCGGAACCCTAAAAACATATACATCCATAGATTTGTCTACTGTTTTCGTGATCTTGTCTAGAAATCAAATAGAAATTCCAGATTGTCAATCCTAAAGAAGAGACCTGAAAAGGTCTCGAAATGTTGAGCGTTGAAACAATGCTAAAAGTAATAAACACCACGCGATTAAAACCGGAAAAATATGACTTTATTTTTAACTCACATCCAAACTGATAACCTTCTATTTTTGGAAGTCGGTATAAAAAAACAGGATAAACACAAACTGCAAACAAACTGTTTTCGAGCAAAACAACAATTTTAATTTGTCCTTGGTATTCTTTCTTTAGTTTCGGCTTATGGTTCTGAATTTTAATAGTCAATTATTGCCGTAACTTCGAAGTGAAAGGATTTCCACTTAATACAACAGTTCTTACATTCGGAAAATGCGTAATGCGCGTGCGTCACATGTTTCTACTTATACAATGTACCTATACTATACGACCTATGTTACGGGTAATTCAAAAGAAAAGGGTAATCCTTGCTTTACCCAGTTTGTGGACGCGGGGTCCGGTATGTCAAATCAGGCGGATTGGGATTATCTGAAAGATGTCCCGGTCCCGGTTCACGTCCGGGACCGGATTGCCGGCCGTCACGGAACGCCTGGCAGATGTGAACATGTCTTCGACAAAATCTTTAAGCCAACAAAAAGATTTCATCTTCCCGAGATTCGAACGCCGTCCTCTTCCGAAGTCAGGAGTCAGACTCCCTCCGGTACAGGCTAACGAATCTTTAGAAAGTGACTTGAAATTAACTAACACTTCTAGCACTATGTGTAGGCATGACATAGCGTTATTGATACGTAACAATATACACCTATAGCATGGCGAGGCGTCGCCACGGCCTGTATCGCCACGAAAAAAAGGTTTATCCTCGCTTATAGATGTTTTACATCAAAAACTCACTGCCCTACGTTTACCCGTAACATTTCGTTACAAATCCGGAATAAGAAGTCGTTTTAATTACCTTTAATTAAACATTTATCGATAATATTGCAATTCAATTAAGAATGTCGTAGGTACAGTGTTGCCAGACCAATTTTGGGTGACCTTAAATACTTAAATAACTTGTTTGGGTTCTGTTTATAGATTAATTATATGTTAAGTTACATACTTTAGCTTTAATTTGGTTTGTTTTATTTTTTGTAGGTATTTATTTACACAATAATAAAATTGCGAACAATCGAGACTTTATTGACTCAAAAATGTATGGAAAACGGTATTTTTCGATGATTGTTATCGAAAAATGTCGAATGTTATTTGACAAGTCAAAATGTGGCAGTGGTATTTTTTTATATTAAAATTTTGGTCAATTTTATTACGCGAACTGCCCATCTGTCTTCGTGAAAAAGACGTATGGATAGAGTTACCCTTTACGTATTTTTCCAAATTATATGTCTCTAGGACCATCAGTACTAATAAAATTTTGTAGATGCACTGCTTTTATTTGATTACAAGCCAAATATGATTTTAACTTAAAAAATAATGTTCTATTATACGCTCTAATTATAAAAAGATTGATTTCACGTTCTAAAAATTTGCGTACCTACTAGCATCTTTCGTCCTTCATTTACACCTATGAAATTCGCTAGCGCTATCCCTGTCCTTGAGGTTTAGATTAAATAAAACAGTCGGCACCTTTAAAACGATATTATCCAGAACGCGATCACAAACTGTGCCCATAAATTAAGAGTTTCCATAAGTCGAGTTGAACTGTCACTTAAGTCGTACTTCATTGAAGGCCAATTTAATTTAAACCAACTGTTGACTTTCTATACGTTTTTTGCGACGTGCAACAATGTAAAGCTACTCTTGACACAGCTTGTGTCTTAAAAAATTGCTTCCCTTGAAAATGTTAATGCATTTCGCAATGAATTATTGATTTAAACAAATGTTAAATAAAACAAAATGTTGGATAAGATGTAAAAAGAAGAATTTGTTAGTAAAAAGCTTATAGGAAATAAGAAAAAGTGGCTAAGTGTGAGTCGGAAATGTGCATGACATAAAAACACAAATATATTACAAAAATATCATGTTTATTGTATGGATGAGGTGAATGAATGAATGACATTTATTTGCGCGAAATATGGGAGTGTTTAGTTCGGTTCAATGTAGACTAGAATAAAAAATCCGCCGATTTTTTTTTGTATCCAAAGGGTAAATGGGCCCCTTAAAAAACCGGCCAACAGGCTGTATCTCATAAACCTTGATAGCTTGACGGTTAATAATTTCACAGAATGATGTAGGTACTGTTGTTGTCGCTATAACAACAAATACTAAAAACAAAAACAGGGAGCTTCACTTTAATATGATAATATTAATATTTAAGTGGAGCTCCCATACAACAAACATATTTTTTTGTAATAATGGTACGAAACCCTTCGTGCGCGTTCCCGACTCGCACTTGACCTTTTTTTTAAATTATACGTGTTGGACGGCACTGCTAATAAGTATTTGCTACTAAACCAGATCTATGTTTAACCTATGAATAACAATCATAATAAGAACTAAATCATTAATAGAAAAACTTCGGTCAACGACTTCACGGCCTATCGATGTATTTGTTTCAATAGTCCTTATTACAAGGTGCTAAGGCTGAGACTTGCAGCGACTCTGTCCAAATGTCACATGTGGTGTATCAATGTCATTGCAGGGGATAATAGATGATCTGTCGGTCTGTCTGTCACTTGGCATCATCGGGTTGATGATAGAGGCATAGAGATATTATGGACTAGTATACTAGAGGTGATGCCTCGAATATATTCCATGTTCCTTTTACGCGAAATAATTATATTTAACGTAAGAATCCAAAATCGATCTATCCGTTTGGCCTCTAGCTCTGAAGCGCCACATAGGCCAAACATACAAACAAACATTACCCTTCTTTGCGTCGCGCAGTCGAGTAAAAAGCCGCTGCAGCGCTAACGATATTGTTAAGTCTATCGTAAAAATAAAATAAGTGTCGATGTGGCACTGCGGCATGCGGGCGCTAAGAAGTCAATAAATGACGAATAAAAAAATAAAAATAAAAAACATCAGTGACTCTGAAGCCAGTCATTCTGCAGTGGCTCGGTCTACCCCATGCTTAACGTGCCTTCCGAAGCACGGAGGCGCTCGAGAAAGTGTTTTTTTGCCACACGAATTATCAGTCACCCATCCAAGTAAGGACCGCGCCAAGCGTTGCTAAACCCGCATGACCATTCAAGATCGGCAGGTGCAGGTAGGCCAATGAGCTTCTATTAGCTAGATTCGTCGAACGAAGTTTAAAAGTTTCATGTCTTGTTCCAACATGAACCCCCCACACCGCTCTCTACTATTTTGGTCCGAAAGTGTCGAAATGTTCCCACAATAGTTTCGAGTGAGTGACAATGGGTATCAGGTTACCTAACGTTTTCGTGTGATGGAAGTAAAAAGTGAGGGCCACATCCTTTATGGTTCATACCTTTACACGCTGTTGGTGACCCGTTTAGTGTGGTCAAGTTGTTATACTGTAAAAAAATACATTTTTATCTTATAATATCTATATTTATATAGGTACAAATATAGATTAACGCTTTATTGTACCAAAACCACAAATTACAGGAAGTTATAGAAATTTAAAAGTAATATGTGGCCTTATCGCTTATGGGCGATCCTTTCCAGGCAACCAATTAGGCAAAGAATTATTCCAATGGTAGGTATTTGATGTATAAATATTTAAAGCTGGATATTTTTGCTCCTCATATTTTAGTAAAGTATTATTTTGTTGTTGTCGGTAATTGTCGAATACTTTGTGACTTCACGAAAGGAAAATATAATTGACAGAGAAAAAGTGGTTTGGTGATGAAAAAACTAGTTTAAATACTCAGGACCCACTTGCGCCAGCTAAGGTTGGTTTTTAACCCTAAAATTAACAATAATTATTATATTTGTTAAATTAAAACTAACACAACAATCGCACATAGCCGAATCATCACATTCGGCTTTTTAGGGTTTCGTAGTCAACAAGAAACCCTTACAGTTTCGTCATGTCCGTCTCTCTGTCTGTCGCGTCTGTAGAGACGCTTAGTACTCAGAAGCTGTAACTTTGTATTAGAATTTTAAAGTTTGTTTAAAATCA
Organism: Idaea biselata; assembly: GCA_958496205.1. Classification (NCBI taxonomy): domain Eukaryota; kingdom Metazoa; phylum Arthropoda; class Insecta; order Lepidoptera; family Geometridae; genus Idaea; species Idaea biselata. The sequence goes on from OY292399.1 coordinate 2,308,751, forward strand.
AACACAGCACCGAATCACCGTGTAGCTACTCCAACCACCTAAGTACATAAAGACATTAAGCCTTCATCGTAATAACGACCACTTAAAAACTCATAAAGTTGAACTCTAAGTCCGTCGCGGAAACCGCTAGATCAACCTTTAGATCGTTCACGAACTTCGGGGCGGAGAGAGACCGCTTTACGGTAGTTGCTGGGCTTATCACGGCGTTAGTACTCGTAAATGATGTACTTTCACTAAAGTGTCCTTTTGAGAACTGGTTTTTGGTGATTTTTTGAAGATTTTTTTTTCCTTTAAATTTATTACTTAAAGAAACAAAGTTATAGCAGATGTAGTCGCTTTCCAAAATTCTGCACCCAGGACAGAATATTGTAAAGCATTTAAAAAAAACTTATTTTCCAAGTGTAGGAAACGCTTAGAAATAAAATCAAGGTATCTCCACTAATTTTATAAAGAAGAAAGAATTGTTTTCTGGGTGCCTGTGTGTATGTTTGTTATGAATAAACTCAAAAACCACTTGACCGATTTCAAAAATTCTTTCACCATTAGAAAGCTACATTCATCCTGAGTAACATAGACTTACGTGGGTGAAAACGAGGGACGCATCTAGTAGCTCATAAAATGGAACTCTAAGTCCGTCGCGGAACCCGCTACATCAACCTTTAGATCGTTCACGAACTTCGGGGCGGAGAGAGACCGCTTTACGGTAGTTGGTGGGGTTATCACAGTGTTAGTACCTACTCGCACTTCTTTATTAAAGTGTCCCTTTGAGAACTGGTTAAATAAGGACACTAAGTCAAATATATCTGCACCAGACAGGACAGAATTTGGCGCGTAAGTCCCGATCCCGTAAGAATTTCTAAAAATCCTTCTTAACGGATGCCTACATCACATAACGAACACACTCTCCAAGTTTGAGGTCTCTCTCTACTACATATAAGCGGTTTTTCAAACCGCATACCACGCCCCAGACGGCGCAGGAGAAACGATCTCCTACCGCCCTAAATGGCTCTTAGCGCCGTCGTCCCTCGTCGATGTTCTTCCGAAAGGTTTTCCGACGAGCTCTCGCAATAGCGGAGTGCTGGACACCGAGGGGTTTAGTGGGTAAACCTCTGGCCGCCAACCATCTGAGGCCAGAGGGCTCAGAGGACCACACACCAGGCCGCTCTCCCCCGGGAGCGGCCTGATGGGCTTTAGGTAATTACCCTCGTTAAAAAAATGGCTGTGCGGTTATCCATCAGTCAGTCAGGGGTCAGGACAAAGCCTTTCATAGATATAGATAAATGAGCACTTGACTACTAGTTTAAGTCACGTGATGGTAACTGATGATGTTATTTATTTCCCACAGATCGATCGAAGTTTGGTTGAAATCCGGTCGGCCCCACAGCGATATACTAGCGGAACAGAAGCTCAGCGAAGGACAGCTCCGAAGACCTGACTCCACCATCATACTGTGGCTCAAATGCGAACAGGTTGGTTTTAAAGGCTTTTAACCGAATTCAAAAAAGAAAGAGGTTCTTAATTCGATTGTGGCTATGTTTATTTTTAAGTCAAAGTGTTGTTTTCCTCGCGTTTGGTGATGATGGCGCTTACTAAGAAACCCAAGTTTAGGTATACTAGGTTGGATTGGCTAGTGGGGAACTATGGTGATTATGGCCTGCCGTAACAATGTCCAATATACATGTAAAAATGGCAGACGGAGACTCACCAACTTACAAACTATGCCACCCTAATGCAAAAGGGATGTGATCGGCTGAGGCATGGACAGATCTCCCTGGATTTTAAGTCAGCACTGGTAAAACCAGAGAGCGGGCCAACTCATAACTGACGTGAGGTGTCCGATGTCCATCCTCCGAACATTTCTTATTCCATTTCGTTATTAGAACCACGAAACGTCGAGATAATTTAAATCTAAAATTATCTACAAACACTGTACCTACACTAAACTGATACCGATTTTAATCACGTAATTATTTAGTGCATTTCGGTTTGTGTTGTGTATGTTATTTTTACTACTGAACGAATAAAGTTTATAATTAACTAAGTTTATAATTATCCGCGGTAAACTAAAAGGCACATTTTTGAACTTTTTAATTGAAATGAAGTATAGGATTTCACAAGATAAAGACACCTGATATTAAACATAACGAGTAGCGTCAATTAAGAAATATCTACAGTCATATTTTAGCTACAATGTTGCCTACAGGCATGTGGTAGGGTTAAAAGGATAAGGGCAAAAAAGTATACAAGTAATGCGACCCGTACGTTTGTCTTAATGCAGTAGAAGTTTTTTAGATACCTCATACTAACAATAACACATAGTTATGAATTAGCAGTACCCTGTGGTTTCCCCGTGTAAGTCCCGTTCTTGGGGAAATATTGAGATAAAGGTAGCATATGTGTTTATTCCAGGTTTTCAGCTATTTATATTCTGAGTTTCATTACAATCGGTTCAGTAGTTTTTGCGTGAAGGATTAACAAACGAACGTACTATCACAAAACTTACATGCACTTTTATAAAATTAGTAGGATTAATGGGATCAAACTTCAGATAATGAATTTCAGCGATTTGGGGATATGTCATATTGAACAAAAGTAGTCCTATTTCTTTCATTTAATCCGTGCTGGTTACCAGACCTATGGATTTGCTCTGAGTTTTCCAGATTTCTAGACCTATCCCGGAGATGAGTCCAAAAGTCAAAATTCCGGTCGGTTTTCGAAAATATTGGGGGAGAGCTTAGCAATGTTTTGGGAATTAATGCGTTCTAAAACTCAAAATTTTTCATTTGATGTCAGGCTCTTTTATGACTTTTTCTGTTTACTGGTAATTCGATAGTCCTGTCACGGAATAAGACAAAGCATACAACCTTACTCCACGCTTATTAATAAGAAATATAGCCTATAAGGATTTAAAACGATCGGAATATAAGAGGCTAAACTTGCCGAGTCTCAAGTTAACTTCTACGAGTCTACGCAGATGCAACATGCGCGTGCGCTACACCTGCCAATCACGACGTGCGCAGGTGCCGCGTTGTTTACGTTTTTTCAAACAAAAATGGCGGTCATTATAAGATGGCAGCGGGCGGTAACTATTCTTTAATTTAATGTGTTTTAATTTTTCAAACTTTTTTCCCGTTTCGTTTAGTAATCTTTTACTAGATGCTTTGATAGCGGTAACAAGCTTTTAACACTTGCCTGTGTTATTGTAGATTTAATTTAAGAACAGGTGTCTTCTTTCTTTATTTTTTCACCCCGAAACAAGCCACCAATAACCTTTTTTTTTTTTTTTTTTTACGAGGGGAATCTAATTAAGACCGTCAGGCCGCTCCCGGGGGAGAGCGGCCCGGTGTGTGGGGGTCCCCCCGGCCAAGATGGTGTGCGGCCAGGGTATACCCACTAAACCCCTCGGTGTCCTTCGCGCCGCAGTTGCCAGAGCTTGCCGGAACCTTTCGGATAACTTCGGCAAGCTCTAGCGGCGGGTGGTCCGGGTGGACCCCGTCTCCGAGCCCAAATGGGCAAAACCCTCTCAAGAGGCGGCGCGGACACGCCGCCGCCATCTCGTGGCTCAGTGTTTGGCGACGAACTCCCCTGAGTCCGCCGCCAAGAGCCGTTTAGGGGAACCAGGGATGTCCGGACACTCCTGGTTCCCCTGCGACGGGTGAGGTCTGTAGCCCCGTCGCCGACCACTTTTCGGCTGCAGGGGATAGGGCGAGCGGCAACGACACACCGACACTCCTCTTCCCCTGCAGCCCCACCGCGTCCGCCATCAACGGTGGCGGCCCCGCCGAGGCCGCGGCAGATAGGGAGAGCGGCAACGCAACACCGACACTCCTCTCCTGCCGCGGCCCCGAAACCCTCAGCCGCGAGCGGCCCCTCCTCGGGTGGGTTCCGCTTGGTTCACCGTGGGTGTCCAGGCCACGGCTACTAAGCCCCCCCGCCACGACAAGGCGGGAACCCTTCGGGGGGGAGCCACCAATAACCTGTTTTTTATTTATTGAATACCATTATACTCTGAATGTCCTCTTCATAGCAATAACATGAAATTTTAAACAATAAAAAATAATCACAATGTTACGTTTAATTTTCAACTATAATCAATTTATTTCCAAATCTTTGTGAGTCAATATTTTAAAACATAGTATATAACTATATTACTCAGATCCTCTTCATCGGGCTTTGATGAAATAATGTACATTTTATGAGTAATCATCGTTTTTACGAGAAATCATCGCTTTTTTTCATACAATCTATCCCACTTTGGTTGCATAGGAGTACCTATGCAACCAAAGAGGACAGGTAATTATCATCCATCCCCGTCTTAAACCTAAACCCTTTAATTTTTTTAGGGTTTTTTTTCTTTTTAGGATAATGGAAGACAACAGATTTTTGGTCGGCTGATCTACGTTTAATTTAAATACACACAAATCACGTACCTAAATGCTTGACTATTTTTACCCGACTACGAAAATAGGAAGGTTATGATTTTGACCGCGATGTATGTTAGTATGTATGTATGTTTGTCTGTTCCCCTTATAATTAAAATTTTACTCAGATCGAGAAGCTCAATACAGGTTTTTTTTAATTCTTCTTTTAGGAAAAGTAAGTACCTACCTACGTATTAAATTAAAAGCAATGTTGTTTCTTTTTTAAAATTAAAGCCACGACTCCCCTTCTTTATAGAGCAAGAGCCCGTGAACCCCAGATCTTCGTTATTTTATAAAAGCTGAAAGTTTGTCAGGGCATGCTCCTATACACAGGTAAGAACGCTGGACTATTATGAAGTTTGGCTTGTAGTGGCTTTGGTAGGTACAGACTTTCCTTTGTCTGGCAAGGGATTGGAACTGTCAAAAATGTCTGGCTAATGAGGAAACATCATCTACTCATTACCCAAGTATTATATAAAAATCAGCTTTTATACTATAACGTAAGTAAAATTATAGTAATAATAACACCCGGGTGTTCATGAAATTATAATTCTACTTACGTTATAGAATAAACTTTTCTTCTAAACAGTTCTTACCTGTGTATAGGAGCACGCCCTGACAAACTTTCAGCTTTTATAAAATAACGAAGGTCTGGGGTTCACGGGCTCTTAGTCTATTAGGTTTCGTCAGTTTAAATTAATTATTTTGTTTTAACTTAAAATAAAACTATCGAACATCAGAATAACTTACATTACAAACGAAAAAAATCTTCCAAAAATCCGATCTCGGCAGGCAATATTTACTAAGTGTACAATTACAAAAACGATGTTTAAAAATCTCCGAGATCTAAAGATAGGTACGTTATAAGAATAATTTAGAGGTTTACTTGTAGTGGAAGTCTTAGGTTCAACTCCTGGATTACTTAGTTAACTTATGGTAGCTCCTTAAATAGAAAATTAGAATCCTTGGTTAGTATATCTACACTAATATTATAAAGAGGTAAGGAAAGATTTATTTTTTGTGTGTGTTTGTATGTTTGTAATGAATAAACTCAAAAACTACTGAACCGATTTAAAAATTTCTTTCACCAAAAGAAAGCTACATTATCGAGAAGTAGCATAGGCTACTTTTGATCCCGATATTCTCACGGGATCGGGACTTACGCGGGTGAAACCGCGGGACGCAGCTAGTACCTCTTATAACGAGAAAAGGATTATTATGTCGTCTCAGCCTAGCTAATCCTTATAATATCAAAGAAGATCCTATTTATTGTTAGGTTATACATTATCATGTCTAGGTATATTAAGTAGGTATAGACTTTTCGGGACCTATTCCATGGTAGAAAGAAGTAATAATGTGCAAACTTGCCTGTTTTCTGAAAACGGGCTTTGACAAAGTCATGTGTTACTCAGGGTGAATGTAGCTTCCTAATGGTAAAAGAATTTTTGAAATCGGCACAGTAGTTTTTGAGTTTATTCATTACAAACATACAGACACACATACACACAGAAATACTAATATTTCCTCTTTATAATAAGAGTATAGAAGTATATATATAGAAAGAATAAGGTCGAATTAGATTTACCTACCACTTTTTATTTCTGTCTGTCAATCATAGTACAATGGTCTTGGTCGCGAGGAGACTGAGAGGTAACGTCGAGGTAAGAAAATAAATAATAATACGCGATTAAGACCCGGGAAAATGTAACTATGTTAACAAATCGTGTGAATTAAAAAAGTTTAAATACTTCTTATCGATTTTTTAAGCTATTGCATAGCTTTTATCACGGGCTTTGAGCGCGGCCACCGAATCAATAAATTCCGCAACGAAAATAAAACCTAACACTAACACTCCGCTACTCCGCCATGGTTACCCGTCCGAGTTACATGGTAACCATAACAACATGGCACGAAATAAGTAAATAATTATAATTGCATAAGTTTATAAATAATTTAGAAAATTTATTTTCAAGGAAAAATAGCATACAAAAATTTTCACTTGCGGCGAGGCTTGAACTCGCGTCTTTGGGTCAGTACCCCAACGTCTATACCAACTAGACTACGCAAGTCCGCAATTTTGGTATGCTATTTTTCCTTGAAAATATTTTTTCTAAATAAAATAGCCTTGAGCTACATACCAAAATTAAAAGAAATTTGATAAATAATGTTATGCAAATAACATTATTTATTTTCCGGCCGCTCTGGAGCTGTACAGAGAGCTAGCTAAACGTTTGGTGGAGGCTTCGGGTGACCGGAATGCTGGCTTGTATTTTGCCCAGAAAATAAGTATTTGTATACAACGGGGCAATGCAGCTAGTATTCTGGGCACTTTTCCCTCCACCAAAAGTTTAGCTGATTTAGATTTATTTTAGTTTTTAGTTAGTTTTATTTTAATCAGTTTTAGTTTTAATTTAGTTTTTAATTTTTATTATGTTTTATAGGTGTTTGGTTTCATAATAAAATAATCCACATTTTCAACATGTTATGCAATAGCTTTACCGCGGCAGTGAAACACATTTTTTTAATACATTTTTTGACTAAAACGTGCTAGGCAGTACTAAAAGGCTAATAGAAACGGCCCATAGTCGATTAGGATTACTTCCATCCCAAGGAAATAATAAATTGAAGATTACAAAGCTAGTAATTACAGTGGCCCGACATGATACCTGCGAAGCCTTATCTAGAAGTAATCTAATAAAATATCGTTATAACTAGGCGCTTAGTATTTTATGTCTAATAAAATTAAATAAAATCGCAAACAACTGCGAGTCGAACTCGCGCCCTGAAAGGTTCCGTACGTACCTATTATGCCGCCATAATAAAAAAAAATGGCTGTGACATACGGATGGACAGACAGACAGACATGACGAATCTATAAGTGTCCCGTTTTTTGCCATTTGGCTACGGAACCCTAAAACACACTCGCCCACGAAGGGTTCCGTATCCAATTGTACGGACCATTATCATCACAATTGGGTACGGAGCCCTAAAAAAATCCGTGAACGCAACGTTAGCATTTATTTTTTGGCGCAGTCGACTGTGTGGAAGTCCCACTTAAATATGTATTTTATTCTTTTTTTAGTATTTGTTGTTTTAGCGGCATCAAAAATACACCATCTGTAAAAAATCCAAGATTCTATCTATAACGGTTCAAGAGATGCAGCCTGGTGATAGACAGACAGGCGGAAGACCCAACTTTTGAATATGCACACGATTTTTTTTTTTGTTTGATTAGTTCCCCTTCGCGACCAAGACTATTGTAACATGGTTGAAACGTCAAAGTGAGAAAATAATGAAAACGCGATTAAGACCCCGTAAAATGTAATTCAGACAGACAGACGGACAAGGGACCCCGGACGACTAAACCTATTTATATATGTTATAGCGTCCCCGACTATGACCACTTGACAGACAGACGAACAGTGGAGTCTTAGTAAAATTTATCATTTTTTTAGGGTTCCGTACGGCTACGGAACCCTAGAAATATGAACGGCAGCTGAATTCATTAACCAGATCGGTACACAGTTATTATTTATTTCTATTAATTACCCTATCACGCAAAGTCTGTATGTTGACTTATTATAATTAATATATTATCTTGTATATAGATTATCCAATTTCCGTTTGCATTCCACATGTTCGATGAGCGTGCCTGTGGTGTGTGGTGTGTGTTAGTGGCTGCGCCGGCCTATGTGCTATGACTAATGGTGGATTTCTTGAGGTTTTTTAACGACCGTTAATTAAGTGCAAAATGCAATTTTATAGTTCGAAATCGTTATTTATCTATATTTCTATATCATTATCTCTATATCTATCTATACTAATACGAGTATTATAAAGAGGAAAGATTTGTATTTGTGTGGGTGTGTGTGTGTGTGAGTGTGTGTGTACGTCTGTATGTTTGTTGTGAATAAACTCAAAAACAAAGTACTAGACCGATTTCAAAAAATCTTTCACCATTAGAAAGCTACATTCACCCTAAATAACATAGGCTACTTTTGATCCCGATATTCCCACGAGATCGGGACTTAAGCGGGTGAAACCGCGGGACGCAGCTAGTCTCAGAATAAAATGCAAGCTACTACTATCATATTTGGGGAAATTATACTTCGAACTTTTAACTTGGATTGAGTAATTTAAAAACACGACTGGTGAAACTTTTGTCGAGAATATATTTTTTGGAAAAATACATTTTTGCTCACATTTTGCTATTTATCTCGTATAACACCACACTATTTTGGTAAAAAGAAGAAGACCTAGAAGTATGTTTTTAGTTCTGTAATTGAATAAATCGATAAGTTGTTTAATTAAAACTTGTAATTAGGTAAAAATTGTTTTAGCGTTTACGTCAATATAAAATACGTTGCGCGTCTATATCCTCTGTACTTCTCACTCACGAGTAAATCATATTCGTCGTCCCGCTCTCGACGAAGGAAAGCGGGGCTCGAAATCCATTTCGTAGCGGCGTCCTGCACACTCTTAACATAGTTAAACGGTGAATAAACCACTGGTAAGTTTTGCTTATCAAATACTTTCTACATTTTTTGGTAGATTTTTAAGTTAAGAACGTGGCGACTGTTACCTGTTACTGTTACCACATTCAAATAAAACGGAGAAACATTTTTCTATGAAAAAAATGTTTCTCCGTTTTATTTCATTTCGAATGAATATTTTGGAAAACCTTGCGGTGGGGACCCTTTAAAAGTAAAATCTTAATCCGAATAATATCGATATTAAGGTAGAAAACTAAATTTTTCATAATTTATTTTGGTATTAAGTTTGTATGGAAATGGTAACAGTCGCCACGTTCTTAAGACTCTCTCATAATATGTTCTTAAGGCATTTCTCAACTTAAAAAAGGGTTAAGAAGCGATACATTAGGTGTATTTTTTTTTAAATTCCTAATCGCCACCTGTGAGGTGGGTTAAGAAGAGATAATAGGTGTGACGGCTGGTATTTTTTAAATAAATTCCCAATCGCCACCTGTGGGGGCAAATGGGAATAACCGGCGGCCAAAGCCTCCCACCAAGAAAAGTTGATTGAAGCTATCTATTGATAGCACCGCGGGCAATTGCATAAACATGTCACAGATAAATAGCTAATTAAAAAGACAACACTCTATTTAATAGTACACCTGTAAAACGATGGGAAAGAGATAAAATGTCTACAAGACAATAGATAAAACTTGTTTTACAATAAATATTTTGCGTATGAACATTTCTCTTGACTAACACCTGCACTACAACGCTGAAATTGCAACCGGGAATATCGCTCGGATTTTGACGACTGTGTCTAGTTACAAAAACAATGTTTTCCAAAATTCTACTTAGTTTAGCTTAGCTTAGCTCGACTGTTTTCCATACAAGTGAGTACTTACAGCTTGCCTAGTTTACGTATATACACACGGTATGTAAATCTATCTCAACTTTGGCAAGCTAAGCTAAACTATCATAGTTTAGTTCGTGGTGGACAATCGACTTTATAGATAGACAGATAAATAGATTATATTGGTTCAAACAAACACATTCTTGCTACGCATGCACATCTCAGCTAGAAGTACAATCTATTCGACAATCTTAGACTTATGTTACCTCTATTCGACTGTATTTGTAACTTATCTCTACGTGTAAGTTAATATCCATAATTATTTACGACCTCGGTGGCGCGTCGTGCGAAAGCGCGACTGCAATGCAGGAGGTTGCGGGTTCGATTCCCGCCGGGTGCAAGTATTTATGCTTAAAAAATAAATATTTGTGTCTGGTCTGGGTGTCCCTCTATGTATAATATGTATGTATTTACAAAAGAAAAATAAATATAAGTATTATATCCGTTGTCTAGTCACCGTAACACAAGCTTAGTCGCTTACCACGGGGCTAGATGGCGCTGTGTGTTGTTCGGAGAAATTATTTATTATTTATTTATTATTATTATTTACATAAACATCTGCTAAGACATAGTTTGACTATACAAGGGAGATGTCACATAACAGTTGGCTGTCTCCACATTTGTAGTTTGTCCTCTTGCGTTTTGTTATTGCTAAGCAGCAGATGGCTTGTTACTGCATTGGACTTGTCCGTGTTTCGACACGTAAGCCAGTGCAGCCACATAGGAAGATGTCTATCATCTCATCAGGAAGGACAAAGCATTTTATAGACACTAGCAGTGCCCGCGACTTCATCCGCCTAATTTTTTTGAAAATATAATATAGCCTATAGCCTTCCTCAATAAATGGACTATCCAACACTCAAATATTTTTTTCAAATCGGACCAGCGGTTCCTGAGATTAGCGCGTTCAAACAAACAAACTCTTCAGCTTTATAATAATAGAAGATAGATAATAGATAAGATAAGAAGACAGAAGATAATAATAAGTAATAACTTATACTTATTTCGTCCAAGGTTAATTTGCGAACAAATATTTGTGTCTTGTCCCCTAGAGGGGTCTTAAATAAATGTTTCCTTAACATTACGTGTTCTATTCTGTCTGTTTGTTCTATTGATTTTATTGATATTATTAAGGAAGATCTACAATTTTCATGGCGTGGGTATGAAATTGGCGGATGTAGGTAACGATTATTTTCATCTTTTTAGAGTTCCGTACCTCGGAGCTTTAAAATGATTTGTGTGGAAACTTAAATATCTCCAAATTTATACAACACTAGCTGTAACACCCGCGTAAGTTCTGTTCCCTTGGAAATATCGGAAATGAATTGTCTATCGGGTAGGTAGAGTATAGTCAGGTACGATCGGATACGGGGGAAGACCGTATGACTCAAATATCTCCCAAAATAGGTGACATTCCAACTGCCGGGTGATCTTGTGAACACCGTGGCTAACACTAAAAATATGTGTCTAGTCTAGGTGAACCTCTATGTAGAATATGTAATATGTATTTACCAAAGAAAAATAAATATAAGTAAGTACATAGTATATTCGTTGTCTAGTTACCGTAACGCAAGCTTAGTCGCTTAGCACGGGAATAGACGGCGCTGTGTGTTGTTGACAGAATTTATTTATTTATATGTAATGAAATGATTACCGAAAAATTATATGAATATGAATAGGTATCACCTATTGTGGGAGGTATTTGAGTCATACGGTCTTCCCTCGTATCCGATCTCACCTGACTATAAAAAAATCAAGTAAATAATTAAGTAGGTACCACCCCCGGAACCAGATTTAAAAACAAAATTTTAGACACAAGCCTTTATTGCCCATGCACAAAAGAGAGTAGGTAGTTACATTCACAAGGTGGGACCTTTTTAGTTTTTCCAAAGAAAATGATGCATCTTAATTAGAAACAAGCCTATTACTGTATCCAATTACAAAAAGATTAAAAGATCGAGGTATTTCTAAGTTTGTCCGGCAGGTGGCGCTGCAGGTGTAATCGACGAAGGTGCGCCTGCGCCGGGATACCGTTAATTATCCTACTTAAGAAACAAATAAATGAGAAATCTTTTAAAATTAAACTCATTTTTCCGTTTTAATCGCGTGGTGTTTATTACTTTTAGCATTGTTTTAATGCTCAACGTTTTGATATCTTTACATGTCTCTTCTTCAGGATTGACAACATCGCGAAAATAGAAGAAAATTTTTTTCTTTGTTTTTGTGTTTGTTTGAACGCTTTTCACGGCTAAACGGCTCGACCGATTTGGATGTTTTTTTGCATAGAGGTAGTTTAAGATTTGGGAAAGGATATAGGGTACTTTAACTGACTTTAAAAACAAGTGGAAGTTCTTAAAACGACTGCCGCGGATAACGTCCAGAGGCACAGATAAACTTGCTATTTTTTTACTAAATAAATAACTTAAATAGTTCCCGTTCGGAGTAAATCAACTTTGCTATACAAATTTTTAGGATGTTTTTGAGCTCTTTGTTTTTTTGTTTATAGAATACTTAACTAGCTTTTAATAGTGACTTCGATCGCGTAGGACTCAAAAATATTTTTAAAGCAGAAATCAGAACATTCCTTGCCAAAAACTAAGCAACTAGGCTTTTAATTTGGGCTAGTACACACACGCAAAAATACAAATCATTCCTCTTTATAATATTAGTATAGAAGTGTAAATAAGTATAAATAAAGATAGAGAGAGAGATAGTATAGATAGTATAGATTTTGACTTTGAACGCAGCTAGACCATTGCGCTCCTATATCACACTAACGACAGACGGTGAACCGTACGATGAAGGTAGTAATTGTACGCACAGGTAGAGTTTGTTGGGCGCATGCGAACGGGCAGCGTGCGCGTGCGATCGTCTCCCACCTGTTTTATATCAATTATTATACAGGTTGATTCGACATTATAAAAAAAAATGTTATGTAAGAATAGAGAGAGAGAGATTAGAATATTTTTATTATTGTTTCTGTCGTAAGCTATAAAGCTTACGACAGAAACAATAATAGAAAAATTATTATAGGTATTTTAACAACCTTAACAAAGATATACGTTTTTAGAACTAAATAGAACTTTAAAAAAACCGGCCAAGTTCGAGTTCGACTAGCGCACGAAGGGTTTCGTACCATTATCAGTATCACAAAATAATTACGTTTGTTCTAGGGAGCTACGCTTAATAGTATTTTATTATTTTGTTTTTAAATTGTGTTTGTTGTAGTTATAGCGGCTACTATTTATCTCGATATTTCTGTAAGATCGGGACTTCCGCGAGCGAGACAGCGGTGCTTGATTTAAATAAATTACAAATAGTATAACCTGGTCGGTTATTTGTGTTCTTGAAATTTAGCTCTTAGTTGTTCCAAATTGTTCCAAAGGTTGTTGGGTTGAAGCTTTCGGGCGTGTCATGTCACCACTCACGGCTTTCGCGGCGGCGCGGGCGTCGTGCCGTCAAATTGAATCGTCCGTGTTCCAATATGTAGGCCGGTGTAGCCACTACTGAAGACGGATTGGAACTCGAAACCAGTTAGGTACACTGCCGTTTTTCAATCTTCTAAGTGAGCGTGCTACATCTTTCGTCACTTAAGAACCATCTGGAGAGTTAATGATCAAACGCTCACCTTTTCGAATTATAAAAAAAAACTGTCAAAATTTAAATCAACCTGTATATCAAAAAGTGCACCTGTCATTTTCCATTTTGTTTTGTTTTTTTTCTTTGTCTCCCATCTTTAACCCTATGTCTGGCAGTGTGTTAACCCCACAAGTATTACGGTAGGTCGTACCATCGGTCCTTTATTTATTTATAACCTTTCGAGTTATCCTTTGGACTTGTTTTTTTTTTTCATATCCGGAATATTTGCGATCGGAATTTGAAAAATTTAAAAAGAATCGGTTATAATTTATTCTGTTTCTTAAGTTTTGGAATTTAATTAGGTTGGGTTTTTGTGGGCACAGTTTTTTTACGATGTTTTACTCTACGGTATTATTGACGATGTCTTACTAGTAAGTAGGTATGTGATTTACATTGTATAATTAAATTATATGTGATAGGATTAGAGTTTCGCAATAATACATCGATTACTAATATTATAAATGCAAAAGTAACTGTGTCTGTCTGTCTGGTACGTTTTCACGCCTAAACCGCTAAACCGATTTTGGTGATGAGTAAGTTCGGTATAGAGATGGATGGGGCATGTATTGTCATGCATGACTGATTGGATGAATTGTAAATCTTGTATATCAATCAACGCACAGCCTAAACCAGTTCTAGAAACATTAAATTTGGAGGCTGTGTTCTTTTTGTAAGGTACTTGCGGGTAACAAGAGCCGCTGTCTAAGGAGGGCCACTAATTGAAAAACACACTTCTAACAGTTTTAATAGATTCCTCTCACGCACATATCTAAAGGATCAATAGGAGAGCTAACATGCGCGCTCGCACCGTCGCGCTGTCCGCCATCTTGTCAGTCGCAACGATTCAATCGAACGACCCGGACGGCGTCACTCGGAATTAAAAATAATATGTGCTAAAACGCTTAAATTGTGCCTAAAATATATTGCTTTTCGAATATCTCATAAATATAACGTTGAATGTGTACATTTCTGTTTACTAATCAGGATAAGTGTTGTGATTTTATTAATAACTGTCAGTTTTAAGTTGAAATCTTTAAAATTAACATTAAGGTCTAACAAAGGCCACATTTGAGGCGGGTAAAAAGAGCCGGCCAAAATACTCGTCTATTTTAAAGTTTTTAGTATTTCTAGTTGTCTCAGTTCTATTTTTTATATTAATTTACGCGTACACGTTTTCAGGATTAAAAAATGGAACCTCCGCCTAAAAAACGTCGTGCCCTTTGGTCACTGCAACAGTTAGAAGCTGCAATGACTGATGTTAATGAAGGAGTCTTGTCACAGCGTGCTGCAGCCGCTAGGTATTCTATTCTAGGTAGGTATTCCCAGGAGAACTTTAGTCAATCATCTAAAAGCATATTTCACAAAAAAAAAACCTTGTCTTGTAGGGAATCTCATATGTGACATCCTTTCATAAGTCTAACAAGAGCCAAGTTGTTTTTTTTTGTAATTTTATTGTTTAATAACGTTATTGCTGTTTCAGATTTATATAATGTTGCGTATACTTATTTAATAAATGTGATTATTTAGTGGGTATAGTACTGAAAAAAGCTGTTTAAAACATATTTTTGTAAGGACAGTTTAATAAGGTCCAGTGTCTGTTTTATCTTTAACTACTTACAGTAAAATCGTTATTTATGACTAAATAGTAGTATAAGCTAATGTAAACTAAAAAAATATCTATTTCGTGTTGATTGTTATTAAAATCTTTAACTGTTGAGGTGGTCCTTATTAGAACACTATGGTTTAATAAGAGCCACAGAGAGGTTTTTTAAAAAGCTTAATTTTGATGACAATAATGCAACAAAACAATTAATTGTATTGTTTTTTCAGATTGTCAATAAAGCAAGTACGTTATGTAATAACTTGTTTTAGTGGTTTCCTCTATTTGTACTAAATATTTAAGTTTAATTTAAGGTGGCCCTTGTTTACCGCAAGTACCTTAGGCATTTCATTAGATTGAAATCACCTTCACGAGGCAACATCGAACGTAATTGTAAAATCTCTATGGCTTGTAAAATAAAAGTCATTTTTTTTTCGTTCTTACTCAATTAAAATATCAAAATATGACACGATCAGCTTTGTGCTCCTGTGGCACGTCCTAACGACTGCCGGGTGCCACAAATCGGTACGGGGTTCTTGTAAATACTGTGGCTTATACTTAAAATTTCACCTTTTTTGGGAGATATTAGAGTCATACAGTCTACCCCTGTATCCGGGTTTTACAAAGAGTTGCAATGCGTTAGATACATCTGCAAAAAATGTGTTTAACACGCAACAGGTGTGTCTAACGCAATATATCAATTTATTAGTAAAACGTTCATTCAACACCTTTCAATCACGAAAAATGATGGGTGTTCTTATGCCGCGACTACATAAGGCTAGTCTTGTACGCAACTTTTCCAATATGTCATTATTTTAGTAGGATTAAATCCAAATCGTACATTTTATTATTTGTCTGTATGTACATAACTACTTTCCATAAATATGTATGACAGAGCAATTAAGTGTATGAATGAATTCTATCCGAGGTTTTATTTACTTTTCACCAGATCATCGTAAAATTCACTTTTTTATTTCCTTAGACTCCTCCACACTACACGGATTAGTCTGCGGCTTTATTGGTTCAGTTTTCTTTAGGGCAAGACTTGAGTTCAAATATTGGATGTGAAAAGACCGGACAAAAAGCCAGCCAAGTGCGAATTGGACTTTCGCACGAGGAAATGATTTTATTCTGCTCATGTCATTTTTCTTCAGATCTAGATTTGTAATTTAAACATTGGATGTGAAAAGACCGGACAATAAGAAACCAGGCAAGTGCGAATTGGACTTTCGCACGAAGTAAGTAATTATTCTATTCTGTTCTGTGTTTGTAGTTGCCGCTCAACAGAAATACACCATCTGTGAAAATTTATCTATCGTGACATTTTTTTAACAATCATGTTTTCACGTTAAGGAGATAAAGCTATATTGTATATTCTACATCGAGTTTTAAAAAAAATATGATGTACGTAGTGGTGTGTGTGTCCCATGAATATCGAGAAATTCGCAAATTTATCGGAGCACAATTACCTAAAGTAGACTGTTAATGGCCTCTCTAGACATGATATAAGTTTAAACTTCTAGTCTAACACAGGTTTAATTATCCTATTTCTACCATACGGCGCGGCGCGTCAACCGCTGAGACAAAAAATATTAAAATTTTAAACGTCTATTTTACTGGGTTTTCGTAATTTCGGTCTAATAGTGTAAGTTTACGATAGACTGGACGGTAGTTAATCCAGTTTGTAATACGTGCCAAGGTGGATTATTTTTAGGCTTTTGGTCCCTGTAGTACCAATGGCGTGTAGCCTGTAGTACCAATGGTGTAAGTACTTGTACAATATCGAAAGTCACTACATCGACGAGAACGACCGTCTCGGTCGACTGTATTCCCTGGCGAGTACAATTTGAGGGTCTTAAGGTCGCTTGTGAATAGGTACATAGTACCTAGGTCAGCGTGCTTCATCTTAGACTGCATCTACACTTACCAACGGTGTGATAGTGGTCAAACGCTCGTGCTGGCCAATACGTAAAAAAAACAGAGAACGATTAAAATTTACTTATAGATAAAAAAAATTGTCTTGGAGAAATATACTTACCTACTCATTTTTCTATTTATAATTTTACCAATTAACATAGAACTATTATTTAATAGACACCTATTAAATGTATGACTAAAGACGTGCGAAGCTATAGTATTAAAAAAAAACCCTCAATCCGATTCCGCTGTAAGTCAAGGGCGGTCAACCGACAGACTTCCTACTGAATTTTAATACTAGCCAATTGCGAAACAGTCGGTTATCGTTTTACGACCGCTCTCGAGGTCGCTGTGTCTGTAGCTAGGCGGTTTGTTACGTAGTGGGTAAACTATGACGGTCTAGTGTGTTACGCTGGTAAACACACCTGACGGAGCAACCGTCGGTTTTGCGTCTCCCGCCTGCTGTCGCAAAACCGACGCGACGGTTGATCTGTTGATATTAAATATTACTTACTTAAAGGAAGATAGAACAAAAAGTCTGTACGTAAACGCAAATTTCAAAAAATGGGCAAGTGCGTGTCTTGTCGGGCCACGCGCATTGTAGGGTTTCTTAGTTTCCAGTTTGCATAAAATAGCATAGATTGCAATTTGGGATAAGTCATAACAACTGTAGCTAGGCGGTTTGTTACGTAGTGGATAAACTATTTCACATCAAAATTGCACCTACATCTGAAGTCGGGCAACCCCACTAAAACTCAAAACTGCACGACTTCAGATTATGTAAAAGTACTGCCAACTTTTTCCCGACTCTTTGAAGTCAATGTAATTTTTTTGTTATTTGCGTTTTTTTAGAAAATCATTTCGTTACATGCCTTAGGTGAGTTGACACACTATTCCGTGGTTCTGCGATTAGGAAAAATGATGCGTAGTTTAAAAACAATAAAAAGTAAGGACAAATATTTTGCGACATTGAATATTAATTTTTGATTAAAATAATTCGACACCGGTTCGTGATAAAGGCCCCGGAGACTCGCAGTAAGCGTTTCGCCTCGTCCTTCCTTATTCGCACTTTGAGGTAATAGCATTGGTCGGATCGAGCGGTGTTGGTCTAGTGGTAGATACCGCGACATTCATTCGGAAGGTCGTGGTTTCGCGCACCGATGTCTTTTTTTTTTAAGAAATAATTAAGTGCACTAAATCGCTCTTACGGTGAAGGAAAACATCGCGGGGAAACCTACGGCTTTAAGTTACGCAGAAAGGCTCAGTTATAGAGCTAGTTGCAGGAACACACAGTAAAAGTAAAAGTACCATTGGTTGCCAGAGTGTGTGGGGCTCACCAACTCGCAAGTTAACAGGGCGGCTAAGAAGATAGTTAAGCGGCGTCTACAAGTAAACCTACTTTTACACAGTCGCAATATTTCTGGGTAGGCGTGCTCCACCTTAGACCGCTTCTTAAATTACAAGCAGGGGTGATAATACTATCTAACTTAGATTTGATATTTCTTTTGTCTATATTGCTCAAGGCATTTTACTACAAAATAGAAATATGTTACAAGGAGAAATGCATCTTTAAAAAAAGATATCATCTCGCCCGGCAAGCGATTCAAACCGGCACAGGTTCAAATCCTGTCACGGTAGAAATTTTGATGAGGCATTTCTCCTTGTACAATATTTCTAACTTAGATTTATCAAAGTGATCCATGCATATGAATCCTAGGGGGGGGGGATATATATTATATCAAAACATCTTTCCTATTTTACATCTATATCTATCTATCTATAAATACTCTTATAAGAGAAAGTCGTGTTAGTTACACTATTAATAACTCAAGAACGGCTGAACAGATTTGGCTAAAAATGTCTGAATGGGGAGGTAGCTTAGAACCAGGAGACGGACATAGGATACTTTTTTTGCCTCTAAGGCGGAACAAAGTTCGCCGGGTCAGCTAGTTCCAAATAAAATGAAATTTTCGTTTTACCTACCACTAGTTAGTTGGTTTTCACTGCGCCTTTTCTGCACTTAGCCTCACAATTGGGCCATTGTACGTGATTTCCAGGGGTTAAAAGCAGTAAGAAGCCAGGGGAGCCTACCCCGGATTGGCGAATATCCCATGGTTTCGGACCGTGGTGAGTCCTAGGGCATGTCGGTTTAATTACGATGTTTTCCTTCACCGTAAGAGCGATGTTATTAGCGCACATAACTTTTTTTTAAAGAAAAATACATTGGTGCGCGATCGGCCTGGTTTCGTACCCACTACTCTCGGAATGAAAGTCGGGTAACTACCACTAGACCAACACCTATCTTTTTACCTACCAATATTCTGCCGAAATATCACCAAACTAAAGTCGCTCCCGGCCTATCGCATCGTCTCCATTTCGTTCTATTTTTAAAATTCAAACTATTTGGAACGTTTTTTTTTCTTTTACTTCAGTCAGAGAAAGTTACGGCTCGAAATAGAGTCCTTTGAGTTTTGAGTGTTAATTAGTAGAGTTCTATTCATAAATGTCTTATTCAATTTGAATTATGTCTGTTTTGATAACTTTTGAGACGAATTTATTACTAAATATTATTTTACAACAATAAAAATAGAGTTTAGTTTAATTTATGTTGGTATTTCAAGATATTTAATGTTGGTTTATCATCATTCATAAAATTATGTTTAAGTAGGTATTTAATTCATTCATTTATTTAAGGAAAAGGTTAATTATATGCAAGCCATTGATATATTATTTACTACAGTTGTTGTCTTAAACATATTCAATGTTTCTTTTACATTGAAGCCGCTGCAGCGCTGACAATATTGTTACGTCTATCGTAAAAATTAAACAAGCATCGCTGCGGACGCTGAGTTAAAGAAGATGCATAACGTCAAAGCATCATTGAGAAATTTGTAAGTAGTTATAATTACTTACACTTTGCAGAATTAACAGAAATTGTTATAGTACCATTTTCGAGAAAAATCTCACAATGTTGAAGCTATGTTGACACGATTTCTTTATAGAATATGTGTGCCCTGTTCGTCCGTGACTTACCGGGCACGAGTGAGAGTAAGAAGAACGTTTACGGAAATGTGAAAAAACGGACAAAACTCGCACTATACGGTTACTATAAATAAGCAAATGATTTTAAAAACAATTCTGTCTGCCGTTCAAGGCCATATATTGAACTTAGGCGACTTTTTTATCAATATTTAAAGCGATTTATTAGCCGTAACGAAATAGGTAGGTAGCTAATTAAATTGTTATGAATTAGTTGGGGGTTTTGTTAAGGGGGCGAGCGATGGGAAATTACGAACTTAGGCTTAGAACGCACTACGATTAAACGCAAGCGGTTTACGTATAGCTGGAAACGCAGAACCGCGTATCAACACGCAAAATTAGTCATTGAAAAAAAAACGCTAATGCGTGGCCTTGTATACAAAGCTATATGTGTTGCATGCATTGCACCTACGGAAAAACGCATATGCGTATAACTGAGTCATTTTTTAAAACTTAGTATAAAACTATAATACTAAGTTAGGAATCTTTCTTAGTGCTTTGATGTAAGAATGTACATTTTATGAGTAACCATCGTTTTTACGAGTAATCATCATTTTTACGAGTTATCATTATTTTTACGAAAAATCATCATTGTTCCATGCATCCATCTCGCTCATTTCTATGCAACCGGATAATTTTTCATCGATCGCCATCTTAATCGTAAGTAAGTATTACAGAAGCAGTGAAAAATTAGGTTATTGAACTAATATTTTATCATTATCATCATTTACTGCCATTAACACAATGAAGTTGTATGGGGTCTAAGATGGACCACGCTTGTCTAGAAGGCTGTGGCTCAAATTCCTGCTAGCCTTTCATAGTGGCTGCACCGATTTGACTCTGACCAATCAGAAGCGACCTCACATTCCCTCAAATTCTCTTGTTTTTGAAACACGTTTGTTGTATGGCAGCCCCTCTTAAATATTTGTTTTATTTTGTTTTTAGTATTCATTGTTGTAGCGGCTACCGAAATACATCTTCTCAAATCTTCTGTGAAAATTTCTATTACGGTTCATGAGATACAGCCTGGTGACAGACGGACAGACAGCGAAGTCTCAGAAATAGGGCCCCGTTTTACCCTTTGTGTACGGAACCCTAAAAACGTATGTATCGTACCTATGTATTAATCTCCAAAAAGAAACCGTGATCCGAATGATCAGGTTTTCTAGGAAACCATGCTACATCTTAGACCATATCATCACTTAATCATCACGCGGGAATATGGGGATAAAAAGTAGCCTATGTTTTTGTTTTTGCGCCGCAGTGGCTGTTCACAACTGTCTTCCTTCTAATGTCATATCTACTGTTAAGGTCGAGATTAATGGCTCTATCTGATTTTGTTCCTTATAAATCTGAGGTTCGCACTTGAATTTTCATACATTATACACATTACATTAAACATTATGGTTTAGATAGTGAAGTAATCTTATTTACTGGGCTATTTAACATTATTGGTGTCGGTAAACTCCTTATGAAACTAAATCTAGGTACCTACAGTCAGTAGCTAACATAGTTACCTCATCATCATCATCCGAGCGATGTTCCCGGTTGCATCCCTCTCTCAGCCCGGGGTCCGCTTTCCTACTTTTACGTCTTCATTCTGCACGATCTTCGGCATCCCGCGTAGTGAGGTCATTTGCACGCATATCCGCTTTTACGACTTCAAGCCAGCCTTTCCTACCAAACTGCAGGGGCCGGGCGGATACGCCATAGCGGTGGCCATAGCAAGTCATTTTCCGTTTAGTAAAACAGAAAAATCTAAGAAGACCTTGAAATATCTGCGATAATAGCAGTTGAACGGTCTCGTTTAGTTTTTTTACTGTAGGTATGTATAAACGTTGTATTAGTATGCTACTGGTGCAGTTCATTGCACTGCGCTGTAAATGTTTACTCCGAAATTCCGAGAGTTAGATCACGCCCACTTTACAGATTCCGGGGATGTCAGAACGATTTGGATGTGGCAGTTTGTTATTTTATTATACAACCGTTTCAGTTTCTCGTTCTTTTTCTTTTCGTTCGGCCCGGTGAGTGGAGGTCCCCCTTACCGTAGATAGATAGAACACCTTGGTGTCCTTCATGCCGCTGTGTCAGAGCAGAGCTGGAAGCTGCAGCAGTACATCAGCTTGTAACAGGTTTAGGCAGCCAGACTGCGTCAGCCAGAATTTAGCTGGGATTTCGTACCTAAGGCCTCTCTCTAACTTGACCTAACGACTGCTATCAGAGATAACAGCCGCTTCACGTGCCTTCCAAAGCACGGAGGAGCTTGAGAAGGTATTTTTTTGCCATACAAATTATCGGTAATCCATCCAAGTAATGATCGCGCCAGGTGTTGCTTAACCCGCACAGCCTGCATTTGCATTCTGTGTCACTTATATACTTTACATATTTATTTTTGTTGTGCAATTAAAGCGTACATCTATCTACATAAAAAGCCCTCCAATTGCAAGTAGTGTTTCTGTATTCGACCGAAGTACGTGTAAACTTGGTTATTTTTCTTTTACTATGAGTTCCTTCTTTATTCTCTGCCTTGATCACTAACTAACTAGCTATTATATTTTATACCATATCTATCCTACAGGGTGAGCGTGGCTCGTGGGCCTGCCACGAGAGCCAAGTTGTGCCCAAATTCGGTGACAGGACGCCACCGGACTGCATACATACTGCGGGGACATTTATATAATTTACACTAGCACTGTATCAAAATGCTGTGCACACACGATTTACCACTACCATCGGTTTTGACTTTATCCTATCCTAGTCTATATCTATACTAATATAATAAAGAGGAAATATTTGTATTTTTGTGTGTGTGTGCGTCTGTATGTTTGTTCGGAACAAACTCAAAAACTACTGGACCGATTTCGAAAATTCTTTAACCATTACAAAGCTACATTTACCCTCAGTAACATAGGCTAATTTTGATCCCGATATTCCCACGGGATCGGGACTTACGCGGGTGAAACCGCGGGGCGCAGCTAGTAATTTATAAAGCTTACAGTTTGTGTGTAGGAGAGTGAGGGACAGACGTTATTCACAAACGACCCTATGCGTGGACTCAGCTTTCGCCTTATTTTCGCTGACGTTGACATAGGGTGAAAGAGTTGTATGACTATGAAAATAACCGTTGTATGTTAAACTGACACATTAAAGACTTCGCTCCGCTCGCAGTGGAAAGCCGGCATTATGGTCAGCACAAACATTTTTTCATGCTGACCAGTCGTGTGTCTGCAAGAGATTTGAAATAGTGCCCATCTTCAACTAAATTGGTACCCTTTAACTTTTAAGTACAAAATACTTTTAAGTCAATACGTTTTAAATCTCAGAGGATCCAAAGAAAAAAGTATATTTAGTTTTTCATAACTTCTAAAACCCATTTCATTAAAATTTTTAATATATTTAATTTAGTAATTTTGCCTAAGTTTTACAACATTTATTAATAACTTTCAGACGACACCGAAAAAAGGCAATTGTAAAAACGTTATCGTAAACTCAAATACCTACATTAAAAAATGTCAATGGAAGAGGCTAATGAATTAAAACTTAAAAAAATACCGTCTGATAAGCGATCATTTACCGGTTAGGACTAAAATCCATACTAATATTATTAAAGAGGGCTTATTTGTTTGTAACGAATAGGCTCCGAAACCACAGCCGAAACTACAGGACTGATTTCAAAAATTATTTCACCAATAGAAAGCTACATTATCGAGGAGTAACATAGGCTACTTTTGATCCCGATATTCTCACGGGATTGGAACTTACGCGGGTAAAACCGCGGCACGCAGCTAGTAACAAATAAAAATAATTGTTTACATCAATTTAAATACACTTTACATTCGACAAATCAATGAGGCGTTATATTTAATGGCGTTAAGTTAGCAAAACGAGTTTTGTGAATTAAATTCGAGTCGCGATAAGGTCGAGATACCGTGGTAGTGGTGTTTTGTTTAAACTTGGAATTTATGGTCGGTGTTTGCATATTGGATGATGGAATTGATGGAACATTGTGATCGTCGGAGAAACAGAGGGGAAGGGTAAGGGTAAATCATCATCATCATCATCATCCGAGCAACGTTCCCGGTTGCATCCCTCTCCAGAGCCCGGGGTCCGCTTTCCTACTTTTACGTCTCCACTTCGCACGATCTTCGGCATCCATAAGGGTAGATATCAAATAAATATTGCCCTGTAACGTCGGGCAATATTTATTTGACAGCGGCAGATAGTGGCAGTCGAAAGTACACTAAAATAGATTAAAATAATAAAATAATTAAAAAATTTAAAACCGATTTCAAAAAAACATAAAATAACTTTATCTGTTATGTAATCGGAAGTCGGGCAGCCAACCTACAATCTGGATCCACCCAGTGAAACTGCCCGACTTGCTTTTTTAAAGTCGGTTTTAAATGTTTTATGCATTTTAAAAACCGTATTTTGCAATTGACTTTTTTTTTATTTCTTATCGGTTATGAACAGATTATGGCCATTTGGAAAGTAGCCAGTTTCAAGTATTATAATATTTGCAAGTTATTTGCAAATACAAAAACAGTGAAGTCGTCGTATGTTAATAGTCAAATCGAAGGAGTCATTGTAAGGCTGAGAACGCACTGCGATTAAGAGGAGTATATACGCCAACGACCTTGAAACTGAAAATCCCTGTCGGGCTCATCGAAAATTGTTGATTATTTCATGACGGAATGTCGTAGAACTTTTTTTTGTGCACAGATTGTAGGTGACATTGTTTCCTACATTTTGGTGTAGTTTTAAGACAAGAACCTCCTATTGGTACAAAGCCTATCCAAATTTTAGACAAAAAATGTCTGATTTGGCTAAAATGTCGATAGGCTTCAATACGTTTAGACATATTTGTATGGAAACTGCACTAAAATATCGGAAACAATGTCGCCTACAATCTGTACACAAAAAAAAGTTCTACGACATTCCGTCATGAAATAATCAACAATGTTCGATGCGCCCGACATGGATTTTCAGTTTTTCAGAATAGGGGCCTGATCTGAAACCGCGCACTGGGATCTGCGATCTGCGCACTGCGGAAAAATGCAGGCGTTAAATCGCAGTGCGTTCTCAGCCTAAATGGCGACTATTTGCAACGACTTTTTCACGAGGTCTGGAAACAACGCTAAAGTCATTTTTCACTGGTTTTCATATTACACTTGTTGGTTCACTTTTGCAAAACTAAATTGATTAATATGCGCCCGAAATCAAACAATTTACGCGGAATTTTACTAGGTTTCACGAAAATGAAAATTTAGCAACACAACTCTCCAAGGCGTTCCCACCAAAACCAAACCGACTATTGGGACTTGACTGCATACGAATTAGTATACGTACGACCAATTCGTATGCAATCTGCGCTTCATCCATAGTATTTGGAAAGATTTGATTGTTCGTACGTCTCCGTAGCGCACGAATTAAATTCGGACGAAAACGTAGCCAGAGTGTACCCGGTGGCGTTGCCGAACTAACGATAGTTTTACAATCGATAGCTAATGTCAAAAATTATCTATAATATCGATAGCTGCAATACTATCGATAGTATCGACGCTCAATATCGAAGTTACTATAGATATAGTCCAGGATCCCTGGTACATTTTTCCAATTGATTACTATCAAGCTAATTTTCCGTGAGTAGCTTTTGTATTCATATAATTTAACAGTCATATTGTCCAACAAATTGCGTGGTAGGTTATCCCGGTCCTACGCTCAAAAGTTGTAGTACAGATCCTACCTCTGTTATCTACCACAATCGAGAATTTCGTATAGGAAATTATTGGGCGTCTCATCAAAACGAAGCTACTCACGGAAAACTAGCTTGATAATCAATTTCCAAAAATGTACTAGGGATCTTGGACTAATAGTATCGGATTTGAGTATTGTAACAACAATCGATAGTATCGATACTATCGATAGTTTTACGCTATCAATAGGGCAAAACTATGTACAGTATAGATACTATTGATTTGCCACCACTATCGATAGCCTATCGATGGTGAGATATCGAACGGCAACACTAGCGCCCGGCCTCAGCGTTATTTTGACATTTCAATATGTTTACATGCAATCACGTAGGACTGCAATGCGTCCGGGATTTCCCGTAGCTTTTTCATTTGGAACGTTTCCAAGTAAAACTCACAGAAATAATTAGAGAGTTACTACGTAGCGTTTTGGAAATTTTTAGATTGAATTTGGAATAAAATGTCGTTAGTAATCAATAGGTATGATATTTTACGTTTAAGATTTACTTTGCGTAATTAATGATTATCTTATTTCTTAGTATAATTATATACTACTAGCTGAGCCCTGCGGTTTCACCCGCGTAAATCCCAATCCCGCGGGATTATCGGGATCAAAAGTATCCTATGTTACTTTCTAATGCTTAAACTGTCTCTATGCAAATTTTCATCGAAATCGATCGAGCCGTTTTGTGATTCTAGGCAGAGTGCCCTCGTTACATATATACGGGGAAAAAATACTTCTTGGTTATCATAATATGTTTCAAAATGGATCCCGGTTCGTTTGTGTAACAAATCTATGAGTTTTTTTATGTCCAAGTTTTAATTTAAAAACTCGGCGGAATCCACCGTAAGATGAACGTGAGTTTTCTACAGAATCGACAGACCGTCACTGCCCACGATCTAAAATTTTAATAAATTAATTTATAAGTAAGTAAATAAATAAATTAAATTATCGTTAAATCAATTGATCTCCCACGATGCTTTCTAAATGGCGGCCGCTTCCTCAATAACTATTACACTCTAATATAAACTAACACAATTTGGAGGAGGGCTTTAAGGACTTCCTCTGTGACACCTACGAGACCTAAAGGGCGCTTGCTTAGACAAACGTTGTAGTCCTACTAATATTATAAACTAGCTGCGTCCCGCAGTTTGACCCGCGTAAGTCCCGATCCCGTAGGAATATCGGGATCAAAAGTAGCCAATAGCCTTCCTCAATAAATGGACTATACAACACATAAAGAATTTTTCAAATCGGACCAGCGGTTCCTGAGATTAGCGCGTTCAAACAAACTCTTTAGCTTTATAATCTATTTCCTATCATAAAGCGGAAGAGTTTGTTTGTTTTTTTGTTTGTTTGTTTGTTTAAACGCGCTAATCTCAGGAACCACTGGCCCGATTTGAAAAATTCTTTCGGGGTTGGATAGTCCATTTATTGAGGAAGGCTATAGGCTACTTTTGATCCCGATATTCCCACGGGATCGGGACTTATGCGGGTGAAATATAAGATAAGATGTGAAAGTTACTTCTGCTTATCTGAGCGACGTTCCCGTTTGCATCTCTCGAGAGAGCCCGGGGTCCGCTAAAACCCCAAATTATTTAAGGTCAGCACAGTAGGTAAGTCATCAATGACCATGGCTTCTGCGAATAGATTTGGCAATATTTTTACGGTGTGCCGCCTGCCTGACACCAACCCTCCTAAGGACCAATCAGTTTACCCGCCACAACGCGGGGAGAATTCAAGGTTTGTTAGTCTCCCCCAGATCACTAATTCAGATTCACCTCCTACGGCGAGATAGGGTAACCGGGGTTACACGCCACATACATATGAAAGTTAATATGCAAGTAAGTAAGTATGTACTTATTACTTACTTAGGGGGCGTCCATAAATTACGTGAGATGTTTAAGGGGGGGAGGGGGTCGAGTCAAATCTCATCTAATCTTACGTTGGTGAGAGGGAAGGTCTCGGCAAATATCACGCAATTTTTTTTCTGATTGAAACAAAAAAAAATTATACTATTTTGGTCCATTTAATCCAGATTGTACACACTGAAAAAAAAATTCTGCTACCGGAGCTGTATTTTACTGCTCCGGCTACTACTGCATTTTTTTTTTCTTTTTACTATAACAATCCAACGCGCACATCATTTTCACAGATATCTCTATACAATCGCCCATAGAATCAGTTGCATTATACACAGAATTACATAATTGGCATGAGTCAGTCTAAGCCGAGCTGCAGTACTCGATTAAAGTTCGTCGGTTCAAGGGATATGGGTACGTGTTGATATTTGGCGCAGAGCTATTAGGTCCTATAGATACCTACAGGCAGATAGGATCTAGCCAGATACAATTACATAGCTTTAATGATATAATTTAGCATGCATTTTGATACCAATTTAAGTACGGTACTTTTGGTGTAATACCACCACTAAAATTTTAGAATATGACTAGCAGAGTCCTGCGGTTTCACCCGCGTAAGTCCCGGCCCGCGAGATTTTCCAGAAACCCTTTCTTAGTGGAAACTAACACATTACAAAGAACACACTCTCCAAATTTAATTGGTCTAGGACCAGCAGTTTGGGCTCTGCGTTGATATATAGATCAGTCAGAACTTTGAATTTTAAATACATAGAAGATAGATATAAATATAATAAAGTTCGTTGGTTCAAGGGACATTGGTACGTGTTGATATTTGGCGCAGGGCTATTAGGTCCTAGATACAGGCAGACCTAGATAGGACCAAGCCAGATACAATTACATAGCTTAGATAATAGTGCGTTTTGATATCAATTAAAGTATGGCATACTATATCTATATAAAATACTAGCTGCGTCCCGCGGTTTCACCCGCGTCCCGATCGCGATCCCGTTGGAATATCGGGATCAAAAGTCTATGTTACTCAGGGTGAATGTAGTATTCTAAGGGTGAAAGAATTTTTAAAATCGGTTCATTCATTTTTGAGTTTATTCATTACAAACATACAGACACACACACCCAAAAATACAAATCTTTCCTCTTTATAATATTAGTGTAGATATTTATAGGCAAGCCTCCTCTTAGAGGGGTTGGGCAGTAAGACGCCACAGGAACCAACTCCAGATTGGCAAATGTCCCATGCCTTCAGACCGAGGTGAGTCCTAGGACATGCAGGTTTCCTCACGAGGTTTTCCTTCACCGTAAGAGCGACGTTAGATAGATAGATAGATAGAAATCTTTATTTGCACAACATAAATAGAGAAAAAAAAACACATATACAAAAGTAAATACTAAACAAGCTTAAAAATAAGTTGCACAAATGGGCGGCCTTATCGCTGAAAGCGATTTCTTCCAGGCAACCTTTGGATGGAGTAGAACTGTAACAGCTTGAGTGGTAGGCAGTGCACCTAGAGATTACCTCATATCTTAGTTTTAAGATAAGTGGTAAAAATATCATAAATAATACATATACATATACATACTTATACATAATATAATTCAAGTATAAACATTAATACAAACATAAATAGACTACTTTTATAAATACATAACCAAACAGTACATATATTACTAAATTATACATTATACATACTTACATAAACATTGAATAAACGCAAACTATTAGCATACATTATACAACATAAGCATAATAAAATATACAATAACACATAAATATCAGAGAGTACTGAGATAGTGATTTGTCACCATAGCCTTGAAAATGGGCAAGGACTTAGCAGATCGGATAAGTTGTGGGAGAGAATTCCAGAGGATTACAGACTGAACAGCAAACGATTTACTGTATAAGGTGGAATTTGTAACAGGGACTTGAAGAAGTAGGGATTCAGTAGAGCGAAGTTTTCTTTCATGAGAATCGCTAAGAAACTTGAAACATTCTCTCAAGTAGTGAGGAGAGAAGGGAGCAAACAGGATTTTGTAAAGAAAGCATAGAATATGAGCATTCCGGCGAAGGCGGATTGGCAACCACTTGAGCTTATGGCGAAAATCAGAAACATGGTCATACTTGCGCAAACCGAAAACGAACCGTATACAGACATTTTGGAGTCGCTCAAGTTTATCGAGTTGCTCTTCAGTCAAATCGAGGTAGCAGATGTCGGCATAGTCGAGGATGGGGAGCATGAGAGATTGAGCGAGGCTAACTTTAGTGGTAGTCGGCAGAAAGTTCCGCAGTCTACGGAGTGAGCCCGCAGCAGCAAATATCCTCCGACTGGTTTCAGTTATTTGCGGCTGCCAACCCAGCTCTGCATCCATGATCACACCAAGATTTTTGACAGTTTTGGAAAAAGGAATTTGGTTCCCGTCAAACATCACCGGGTCCACCTCATCCCAACAAATTTTAACTAAAAGTCTAGAGCTACCAATAACAATGACCTGAGATTTGGAAGGATTAACTGCAATGCCAAAGGATTTACTCCAGTCTGATATGTTTAATAAGTCACGATTTATAGCAGCAATTCCTTCGTTCAGATTATGCCACTCAGTTTGCGAGTAGATTTGAAGATCGTCTGCATATAGATGGTAAGAAGAGGAAAGATTAGAAGTTATGGAATTTATGAATACTGAAAACAGAAGAGGAGAAAGCACGCCGCCCTGGGGTACACCAGCAGATACATCGCACCAAGATGAATACACATCCTCAACACGTATACGCTGCCGGCGATCACACAGGTAACTACGAAACCATTCAATCGCCGTTGGAGATATGTGAAGAGAGCCCAAAATACCAAATAGAATATCGTAGTCAACATTATTAGCGCACATAACTTTATCTTAAAGAAAACGACTGTGATAGAAATTAAAACCTAAATTCTGGACGCTTTGACGCAGTCCATGTGTTTTCTAAACAAATAGGTACCTATGAAATGGTTATGTCAAATGAATATACAATTAATAGGTCTGCCTGCCAACAGGTCATGTCGACGAGTCACGAACGCACGCCCGACGAATAGTATTAGCGTTATTACATACTTACTTATACGGTACTTAAAACACATCATTACAATGCTAGTAGCTAATTGCTAGGGATTCCGATTGATATCCGTCGTGGCATCGGCTAGACGTCATCACGTCATTGCGGTCTCACGGATGTGTTGAGCAGCGGTTCCCAAAGTAGAGGGCGCGGGCCCCATGGGGGGCGCAGAGACTTTTACGGCCACCTGTATAAAGAAACAAATATTTATTTTAAGCATAAATACTTGCACCCGGCGGGAATCGAAACCGCAACCTCTTGCATTGCAGTCGGGCTTTTCTCCAACACGCCACTGAGGTCGATGGAGAAACCTGCGATCGCTGAGAGAAGGCATTCCAAACTGCTCGAAACGACCAATGATGAAAAACTTGACTTTGTTTGTGTGACTTTGTTAAACTTTAATGAGCAATTATAGTTCTTTTACTATTTTATCGTTTTTTATTCTGACCTGATAATCTGGACTGGAGACTGGAGAGGCGCGGTTTTTTTTTGTGATCGAAAGGGGGCGCGTCTCAAATAAGTTCGGGAACCTGTGTAGTAGAGTGGGAGGTAAGTCTATAACAAATGAAGGGTCTACTGCAGTACTGATGAATGTCCAAATTTATAGAAATACTAGCTGACACCACAGACATTGTCTTGCCCGTTACATAAAAAAACCTAGATCCTGTCCTTTTCCCGGTTCTAGGCTATCTCCCTACAAATTTTCAGCCAAATCGATTAAGCCGTTCTTGACATATAAATAGTGTAAATAACACGATTTCAACCGCATAAGTCTCGATCCCGCGGGATTTACCGGATCAAAAGTATCCTATGGAGTAATAGGTTAGCACGATACCTCATTAAAAAAGATTTAACGACAATTTAAAAAAAAATGTTAAGTTCTAATTTACACCGATCTTCACCGCGGGAGCCAGCTAGTCAATATCTAATAATAAACTTGTTAACGCTAGAAAACGTTCTCATACTTATCACAATTGTCCATTGTAGGTACCTAACTACCGTATAAGTTTGTAAACTATCATAAATTAAAATAATAAATTTAATAATAATTATGACATTTATTACATTATAAAACTTATGTAACTTCGTATGTAGAAGAGTTATTTATGTGTATTTAGTAAGAAAAAGGGTCATATTTAGTTTACGATAATAATTTATCATTTTAATTTATTTGAAATTATTTAATTAACTTATTTCATCGCGGCGATAAATTTTAATTAAGTGCCTACATTTTGATTAATTTCTTGTAATCAAAATAATATTATTAAATACTTAAGTTACTGAAAATGTGATCTATGTACGCTACTCAAAAATTGATGGCTACTTATACGATTATCTTTTTGTTTTCTTCTCGGTCCCGAACCGATCAGGGACATTTTGGATTTAACCGATTCCTATTTATTGCAACGACATTTTTGGAGACTCTGTTACTGAACTTCGAAGTACGAAATTCCGCAGTTTGCGAGACCAAATGTGTAACAGTGCGATGTACGTTAGTTCGAAAGTACAATGTCGCGCTGTTTATGAGATCTAAAGTATGCAAGTGCGATGTACGTCAGTTCGAAAGTGCACTGTAGCGAAGTACGAAATTGCGATGTATAATATGAGATTTAAATATAGGTATGTATGACCATTCAACAAAACAGGGGAGCCTGCTGTACCATCGCTATATTTTTATTTAATGTATCCTAATTTAAGACGTCATGTGGTTCAAGGTTCTATAGCGCCTAGCCTAGTTTTGAATAAATTCAAAGAGAAAATGGGAATTCGGTCCATGGTACATCTACCCGCTGTACCTTGGCCTCAACCGTGTCCTTCCTTGGACTCAATGTTAAACGGTAGGGTATAATAGTTATCAAAGTCTTATGACAGGAAAGATTTTGATAGGTAATCTTGAAAACCACCAAGAAGGAAAAGTATGTAACCGATTGGTTTTTTAAATATTTTGTCGTGGGAACATATTAACGTATTACTGGACGAAAATTTTAATTCAAGAGGTTTTAAAAAAGTATTTAAGTCTAGCATATGTACCTACATACATATAGTCTAAGAGCCCGTGAAGATCGACCTTCACCCATCTGATAACCAGATGAGACATATTTTTTATCAAATATTATACATTAACGAACATGCCTATGATAGCTTGCCTATCGAAAAGTGTTCATGGCTATTTTTAATTAAATTAATTTTAATCAATTTTTTTTCATCACCTTCACTCTTTTGATAACCGAATGAATTGTACCTCAACTGATAGTTTTTAACATACAGAATATGCCTAGATAGGCTTGCCTACTAATTTCTGTTCATGGCTACCTGGCAAGCAGGTGTGAACGGGTAGGTCAATATAGGTAACTACACCGATCTGATAACCCATTCAAATTTATATCATAAGAAAGATAATTTAATTACAAAAGCAATCGTATAAGCTTGCCTGCAAAAAACCGTTCATGGAATACCATTGCCAAGCTATAAACTTTCTCTCTCGCACCTATTAAATGACTCCAATTCTAAAACTTTATAGCTTGGCAATGGTATTCCATGAACGGTTTTTTGCAGGCAAGCTTATACGATTGCTTTTGTAATTAAATTATCTTTCTTATGATATAAATTTGAATTGGTTATCATATCGGCGTAGTTACCTATAGGTATTGACTTACATGTTCACACCTGCTTGCCAGGTAGCCATGAACAGAAATTAGTAGGCAAGCCTATCTAGGCATATTCTGTATGTTAAAAACTATCAGTTGAGATACAATTCATTCGGTTATCAAAAGAGTGAAGGTGATGAAAAAAAATTGATTAAAATTAATTTAATTAAAAATAGCCATGAACACTTTTCGATAGGCAAGCTATCATAGGCATGTTCGTTAATGTATAATATTTGATAAAAATTATGTCTCATCTGGTTATCAGATGGGTGAAGGTCGATCTTCACGGGCTCCTCTACTAATAAGTTATTTTTCCTACCATAATTGATAAATCACGGATAATTTTTATTTTTGTTTGCTTGTTTTGTTGGATGGGTCATACATACCTATATTTCAATCTCATATTACACATCACAATTTCGTACTTCGCTACAGTGCACTTTCGAACTGACGTACATCGCACTTGCATACTTTAGATCTCATAAACAGCGCGACATTGTACTTTCGAACTAACGTACATCGCACTGTTATACATTTGGTCTCGCAAACTGCGGAATTTCGTACTTCGAAGTTCAGTAACAGAGTCCCCTACTTTTACCTTCGTTTTCATCTGTTTTCGCGATGTTGTATTGAAATTAAAGACAATTTTCGGTTTTAATCGCGTGGTGTTTTGTCTTTTAGCATTGTTACAACGCTCAACGTTTCGAGACCTTTCCAGGTTGAAGAAGGGACCTGGAAAGGCGATTCAAACCAATAAATGTCTGTAATTTCAATTCGCCTTTGGCTTGACTAATATCTAGGATGCAATACTGTACATACCTACATGCAAAATGAAGATTTCTACCAATTCTCCTTCTATAGATTTTTATTCTGTTTTTGCGATGTTGTATTGAAATTAATTAGGACTTTTACAGTCCTTCTTCAGGATTGATTCTTCAGTCAATCCTGAAGAAGGGACCTATAAAGGTCTCGAAACGTTGAGCGTTGAAACGCACCACACGATTAAAACCGAAAATTGTTTTTAATTTCAAATTCTCCTTCTTTTTATAATATAAACGATCTTCATATTAAAGATTTTTCTTCTATTTTCGCGATGTTTGGTTGAAATTAAACTCATTTTTCCGGTTTTAATCGCGTTGCTTGTCAATTAATAATACTTTAGCATTTTATCAATGCCCTAAGTTTCAAAATCTTCATCCTTAGGGGTAGAGATATTATCTTTAGGGGTAGAGATATTATCTTTGTATTCTTCTACTGATTTATGTACGAGTATGAGTGCATATCGTAGTTAGGTATTTATTTCAAAGTTCACAATGCACATGTGAGTCAAACGAAAGGTGGCTAGGTAAGGTTTGCGACTGATTTCAATCATTAAAATTATCGTTGCACATATCTAGTACAAGGCAACGAGTACGAGCTACATACATTCATAGATAATAATAAACGTCGAATAGGTGTGCCGTATGAACATAGACTAAAAGGATGTAGACCATAGACTATATAATAGACCACAAAATACAAATAAATATATTAAACTTAAATTGTGTAATAAGGCGTACTAATACATAAATGTTACCAACGTTACCTCTTTATAATATTAGTATAGATAGATTTTTAAATTTTCTTACATCAACGTTTCGAACATATTACAATAGTCTTGGTCTCCGTGAAAATTGATTCAGCGGTTTTCACGTAAAGCACCATCAACCTACACCAATCCCTGTAATATTTTAGTAGAATACACTGTATTTTATATCCGTGCGAAGCCGAGGCGGATAGCTAGTTACATAAAGTTCTAAATCATGAATTCTTGGGAATTTTGTGGGTAACCGCATTAAGTAATGGGGCCCTACTATAAATAAATATTAAGTACAAATTAATTTCTAAGTTTAATTTTCCTGTCCTTTCATTAATATATAGGTACAAACAAGAATAGATTTCCGTAATGTTACGCGGTTATTTTAATTAGCCCCGCGGATTTACTTACGTAGCTCCTTTTGCCGCGGGAATACCAAGACAAAAAGTATTGCGTAATTTACGTTGCATATTTTGCCAAATTAATTATTAGCTTTCTTTCGTATTCAAATATATTACTATTATAAAGCGGAAGAGTTTGTTTGTTTGTTTGAACGCGCTAATCTCAGGAACCACTGGTCCGATTTGAAAAATTCTTTCGGGGTTGGATAGTCCATTTATTGAGGAAGGCTATAGGCTACTTTTGATCCCGATATTCCCACGGGATCGGGACTTATGCGGGTGAAACCGCGGGGAGCTGCTAGTTTATAATATACTACCAGTGCCTGTTTGACTTCGTACGCCTAATTTTTTTGGAAATATAATATAGCCTATAGCCTTCCTCAATAAATGAACTATCCAACACTGAAATAATTTTTCAAATCAGACCAGCGGTTCCTGAGATTAGCGCGTTCAAACAAACAAACAAACTCTTCAGCTTCATAATATTAGTACCTACCTATAGATAAGTATAGAGGTGGAATTAACTGTGCCTTGTTACAGACGACCGCTGTGACGCGTCGTGCGAAAGCGCGACTGCAATGCAGGAGGTTGCGGGTTCGATTCCCGCCGGGTGCAAGTATTTATGCTTATAAAAATAAATATTTGTGACTGGTATAGGTGTCCCTCTATGTATAATATGTATGTATTTACAAAAGAAAAATAAATATAAGTATTATATCCGTTGTCTAGTCACCGTAACACAAGCTTAGTCGCTTACCACGGGGCTAGATGGCGCTGTGTGTGGTTCACAAAAAAAAAAAACTAAATTTTTTGCCCTTTGGGTCGGTAAAACTCTTAAAACAGACATTCGATAGTTAGTTCTAGAAAAAAATGCCTTTTTTTATAAAGTTGTGATAGGAGCCTGAACTTGACTATGATTTTGTTTCAGACGGTACACGACAAGCGTTTGGACGACAGAGTAGACGCCATGTTGAAAGATGGTCTCATTGAAGAACTTCTAGAGTTCCACGCCAGACACAACCGCCAAAGAATACAGGACGGAAAGTAAGTGTAAAAGAGGAAGATGAAAGTCTACCTACTCTTTCTGCATACAAACGTAGTCGACTATTTCCTCCCTAGATGAAGACTTTAGAGGAAATATGTTAATGTCATAAAACATAGGTATTATCTACCATGACCCTGCCATGCATTAGAATAGAAATAAAATTAAGAAAAAACAGAATATGAAAAGAATGAAAACGTAGGGGCATGCATGGTCATGGCTGATATGGGTTTTATGGCATAAATATATTTGATATCATATATCTTTATCCATGGAAGAAACAGTTGACTACGTTTTTGTGGAGAACGAGTAGGTGTCCTTTTCTCTTAAAACTGAGCTATTAAGAGGACTATCAACGCTAACGACCTTGAAACTGAAAATCCCTGTCGGGCTCATCGAAAATTGTTGATTATTTCATGACGGAATGTCGTAGAACTTTTTTTTGTGCACAGATTGTAGGTGACATTGTTTCCTACATTTTGGTGTAGTTTTAAGACAAGAACCTCCTATTGGTGCAAAGCCTATCCAAATTTTAGACAAAAAATGTCTGATTTGGCTAAAATATCGATAGGCTTCAATACGTTTCGACATATTTGTATGGAAACTGCACTAAAATATCGGAAACAATGTCGCCTACAATCTGTACACAAAAAAAAGTTCTATGATATTCCGTCATGAAATAATCAACAATTTTCGATGCGCCCGACATGGATTTTCAGTTTTTCAGTATAGGGCCCTTAAAATAAAAAAATAAAATAAACTTTCTTAACTAACACGATTGGAACTGGGGGGACTGACCCCTCGCCCCTCGCGATCAAGACCGTTGTAACATGGTCGAAACGTCGACGTAAGAGAATTAAAAAATAAAAATCACGCGATTATGACCCGGGAAAATATAAAATTAGACGAAAAATCAATTTAAATTCTTAAAAAAAAAAAGAAGTGGTATAAATCTCGCACCTACTTGTTTCAAATTGAAGAAGACACCATTTAAAAAAAATAAACATATTTATTTTCCGTTCATCCAGTACGAAATCCTCGTAAAGAAAACGCTTCCTTTTCTTATAATATTAAGTAAACTACTAACAGAGTTAATTTACCTTTTCTAAATTAAATATTTGTATTGTAAACAAAATGAACTTGATTCGGTTCTATTATTAGACGTTCCTAAAGATAGCACACTTTGTCTTCAATCGTTAACATTAGTCAGATGTTGAGAATTCACCTGGGGCTCGTTATAACTAAACTAAAATAAAACACAAAACCTTTAAACTAACAACAATATGAGAAATCTGTGTGTTTGTTACACCTTCACGCCAAAACTACGCCAATTTAAGCAGATTTTAGTATGAATCTCCATTTTGTTTGCTTAATTTTTATACTATCCTTAAGGATAATTAAGGATAGGATAGGATTATTAATAATATTACCGAAACCGCCTTATAATAATATTATAAATCTAAAAGTTTGTGTGTAAGTAACTAAACGAGTCTGTATGTTACTCCTTCACGCAAAAACTACTGAACCGATGGCCACTTTTTATCCCGGTATTCCTGTGAGATCGAGACTAACGGGGTGAAACCGCGGAACGCAGCTAGTTAACAAAATAAGCTGAAGAAGTTCTTATTCTCGTTTCCCTTGGTGGCTACACCCGCCTGCATATCGGTACAAGAACAAGTGCGATGAAGCTATTAGAGAGTTATTTTCAGAATGTCTGGCCCAATGATGTGACTTTTGATGTCGACCTTTTCCCCCAAAACGCATGGATCAAGACCGTACCACGTTGCTTGTACTCCTAATGTAAATAGTGGTTGTGTCTACCCCTCGAGTATCAAGATCACTCGATTTACATATAAATGTGAAGTAAACCCATCAGCGTACGGAGATAGCCTACGGAATTCTAATCGTCATATCGACTTGAAACGCTCCCGGG
This sequence comes from Idaea biselata, assembly GCA_958496205.1. Lineage (NCBI taxonomy): Eukaryota > Metazoa > Arthropoda > Insecta > Lepidoptera > Geometridae > Idaea > Idaea biselata. Next base: position 2,347,071 of record OY292399.1, read on the forward strand.
GTTCCGTATAGCGTTAATGTTCATTTAAATTAATTATATTTCTTTGATGTTGCCTGCATAGATAATAGGTACCCGTCTATTTTCAATTAATAGAATGAAAATAAACTAAAGTTAATCCAAAAAGCTAATAGAATTTAGATAGAAAAAATCACAAAGTATTCTCTAAATACTTTTGAATACAAATAAATACCAGTAGTCAGTCAAGATTTTACTTGTTCTAATAAAACTTTGTAAATGAACTGAACTTTTTTCATTGTGTACCGATTTTCAGGAATCGTACCTGCGTACGCGGTTTCACCCGCGTAAGTCCCGATCCCGTGGGAATATCGGGATCAAAAGCAGCCTATAGCATTCCTCAATATATGGACTATCCAACACTTTTTTTTCAAATCGGACCAGCGAGCGGTTTCTGAGATTAGTGCATTGATTGAACAAACAAGTCATATTATATGACTAGTTAATATCCTTGACTTTAACAACAATTATTTTCTAATCTATTGTTTCAAATTAATTTTCTAAATATTCATCCAAGAAAAATCGGTTCTGGCCCACTGCAGACGCTTAACAAAAAACTACAAATGACTATCGAATGACTTCGAAACCCAATACCAACTTCGCTAGCTAAGTCAACAGTACTAACGCCTCCGTTACCCAGTAGAGTGTCACAGTAAGCATGCGTTACCTACTGCCAGTTACCTACTGTTACCGCACAATTTTCGGGTTGTCACCCACCCCCGGTGGAAAGTGATATGTCTGTCACGGATAAGATCACCCACACTTAGGGTTTACCGCGGGTGTTTTGGTTTGTAAGGGGCTCCTTCATGATATAGTATGTTTTTTTATTAGGAAAGTATTGCATGGAAATAAAAGTCATTTTTCGGTTTTAATCGCGTGGTGTTTGTTACTTTTAGCATAGCACCATGCGATTAAAACCGAAAAATGAGTTTAATCTTAATCCAACATCGCGAAAAATCTAGAAGTAAAATGTTGTTTATTAGTTGTCTAGCATTATAGTCCTAGTCTAGATTGTGCTGTGTGTAACGTTCTGCAATATTTATGTATTTACCTACATTTCGTTTTTATTGTACCTAGGTACAAATCAAAATGTGTGTGTCAAATCATAGTCTAGACTATGATTTGACACATCTACTGGAAGAAAAAATGACAAAAACAAAGAACCAAAACGTCAGATCTTAGTCTGAAATTAAAATACGAAGTATAAAGTGAAACTTAGTTGCTTGGTTTGGGGCTAGATTGTCTAACTGCACTAAACGGCGTTTTTTTCCGAGTGGTATTTTTCTCCGCAATTTTGTAAAACGTGAAATTACTTGGAGATAGGTACTGCGGTGGGGGTTTTCAACGCGCGAAACGAAATCGCTGTGCAAATATCTACGTGCCCAGGTTTACGCTTAGCTTAGACTTATTAATGTTTAATTTCAAAAAAAATATTTTGGCTTACTTCCAGCCCACCAGATTACACGAAAGGTATCTTCCAGACCCTCGGTTTTAAAGAGTTCCACGAATACTTGATGCTAAATGACGAGGCGAAGCAGTCTGAAGCTGGCCGCAAGTTGCTAGAGAACAGCATTGATAACATGAAGTTAGCTACGAGGCGGTATGCGAGACGCCAGAATAAGATGGTCAAAGGACGTTTTTTGGAACATCCTGATAGAGAAGTAAGTAATTTTAAGTTAAGGGAGCCAAGAAGTAAGCTATTAAGCGAAAACATATGTTAAAAGAACGATTTTCACGATGAAAACTTAATATTCTATGAATATTAATTTAAATTCAATCTGTATTATAAATAAAATCTACCATGGGTTTGATTGACAACATTCAAATTTAAAAAAGTTTTATAGTTCTTTTAGTTAAAAAAGTACATACTTGAAAAAATCATTTAGATGTAAAAAAAATATTAAAAAAGAGAGAGTTTTATATTCTGGTATTTTGAGAAACCAAAAATGCATGTTGGAAAATATTTTTATATTTGACAGTCACCTGTGAAATAGCGCTCTTAAATTGCGAATACTGACATCTATGTTTGAGTAGCTGAACTACATAACGAGCTATATATTTGTAACGCCATCTGTCTTGGAGTAGTAGTTGGCGAAACGTATTTGTGGAGTATTGTAGATGGCGCTATTTTAAATTTGTGAATTCTTTATTTTCAGGTCCCTCCTGTTTACGATTTGGACACGACAGATGTCGCACAATGGGACGAAAACGTGAAAAATAAAGCTATTCACATAATAGAAAGCTTTCTAAATAATTCTCAATGTAACTATGAACCCGCAAAGTCTGTAATTTCTGAAGATAAAAAGAAATTAGATAGAAATTCTTATAATTATTGCGAAATTTGCCAAAGGATTATCATTGGGGATCAGGTTTATGCAGCACACATGAATTCTATCAAACATTCGAAAGTTGTGAAGTTGAAAAAGAGACTTGCTGAGAAAGAACAGAAAGCCCTTGAAAATGTAACAGAAAACCTTCAGTAAATAGGAAAAGTAAACCTGATTGTAGTATTAGGTATTGTAGTAATACTAATCTAATATTATGTACTTTTGAAATTAATAATTTGATTGTGTTTAAAATAAAATAAATTATTCAAACTAAATAAACATTTATTTCAATAGCAACTACAACTACATACTTATTATATTTATATTTACAACAAAAATAATTTAATAACCCTCCACAATGTTACTTTTTAATAGTTTATTTTTGGGAGCTCGATAGTCATAGTGTTCGAGTTCTGGGTATTTAGTTATGATTTCATGGTACGCTTCACAAATTCTTGCAAACTCCATGTTTGTTATCTGGAATGGTCGAGTTACAGGGTCTATGTCAGCTAATTTGTACATGTTTAAGGCCATTTCTTGACAGCATTCCTCGGGGAACAACGTTTGAGCTCCTTTGATAGAATACTTCTGTCGCATATGAAATATTTGACGAACAACTTTCTCAATGAGTTTGAAAGGCAGGTTTATTAACGGTTGCTTCATTGGAGTGAGAGTAACTACAGCTACGTCCACATCTGGTTTCGGTAAAAACGCAGCTCCTGATATATCAAACTTGTACTTGACAGTACACCAAGTTTGACACATAACTGACAGTCTGCAACGTTGCTTGTTCAATATTCTTGCTGCCATACGTTCTGCAACTTCCTTTTGGAACGTCAGGGTCATTCTCGTACGGCCGTAAGACCATGGCCCAGCTTGCTTTGAAATCATTTCTAACCAACGGATGATTAGAATCGTTGACACGCTGAAAGGGAGATTACCAATCAGGTGTAGAGGTGGTGGGGAATCTAACCAATCACGTTTCACGTCACTCGGTATGTATTGACTTAGATCCGTTTTGAGAATATCACCTGTTATTATGTCCACGTCAACTTTGTCTTTACAAGCATCTGCTACCAGTTCTAGTGATGGTATAAAACGGGGGTCTTTTTCTATTAGGACGAGTTTTCTCGGTGCTTGCTGGATGATTGAGCGAGTGATGCCCCCAGGACCTGGTCCTACTTCACAAACAACATTATCTGTGATGTTTCCAGCCGCCCGTACTATTTTATCAATAAGCTTTGGCTCCAATAGGAAGTTCTGCGACAGCTCACGTAGTGCACGTAACTTGTAAAGCCGTATGACATCTTTAATACTTGGTAGGGGAGGTAAACGAACGTGTAAAGCATTCCTGGCCGCAGCCATCACTGTTGCTGCACTTTCACCGGCTCGTTGAAGTCGTCGAGGAACGTCTCCTGCTTCACAGCGAATATGGAATACAGGTAGACTCCTATAACACCAGCGCCGATAGTGAGCCCAGTGATTCTATTTCTTTTAGCGATAACCTCCAGCTTCTGTACTCGTTCCTTATTCTTCTGCTCGATGATTCTCATAAATGCGACCTCCGCCTTCGATAACACTGGGTCCTTTTTTGCGCCGCTGATATTCGGCTTCAAAGATGAATCTCCCATTACGAAATAGATTATTTTTGTAAAAATATAACCTCTAAAGTAATAACACTCCACCAATCAATTTTTTTCTGAAGTGAACGAATAATTTGAACGAACATAAAAATATCATAGACTATTCGCTCTATAATACAGATAATAAAATAACTTGTTGATCAATCGACTAAAATGTGAAATCGATTTTAGTAACTAACATCAACTTTAGTTTTTGTACGTGAATCTGCATATTTTTTACTTTGAAATTTATTTTACTATTAACAAATATTCATTCCATAAAGTTGAAAATCATTTTATTTATTTTGTAATTTGATAAACGAGAAAAACAATAACAAACCCAGCTGATCGAGACAACAACAACAAAACAAAATGACATGCGCACTTCCGCCTTCACTTTCTCGATAACTATCGTTGTTTCTTTCACTCTTATTAGAATCCCACTATATCGCTCTCGTGTTTTTAAATTGGCAGCGGATTGGCAACGTCTCCTTCCCTCCCCAACAATCCGTCAAGTTTTGTCAATTTTTGATACGAATTTGAGACGATCGCTCGTGCGTGTTTTCCGTGCAGAATACGCGTAATTTTGTTGTGTTTTTGTGTTAAAAATGCCATTTATTTCAAAAGATTGGCGTTCTCCGGGGGAAGAATGGGTGAAAACGCAAGAGGGTTGGGAAAAGAAGAAAGTATTGGAGTGTACGTCTCAAAGGTGAGTGGAAAAGCAAAATAAACAGAATCCTTTGTTCATGGAGTTGCGTACCTATGTTTACTACGATATAACTAACAGTTTGATGCTTGTTTACTGTGTTTTGAAGTGTTTTTCGTGTTTCTATTGCAGATATCCTGCTTTAACTAACTTTAATAGCTCGGAAAGTGATCAGAAGTCATGGTAAGTGAAGCCTTTCTACTTGTTGTTTTATATCAGCTGTTCATGTTTTGCAAACAGAGTCTTATTGATTTTCTTGCATGGATGAGCGTATCCTTCGACTTTTCTTTTTTTCATGCATTCTATTGAGTTACATGTACTTATGCTATGTGTAAGATAGGAACTTACATACCTACAATATGAATCTTGTTGAGATTTGTATTAAATAATTTGGATGCGTGAGTTATTCAACATTAGCACAGACTAAGTAGGGAGGTATTACATATAATACAGAATATTTTGGCTATAATTACCTAATACGACTCTATGACAAAAAAGAAGAACCTTAGACCTTAAAGCTTCTGTGATGCGTTGAGGAAACACCCTGCTGCGACGCAGAAGGTTACGGGTTTAATTCCCGCTGGGGATGCTGACTATAGCCTGTGTTGTCTACACATATCATACCTACGTAAATATTATAGTGGTCTATGTAATATGAAATCTACATGTAGGTAGTAGGTATTCCTACCATAGCCTAGTCATCCTAAAATATTTATTTATTTACAAAATATCCCTCCCTATAAGTACCTATATATTCTATCTACCAATCTTGATCTTAGGGAATCTTTCAATCTAGCCTGGATAGATAGGCAGATAGTTAGTCAACACTGACTCACTGATTAGGTTATCTATAGGATGTCACTAAAAACAAAATATTATATTATAGATATCGATTTATATGCTAAGTAGCTAATTTATCTATCCTTTTACAAGATTATCAAACTCGATCTATGGCTGACTGATTGATAAATGACTTATTTGTTACTGTAACTAAGATGTAAAGAAGTTTGGGCCACAATTTGCGTAAATTTTTGAGCTGTGAGTCGCGTTTTTCGGGCGCGTAATTTCTGCTACATTCGGTTTCATTCCAATACCCTTGTTTTGCCACACGGCGAACGTAAAATGAGTTGTCTATTTTCTATTAAACCGAATTAGGTAGGTACCTACGCGACCGAAATTATTTAGGTACGCGATTCACAACTTAAAAATTTACGCTCGTCTGGTCTCACCCTAAGAGATAGTATATTAGTATACACTACTTAGTTAGTATATTGTAACTAATGAAAAATAATTAAATCGCTGGACAAAAATCTACCCTTCTCGTCCCACCGATCCTACCCACCGATATTACGTACGATCATACATAATAAACCAAATCAAATCATTATTTTTTTACTATGAAAATTACACATTTCTCAAATTACATAATAATTATACCTATCAGAAATCGATTCTACACTAAGCACAAGCCTGCATCGCCAATATAATGCAATATATACTTACCTAACTTTGTGGGAAAAAAACTTGTGCTCATGAATTCCGGGACATTAAAGTGAAATTACTGGACACGGGACAACACGTTAAATTCCGGGACTTTCCCGGAAATCCCGGCAATCTGGCAACCCTACGTACATCACATAAAAAATATAGGTACTTGATTCGTGACAAACCGTAAAAGTCAATCTACACGATGACACTAACACTGACACTTAACCTAAAACATCTCTACAGCACACGTAAAGAAATTCGTGCATTCGACCTGTGATTCGACACAAGTCTCTGTCGTGTATCTATTTTGACTTTAAAGGAAAATCTAAAAATGTACGAAATGCTAAAAGAATAAAACTATCCTGACTCAGTCGGTTGTATCTAGGTCGCACTCAAATGCACAGTGGGTCAAACCACTCGGGCAGAAAACACGTCGAAACAGACAATTTGTTAAACCAACCAGTGCTTGCACTACTGTACAATAACTCTATTAAATTACCTAACAAAAGTAGGTGTTGCATAGGTTAGTTATTAGGCGTATATTTATTAGAACGAAGTTCCTTCGATGCTTGCGGATAGAGTAATTTGGTAAACCCTAAACCCTAATTTTAATTATCTATTTGTATGTTAGTCTATCTATTCTTCTATTCTAATTAATTATAAAGTGGTAACGTTGGTAACAAATCCCTGAAACTACTGCTGAACCGATTTCAAAAATTCGAATTCACCAATGGAAAGCTACATTATCGAGGAGTACCATAGGCTACTTTTGATCCCGATATTCCCATGGGATCGGGACTTACGCGGGTAAATTAAGGTAGGTAGGCTAAATTAAGGTGGGATAGGTATGTTTATTATGAATAATTTATTGAATGTTATCTTTATTATATTGGTATCTCGGTTACTGCGATACAACCGTGTGCTAAGTGTAGAACTGATTTATAATGTAATTTGGGAAATGTTTATTAAGTTTCATAATAAAAAATAAATATTTGTATTGTTGTTTTTATAGTACTATATTGGCAATCGTCACATAACAATATTCAAGACTAAAAAAATACGTTTTGTCCTCGTCGCGCCCGCGACGTAACTTACAAAGCTTCCCTATTAAAATAGCCTATAAGATCTTCTTTTCGTGTAGTGGTGTGGCTCACCTAGTGTTAGTGTTTTCAAGTCGCCTTATGGCCTCTTACTTGACCTAAGGACTGCTATCAGAGATAACAACCAACTTAACGTGCCTTTCGAAGCACCGAGGAGCTCGTGAAAGTGATTATGTTACCTAAGGTTACCATATTACAAGTCTTGTTCCTAAGACCTGGGGTTTAATGTCGCGAAAACATCTATATTTCGCCATCTCTAACTTTCAAGTAATTCAATTTGCCTAGTGCTAGTAGAATGCAGGCGTTTCTCAAACTCCCAAGGCTTCAGATCAAAATCTCTCATATACAATACCTAAGTTCTTTGAATTAATCTCCTTGAGTAACGCAACGTTACTGACTCGTTGCTAAAAAGGTTACGCCAAAATTACTTCACTTTTGCCTTTCATCATTAAAGTGTAGTAAAATGTTAGAACAGAACAGTCTTCGTGGCCAATCATTATGCGATTGTCTGAAAACTTTAAAGATTCGGATCATTTATTAGGCACTAGCTGCAGCTAGTAAGAAATTCAACCCTTGGAAGTAACGGCTACAGTGTGTATATTTTCTTCCCCTTCCGGGAGCTTTAAATTTAGAAAAGCTGTGTATCTATTTGATCGTTCTTGACGAAACTAAATATGAATACATTCAATTCAACCCTTGTAAGTAACGGGTACAGTGTGTATATTTTTCTCCCCATCCGGGAGCTTTAAGTTTAGAAAAGCTTTAAAACAAATTGATCGTTTTTGACAAAACTAGATATCAAATTCAATCCTTGGAAGTAACTGTAGTGTGTATATTTTCTTCCCCTCCCGGGAGCTTTAAGTTTAGAAAAGCTTTAAAACAAATTGATCGTTTAACTAAATATGAAAATTTTGTCATATTCAACCCTTGGAAGTAACGGCTACAGTGGTGTATATTTTCTTCCACTTCCCGGGGCTTTAATTTTAGAAACTATTTGATTGTTTTTGGTGAAACTTAATACGAAGACATTGTCATATTCAACCCTTGGAAGTAACGGGTACAGTGTGTATATTTTCTTCCCCTCCCGGTAGCTTTAAATTTAAATCAATTTAAATCAAAATGATTGGGTTAATCAACCTTAAAACCGTTTACTAACAAAAACAAACGCCTACACATCGTGAGTCAAGCCGGCACGTCTCGACGCGAAATGGTGAATCGTGAATCCTCGTTTTAATTGGACAATCCCATTTGATTTTAATTGAAAGGTTAGATAGAAGCTTTGATTTAATGTTTATTAGCTTATTGATTGCAGTTCAATGGTTAGAGTAGTTGCTTATAACTGGATTTAGATTAAGTGGTAAGATACCTACTCTTTTCCATACAAACATAGTCTACTGTTTCCTCCCTGGATAAAAACATTACAGCAATTTTATTATGTTTATGAAATTAAACTCATTTTTTGGTTTTAATCGCGTGGTGTTTATTACTTTTAGCATTGTTTCAACGCTCAACGTTTCGAGACCTTTACAGGTATCTTCTTCAGGATTGATTGGATTTTTTAGGTGTCAATCCTGAAGAAGAGACCTGTAAAAGTCTCGAAACGTAGAGCGTTGAAACAATGCCAAACAAAAGTAACAACACAGGATTAAATAAAACCGAAAAATGAATTTAATTTCAATCGGATATCGCGAAAACAGAAGAAAAAGTAAGTTTTTTTTTTTCATAAAATCTATATCTGCCATAACCATGCCCCTACGTTTTGGTTTTCTCATTTTCTAATTAGAATATGCTAGGATAATAGGCTTACTTGCTTTGCCTAGGACCAACTAAGTAGGTACTTGCTCTATTTTCTAATCACGTTACGGTGTTTTGACGAGCAATTTGATAGTTCTGCCCTGATTCCTAACATCAGGTCACTCGGTACCAAGCAATCAGCCTATTAGAAAATGCACATGATAATCACAGCAGATCAGACAGGCTTTGTAATTAGAAATTTCTATTTTACGACTGATCTAGGTATGAGTTTGATATGAATAGAATTGCGTACAGTCTGACAGGCGAGTCTCGAAGTGGATTGTATAGAAATATGTTTCTTACGACCGAATACAGAAACGCTACGTAAAATTTGAATTCTACTAATCAAATAAGCAGCGCTCAATCTCATACAAATTTTAAATTTAGAAGCTGCTCAATTATTTAAGGACTCCTTAAATTTTGAGTGGCGTTGTATTCGGCTGTTATATTCGGCTGTTATATGGCTTGAAATCTGTGGGTTCTTCAATATATTTAATCTTTATTAGGTAGATCAATACGTGTTCTTAGGGTTACGCACCTAAAGGGTACAAACGGGACCCTCTTACTAAGACTCCACTGTCCGTCTCTCACCATAGAATTCGATAAAAAATCGGCCAAATACGAGTCGGAGTCGCGCACGAAGGGTTCCGAGTTTCGTACCATTATCGCAACTGCTATTTTCACATCCATTCTGTTTTTAGTGGTATTTGTTGTTAAAGCTGCATCAGAATACATAATCTGTAAAAAATTAAACTGTCTAGCTATCAAGATTTATGAGATACAGCCTGGTAACAGACTGGCAGACAGCGAAGTCTCAGTAATCGGGTCCCGTTTTTACCCTTTGGTACGGAACCCTAAAAATGTGTACCAAAGTACCAAACTATTAATTTCGGTGTAATATAGTTTACCTAGTAGTTGTGCGCCTCGGCGCTATTATAAGTGAGAGAAGAAATGTAGCAGCATTATGTCATTTTGTGCATTTTATTAATAAGTAAGTTAATTCGTGCAGTTAAAATAAGTAAAATTTCATGTTTTCAAATGTATTTCACAGTTTAGTTCGTTCACCCGTGACTAATTTCATTATTTTTACCTCAACACAGATTCCGCGATGCGTTTTTAAAACAGCACTGACCTATTTTGCTGAAAATAACCGAAAAACCGGAACATTTGCAGTTTCTCAATGTTTGTACCTACAACATGACGAATCTATTTTTCCCGTGTTACAAATAGGTAACATAGTCATTTAATATCCAATTTTGTGATGATTATTCCCAAAGCAAAATTACGTCCGATCGCGTTTTTAGACCGTAAACATAATATACTTAGGTACGTAGATAATAAAATAACCTATTTGTTGTGCTCGTGATAGTTTGCGGTTATTGGAAAATGTCCTTCTTTTCCTCTTGACTTTTACCCATACAATAATCGAATTTAATCTTAGGCATAGGGTTTTAAATTGGATATCCTTTATTGCACTAAAATATGAAAAACATACCTACGAAAACCCAAAAGAAACAGGGTAAAAATCAAACCTAAAACGAATTAAAAACAATAATCCCCGAGGAGGTCGCAAGATATCTATTCTCTAAGATAAAACTGGATGGCTATTCTCCAAGATAAAACTACATAAACAAAAAAAACTTTAATGCATGGGCTTGTATAAAGAAAGCTATGTGTTGCAATTTTTTGCGGTTTCAGTTCTACGGGAAACCCCAGGCGTTTAAAAGCCCTATAGCCGCTAAACTCAAAATCCATGTCGGGTTCATCAAATGAAAATGATTATTTCATGACGGAATGTTGTTGAACTTTTTTTTGTGTATGGATTGTAATCGACATCGTTTCCGGCATTTTAGTGCAATTTCCAGACAAATATGTCGAAAGTGTCGAAACGTATTGAAGCCTATCGACATTTTAGCCAAAAAAGACATTTTTTGTTTAAAATTTGATAAGGCTTTGCACCAATAGGGTTTTTGTCTTAAAACTACACCAAAATGTAGGAAACAATGTCACCTACCATCCATACACAAAAAAGAAGTCCTACGACATTTCGCCATGAAAAATCAACAATTTTCGATGAACCCGGCAGGGATTTTGAGTTTAGCGGTTGTCAAAATAATACAGACGATGTTGGGCAAGGTCATGGTAGTATAGGGACGCACATCTAGGTCTCCATTCCATTACAGTTATCTCCAGCCTCCAGCTTCGGAACTAGGTCAAGGTTCCCTGAAGTCCCTGAGGATATACTGTGACGGTCGTGACACAGCAAGGCTGGGAGCTCTGTTATCTAAAAGATACTGTATTTCATCTTGAATTTGAGATGTTTGAATTTATCTAGGTTACACAGGATACACAAACTGACTTCACATAAAACGATTTTTAAATACTTGGAGCGGGATCGCCACAATTAAAAACCCGTTTTAACAAAAAAAAATTACACTAGCAGTGTCCCACGGTTTCATCGGCGTAAGTCCCGATCCCGTGGGAATAGCGGGATCAAAAGTATTTTTCTATTGGTGAAAGAAAATCGGTCCAGTGGTTTCGAAGATTACCCCCAATATACATACATCATATACGTTACCAACGTTACCTCTTTATAATATTAGTATAGATTTTTCTGTATCGGGATCGCCACAATTAAAACACGTTATAAGTATCAGAAATATTTTACAACAAGATATACATTATCAACAAAACCTCCCGTGAAAAGATTTTTAATCCAAATCTTCAACTTTCTGCAAAGAACACACTCCAATTTTCAGCCCTCTGATATCAGCGGTTTAGGCTGCGCGATTATCAGTCAGTCAGACAGGACCAAGCCTTCTATAGATATAGATTAGAATGAAGTTACTAAGCTACCCTTTATCTTAATATTCGAAAACTGCATCCCCAATCTTTATTATCATTATCTTGACTTCAAACTCTTTTAATTTTAATCAAGTTAAAAGGTTTTGTTCATAAAAGATGAGGTTTCCTGGTAAAAGCACCTTGCAGACCTTTCAACTTATCAGGATAGATTAGGATAGATTACCTCATCTAGAATAGCTTTTAACCTTTGACCACACCCTGTAACTTCTAATGGATAATTTAAGGGACGCCTACAACAAGTTAGTAATGACATCGTGACCTTACGGGCATCCAAGTTTGAAAACCGCTGTACCTACATAACCTAATATTTTAATTGTCCGTGTTTTACCCGAATGCGCGACGCAAAGAAGGGTTATGTGTTTATTTACAATTCTTGCTAAAAAATCTAATGCTTTGAGTGATTTTTTGCAAAATTACCAGTACTTATGTAAAAATTGTTTAAATAGAAGAACTTTCGTTAACATTGCGTTTGACGATTGAATTTCAAGTAATCAACAGAATAATGTCCCGAATTGTAATTTAATTTTGTAATTAACGGAAGGAACTAGCTACGCCCTGCGTTCTGATCCCGTAGGAATATGCGGACAAAAAGCCTATGCGTTCATCCAGATCTCCAGCTATCTACATACCAAGTTTCATCGCAATCGGTTTAGTAGTATTTGCGTGAAGGAAGGACTCACAAACATACTCGTTTACTTACTTACATAAGTACTTCCTTACTGACACTAAACTTTCACATTCATTAAATATTAGTAGGATTTTATGGTAGGTAAGTATTATGTACATACCAAATCCCCTTAATTTTATTAAGAAATGGCCTTCCTCAATAAATAAACTATCCAACACTGAAAGAATTTATCAAATCGGAGCAGTTCCTGAGATTAGCGCGTTCAAATAAACAAACTCTTTAGCTTTATAATATTAATAAAGATACAAGGTAATAAATAAATCAATCTGATCTTAGCACGAAGGTCATAGGAGTCGTGGGATGCAAAACAATAGAGAACTGCGGTAGAATGAACTTTATAAGCGTCATTTACCTGAATTAATGACAAATGTAGCTGTAAAGTTAGTCTACATACATACGGTTAACTCAAGCGAGGTTCGCAATTGTAGTTTTCTATGTTTCTATTGTACACTGACGGTCACATAAACTGCATCAAAGTTCAGGTTTACATTCAAATGAATATTTTAATAAGTACCTATGCAAACCTTTTACATTTCCCTATATTTTGCCTTTTAATTATAGACAACGATTTGACACATCTTCCTGAAGAAAAATGTCAAATACATAACGTCAGATTATAGTTTGAAATTAAAAAACGAACTTAATAAATGAAAAAGAATGAAGACTGCCTGAAATAGTAATGAAAACTAGTAGGTACCAAACATGGATTTTTCCGTTGCTTCCAAACCTAGTAAAGAGTTGTTGTAAAGTAAAAACTTCAAATGCATAGTTTTTAACCACATTTTGTAACCGATCTTTGCACCCACCGACCTATACTTACCTACTTAGTAGTAGGTAGTTACTAAATAAAAACTTTTTAATTTCACACGATTTGTTAACATAATATCATTTGCCCGGGTCTTAATCGCGTATTATCCCCTCGCGACCAAGACCATTGTAAAATGGTTGAAACGTCGAGGTAAGAAAATAAATAATTATACGTGATTGAGACCCGGGAAAATGTATTTAGGTTCTTAATATGACTTACTAAGGTAGAAATCTAAAAGAATCGGTAATTTATCTAACATTTAAACAATTAGGTCAGGGCCTATATTCGACAGGATACGTCGGTTGATTGGTTAATCGGAACTCTGGAAATTTATTATCGTTAATGATGATGAGCAGTAGGGTATAGAACCGGGAAATCCCGGTACCGAAAATCCCGGGATTTCCCGGTTATTTAGGTGGTTTAAAGAACCGGGAAATCCCGGAAATAAACATCTGAGAACCGGGATTTTCGGGACTTTCGGGAAAAATATATTTCGTGTGATGGAAAGCAAAAATAATGTATTTTTTTACTATTTTTACACTTAATTCTTATTTTCTAACCTGTTTTTATATTTAAACCATATTTTAGTACTAATTGATTTACTTAATTTAAATGATTTGTCTGATTTTAACGAGATTTTATGCCAGATACTACTAAATGATGAGAGACTTCGCAATTATGTTATTTTAGAATTGATGATTTTGTCTAGCTAATGTTAATAGAGACTTAATATTTGTTAAATTATAATTTGTAATTAAATGATTGATTTATGACGTAAAAAACCGGCCAAGCACGAGTTGGACTCGCGCACAAAGGGTTCCGTACCACTATCACAATTGGGTACGGAACTCTTAAATGAACACTGGACCAATCGAAATTCGTGAACGCAATGTTATTAATTTCTACTACTGGCGCGAGTATAGGTATTACTAGATGGCGCTAGTGGTAAAATAAATCGCACTAATGTTGTTGTTGATATAGCGGCAACGGAAAAACATCATGTATAAAAACTTTAATTGTCTAGCTATCACGGTTCATGAGATACAGCCTGGTGACAGACAGACGGACAGTGGAGTCTTAGTAAAAGAGTCCCGTGGGATACGGAAACCTATAAAAGGTTATTTATTTCAATAAAACAAAATAAAGCTAAATATAGCATCGTACAGATGTTACAAAGCAAATCTTAAAGCATCTTACAAAGGTATACACAAAATCCCGAAAGTACCGAAAATCCCGGGAAATCCCGGTTCTTTCTTAGGCTGGTACCGAAAATCTCGGTTCTTAAAGAAGTTCCCGGTTCTCGATACCCTAATGAGCAGAGGCGTCGTATTTTTGCCTCTATGTCTGGTAAAGTTAAGTACCTTTTCCTTTGACTTTTTTTTTCTTATCGCTTATGGCCATTCGGAAAGGAGCCAGTGTCAAGTATTATAATCATATTTGCAAGTTATTTGCAGATTTAAAAAAAAACAGTCAAATCGTCGTACTTATGTATTATTTATCAAAAGTAGCCTATGTTACTCAGGGTGAATGTATATACATTCACCCTGAGTAACATAGGTATATATGTATATACATACATACATACATAAATATATAGGTACTAGAGATGGGCCGACTAGTCGCCGACTAGTCGGGAAAGCCAACTAGTCGGCAGTTCAACCGACTGGTCGGCATGATTTGCCGACTAGTCGTCAACTAACAATTATGCAATAAAACCAATTTTTAATTGAATTAGTAGTACAGTTTTAAGGCAGGTAGTCAGAAAAACATAAACAAAACACGTCATAGCTTACATACATCATCTCAACATCATACATCTAAAATGTCATAACTATGTCTCAGCTCCATTCAATTTTTTTTTTTCCAACTTTTGTTTTTATTTTAACTATTTTTTGGAAGTTTCGTTACAGCTTTCGAAGTGCAAATTTATCCAAAAATACCAACAATCGCCGAGTGGTCATGATTAACCCTAATATCTCGGAATTATATAAATAATGATCTGCATTGCCGACTAGTCGGCAATTTTGAAACCGACTAGTCGGCTAGTCTGCTAGTCGGCAGAACCCCTAGTCGGCCCATCTCTAATACATACATACATACACACACACATACACATACACATACATACATACACACATACATACATACATACATGTTACCAACGTTACCTCTATAAAATATTAGTATAGATTATAGTCCAGTCGAGGAAGTCATTGTAAATGGCGGCTATTTACAATGAATTTTTCACGAGGTTTGGAAACAACGCTAAAGTCCAAGTTTTGCACTGGTTTTCATTTTCATTATCAAGTGTAGGTACACTTGTTTTTTTTAGGGTTCCGTACCCAAACGGTAAAAACGGGATCCTATTAACTGAGTTTTCGCAGTCTGTCCGTCTGTCACCAGGCTGTCTTTTGAAATTCATTTCCATGCTCATCAAACGTCAAAATTACCACAAGAAACGGAAATCCATTCACCTACCAATTGCATGCAACACGACAAACTGAAATCGTTACACCATCTCATGAAATTCTATTAGAACCGTGACCATGTTAATTTCGCACGACTTCACGTCCATCAATCTAATATTGATCTCTTTGTAATGGCGATAAAGTTCATATTTCATTGGCCAGTGTTCGTTAAGAGTGAAAGTCCTCTCGTTATTTTTAGTGCGGAAGTTTAGAAATAGGATAATGATGGTTAGTTATGAATGAATGAAGGAAATTGTGAGTTATGGTGAGAGATGATTTTATGAGTGATATGTAGGAGATGATTGACTGGGTTATTGTAATGAGTGTCTTAGAGTGATGTACATAGGTAGGTAGGTATTAATTATTATTATTAAATTTTTTAAAATATAATGTATGGAATGAAATGTAATATGGATCTTGTTATCTGAAATAAATGAATTTTAATTTAATTAATATGGAAATTATTACATAAGTAGGTAACTACATAAGTAAGTACTCATATAATATCTATAATATCTTATAGGTATATACTTATACAAAACATGTGGGGAAGGTCCCCTAAAAATGTATAATTTTATGATTTTCTAGCCGTGATCTCGGAGCTAAGCCGCAAACAGACAGACATACTCCATAGACCTCAGTACCTGATTTAAATTTGCTAGGTCCAGCCGTACCTGAAAAAACCGGTGGTAACAGACAGACGGACAAGCGAGTATTATGTTAGTAGGTACCTACAAGAAACAGGTAAAATTGTAAATAAAATATTCGTAGGGGAAATATGAAGAAGACGACTACAGTGCAGAGGAGGCAAATAAAACATACAACGATTTTAGCTTACTTATTTTGAAACGACCATTCGTGTTGACTATTTCTAAAACTGCGGAAGACATAACATAACATGCGGGACTGATTCCGAACATGGAATGTAAAAGGAACGTTTTGTGCTTCGCTCTATTCGAAGTGTCTGTGCGGTGCAATAGTTTAATTTTGACAGCAGGGCTGCTACTTCCTACCTTTAACTAGCCCGTTGACTGCCAACGTTGAAATCGCAAAATCAACCGAAAAATCGCAAATTAAATAGAAAAAGAATAGAACAAAGGTAGGTATTATATGAAAAGTATGACATTTTATTGACAAAAAAACACATAATAAAAAAGTACAACAAAAAAAATAAACAAAAGAACATATGAATAATACATTAATAGTTAGAACAAAAAAAAACTAATTTTCCATAAAGTTGTTTTAAAATCATTTTAAATCAAAGATTTATCTTAAGACAATACAGCATTTAAAAATATATTTAGCTAAATCAATTTAAATATAGGTAATTTACGGAAAATCGGACATTGGACTCTATCTCCGTAGGTTGATATTATGTTGCAACCCTTTGATATTTTTTGATATTTTGACGGTTCTTAATCACGTTTTAGGGCTTAAATATGTTTAGGAATCGTTATGCAAGCCAAAATAAATTATGAAAAAAATCGTTTTCTACCTTAATATCGATATTATTCGGATTAAGATTTTACTTTTATTTTCTATTTACAAATATTATTTAAGATCGGGATATTTACGCTGTTTTACAAAACCATACGTATTTTAAAACATAATAAATATTTTTCCAACCCTGTCTTTTAGTGTTAAGAGGACGGTCTACCTACTCTTTCTCCATACAAACGTAGGTGACTGTTTCCTCCCTGGATAAAAACATTAGAGCAAATATATTTATGCCATAAAACCTATATCTGCCATGACCATGCCCCTACGTTTTTTTTTTATTTTCTAATTAGAATAGAAATAAAATTCAGAAAAAAATCAAAACGTAACGGCATCGTCATGGCTGATATAGGACTTATTATGACATAAACATATTTTTTTTTTATAAAATCTTTATCCAGGGAGGAAACAGTCGACTAGGTTTATAAAGTTTGCATGGAGAATAGAGTAGGTAGACTGTCCTCTTAAAGTGTTTTTATACAAAAATTGTTTTTATTTGTCAAAAAACCTGTCAAACTAAATCACCCTTACATCGTATGATAGCAGTCTTGCTGTTTAAATTCTGCCTATTTAAGTTCTATTTAGAATTGGTGACAAAGGTCGGTCGTTGTCCGTAGTTCTAGCATCCTTGGCAACGCGCCAGGGTGTCTCAGTTTTGATGGCTTTCATTGCTGAACTAGCTCTGTGTATGGATGATGGCTACAAAGCTTTTGTTTTGGAAAATTCCTCTTGCTTGCACCGTGACTTATGCTATTTTTGGTAAATTAATTTGGATTCTTTAAATCTCTTAGCGCCGCACTCATAGACAATTAATGGTAATTAATAATTAAACTATCACTAAGTAAAGATTTTACAAAGAATATATTTACTTAGTGATAGTTTAATTGTCTCTGAGTGCAGCCCTTAGGTTTAATTGAATGGTTTTTTAACCGACTTCAAAAAAAAAAGAAGCAGGTTCTTAATTCGACCCGTATATTGTTTGTATGTATGAATGTGAATATGTCCGCGCCGTATTCCGGCATATAAAGTCCGATAATTATTTATTGATTTGGAAGGTGAGAGTCCCGAGTTGGTCCCATCTTGTTGTTGATCTGATTAGTATCTTCGGAATGATGAGCAGAATAGCATCCTAGAATACAGTTAATTACTACTTTATGGGGTTCTACAAATAGAATCGGCTCTTAATAAACTAGGCACAGATTAATGGAGCACCTAACTCGGTGGTCTAATCTAATAAGGTGTTCTCATCAGAAAAGTCCTCGATGATTATTTTTGGCAATTTGGGCTTTTTGTTTCTAAACTAATTTTGAGTTCACCTACTCCTGTCGTCGGTTTCTGTGGTTTTAATATTCGTCAGCACAACCTATTTCTGAATTTTGTGGGATACCCATCCCATATCATATGTGTAAGTATTAAATCAATAGCTATTGACAGATTATGTTTTCTCAAGTCGCATTAGATTTTCAGGATTCCGTACCCAGAGGATAAAATCGAGAACGTTTTACTAAGACTCCTATCCGTCTGTCTGTCAGTCTGTCTGGCACCAGGCCAGGATGTATCAAATGAACCATGATCTATAACTAATAAAGACCGTTGATTTTATCACAGATGATGTATTTCTGTGGCCGCTATAACAAACCACCAATACTTACTAACTGAAAACAATAAAATAAATATTTAAGTGAAGCACCCATACAACAAATATGATTTTTTGTTAGTGGAACGACCAACTTTCGTGCGCGAGTCCGACTGTATTTACTTAGTAAAATAATTAAATTTAAAGACATTTTACTGTTTTAATCGCGTTGTGTTTATTACTTTTAGAATTGTAGACCTAGGTCCATTCTTTAGGATCAGGATCCTGAAACAATGCTAAAAGTAATAAACACCACGCGATTAAAACCGGAAAATATCTTTAATTTCAATACAACATCGAGAAAACAGAAGAAAAATCTTAGTAGGTAAAATAAGACTAAAAATGGAGTAATCCTTATATTTTCGTCGAAATCTTTACCATTGCTTGTAGAGCGTCAATCTCAATTTCGAAAAGCATTATGCGGAAAATAGAAAAGTCTTTTCAGTCATTCAATCAGGTAGGTACTGAATAGTAATCCATCACAGTGTAGCCTTGCCTGTCGACACACAAACGGCAAATGCAAGTTCAACTTTTATTATTATTGATCTGACCTTGTCCTGACGCTCTGTGCAGCTAATAGCTAACTGCAGGGCAGGTCAATGTGAAGAACTATTATTTATTATGTATTGCAAAAGGGAGCAAGATTTCTATTCTGTTTTCGCGATGTTGGATAGAAATTAAACTCATTTTTACCTTAACAGGTCAATCCTACTACATTATTGTATGCTCGTAGACTGTGCAGTGTGCACTAATATAGTACATATTTGAGACCAATGTACTAGCTGTGTAGGTACCTACACAGCTAGAACAATAAATGATTCTTATGCTTGTACTTACTATATCCTGAAGAAGAAACCGCTTTTATACACATTGACCAAAACGCAACGCGATTAAAACCAAATAATAAGTTGTATAATTAATTACTTAAAACAATTATTGCCAATCATAATCGGGGATAACAAAGAAAAATCTCGAAAGATCTCGAAACGTCGGGCGTTGAAAAACAGTTTTCTTCAGCGCGATTAAAGCCGAAAAATAAGTAAAATTTCAGATCGTCATCGCGAAAACCAAAGAAAAATCCATAGTTAGATTTCTTGCGTAGGTATTTCTTCATACTATCTAAGCACCTTAATTTGTACCTTTAGTTTCTGATATGTATTTTAATCTACACTAATATTATAATGAGAAAATATTTGTATTTTTGTGTGTATGTGTCTCGTATGTTTGTAATGAATAAACTAAAAAAATACTGGACCGATTCCAAAAATTCTCTCTCCAATAGAAAGCTTCATTATCGAGGAGTAACATAGGCTTCTTTTGATCCCGATGCTCCCACGGGATCGGGACTTACGCGGTAAAACCGCGGGACGCAGCTAGTAAATAATATTTTAAAAACCATTTAACATTTGCACCCTTTCGCCTTACCAAAACAGATTGATTGCAACATCTAATGCATTTGATACAAACTGTGCTGTCCAATATGCGCACGCGCCGATCCGGAATCGCGGCAGTAAAGCCAAGCACCAACGTTACTTGAGCCACATTACCAATCAATCAATGGAGATGCGAAGATCTTCTTAAAATGGACGTTTTGGCTATAAAGTTACACTGCATCGTCTGCGTTCTATTTTGATATGTTCCAAATACGATTGAAATTGCATGCAGGAAGACAGTATCATCTAAAGTCCTGTCTGATTGGCTGAACTATATATATATATATATCAACGCACAGCCCGAAGAAACTATATCCTAGAGATATGCATGCAATTCAAAATTTGATGGTGTGTTCTTTGTGATATAGGGGCCACTAGCCATTAGGGTTCGGGACTTACGCGGTACGAAGCTAGTCTACACTAATATTATAAAGAGGAAGGATTTGTACTGGTTCAACGGTTTAGGTATTAAAACGTAACAGACAGAATAACTTTCGCATTTGTAATGTTGTTAAAGTAGGATGAATGTCGGATATTATGCTAAATATTTAAAATCTAATCACTAGATAAATTTCACAATGAGTGATAAAACTTTTTTATTTCTGCGCATTTATTACAGGTGCAAGTATTTATAGTTCCATAGATGACTAATTATTAATTAAGTATATGTAAATAACACCAACATTATTTAATGTTCCGTCAACAATTATTTTCATAAACAAATCTATATTTATGAAATCGGGTTCCCTAGGCGATTTCGAAACACTTTTTATCTAATGTCAATGATTAGTCGAAGATATATATTGCCCTATGCCTTTATTCTACGAAAGATTCATCTGCCGAAGTTTGTTTCCTCTATAGTACGTTTCACCGAAAAATGTTACTGCGACTGTTTGATTCTCCGATTGATTGATTTTCCATAAATTTTCTAAAAAATTATTAAAAAATCACCTATTTTCAAATTATTATTTTAGTACTTACATGTACATATTTTCAATAAATGTATTATATTTTTGTGTATAATTTGCGATTTAAGTTTCGAGTTCTTAGTTTTGGGTGCGGTAGGACTTTAATCACCTATCAATAACTATATTATTTTTTCAAAGAGGTAAGCAGTAGATCTTACAGATATACTGGTTTTTTTTTTACAACTAGGTACTTATAATAAATAAATGATCTGACTATTAACTGATAGATCAACGCACAGCCTACGCCCGCGCCGCTTATATTAGAGAGCTGAAATTTAGAGAGTGTGTTCTTTATAAAATATGCTGTAGGTATCCGATAAGAAAGGGTTTTTTGAAATCCCCACGGGATCCAGACTTATGCGCGTAAAACCGCGGGACACAGCTAGTAGAGTATAGTCAGGTAAGACCGTATGACTCAAAATAGGTAACATTCCAACTGCCGCATGCCGGGTGCCACAGATCTGTGGCACGGGTGCGGGGTGTATTGCTCTTGTGGACACTGTGGCAAACACTAAAAAATAACACCTATTTTGGAAGATATTTGAGTCATGCCGACTTAATTTCAAATGCAAACTGTAAAAAAACGTATTAAGTACTTAATGTATATTTCCTTACAATTTCACCGGCTAGTTGTAAAGGTGAAATCCTTTAACTTTCTCGGGCACGATCTTAATGACAGCCATTAGTTGCCGGCACTTGAGTTCTGTTGGAACCGCGGAAAATGTACGAGTGTTGATATTTTGATACTTGTGCTCAGTTGATAGTGTCGCTTTCGTAACTAACGATGTTTTAATGAGCCTGCTTCCGCAACTTGAGTGTCAATTCGGTAACGAGTGAAAAATGCTTTAGTTGTCAAAGATTTTATTCTTAAAAGCTCATAATGCACGACTTTTCCTAAACAGACCACACTACTACAGCACACATGAGCGTTTGACCAGTATCTCACATGATATTAAGTGAGTGATGATATGAGAGGACAGTCTACCTACTCAGTTCTCCATACAGACTTTACAAACGTAGTCGATTGTTTCCTTCCTGGATAAAGATATTAGAAAAAATATGTTTATGCCATTAGTCCTATCTCAGCCATGACCATGACCATGCCCCTACGTTTTATTCCGTACCTAAAGGTAAAAAAGGGACCCTATTACTGAGACTTCGCTGTCTGTCTGTCCGTCCGCCCGTCTGTCCGTCTGTCACCAGGCTGTATCTCATAAACCGTAATAGCTAGAAGGTTGAAATTTTCACAGAAGATGTATTTCGGTTGCCGCTACAACAACAAATACTAAAAACAAAATAAAACAATTATTTAAAAAGGGCTCCCATACAACAAACGTGTTTCAAAAATAACAAGGAGTTTAGTACAATGTGAGGTCGCTTCTGATTGGTCAGGACAAATCGAGTTGGTCATGGAATTCAAAATGGCTGCCCTATCTGTCAAATATACCAGTCTGCCTTACTTACCAAAGTGTTTCTTATAAGTTTCAGATTTTCTTTGTGCCTAGGTTTTTTTTTTTTGAGTGATTCAGTCGTTTGATGGGAGTAAGAATCGAAGATAAATAATTTAAAATTTAAAAATTGGTTGTTGTAAACCATTTTAGGGTTCCGTATCGAATTGTGATAGTTGTAAGGAACCCTTTGTGCGCGAGTGTCGCACTTGCCCCGTTTTTTTTATTAATTTTCAAATTTTTTTGAATTTTATTTCTATTCTAATTAAAAAATGAAAAAAAAAACAGAACGTAGGGACGTGGCTATGGCAGATAAAGGTTTTATGGCATAAACATATTTGCT
The DNA here is from genome assembly GCA_958496205.1 of Idaea biselata. Taxonomy (NCBI): domain Eukaryota; kingdom Metazoa; phylum Arthropoda; class Insecta; order Lepidoptera; family Geometridae; genus Idaea; species Idaea biselata. The sequence goes on from OY292399.1 coordinate 2,370,277, forward strand.
CTAATGTCTTTATCCTGGGAGGAAACAGTCGACTACGTTTGTATGGAAAAAGAGTAGTTAGACTGTCCTCTTAAGTGTTGCACATCAGGTAGGGAGGGTGAATAAGAATCATTTACCCCCTTACTTATAAACAGCTGCATAAACTATTATCGTTTGTCTTTTACTGTGACATGAAATTTCAAAGTTAACAGACAGTGACAAACGTTACTTAATCATCGTTTATAAGTAATGGGGTAAATCGATAGACATGAAAACTGGTACACATACAGTAGGGGTGAGTATTTTTAATTCTCTGGGGTTGAGTGGGATAATCCTAATCCTATCCTTATCCTGTTTCCTGTAGGACACGCAGTCAGAAGCTAACAAATTAATATACTTAACTAACTTTATTGAAAGCATTTTTTAAATCAAATATCAAATCATTTATTCACTTTAAATAGAGTACATATATTAGATGATAAAAATTATGAAAGTCCTTTGCTATTTAACCTCGTTTTGAGGTATGTGAAATTGGTAGTCCTATTGTCTAAGTTGAAATACATAGTAGTCAAGATAATTCAAATCAAATGGTTTCAAAAAAGGAATAATACAGTTTCAGAATAAAATTTTAAAATTATACATAATTAATCATTATTTAAATTCGCACAATGTCAATTTCAGAACATGTCAAAATAAAACGGAAATACAAATGTCAACGAAAATTAAAAACCAAACTGTCAATATAAAAAATAAACCTAAAAAATCAACACATTCTATACATTGGTAAATACTCTTTGAGGTCATAAAAACATTTCTCCGTCAAAAACCACATTAGGTATATTTTCAAAAAAGCTATATTTCCTAAGTTTGGATTACTACTAAGAAAAAATGTTTACATACTTAACTAAGACAAACGTAATACAAGTAAAACATAGATACAATGAACCGCCAAGAATTACCTAACTTTCAACTATACAATGACAATAATTTAATCTGTCTGTACGTCTGCCGACTACTCTGCGAACAATCGAGTTATTATCTTTAATATTATAGAGCAGAGCGATATGTATGTACCTCGTAGTTATTTCATTAGAAAGTGATTTACGTAATGCGAAATTGGTGTAACGAATAACGTAGATTACGTGCGTGTGCTATGGGTTTAGATAGAACAACTTGTTAAGTACCTAATGTGGTTGAAAAGTGCCATTTGCTCACTTCAGATGGCGCTACTATTCGGTGATACCTACTATTTGTCAAACTTCATAGTTTTTTCGTAAACAAACTAAGTTATTTTGAGATAATTTTACAAAATTATGCTTTGTTTACCTGTGGATTACAAAAACATAGGAAATCATGTATTCCCCAAAGATGCTAAATAAAAAAATTGTGTGCCTCTTGATCTAAGATATTAATAGTGTACTATGGTAACAGTAAATCTGTGTAAGTATTTATTTATATATATTCTCTTAGGTTTAGTAGTTTACTAGTAGTTTTAAGAAGGGAAACGTGTTACCTGTGTAGGAAACTCTCTAATTATAATATTCAGGTTTAAATGGGCAGTATGTAACCTCGAATAGTTAGCTATGTCGCCAAACTTGGCATTTTTTTCTCTTCACAGCTTTTATCCACTGTTTTTTTCTTTTACCATCTTTGGGAAATACATAAACATAGCAAATTATGTTTTTGCAATCTACAGCTATACAAAGCGTCATTTTGTCATTTTATCTAAAAATCACTTAGTTTGTTTACTAAAAAACTATGAAGTTTGACAGAAACTTGGGATCATTCCAAAGTAGAGTCACCTGTTTCGACCTTTTAGTTTTGAACCCCATTAAATAAATAAATTCTAATAAAAAAAAAAACTGACTACGATTTTCCTTGTATTTGACATTCTTCTTGACATGCGAGGAAATCGACATGATGGGCATAGCAACAATGCGTCGATGTCCTGGGAATCGACATACTGTAAACAACTCAACAAAACATGTAGACAGCCAAATTACTTTCTAACATAACATTATAACATACAAGAATATTTCATAATATAATTGGCTTTCCTTTTCAATATTGTTTCGTGACAACACGTTCTGCACGATATTAAGGAAATATACGACAACATATTGAATTCTCGTCGTGACAACAACAGTTCAAAATACAACAAATTATTATGGACCAGTTGCGGCTACGGTGTCACCAGCTTAAGTCCCGATCCCGTGGGAATATCGGGAATAATCGGGATAGAAAGTAGTTTGTGGCACGCGTAATACAGATCTCCAGCTAGGAATCTGCATTCCAATTCGTGGATTAGGATGAAACCACGAAGGAAACCAGGGCCGTATTCTACAATTATAATGTCTTAACTATACTTCAGCTCGGTTCAATTATTGGTAATTTTGGTAAGAAATCACTAATAGGGTAGGTAAGTACCTACTTCAAAAGCTTTTGCAAAATTACCAACAATAATTTGTTGAATCAACTTTTTAAACTTACACGAGTTGTATCAAATTTACATTTTTTTCTCGCCGCTCCTCGTGAGCAAGAAGATTGTAATATAGTCGAATCGTTCGAGGTAACATAACTTAAAAATAACAATAAGCGAATAAGACTGGGAAAAAAATAAAATAATTGTTGAATCCTTTTAAAAAAAAATTAACAGAGTTGACATATTTTTCATTGTAGGATACGGGCCCAGGATTCTAAAAAAACATACGTAAACTCTTCTGTAAACACCTCTTTTCATTATTAACCAATTTATCCGAATAATTTGAACAAACCCAAAAGACCACACAACTGGGACCATTTTACCATGACCCCTAAATGCTATATCGAATCCAATCGGACGCAGCTCATCAGCTCTGGCCAGTGGACAGTAAATGGGTCATGTTTAAAGATTATGCTCGCATTTCGCGACCTATATTTCGTTGGCTGCAATTGATTTTTGTTGGAACTGACGTGAATAGGTTCTGTAAAAGTTTTACTTTTAGATTTTGTCTGTTTCAGTTTAAACTATATTTTGCTCGCATTGGAATTGTATTTTTGACCTAAATAGTTATATATCTATACTAATATTTTGAAATCGGTCCAGTAGTTTCGGAGATTACCCCCAATATACATACATACATACATACATACATGTTACCAACGTTACCTCTTTATAATATTAGTATAGATTACTAGCTGACCCGGCAAACGTTGTTTTGCCTTATAAAAATTATAGATAGTAGCCGATTCTCAGACCTACTGAATAAAATTTCATAAAAATCGGTCAAGCCGTTTCGGAGGAGTACAGTAACTAACACTGTGACATGGAAATTTTATATATTAGAAGATAAGGAGCGGTGGTGGTCTAGTGGTAGATACCCCGGCTTGCATTCCGAGAGTCGTGGGTTCGAATCCAGACCGACCGCGCACCAATGTCTTTTTCTTTAAGAAAAAGGTATGTGCGCTAATAACATCGCTCTTACGGTGAAGGAAAACATCGTGAGGAAACCAACATGTCCTAGGACTCTCCACGGTCCGAAGACATGGGATATTCAGTGTTTTCTATGTATGATATGTATGTATTTACAAAAAAAAATGTATAATATGTAGTATATCCGTTGTCTAGTTCCCATAGCACAAGCCTAGTGCTTAGTTTGGGGCTAGATTGCGCTGTGTGTAACGTCGTGCATTATTTATTTATTTATTTATTTATAAAGAGGTAACGTTGGTAATATGTAGGTAAGTATGTATAATATGGGTACCTAATCTCGGAAATCACTCTACCGATTTCAAAAAATCTTTCACCAACAGAAAGCTATATTCTCAGGGAGTAACATAGGCTACTTTTAATTCCGATATTCCGACGGGATCGGAACTTACGCGGGTGATACCGTGGGACCCTGCTAGTATACCTATATAAAAGAGGTATATGAATTAAACTGAATTATTTCATGCATGACGGAATGTTGTTGAATTTTTTTTTGTGTATGGGTGTTAGGTGACTTTGTTTCCTACACTTTAGTTATAAAGGTTAAGTAAGGCTTCCTAAATACCTATCCCCCCGGGGCGGCGGTACGGTGCATAAGGGTGCATTTCCCCTCGTAAAAAAAAAAAAAAAAAAAAAAAAAGGCTTCCTAAATACCTATACATTCAGTTTCGTCTAAGTTCTATGTTATGTAAAATGATTTAAGTACTTACCTACATTGTATTATATTGACTGTAGATACTGAAATAAAAAAAATTTAGTGCAGTTTCCCTTCAAACAAGATGCTGTTATCGTTTTGTCTGTTTATCTTGAAAACTAGTGTCCGCGGTTTCTTCTGCGTAAGTCCCAATCCGACGGGAATATCGGGAACAAAAGTAGCCTATGTTCTTCTCCAAGGTACCTACCATCTATCTATACCTATACCAAATATCATCAAAATCAGTTCTGCGGTTTAGGCGTGAAAACGTAATAGACACAAAGAGTTACTTTCGCATTTATAATATTAGTAAAAATTTCTTTCAAATCACGCAAAATATTTTAATAGGTACGATTTTACTTTTAATTAAGAGAATTTGTTTCGAAAGTTTTTTAAATACACTGTATATCTGTTATCTACTCAGTGTTGCCAATTTTGCGGATTTGGCACTAGATCTAGCGGATTAGGGTAGGTAGGCAGCGGATAAAAACGTGTTTTAGCGGCTAGAGGAATCGGCATAATGGCTCAGTGGAATTAAATATGCTATTTCTATCATGGAATAATAATCATTTTTCAATATAATCAGAACGCTTTTAAAGTAGTATTGTAAGTATTTACAAACTTACCTACAAAACATTTGTTAACCCACCCCTCAGCCTCAAAACCGTAAAAAATACATACAAAAAGTAAATTTCGATGTTTTTTTTTAACTTATTCTGTTAGTGGCGAAAAAACGATTTCTCTCGGATTTTTACTGCTCATTTTACGGAGCTCCAAATTTGCTATTGGGAACACTGTTTACTTGCATGTGTAAGCCAGAATGCCATTTGTGCTGTTATGTATTCTGTAACTACAGTTTCTAACATGTAATAAATATAACTCTTTTATTTTCAGGTCAGACGCCGACGATGGTGAAAAGAGTTCAAACGACCCCGGATCTAGGATCCCACCTCACTGCCACATTACTATTAAGTGCACTAGAGAGGTGCGTACAATTACCATATTTTTAATTTTTTGTGTGGCGCGACGGGCGTTTCTCCGACTGCAATGCAGAAGGTTACTGGTTCGATTGCTATCAAGTACTCTTTGTCCCATATAATAAAGGAAAAGAGGACAAAAAGTAACTACAAAAACTAGCAGTGTCCCACAGATTCACCCGCGTAATTCCCGATCCCGTAGGGATTTCACAAAAAACACAAACTTCAAATGTCATGTCTCTAGGACCAGCGGTTTAGACTGGGCTTTAATATGCAGTTCAATCAGCCATTGACTCAACCAGTATTTTGAATTTTATATGACTGTATAGAGTGTATAGATGCAGATTTATTATGTAGATAGCTTCTTATAAAGTACCTACCTACCTACTTATAAAATCGTTTGTTCTTTTTAAATGTACCTTTAATCTATATGCGTTTCGGTACATTTGTGAACCCGCAGGACAGAGCTACTTAAGTTTATAATACTGCTCAAGATGAAATTAATAAGGTTCTGTAAAAGTTTCGCGACCAAACTTTGAGTGAACATAGCGCAAGTTTCTTACGAAGACCTGTGCCAAGTCTGTCGGGAGATAAGTACGGACTCCAAATTTATGAACAAGACGGTCTAGTTTCTTAAATGGATTAGTTGGGTCATAAATATGTCATAGCGCAGTTAAAGCGTTAAGGAATCATATGGGATTCGTCCATGTGAAAGCGTCCATGAGTGCTTTGAAATGAACTCAAAATATGATTTACTGATTCAGTGCATTCGGGATGCCGCAAACTTACCTAGAAAATGTTTAAATATCCATCTTTTTCGGCTTCAAAGCTTGCCTGGAAGAGATCGCTTTTAGCGAGCTTCTTCTTGTTGTCGTGTAGTTGTGTAGCTCACCCAAGTGTTAGAGTTTTCAGGCCTCTAACTTGACCTAACGACTGCTAAGTTTCTGAGATAACAACCGAAACCAACTGCTTGATGTGCCTTCCGAAGCACGGAAGCTCTAGAAAATGTTTTTTTGCCACACACCTCTCCAAGTAAATGAGCACGCCAAGAGTTGCTTAACGCGCACAACCATTCAAGATCGGCAGGTACAGCTTGGCCAATGAGCTTTAGCAATAAGGCCGCCCAATATTACATCATTGTTTAGTATTCGTTTTAAGTTTAGTTTTCTTTATTTTTATTCTAGTTAAATAAGTTTAGTTTCAAGATCTATCTTCTTGCCCAGATTGCAGGTTTCAACGGCCTATCCGAAGCCGTCCGTCGTCTAGACTTCTCTTCAGCCGTCCGCGACGTCCGAAGGTTCAACTACATCTGTGCGCTGCTAGAACTACTGCTGGGCGGACAGAAGCTCACACATTTGCCCGGAGCGGCGCAGAAGTTGCTGCTTTCTATGCTGGAACAGTTGGCAGATCAAGGTGAGTTTTTAAACGACTTCAAAAAATGAGAATATCTTGGTCAGATCCTCATCATTTTTTTATAGGAACACCCTTTTGCTATCTTCTTTCCAACAACAAAAGAATCATCACAATCAGCCAAATCGTCTTCAAGTAATCAACGAATATCCAATTAAAAAAACATAGCCCCAACCAATCAATCAGTTATGTTCGGCGATTAGTTGAAGACAGCTTGGCCGATTGTGATGATCCTCTTGTTTTTGGAAAGAGGGTAACACAAGGGTGGTCCCATAAAAAGTTGATGAGGATCTGATGAGGATCTTCGGAGTAATAAGCAGAATAGTTACTAGGACAACAGTAAATTGCTCACTTTTGGACTTTTACCAGTAGAATCATACCTTGTGCCACTAGGTTAGGGCACAAGATCTGATTGGTGCACGAGTGCGACTCGCACTTGGCCGGTTGTTTTTTGCTTAATACAGATCTGTTAAAATATTAGATTACTAGGTTAAAAAAAAACAATATTTTCTGTAACAGTGGCCACATCAAAACAAAACCTGAACGGCTTACGAGCGCTTCTAGTAGCTCTCTCGTCACTTCGAGAGGCGGAACGGGGCGCGTGTTGGGGCAGACCGCTCGGATCTCGCGCACTTTGGGGCCATCACGACCACGCCATCGCAAGGATTAACAGAATAGCCAACGCTATTTGTATACAAGAGGTAGGTCGGATGGTGGTATATTTGAATATGTCGCAGCCAACTGCTGATATAAATGTTTATTTTTTTTTGTTAGCCCCTTAATTAGACACACTTTAGGGCAAGGGGAAACGCCTAACCCCTCTTAGAGGGGTTAGGCAGTAATACACCAGGGAGCATGTTCCAGATTAGTGCATGTCCCATGTCTTCGGACCATGTCGGGTCCTAAGACATGTCAGTTTCCTCACGATATTTTCCTTTACCATGAGAGCGATATTTGAGTAACTTATTCTTCAAGAAGAAGATATTGTTTCGTGTTCAGCCTGGATTCGAATCCACGACCTTCGGAATGCAAGTAAGGGTATCAACCACAAAAACAGCACCACTTTCTTCGACTTCGACCTTAAAATTTTATTAATTTTGCAGCCCGGTCCGGAGGTGATGCCCAAACTTCACGACCTACCAGAGGAGTGCATCAGAGAAATATTGTTAAGGATATCGGACCACAGAGATTTAGATGTAAGTCTTACTTATATTTCAAAACACAGCCAGTCTCTTTATTTGACAGCGGACCGAACCTGAAAAGGTATTTAGAGAGCTTCGGTCCAAAATCGATGTCAGAAAGGTTATCTTCGTCTTGCTCAGCACGATTCAACACGACATAGACAGACATATCAAGTCAATCATCGCGATCAAACTCTAAATACCTCTCTTCACCACCACAACGAGTTTACGGGCTAGTTTTCCGCAAATAGGCCTCTTCAAATTGGGTCTTTTTGTCAGTGAGAGAAACAGCCCAGCCCTTCCCTCATCCTCAAAAGTAGACTAAGGTTTAATAAAGTTACAGGTCATCTTGAAAAATACTGACGAGGAAGGGGTAAGTTCGCGCAGTACATTTACGTGCGACTTGACTTCAATAAAAAAACGACTTTGGCGCATCCGCCATTTTTTCTAGATGTTTGCCGGCACCTGTACTGAGTTTAATTTCAATCCAATATCGCAAAAACACAAGAAAAATCTGTATCTTGGTTTTGTTCGTAGTTATAAGTAGGTACCATTTTGGTTATCTGGGGAATATAATAATTAAATTTTTAGGCAGCATCATCGGCTTGGACAGTAATGGCGTCCGTCTGCAGCGAGCAAAGAATCTGGCGCGAGCTGGTCGATTTCCACTTCACGCCGCAACAACTTGACACTGTCGAGGCCAAGTGCAAGGATGGAGAGGACCTGGACTGGAAGAAGGCTTTCCATCAGTTGAGGAAGTGAGTTTTAATCGAGACCCTGAGGACCTATAGCTTTAGCTGTAGCCCCGAGGTCTATACTTGTTGCTAACGAAGATAAGTGCAAAGACGGGAGGACCTGAACTGGAAGAAGGCTTTTCATCAGTTGAGGAAGTAAGTTTTAATCGAGACCCTGAGGACCAATAGCTTTAGCTGTAGCCCCAGGTCTAAACTTTTTGCTTACGAGGCCAATTGCAATTATGGGGAGGACCTTGACTGAAAGAAGGCTTTCGATCAGTTGAGGAAGTAAGTTTTAATCGAGACCCTGAGGACCAATAGCTTTAGCTGTCAACCCCAGGTTTATTTTCAGGTTTTAGTTAAGCTTGTTGCCTACGAAGCTAAGCTCGAAAGACGAAGAGGATTAATATTGATGTGTTTATCGTTGTAGAGTGCACGGTCTCCGTGAGGACACGCTGTACGCAGAGACGCTGTCGTTGTGTCGACACTGCAAGTGTCTGTTCTGGAGGTCGCTCGGACACCCCTGTATAGCTGATCAGGTAACCTTCTTCTTCATCTCCTGTAGTGGTGGCTCACCTAGTGTTAGAGTTGTTTAGGTCGCCCTAAGGCCTCTAACTTGACTTAACGACTGGTTTCTGAGGTAACAACCGGGACCAACTTTGATCATACTGAAAAATAAACACCTAATGTTTGTCGTGCTGGTGGATTATAATTACTTAGATTTATGTAACTTAAGTATTAATATACCTATTTTTTTACTACACTATTGTATGCTCGAAACGAGTAGACTGCACTAATCTTAGTACATAGTACATATTTAAGACCAATGTACCTAGACAGTTAGAATAATAAATGATTCTTATTCTACTGCTTAGCGTCCTCTCCGAAGCACAAAGGAGCTCGAAAAAAAGTGGCGGGTAAACTAATTGGTTCCTAGGAGGGTTGGTTCGAACATCGCTCAGATTTATCTAGCTTTATCTATTGTTTATCCCCAGTGCCCGGAGTACCGCGAGCGCGTGAGAGAGGCAGGAGGCCCGCTGCCCCCCTACCCGGTGCCCCCCGCAGCTTTCCTCAAGTTCTTCTCGCTGTGAACGTGCCGACTGCCGACTGCCGACTGCCGACTGCCGACTGCCGAGTGAGTTACCTTACTGTTGCAGCTCCTACCCGTATCGTATGAACTTAGGTTCACATGTAAAGGATTAAAATACATGTACAGAATTTCACCCTGTCGATTCGAGTAGACAAATGGTTATCACTTTAGCTGCTACCCGGGATAATGAAAAGCCTCATATGCGGCGAAAACGCAGGGCCGCACAGCCGATACATTAAAAATAAATAAATATTGCACGACGTTACACACAGCGCAATCTAGCCCCAAACTAAGCACTAGGCTTGTACTATGGGTACATTGAATAAATAATGCCAATACGCGCGGCGTGTGCCGTACGTCAGTGTTAACGCACACGCCATACATTATATCAACACGCTACATGTTTTACCACACAGACGATACGCCTCTAATATCACAAAAGTTGTGTTCCTCAGTGTGCCTGGAAGAAAACACACCACGTGTGAGCATGTCGTACTGTTGACATGATATGAAAACACACACGTTTGTGTTTTCAGCACATTCACAGCAAGGCTAGCAATCCACAGGGGCGGCGTTCGATTCTCGTCTCGGGGTTAATTTTTGTACATGTTTTTTTTCCTAAAATATTTCTAGGAATGTATTGAGTATTGTGGATAAGTTTGAATTGACTCTGTCCTTATTGTATGAGATTGTGTTTGGATATGCAGTGGGAAGTTTAATTAAGAATCAGTTAAGTGCAAGCCGGATTTAAGTGTAGAGGGTTCCATATACTTTTATTTGTAAAACAAAAAGATTGGTACCTTATTTGCATTGAATATCACGATCTGGCAACATTAATCTGGCCATTTTATTTCAACTTGTTTGCCGGGAACTTTATGTATTGATATGGCTTAATGCTGCTAAAACTGTGTATCCAAACACAAAAGTATGTAAAACTTATTTCGAAAATGACTGACTATGAAAGATCTCAGGCGGATGGCCTTACGAATTGTCTATCAGAGCTATTTTATAATATAATACTTATATGTATAAATATAAAAATAAATATAACATTATGTATGTATACTTAGGTATATAAAACTATGTAGGTGCGGCTTTAAGGCATAGCTCTGTGTAGAAATTAATAAAATACTTAAAATTGTGTTCGGCTATTGTAAATTTTAACTTGTTCGTGTAATCGGGACCTAATTTTGGGCTGAATTAAAGAAGGCAGCACCTTATGCGTTGAACCGTAGAAAAAACTTGGCAGACAGATTGGCAGATTCAGGTGATCTTAAGGGGAAAGAATACCAACTCGTTCTCCATACCAACATACTCGACTGTTTCCTCCCTGGATAAAGGCATTGGGGCAAATATGTTTAAACCATAAAACCTACATCTGCCATAAATGCCCCTATGTTTTGTGTATTTTCATTCGATTTTTTTTATTCTATTTAAAAAAATAAACATTGGAGAATGGTCAATGGTCTTGGCAGATACCTCTATAGGTTTAATGGTATAAACATATTTGCTCTAATACCTTTATCCGGGTAGGAAACAGTCGACTACATTTGTATGTATAACGAGTAGGTATCCTTTCCTCTTATAGGTCCCATTTTTAAGGTCAGGAACCTTAAAAAACGCGCTGATATGACAACTAATAGGACCCAAAAATGGGAAAAAAAATCATATGTTTTTTTTAATTCGTCTCGTAAAGTAATGTAGAAATGTTGTAAAATATTTTAAAGCATTTTATCAATTTTTCGTCAAATATACAATTATTATTTAAAAGACCTCTTGGTCACTGATCCGTGCAATGCATAATCAATAATAATAATCTTTGAAAAATATGAAACTTCTTACTTTACAGATAGGATAACAAAACTTTGTACAAAGTCTGACAATCGACTGGGCTTTGTCTTAAATAATTAAGGTACGGAACCCTAAAAATGAGTTGAATTTCAGATCGGCACCTCAAAAATCGAAGAATAGACTATGTTTATACTTTCTGTAAAGTAAAAAAAAAAAAATTTTGCTTTAATAATTTGCACTAACTAATTATTGCTGTGCTTTACTCATTATGTGATATATCCAAACTCATGTTTTATGTCTTGTTATTTATCGTATTTGTTTGTTTGTTGTGTTTTGTTGTAATCTTATTTTATTGTTGCTTAACAATTTGATGTTGGGAAATTATTAAGAGACCCGCAGCGCAGTCAATAGAATAACTGTTGATTACTTTATTTGTTGTTTGTCTAAAGGCAGCTTAGATATAAGTGAGCGCGTCTTTGGGTGGCCCTGCAGAGGTTGAATTTTTCATAATGACTTAATAAGGAAAAAAAAACTTAATTTAAAATTGTCATAATGGTGATATATTTTCGAAAAAAAAAACCAGAAAGAGCGCGTTACGTCCGATTCGATTTTTGTCAGAACCTGGACTAGATAATAATTGTCTAAATCTGAATAACTGCATAATATTAATATAAAAGTACTAAAGTTAACCTAATACCTTAATACTAAAGTTAATCTTATATTTATACCAGCACAACAAATATTTAGTACCTATTTATATTTTATTTTGCTATCGCGTATGTATGAAAAACTCAACCTCCACATGCCTTTTAAGTACCTACCCCGTTACTTATAAACGATGACTAACTTTATGTAACGTTTGTCCTTTACTGTGACATGAGGTTTCAAAGTCAGTGACAAACGTTACATAAACTTAGGCATCGTTTATATCTAATGGCTAACTCCACATGCCTCTTAAGTATGAAATAAGTAAAGTATTGCTATTGGTTAAGTAACATGTATAATAGCTCAGATGTGTGCGTAAGAGGTCAGAAAAGGTACTGAAGTGGTCAGAAAAAGTACTGAAGTGGTCGGAAAAAGTATTGAAGTGGCCAGAAAAAGTACTGAAGTGATCAGAATAATGGATTGGGATTCTTTGCAATATTTATTAAGGACAACCTTTAAGGTCTAATTTAGAGGTTCTAAGCTTGGTTCGGGAATGATGCAAGCAAAAGTATTACTAATAAGGCTTAATTGATGTCTAGTTCCTTTAACGCTCGATAGATATGTCAGCATTAAAATGTCGAAAGGTGTTGAAGCCTATCTATATTTTAGAAGAAAAGAAAATTGAATATGGCTAGGCTTCAAACAAGAAAATGTCGCCTACAATGCTTCGAACAAAATATTCAAAAACACTGCGTCAGGAAATAATCAACAATTTTCGATGAACTTGACAGGGATTTTGAGTTTAGGTCATAAATATGCCCCTGTTTGTTATTGTGTAGATTGTAATTATTGACCTAAATAAAAATGTAGAAATGCAATAGGCTCTAGGAATCTATTTAACCTTATGAATTTAATAACCGATAGACAACCCTTTTTAATTTTAGAGCTTTTTTTTGATGATTTGTTGATTTGACCAGGCCATAGACAAAATAGTTTAACAGTGAAACAGTTTCTATCTATCAATCTATCTGGTATCAATATTATGCATATATTAGGTATGTAATTCATAGAATAGCTCCTCTTAGGACATTCTGTATAGTGAAGTAGAGATGACCATCAAAAAACATATACCTTACAGAGACACTAACGCCCTTACTTGTAAACAGCTGCATAAAATATGTAGTGTTTGTCTTTTACTGTTACAGTTTTTCAAAGTTAGCAGACAGAGACAAACGTTACATAATCTTAGTCAATGTTTATAAGTAAGGGGGTTTTATTAGAAGATATAGGTAAATTATTGTATTTATGTAAATGTTAATTAAAAACCATAGGTACAGTTTCCCATGCATATATTAGATTAAAAGTCTTATGTATTTATTTGAGTAACTATGCAACAAGTTTGGTTGTAACAAACTTATGAACAGACACACCAACTTTTACGTTAATATTATGTACTATTGTATTATATATTATTAGTTTATATAGGCTTGTATAAAAATTACTACAGGCCTCAAATGATACATATTTTCATAATCCGTCACATTAAATTGTAAGACCATTTGTGATTCAATTTGAAGCTAAAATTGCGATTTTTCTAATAAACAAGTAATATAATTATAATTATTGATGTAGGTTACTTTACCTACCTAGTTGTTTTTTTATATATTATTTCCCAAGGTATGGAATATTCTGTATTGTCTTCTAATTCTAAATTAATACTTAACTTATTATTATGGCAGACTGAAGAAATTATCACAATTTTTATGATTCTTAAAAAAAGGTATTATAATTAGGTACACTTTTTTCTCAAGTTTGTAAAGGAGCCAAATTTTTTTTTTAACCAAAAATTGGTTGTGGCTCATCCAGTGTTTAAAATTTTATGGTTTTTTTTTTCATAAAAATGGCTATAACTGTAAAAAAACCAGTGTAAGTTAAGTATATGTATATCGTTAGAGTGTAGCTGTTAATATTGTGATATTTTAAGATAAATTTATAAACTACTTATTAATGATGTGGTACCTTTTCCTAAAATGAATGAGTGAATGAACTCATTCACTCATGAGTGTCTGTGGGAAAAAATATTTATCCCATCCCATCCACACTCATGGGATAAATATTTTTTTCCACTTAAATCACAGTTCTAGCATTTAATGTTTTCATCACACAATGACAATTGACATAACTACTGTAAATTGTACGTTTTACACCAGTTTTGTGTGAAAATGAACTTAGCTCATGTTTTCTTTTAATAAAATAATAATACTTAAAATGTAAAATGGAAAATGTACCCATTTTCTTGAGACGCTAACAAGTAGGCTTTACCTATTAAATATAAGTATTATTTTAGTTCTGTGATGTTTTTTGTGTGAAGGAATTGTTTTATGTATTGTGTTCTTAATGTATTACAGTTTGTAATCAGAAATAAAGTTATTTTTAAATTAATTTGTTGGCTTTGTATTTTAAAGATAGTTTACCTGGTTTTAATATTTCCTGCAAATATTTTGCTTGGCTAGTCAAACACTAACCTACTAAATCTGTTTGGCTAATTCGAACATAATGATAAGCATAGTTTGCGAGTAAAATTGTTATTGAATAGCGCCTCTACATGTTGGCTTTGGCTCCACGCACACCTTCCAAAAGTCCAGGGCTTCATAGCCCCGTGATACTGGAAGTATAGTAGAAAGGAGCTTTTTAAACATTATATTATAATATTATGTAGACATGCATTTCCCGGAGCCCGGGCTCTCGAGAGGGATGCGACCGATGTTCCCCACTCAGATGATGATGATGCATTTCTAAATTTGATAAGAAAAATAAAATTGCTTTGTATCTTAAATATATATTTATTTTAAATACAGTAGGTACACTTACATTCGTACTAAATAATATCTTACACTATATACAAAATATCACAGGCTAAGGGAGTTCGGTTTTTAGAGAGTCACAGTGCCGTACTAAATTCTTCAATTTATACACCAAATCTTGAAGTTGTTGGCTTCCACACGTAAACCGGATATTTTCACCAACATCTGTTTTTAATATTACAGTATAAAGTAGATTATCTGAGCCGGTATTTGGAGTGTTTGTGGCGACTTCGAGCTTCCATTCGACATCAACAATTTTTGGTAATAACCCAACAGTTTGGGACGTGTTCGGTTCCATTTTAGCGTGTTATTGAATAGAACTGTAAAATGGTTCTAATGTGTTCTCTTTTATTAGCATTTGAAGGTGTCTTCTTTTCAGTAAATCGCGTGAAAAACAAGATTTTTGGCTGAAAACAATCGACACGATAACTGAATTGACAGTGACATTGGGCTAAAATTGACAATTCAGTTTTTTTTTAATTTCCTTACTGGGTCGGAACTCATTTGCATATCCAGCTCTCAGCACATTTTGCCGCCAAATGAAAGCTTTCTTACCGGTCGCGGTGTTATAAAATGATTAATGGTCTAGAACAAGTAAGAATCCACCAAGTATAGTTCGCAGAGTTCGCACAGAACCTACGGCCCCTTTTTTTTTTCTTTTTTGGCCCTGGACTCTCGAGATGCCACTTGTCGAGTTTTTAGATATTTCAAGTTTCTTCCGTTTATCCGTTTATTCCGTAGTTTATTAGAGCGTCGTAGTTTTCTTTGTTTTGGCGTCTTACATCTTGTACATCTTGCCAGTATCAAGTATTTTGCATGAAATTAGCCCGACCGGGCTCATAGCTTCAAGTCAGGGGCTATGATAAAACGGTGGCAACTTTACCATAACCTTCAAGGAGCTTGGGAGAGAATGACGGAAAGTTCATGTTTATCACTCAATTTTGTTTTCACTACACTTGTGCACATTCACGGAACTAAATTGAATAAGATTCCACTAAAATTACACCATTTAACCGAGTTTACAACATAGTTTAACGAAAATAAAATTGGAGCACGACATGTTGTCTCCGATTTCTCGCCCAAACTCTAATGGCCCCTTTGAAGATAGGCTGAAGTACGAACCCGCGCAGGTACAGTCGAGTACAGTATAATTGACCAAGATACACCTCTGACCCTATAGACACCGCCGCGGCCGTGCTGCGTTGTTGCCACTATACTTGAGTAACGCTGGGTATAGTGTACAAAAATATAACAAAATATTACAAACTTAGGTATGTTGTACCCACTTATGAATAAAAACACGGGTTTATAAACATCGTTTTTATTTGCGTAAAGGTGTTACACCTTCCATAGTAAATTAATAATTACTTACCTAGCAAAAATGACGAATAACTTTAACAAAAAATAATAACAACAACGAATAAAAAAAACAAAACAACTTTAGTTATCGCCTGTACTTCGAGACGAAAACGCGCTTGTGTTTAGTACACGAACGTAGCACTCACACAGCTGTCTCGTTGCTGGATGGTCGCGGGGAACGAGCGACGCGCGGGGAGGGTCGGTCCCCTCCCGACGACCGCCTTCTTACCTGGCGCATTTATAATTCGCGCTCTGCGCATAGAACTACCTGCGCCTAGATCACAGGGCCATCAAGTTTTGTGCGAACTATACCCCTATTCTAATGTTATAAAAATAACATTCTACTTTTTATCTCCCAGGATCGAAACATGCCGTAAACCGCGGAACAGTAACATTTTTGAGGTAAAAATGGGAATGTTCGGGCCACAGTAAAGGAATAAAACGTCAATGCCTGTTCATCGCAATGATTAAAAAGAATAATGTGATAAACACGGATTTTTCTACTGGTAAAGGGGTATAGGCATAGGTATAAATAGAAAAACTTTTATTTTAATTACTTTTATTAAAAAAAAATGTTAGTTCCTAACAACTTTATGAAAGTTGAAACATTTAATTCACATCAAAAATATTAATAATCTCCTTAAATAACTAAGACAATTTACTTGTTACATGTCAATAATCAAGGTTCTTTTTTATTACAGACTACTTCATTTTGTGTTAAAGAGCTTATTGGCGAACTATAAGGCACATTGTTCTACAAATAGCATTTACAGGCACTTTTTAACAAGCAAAATGCAATATAGTTTTACAAATTTGTATTGTATAAATTGTATAGAGTAAAAATATTTATAATTTACAAACACATTCTTCTATTGGCAAAATATAAGGCACATTGTTCTGCAAAACAGACACTTTTAATAAGCAATATGCAAGAGTTATACAAAATTATAAAGTCTAAAGATGTGGTGTATAAATTGTATAAAGTAAATTGAACTGATATTGTACAAACAAATTGAAAACAGGCACTTTAATTAACAATATTCAATAGAGTTTACAAATTTGTATTGTATAAAGTCGTGCGTGTTGTTTAAATTGTATAAAGTAAACATATTTATATTATACAAATCTCATTTATTGCACACAATTGATTCCATATTTATTATATTATGGAGTTCTTTGCGTAGTGGGTTAGCACCGCTTTTATAAACGTTAGATATAAAAAATATATATATTAGAAACACAACCTAAATATACTACGACATTTGTCTTGTAAACAATTAAATACTGGCAGTTACAATTATTAAAAATAATCCTTTTTTTCTGGCACTTTTCTAAGACTATTTTTTTATATATTTGATTTTTGATTAGTTAAATACATTTGATTACAAGTTTGTCAAAATAATTTGTTTTTACAACTAACTGTTAAATAAGAAACCAACAGTTATTTATTTACTTAAATCTTATAATTAAATCAGAATCTCTTTTTTAAGTCACGATTCCATTAGTAAGACTTGTATGGAAGTATGATG
Source organism: Idaea biselata (assembly GCA_958496205.1). NCBI lineage: Eukaryota > Metazoa > Arthropoda > Insecta > Lepidoptera > Geometridae > Idaea > Idaea biselata. The sequence goes on from OY292399.1 coordinate 2,387,999, forward strand.
TCATACCACAGCGAAGCTCATTCTATTTGTACGATAGACGTAACAATATTGTCAGCGCTGCAGCGGTATTTGTATACTTATTTCGCGTAAAAGGCACATGGAATATGTATGAGGCATCACCTCTAGTACTATAGTACTAAGTTTTTTAATTTCAGACTACGATCTGACATTTTGTTTCTTTGTTTTAGACCTTTTTCTTTGGGAAGATGTGTCAAATCGTAGTCTACAATTAAAAAACGTATAGATATCATTGTTTTTGAAAGAATAGTTTGAGTTGTGAATGGGGGGATGTCAAAATGACAGGTGTCAATCTGACATTGAAATATCCATGACGTTGGCATCACTGACAACAGTGAGGTGATTTTGTAAAATTGTTGCTGATCTTTCCTGTTTTAAAGCTGTTGCTGATTAGAAACCTCCACCCAAAATCGGAAAATGATTAAACTTGAAACATTTCTATTGTTGAATGACATTTGCAACATTTTTACGGGATCAACTAGCTGGTGTCAACCAAAAATGCGTTTCATTTAAAAAAAAAGCTAAGAAAAATGTAGTTTAGCACCTTTCAAATAGTTAATGTCAGCTTAACGTTTCATTTTCTCCAAAATGGGCAGGATCATGTCGAAAGAGGGCCTCTTCCCGGGGTCTTCGTTCATGCATATTTTGATCAACTTGGAGATGTGAGGCGAGATTCCCGGCGGGATCGTTATACGGAGACCTTCTAGAGCTATCTTCATACCGCACTCCATTGGAGATAGATCCGCGAATGGGATCTGGAATTTGTGTCAAGTTTGTCTTAGAAAAAAACCGATCAAGTGCCAGTCGGACTCGCGCACGAAGGGTTCCGTACACTGAACTTTATCTATACCAGTACGCTGGAATTGCTATACCATACAAAATGTCATAGATCTTTGTGCCGATTTGATTTGCGGTATGTTGCGCTGTTGTCGCGCGTTTCATGAACGGTCACCATCACTTTCAATAGAAAACAGCGCAACATGGCGCAGATCAAATAGGCACAAACATTCAGTGCGCGATCTCCTGCCCATATAATGGAGGTCAGTGGTACCGCACCGTACCATTATAACACAAAAAAAGCCCGTTTGTTGTATGGCAGCCCTACTAGAATAATCATATTATTCTGTTTTACTATTTGAAGTTAAAGTGGCAACAGTAAATACATAATATGTGGAAATTTCAATTGTGTAGCTATCGCAGTTCATGAGATACCCGGTCTAGAGATAGCCTGGTGACAGACAGATGGACAGTGGAGTCCCTCTGTCACCTAGGACGTACACGCGGCCTTTCTCTTGTAGCTAGGCTTGTATTATGGTGACTCACCTCTCTAGTAGCAAGTTCCCACAGCAGTATAGCAAAGCTCCACATATCGGCCGCCTCCCAGTTCCGTCTGGCCGCCGGCTTCAGTAACGCCTCGGGCGCCATCCAAGCGGGCGCGTACACGCGGCCTTTCTCTTGGAACGAGAACTTCGAGTCCGCCATGTTGATACGAGCTGTTAGGTCTTCGTCGATCTGGGGAAAATAATAGCTGGATTATGCCACCGTCATGATACAATGAAATACTACGCTAGGTAAGCCATTCCGGTGTCTACAGATGACGTTATTCTCTAGCATTTTGATGGATGCGTCATCTGTTGACACCGGAAAGCAGATCTGAAGAATTTATGCATGTAGAAGAGTCAAGCAATATGTACCGTATTTATAAACGATTAGAGTACTTGTAATGCATTTGTCTTGATTTTTTCCTCGTTTCACTCCGTTCCAGCACGCGCGTCAGTCATCAGTTCATGAGTCATCCATCACGTCACTCATCATGATATGGTTGCTGTTGAGATGGAAGGTGGGCAGGATCTTGTCTTTGGGCAGACTGTGGAGATAGGCCATGCCGGCGTCTAACACGTCAGTCATCAGTCATCCATCACGTCACTCACCATGATATGGTTGCTGTTGAGATGGAAGGTGGGCAGGATCTTGTCTCTGGGCAGACTGTGGAGGTAGCCTATGCCGGCGTCTAACACGTCAGTCATCAGTCATCCATCACGTCACTCACCATGATATGGTTGCTGTTGAGATGGAAGGTGGGCAGGATCTTGTCTCTGGGCAGACTGTGGAGGTAGGCCATGCCGGCGTCTAACACGTCAGTCATCAGTCATCCATCACGTCACTCACCATGATATGGTTGCTGTTGAGATGGAAGGTGGGCAGGATCTTGTCTTTGGGCAGACTGTGGAGGTAGGCCATGCCGGCGTCTAACACGTCAGTTATCATCAGTCATCCATCACGTCACTCACCATGATATGGTTGCTGTTGAGATGGAAGGTGGGCAGGATCTTGTCTTTGGGCAGACTGTGGAGATAGGCCATGCCGGCGTCTAACACGTCAGTCATCAGTCATCCATCACGTCACTCACCATGATATGGTTGCTGTTGAGATGGAAGGTGGGCAGGATCTTGTCTCTGGGCAGACTGTGGAGGTAGGCCATGCCGGCGTCTAACACGTCAGTCATCAGTCATCCATCACGTCACTCACCATGATATGGTTGCTGTTGAGATGGAAGGTGGGCAGGATCTTGTCTCTGGGCAGACTGTGGAGGTAGGCCATGCCGGCGTCTAACACGTCAGTCATCAGTCATCCATCACGTCACTCACCATGATATGGTTGCTGTTGAGATGGAAGGTGGGCAGGATCTTGTCTTTGGGCAGACTGTGGAGGTAGGCCATGCCGGCGTCTAACACGTCAGTCATCAGTCATCCATCACGTCACTCACCATGATATGGTTGCTGTTGAGATGGAAGGTGGGCAGGATCTTGTCTTTGGGCAGACTGTGGAGGTAGGCCATGCCGGCGTCTAACACGTCAGTCATCAGTCATCCATCACGTCACTCACCATGATATGGTTGCTGTTGAGATGGAAGGTGGGCAGGATCTTGTCTCTGGGCAGACTGTGGAGGTAGGCCATGCCGGCGTCTAACACGTCAGTCATCAGTCATCCATCACGTCACTCACCATGATATGGTTGCTGTTGAGATGGAAGGTGGGCAGGATCTTGTCTCTGGGCAGACTGTGGAGGTAGGCCATGCCGGCGTCTAACACGTCAGTCATCAGTCATCCATCACGTCACTCACCATGATATGGTTGCTGTTGAGATGGAAGGTGGGCAGGATCTTGTCTTTGGGCAGACTGTGGAGGTAGGCCATGCCGGCGTCTAACACGTCAGTCATCAGTCATCCATCACGTCACTCACCATGATATGGTTGCTGTTGAGATGGAAGGTGGGCAGGATCTTGTCTCTGGGCAGACTGTGGAGGTAGGCCATGCCGGCGTCTAACACGTCAGTCATCAGTCATCCATCACGTCACTCACCATGATATGGTTGCTGTTGAGATGGAAGGTGGGCAGGATCTTGTCTCTGGGCAGACTGTGGAGGTAGGCCATGCCGGCGTCTAACACGTCAGTCATCAGTCATCCATCACGTCACTCACCATGATATGGTTGCTGTTGAGATGGAAGGTGGGCAGGATCTTGTCTCTGGGCAGGCTGTGCAGGTAGGCCATGCCGGCGGCGACGTGGTGCGCCAGGCGCGTGGCTTGCGCCGCGTCGAGCACGACGGGTGCGCGCGCGCCGCCGCCGTGCAGCAGCGTGTGGAGGGAGCCCCACGACATATACTGCGAGATGACGACTAGTGCGGGCGGAGACACGCAGCAGCCCACCTGGGGGCATTGGAAGAGTTCGTAACACAGATACTCCGGTGTCAAATGGATGACAGATACTATGGTTACATAAGAATAGAAACAGAGTCAAAGTTTCATACAACGGCGCTGCGAGCGTCACGGTGTACAGCGGACGTTGTTGTATTTTGTTTATTCTCAAAGCATCCGGTTTAGACTGATAGGCTGCTCTCAGCGCAGTTGTATAAAGCTTTGTTCTTTCCACATTCATAAATCGTACGGACACCACTTATATTTATAACACTGTTTTCTTTTCAATATCACATTTAATTGAATTATTTAATGAGCGTCCAAAAATCTTAAGACTTGGCATTTTGTTTACGTCAGTGACGTCACGTCGTAGCCGTTACACTCACGGCCGTTTAGGTGCGAATTTTAAATATTCTAAATGACTATGTCATTGTATTATACACTAGTAGACCCAGCGAACTTCGTTCCGCCTTAGACGCAAAAAAAATAATAGAAAAACAGTATCTGCCTCCTGGTTGTAAGCTGCATCCCCACCAATTTTCACTTAAATCTGTTCAGCCGTTCTTGAATTATAAATAGTATAACTATAAATAAAAATAAAGTGTAAATAGTGTGACTTTCTTTTTTTATACAGATTATACTGACCACAGGCAATATATTGGGATGTGAGAAGATCCTCAGCTTCGGGAACTCCTCGTTGAAGTCTCGTTGCACGCGCGGCGTACATTCGCGCACGGCGAGAATCTTAGCGACTATATCGTTCTTCTGCCATCTTCCACGCCAGGTTTCACCTTGAAAATAATAAGAAAATGTGGTCAATAAAGGCGTTTTTTTTCCAAACCTAAATATCAATATTGTACTTATAAATCTATACTAATATTATAAAGAGGTAACGTTGGTAACATGTATGTATCCGCTTCATACACGTTACCAACGCTCCATGTAAGGGTCCACTTAAAGCCTAAGCATACCCTGGGCTTTAAGCCGCCCCTTAGCTCGAGTGAGGGATGCAACCGGAAACATCGCTTGGACGATGAGTTGGTAACGTGTATGTTTGTATATTGGGGGTAATCTCCGAAACTACTAAACTGATTTCAAAAATTCTTTTGCCAATAGAATGCTACATTATCAGGGAGTTACTTTTGATCCCGATATTCCCACGGGATGCGGGTAAAACTCCGGGACGTAGCTTGTATGAAATAAACATAATGTTTACCTGATGGTGTAACAGCAATTTTAGTATGAAGGGCCAGTTCATTGATATTGATTCCCTTGTGCCGAGAGAGTGTCGCGTCACGGGACCGTGTCTTCAGTCCCAGCCACGACTGGTCTTTGAACTTTATCTTCTTTAAGTCCTGCCCTTGGCTGACTGCAAGCTCGTGGAGTCTGGAACAAAAGAAAAACAAGGTGTTTAACCTTTGACTTGTGACTCGTTAGAATCAGCGGTTTTCATACTTTTTCAGTGACGGAACCGAAAAAAGCCGCAGTGGAAAGCCAAATATTTGACAAAGCCTTAAACTAGTATCGTATCGCAAAGAAACTACCCCTATCCATCATAATGTAAATGTAAAGTAGGTACTAAAATCAAGATAAACAATTTTTCGGTATTTTATTGATTCTTTTTTCTGGTACTTCCGTGGAGCTCCAATATAGGCTTTGCAGAGCCTCAGGGCTCTGTGGAGCATACAACTCGCACACGATGAGTTTCATTATCACAAAAAAATCATGTATGTTGTTAAGCCCCACATAAATATAACGTCTGTGAAAAGTTCAACTGTCTATCAAGGCAGACAGTCAGATGGACAACGGAGTCTTAGTAATAGGATCCCGTTTTTACTCCTTAGGTACAGAACCTTAAAAAAGAAAGAAGGTAAAACCAACCTCTGTATAAGTTGTCCTCTAGTCTTATCCAGCGGAGTGTCTCCATCTTTATTGGCCAATGAGACTAGACCCCCGGCTATGACCAGCTCTTCGGCTATAGCACCATAGCCCCAAAAACAAGCGTAGTGGAGAGGCGAGTTGCCGTGTTCGTTTGTGAAGTTTACGTCCACTCGGTTTTGTAGTAGCTGGGGAAAGACAATTATTTTTATATTTTTTTCTCCTGGGATCTGTTTTCTAGCGTAACATTTAGTGAGATTTTTTGCAAGATTCGTGTACATGGCATGGTGTCCATGTATTATTATTCTTTATTTCAACAAATGCAATGGGCGAAAGACAAGACAGCATCCCGCGGCCCACGTTTTTTTCCGATCCTGTGCGAATTTTAAAAATCCTTTCTTATTAGGAAGAACACACTCTCCAATTTTCATGTCCCTAGGACCCAGCAGTTTGGGCCCTGCGTTGATATAAAGTTCAGTCAATCAGATTTAAGCTTACCAATTGCACTATGGGTCGATGTCCATGTGCCGCGGCCAAATGCAACGGAGTATCGTCACCCATGTTGGTCACATTGACGCGAGCACCGCGGCGTATCAACATTTCTACAATTTTGAGATGGCCCTCTTTGCATGCCCAGTGGAGCGGGCTGAAGCCATGATCATCTCTGTAATAAATGGGGATATAGATAGATAATTAATTTGGACTTGGGCATTTCAGTATGCCGTATGTTATACAATTCATAACAAATACTCGCAGCTTATTAGGTATGGAGTTTTCATCTTAGATGAACGCTCTATTTGCAAACTCAAGGAACATATTGTTCAGGAATAGAATATTGCGACCTTATCGCTAAAAGCGATTTCTTCCAAGCAACCTTAGGATGAAAATGAGCCGTTTAGCTTGAATCATCCTACCTACTTAAAACCCAAGTAAGATGCTCTGTGGCCAGTCGGGCGAATGCCCAAATGCAATGCAGAAGGTTGCGTTGTAACTCAGCCTAAACAGTAGGACCTAAGAACTAAGCAACACTTTAATTCTACATTTTTAATACAAAATGTCATGTGAAATGTGATAAATGCTAGCTAATTCGTAACTATATTTTAAACCCCATGGATGAGTGTTTGACCACTATCTCACCTGAAAGTATAAGATGTTGTGGTCTAAGATGTAACATGCTCATTTAGAAGAAGGAAAACAGCAGCGGAACAAGATCCAACATGACCTCACAAACCTAACTAACTAACTTTGCCATAGATGTGATGTTATTCCTATAAAATTTTAGATTTTCATAACCATATCTGAAGATTTAGAAAATGTAATAAATAATGCACCTAATATTTAAGGTGCTTTTTCCTTATGACGAACATAGGGAGCTTATTACATCAATATGGTAACAATTGTACTATAAAAATATTACCAACAGAACTACTACAGAACTCATTCTAGTAACAGGAAACTATAATGAGTAATGGGTTTTCTGTATTTATAGTAGTGTAATACTAAAAATACCTACTCCAGACAATTTAGTAGGACAGTGAGCTCATTAACTAAGTAGCAGAAGAAATTAATATTGAAAGGCGAAATACTATACATAACTATGTTGAACCTGTAGGTTCAATTTCAAACAAACAAATTCTTCATTATTAGACACCTGACCAAAAAAAGATCATGATTATTGAATCCATGGTGTACAACTACCGATTAAAGTTGTCTGGGCAGCATGTTTTGCTAGTAAATAAATAAAATTTCGAGGCTAAAAGCTGATCTCATTCATACTACTCGCCAGGTTGACGCATTTTACTAGGCCATGACTTGTTTGTGGGCGTGCCTTTACCACTACCATTTACGGAAAACCAGGCCACTACACATGGAGTTTTATGGAGTAATTACGCAGGAATTATCATCAACTTACCCCTGATTCATGTCATGTTCGGTATCATCGAGCCAAACTCGCACTTGTAAAGCATTTCCTTCGCGACACCACTGAAATATATCTTCCATGTTTACGGTACAATTTTCTTGTTTGCTGCCAAACTTTTCACACAAAACAAACACTGTCCGAAGAGAACTTTATCACAACTACAAAATAGACCCAATAGAATTCTATTTTACAAGCTAAAACACCGTAAAATTAATTTCATTTACAAGATGTTTTTGACAGTTTCGCAATCTCTAAAAATAATACGTAACCAGGAAAAATTACGAATACCATTTAAACTTAAATAACTCTTTCCTCTTTCCACCAATGCTTAGCATAGGTAGTGTTTCTCTTTCTAATAAATATTATTTGAACTGGGTCGTATAATACTTTGTAAGTATTGCCATATACGAAAAATCATTTAGTAGTAGTAGAATTCAGACATGCTTGGGGAAATTCGAAAACCGTAATTCAATAATTTGGCGGCTCGATATATTGTGCGGCCGCGACAAATTCGCACTATTACTTCAGTTGAGCCCAAACTAAATCGTATGCTTTGTTGTTTTTCGTAAAAACTACTGATCCGATTGCGATGAGACTTTTGCGGTAAGAGTACTGCTTTGTCTATGAATTATATATACACAGCTTATTTGTTTCTACCCACTGCTGAACAAAGCCTTGCTTCCTTACATTATTTTTATTGACTCATATTATGTCTTAGGTTTAAGGTGGCCAAATAAAATAGAATTTGACTTAAAATCTAGTCACAGCCAGGAGAGAAAGCTGTTCTAGCGAAGTGCAATGCGTAAAACAGTTCTCAGAGTCTTAAAATTTATTTAACTTAATAATAAAGGTACAATTAGTACAACTACATAAAACTCTATTTCTTAGCGAATGTGATCTTCATTGCATGAGTTGGTGTGATCTTAAAGCCTTGTAGCGCTTCTTTCGCGGCGGCAGACTGCATTTCATTTGCGAATTCAACGAACGCGATGTCGTGTCTGTTTGGTACAAGACGCACTTCTTTGAAGCCAGGGAACCTGAAAAATGATAAAATACAAATAAATATTAAGGATAGAGCTACCTACGTCGTTTGAGAAACGCGATATACTGATTTTACTTGACTAACTGTTGGACCGATTGCAACTTGAAATGAAGCATAAAAGCAGTTAAATTCTGTTCCAGAATAGACACGTTCCAGAGATACAGGATCTTTGACAGTCAGACGGACAGACAACAAAGTGATCTTATAGATGTTTATTTTTTTTACCTTTTGAGAATATTTTTCAGTACCAAAGTTTTTAAAGTTCCATTTTAGCTTAGGTACTGAAAAATATTTTAGAGTAAAAAAATCTACAAAATCACAACGCATGGCGGACGCTGGACGAGATCTGAACTACGCATCTTTACTGAATTGAAATGAATTAGTATACAGGGGTTGGTAACTCACACCTTGGATTTTTACATCTGTATCTGGTAGATACTATCTACTACAACATTTGTATATCCATGAACGCCCAGGGCAGGCTTTTAAGCACTTAAAATAAAAATATAATATCAAATACTTACTGGTTGAATAACATAGACAACATCATCTCCGATGTCTCATCGGGTAAGTTGGTGAGGAACAGGATTTGGTTTGGTGGTTGTTCAACATTCACGTTGTTAAGCAGGCCAGGGGCTCCAACGTGCATGGCAGCTCCAGGTACCTTTGAATACAAATAAAGCATTTATTAAAAACCTAGTTGAATGATAATCATCCTCTCAGCCCTTAATTTGGTCACTGCCTCACATATCAACGCCACAAATAGCAATCCCGAGCCACCTTCATCCATCGACTCCCCGCGATCGGTACAATGTCGTCGGTCAACAGAGTACCATGTGTTGACAAAATGTGGAATTGACATTGTAACAAAACATGCATCAATGATTTTCAAGAAAGCAAGATCAGCAATTTGATATATACATGGCAGTCAAGGTCATGTAATTAATTAATTATGAAACATAGAGCTTAACAATAAAGTAGTTAGTTAGTTAGTTTCACTGAGCCTTTTCCGCACTTAGCCTCACAATTGGGCCATTGTACGTGATTTCTTAGAGGGCTTAAGACGCCACGGGAGCCTACGCCGCATTGGCGAATATCCCATGCCTTCGGACCGTGGTTTATCCTAGGACATGTCGGTTTCCTCACGATGTTTTCCTTCACCGTAAGAGCGATGTTAATAGCGCACTTAATTTTTTCTTAAAGAAAAAGACATTGGTGCGCGGTCGGCCTGGATTCGAAACCACGACCTTCGGAATGAAAGTCGCGGTATTTACCACTAGACCAACACCGCTCTTACAATAAAGTAGTTGGGTTAGATATTTCCTTCATTTTGACATGAGGAATATTTATAGTAAAACCACCCACAGAATTTTATTACTGTGCGATGTTACTATGCTGCAGCATAGTACCGTAGAAATCCTATTAATATTATGAATGTGAAAGTTTAAGTGTAAGTAAGTAAACAAGTTATGTTTGTTACTCCTTCACACAAAAACTACTGAACTAATTGCAATGAAACTTAGTATGCAGTTAGCTGAAGACCTGGATTTACACATAGGCTACTATTTATCCATATTGGTAGCCTTACACAAGTGAACCCTCGGACAGAAAGGTGAAAGTTAACAACTTATAGTTACCTTGTTCTTCTTTTTCTTGGCATCATCAATACCTTTGGGAAGTTTCGGACGTTTGGGTCGCTCTTGGAATGTACCCTTGATTTTAGAGATAACATCACTGTCACATTTCGAGTACTGAATTCTCTGTAATTCAGATTAAATTTATATTATTAGCTGTATGTATTTCACATTAGGTACAACTTTTTGCATGACGGTCAACATCCTACATAACTTATTTAAATAACAGTTCGACACTCACCATAGGTTTATCATAAAACGGGAATCCTTGCATACTTCTCAGAGCAACAGTAGCGCTAGAGATATCTTTAAAAATAACAAACGCTTGGCCTCGCATTTTTAAAGTTTTGAGTGCTACTATGTCCAATATTTGACCAAATTGCGAGAAAATAGCGTATAGAGATTTTTTTAGTTCCTCCTTTTTAATTTTCTCATTTAGATTGTTTATGTAAATAGTGTGATTGGGTCGGATATCCATCGCTGAAACAAATAAAATGAATAATTGCATAAAATGAAAAATTGATAAAAAAAAGTAGGTGCTTGTGCCGCTTACCACCAAGGCGACGATATAATCTATTCTAGTTTTGTAATCAAATTAACACTACATTATAGTCCAGCTAATAGATAATATTTTTGTTGCTTGCACGAATACCAGCTAGCTACTATTATTTTATAAAAAGCATCCTAAATCCAAAGCAATCGCAAGCTAGGTTATGTATGGTTCGGTACGTACTCATTTTGACTAGATTTCTACAACTAGAAGGTTTAAAATATCAAACTGAATGCCGGTTTACTTGTTTAGGCATACAACAGAAGATAACACCCAATAATTATCACAATTTCGCACAATTTTAGCAAATAAATAGCGTGACACCACTTTCGTTCAAAAGCTTGACTCGTAAAACTACCAAGCGTCCGAAAATTCTACTAAAGTCATATTTTTCTTACCATAAAGGTGCCAATAAAATCTACCATAAAACGCTTGTCTATGGTTGTACAGTCCTTCCTTGTTTGTGTGAGCGTAAGCAAGACAAATTATTTGTATACTGCCAAGAGCAAGCGAAACCAAGCATTACTGTACGTGAAAAACACACACAGGTGAAAAAAGTTTCTGGTTTTTGTTGACAAAAAATTCGCGCCCTGTCAAATATTGTCGTAAAAATCTGTTTCCCAAATAATTATAAATATTTAATTGTTTGTTTATAAATTTGGAGTAATTCGGTCGGTCACTTAGAAGCCTCTAAACAAGTGCTACAAATAATTTTCTTAACATTTCCAGGCGATAGTTATAAAGATACGTTAAAATGCACGATTTCACCTGTGACTTTGATTCGGTTACTCCTGATTTGTGGATGTCCAACGAACAGGCATGGATGGAGAAGCTCATGAAGTTACCCAACTGGTATCAGGTCAGTCTGTAGCCCTATTATATTAGCAAAGTAATTGAGTTTAAATGTGACCTCTAAATAACCTCAACTTTATGTTTTAAAATAAGGTCAGAAGTGCCCTAATCTTTTATTTTCTCTTGTTAAAGCCTATTTTAAGGCTCTAAATGTAAAAGCCTATTTTAAGGCTCTAAATGTAAAAGGACAAGTCAGGTACGTATTCAGTTAATAATATAAACTAAATATATTAAAATTAGGCTCTAATAAAAGGTTTTGTAGGTGCAACTCTCATCTCTCTCAGATTCCTATAGTCTGCCAAGACTCCTGGCCTGCCCAAGGTAAGGCAGGACGTGCAGGGCGGGTCGTAGTCAGCGGTGCATGCCTGCTTTCACAAATGCTTTCATGTTTTTTGCTTTTGCTGCTTTTTACAAATCAATGGAACAAGTTATCTTCAATGCATCAAAATTGGTTGTGCAGTGCGTAAAACTAAAACAGAGAGAATAAATCTTATCTGATCTTACCAATAAAGGTTAAAGTTTGTGAGTCTATGCTTATTGCTCCTTTACGCAAAACCCGCTGAAACGATTGCGATAAAACTCAATATGAAAATAGCTGGAGACTTGGAATAACACTTAGGCTAATTTTAATCCCAATATTGCGACATCGGGACTTGATTGCTGAAACTGTGGGGGCGCAGCTAGTTATTTGTCAAATTATTTTGGATAGAAATAATAGGTGTTTAATTTGGAATATTAAAATCTTTGTTGTGTTCACCAGATCCCCCTAATAAATTCAAATGCATCTCACAATCTACCAGACGGCACCCTCGTTCGATTCCATGGCATGATTCAAGACATGCATAACCCGGAATTCTATTTCGAACAGTTTGAAGTCATCAACACAGTTACCAACGATGTTAAGAATAAATCTGGAAAGTTTCGAGATACTGCACATGTTTTGGTAAGAGATTTTAAAGGGAAAACACATCTACAAAAACAATGCGAGGAGGGACCCAAACCCACATCTCTCAGTTCTATGAGTAACTAAGCATTTTGTGTACTTATGTCAGTGATTTATTTACTGACTAAATCATAATCATAATTAGTTGATGTTTTTGTAGGTTCCTGTACCCAAAGGATAAAAACAGACCCTATTACTAAGACTTCACCATCTGTCTGTCTGTCACCAGGCTGTATCTCAAATCTGATATCTAGACAGTTGACATTTTTACAGATCATCATGTTTTTTTTGCGATAATGGTACAGAAGCCTTTGGTCCGACTCGCACTTGGTAGGGCTATAACTTTTATCAGCATTTGTCACTATCCAGTACAGTTTAGGACTTATCCCTGAGGGGCGGTCAAAGACACCATCAAGAAGACAAATTAAGAACAAGAATTAAAATGAAATAAATACCCAAAGTATCTATTTTTCTAACTTACAGGACAATGAAAAAATAAACTACACAGAGAACTTAAAAAGTGGACAACGACAAACAATGGTAGTTGTCTCAATCCCTGGCTTCAGTGACTGGGCACAAAACATCGAAGATCAGATTAACCATATTAAACACTTAGATCAACAACCAAACACATCGAAGAGATTAAATAGTGATACAAAATTAAAAAGGAGTTACGATGAGACTGAGGGTGATTCTGATGCAATGGATGTAGAGGAAAGTGGTACTAAGGCACGGAAGGTCGCTGAGACTGCTGGCAATCCAACGAATGGGGTGTCTAGAGAGCATTTGTTGAATTTTCCATTGCCCGATGTGCATAGTCAATCATGTATTGTTAAGGTGAGGAAACTGTGTAAAATATTTATCTCGCACAAAATAACACAGAATATTTATCTCTCTCTCTTATCTCTCTCTCTCTTTTTTTTTTAAATTTATTTAATAAGTACCTATCTGTGTTATCTTTTGAAATACGCACACCACTAATGTCCGTGAGACTGCATGTCCCAATTCTCAATTTTTTAAATCTGCAAAGGCTTTGCAGATATTGCATAGACATTGGTCTGAAGTTAGCTATTTCTATTAGAACTACCTCTTTGTTGATTGTGGAATTGTGGAACTCTTTCTTTGTGGAATTGATTGGAGAGTGGCTTGACCATACTTATTTATTTACCATTTTGGTCAAAAGTCTAAAACAGGGGTTCCCTAACTTATTTGAGACGCGCCCCCTTTCGACCATAAAACAAAGTGAGGCGCGCGCCCCTTAGGGAACCACTGGTCTAAAACGTACCACCCTAAAAAGAAGAAAAAATAAAGTGGAACGAGGTCCGACACATCTTCCTTGGTGGCTGCATAAGCCTCTAAGAAAGGCTGCCTATTCTCATATATTTATTCTTTTAGATATACGAAGAAAAAGATAATCTCAAATTGAATGATATGATCGAAGTAATAGGCTTCCTATCAATGGACCCATCTCTCTCAGGCGAGTTCCAACAAGAGAGCGAGACAGAGCATGCGATACTCGAGCCACAGAGCGAGACAGATGTAGAGAAAATCACACATAATCCACCACCGAGTTTAGTGCCGAGATTACATGCAGTTTATGTTAAGAAGTTGGAGCATTGTAATCCTTTGGTTAAAGGGGACCTTGACCAAGGTAAGTATCTCAATATTAATATTAACCGGGTCTTAATCAATTTTTAATTTTGTTATCTCGACGTTTCGACTATGTTACATTGTTCTTGGTCGCAAGGATATAATAAAAAAGGAAAAATCATGCGATAAAGACCCGGTGACTATGTAATTAAGTGTTCCAATCGTGTTACTTTAAAAAGTTTAAATATGAATACTTTATGAGCAGGCTTACATTATCAGCGTCAAAAATTATGAAGAACCAACTTTATAATTTTATTGTTTTAAACTTTGTTTTTACGATATTCAAGAAAAAACTGGTGCCGCTGACGCTTGACGGCAAGATAGTGAGACCGGGGTTTTTCCCGCGGTATCGGGATGAAGTAAAACATGAAAATTGACAACTTATCTATACTAATATTATAAAGAGGAAAGATTTGTATTTTTACGTGTATGTGTGTCTGTGTGTTTGTTATGAATAAACTCAAAAACTACTGGACCTACTTCAAAAATTCTTTCACAATTAGAAAGCTACATTCACCCTGAGTAACATAGGCTACTTTTGATCCCGATATTCCCACGGGATCGGGACTTACGCGGTTGAAACCGCAAGACGCCGCTAGTATAATTTATAAACAACCTAAAATCTGATTGAACTTTAAATTCCAGGCAAAGTGTTAAAAGACGCGAATACAGCGCGAGAACACTTGCTCAGAGCTCTGAAAGAGTTGTTACTTGGAGATGAGTTGGCTGCAGAATATCTGATCTGCCATCTGATTGCGTGTGTGTAAGTATTCACCTTCAAAGATCATCTTCATCTTTTTCTTCTAGTTAACTTCTAGTCTAGGGGTGGGAATAATAGAACATAAACATTTAACAGTTTGGCTTAAATCGGGCTTTCGATGCAGCGTACCATCGAAATGTTGTTCTTTCGATGTAGCGTACCTGCGATATAGTGCTATAGTGCTAAGCTAGACTGGTACCAGCCTAGCTTAGTTTGGGGCTAGATTGAGCTGTGTGTAACATCGCGCAATATTTATTTATTTATTCCGTTTTTTTTTTTCAGTTACCTTCGTCAAGACACAATGACGCTCGGTCAGTTCTGCCTAAACTTATCCAACTTGCCGACGTCAAAATATCCTGAATACGCCCGTCAACTCTACGATATCATAAAACAATTTGTGACCAAAAGTTATTATTTACCGCTTACCATTGACAACTTGAATACACTCAGTTTGCTGCCTAAGTAAGTATTATGAGAAGTATATAATATATTATATTATAGAGATATTAATCGTGTAGCCCGGGCATAATATTAAAGACACTCAGAGTGTGCTCCGCGGAACCCTGGGGCTCCGCAAAGGCTATGTAGGGGCTCCGTGAAAGTACGAGAAAAATAAATCAATAGAAAAAACAATGAAATAGTTTGTATCGCGCATAAAAAATAAGTTAATTGAATTTTAGTAATGCATAGCGGTAGTTTTTTTTTGCAATTTACAAAGTTTCTGTGCTACATTTTATAGGGCTCTGTCAAATATTTGAATTTCCAAAAGGGTTCCGTCACCGAAAGAGTTTGAGAACCACTGGTATAGATTATAGGATTATCCCATCTCTCCATAAGGGTTCATCATCATCCCAGCCTTTATCCGTCCACTGCTAAACATAGGCCGCCCCCATAACCCATACGACGCCACAAATAGCGATTGTGAACTACCTCCATCCAACGACTCCCCGCGACCGCTGCAATGTCATCGGTCCACCGAGTAGGAATGTTGTTGTTATAAAATGTTACACGTTCAACATATTTCAACAGTACTTAACTTAGCATGCAAATATTGTGGTCGCCACAACACTCCGTTTCGCATTGCATCATGGTCGCCGCTCAAGGACTTTTACTCTGCAGCGGTTATCTGTCCTTAGAGCTATATGGCCTGCCCATTGCCACTTGAGTCTACTTATTTTGAGGGCCATGTCAGTGACTTTGGTTCTCCTACGGATTTCCGTATTTCGGATTCTATCACGCAGGGAAACTCCAAGCATAACTCTCTCCATAGCCCGCTGAGCGACTGTAAGCCTTTCAACTAGGCGCATAGTTAGCGACCGCGTCTTGGATCCGTTAGTCATATTAAAATAAAAATAAAAAAAAATGCGTTTATTACTGCACAAAAATAAAGTATAAGTACATTATAACTTACAATTATGCAGAGAAAATCATTAAAACAAGACAAAGAGATATCTAGCGATCCCCACACTAGGCTATGCCTGTATCGTGAGGGTCAGAAAAAACAATTTAACAATATAAAAATTCTAATGGTTACAGTCTCAAACTAACAATATATATAGATAGCGGCTATAGAAATATATCATCTGTGAAAATTTCAACTGTCTAGCTATCACGGTTCATGCAGTTCATGGATACAGCCTGGTGACAGACAGAGATAGGAGTCTCAGTAATAGAGTCCCATTTTTATTGCCGTTTGGGTATGAATGCCTAAAAAAATAACGATTGTTACAGAAAAGACTACGACTGCAATCGGCTAACAAGCGGGGTCCTCCAACTATCAAAACACACGAACCTAGTCCTCGATGAGACTAGAATGGAGCAAGGCCGCCTCGACGCGACCGGCGTCAGCAACATCACGGCTCTAGGCAACATGATATTACATCAGAAAGTCGAGTACGATTTCAAGTATTATAAAATGGATTTTGAGTCCGATATTTCTGTATTGGTCCTGTCTGAGGGGAAGTCTTTGTTGCCGGTAAGAAATTACAGTAATATTATAAACTAGCAGATTCCCGCGGTTTCACCCGCGTAAGTCCCTATTCAGTGGGAATATCGTGATTTAAAGTAGCAAGTAACTCCCGGATAGTGTAGCTTTCTATATAACAAAATGGCGGCTGTAGAATAGTTCATCATCATCCGAGCTATGTTCTCGGTTGCATCCCCATCGCCCGGGGTCCGCTTAAGGCTGGCTGTCCGTCTGTAGAATAGTTAATTTATATTAAATAACAGGGTATTTACCTTGTTTAAACTTGTTTTTAACGGAGCTCGATATTTCGCTAGTAATTTCAACTGACTTGATCACAAGAAACGGCGAAAAAGTTGAAAAAAAATGGCGGATGCGCAGAACTCGATTTTCATGTAAAATGTACTGCGTGAACTTTCCCCTTCCACGTCAAAATTTTTCAACTTGTTTGCCGGCCACTGTATGTATGTTTAAAATCGTAAAGGTAATAAATATTTATCATTACAGAGCGACTACCACCTACCACTGAAGCCAGAAGACTCATCTCTACAAATATTCGACGCGATCGTCGAAGCTGCTACTTATTACCTCAAAGAGGACATCATGAACCTCATTAGAACTTACCTCACTCATCTCAAATTAGTCAAGTACTCCATCAGTGATGATTTGAAGGTAAAATAGTATAACTTGTTTGTGTATGTTTGACGGTCTCAGTGGCGCGTCGGGTGAAGGCCCGACTCCAATGCAGAAGTTTGCTGGTTCGATTCCCGCCAGGTGCAAGTATTTATGCTTAAAAAGAAAAAGAGTATAATATGTAGTATATCCGTTGTCTTGTAATATGGTATGTCTAGTGCTTAGTTTGCTTATTCTATTGTGAGTTACACACAGCTTAATCTAGCCCTAACCTAAGCATTAGGCTTGTACTACGGGATCAAAAGTATCCTTCTCCCATTTCTAAGCTTCCCACCAATTTTCAAAAAAATCGGTTTAGCCATTCTTGAGTTATAAGTGGTGTAACTAACACGGCTTTCTTTTATATTATACTATAGATATCTAAGTTAGGCTCCCATACAATCATACAACAAACATAATTTTAAAAGTTAACTTTTCTTTTTCACAGTTCGTAGAAGACGATTTCATAGAAATGCGAAGTAAATCAACGGAATCAAACCCCGTGACCGCCGACGACTTGCATCGTCTCCTCGTCCTCGCGAGGTTGGTCAGTCTGTCGCGGGGCCACGACACTCTCGCCGAGGAGTGCTGGCGGGACGCGCAGCGGAAGGAGGCGGAGAGAGTCCGCCGAGTCAAGGGTAGAGGGGCTACTTCTTAAGTGTTATTTTATTTACCTATAATAAATAAAGGGTTTTTTATGTGTTTGTTTATTTGTTTGTTGTTATAATATATTGGACAACCTGTGTGGCATTGTAGGCGGACATACAGGCGACAAACAACTATCCAGTCACAGATACGGATGCCTCAGGGAGCATTTCTGTTACTAAATAAATAATATATACAAAATACACAGCTGCTGAGCTCAAGTGGAACTGGGCTTGCCACATCTCCCGCATGTCTGCCGATATGTGAACGAAAACCACGTCGGATTGGGCCCCGGGCCGGAGATGGTTAGGTTTAGACTAAAAAAAAAAAAAAATTATGTTACAGGTACCTAGGTTACTATTATTATTATAACATAACATATTTTGCAAAATTTATTTGTTTATTATACGTCACACAAACAACAAACATAGTCAATCAAAAAAAAAAACCCCTGATTGTACCTGGCGCAAAAGAACCAAGGATGCAGGCCATCCAATTGTTCCGTAGGGGCATTGTACCGTTACATCCAATTATTGGATGTAATAATTTAAGATTAAAATATTATGTTCCTACGTACGTATGGGATACTCACGATCCCATATAAGAAGTAATAGGTTAAATTTAACTCTGTTAACTTTAAACGAGTTGTGATGTAATAAAATAACCTCGATATTTCCTCGAAGCGAAGACAGCTAGGTAGGTACAACATACGAGCTTCAGCTTAGGCAATACTTAGAAAGAAATGTTATATTTTTCGATATAAATATATCACTAGCTGCGCCCTGCGGTTTCACCCGCAAGTCGCGATCCCGCGGGAATATCGGGATAAAAAGTAGCCTATGTGTTATTCTATTTATTATTTTACTAGCTGACCCGGCAAACGTTTTTTATGAGATCGGTTCAGCGGTTTAGGCGTGAAAGCGCTGTTACCTAAGTCCCGATCCCGCGGGATTTACGGGATCAAAAGTAGCCTATGTCCTTCTCCGAGGTCCCATCTATCTCTATACCAAAATTTATCAAAATCGGTTCAGGTATACGACCTAAGTCCCGATCCCGCGGGATTTACGGGATCAAAAGTAGCCTATGTCCTTCTCCGAGGTCCCATCTATCTCTATACCAAAATTTATCAAAATCGGTTCAGCGGTTTAGGCGTGAAAGCGTAACAGACAGACAGACAGAGTTACTTTCGCATTTATAATATTATATATATAGTAAGTATATAGTATATATAGTATATAGTATATATAGTATATATAGTAAGATATAGTAAGATAAGATTCATAGTTAGCTACCCTCGTGTGAATAGGAAAAACTACCCTCCAAAGAGGATATTATTAAATCAAATCAGTAACGTTTGTACTTCATTTGAAGACAAATACGTATCCGGTTCCGGTTGAAAATTGAATTTCTTACCATAAGCGAAAGTTACTTAAAACTGTCTGCTGTCAAAGTCAGTACAATTTTGACAGTTATTTGTTTACAAAACGTGTTTACGTATTTTTCAAATAAATTCGGATTTATTGGATTTTATCATTGAATTTGCCCAAAATAATGGTGATAGCAATTGGATTTGAAGGAAGTGCCAATAAACTTGGCATCGGCATTGTAAAAGATGGTGAAATACTATCAAATTGTCGCAGAACTTACATTACTCCTCCGGGAGAAGGTTAGTTATGATTTGACTATTAAAATTACGCTCTAATCGATGTATAAATAAACATTGACTACAATACAATAGAAGTATTGTAGTAATTGTCTATAATTCCCACAATAACGTCTTTAAAATTATCTTTAGAAAACTAACCTAACCTAACCTTATTTCAGGGTTTCAGCCTGGAGAAACGGCAGATCACCACCGTGAACACATCCATGAAGTTCTAAAAGAGGCTCTTGATGAATCCGGTATAAAACCTGAAGACCTGGATGTGGTATGCTACACTAAAGGTCCTGGGATGGCACCTCCATTGATGGTCTGTGCTATAGTTGCTAGAACCTGTGCAATGTTATGGAATAAACCACTATTGGGCGTTAACCATTGTATTGGACGTATCCTTTTACCAAAAATTGAAAACATTGCGATGAAACTCTGGCTTTGTTTGCTTGAGACATACTAATAAGTAAAAAAGAAATTTGTCGATATTGTGAAATCATGCAGGTTATACTACTTCTATTCCTTCGGGCATGGTGACTACTCTGAGTGCACCATCCTCTTGGTATAGTCAGTCAGCCTATGTCAGATGGACATATAAAATCTACTGAACTAGTCCCTTAAGCTAATAAGTAGTCCTAACTCCAAAAATTATAACATTTAACTCAGAACACAGACATAGAAATGGGTCGACTAATAACCAAAGCAAACAACCCAACAGTATTGTATGTGAGTGGAGGTAACACACAAGTCATCGCCTATTCCAGGAATAGGTACAGAATATTTGGGGAAACTATTGATATTGCTGTTGGAAATTGTTTAGATAGGTAAGTTCAATTCATTACTTAAGAGGATAGTCTCCATTCTCTTTCTCCATACAAACATAGTTTAAATTTTCCTCCCTGGATAAAGACATTAGAGCAAATATGTTTATGCCATAAAACCTATATCTGTCATGACAATGCATCTACCTTTTTATTTTCTAATTAAAATAATAATAAAAAATAAAAAAAATATAAAATAAAAAGGTGCATAGCCTTGACAGATATAAGTTTTATGGCATAAACATATTGGCTCTAATGTCTTTATCCAGGAAGAAAAAATTTAAACTACGTTTGTATGGAGAAAGAGAATGGAGACTATCCTCTTAAACATTTTATTCACTCAAAAAGATGTACCTACTTATACAAATACTTGGTCATTTAGAAATGTCTTAAAGTTATGTGGTTTCAAACATGCCCTCCAATGATAACAAACTCACTAGGGTTTAAGAAACTCATCCTGGCTATGTTATACAGTTGGTCCTGATTGTTATCTCTGATAGCAGTCACTAGATCAAGTAAGAAGCTTATTCTGAAGGCCATCTTTAAAAACTTTCCTAGGACATTCTTTATTAGTTAACTTGTCAGTGGTTCTAACAACATAATGCATTAGTACTGCTATGATGAATGATTTAGAAAAAACTTAATTGCATCACAAATGCAGTGTTTAATAAAATTATACAGCTTATTAAGTATGACTGAAACTATGGTAAAAAAAAAATGTATATTTTTCAGGTTTGCAAGAGTATTAAAATTATCAAATGCACCGAGTCCTGGTTACAATATTGAACAAGCTGCCAAAAAGGGGAAGAAATTCTTGCAATTACCATACTGTGTTAAAGGTGCTAATAATAATAACTCTACAATAACATCTAGAGCTCAAATGTATATCTGTAGGTATTTATATTTTTGTTACGGCGGGATTCAAACTGGCAACCGTCTGTCTCCTAGTGAAAGATAACTTTCGCATACTACATAATACCTAAATCATACTTATTAATATTATAAATCCGAAAGTTTGTTTATGGATTCATGCATTTCAAATTTCAAATTTGCATAGGAATAGTTTAAGTAATGGAGAGTAACTTAGTAATGGAGGATACCAATATCCCAATAATCCCGCGGGACAGGAGATACGCGGGTGAAACCGCGTGGCGCAGCTAGTACTTATTATAAATAGAAATACGAAAGTACGTACTAAATATAAAGTATTTACTACGATCCAAGTTACATTTTACTCCTTTTCATATGTTCCAGGAATGGACGTCAGTTTCTCAGGCATCCTATCGTTCATGGAGGATAAGATAGACGATCTCCTCAAAGAGTACACTCCGGAAGACCTGTGCTATTCACTACAGGAGACGTTGTTCGCTATGCTTATTGAGATTACGGAGCGCGCGATGGCGCATTGTGGTTCGGATGAGGTAAACAACTAAAATATCTACCTTTTTATTTCGACCGTTGTTGAAGGCGATGAACAGCGGTTCTTTGATGGGAGATTTCGGTCGGTGCAGCCACTAGGACCAGGATAGGTCGAATCTTGAATCACTGCCGTTTTTTAAGGTTCCATAAAGGGACAGAAAAACGCAACGAAACCGCAATGTATTTTTGCTACTAATGCCATCTAGTAGTAAATTAAATTTTAACGTTTGCGTTGCGTTATCGGATTGGTTGGTCCAGTGTTCATTTTATGGTTCCGTACCCAATTGTGATTGTGGTACGGAACCCTTCGAGCGCGATTCCAACTCGCACTTGGCCGGTTTTTTTCTATCTTCTTAATCAGTGTCCTATATCTTCACCCGCGTAAGTCCCGCGGGAATATTGGAATAACAGTTTTTAATCCAGCCAGATCTCAAGCTATCTCCATACCAAATTTCAAGTTATAATATTAGTAAGAATAATTAAATTTCGTTTTATTTTTTGTATGTAGCTCAAGGCTATTTTATTTAGAAAATTTATTTTAAAGGAAAAATAGCACGCGCGATGACGCTTTAACGAGCCTTAATCGTAAACAATCAGAGGAGAATATAGCATTGGAAGTTTTCACGGCACGCAGCGTGGACTTGCGTAGTCTAGTTGGAACAGACGTTGGGATACTGACCCAAAGACGCGAGTTCAAGCCTCGCCGCAAGTGAAAATTTTTGAATGCTATTTTTCCTTTAAAATAAATTTTCTAAGAATCATTAATTTTATTCCCAGGTTCTAATAGTCGGCGGTGTAGGCTGCAACGAACACTTGCAACACATGATGGGCATAATGTGCAAGGAACGGAACGCCAAACTGTTCGCGACTGACGAGCGATTCTGTATAGATAACGGAGTCATGATCGCTTACGCTGGAGCCTTGGCCTTTGAGTCGGGGACCAGGATGGAACTGAAGGATTGTGGGGTCACGCAGAGGTATAGGACTGATGATGTGTTGGTTACGTGGCGGGATTAAAGAGGATTTTTGTTACATTGCTGTTTTATTTTCATTTGGATGTTGTTAATTTAGTCTGCGTAGAAGAGTGCAAATAGGAAAAGCAATAGCCGGCCGCGCCTATTCTATAGCTAAATCGTTTCAACATAGCTTCAGCATAGTTGGATTTTTCTCGAAAACGGTTCCGTATGTAATTGTAGGTAATTTTGCATATCCACTACAATATGCTCTATGCTATGCATACGGTGCATACCTATCTACTAGGAATATCTCTTTGGCGCGGCGAGGCTCATTAAAAACAATCTAAATCGAAAATAGTAGACAGGGAAACATACATATTCTTCAATTCGTCGCTCGCGGTTTAGACTTGTGGTGTAAATATGTTTACAGCATGTCAGAGACGCAGAAACGTGAGTTCTAGCCTTGCTGTGAGTGAATTTTTGAACATATATTTTTCCTAGAAAATACTTCTAGATAGGTATTTGATTGGTTTGTTAATAAAAGTCAACAATAAATCCAACCATTTATATTTGTTCGAAACATGGACATCACCACAAACTCAGGAACATTCACACAACTAACAAATTATTTCATAACCATTATTAGCATAATTAATTACACTTAAGTATATAAAAAAATATTGCTTTCACAATGAATTAAATAAACATTCCGCGCTGTTGATTCTTAAAACATAATTCATTAAAACTTAACAACAAAATATAATAAATCATTTTTATGCCTGTACTACACACTACACGCGAACGTTACGTCAAACACGCAACTTTACAGGGTGGTTAATTTATGGCAATTAGCGGGGCTATTCTCTAAGAAAAAAACTATGTGTGGGTTCTACACGGTTCGCGAGTTTTTCGCATTTTTTGCGTTTCCTTTGACCACCGTTTCTACCACAAAACTTGGTAATATTTGTGTCACGTCATTTGTTTGCAGAATAGCGAGTTAACTTCACAGGTTTCAACATAGTTTATGAAAAGTTGTCTGGAACTTCATAGGTGTCTATGTAATCTTAGAGAATAGGCCCGCTGATCCTAGAACCGCTACGGGAAAACGTTCTTAAGGCGGAACCAGAAATCGCGAGGTGTGCGTCGCGAATGATTCGTCACGCATGCCTCAACCTTAGGCATGCGTGATTACATTTATGCATTCGTCCCACACGACACATGCTCAAACTGAGCACGCAAACTATCACGCACAAGGTTCGTCAATAGAACACCCGTTCGTCCACACGGAGCGCACGGCTCGCACTGAGGCAGGCGTTCGCAACGATCGTATGATGCGAATACTCACTGTGAGCACACACGTCTACACAGCCCGAGCCATTCGCAACGCACGCCTCGCGATGTCTGGTTCCGCCTCTGGGAGGAAAATCTACCTACTCTTTCTTCTTTACTTTCTTTCGTTTCTTTACTATATCTCTCATGACTTTTTTTATTTTCGAAATAGAATAAAAATAACATTTAGAAAAATTAGAATGTGAAATAAAAAAAATTATGGCATAAACATATTTTCTCTTATGTCTTTATCCAGAAAGGAAACAGTTGACTATGTTTGCAAAGTTTGTACGGAGAAAAGAGTAAGTAGACTTTCCTTTTATGAACATTTTCTTGTAGCTACAACATTGAATACATAATCTGTAGGGGAGATCCTCGCACTGCTGGTTGTCCCAAATAATATTTATACAGAAACTAAGTACTAAATAGATATCCAATTTTTATCAAAGACCAAACCAAAGATTAATAATTTATTTTTATTCTGTCTTTTTCATTTCTCAGTTAAACAGAATTCTTCTTGGCACAAGCATGAGTATTTTTTAGGAAATTCCTAAAAAACAAAATAATAATTTTGCTAGATATTCAAGTATTTTTACTGCTTTTACCTAGATTGTCTAGGCTGTGTTGCAATAGCCGTAGGCAATAGCCAAAATACACGATGACATTTACACTTACACTTTACCTAAATAAAACTGATCACACCTACAGCACACTTATAAAGAAATTCGTGCATGTGTGCTGTAGGTATGTTTTAGGTAAAGATTAAGGTGTCATCGTATTTTGAGCTTATGTATTCTCTTGCGTATATGGGACCATGACAATTAATGCAACATACCCAAAACGATGCAGCCAAAAAGTACGCAATTAAAGGCTCCTTTACACTATGCCGACGCGGACGGTAGCACGGTTATTTGACGTAGCAATGAAAGGCCGACATTTTACGAGCCATTTCAAATCAATATCTGAAAGGTTTTCAAGACAAAACTGTCAAACATTGATCTGAAATTGGATGATTTGCTTAACCGCGCACTATTCCGGCGGGACACCCACCGTGAATACCGCCGACCTAGAAACAAAAATATATTTACAAATGCTTTTAAAATATTTTAAAAGGTACTTGAAACCTATTAGCGGACCAAAATAATCTATTCTTTAAGTTTGCATTACAAAAACAAAAGGATACAATGTACCTACTTAATTTACATGCATTGATGGTATGTACAAGGTTATGTAGTTTTGTACTTATACTATTCTGCCTTTGCTTAGTTTGATTCTCATAAATCAGATCCGTGTAATCCTGTGTACACAATTATCCATGTAACCTGAAATTAGAATGGTTGTATGTTAATAAAACATCTTGTTTTTTTTTAAGTCCTGATCCCGTGGGAATATCAGGCTCAAATGTAGCCTATGTATACGAATGTAGCCTATATTACTTCTCAATAATGTAGCTTTCTATTAGTCAAATAATTTTTAAATCGGGCCAGTACATTTGGAGCTTATTCATTACGAACAAACAAGTAAATCTCTATACTCTTTATAATAGTAAACTATTATAATAATATTACTATTGTTTTATATAAACTAGTAGGGCTCTATGGTCACTCATGTTACTCCCGATCCCATGGGAATATTGGGATTAAAAGTAGCCTATGTTGCTAAGGGTGAATGTAGCTTTCTAATGGAAAGAATCTTTGAAATCGGTCTAGTAGTTTTTAGGGTTCCATACCCAAAGGGTAAAAACGGGACCCTATTACTGAGACTTCGCTGTCTGTCTGTCTGTCACCAGGCTGTATCTCATAAACCGTAATAGCTAGAAGGTTGAAATTTTCACAGAAGATGTATTTCGGTAGCCGCTACAACAACAAATACTAAAAACAAAATAAAACAAATATTAAAGAGGGGCTCCCATACAACAAACGTGTTTCAAAAACTACAAGGGAATTTTAGTAAAATGTGAGGTCGCTTCTGATTGGTCAGAGTCAAATCGAGTTGGTCATGGAATTCAAAATGGCTGCTCTGTCTGTCAAATATATCAGTCTGCCTTCACTTACCAAAGAGTTTTTTATAAGTTTTAGATTTTCTTTGTGCCAAAGGTTTTTTTTTTAAGAGTTGGGGTCGTTTGACGGGACTTGATGGGAGTAAGAATCGAAGCTTAATATTTCACATTCTGATTTCACACGGTTCCGTTCCCAATTGTGATAGTGGTACGGAACCTTTTGTGTGCGAGTGTCGCACTTGGCGGGTTTTTTTAGTTTATTCATAACAAACATACATACACACAAACAAACATACAAAAATACAAATCTTTCCGCTTTATAATATTAGTATAGATATAGATTAAAATCTTACTAAAAACCCAGCAAATGATGTCATAAATCCTTCTTTCGTTATTTCCCACATACCACCATATTCTTCTTCATCAATGCTTTGGAAATTCATCACATAGAAATATATTACACCAGCGTTTACGAGTACAAACCTAGACAAAAGAAAACTTAAATTTATCCTACAATTTAATTTGGAATGAAACTTTCACTTGTATCGCACATAAAGAAATCTTGACATTTATTGGTAAGTTATGTACACAAGGAGGAATTGGATTGTATTGAATTGTAAAGGAATTGTTATAGTATTTGTAAGTACTTTTATGCATATTCTTAGAGTTTATTGATATAAGTAATATTTCTAGCTTTTCTAACTAGCTTTTAAACGAAATAGAATACGAAAATCCAAAGAACTTACAATAAAACTCCAATGAAGCCTTTCAAGGGTAATAAGCCCCATCCGAGACCCAAAATAATGCCCAAAGCTTGCCTTATCCAATAAATGACATCCAAGAACTCATCCTGAAACCGAATTAATTTATTATTGACCTAGTTTCAGCACCATTTGAATACAAATCACTAAAGTCTCGTGATTTAAACTTAACCTTATCTGGCCACTCGGCGTTGGCTATGAGTGCTTTCTTCCACGGTGATTCTGGTCCTTTGCTTTTGAAAACGCTTTCAGAAGCCTTGGGTTTTGTCGACATTTTTATAATTTGTACAGTTTTTGTTACAATTTAATATTTCTAATTCATGAGTTTGGTTGAGTGAATCGAATCAATAAATCGCGCTGACTGAAATCAAATAAAAAGTACACGTCACTGTGACAAATACTGACAGTGACGTTTGGTTGTAATGTCAATTTTATTTTAATTTCTTTTTATGGGTTTGACCAACATTTACATATAGCCACAAACGATGATCCTCTTATTTTATAGCCTTATTAATAAACGTGGAGTAAGAACGGAGTAGTGTGAACATTCTTTGTCTTTTTCCGTGACAAGAACTTTCAAAGTTGGCAGACAGAAATAAAAAGTGGTAAAACTATTCCGACCTTACTCCACGTTTATTAATAAGAGTCATAGAGTGTAATCTTTTTTAGCCCACGAAATCTAAAAATCCCTGTGTAATATAAATTGGGTACGTTCAATTTACTCAGACTCCCAGATCAGTCCTCCCAAACGGAATTTATATGGGTCCTACTGCACAATATGCTGAGAAGCATTTATAAATATTTCTACCTACTACTACTACCATGCTACTGCCTTAGTGCGTATACAGAAAGAAAGCTGGAAACTTATAAGCGCTTACCAGCGCTGGTCCGTTCTACACAAAGGAAGCAGGTTGAGGCAGAATGTCGGACTCATCGGACGATGTTATGACGTCAGCCGCCCAGCGCTGACCAGCGCGTGTTGAAGCTTGTCGGCACCGATCAGTGCTTATCGGCGCGGGTTCATACATTTTCCTGCGCGGGTCACCAGCGCTGACAAGCGCTGGTAAGCTCTTGTCAGCGCTTATAAGTATCCACCTTTCTTTCTGTATACGGCCTTAGATGAAAACAAAAAACAGCAGATGCGTTACCTAGTCTCGGAAAATGAGACGATAAAACTGCGTCTAGCTGACGCACTAGCCTCAGTCGTATGTCGAACCGTTGCCGCGTGAGCACGTGCTGTCGCACTGCGATTATCTTTTTGAAATCCATAAGAAAGCCTTTTAGCCTTTTTACAAATGCCCGAATAATTCTTAAATACAAATGCTTTAAATACAATAATTTTATAAAACTGCATGTAGGTGTTTCTAGCTCATTTTTCGAATACGCAATGTTAGAATATACAGTATCTACTATTTTTGTTTTCATCTAAGGCTACTGCCTAATAGGAATTAAAACAACATTTCCTGTAGTAAACGCTTATCATATTATGTATCGTTTATTTATATAAGTATAAATAGGTACCTACTTACCTACCAAGAACTACGTACTTAATTGTAGGTACCATAGAATATGGCAGAACATAGGCACAGTTATACATTAAAATAGGTAATAATGGTAATAATAGCATATAAAGCTTTTTTACAACAGTATGGCCCTGCGCAGACGACAGACTATCCGTGACGCACTTTTTAGTCTGTGAAAATAGAACCTATGCAATTATATGCAGTAACGCACACGACGCGCAAAAAGTCTTTTGCCTTTTTGTGCCTTTTTCGCAGACTTTTTGTGCGCCGCACACTCGATCGCACAAAAAGTGTGCCGTCTGCGCCGGGCCTATGAAATGTTTAAAGTATCATATCTTCAAATGCACCAATTTACGCAGGAGTCAAACTGCTGTCAGCAACTTCATCAACAAAATCCGCTAACATATCTTCGACTGTTACACCATCAGTTTTGTCATCATTTTTACTTAATTCTTTGCCATTACTAATATCTTTTTCAATATCTGTTGCGACGCCATTTTGAATATTATTCTTTTCAGGAGTCTTTTCTCCATTTAATTTCTCAGGTGTCTCTACGTCTTTTTTATTCCAATCGTCTGGCGACCCTCTGACGATTTGTCCACATGTTATTTGTATGTCGTCAGTATCATTTGTACTAGGTAAATTCTCATCATCTTGCCTCTCTAAAACTTTTACTTTCTGTCCTGTATTAGGATAATCATATGCAACCTCCATTGAAACTGGACTCTTTTCTCCTACTGTATCTTCCGTAGATACGTTGATGTTTAAGGGTAATTGTGTTTGAGCTTCATGTATACTTTGTTTTTCATCTACATCAAGTATTATGACTTCTTTAGGTTTATTAGATGTTTTAGCGTCAATTTCTATATTTATAGGTTCATTTTCTTTACGAATTTGTATTGTTCCATTTGGAAATTGAGTAGGAGCATCATGTTCATCAATTTCAATGACTGAAGGATCATTATCTTTTGTCAGTGCCATTTCTATCTCTGGTTCTATGTTCAGTACATCATTTCGAACGATATCTGACGTAGTTTCTATATTAAGAACATCTATTACTGGAGAATCGTCATTATCGTCGCTAATTTCGATGGAATCAATGGTATCATCGCTGCTTAGACTGATATTTTCGGATATTTCATCTGTTTTTTGTTTCTTACTTGATGGTTCATCAGGGATTGTGATTACTTCTTCTCTTAGGTCTTCTGATGGCATTCTGTCGACAAAATTTTAATATTTTATGTCAATTTTTATGATTATGATCAAAATTCCGTGTTCACGCCAAAGCCGTTGAACCGATTTTGATAAATGTTGGTAAGTATAGAGATAAATGGGACCTTGGAGAAGGAATTAGGCTACCTTTGATTTCGATATTCTCTTGGCATCTGGACTTACGCAGGCTAAATCGCGGGGCGCAGCTAGTATACAATACATGTAAAAATCTAGAAACTGTAAGGCCTCAACCTATAAATTGATTGCGATTATTTACAAAGAAAAATATTGCACATCGAGATTTAACAAAAGATGCCAGCAAGAATAAGACCTTACTCAAGAAGTGACCAATTATTTTATTTGCGTGTAGAGTACAATTTGGGGAATCTTCAAATCATTAGGTACCTATATCCTAAATCAGCGTGCTACATCTTGGACTATTTTAGCACTTAATACCATGTATAATAGTGGTCCAACGCTGGCCTATATGCAAGTAAAAAATATAATACAAATTGTGTGAGTTCAAAAAGTGCATTTCTCACCTTTCCTTGCCCAACAAGGATTCCAACACAGCTCGATTGCGTTCAGAAATATGTTTCCTCTTGGATTGGTTACTTTTCGCATCTGGTGTCGGCTCTAGTGCGAAGTTGAGAGACGGCGGGGAACAATGTAGGTGCAGTCTTATGTCTAGAAGTGCTTGAGAACAGAACTTTGATATCTGAAAATTAAACGAGAATCTATATTAATATT
Organism: Idaea biselata; assembly: GCA_958496205.1. Classification (NCBI taxonomy): domain Eukaryota; kingdom Metazoa; phylum Arthropoda; class Insecta; order Lepidoptera; family Geometridae; genus Idaea; species Idaea biselata. Next base: position 2,418,645 of record OY292399.1, read on the forward strand.
ATGAAGCTGCAGAGTTTGTTTGTTTGTTTGAACGCGCTAATCTCAGTAACCGCTCTGGTCCGATTTGTAAAATTATTTCAGTGTTGGGTAGTCCATTTATTGAGGAAGGCTATAATATATTTAAAAAAAAAATAAGGGAGAATCATTTAAACCGGTCTTCAGGGGGTTATCCTAAACTGTAATAGCCTTATTAGAGTGGTCGGAGTAGTGAGAATATGCTTTGTCTTTTACCGTGACAAGAACTTTCAAAGTTGACAGCCAGAAACCAAAAGTAAGAAAATCAATGAGGAGGAACACTAACTTTTTATCCCGGCAGAGGGCGCGAGTCAATTAATCTTAGGTTTGAATTAAGAACTGTCAAACAGGTGTTTTTTACAACTCACGGCGCCAAATTGGCCATATCGGTCTGACACCGAAAGAATAAAAAAAAAAACTCGGCGTTTCCATTGGTGGAGGACCACCATCGAAAAAAAAAAGATCATCTGATGCCAGCGCCATCTACTAACAGCTTTGCGTGTGGCACCCCATTGCTCAAATGAGAAGAAGAATTAATTTACAATTTTAATAAAAAAAATAAACTCTTTGTTCAATTCAGCATAATTGAACAAATCTGAAAAAGTTCAGATTTGTTCAATTATGGTAGGAAACTATAGGCCAAGCAGCAGGGAAATCACCTCTTACGTAGCCTTGCAAAAGGTGGTGTAACAAATTTTATGATTTTATGTTATTTAGCTAAGTTAGCTTGACAAAAATTCAATTTCTTGACCTTGGGGCACGACGGGGTATGTCCGATATTTTGCTAATATTTCGTTTTTTGCACATAGTGCCTCGATAGTAAGTGATATGACAAAAGTGTCTAAGAACAGTATGTAGAAGTCAAAAACTCTTACATTCTGCCCATACATGTCAATTCTGTAAGTCTTACAGGTAAAAAGTTACAATCAAAAAAAGAAAAAACAACATTATATAAAATCAGTATAGATTTCTACGACAATTATTTTTTAATCGTTTCCATAATAAGCAACAACAAATTATTTGTGGTGGCCGCCTACAAGATGGCGCTAGTAGTACGACACGGTGTCCTAAATGGCGCATTTAACATTTTTCGTCTTTTGATTGTAACTTTTTACCTGTAAGACTTACAGAATTGACATGTATGGACAGAATGTAAGAGTTTTTGACTTCTACATACTGTTCTTAGACACTTTTGTCATACGACTTATTATCGAGACACTATGTGCAAAAAGCATTTTAAACTCAAAATATCGGACATACCCCGTCGTGCCCCAAGGTCAAGAAATTGAATTTATATCAAGCTAACTTAGCTAAGTAACATAAAATCATAAAATTTGTTACACCACCTTTTGTAATGTGATTTCCCTGCTGCTTGGCCTATATCTCTCTGTGGTCATATAGGTTAAAATGATAAAGTAAAGGTGTAGTATAGGTTATAAAGTCAAATACCTCTCGCTCTCTATGTGTACTGTTAGAGAGCAAACCGAGCGAGCGTCGTGTACTACACGAGTGTAGGTTATATTACAATATAACCTACAGTAATCAGTATCAACCTACCTCTCTATGTGTACTACACACGAGCACACTGTACAGTTGCAAGCAATGTTGCGTGGGCGGCAACACACTCGCCCCGCACTTGCGACTCGCTTCCAACGCAGAGAGCAAACCGAGCGAGCGTCGTGTACTACACGAGTGTAGGTTATAACTCTCACGGACTAGGAGCTCTTGGAGTTTCTGGAAAAAATCAACAATATCGTCATACTTTATGGCAAAGAAATAAAAAAAAACATAAATGGTTAATTTCTATTAATTTTTGTATGTAGCTCAAGGCTATTTTGTTTAGAAAATTTATTTTTCAAGGAAAAATAGCATTCAAAAATTTTCACTTGCGGCGAGGCTTGAACTCGCGTCTTTGGGTCAGTACCCCAACGCCATCTATCTAACGCTACAGGAACAACTTTCCAGTTGTTTACACCTGCGTCGTAATGGTTAACTTTACAGTTAACTCATTAAACGTAAGATGTCGCTTTTTTCCATTACTATAAAATTTCTATTAATTTTTGTATGTAGCTCAAGGCTATTTTGTTTAGAAAATTTATTTTTCAAGGAAAAATAAATTTTCTAAACATAAATGGTTCTTAACCCATAGAGCTTACCTTATGAATAACAGGTTTCAAAAATATGCCACAAACAGTAAGAAAAGTCTCTGCGCATTCTAACGCCGCGATTGCTATTTCATCATTTGATTCTTTGCTCCTGAAAACAATAATACCATACATTCATTTATTCGATTAAAAACTTGACAATACATCCCCTCTTGAGGAGCATGAGTTTCGTACTGAGACTGTTTCGCAAATCGCTAGACATTTGCCCCTTAGGCTGAGAACACACTGCGATTATAAATACACACACACACACACACACTCACACGCATGCACTGTGCACATATTATTATTATCTGTATTATTTTATCCATTATATATATTAGTGTCAGGTACTAATACAAACCTCATAGATTGGTTTCATAGTACCTTCTTAGTTAGGAAAATGTTTTCTTAAATGTTTTATAATTAAACATGAAATGCCTGCGTTTTTCCGCAGTGCGCAGATCGCAGATCCCAGTGCGCGATTTCAGATCTGCGAAAAAACGCAGGCGTTTAATCGCAGTGCGTTCTCAGCCCTACTTATAAACGATGATTAACAAATTACTAGTTATGTAATGTATGTCTCTCTAATCAACTGTCTACGTCATAATATGACAGTAAAGGGCAAACAATAGCATGGCATAGTTCATGCAGATGTTAATCATCGGTTATTTATTATATTATAAGTAACGGGGGTTATTCTGGGTTTTAGTTCAAAATGGTCCCAAAATTTTAATTTTTTATCTCATTTTGATTATTGTTTTCTAGTCTAGGCTTTGATGTAATAAAAAACGCGAACATTACCTACGTTGATGGTCTCTTAATTATGTCATCAAATTATTCATTATGCATGGTAAGACAGCTGGTTTACTTACATAGTAATTTTATTCTTCTCCCCCGGCATATGGCTTGCGATGTTGCTTTCCTTCAGCATTGTATTTGCAAGCCTCTTTCTTGCCCTTTTGCTTAGATTTTTCATTGATTGTGTACTCGTCTGAAATAAAATTGTACTTTTAATACTTGCACTCTGTTTTTTTTAGTAGCCGCGTAAGTATCTATCCTATCCCGTAAGAATATCGGGCCTATCGATAGGGCCTATCGGGTGTTAATCACATAGACCCGGTATTCGACCAGATACCAAGTTTCATTACAATCGGTTCAGTAGTTTTTTGTCAAGGAGTAACAAACATACTCGTTTACTTACTTTCTTGATTTCACATTTATAATATTAGTAGCATAAGCAATTTACATCGCTCTTACGGTAAAGAAAAACAAAGTGATGGCTTGGTTATATTTAGATTTCTGGCCTCTGGGCATAGTCATATAAGCCGACCTACACCATCTAATATAACTATATGCTCCAGGTTCTACAGCGCTATATTCTTTTTAGGGTTTCGTTCGTAGTCAACAAGAAATTTAAGGATACTAAAAGTGAGGGCGATGCGTGTGTAGGATAGTCAGCCATTTTGTTAGACTAGAGTACATCTTACCGTCAGCTGTATGACATGTCTAGGCGGCGTGACGTCACTGACTATGTGTGACGTCAGTTCCTCATCCCAACGCGTCCGGCCGTCGTGAGGGCGATGCGTGTGTAGGATAGTCAGCCATTTTGTTAGACTAGAGTACATCTTACCGTCAGCTGTATGACATGTCTAGGCGGCGTGACGTCACTGACTATGTGTGACGTCAGTTCCTCATCCCAACGCGTCCGGCCGTCGTGAGGGCGATGCGTGTGTAGGATAGTCAGCCATTTTGTTAGACTAGAGTACATCTTACCGTCGGCTGTATGACATGTCTAGGCGGCGTGACGTCACTGACTATGTGTGACGTCAGTTCCTCATCCCAGCGCGTCCGGCCGTCGTGAGGGCGATGCGTGTGTAGGATAGTCAGCCATTTTGTTAGACTAGAGTACATCTTACCGTCAGCTGTATGACATGTCTAGGCGGCGTGACGTCACTGACTATGTGTGACGTCAGTTCCTCATCCCAGCGCGTCCGGCCGTCGTGAGGGCGATGCGTGTGTAGGATAGTCAGCCATTTTGTTAGACTAGAGTACATCTTACCGTCAGCTGTATGACATGTCTAGGCGGCGTGACGTCACTGACTATGTGTGACGTCAGTTCCTCATCCCAGCGCGTCCGGCCGTCGTGAGGGCGATGCGTGTGTAGGATAGTCAGCCATTTTGTTAGACTAGAGTACATCTTACCGTCAGCTGTATGACATGTCTAGGCGGCGTGACGTCACTGACTATGTGTGACGTCAGTTCCTCATCCCAGCGCGTCCGGCCGTCGTGAGGGCGATGCGTGTGTAGGATAGTCAGCCATTTTGTTAGACTAGAGTACATCTTACCGTCAGCTGTATGACATGTCTAGGCGGCGTGACGTCACTGACTATGTGTGACGTCAGTTCCTCATCCCAACGCGTCCGGCCGTCGTGAGGGCGATGCGTGTGTAGGATAGTCAGCCATTTTGTTAGACTAGAGTACATCTTACCGTCGGCTGTATGACATGTCTAGGCGGCGTGACGTCACTGACTATGTGTGACGTCAGTTCCTCATCCCAGCGCGTCCGGCCGTCGTGAGGGCGATGCGTGTGTAGGATAGTCAGCCATTTTGTTAGACTAGAGTACATCTTACCGTCAGCTGTATGACATGTCTAGGCGGCGTGACGTCACTGACTATGTGTGACGTCAGTTCCTCATCCCAGCGCGTCCGGCCGTCGTGAGGGCGATGCGTGTGTAGGATAGTCAGCCATTTTGTTAGACTAGAGTACATCTTACCGTCAGCTGTATGACATGTCTAGGCGGCGTGACGTCACTGACTATGTGTGACGTCAGTTCCTCATCCCAGCGCGTCCGGCCGTCGTGAGGGCGATGCGTGTGTAGGATAGTCAGCCATTTTGTTAGACTAGAGTACATCTTACCGTCAGCTGTATGACATGTCTAGGCGGCGTGACGTCACTGACTATGTGTGACGTCAGTTCCTCATCCCAGCGCGTCCGGCCGTCGTGAGGGCGATGCGTGTGTAGGATAGTCAGCCATTTTGTTAGACTAGAGTACGCTGTGATGCGAACTTTTCTAGAAACAAAGTAGGTAAGGTGTTTTAAATTCTGGACGCAAAATAGGCGCTTGCGGAAAACAGCCCGACAAACCAATACAAAGTGTGATTCGTGATTTAACAGTAGTCCTACTTAATATTATAAAGCTAAAAGTTTGTAAGTATGTAAGTGTGTGTTTGTTACTCAATCACGTAAAAATCGCCGAACCGATTACCATGAAACTCTTAACTCTGTATGTAGATAGCTGGAGACATGGAATAACACATAGGTTACTTATTATTACACAGATATTCCCGATATAAATGATACTTTACCTGGATTCTTCACCAACATTTTCAGAGCTCCATCTCAAGGTTTGCATCACAAATCTGAACACTAGCGGAGAGAATGGAATAAGGTTGGATCCCAAACTGTAAAATGGATTACTATTAATTACTTTTTACTCAAAGATTTTATTTTTTAGTGTAGTGACACTCTTTTAAGGAAACATGTGTATTTAAAAATGTTATGTTTCAAAATTCGACACAAGTTTTTTCTGAAGTGTGGATTTATGGAAGAAAAAGCATTTGAAATTAAACTGATTTTTCGGTTTCAATCGCGCGGTAAAGAAAAATCTTGAAAAAGCATTTTTTTACCACTTTACATTTTTCAATTCATTTGTATGCAAACATAGGACATGTCACTTTATTTTCAAAACTATTGTTGTCTTACTTACCAAGCAACCAAGGCATCCAGAGTTTTCAAAGCTTGAACTTTCACAGTAGTAATTTCAGCTGACGTCTTATTGCCAGAACTGGTCAGAGCTTTCAGTATAACTTCTAATATTAACTGGGGCCTTATTGGTTTTGCTACTGGATATATTTCACTGTAAATATAATTGTACAATTTAGCTAGTCCTCTAATCTGTATGGGCACCTATACAAATCAGAGGTCTAAATACATGGCGTGCATCTCAAATAAGGTAATTTTTATACCAGTGCATAAGGAACCCTCTGTGAGCAAGTCCGACTCGCACTTGACCGGTTTTGTTCTCTAAGAGAATTGCAAGTGTTTGAATTTGAATTGATTTATTTGACTTTACTATCAGCAGTATCACTGTATGGGTTTGTAATTACCTGAATAAACATTTATTTTTATTTATTGGGTAAATGAATACTTACACCAGCATAGCTTGCATAAAAACAAATAAGTTTCTTAGTCTTGTGGACAGGACTGTCTGTTTGTTGGCTGCATCTTGTGTGTTTGTCACTGTATCTAGTTGTAATAGAGCTGCTTGTAATGATGAAGTTGAAGTTTTCTCTGCTTCTTTCTGAAAAATATAAATAATTGTTTTTATAAAGTACTTTTAGTTTTTTTTATTGAATGAACAACACACAGCGCCATCTAGCCCCGTGGTAAGCTACTAAGCTTTTGTTACGGTGACTAGACAACGGATATAATACTCTTTATTTTTCTTTTGTAAATACATGTACATAGACACCTAGTCCACAAACAAATATTTATTTATAAGCATAAATACTTGCACCCAGCTGGAATCGAAGCCGCAACCTTCTGCATTGAAGTCACAGAGGTCGTCAAATTTATCCTACTATCCTATCCTACTTCCTACTATATCCTACTAAGATTATAAACGCGAATGTTTGTATGTATGTATGTGACTTTGTTACTCTTTCACGCAGAAACTACTGAACCGTTTGCGATAAAATTTGGAATATACATAGCTGGAGTCCTAGAATAACACATAGGCTACTTTTATCTCGGATCGGGACTTACGCGGGTGAAACCGCAGAGCGCAGCTAGTTATATTATAAAGCAGAAAGTGTGTGTATGTTTGTTACTCAATCACGTAAAAACCGCTGAACCAATTACCATGAAACTCGGTATGTAGATAGCTGGAGACCTGGAATAACACATACGCTACTACTTTATCCCGATATTCCCGTGGGATCGGGACTTACGCGGGTGATACCGCGGGGTGCAGCTAGTAGTTTTATAAATACAAATTAAGCTTATTTACATTTTCCCAGGTCTTTATCACATATTACTTATTTTCTTACCTCGACGTTTCAACCATGTTACAATGGTCTTGGTCGCGAGGGGACTCAGGTCAGACCAGTCCCATTGCGACCAAGACCATTGGTAACATGGTTGAAACGTCGAGGTAAGAAAATAAATAATACGCGATAAAGACCCGGGAAAATGTAAATATGATAACAAATCGTGTGAATTTAAAAAGTTTACAAATTAAGCTTACCTGTGCCTTAGAATTTTTGTAAACATTATCAGTGTTAGCAAAGAAAGCATCAATTAAAGTAAGTGCAGCTTCACACAGTGAGCTCATCTGGTCACGCCAGCTCGATTTGGCTGTAGCAGTCTTGTCTTGAGGAGGTCTGACCTGTAGTCACATATAAAAACCATTAAAATCATAAGTTATGACTGCAAATGCAGTTTCTACTGAATTATTTCCAGTTTTATGATATATAATACTTTCACTTGCATTGCAATCCTTCTCAGGATGGTTTCACTAAAAAAATAAATTAATTGAGGTTGGCACAATCATCAATGACCACACCTAATACAAATATATTTGGCAATATTTTTATGGTTGGTCTCTGCCAGACACCAACCTTCTTTGAGACTAAGCAGTTTACCCCCCACCATATGATGAGAACTGCAGGTTCACTAGTCTTCCCCAGATCCCTTATCTTAGTAAGAGTAAGGTGTGAGTGAGAGTATCTTTCTAATACTAACCTGTTGTAATGCATGTGTACACTTAGCAGCTTCAATTACATTGTAATAATTGTTTGAGTTCAGAAAATGCGACAAATAATGCTCAATTGTGGACCGCTGCGATCCACAATACTTTGGGAACCTGTAACAGATGTAAATAATTATGTTAGTAATGAGTTCTATAGCTCAGATAAGTGAATGTCTCAGATAAGTCTATTATAGTTGTATCTTATTCTTATGGCAACCCAATGCTTGTAGTAGCACAATCTAAGGTGATAAAAGTGACCTAAAGAAGACATTCAAATGACTTTGTAATGTAATTATTATACTGATCTGTATTTCTGAATAAATAAATTGAATTGAACATCTGTGCCTGTACAAAAGATACTCTCGACTTACAAGAATCAGGTGGCATTCGAGGTCCAATTTTTTAGGTTACCTACCGGTTTATAACGTTTTCCAGTGTTCGTAGCCATCGGATACTGCTCAAATCTTTGTTCTTAGCTAAATTCTGGAAAAAAGCAGTCGTTGCTTCCTTCACAGCATCGCTATCATTAGGATCCACGTCGCGAACTCGGTTCAAAACTTGATCTGGAAATTTTTCGATTTTTAAGAATTTTGGGAATATAAATTCCCATTGGAAGACTTCCACCGAATGCTCGCTTAAATACTCACTCATTTTAATCTATTGTAGCGTGTTCACTTGGGTAAAAACGCGTATTTATTCAAATAATCAAATGGTAAACATAACCACGAGTTCGACCTTACACATTTTTATTTTGACATTGACAGTATTGTTTTCTGAGATAATTTTGACAATGACGTTTAAAGTTGAATTTTTCAAATGTTGCTAGAACCTAATTTTTTTTCGAATTTAAGGGTAGTTTTTATACGCACAGTTTAAACTTCTCACATTATTTTTAGTCAAAGTACCCGTTTTTAAATGTGAATTTTAAGCCGACTTCATAAAAATAGGAAGTTTTGTAATTTTTGACACTTTTTGACAATTTTTCGATTTTTAAGAATTTTGGGAATATAAATTCCCATTGGAAGACTTCCACCGAATGCTCGCTTAAATACTCACTCATTTTAATCTATTGTAGCGTGTTCACTTGGGTAAAAACGCGTATTTATTCAAATAATCAAATGGTAAACATAACCACGAGTTCGACCTTACACATTTTTATTTTGACATTGACAGTATTGTTTTCTGAGATAATTTTGACAATGACGTTTAAAGTTGAATTTTTCAAATGTTGCTAGAACCTAATTTTTTTTCGAATTTAAGGGTAGTTTTTATACGCACAGTTTAAACTTCTCACATTATTTTTAGTCAAAGTACCCGTTTTTAAATGTGAATTTTAAGCCGACTTCATAAAAATAGGAAGTTTTGTAATTTTTGACACTTTTTTAACGACAAAAAAGCTATTTGAACTGAGTTACTCAGGTTACTCCTCACCTCGATAAAATGCCTGTTCACTTTGGGAACATCAAATTAAAGTATAGCAACTCCATAAACCTACGCTTGCTCGTGGTGGACGGTGGTTGTGTGATTTTTTTGAATTTAATTTATAAATTACGAAAGTGATAAGCTCTGCCGCTAAGTAGCAAATCTAATTAACCTGTGACCAAAAACTATGGCTACTTTGGACGATAAAATCTTGGGAGAAAAACTGCAAATCTATTGCAGTAGCAGCGAAGATGAAGGAGACTCAGACGACGATAAAAGCGGAGACGAAGAAGGGAATCCTGTCACAAAAGAAGCTTGTAAAGCTGAACCTCCGCCTGTCAACAGTTGGTCAGGATCGGCCAGCAATACTGGCCCGAAAGGAGTACTTGAAGATTGGCGTCGATTCAAACAGTTAGAAGCGGAAAACCGGGCTGAACTTGAAAAAGAACGCATCGCATTGGCTAAAAAACTCACTCTCACCGTGAAACCTGAACGCGAAGCTGCAGAAGAAAAGAAAATAGATGAAATCGAGGACGAATTGAATGAGTTACTTGATGAGGAATTCCTCATGCAGTATCAAAAACAACGCATGCAGGAACTTATGTCCCAGCTCCAGAAATCACCTAAATTTGGTAAGGTAATAACTCTAAACACTAAAGACGAGTTTTTGGAAGCCATTGACAACGAAGATGCTAAAGTAACTGTTGTTATTCACATTTACAATCATTCATCACAAGCTTGCGAGTCTATGAATGGGTGCTTAGATGTCTTAGCCACTGATTACCCTGGTATGAAGTTTTGTAAAATATACGCTGATGTTACTGGCATGAGTAGACATTTTCGAGCTGAAGGTGTACCTGCATTGTTGGTGTACAAAGCAGGTCAAGTTATCGGAAACTTTGTACAACTGTCCACAGAGCTTGGTAATGATTTCTTTGCTACAGATGTTGAACGTTTTCTTATAGAATATGGGATGCTGCCTGAGAAGTAGATATACTGTACTTAAAAGAGCTTAATATAAGTCTGTTTTTCTCTATTATTTAAGTTATTAACAGTTTTATAAGTGACCTGAATACTAAATTAGGAAATATCATTGAGACCTTTTAACATAGTGGTTAGATACAGGCCCCGGAAAATGTTTAGATGAAATGGTGGATGCGCAGAGAAGTCGATTTTTAATAGAAGTTGCATTGAAAATGTACTGTTCTACATTAAAATTTTACAAGTTTTTTCATGGGACCTGTACCTGCAATCAATTCAATTTTGATTCCAGGCAAAGCCAATTTTTGCCTACAGTCTATTTCATGCAATTAGACTCCCAAGTTGGGTCCTTTTTACCTTATGCAAAGAAGGGTTATGTGTTTATCAGTCTATGTATGTATGTATGTTTTTGTATATTTTTTGGATTCATATTCCAAATTCCATTATCATTGATTGACCTCCCAGGGTTTACTAAAAGATTATGTACTTTATAAAATTGCTTCCGTCACATTCTTAAAGTTAATTGTTTGCTAGGTATTATCTACTTAAATGATTAAAAACTTCCGCTAGTTTTTAGGTAGCTGTACGGATTTTGTCACAAGCAATTAGAAGTTATTTTCAATCATGTTCTTTAGTATAAGTTTTGCATTTATGAAATGAATGGTTTTGTTTATATCTATACATATAATAAAATCGTAACTCAGCGGTGTCTGTTTTTGGAAGATATAAAAAAAATATAAATTGTATGGGTATCTATGAACGCAGTAGAACCTATTTTTCTGTTTTTCTGGTTGTCTGTTTGTCTGTTTGTCTGTTTGTGTGTGCCTTTGTGCCCGCTAATCTCAGAAACGGCTTATCCGATTTTAACCAAATTTGGTATGCAGATAGCTTTAGATCCCGATTAACATATAGGCTATTTTTTATTCGGATATTTTGTCCGGTTATCCGGATAAGGTGATTTTTCTGCTTTTACTTAGTTAGTTTGAATGTTGTATTGAAGAAGTATGTTGTGTGGAATCAATACATGACTAACCGGATATCCGGTCGAAAATAAAAAAAACCGGATATCCAGTTTTTTTTCAGGAAATTCCTAAAATACCGTATACCTTTGTCTCTCCATATATCCGGATCCTTCGGACATACGGAAATTCTTTATAATGGTTGTTTTTAACCGACTTTAAAAAAAAGAGGATCTGCTCAATTCTACCCGCATATTGTTTGTATGTGAATATGTTCAAACCGTACTCCGGCATATAAAGTCCGATTTCGATCATTCTTTTTTATTTGGAAAATGAGAGTCCCGAGTTGGTCCCATAAATTGTTGGTGAAGATCTGATGAGAACCTTCGGAATGATGAGCAGAATAGCATCCCGCAATGCTGTAAATTACTAATTTTTGGACTTCCATCAATAGAATCGGCTTATTAAGAACAAGGTATAAATTGATGGACCACCTGAAACCACCTTCTCAAAAATTCTTCAGTGATTAAAGTTACGGTTACAATTTTGATCATTTTTAGTGGCAGTCGAAAATTCAATAAAAAGGATTTAAAAAATATAGCTGTAATGGGGCAGTTTTACTGAGTAGATGCTGATTGCATGTAGTTTACGTGGCACGATGGCAGCTGTGGATTCCGATTCGAGGGTTCCGCGTTCGAATCACAGACCGGCGCATTCCCTTTTTAAGGAACGGTGGCCTACCGAGCCGACTGATGGCTTCCGATTCGACGGCTGCGCGTTCGAGTCACGAGTCCCGGACACGACGTTACGTTTTACCCTCCAGATGGTCGTCCACCTTGCCGTTGTGAGGGGACTCAGTAGCTGAAAGCTAAGAGGCGCACGAGGTGGGAAACCGGGCTTGCCAGGCTTCTAATCCGTAATCCCGCGTCAGCGGGCTCGGGGGTCCTTTCCGCAAGAAAGGGGCCGCATGGAAGATAACCACTATAAAAAATCACCTCAGCCTCTGGTGGTGAACTCGGTAAGGGAGGGGGGGCTTTATCACCGGCTTTGGGGACCTCGAGACGGTGGCGTGACCGTGCTGAGGGAGGGGAAACGGAGAGGGATTGTCTATCGGGCAGAGGTGAGATGAGGCTTGGAAAGGCCGCCGTTGTCGGGTAAACCTATGGTAGGGAGCCCAACGAGAGTGGCCTGACAGTGCATAAGGTGCAGTACCCACGTAAAAAAAAGATATCATTTAGTTAAGCTACCCAACTTCAGCTTACATAACAGAAAGTCAGTTGCACTGTATGTTGGAGAGCTTATTTTTATTGTTTTGTCCTTAATTCGAAGTCGGGTTTTGATTTTTTTGAATTTTCGATAAAGGCTACTTCTTATTATAAGTAATGCGTATAAGCATGCAACACGTTACCTACCGCTGCGCTGTGCAAAATCTACACTTAAATAGACTCTGCTATGATTCTCTTCTGTTCAGCAACAGACTTCCCTGGTCGTCCGTTCAAGTGTAGACTTTTGCTCAGCGATGGGTAGGTAGTCCGAAAAACGCTGACGAAGTCGCGGGCACAGCTAGTGTATTAATAAGATTCAAAACAAAAAGAAACAGACTTCATTCTCAACAGTTTCACTGACTATCCATGGCTCTTCTATTTACCAGAAAATGTTGAGGAAACTATTAATAATAATAGACCTCTGTGGTACCTCTGTGGTGTAGTGAGTGAGTGAATACCCGACTGCAATATAGGTTCGACTCCCGCCAGAAACAAGTATAAAAGGTTAAAAAAAATATTTGTGTCTGGTCTGTCGGGTCTATGTGTATTTACAAATGAACAACAAGTATTATAACCGCTGTCTAGTCACCATAACACAAGCTTAGTAGCTTACCATGGGGCTAGATGGCACTGTGTGATATTGTTTGCAGAACTTATTTATTATTCTTATGATAATATTTACTTAATTGTTATTAATATGAAACCAAACACCAATAAAACATAATTAAAATTAAAAACTAAATTAAAACTAAAACTGATTAAAATAAATTGTTATTATGGTTAATTATGATTTCTGAAATCAGAACCTTAAAATTACACTTTTTTTACTATCATAGTAAAGTTGAAGTCTTAGAAAAAAATAAATTCCTTTTTGCATGCTTGTTGTTATGAATTAATGTGTGAGAAACTGTATTAAACTAATTAATAATATGAAAAGTCCAAAAAGATTACAAAATTTAAGCAGAAGCTTTTAAATTTAATTAAAAAAGAAATTCTTAAAAAAATACTGGCATGTAATTAATTACATTCTAAGAAGTTAATTAAGAAATATAATAAGCACCTAACATGTTCATTACTCCATAATTAAATTAGAAATATGTTACCTATTTATTAGGTAAGTGTATTTTGTGCTAAAAATAAAAAAAAGAGGATGGAATTGAAATTCATGTTTTAATGAGACCCTAAAATGTTAACCCCTTAACTTATAAACAATGATTAACAAAAGTTATGTAATGTCTGTTTCTGTCAACTTAGAAACTTCGTGTGACAGTAAAAGACAAACGATACATAGTTTATGCAGCTGTTAATCATCGTTTATAAGTAAGGGGGTAAATGACCGACCTACATGAGTATACAATATACATGCTTGTGCACCAATCTTATATCTATAAAATGCTTTGTCCTGCCTGACTGACTGATTAACGCACAGCCTAAACCGCTGATAGTAGAAAGCTGTTTGGAGAGTGTGTTCTTAACGTGATGCATCTGATAAGAAAGGATATTTGAAAATCCCCACGGTATATTCATTCATTCATTCATTCATTCATTTATTTCAGATTAAAATCCATAGATACATTACATGTCAATAAAAGCAGATATTAAAAACATAAAAAACACACATTACATAATTAGAAATTAAAATTAATTAATTTAAATAATAAAATAAAATATCTAGCCTATCTTAACCTATACTTGGGTTTGGATCCAGAATGCTCAACATGCACCCTGGTCCAATGCTGCATTATGGGGCATCCCAGATCCATCCTCCAAGTAAACAATTGCATGTAACTGTTGAGGCTACCACGCACCCGGCACATCAGGGACGCCACTCGCTTGCGCACAATCGCTGCAAAGCCATCTATGCGCGCATCAGCAAACATCCCCGATGCACTACAGAATGGAGGCAGCCTCATCAGCACCCTGTAAGCGTTGTTGTATTGAGTGCGCAGGGCGGTATATGACTTTTTCTTGTAATTGACCCATAGGCTGCATGTGTAAAAAGATTGACAAAATGCCCTAAAAAGCGTCGCTTTCACTTCGGCAGTGCACCTTGCAAACCTACGAGCCAACATATTTGCTCTAACTGATAACGCCCTGCGCTCCCTCTCCATATCAACATCATCTGCGAGCGCCTCCGTGACCCAATGACCCAAATATTTAAATTGTGATACCTTTTTTAGCGCGTTATTGTTTAACAAGACCGGCGGAACGTCATAAGTCTTCGTACCCGACTTAAAGACCATAAACTCGCTTTTGATCGTATTATATTTTAAGCCATGAGCCTCCGCATAACGCTCACAGATGCCAATGAGTTTCCTGAGTGCACTGATCGACGGGCTCAGCAATACCATGTCATCTGCATAACTGATGTTGTTCACAGAAACACCATCAATAGAGCATCCGACACCGGCATTGCTGAGCCCGCGAACCAGACGGTCCATGTACAGATTGAAGAGGCTTGGTGAAGTCAGGCCCCCCTGCCTAACACCACACTCTATAGTATAGGGACTTTTGCGGCTGTTACCGCGGGACACAGCTAGTCATATAATAATATCCTCTTCTTAAATATCTGTTTAAGGAAACAACACTGAATAATAGAGAAAACAATGGCGTATTCCATGTACTTACTATGTGATGTTGCTTCATGGTTCATTCATTCATTCCGCCTGCATACAAATGTTCTTAAAGATAACTACCGAATATTCGATCGTCCTTTGTTTTGAATTCGATCGTCCGTTGGTCTGATAGCGCTCTCCCTTTTACTAACCATTCATAGTTATATTGTTGCCTGGTAGAAAGCGCCTATAGACGATAAGCTCTTGGTCGTAGTTTAGTCATTGTTTGGTAAACATGGCGTGCGATAATCACTCTTTTGCAATATCCAGCAATATTTATTTACTTAAATTTAAACACAATCTGATTTATACTCGAACAAATACACACCTACCTAGCCCGAGCTATTCTTTTGATCATCCCATAAAATGTTGTTATATCCATTTCAATGCCAGACCATTTTTATTATAGGCACTATAATGTATTCTGTATCATTGTACCAAGACCATTTCCATTCTAAAAATAAGTCGTACCACACCGTGCCTATCTACCTACCTATTTTAACATACAGTTTCATGTTCTAACGTTTAACTGCCTGAGAACCTCATAATTACTGGAACAATTAAGATTAAATGGAAGTGAATTAGTTTGACGTCGTAGTCCCGTTTTAATTGCATGCTATTGTCTACATCCGTTGAAAGATACTTTCTCTTACACGCTTTGTAGATTTTTAAAGAGAATTTTAAAAATTACGAGTACTTTAGGTACCTACTTATTATACGTTACGCGTTTTAGTTCGCCGTGGAAGGTATAGCCCATATTATAAGGTCATTGACTTGACTGCAGGGTAAAGGATGAAGCCAGCCGTATTCTAGGTAGGTAGGTTACCCTACAATGTGTAGAGCCTTGGCCACAGCCTGCCTTGGTGGTATGTTAGGTTTTGGCTTTAGGCAATCCTACTAATAAAAGCTGAAAGTGTGTATTCCTTCACGTAAAAATTAATGAACCGATTGCGATTAAACTTAGTATGCAGATAGCTGAAAATCTGGATTAACACGTAGTCTACTTTTTATCCCGATACTCCCCCGGCATCGGGACTAACGCGAGTGTAACCGTGGGCCTGCTAGTCTACCTAAAATAAAAATTGCAAACATATACTCTTCAAATTTTGAAATAAATAAATAAATAAATAAATATTGCACGACGTTACACACAGCGCAATCTAGCCCCAAACTAAGCACTAGGCTTGTACTATGGGTACTAGACAACGGATATACTACATATTATACTTTTTTTTTTTGTAAATACATACATATGATACATAGAAAACACTGAATATCCCATGTCTTCGGACCGTGGTGAGTCCTAGGACATGTTGGTTTCCTCACGATGTTTTCCTTCACCGTAAGTGAAAAAAAGTGAAAAGTGTGTTTTTTGTGATTGTAGGCATCCTCTAGGGGTTTTTGGAAAATCCCGCGGGATCGGGACTTACGCGAGTGAAACTGCGGGACACAGCCGATATAAGCATAATTTAGCTGTACCATTCGAAATATAAAGCATTTGAAGGCATTATAAACCTATAGAAGAATAGTTAGTTACAAATAAAAAGATATGGCTTGCATCAAGTATACAATTTATTCGTGACATAGCACTAATAAAATACAATTATGCTTATATTTATGTATATATACCTAAACTATTACATATTGCTCTTAAATCTAGACGCTCCTACGAGAATCGGAGCAAAATACTTAGCCGACACAAAGAGATTATCAAAATGCGAATATTTATGTAAAATAACGGCACGTTATGTTAATTGCTTATTGAACTGGCAGTTTTTTTTACAAAATTCTTGAGACATTTCATAAAAAAATAGTTTCTTTTATATGGTATCCCAGTATTTGACGGTACACTATCAACTGCCCAAAGGCCTTTAACTTCTACGTATTAACATATAGGTATTAAGAGGACAGTCTCCCTACTCTTTTTCCATACAAACATAGTTGACTGTTTCCTTCCTGGATAAAGACATTAGAGTATATGTTTATGAAATAAAACCTATATCTGCCATGACCATGTCCCATGTTTTTTTTTTTTGTAATTTTCTAATTAGAATAGAAATAAAATTCAGAACGTAGGGGAATGGTCATGGCTGATATAAGACTTCTTATGGCATAAACATATTTTTTCTAATATCATTATCCAGGGAGGAAACAGTTGACTACGTTTGTAAAGTTTGTATGGAGAAAAGAGTAGGTAGACTATCCCCTTAAGAAGGTATTTAAAAGAAAAAATAATAATATAAAATCAATACATCTCTTTTTATTGCAGTCAGTTTTGGTATAGCAAACGCAAAATTATGAGAAATCGAAATTTAGCGTTACGTCCGCCAGCGGCGCCTTTAAACTTTCCGAATCAACTTCGCGTTTACGCAAACGGTTAACGATTGGTATACGAAAAAACTCATTACAGGTACAGTACCGTTACCGTCAAATTCTTGGACACCCTATTAACACTTTCATTTCCTATTTCTTTAACTGCTGAAAACACAGACGTGTGTGTTTTTCTATTAGCTAACCAGTGCGGAATGCGGGGAACACATCTATTGTGATATTAGAGGTGTATTGTCTGTGCGGTAAAACACGCCTAGCGTGTTGATGTATGTAAACATGCATGGCGTGTGCGTCAGAACTGATGTACGGCACACGCCGCGCGTGTTGGCGCTGAAGGGTTCCGCACTAGCGTTCCTTTGTTTTTCTATTGAAACAGCTGTGCGGAAAAATCACCGCATATATGACATTTTGTTATTTATGGTCTAGCAAAAAAACACACACCTTGTGTTTTCGCTTTTCATTATTTCTGGTCTAGCAGCTTAAGTGTTAAATTAGTTGTTGAGTCGACGTTTTTATAAAAACTTCAAAGAGAGTTCTAACTTGTATCTAGCTAATTTCAACTATTTCATCGGTCACTTCGACACGTCTGCGCTTTGGGGGCTTCTGTGCAGGCTCATCATCATCCTCCTCAATAATCTCCATGTCACTATCACTATCATCCTTCGGCTTTGAAGGGCCAGGCTTTGGTTCTGAACCATTTGACCCGTTGGACTTCTCGGCTTCTTTCGGTGCTGGCATCGGTTCATCTGCGTCTGTGATCAAACGCCAGGATTTCTCCTCGTTCTCTTGCTGCAGTCGTACTCTCACTTCGTAGTTTTGTAAGAAATCGTCGACTAACAAAGCACAGCCATCGTTTAGTCCAATTTCTTCGAGGGTTTTATCATTATTGTGGTCGGTTTCGCCCGGTTCTGATGATAGGACCACTAGGCCTTTGCCCTCGACTGTTGCGTCTGGTGCTTGCATGTTGAGTCCTTCCTTGAAAGCTGTAGTCAGATCCTTCAGAGTGAGTTGTTTGAGGTTGCAAGCGAGGCCTACTTCGGGTTTAGGTGCGCAGACGTAGCACTTAGGGTTTGGTGGGGTAAGGTCTGTAACAATTAAAAGTGAGATATTAGACATCCAAGTATACTTTGGCTTCAGAGAAAAGTCATATTCTGCTCATACCATCTGCTTGGCAGATTAGAGAACAAATAAACGTCTTGAATGGTGTACATAACTATGTTATATATGCTAGCTAGGCCCCATGGTTTTGCCCATGTAAGTCCCGATCTCGCGAAGATATCGACAAAAAAGTAATCTATGTGTTAATACAGATTTCCAGCTATCAGCATGCCAAGTAGGGCATGCAATATCGGAAGGTTTTCAATCCCGGGACGATATCGATATTAAGAGCTCAATCCCGGGATTCCGGGATTGATACTGGGATTTTAGATATCGTTAAAAAGGCGATTTTAATACAATAAAAATGTGTTAAATCTAAAATATTTAATATATTTAAGACTCTTGTGGTTTCATTACGTAAAAAAGTTACCCCGAGGGCCGTCCACCCCATCATTTTGGAAATATGGAGGACAAATAGCCTAAACCTAAAGTGTCTAAATTCGCGCCAAATTCTAGGCGCTGATGATGTTAGCAGAAAATTTTTGCATGCAAGCTTGTATAAAAAATACTTGTTTTAAAAATTGCAATGAATCACGTTACTTTTATTGTTTTAAACATTTTACCAATTCCCTATGCTTTTAAATATTGACAGATCTCTTCCTCAGGGGTAGACTAATTTGGGTTTAATTTTAATAGTTCTATTCAATCATTCCATGAGGAAAAATAAAGCTAAAAACCTTAATTTATACTCAAATAGTAAATTGCTCAAATCTCGATATCGGATCACTCAATCCCGGGATTATAATATCGAACTTTTGCGTCCGAGATCCCGGGATTACGATATCCCGGGATTCCGGGATTCATGCCCTAATGCCAAGTGTCACTGCAACCAGTACAGAACTTTTTGTGTGATTGAAACACAAACATCTAAACTTTCGCATTTATAATACTAGTGGCAAGTAGGATATTAGTTCCTAATATAAGCTCCGGTCTCTTTGCCTCATTCTGACACATCCACCTGAATAAACAACACATCACCGAGGTAGTTTTACCCTCACTTCTACCCGGGACCTTTTCACAAGGAAACTCAGTATAAAGGTACATCACAGGCCAGTATGTAAGTACTTACTTCGTTCCGGCACGAACAGCTGGCCGCGATGGTTGACCTTCGGGCGCAGGTACACGCTGGAACAGCTCTGGATCTCGCCCCTCAGCACGGCCTGCGCGCGCAGCACGGCCAGCCCGGCCACGATGGCGTTCGCGGTCGCTATGGCCGGGATTATGTTGCCGGCCATTGCTGGGGAAACGAGGCATTTATAGAAATACAAGCTGTGTCCCGCGGTTTTACCCGCATCCCGTGGGAATATCGGAATCAAAAGAAGCCTATGTAACTCTCTGATAATGTAGCTTTCTATTGCTAAAAGTATTTTTGAAATTGGTCCAGTAGTTTCGGAGATTACCCCCAATATGCATACATACACGTTAGCTACGCTATACATACATAATACATATACATGGGGAGCCAAGCATAACTCTACAAGCCCCAACTCCAAAAGCACCATACTTCACAATCTCAAACTCAAAATCTTAACCAAAATATGTGGCTTGGTGGTTTCGCTGGGTTTTCAGTTAAATAAATAAATAAATATTGCACACACAGCACAATCTAGCCCCAAACTAAGTACTAGGCTTGTACTATGGGTACTAGATAACGGATATACTACATAATTATACTTTTTTTTTAAACATTCATATGATACCTACATAGAAAACGCCCAGACCAGAAACAAATATTTAATTTGAATTTTAAGAATAAATACTTGCATCCGGCGGGAATCAAAACCTCAACCTTCTGCATTGCAGTCATACGTTCCCCCGACGCGGCCCAAAGGTCGTCACAATAGTTCTTGCGGTAACTTCCAAAAGGGAAGATATTATTAAGTCGGTCGACTTCAGTGCGTATATTTGGTACTTACACTTAATCTCGAAGCGCGACTTGAGCTGTATGTTGAAGATGTGCGCTCTGATGTTAGCGCAGGCGGTGACGAAGTCCATCGCGCTCTTGTCGTCCTTGTCCCACACGAGGTGGTCGCCCGCCGCGCGCGCCGCCAGCTCGCCGCGCAGCGTAGCGATGCTGGAGCCTAGCACCTGGAAGTTCCATCAATCAATATACAGGATCAAGAATCAAGAATATTTATTGTTTAAGTGATGTAGTTAGGGGTCTTAAATTAAAATATTTTGGATACAATCACTTACCCACTACAGGCAAACAATATTTTATGTTATGTACTTAATCTTGAATATTTAAATGGGCCTCCATGGAGTAGTAAGTTAGTTTCGCTAGGTCTTTCCGCACTTATAGCCGAATACAGAGACGCCACTTAAAATATGAGGCGTACTTAAATAATTGAGCAGCTTCTAAATTTAAAAACAGTATGGGAATTTTTGAATTTGAGAAGTTGTTTTGCTCAAAAACAACTTAGCACTTACCTCAAAAGCTCAACTTTTGAGTTGCGTTTCTGTATTCGGCTACACAATTTGGGCCATTGTACGTGATTTCTTAGAGGGATTAAGCAGTAGGCAAGACGGCACGGGATCCTACTCCAGATTAGCGAATATCCCATTAGCGTCAAGATGGCGGGACCATCTCTCTGATATTAAAACTTTATATTGTCAGATTTAGTACCAAATTGGTACTATTTGGTACCTCAGTTAAAAAAATTAGTACCTCTTTAGTTTAAAAGATATTCACGAAAAACCCTGGTCCCGCCATCTTGACGTCAAAATGGCGGGAACAAAAAGAAAACGAACTCGGAGCTAATAATCACTTATGCACATATTTAGTACCTAATTGGTACCTCCCAAAACTGTAGTTAAACTGTGGATTATGTCGGGGAAAACAAAACGGGAGACAAAAAACCCTGGTCCCGCCATCTTGACGTTTTGAAATTTTTTGAAAAATCATATATACGTAAGTAATTTCTTACCGTTTAATGTTTGTAGATTTTGTACCTAATTGGTACCTACGGAAAATGCTTCTTAAACCAATTAAAACCTTATACTTTAAAAGATATAAGCGTTTTATTTCTACACAAAGTGTTTCAGCGAGGGTAATAAAATCCCATCGCCTTCGGCTCCTTAAATTATTTGTCAATTATGTCAAAAGTAAGGCAGGCTATAATATACACACGTAAGAGAAAATAATTAAAAAGTTGAAAATTAAGGTTTTTTTGGTACCTATCTTCCCAAGTTTTCCAGAAAATATAAATTTGCTCATATTTGTTATCGTGGTAACTCAGAATCTTGGATTATATTCACTTAATCAGGACCACAAATATCAGTATCTGGTATCCATTTTAACATTATTGTAAATGTTTGCCGGTTTCTGGCAAAATCCGTGGTTAAAAAATGACTTGACACATAATACTTACTTTACAATGGCTGAATGCATAAGCCGCGCGAAACCGTAAGTGATGCTGTGCGGTGTTCATTATTTTATTTAAAAAATACAAATTATAATAACTGCACCTTATCCTTGCTACGAGCAATATTATAAAAAGAAATATATTTATTTGTTTGTAATAAATAGAATTCCAAATTGATGGGACGATTTCATAAATTATTTCACCATTAAGTAGCTAGCTACTGCACAACATTATTGAAGAGTAAAATATCTATGGTACTTTTGATCCCAATATCCTCACGAGATCGAGACTTACGCAAGTGAAACCGCGGGACGTGCTAGTAACTTTACACAAATGTATTATTATGAACTGGCCATATGGAACAACCGAGCGAAACCTCATATCAGCACAAAAAAATAATTAACACAACACTAAATTAGACTAATATTTGTACTATTTATGTATTCTGTGCTAATATATGGAAGTATGTATTAGTCTAATTTAGTTCTTGGGCTTTGCTCCGTCCCCGTTGTCAAGTTTCGTGAGTTTTTAGATCTTAAAAAAAATCGGGTTCAGACCCAAAGAGAAAAAAAAAATGCAATTTCGTGGTGGTTTTATATTTTTTATTTTACTTGCTGTAGGTTACGGGTTCGATTCCCGCCGGGGACACGTATTTGAAAAAAAGATTCTGTTACTTATTTACTAAAGAAAAATAATTTAATTACATGTATAATAATTTCTGTTGTCTGGTCAGTCACACTTTTCATCTCTCCGCTAGTTTTGAAATTTTTCAAAGGTAAAAAAGCTCGCGATAAAAGCTTTGCAATAATGCTTTTTGAAAAAACGCTTTCAAAAACTTTAGTACCCGGCGGGACTCGAACCCGCGACTAGGTACTGGTATTCCGTTCCAGCTATGCAATAGCTTAAAAATGTAGAACCAGTAAATAAAACAATTAAAATGATATTTTCAATCGCCGCTTTGCCCCATAAAGCAGCGATTGAAAATTTATTTTTGGCTATTTTAACTTAGGTGCCTACATAAATATTTTGTCATAGGTACCTGGGTGAGTTCGATATTTTTTTATCGACTGTCTTTTTTAGGGTTCCGTAGCCAAATGGCAAAAAACGGAACCCTTATAGATTCATGTCTGTCTGTCCGTCCGTATGTCACAGCCACTTTTTTCCAAAACTATGACCTATACTGTTAAAAATTGGTAATTAGATGTATTATGTGAACCGCCTTAAGATTTTCACACAAACATAGAAAAAAACAATAAATTTTTAGGGTTCCCCATACTTAAAACTGAAACTCAAATTTTTTTTTTCACCAAACCCATACGTGTGGGGTATCTATGGTCTTCAAAAATGATATTAAGGTTTCTAATATCATTTTTTTCTAAACTGAATAGTTTTCCCGAGAGACACTTCCAAAGTGGTAAATTGTGTGTCCCCCCTGTAACTTCTAAAATAAGAGAATGATAAAAATAATAAATATATATGATGTGCATTACCATGCAAACTTCCAACGAAAATTGGTTTGAACGAGATCGAGCAGTAGTTTTTTTTATACGTCATAAACCGTAAACCGCAATTTACCTTTCATTCAATTCAAAAATGTACGGAACCCTTTGTGCGCGAGTCCCACTCGCACTTGGCCGGTTTTTTGATTGACCATTTTCTCTTTTTTCATGAATTGATGAACATGAATAGTAGATTGTATAACAAGGGAGCAAAATAGTATTTTTACGGCGAGGGCGTTACTTTGAATCACGAGCAAAGCGAAGAATTCATTCTAACGTAGAATTCTGAGCGCAGCGAGGGATTCAAAGTATACATCGCCCGAGGCAAAAATAATTTGCTCTCGAGTCATATACTCTACTTTTCATCCCCTTTCTATGAGAAAATAAATAAGATATGGCGTTACGTAATTCGTGAATATACCTATTTACTTAAACATAAATGTTGGGTATAAAATTTTAATATCACGTTTATTATACAGAAGCCCTCTATAAATATTTGTTGGTTGTTATAGCGGCTACAGAAATACATCATCTGCGAAAATTTCAAATAAATACTAAAAAAAAATAAGCAAAATAAATAAAACAAATGAAACGAATGAAGCTAATGAAACGAATGAAACTAATGAATCTAATGAAACTAATGAAATTAATAAAAAAAATGAAACTTATGAAACTAATAAAATAAAATAAATAAATTCTGTGAACAACACACAGCGCCATCTAGCCCCGTGGTAAGCGACTAAGCTTGTGTTACGGTCACTCAACACATATCAGCCAGTAATTCATATTATTTACGTTTGATTTCTATGAATGATACATATGTTCCAAATTCAAATTTACTTTGCTCCCGGCTGTTTTATTTTGCTCCCGGCTGTTTTACTTTGCTCCCGGCTGTTTATCTTAACAGAAAAGAGCTACTTTAATCGCACTTATAGAGGACCAAAGCGACACTTTTTGAATAGAAGGGATGAAAAGAGAATTCCTAAGTGTTACTGTCCACGGCAGAGTAGCGTATCCGTCATTTGCAGCTTGGTGTACGCCGGCGTGCAGCTTAAATACAAAACTACGAAACTGTGTCGACGGAGCTTCAGCGTCACGCTCGCGTCGCTCCATGCAAGCTTCATGCCGCTTATGAGTATACAAATTATAATTTTCATTTTCTAAGGCTTAATCATAAATTTTACGGACTTGCAAAAAGAGAGAAGTTTTGTATCAGCAGCCCATAGATTATTTGACAACTGGCAGCTCGAAAGTTCACCGCCAAAAAAAAAGAAAAAAAAACACTCGATTACGTGATGTTTATGGTTTATATTTAACTTCATATACCTAAGCCTCTTTAAAAAAAGTAAAAAAATATGGAAATACGTTTATGTTAAATAAATGAAATATAAAGCTTATCTTGTTATAAATAATAAGCTCCTAACATAGGTTACTTACCAATTACTTAGGTATAATATCCGATTACCAATTACTTAGGTCTTAGTATTATATCCGTTGTTTAGTCACCGTAACACAAGCTTAGCCGCTTACCACGGGGCTAGTTGGCGCTGTGCGTTGTTCACAGAATTTATTTTTATTATTATTTTTATAATTTTGTTGTTCGCCTAGAGTCGTGAGTCAATTAATTACATTTGGGATTCTATTACCCTCGCTGAAACACTTTGTGTAGAAATAAAACGCTTATATCTTTTAAAGTATAAGGTTTTAATTGGTTTAAGAAGCATTTTCCGTAGGTACCAATTAGGTACAAAATCTACAAACATTAAACGGTAAGAAATTACTTACGTATATATGATTTTTCAAAAAATTTCAAAACGTCAAGATGGCGGGACTAGGGTTTTTTGTCTCCCGTTTTGTTTTCCCCGACATAATCCACAGTTTAACTACAGTTTTGGGAGGTACCAATTAGGTACTAAATATGTGCATAAGTGATTATTAGCTCCGAGTTCGTTTTCTTTTTGTTCCCGCCATTTTGACGTCAAGATGGCGGGACCAGGGTTTTTCGTAAATATCTTTTAAACTAAAGAGGTACTAATTTTTTTAACTGAGGTACCAAATAGTACCAATTTGGTACTAAATCTGACAATATAAAGTTTTAATATCAGAGAGATGGTCCCGCCATCTTGACGCTAATTCTGCCGTGCTAACTAAAAGGACCGTAACTGCTTGGCGCGTAAAGCTGAGAAAAACGCGCCTAAAGTTTATCTTCGTTTTTTTCGTGTTACTCAAAAACTATTTAAAATTGTGGGTATGTAAGTATGCAACTTGGTAGGCATAGTGATGATCTATGTATCTCTGTACTTGTTTAGCAAATATCATAATGTTTTCTATTCAATTATATTAAAAAACTGTTTGTCTTTAGTAATTATTATCAAATTCAAACTAATAGTCTAAGCATTACAACCGTATGTGCGGTAGTTACGGTAATTATGCTTAGTGATCGTAAATAATGTATTTATCTTTAGTAACGAGTACTAAATGACTGAAATGAATTACTAAGCATAAGTACAGTAACAACAACACATACTGTCTTTATGGCTTGTAGTGACCTGTTAACATATTGTGCAGTTACTGTTAACTAAGCAGATGTGATCGTCAGTTAACAAAAAACTTTAAACAAATATACATTTGTTTATTCAATCAATTTATCTGCTATGTCTCGGACATGAAGGCTGCCCTTGATACGAGAGTTTCTGACGCGGTCTTTTCGCGTCACTCCACACATCCAGTGCAGCACCTTCATCTCAATGACACGCAGCTCCTGCTTACGCTCAAGCGACAATGGTCTAATGATTGTTTTATAGACGAAAACAAGGTATGTTATCATGACCGGGGCGGAAACCATACTGGCCCTCCAAGACCGTGCACTCATGCCGGATCCGAGAGTCATCTATACGCTCGTAGAGCTTCATGGTGTGGGACATGACCTTTATACCACGATAACTGCTACACTCCTGCACAGATCCGCTGCCTTTGAACACTCAGTTTCCATTGGGCATGGATCCTGCCAGTCTCGAGTATGCGGTTAAAAAGGTTAATTAAGATACCCACACCACACTACGAGAACCCATTCCAAACTTCGACGGGGACTCCATCGGCGCCGACAGCTTTCCGATTCTTCATGCAGCGAAGAGCCTTGCGGACCTCCTCATCAGTTTCACAAGTCCCTCCGAATCAAGCAGCTCGTGTAAATAAAAGCGCCATCTCTCTTTCACTGGGAGGTCCTCGCAGACCAGAACCGTCAGGATCTTGGGATATAACCTTGGTTACTTGGTTGGCACTTGGTTATATCCTGCGCCGCTTTTATCCTAAAACGTGCCAGCTTATAAATAAGCTTCTGCCCCTCCGACATTTCCAATTTATCGTACAATGACTGTAAATGGTACTGTCTGGCTCTAGCTACGTTTGGCGGACCTATTCACGTCGCAATTTCAGGAGAGTTAGACGCTTGCCACTTTTTAAAGAGGGCGTTCTTTACCCTAGTCTCTCTATGGACTGTGTCTTGTCCCAGATACCTGAATCCTATCCCAGTGCTCTTGTACCGATTTGCATTCAGCATTAACACATTTGTCGCCGATTGCTGAAGCGAGCATCTGGGTCTTGGCTTCGTCAAGCATCCACCATCTGATTCGGCGCCGACATGGTTCCGGTCGTTTGTTTTTGGTTTTTACACAGAGATCCATGACAAGGATACGGTGTTGGGCAGTGTGACTCTCACCAGGTATGACTTTGCGGTTGGCCACGTTGCCGATATGGTGTCTCCTAGTAATTAGAAAATCGATTTGAATTGAAAATCGAATCGTTCGATCAGAGTTGCCCCCCCGCTCCTGAAGGTGATCAAGGTGATGGTCGGGACTTCTTTTTAAAATATGTGTTCACAAGTACCAGGTCGGCAGTGGCACATACGCAGGATTTCTTTCCTTTACGCATTCCGACTGCCTTACCCGTAGCCTCCATGGTCACGTTCAAATTCCGCTCCCATCTCACCCACATGTCCGATCAGATCACCACCCTAAACGATTCCCTGTGACAATGGGATGGGGCTCCGAGGACCTCGCCGAGTTTCTCCCAAAACGACCTCTTACCAGCGTCGCTAAATCCAACCTGTGGCACGTAAGCAGTTACTAGGTAGGAATAAGCATCTTCACTCACATAAGTCTGTCGCTAAAGCGATTCACCTCAAAGATATCGCCCTGCAACCCCTCAGCGATGTCGGTTAAACTGAAGGGACAGGTCTATAAAACGATCATTAGACCTGTCCTTTTGTATGGTAGTGAGGCGTGGCCATTGCTTAAGCGACATAAGCAGGAGCTGCGTGTCACGGAGATGAAGATGCTGCGCTGGATGTGTGGAGTGACGCGAAAAGACCGCGTCAGAAACTCCCGCATCAGGGGCAGCCTTCATGTCCGAGACATTGCAGACAAACTGCAAGAATGCCGCTTACGGTGGTACGGCCACGTTCTACGGAAACCGGCTAGTTACGTGGGAAACAAATGTCTTGCTATGGCGCCTCCGCCCGGCCGCGGCAGATTGGGAAGACCCAAGAAGTGCTGGCTTGACGTTGTAAGATCGGATATGCGTGCTAATGGCCTCACTACACGGAATGCCGAAGATCGTGCGAAGTGGAGACGTAAAAGTAGGAAAGCGGATCCCGGGCTCTCGAGAGAGATGCAACCGGGAACAACGCTCGGATGATGATGAACCCCTCTTCCCACCAGGTGCACCCGTGTAGATCAGCTTGTAGCCATTCCCAATGAGCCGGGATCTGCTGCCTTTCCATCGAGTCTCCTGCAGGAACGCCACGGCCACCTTCCGCCTGGAAAGTACGTCGGCTAGCTGCCCCTGATACGAGAGTTTCTGACGCGGTCTTTTCGCGTCACTCCACACATCCAGCCCCCGCGCGCGTCCGGTTAGCGTGCCAATGTTCCAATGTTTGGCTGTGCCCGGCCGTGACACGGTAGCCCTCGTCTACACAGGAGACGGGCGAAGCTTCTGTGCGCTGTTATGGGGCAAACTTCTTTTAAACTTCCATTTTTCTCTCTCATCCGAGCGATGTTCCCGGTTGTATCCCTCTTAGGAGCCCGGGGTCCGCTAAACCCCGAATATTTGGGGTTGGCGCAGTAGGTAAGTCATCACTGACCATACCTTCTGCTAATAGATTTGGCAATATTTTTACGGCCGGCCGCCTGCCTGACACTAACCCTTCTAGGAACCGAGCAGTTTATCCGCCACCACGCGGGTAGAACTTAAGTTTTGCTAGTCCCCCTTAAATTCCTTATTCGCCTTTTACGACACCCACGGAAAGAGATGGGTTACCCTATTCTATGAGTTTGAGTGACCCAACGATCTTAGTGGGCCCCATACACACCAAGCGGTAGTTATAGTACTAATGTGTAATTTCCCAAAATAAATATACGTATGAGATCCTAAACATAAATACGGTATGAGCTCTTATTATTACTTTTCTAAACACCGTCATTGGTAGATACGGTGAATATGATTAGTGCTGGTATATTTTTCTAAGAAGGGGAATCAACTGATTACTACGGTATTGGCCTTTACGGTGTTTATGTCCTTATTTGAATGACGTAACTCTGTGTAGATACACCTCATAAGGACAGTAATGGCTCATAGACTGTTATTGACTAGGAAGAAAACTAGTTAGGTATCACATACGGTGGTTATGGTTATCGTATCTTAAAAACTACGATACATACAGAAATTCTGACAAGTTCAGCATAATCCTCTGGTTTTCCTTATTCCGAATACGTCAAAAAGTCATTTTTGCAAAAATTGTTAGTTACGGTCCTCTTAGTTAGCACGGCAGAATAATATCCCATGCCTTCGGACTGTGGTGAGTCCTAGGACATGTCAGTTTCCTTACGATGTTTTCCATAACCGTAAGAGCGATATTATTAGTGCACATAACATAGTGCACGTTTTCTTAAATTGGTGCGCGGTCTGCCTGGAACCCACGACTCTCGAAATGAAAGTCGGGGTATCTACCACTAGACCAACACCGCTCTATATATCCCAAAGTATAAGAGATAGCGAAAAATGCTGAAAGGAGTTGCGTCCTCAATTTCGACAAACACGTAGCATATTTAGATTGTTAAAAAATTCATTACCATGGCCAGGAATCGAACCATGTTTTTTTTTTACAAAAAATATAAACACCCTATATTATTGTACCAATCGATAGTATTGCTAAAGATCAAATCCTGGAAACAAACTTAGTGTGGTAGATCGAGAACAATTTCTATTTTTTAAAAGGTTTCCTAATCTGAATTCCTGAATCGGAAACCTAATGTTTAAAACGTTTGCGCTAGGCCTTAAGGGGGTTAAACCGCGGCCTACAGCTAGTATTTAATACTGTGATCTTACAAACCTGTGCACACTCATAAATAGTCCAGACCCTCTGATCAGGCAAGCCGGAGTGCTGAGCCGGCGGGTCATCCTTCCCGGGCAAGTTGTCCCAGGATAGCGGAGTGGGTGGCCTGCGTTTCTTCCACAAGTTCTCCATGGAGAGGAGATAGCGGATGTCGTCACCGAATAACTTAGAGAACAGCTTCTCTGGGTCGTAGTTGGAGTCCGCTGCCCAAGCTCTGGTGCTTTTACGTTCTATGTTGCCTGTAAAGATAGATAAGATTGTATAGATATTATTATGAATCTACCCCATTTCGGCTTAGATTGCCCTCACCGAAAGTAATTTTATGTATAGAATATTCTTTGTTTTTTTTTTATATTTATTTAGACTTCGATCCGACGGTTTTGGTCCTTTTTTCTTCAGGAAAATTTGTCAAATCGTACTTCCTTCCTACTAATATTATAAAGCTGAAAGTTTGTGAGTAAGTGTGTGTGTTTCTTACTCAATCATGTCAAAACCGCTGAACCGATTACCATGAGACTCGGTGTGTAGATACCGAGTTTCATGGTAATCGTAAGCAATGGTAATGGTAATTGTAAGCAGGTAAGCTGGAGACCTGGAATAACACATAGGCTACTTTTTATCCCGATATTGCCGCGGGATCGGGACTTACGCGGGTGAAACCGCGGATCGCAGCTAGTCATAGTCTATAATTAAAAAACTAAGTACCTATAGAATAGCATTCGAAAAAGAACAATATAATGAACGAAGCGTCTTTGCCCATTCGGCATGGAGGGCTGGGTGTGCGGCGGTTAGTGAATGTGGGTTAGTGATTGCCGGCTTTCTTGGCTTCCGCGCATGGGGTTTCTCGCCTGGTCACTTGCATTTTGTCTCCCAATGGTGATCGGGTGTCAATCCCTTTTGCGTCGGAGGCTTTATCTGCCTGGTCGGCTGTTAATCCCAATGCGGAGACCCCAGGAGTGCCTAGTGTTCAGCGTTTGTGGGATGAAGTAGGGGTGAAGCGGTTGGCTGATTCTCTTCTGGAGAATGCATCAAGTGCGTGGTTGCCGTCCCCGCATTTGGGCACCCTCCTTGACGGCGACTCGGTGCGGGTGGCTGTGGCTCTTCGCTTGGGCTGCGGTGTGTGTGAACCTCACGTATGCATCTGCGGCTCAATGGTGGAGGCCAATGGCCATCATGCCTTGAGTTGTCGCCGGTGTTCGGGGAGGTTTCAACGCCACCACGCACTTAACGACCTAATCCGGAGGGCTCTGATTTCGGCTAATGTCCCGTGTGTGCTTGAGCCACCGGGTCTAAGCCGTTTGGATGGAAAGAGGCCGGACGGTTTGACGTTGGTGCCGTGGTCGAGGGGTAGGGCCCTTATCTGGGACGCCACGTGCGTCAGCACTTTCGCGCCTAGCCATCTTCTGCGTACGGCTAGTGTGGGGGCCTCAGCGGCGGAATCGGCGGCGGTGGGCAAGCATTCCAAGTATGCCCCGTTGGAGGATAATTACATCTTTGTTCCCTTTGCTGTTGAAACTGCTGGTTGCTGGGGTTCTGAGGCTGTCAAATTGGTTGGGGAGATAGGGCGGCGTCTGAGGGACAGAGGGTTGGATAGGCGGTCTGGTTCGTTCCTGATGCAAAGGTTGGCCATAGCCATCCAGCGGGGTAATGCCGCTGGTGTGATGGGCTCTTTTGCGTCGGGGACGATCCGGGGCGGGTTGTTCGACTAGCGTCTTTTTAGGTGTTGGCCCGAGCCAGCTTCTGGAGAGTCGCTGGTCGGATCTTTTTTGGTTGTTTAGGTTAGGTTTTTTTGGTTTATTATTTTTATTTTGTATAATTTAATTATTTTGTTAGTTTTAATATTTTGTTTTTAATTTGTATTTTGAGGATGAACGAAGTGTTGTTAATAGATTCGTAATAGTTCGAGTTAAATATTATTTACCTCGAAACAAAACGCCTCCAAAGATTCAAACAAATAATCATAAATACCTGCAGTATTCCCCTCAGTATTCATCGCCGTACTTCCAGCATCTCCAGCAGCCTCCGGATCAGCCGTGTCCGGACTAACATCCTGATCAGGATCCTCTTCCCCAAACAACTGGTTGAACAAGTGCTTCGCCCACACAATGCAGTGGATAGGTTCAGATGGGGTGTTGCGGATTGTGCAACCGGGGAACGACTTTTGTGGGGCTTTCGGCTGGCATTCGTAGCATTGGGTTAGACCTTTCTTGATTAGTTCCACCTGGTGTTAAGGGATAATTGTTAATAGTGTAAGATAATCTGTGAAAAATATTGTTAAATATCTATATCAGCTATAAAATGCTTTGTCCTGAGTGACAGAATTTCGCACGGGAAAGGGACTTACGCGGGTGAAACCGTGGAACGCTGCTAGATTATAATATTAGTAGGATTCTTACAGGCTTTAAGCAGGTGAAACTAAAAGTAGTAGCTTAAGTTGGCCCTAAATATAGCATCGTAATAGTTCTCTCACCTGCCCAGCATACCCAGCAGTTCCGGTCTCAATCAAGGGCACATTGGCAGCGAGACACATCCTGTTCACATGGTTGCGGGCAACACGGTTGTCCAGTGCGTTCATTACAATATTGAACTGTTTGAAGTAGCTCACTCCATAATCATTGCTGGAAAGTACAAACAGAATCAATGTAATAAAAATGATTAGAGTTACAAATTATGATTAAAGGTGTAGTTTCTAATGAGAAAAGCTATCCTCAATGTATTTCTTAAGTTTTAAAACTTCCATGTATTTCTTGAGGTTTCTACTTGAAGAAAATAAGTACTAAAATGATAATAACTCAAAAAGGTGGTAAACATGCTCATAATTTTTTTGTAACTATTCCGTGGTTTCACCCGCATAAGACCCGATCTTGTGGGAACAACGGGATTGAAAGTAGCCTATTATGTAAAACCTTGATAATGTAGCTTTCTATTGATGAATTTTTGAAATCGATCCATAGTAGTTTTGGAGCCTATTCCTTACAAACAAAATTTTAAAAAATAAAGAATTGACTAGCTGTGTCCCTAGCTAGATCATTATGCAAATCTATATCTATAAAAGGCTTCGTCCTAGCTGACTGACTGATCAACGCACAGTGTAAAACGCCAATAGTACAGAGCTGAAATTTGGAGAAGACTTATGCCGAGTAAAACCGCAGGACACAGATAGTCTGTTGTAAAGACAAATTTTAATATGCAATACATTAAGTTACAATACCTATAGAGTCACAAACTGAAAAAAAAAAACGGGGCAAGTGCGACACTCGCGCATAAAGGGTTCCGTACCACTATCACAATTGGATACGGAACCCTAAAATGGTTTACAACAACCAATTTTTTAATTTTATAGGAAAATATGAAATATTTATCTTCGATTCTTACTCCCATCAAACGACCGAATCACTCAAAAAAAAAAACCTTGGCACAAAGAAAATCTGAAACATAAAAGAAACTCTTTGGTAAGTGAAGGCAGACTGGTATATTTGACAGATAGGGCAGCCATTTTGAATTCCATGACCAACTCGATTTGTCCTCCTGTCCCTCTTCCTGTCCTGACTCCTTGTTATTTTTGAAACACGTTTGTTGTATGGGAGCCCCTTTTAAATAATTGTTTTATTTTGTTTTTAGTATTTGTTGTTGTAGCGGCAACCGAAATACATCTTCTGTGAAAATTTCAACCTTCTAGCTATTACGGTTCATGAGATACAGCCTGGTGACAGACGGACGGACGGACGGACGGACGGATGGACGGACGGACGGACGGACAGACAGACAGCGAAGTCTCAGTAATAGGGTCCCGTTTTTACCTTTAGGTACGGAACCCTAAAAAGTTTGCTCCAAAACTTGGCGCATGCTGTAACATGCGCAGAATTTTTGTTACATCATTAGACCGACTTTGAACATTATGCAAGTAGGATAAAGTCTAAATTCGAGCAAATGACATTTTAAAAAGTTTGTAAAATGGCGCCCGCACATTTTTTGAGTGTTGTCAGTTGGAGTTTGTGGCTCCATAGGTATTGCAACTCAATGATGCAATGCCCCTAAAATATTTCAGAAGTAGGTTATAGTAAATCTCACCTAATAACACTGTCATGATGAGCGACGATGTTAGTGTTGGGGTTGAAACTGAGCGCACTGTCTTTAGCAACCTGTGCCTTGGACTTGCCCACATGTTCCTTGTGGAATAGGAACTGACGGTTCAGATTGCTCACATCTATTGTGTCTAGGTCGATCTGAAATGTGAAGAAATTTATAATTATTAAATTTATTTATTTATTTATTAACACAGCTAAACCACCGTATAGTGGAAGGCAAATTAGTTGAAAAAATATGGTGGATAGACAGAAGTTGATTTTTTGAAATGTTTTAAATTTTAAAAATTTAAATTTTTTCCAACTTATTTACCTGTGGCTGTGAGAAAGCATTCTTAGGTGTTTCCTTTCTGATTTTTTAATTAGCCTTTTTTTTTTTAATAATTACGATCTTCATTTAAATATTTTATACCATTCCCACTCTTAAAAGCTTATTTTATTCACGCTAAACAGTGAATAAAAACGACTTTTACTCACGCTGTTTGAATTTTGAATTTAGAATACAATTTACTCGTCGTCCATATAACTAAATGCATATAAAACCTCCTTGCGTGAAAAAAAACTTGATACAAACTCCTTGCGCTAAGAATACTCGACATACAAATTCTTTCTAGGGTTCCGTACCCAAAGGATAAAAACGGAACACTTTTACTGATATTTTGCAGTCTGTCTGTCACCAGGCTTTATCTCATAAACTGTGATAGCTAGACAGTTGAAATTTTCACAGTAGATGTATTTCTTTAGCCGCTATAACAACAAATAGATAAAAAAACTTTTATGTGATTTTGACATAAAAACGAAATTTTCACAGTAGATGTATTTCTTTAGCTGCTATAACAACAAATAGATAAAAAAACTTTTATGTGATTTTGACATAAAAACGCAACAATGCCGTGATGTATTTTCACCTCTAGCACTTTTTACTATCTAGTGATGAATTGAGACTGGCGCCAGTGGTAAAATAAATTTTAACGTTCGCGTTGCGTTCATGGATTGGTTGCCGAAATTTGTGATAGTGGTACGGAACCTTCGTACGCGACGCGAGTCCGACTCGCACTTGACCGGTTTTTTTCCTCGTAGTCATGGTATAAAGTATAGTATGCAACTCTTGAATAAAGTACGGATTTAGATTGAAGGCCATGAACCACTGGCGTCGCTCAGGATTCTAACACTTGAATCACTCGCTACGCTCGTGATTCAATCATCATGAATCACTCCCTACGGTCGTGATTCAGTCGTTAGAATCCTTCACTTGCTCGTGATTCATCTACGGCCCTCGCACTAAATCCGTCTTTTATTCACTAGTTGCATAATATACTATTGAGAAAAGTGCCGGTTTTCGAAAGTTATTTTAGTATACCTTTTGAAGCATGGAGGAGTTGGAGGCAATGTTTTTGCTACATTTTGATCACCCATCGAAGTAGTGACAATGACCTCACCATAAAAGGTATTGGGCCAGCTGGGCCAATGAGCTCCTATAGAGAAATGTTGAATAACCTTTCCTTTCCAGTTTAGTAGGGAGAATTACAAGGTTGTTTTTATGCGCAGAACAGAACACATACCAGAAGCGGGTATGTTTGTAATGTAAATGTATGAGTAATTTTACTATGCAATGCACCAGGTCAGCTCAGTAACATGGCCTACGTGTGACAACCTCCTCCTGGAATGACTGTTCTAAGTTATGATTTTAATATTATGATGTGTATAATAGACCACAGGTAAGACCGGTCCCGTTACCAACAAAATGAAGGCTATGACGATTTCTCCACTTAGAATAGTTTGTATATAGGCATAGGTATTGGTATAATGTTACAAATGAATGTTATTTTATCATTTACTTACGATTTCAATGGTCGGGAAGCCGGTAAGCACGAGATTCTTCAATATTTCACAACCTATACCGCCGGCGCCGACCACCAATATCTTCGAATTGGCGATAGCTTCCGTCAATTTCTCATCGAACACACCCGCCACACGTGCTACCATTTTGGTTTTCACAATTTAACCAGCGTAAAATTGACAAATTCAGCAAATATTTGCAATATTTTTCCAATGATAAACGCGAGGATTTATTTGATGGCCAAACAACTGTCAAAATTGGCGTCACTGATCCAATGTTGCCAGCTTCTGCATAGTTAGTTTTCTCAAGTTGCCTGCCTGCCAGTACGATTAGTTGCCATTAACATTTAAGTTGGAAGTTTTGGCGGGAACCGAACGCCTTGAATTTGCATTTTTGTGAAACCTGGTTAAAATGGTTTAATTTTAGTGTAAAATGTACAAATGTAGTGAAAATGAAAACTAATGCTAAACATGGACTTTTCTGTTACTTTCAAATCTCGTTCTCAACTTTCGTTCTCGTCTTTCAAAAGTTGTTATAAAATTACCAGCCATTTTACGATTATTACATCGACTTGACTTGGCTATACGATGATTTGACTGCCTTTGTATCTGCAAGTAACTTGATGTTTCCATGTTTCCATATTTTTTGAATTACTTCGTTAAGCTAGCTATAACTCCTGGAGACATGAACTTGTGCAAAAAGGTAAGTAGGTACCTATACACCTATACCATCCCTTTCAGAAACTTAGATCAAGATGTAACTTAAGTACCTAAATAAAACAAGTTTAGATTCTTCTTCTGTTTTCGCGATGTTGTATTGAAATTAAAGACATTTTTCGGTTTGAATCGCGTGGTTTTAATTACTTTTAGCATTGTTACAACGCTCAACGTTTCGAGACCTTTCCAGGTCTCTTCTTCAGGATAGAATAAGATGTGATTTGTCATTCTAATGTATTAAAAAAGTTACAGTGAGACTACCGTCTTATTTTTAAAACTATTAAAATGTTCTCAAAAACGTTCCTGTGTACGCAGGCTCTAAATTGCAATGATTATTATTTACTTTATTGTTAAATTTTTATTATTAAACTTTATTATTTAATTTTAACTCTATTACTTTTATTTACTTTATTATTATTTTACTTTATTATTTACATTTTATTTAGCCTATCATTACCAACTATGCACAAATCACCGCTTCGATCAGGCACGGATACTGGCCACTGAAAGTAATTAAAACCACGCGATTCAAACCGAAAAATGTCTTTAATTTCAATAAAACAAGTTTATTGTATGGAAGCCCCATTTAATGAATTCGGTATTTTATTCTGTTTTTAGTCATTGTTGTTATAAAGGCAATAGAAATACTTACATAATCTCCAAAAATTTTAACTGTCTAGCTATCACGGTTCATGATCATGAGATACAGCCCGGTGAATGACAGACAGACGGACAATGGAGTCTTAGTAGAAGGGTTCCGTTTTACACTTTGGTTATACAGAACCCTAGAAACAAAGTTATATAATAAATATTTATAAAGCATTAAATGTACAAAAATTCAAATCCCCAAATCTCAACCACTCCCCAACCCACCTCGTATCAAATTGAATACCTCGAAAATAATTACCGCTAAAGTTAAAGAGAGTTAAAGAGTAATTTTAGGCAATTTATACAATTCCCCGGGCAATATCCTGGCCATTTACCGCGGTCCAAATTAAACGAGTTATTGCGTCGAGAATCAAATTAAAGGAATCGAGACCGGGGCAACCGAGAACGAGATAATAAAATTGTAGCGATTTCTCTCGTTTAGTGCCCGTTCGGTCGACATTGGGATGGAGATGAGTTTGTTTGTGTTTCACTCGGTTCAACGAATTTAAACACGACTTCGTTTTTACTGGCATAAAGGCACGTGAATGCATAGTGCATATTATTGCACAGCTAGAATTTCGTTAGTGCCTCAATAAATTCAGAGAGAATCTCTATAAAAGATTTTCAATCAGATCAAAGTCAGATCAGATTAGACAGATTAGGTTTCAGATTTTCTGATTTTGTTTCTTTATTCGTATGATCCACTCCATCCCGAGGTGTTTTGGAAAAGACCGCTCTCAGCGTTAAGGTCGGTTTAGATTTAAGTTAGTTTTAGGTTATGTTTCTGTATTTTAAACCGACTTAAAAAAAAGGAGGAGGTTCTCAATTCGTCAGTAGGTATGTATTAATATTTATTAAATTTAATTGTTACTTCGGTGAGCATAATAAAGCGTCCTATCTATCTATCTATTTTGAAGATTAGAAATAGTGGATAGTGGTACTGTAGGCAAAATTAGTGTGATGCCACTTGATACGTAAATTAGGTACCTACTTGTACTATTTATGTATTCTGTGGATTAGGTAGAAAAGTAGGTAGGTATGATGACTATTACATCATAACACCGGTTGCTTGGTTAAATGTCAGAGTGCATTGCAGGCAGCCCAACATGTGCCAAATTAGGTTAAAATTGCAATTAGCGTGCAGTTTAGGCTGTAATTAGGCAGCTGTAGTCGGCCAGTTTGGCGGAACTGCAAAAACTAGCTAAGTAGGAACCTAGAGTACCTACCTACTATTAAAACTATAGTAGGTACTAGGTAGGTACCCACAAGTATAATGTCTGAACATTAAACTTCTGAGTGAAATTATCATACATTAGCAATGTGGAAAGATAAAACTGCATTTAACTTAACGTTACTTAAACTATAGGTCTGGGTAGTGGAGGCTTTGAGCAAAGTAATATTTTTGTACTAGCTACGTCCCACGTTTTCACCCGCGTAAGTCCCGATCGCGCGGGAATATCGGGATAAAAAGGTCTCCAGCTACCAATCTCCTACATACCGAGTTTCATGGTAATCGGTTCAGTGGTTTTTACGTGATTGAGTAACAAACTGACACACATACCTACTCACAAACTTTCAGCTTCTTCATTCATTTCGTGTAGTGGTGTGGCTCACCTAGTGTTAGACTTTTCAGATCGCCCTAAGGCCTCTTACCTAACGACTGTTATCAGAGATAACAACCGGGACCAACTGCT
This sequence comes from Idaea biselata, assembly GCA_958496205.1. Taxonomy (NCBI): domain Eukaryota; kingdom Metazoa; phylum Arthropoda; class Insecta; order Lepidoptera; family Geometridae; genus Idaea; species Idaea biselata. The sequence goes on from OY292399.1 coordinate 2,457,586, forward strand.
TAACGTGCCTAAAACCTTCAGCTTTATAATATTAGTAGAGTGCGTTTCATCTTTAAATTCCTATGCCGTTATGTTGGTAGCAAAACAAAAAAGTGCAAATAACAAAAAATTGAATGTGCTACCTTGAATTTAGGGAGATTTGTATATGAAGAATGAATGAACGAATCTTCCTGAATTCAAGGTTTAGGGTATAGCACATTCAAGATATTAAGGCAAGACTTTTTTGTTTTGCTACCAATATATGTAACTGCATAGGAATTTAAAGATGAAACGCACTTTACCCAGATTATACCTAGGATAATAGGATTACCTCAGTATCTATCATTTTTATGCACTGCCTGCCCCTCGACCTTTCAAGAAATAATGTCTCGTTTATATTCAAAAAGGTCAACTACACTATAAAACGCCTTCTCGGGCTTTAGACGCTGTGACACTGATCTCCTTGGTAACGTTGGCGTTACAAAGATTTTAAAGATGATGGATGACGTCTGTCGAGAGTTCCACGCCAAAATAAAAGAGTTTATTTATCGCCAAGAATGTAAACAATAAAAATGCAATAATATACACCAACCAACTTTTACACCGGCTGTTATTTTTTTTAAATATTAGTTTTATACCTAAATCAAAATGGCGCCCAAGAAAGATAAAGGTAAACCGGCCAAGCCAGCCCCAGGGGCTGCAGCGGCCAAGGCAATGATGGACGCATCTGCCGCACAGAATAAAGCTGCCAAGCCAAGGAAACCTCCTCCTCCACCAGCCTGCTTCAGCCCAGAAGACCTGATGAAATTCAAAGAGCTTTTTAAACTTTTCGATGAAGACGGCATTGATAAGGTTGGTGAAGATTTATTTTAAAGGTAGGTAGGGTCAGATGGGGCGTTTGCATTACCGGGACAAAAGCAATAACGCTAATCTCTAATGAAGTCAGTAAAGAAACCGGTAACCTTTGACTCCACCTTATCCTGAATTACCTAACTATCGTAGGTAGTATCTTAGTAGAGTCGAAGGTTACCGGTTTTTTTGATGACATTATTAGATATTACCGTCTTCGATCATATATAAACTACCGTTATTGCTTTTGCCGGTATTGCAAATGCCCCATCTGACCCAACTGTGAGTAACTTGAAAGCTCGATTTTGAACTTTCAAACCTATATAACCATAACCAAACCAAACCTAAGGTTCCTATATAAAAGAAAGTCGTGTTGGTTACACTATTTATAACTCAAGAACGGCTGAAACGACTTTGCTTAAAATTCGTGGGGAAGTCGGTTAATAAAAAGTTCAATATTGAAAGCGTGCTAAGCAAAGTTAAATTAAGTAAACCCTATATTAAGATTTGTGTTTCATTTTCTCGTACTGCTTTTGTACCTATACTAGCAGGCCCTATCGTTTCACCGATGTTAGTCCCAATCCCGGAGGAATTTCGGGATAAAAAGGGGCCTATTGTTATTTCACGTCTCCAGCTATCTACATACCGAGTTTCATCGCAATCGGTTTACTAGTTTTGGCGTGAAGGATGAGCAAACATACACAAAAACACGCACGCTCACAAACTATCACCTTTTTAATATCAGTAGAACTTACTGAACCTTGATTTTTACCTGAAGCTTCTTAGAAGTGACTACAATTTGTGCCAGAGCAAATACCTATGCAAGATTTAATGAGTTACTGCTGCCAATGTAGTTATTTGTGCTCCTGATCTTTATCTCACAAAACTATCTGAAAAGTTTCTTCAACCATTTGTGCAACTTAAATTAAACTTAGATACAAGTTTCCTGTTTACTTTACAATAAGTTTCGTTCGCCTGTAGTGCAAATAAAGTTCCCTTTAGGTAGTATCCTATATCTATAAAACGCTTTGTCCTGACTGACTGACTGATCTATCTATAGTACTATCAGCGGTTTAGGTATACCCGAAAATTGGAGAGGTGTTCTTTATACAATGTAAGCATCCGATGAAAAAGAATTTTTCGAAATCGGCATCGGGACTTACGCGGGAGAAATCGCGGGTTGCAGCTAGTCTATAACTTAATAACTTTACTCAATTTCATAACTTTTCATATTTCAATTTGATTTCAATGGAAAAAGTTAGCTAGTTCCGCTAGTTCCTAGTATCGTGTTATGGCGTTTATGAAAAGCGTTGGTAGCGTACATCACCTAGGTCGGGGGTCGGCAACCTGCGGCTCGCAAACCACATGGATACGACGACGACGCACTTTGCATACGTTTTTGTCTGAATTTCATTCATCGTAAATACTATGAAAGTGAATGCATACGAATTAGTCGTATGTAATATACTGATTCGTATGCAATCTGCATACATTCCGAAGCACGGCGGAGCTCGAGAAAATGATTTTTTGCCACACAAATTATCGGTCACCCATCCAAGTAATGACCGCGCTAAGCGCGTTTTCAATGCCAATGAGCTCCTCAAAAAAAAATTGTTTTTCCTAACTCTGAAATGCTTTGGTATAGTCGGCAGCATCGGCATCCATCTTGATTTTTTTTCGATCTCTTGTCGTACGAAACCTATGTAGGTAAATATTCCTTCACATGATGTCCTAAATTGACACGTTTCGGAGATATGGGGGCCAAAGAAGTTTTAAAAGAAAATTGTTTGAAAGTTTTTTAAAACAAAATGTCGCGGATGAATTCGTAGACCAATCGAAACATGAATTTAAGATGGCCCTTTTAAATTGTATATTGTAATTTTTGACTCTTTCGACTCAAAGGGTTGTCAATCCCTGACCTAGGTGCATAATATACATAATATACCCAGGTTCTCGGTTAGTTAATATTTCGGTTAGGTAATAATTCATGCCTCCCTAGCTCGTAAACGGGGTGACCGAAATTTGTATGCAATATTGAATAATGAATTCTATGATGTTGCCCAAGTTGTACGTTTGCATACAATTTGGTTTGATTTATCTACTACCTACCCTAGGTACTGTTGTTTATTATTAAAGTAGGGTTATTTACAATATTGAAAATGAACCTGAATTTAAGGTAAAAGTTAGGTATGAAGTTTTCTATTTTTAATTTAAGTGCTTAAGCCTGCACTAGGCGTAAACATGCCTAAGTTGTTGTAGATATTAGAAATACAGATGCAAAATTCAGGGTGCGATTCGATAAAAAGTATTTTCATCAATCAATCGCAATCGGTTCATCAGTTGTTTTTCCGTGATTGAAACACAAACATGTAAACTTTCGCATTTATAATTATTAGGGGGTTATAGCAGGGTACTAGCAGTGCTTGCGACTTCGTCCGCCTAATTAAAAAAAAATAGCCTATAGCCTTTCTCAATAAGTGAACTATCCAACACTGCAATAATTTTTCAAGAAATCGGACCAGCGATTCCTGAGATTAGCGTGTTCAAACAAACAAACAAACTCTTCACCTTTATAATATTATAAGTATAGATAATAGATAGAATATAATACAAATAGATTAATCGCTTATCGCATCTACCAACGGCTAACAAAATAGGTTCACAATTTAACAGCTCAACCTGTTCGTTAGTAAACAGCCACTACGCATGGCCAGGTCTCATTTTGTTTGCTAATCTCTTATTTAAAACATTCTACAAAACAGAAGGTAAACAAATTAGAAAATGTTTGGTTCTCGGTATTTTCTATTGTCTAAAATTATCAGGAAGAGAAATATTTTCGCTTAAAGGATAAATGCATTAATTAACCAAAATCATCCCGTGTGTCCTTCGCTTGCGCGACCTTTACGCCAAATGTGAAACCACGTGACACGGTAAAATAATGATTAGGCATCTTCCGCTAAGTATTTGTTTTTCGACTAAGAAATCCGACTAAATCTTTTGCGTTCTCGACTCTCTTTATAACGACTAAGACTCGATAAGACTCGACTAAGACTTTTGCGTTCTCGATAAAGAGAATCGAGAACTCAAAAGATTTCGAAAAACCTCGGGTTTCCCGAAGCCGCCCGAACCCGAAGAGCCTCTCGGCTCACGTACGTGAACCCGTCGGCACACTGCCGGTGTCGGTGAGAGAGGTCACGGACATAAAGCTGCGTATGTAGTACCTAGGTCGCGGGCTGTTTCTCTGTAGGATTAGATACTCGGTGCCTACACACCACAAAGAAAATACTCTCCAAATTTTACGTCCCTAGCTAGAACCAACAATTTCGGCTCTGCGTTGTTATATTATATACCTACTTTAGTCATTCAGTCAGGACTTTGAATTTTAACTGGTCTTTTAAGGTAAAACTAACAGATTTACCGTTAATGCTTCGCAAACTTGGCTTTAATCCAAAGACGGAGGAACTCAAAACGTTGTACAAGACGTTCCTCGAGGATGAATTCGTCGACACCGTTGAGTTACACGAATGGTATTTCATGATCGAGGCAAAGATAGCGATGGGGGACGACTTCGAGTTGGCCGTGACGAAAGCTTTCGCTGCCCTCGGTCATGATGACAATGAAACAGGTTTTTAATAAACTTTTTAAATTCACTAGATTTGTTAAGTTATTTCAACTGGGTTGTTCATGTGAACGACGGTTACCACTACAAATATTGATATTGATATTGTTCATGATAGGTACTTACCACGTTTTAATTTGTTTCTTTTTTACGAAGTTTGATTTAACATCAGCGCTTTAGTAACTATGTTGCTGTAGGTAGCTATTTTGCTGGGGCTGATCCTTTTTGGATGCACACGGCTCCATGGTCTTATACTTTTTAGGCTAATTTAAATAATTAATTGTTTTGTTTATATTTTAGTTTTTCTTTATTATTGTTTGTTTTCTTTCTTGTATGTTTTTGATCACACCTAAGTAATTTGTTTTTACCATGTGCTTGTCCAAATAAATGTTTTTTTCTTTCTTTCTTTCTATAAAAAACGGAATGGTAAATATCCCTTTTTAAATAATACTTGTAATGGAAACCGTCGTACACAAATCATAATAAGAGATTCTTTCTTTCTTTCTTTCAATTTATAAGTCCGATAAATTGATAATCGCTGCACTTTCCCCATGAGCCGCACTAGTTACCTTACTTAAAATATTCCAAAATTTTAGGTTTTTGTGACATCGACCTATTGAGAGAGGAACTACAAACTTGGGGCGAACCACTATCGGATATTGAATGGGTTGACTTTCCCAAAATGGCTCTCAAAGATAAACCCCCGACCCTTATTAATGAAACTGGTATGTGGTAATATGTATTTATCGGTGCCTGTGGGAATATCATGGTTTAAATTAAATTAAATTTATAGTATAATCTGTGGACCCGGCAGTTGCAATGTCACCTATTTTGAGAGATATTTGAGTCTTCCCCCTTATCCGATCTTACCTGACTTTACTCTATAATTTTATAAGAGAGTTTATAAAACCATTGCTCAAATCAATATTTTTGAATAAGAAGTACTTTGTTCAAAAGGAAAATTTTCATAGACTGCCTTACCCTTCCTTTTGGATTCGCCGTAATTGGTTAAAAAAGGAACCTTAGTAAGATTACTTGCTTGTCCGTATGTCTGTCTCAAACGTTAATTTTGTTTTGTCGTCGCAAAAGTTTGACTAATAATCAAATAAAGTGTTTGTTTCTACAGCTATACAATCAATAGAACGTAGGTTCTCATCTTATAGAGAAAAAAACCATTGTGCATAAGACATTATGCCTACTTTTTAATTGCGTAGAATGTTACGATTTTAAGTGACAGAAAACAAAATTACGTTTCACTCTACACAACGTTTAATTTTATTTCATTTCCGTTCCGTTCCTCACAGGTGTATTCAATTACCCGAAGTACATAGAAAACATGATCAATAAAGACGTGAGATTTATACAGGAACCAGTTAACTTCTTCAAATTAGACCAGAAAACTCTAATGGAGATGGCTTTGAAGAAACAGGCTGAAGAGAGGGCTGAAGAGGAGAGGAAAGAGGCCGAGAAGAAGGCCAGAGAAGAGGCTAGGAGGCAGAAGATGATTGCTGATGGACTTTTACCGCCTGATTAAGTTGCCTCACCCTTAACGCAGCGTCCTACGTGGGCGACCGGATGCGAACGCGAAGCGGTGCGGTGCGGCGCGGAAACAACAAACAGTCGATAGCTATTGAAGTGGCCTACGTGACCAAACGCACGTAAGCTGCGTTGCGGCGCGGCACGAATTGAAGCGAACGCGATCTGTCGACTTGACATTTACGTTCGAACTAGATGCGACGCCGCGCCGCCGACACCATAATAATATTTTGTCCAAATATGTCGGAAGTAGAAATTTTAATTAATGCGATGCAAGAACGTCCTATATTATGGGATAAAAGGTCTAAAAATTACCATCCATGACAAATGTTTGATGGCAACTGAACAGCGGCGGCGGAGGGCGCGGGGCGGTAATAGTGTAGGACGATACGCCCGCACTTAAGACTGAGTCGCCGCGTCACACCGCACCGCACCGGATCGGATCGCTTCGCAATCGCGTTCGCATCCAATCGTCCACGTAGTACGCTGCGTAAGAGGGTGGGCACTATTTTCGCTGTAAAAATGAACGAAATGTATTTCCGTTTTATTTCATTTCGAATGAATATTTTAGAAAACCTTGTGGTGGGGGCCCTGTAAAAATAAAATCTTAATCCGAATAATACCGATATTAGGGTAGAAAACTAAATTTTCATAATTCTATTTTGGTAATGTTTGTATGGAAATGGTAACAGTACCCACCCTCTTAAGAACATATTATAAGTAACCTATTTATCCATCGTAGTACAGAAAATTATTAAGTCATCCATACTTACCTTGTTTTTTTTAAAGCGTTTACTACACTTGGTAAATTAGTTTTTAAAATTAAAAATCCTACTGTAGGGGAAAGGTGAGGGAAAACCGGACAGTTAAGAAAACAACGTTATAAATTGGTCATATAATATTTTTCTTCTGTTTTCGCGAAGTTGGATTGAAATTAAACTTATAATCTCTTATTCCAGATCCCTTATTTACCTTTTACGGGGCGACTGGGACACAGACAGTATAATTTCATTTATACTGTATGTGTCCCAGTCGCCCCGCCCAGATACCAATAATATCATTTACATTTACACAAACAATAATCATTAAATTTCATTTACTTATAGCCGCAGCACTAACATGGTGGCGTGTTCATCATTGGATTCACTGGTGTTGAACGCCGAAAAGGCTGAATATAGCTGTACCTATTATTATTATTCTTAAGACCTATGTAACCTATATTCTCAACGAATAAATGATTATTATGGTAACCGAACTGAGTGTGGGCTCTCAGTAGCGATAAGCGAAGTAGTCTAAAATCAACTAGGTATGTGCTTTTACCCCCAATCCGGGTTTTCCCCACCTTTCCGTACATTGTTTTTGTCTTCAGAAATCTAAATAAATAAATGACAAGACTACAAAATATAATTACGTTTACATTACGATAATTATAAATTCACCCCTCCCCAACAAATTGCGTTAAAAATTTCGGTATGAAAATAATGATTTAAATAATAGACCCGTGTGATCATACTCTGTTGTATTATTTTATTATTTTGACCTATATTGCCTGCGTAATTTTAACCAGAGCTAGAATAAATAAATATAAACCAACCTACATTGTTAAATCAAACTTTCGTTTGGTTGTTTATAAGTTAATGTTATTGTTTTTGTGTGTCAGTCAGTACCCGTGGCAAAGTGGTCTAACGCGTTAGTTCGGAATACCAGTAGTCGCAGGTTCGTATCCCGCCGAGTACGAAATCTCTAGTAGCATTGTGCCTTTTTTTAGTGCGGGTAAACACTTTTAGAAATAAGGTTAACATTTAAGCCGCACTTACCCCAGGTGACCATAAATACCCCGTTATTTAATAATAGAATTTACATTTACTAACGTGTCATTAAAATAATCGGGACATTCTAAAATACGATGAATAATAAAAAGTTAAATTGTTCACCGGAACCATTAGTTACATTCCGACACAGACTAAAGTTGTAAAAGATTTACGCTCCTCTATTGATTCAAACCGACCTTTAACCACAGCATAAACATCGGCGCCCATCCGATCCACCCAGTAGGCTGACTCATACTCAGCCAGTATGTGCAATGAGAACAATAGAAGAAGGAATACATGGAATAGTGATCGTAGACCGCATCTGCTTTTACGAGAAACTAGCCGACGATATATTATGAAATTTAAAAAAAAGACACTTGACATAAAAAAAATGATAGAGATTGAAAAATCAACCCTTAATCAACCCAATAAATTAAACATCACAAAATCAGTCCAGCCGTTTTCGACTTACCAAACTAATTTATAGATAGGTACAGGCGAGTCAGCCTACTATGTACGTACGTATTATCTAGTACCAACTAGTGTAGTTATAGCACTAGCATTTAAATGTACCATAAAACCAGGGTAGCGTTATTTCTAGGACAATTGCGCCATTAATAACGACGGAACCCTGTCAATAAGAGAAGTGTTTGAAAGTCGTTTCGTTTTTATAACGGACTCTGGATCTCATATTCTGATATGAAATGATACTAGTAGTAGGTATATGAAAGGGTTAATCGAGATGATTTTATTATCTCACTGATACTGTCATAACTTACATCATTTAACTAGGGGGAAGGGCGGCTGAAAGTGAATTTAACGGACTTACAATTGTTATAATTGATATGATTGAGTCATAATATTGGTAGACATTTCTTCTATCATGATTGGCGATTTTATCAATAATACTATTTAGGGCGCGTACACATAATAACGTCAGTTTTCACGTTTTCGTTTAAACGTATATGTTATTAGCATAGTTATTAGCGTAGATAGATATAGATAGATAGATAGAACGCTTTATTGTTCTCACCAAAAATAAATTACAATAAAACAAAGTACGAAGAATCTTAATCTATAGTGGCACAATAGGCGGCCTTACCACTGAGAGTGGTCTCTTCCAGGCAACCTCGGTATGGAGAGGATCACACGAATGATTAAGGGTGAGGTGCTTTATCTTAAAAATAATAAAATAATAGAACAAAAATAATAATTAATTACGTTACAACACAGGAACAAGATAATAGTCATTATAAATACCAACATACAATACCAATAATTACATATAGTTCATAATACGTATATATATATATACAATATACCTACTAAACCATATACGTACCCATCTATAATTCATAATATATTTACATATAACATATATACACCTACAATAACTCATAAATATATCTAAATATATGTTCAGTAACTTCACACTAGTGACAGATAATATTGCTTGACCCGAGATTTAAAAATATTCAAGGATGTAGCTCTTCTGACATCCTCCGGCAACTCATTCCAGAGCAAGACCGCTTGGAAAGTGAAGGAGTTCTGATAGAAAGAGGTAGTTGTATGAGCGAGTTTAGGTACACAGAATTACAGTATTCTAGATGACGGATCCGACAAAATAAGCAGAAACCCTTTTTAGAAAACGGATCCTGTAATATCGGACGTTATATGTGAACGCGCCCTTAGTTGTATTGTAGGTCCGGTAAATTGTTGTTCGCCGCACTTTCCCCATAAGCCGCACTTCCCCCTAGTGACCTTATAATATGGGGGTTTTCTATCCTTATTATTTTTATACCTCCCATTTGTCCTGCTGGTAATTTCCAACAGAACAAAAATAAAAGACAATCAGCTCCAGATAGTCCTATTTTACTAGACCTGTCTGGCTATTAGAACTATTTAGTTGTAATAAATAAATAAATGATGTAATAATAAATATTACACAGCCTTATCTAGCCCCATGGTAAGATACTAAGCTAGTGTTACCATGACTGGATATATAAGACATAGACATAGACATAGACAGACATTTATTTGCTATAACAACACACATACACAGAGAAATTACAAAAAAAAAATGGGTATAAAAAGGCAGTTTTAATATAATAGGTACGTTGTGTTAATGTGTGTTACAACAGCAAAAAGGCCCCGACTCAGCATTTGCCCAACCACGGTAGACCACGGTTGAACGCTGTTTTTCTGCCGAAACCTTCAGTCGATCATTGTTGATCTATTTCAAATAGATCGATGAATAAAATAAAATACATAGTAGACGTGCAGATATTATATAGTGATATGTAAAAGAATATAAAATAGTACTTATATAAATGTATGTTTTATACAGTAGATATATAAGAGCTTATGTACATATAATGAATTATGATAAATAATAATAAGATAATTTAATACGTCAGAACAATAATATAAAACATCATAACAATAATATAATACACAATATTAAATAATGAATAATATAAAAACACAAGTAAAATCAACCGGTGTAGGCAAAGATGACGGATGAAATAAATTGACAACAAGGATCACAAAAGAAAAGGCAGATCGAGAGCAAAGGTACCAGTGAGACCAGACTTTTGTGTTTTCAATAAATATTCTCTGAAACGCTTCTTAAACCCATATTTAGACTTTAGCTGACGAAGTGGAGGCGGTATATTGTTCCAGCACTTGGTCGACTGATACCTGAAGCTTCCCTCAAATGCCACGGATCTATGTTTGTGATAGCAAAGCAAGGTCTGGAGCTGTACTTGGTTTGGTAGTCATTCAATTTATTGTATAGGTACTGCGGCTTATGTGAAAGCATCAAACTATGCACCAGAACACCCAAGTGCAAGTTCCTACGAGAGTCCATGTTGAGAGTAGAACTGCTATTGAGGTACGGAGTAATATGAGTCCGCCGTGGTATATCGTAGCAAAATCTGCAGCATGCATTCTGTATCCGTTGTACGATACGGGAGGTTTGGGCCGTCAAACGTGGACTATAAACCACATCCCCATAGTTGAGTTTTGACAGCACAAGCGACTCGCACACTTTGATTCTGACCTGCTGGGACAGATAAGGTCGTATCTAATACAGAAGTTTAAGACGGAAGAAACAGGTACCAACCATATCAGTCACGTGTTTCTCGAATCTCAGCGTGCTGTCAACCATGATACCCAAATTTCTCGCTTCCGAAACCTGATCTATGCTCCGGCCCTGTATGTTGACATTCAGCGCCAGCGCGCCCATCATGATCATCTGGTGTCTTGACCCAAGGACCATGAACTTGGATTTATCAGGGTTCAAGACTAAACCATTATTCTGAGACCAAGTGGCTATGCGATCAAGGTCTTTATTAATCCTGACAACATATTCATCAGGATTTTTCGGGTGGACTGGTAAGTACAATTGTACGTCATCTGCGTAGAGATGGTAATTGCAGTGTTTGATCTCTCGGCAAATGTCGGCACTGTAAATAATAAAAAGTAAAGGGCCCAGAATCGAACCCTGTGGCACTCCTCGCTCGAGAATTTTAGTCGATGACATGACATTACCCTCATTTTTGCTCAGCTGGACATATTGGGAACGGTTCCTCAAAAAACTGTCAAACCATTTTAATGCAAATGGGCTAACTCCGTAGTATGACAGCTTGTCAAGTAAGAGCGAAACATTCAAACAGTCAAATGCTCTTGAAAAATCAAGCAATACCAGCACAGAAGACAGTCCTCTATCTTGGGCAGCAAGTATATTGTCAACAACGTCTAGAAGTGCCGTAACTGTACCTCTCTTTTTACGGAAACCTGATTGTAAGTCAGGAAGGATTCCACAGCGCTCCACATACGCACTTAGCTGATTATAAACGACCCTCTCCAGTATTTTTGATAACACTGGGAGAATGCTTATGGGTCTTAGATCTTTAATACTAGAAGGGTTATTCACCTTTGGGATTGGTTTCACCACCGCCGTCTTCCACTGAGTAGGAAATGCTGAAGTTAAAATAGATTTGTTCATAATATCTGTGACCGTTGACAAAACATGTGGTAAGGTTAACAACAACATATCCAAAGACATACCATCTGTACCCTGAGCATTTGTTTTAATGGTTAGGATAATTTTAGCTACTTCATGCTCACTAACAGGTTGTAGCGAAAAAACATCGTCGCTGAACCTATTGCTCCCAAAGTACACCAATGTTTCCTTAGGAACGTCTCTCGGGCCCGGGACATTCAAAAAGTGATTATTTATTGCATCCGGATCATTAAAGTTGTCGGGCAAGGTGACATCACTTTTCGAGAAAGGTAAGACATCTCGCTTTAAATGTTTCCACAAACTTTTTTCGTTAGTTTCTGTATTGATGCGATTATTGTAATAAGCCTTTGTTTCATGATAGATACTTCGTGTAACCAGTGACTTTAATTCCTTATAGTGCATTTTATCACTTTCCAGTTTTGTTCGACGATACTTCATTAGTGCAGCATTACGACAATTCATCATAACCCTTACAGTGTCTGTGATCCATGGGGCCGATTTATGTTTGAACCTAACTATATTAATTGGGGCGTGTTTGTCTAACAAATTATTAACTGTAAAAATGAACGCATCGACCATCTCGTCAACCGTCGACAATGTGGAAATACAATTCCAGTCCACACTATACAAATCCCTGTCAAAACATTCCCGGTCTATGTTCTTGAGCGATCTCACAGCCAATGATCTAGGGGGCACACGCTCACACTTCACTTTAAGCCTCACCGATACAAACCCATGCCCCAGATGACTGGCCGCAATACTAGTAACGGTGACGTCACGAACAGTGCAATCTGTACAGACTAAGTCGATCAGTGTTTCTGTTGTTTTCGAGAAATGTGTGGGCGAACTCACCAGCTGCGGCAGGCCCGTGTAGCTAAAAAATTGGTTCAACTTATTTAAACTATCTGTATAAAGACAGACTATCAAAAATGATAGACTGTACAAGTCCCGACAAACAAATTGGAAATTTTACGTGGAAAGTTCGGGCATTATACACGCGACTTCTACGAAAAATCGACTTCTGCGCATCCGCCATTTTTTTCAACTATTTTGCCGCTCACAAAATTGCCGCAAAATATAAATTCACCGTAGACACTTGCTACGATGCTACGATTTAGCTACGATTCGTAGCGGTCGCTGTAGCTATCTTTATACAGAAATCAAAGCCCTGAACTTTGAACCTAGGTAATTGATCGAAGATATTGGATATTACCTATAAGCGTTTGGAGTGTTTCGTATAAAGTGGGTTCATTGAACGAAGTAGGTACTTCATTTCTAAGATCGAAATGAGTACACATCGTAGGCAATTCTTCACTCAATCTAAGATTTTAAGATACAAGATAATAAAATAGTGGTCACTTAGATTAACTATACCCTATTTCAGAAAGTTATATCAAAAATGTAAACAAAAAAAGGAGAATAAAAAAAAAAGGAGAGAGGGCAGCACTGTGCCACTGTTTACATTGGCTCCGTGTTAAAAAAATCAATTTTATTTATTTCAGTAGTTATTTGTAGTGTAGTTACAATAAAACTTATTATTACCTATAAATTCATCCGCACAAGTGTTATCTCTGTGATTTCTACAGAATTGGATAAATAATTAATGTTTAAAAACAGTGACTATAATGTATTGCCACATTAAACCTACAAACTATCACATGGACAAGAATCGTGAGTAATTAACACTGTTTCTATAAGTAAACTACATAACATAAAATTACAGTGCAAAAAAAAACTTAGTGTCATTTATTTTTATTCATTCATATTTTTTACGTTACGTTCATGACACATTATCGTCATAATACAAACTATCCAATCACAAAAATTATGACAATTGCAACATTAGTGCCATCTATTGGATAACACAGGAACAACAACAAGAAACAGATTAGAACCTTAAAGCGACATCTAGTGACCACCCGATAAAGTAAATTCACAAACAAGTTACCAACTTACCACCCTTATCAGCGGAATCGGATTTCTTATTATTGATCTCATTACATTGCATACTTAGTTACAATGGACATAGAGGGCGCTAGTTGTGGTAATAGTAACTTAGATTTTGACATGGAAAATATAACCTACCGTAAAAAGCATCATCGATCGTCTTCTTTAACAGATGAATCGAAGGAGAGTATATTCGACGCTACCATGCAAAGCCTACCGAATGAATCGTTGAATATGACAGAATTATTCGAGAGAATCAAAGTCCTCACTGAACAGGTACAAAGCACTACTCTAGAACTTAAGAGTGCACACAAAGAAATTGAACATCTTAACAGTGAAAACTACCGACTTAAGACGGACCTCAATAATTGCCATAAAGCCATTGAAAACTATAAAAAAGTTACTATAACTGACCGAATTATGGGGACACCAAGGTCAGGAATAAAAAAGAAAAAAAATAAACGAGCCGATCAGTCTACGTCAACCTCAAATACTCAACCTGAACGCCTAGAATTTAACGAGAGTAATTTATTACTCGGGCAAAAAACACCCCTTACTTCTCCCGGGCAAAGAGCCTCACTTGTTAGGGATGAATTCCATCATATTTCTCCAACTTCGAACACGACGTGTAACGGCGTTTACTGTCGAGAGCAACCTCATAATATCTCTGCCTTACCTAGCACTGGCATACAACAGCATCACAACAAGATCAAGAGAAAATTATGTATTCTAAGCAATAAACGTACCGGCAGCCTCGTTTCTATTGAAGACACTTTCTCCTCTGACTTCAATTTTTGCAGATATCAAATGCATAACTATAAAATCAGGCAGCTTTTCGCTAACCTAAAATGCAAATTACATAATTACACCATGGACGACTACTGTATTATTTTACTAGGAGAATCTGATTTTCAAGGCAATTGTAACTATATTGAATTAATTAACGCAATCAGAAACGAAATTAAAACTATAACTTTTACTAACATTATTATCTGTACACCGACATATAGACTTAATTCGCTAATATATAATTGTAAGATTGAACTATTCAATAATTTGCTATATGTAGAGCTACAAACATATCAAAATGTATATTTTTTCGACTCAAATGATAGTTTAGATTTAGAAATGTTTTCTAAACTCTCTGGTAGACTTAATAAATTTGGGCTAATTAACATCTTTCAGAATATTATGAAGAATATCACAATTGATCTTTTAAGATATCCCATAAGTACCTCAAATTCATCCTCCGACTGCGATAAAGCCATTGGGGGTAGTGCTAAACCTAACGCTAATCCTACAAACCAGTTATTTCGTGTATAATACCCTAACTTTACTTCACCAAAATATAGACGGTCTAATAAATAAAACAAATAAATTACTTATAACTCTAGAAAGCTTGAGGGATACAGGACAATGTATAGACATTTTATGCATCACTGAGCACAACATGATGGAATGCGACTTGCATCGATTAAATGTGACAAACTTTAAATTGGGATCATGTTATTCCAGGCATAACCATCATGGTGGCTCATGTATCCTTGTTTCTAATAACCACGAATATGAAAATGTTAATGATTTAGTTATGCAGTCCACTCCTGGTATCATGGAATGCTCGGCAATAAAATTATTACAACACAGGTTGTTTATTTTATGCATATATAGACCACCTCGAACCCGGGTAGCGATAATCAATTCATTCTTAGATAAACTTGACGCAATTCTAAAATCCCTGACTGACTTAAATAATTATAAAGTAATAATCTCTGGTGACTTTAATATTGACATTTTAATAAATAATAAACAAACTAGACGTTTTAAAAAAATATTATCTAATTATAATTCTAAATTTCAATTTAACGTTCCTACCAGACCAAGAAGTAAAACATGCTTGGACAACATAATACACAATATGCGAGGAGTCAAAGGAGAAATAATAGAGTTAGCGCTATCCGACCACACAGCCCAATTTGCTAAAATTCCAATAAAAATGACATGTAGGCTAAAATCTATTTACAAACGCGACTTTTCAATAGAGAATACTAGAAAATTTTCTGACTCTATTGGAAATCTCAGTTTTAATGAAATATACGAATCGAACAACCCAGATGCTGCGTTCAATGCTTTTTATGATTACTTTACACTTTTTTATGATCTGTGCTTTCCTAAAATCAGAGTAAAAATATCGTCTACTAGAAAACCTTTTTTTTTTTTTTTTTTTTTTTTTTTTTTTTTTTTTTTTTTTTTAGGGTGGAGAAAATGCAGCCTTATGCACCATCACGCCACTCTCGGGGGAGAGCGGCGCGGTGTGTGGGGCTGACGGTGGTAGGCGGCCATAGGTTTACCCACTAAAGAGCTCCACCGGTTCCTCACTCGCCTTGATGTCAGGGACTACGGGCACTTGCGAGTCTTCCGCGGTACCCAACGGCAATGGTCCGATCCGGCCGGACCCCGCTCCGTAGAAGTTTTACGACCACTTCCTCATGAGTGGCGCACGGGAACCACGTGCGCCCCGCCCGGGCTCTTGCACGGCAGCAGGCTCTCCCGAGCCTGTCGCCTACGAGCCCATCTATGCAGGCATCAGGTCGTCACGACGCGGACGCCCTGAGGGTCGTACTCTGCGGATGCGGTCGGTTCGAGAGGACGCCTCTCGCTCCCTTTCCGCGACCTCCTTTGCAGTTATCACCGTTTCGGCGAAACGAAGGACAGCTGTCCATGCAGCCTCGTCCTCCACCATCGCCGCCACAACACCCGGTAAGGATAAGTCCTCTCCCACCACTGCTCTCAGTTCGTCCCGCTCGACATTCCAGGCCACACATACCTCAAGCGTGTGGTCGGCAGTATCCACGTCGCTGGGGCAGTGGTGGCAGCGAGTGTCGGGTTCCTTCCGCGCTATCTGATGCAGATACTTTCCGAAACAACCATGTCCGGAAAGTATCTGCGTCAGCCTATAGGACAGAGCCCCGTGGCATCTGTCCAGCCACTCGTCCATTATTGGACGGAGAGCCTCCACTGTCCGATGACCCGCCTGTGGTCGCGCCATTCGCGACTCCCATTCTGCCACGGCAGACCTATGAAGCTCCACCCGATGTCCCTTCACATCTAGTGAAGCCGGTCGATCACCTCTTTGTCGCGCCTCCTCACGCCAGTGAAACGCCGACGCGAGAGCTCTCGCATCTAGGTTCCATGGTAGAACTCCGGCCAACGCACACGCAGCCTCATATGAGATCGTGCGGTATCCGCGTATTACTCTCACGGCCATCAGTCTCTGTGACTTGCGCAAGAGAGCCTGACTCTGGCTCGTGAGAGTGTCCGCCCACACGGGACTCCCATATAAGGCCATCGACCGCACTATGCCGGCATACAGCCGCCGACACGACACCGACGGTCCACCTACGTTGGGCAACAGGCTACACAACGCCCGTGCCGCCTTTTCGAGTTTCGGGGTGAGTTGCTCGAAATGAGGCGTGAATTTCCAGGCCTCGTCGAGTATGAGGCCCAGATACCTCATTTTTGAGCAGACTGCCACCCGTACTCCACATACTGTGACATACGCTCTTCGAGGGCGCACGAAAGATGAGCCGTGGAAACATGTAGCCTCGCTCTTGTTTAGCGCCACCTCCAGACCCACTTGCTGGATACGTCCAATGACGTCCTCCACGCCGATGGAAGCCAAGGCTGCCGTCGTATAGTACGTGCTCCCCCGGGCGGTTACCAGCGTGTCGTCCGCGTAGCAGATAACGCTCACGCCCGGGAGATTTCGACCGCGGAGGACGAAGTCGTATCCGATGTTCCACAGGAGTGGCCCGAGGACAGACCCCTGTGGAACACCGCACGTAACCTGTCGCCGCCCCATTCCACCATCGCGTGCTGGATAAGCCACCCAACGGTCATCGAGGTATGCGCCAATCACGCGGCAGAGGTATGGAGGTACTCGATGATATCGAAGCGCCTCCAAGACGACACTCCAGGGGAGGGTGTTGAAGGCGTTGGCGATGTCCAATGACACCCCCAGGACGCACTCCCCCTGGGCAATCGCCTCCTCCACCAACGTTTTAACCCTCAAAACTGCATGGACCGTTGAACGCTCCCTGCGAAACCCGAACTGCGAGTCATGAAGGTCCGGACCGTCTCTCCCCAAGTGCGCGACGAGGCGCGCAGCTACAACTCGTTCGAGGAGCTTGCAAGCCTCATCAAGCAGCACTATAGGGCGGTACGCGGAGGGTGACTCGGCAGGTCGGCCCCCTTTCTGGAGCAGAACCAGCTTGCCCATCCTCCATAGATGAGGAAACTGCCCACGCTCCAGGCACGCGCTGGCCAGACTTGAAAATCTGGGCCCTAACTCCACCAGAGCGAGCGCCAGTACTTTACCCGGAACCCCGTCAAAGCCAGGCGCAGTGTTCTTCGCCTTCATTTTCTGAACCGCTAGACGGAGCTCCACTGGAGAGACTGCGATGGATTCAGTTTCCTCCTCTGGCTCAGTGTGCCCTTCCGATAGCATGCGGGGAGGAACATGTTCTCCTCTTTCGGGAAACAGATTCTCCACAACCATCTCCACGAGTTCGGGCTGGAGACTCTGGGTCAGAGGGGGAGCATACTGGCGCAATTTGCCCCTCACCATGCGGTAAGGTTTTCCCCACGGATCATGATCCAGAGACTCCAGCATCTCCTCCCTGGCTCTGTTCTTTGCCTCCGCAATGGCTATCGTTAACGCCCGTTTGGCGTCACGGTACATTCCGTGAAGCCCGGCCTCTACCTCGGCATGATCGACACCTTGGCGGCGCCTCCTACGATGCCTTGTGAACCGGCGCCTCGCCACTACGCAATCTCTGCGTAGTTGTGCTATCTCAGCGTTCCACCAGTACACCTGGCGTTTCGGAGGCTGGGATCCGGTGCGGGGCATTGATGCATCGCAGATGCGAGTCATCGCCCCCCGGAACCAAGCTGCTTCAGTGTCGATATCCAGAGGCCTTTCGGGGGCCGTCGGCCACGCCTCTGCCATCGCGACTTCCGAGAGCCTGTCTCGGTCTAATTGTTTGAGAGACCAACGTGGACCCTGGCAGGACTGTGCAGGAAACGAAGGGGCCGACGATTGGGCTGAGACGCTGAATCGGACATAGCGATGGTCCGACAGCGTCTCTACCCCCTCAAGAACCCTCCAATCCCCAACACGCGCGGCGACAATCGGACTGGCGAACGTCAGATCCACGATCGAATGCCCATTATGTCGCACGCAAGTTGGAACCGCCCCACGGTTCAGGCAAAGAAGGTCGTGGTCCATCGCCCACTGCTCCACGAGCCGACCTCTGGCTTCGGTTCGGGGGGATCCCCACACCGTAGACTTGGCGTTGAAGTCCCCCGTGATCACCAATGGGTAAGAGCGAAACCGGCCCATGACCGACTCCAGCTCTCGGAGAAAACTCACGTAGTCTTGTCGAGGTGCATTAGATGAGATATACACCCCGACATAGGCCACCCCATCCAGTAATCCAGCGACACATCCTCGTCCCTGCACAACCGAGGAGAAAGACGGCGAGCCAACCGCACCCCTGGAAGACATGGCAACTAAACCATCCGTATCGGCAATCCAAGCCGGATTACGCTGGACCGAATACGGCTCGCACGTAACCACCACTGAAATCAACCACTGCATTGCGCTCTGAATCATAAGATCCTGAGCTGCCTTACAGTGGTTGATGTTCGCGTGCAAAACAGAAATCGCCATTATTGTTGGCGTAATTGCTGCGTCCTCTCACTGGCCGGTCTACCGCCGGTCTTCTTTTTTGCCGATCGGCAAACGGCAGACCCTGCCGTATGTGCGGCGGTGCTACCAGCCTTGGCGCACGGACCACAATGCGGCTCCGCAGTACACTGCGCGGCCCTGTGACCAGGCCTACTGCACCGGAAACAGAGGCCCCCTGTTTCGATATTTGCCGAGCAGCAGTTCCCAGTGTGACCATGTTCCAAGCACTGGTAGCATAAGAACGGCCTACGGTCCAGCACCTTGATTTTGGCCGCTACCCAACCCACGAGTATTCTTTTGGCCTCAGCCAGCTTCTTAGCCGCCCCTATCGGACAACGTACCCATACTGAGGCAAGACCGGAAGAACTGCGTCGTATCTCTCCGGTCTTTACGTCCTCCAGGGATATGCCACTTGCAGCGACTACAGCGGCCGCCACCTCAGGACTCGTCACTGATTCATCCAGCCCGACTACTCGTAGTTCCGCGGTTTTGGTCGGCCTGGTGACTACAACGTCCTCAGGTCTAAATAGCTCGCGCAGCTTGGCTGCAAGGAGGTCTGCTTTTACGCCGCTGTCCGCACCTGGAACCTCGATCTTTCGAGCACCAGCGGCCGTTGGCCAAACACCTACGCTTGGTATTCCGAGAGAGGTGACGTCAACCTTTGTCTTTGCCTCCTTGATCACGTCGGGATACGTAATCCTGTCAGTAGCAGCTGGGTGTATGGTAAGCACCACGACCGACGACTGCGGCACTCGTAGGCTGGACTTTTTAGCCTGGTTGGGTTGCGATTTCTTTGCCCGTATCACTGTAGACCACTCTGCAGACAACTGTGACGTCAGTGGCCTACTTTGTACAGCAGTCTGGGGCCTCCCTTCGGCCACAAACGGTCCCCGAGCAGTCTCATTGGCCTGTGCTGCCTCACGGGCTGCAAGAGGCTTTTTGCCTCGGCGTCTCTTACTGCGCCCCTTAGCGGCCTCCGCATAACTAAATGCCTGCGAAATAGCAGCGGGCTGCGATACAGTGACTGGACGTAACTCTTCCACAGGCTGTCCTCGTCGGTCAGCAGCCAAGGAGGGGCGCAGTCGCTCCTCAGGAGGCAGTCGGGCACTCAGAGCCTCGAACCGGGCGTCCATGTTTTTAGCCACTTGGCCAAATATCTCCCTCGCCCACTCCTCTTTTTCTGAGGCTGGTCTCCTCCGAGTAGCGGTCCCAGGAACCACTGCCATTGGCAGATCTACTGCAATTTCCGCCTCCACCTCAGCCGCCATTCCTCTGTTTGGCTTCTTGGCACGCATCTCGGTTAGGATGCGCAGCTGGGACTGCAGATCGGCCATCCCGCGCTCCATCATCGCCACTTTATTACGAAGAAGCTCATTTTCCTTTCTGAGCTTCTCCATTTCCGCGTTGACGCTAGGCGAGTGGCTTTGCGCTGCTTCTGCCAGCTGCACGCAGCTTCTAGGCTTCAAGAAGTCCGCCTTCGAATATTGCTTCTTCTTGCCTCGCCTGCCCGTGCCAACTTTAGGCGGGAACAAGCCTTCATTTGCACCATCTATTTTCTCGGCAGGTCGTTTTTGACCCGCCGATAGTAGACTGGGCGCCTCGGGAAGTTCCTCGCAGCTCTCCCCTGAGTCATCGACGGGACGACACCAGAGACTTCCCTCGTCGTCCCATTCAAGACTTTTGTCTCTACTTTGGGCCGCCTTAGAAACCCTTTCTTGGCTTCTGCTTCTGCTCCTACTTCTCCTTTCAGAGCTCGTCTGAACATTCAGGCTCGTTCTGCTTGAGCTTCTCTCTCGCCGCTCAGTGCTTAGCCTGCGCTCTCTACTTCTTCCATCGATCCTCCGAGCAGTGCTTCGAAGAAAGTAACACCGCTCCGAATCGCCATCCAGAAGCGCAACGGTCTTCTTTCTTGCACCGGTACTCACTACCTTCTCTTCGGCCTCCTCTCTGGTATCCTCCCCTCCTATGTCGTTTCCCCCTACATCTTCCCCCCCGGTAGCCCCACCAACGCTCTCCCCCCCAGACTCCACCCAAACGCCCTCCCCCACTGCATCTTCCCCAACATTCTGCCCCCCAACATTCTGCTCCCCAACATTCTGCCCCCCAACATTCAGCCCTTCGACTTCTTCCACATTCTCCTTCTCCACTCCCCCAACAATCACGCGGTTTGCTGCTCCCCCCAGAATACGCTGGGAGCTGCCCGCCGAAGCGGGGTGGGATTCCCCAGTCGCGTTGCGTCTGGGACCCACCTGGGTAGTTTTTTTACAAGTCGCCTTCATGTTTATTTTTTGGGCTGATCCACAGCTTCGTGTGTACACACAAGCTATTTCTATGACACTCTCTACAGAGAGAGACACAACATCTTTTCTTTCTTTAAATACTAAATTTTTATTTAATAAGACAATCATTTTATCAGTCAATCCAGTAACAAATCTCAAGCTACCTGGAGAATAATTAATAAATATAATAACAACCTGCCTAAAGAAAATATATTAAAAATCAAAATCAATTACGTAGATATAACTAACCCTCATGACATGACAAATGCTTTTAATGACTATTTTATAGATTCTGTTAAAACAAATAACACTGACGAACTTAGATCTAGCCAAATACGCACTAATTTACCCAATTCCATTTTTCTGACACCCACTACGCCATTTGACATATTTAGAATTATAAAGTCTCTTAAAAACACGAATAGCGTAGGTCATGACGATGTATCAACGAAAATAATAAAAACGGTAGCCCATATACTAGCACCAATATTGAGTTTCATTATAAATTTATGTTTGGAACAAGGCGTTTATCCAGGAAAACTTAAGCTTACCATTATTATACCATTATTCAAAAAAGAGGACAAGACAGCACTTAAAAACTATCGTCCAATAGCTTTAATCTCTATATTTTCAAAGATCATCGAACATGTTATTTACGGAAAACTCAACAACTTTCTTGGAATAAACAATATATTTACTGATAAACAATATGGGTTTAGAAAAAAAAGATCAATAAATATGGCATTACACGATTTTTTTGAAAAGGTCGTAAGCAACGTAAATATACGAAAGCCTACTATAGCCTTATTCATGGATATGACTAAGGCATTTGATAATGTCCATCATAAAACCCTCCTTAGGAAGCTGGAAAGTTATGGCGTAAGAGGCAACGCCAATAAACTGATTGAGTCATACCTACAGAATAGAAGGCAAATTACTCATATAAATAGGATTAATGCTGAAACCGGTATTAATGTTTGTCACGCATCTAAGGAAAGTAGTCCTTAGATGCGTGACAAACAGTAGTCTGTAGTGGCGTTCCGCAAGGTAGCGTACTTGGACCTCTTTTATTTATCATATATATAAATGATCTGCCTACTATTACTAAACATTACATGACCATATTTGCTGATGATAGTACAATTTTATTCAACTATGACAATTCGAATAACATTCAAGATGACATAAATAATACAGTACACTCCTTAATCAACTGGTTGACATTAAACAATTTGACAATAAATTTAACAAAAACATATTTAATGAACTTTAAACAAAGAAATAACTTTCCCTTAAAATTTGACATAAACCATTTGGGCAAATCGATAATAGAGGTAGATTCCACAAAGTTCCTAGGATTAACGATAGACAATAGGCTAACATGGAAACCTCACATAGATAATATAGTCAAACGTCTCAACTAATTTTCCTATGCATTGTCCATGTTAAGGAAAGTATCCAATTTAAAAACGGTATTGACAGCGTATCATGGATATGTAGCATCTACGCTTAGATATGGCATTATGTTCTGGGGTAACACCACTGACAAGCTCTT
Source organism: Idaea biselata (assembly GCA_958496205.1). Taxonomy (NCBI): domain Eukaryota; kingdom Metazoa; phylum Arthropoda; class Insecta; order Lepidoptera; family Geometridae; genus Idaea; species Idaea biselata. The sequence continues at coordinate 2,480,934 of OY292399.1, forward strand.
GGTATTTAAAGCCCAAAAAAAAATGCATTAGATCAATGTTTGGCCTTAAACAAGATGTTTCATGTATACCATACTTTCGCGAGCATAATATTCTCACACTGCCATCTATGTACATAAGTGAGATTGCAAAATTTGTTAAGGACAACCCACAATACTTTGACGTGTATCCCACTGGAAATCGTCATGAAGGCAAACTACGAACTAGTCGAAACTACAAAAGTCTTATTAAAAGAATGAGTGTAGATAGTATGGCGCCTCTTATTTACAATAAAATCCCGATTGAAATTCGAAGTACAAACACCCCTCGATTTAAGTCTGCACTCAATGGCTTTCTTGCTGAAAAAGCGTACCGCGATATTAGAGATTTTTTGAATGACAGATTAAAGTGATGTTGTGAGGTGTTTTAGTCTCAGTATTGACATTGTATATATTTTAGTGGTGAATTATTAATTATAACAATTGACATTTTCTATTATACCAAATTTCAATATTTAAATTCTACTAATACTGACATCTATTTTATTTTATTATTTTCTATTTGATATTTACACATTATTAACTACTAATTCTATTTATAATTTGATTAATTGCAATGTATAATTTAATAAGAACACGTTCATATGCCGACAGGCGAAACATAGCTGTACTATATTTTAATTTATCAACACCATTTGTATAATAACCTATGTTTATGGACAATAAATGAATATGAATATGAAAAATCCCATACATTGGAAAGTGAGGGCGCTTTGTTTACTTTTTCCATTAAAGTTGACAGTCCTTTGTTTACATTTTTGATCTAAGTTTCTAAAATAGAGTAGGTATAGATGGTGGTAATCTAACAAAGACGTTCGCATTTTGATCCACCTTTTGTGGTCGTGAGTAATTTGCCGAAAAGTTTGATTTCGGAACTGGGCAAGCTCGTCCGTCGGAGACGAGTTTGAAATGAATCACAATCAGGCGACTTGCCTTGATGACCTGATATCTAGAAATTAGCCGTCGCAGCAGTCTAACAAGTAGGCATGCGTTCTTAGTATATACTAACACTGCTCAATCGACCACATTTCGTTCGTCAGAAAATACATGATGTCTGCCATTCCTGGGATCTTGGACTATAAATCGAACTTCGAATCTTCAATGTAAATAACTACCCAAAACTAAATCTAAGTGGCATAAATTAACGATTTCGGTTTGAAATTGTTAACTAAACACAAGTTTGAGGTACCGCACCAATATCACGGAAACAGACAGATTTACAACTTCTTAGTTTAAGTGAAATTTGAAGGTGAAATAGATTTCTCTCTATATAAAACAGAATTAGAAAGTTAGAGTCGACCGAACTATCCAAACCTGTCAGACACACCCGAAATGGGTGGGACATAGGGAAATCTTAAATCGTAATTACGTAGAAAATGAATATCTACAATAGGGCTAGATATCGGCGACTACTTGTTGTACTTGAATTACGCGGGTGAAACCGCGGGACGTAGCTAGTTGCCCATAAACTCCAAGGCATGTATATAAGTAATTGCTAAATTCAAAATCTCTGTCGAGTTCTACCCCTTTTTCCATAAAAATGAATTTTTGACAAAAACAAGGATATGTTTTGAAACGCTAGAAAGTTTATGTCTTCAAACTACACCAAAATTTAGGAAAAAATGTTACCTACCAAATGTTATGGACAGAAATATGTATTCAAGAAGATTCCGCCATGAAACAATTAACAATTTTCGATGAAGCCGAAAGAGATTATGAGATTAGGTGTTATCAACAATCACAACTTTGGTTCATTAGACTTATCTCTGTTGTTATAAACTACTTACCTACAACAGTAATTGGTTTTACCAAGCTTCTACTAAACTTCTACTAAGTTTCTACTATGCTTAACCGTGTTTAGTAGTAATAAACAGCATTTGGTCTTAGATGAAAACAAAAAACAGCTGATACGTTACCTAGTATCGGAAAATGAGACGATAAAACTGCATCTAGCTGACGCACTAGCGGCTAGCCTCAATCGTAAGTCGAACCGTTGCCGCGTGAGCAAGTGCTGTCACACTGCGATTATCTCTTTGAAATCCATAAGAATGCCTTTTTGCTTATTTTCAAATGCCTGAATAATTCTTAAAGAGAAATGTTTTTAAATACAATTATTTTATGAAAATGCATGTAGGTCTTTCTAGCTCAGTTTTCAAATAAGCAATGTTAGAATATACCGTATCTCCTCTTTTTGTTTTCATCTAAGCGTTTGGTTGGATTAAAAGTTTCAATTGTGATTTTAAATTATGGTAAAATTGTAACTGGTTATGGCATAATAGGCTCATATTTTACTGTCGTTAATACCAGTTTTGGCAACTTTTTTCAGGGACTTCTAAAGTTGAAAATAAACAAGATATGGTGTAATCAAAGACTTTTAAACATTTGTATAAAAAAGACCGAACGACAAAATAAATCTTGTTTTTCACACTTTGTTGCTGATCCTACTTCCTACTAATATTATAAAGCTGAAAGTTTGTGAGTATGTATGTTTGTATGTGTGTGTGTTGTTAATCAATCACGTAAAAACCGCTCAACCGATTACCATAAAACTCGGTATGTAGATAGCTGGAGACCTGGAATAACACATAGGCTACTTTTTATCCCGATATACCCTTGGGATCGGGACTTACGCGGGTGAAACCGCGGGACGAAGCTAGTACCTAATAAAAGTGGAGAGCAAATTCTTTTGCCATCTATTTATACTAAGATAGTCATCGTGATATTATGTTCTAGTACTAGGAGCCTAGTGGAGATGTCTCTAACATAGTCCATCTTTCTTTTACGTGAAATAAATATAAAAAGCTGCTGCAGCCACTCAACTGCTGCTGCATATATGTACTAAGATAAATGGCTGTAGCGCGTCTAAAAATATCAAGAAATTGTTAAACCGTTTTAGAATAAAATTGTACAGAGCTGAAACATAATTAAGACATTTTAATTATAGAATACGTGCACAAGCAAATACTGTTGATGACGTCTAGTTTGGAACAACAGTGTTAGACTAATTATGTTTTACTATTAGTACAGTTAATACGGCAAGGTATTTGGTTGGGATGGTTACCCACAACACAAATTACTCTAAAAATATAGGTACGTACATATGTATAAGTACTTAGTTTTTAAGCTAAAGCTAAGCATAGCTTTTATAATGGGCTTTGAGAGCGGCCATCGAACCAAGAAATTCCGTTACGAAAATAAAACCCAACACCGCCCACTCCACCTACCATGGTAACATTGTACAAAAGAAATAAATAAATATAATTGAATAAGTTGATAAAAAATGCTATGCAGCTTTACCGCGGCAGTCCCCGAGTGCTACACGTTTTTGTTTTTAATTGTAGACTATGATTTGATACATATTCCTGAAGAAAACAAATTAAATACTAAGAACCAAAACGTCAGCAGATTATAGTAATACAAATCTTTCCTCTTTATAATATTAGTGTAGATAGTTATAATTAGCAACATAATGTAAAATGTTCCACAAGAGATTTTACGTGCAATTTCCAATGAAAACCAATGTAAAAGCCGTTCAAACCATCTCTCAAGTGAATCCACACTTAAAAGCTTTACCTTGTTTGTGTTCTGAAGGAGACCTATGAGAATAGCTGTACGAATACGCCACAGATAGATAAACTAGATAGATAGATGTTGTACTGTGTGACAAGCTTTAAGCCGGGGCTCTATTGGGCAAGTTGTGCATGCAACTTGCACGGAAAATTATTGTCACATTTGTTTTTTCTACATATTCTATCCATATATTTGTAGTGAAAACAACCATGTAAGTTTAAGTTTAAAATCGTATACTGTCACATTTGCCGTTCAAGTTGCGTAGGCAACTTTCATAGACAAATTGTACATGGAGTCAAATGAATATTGCGTATTTTATTGCTCCAGGCATTCTACTTAAAATATTTTTACAAGGAGAAATGCATCAACAAATATTGGGAAGAGATGGGGTAACCCCATTCTATTGCCGGGGCCAATGGTAGGAATACAGTATTTATTTAAACTTATCTACACTTCTACACTAATATTTTATAGAGGAAAGATTTGTATTTTTGTAGGTGTGTTTGTGATGAATAAATTCAAAAACTGCTGCACCGATTTCAAAAATTCTTTTACCAAGATAAAGCTACATTATCGAAGAGTAACATAGGCTACTTTTGATCCCAAAATTCCCACAGGATCAAAACTTACGCGGGTGAAAAACCAGGACGCAACTAGTAATAATATGTTTCGACTTTGTTTCCAGTCCCATTCGCACGCACTCAACATGGCACAAATGGAATATTACCAGTCGTTCCTAATGGGTACGTTCCTAGATAGGACTGAGAATACTTGGTGTAAGTAAACCCTCGGGGCCATTCAATTTTAGAAAATCATCTAATTTACAATAGTTCTTGGTCTAAGTAAACCCTCGGGAGCATTGAATTTTTTGAAAATCATCCTCAATAGTGTAACGTTGTACACGTACAATGGTAGAATTATATATTAAATAGGCTAAAATATATAAAAAATAAACAATTTAAAACATTTAATTTAAATAATTAATAACAAAATATAATAAAACTAAAATAATTAAACTAAATAACTTAAAACTTTAAACAATTACCTTAAAAACTAATATTAGAGACCTAAAACTTCAACTAAAAATACCTTAACCCAAACTATAATTAACTTACACTATTAAAAACTATATCCTGCAGTTATTAATAAACATTATGTTCATAAAACGTCACTGGAGTTGGTCAACTCAAGCATCATGTCTAGTTGCGCGGTTGTACTGCGACATTCCAACCGGCCGGCTATTGTTTCCGAGCGCGGCGACAACGGGAGCCGTGACGTAGATTCTTGAACCTCGCCCATTCGTAATTTGATTCGCATCAAGGACACACGCAGCTCTTCTCAGCGCGGGTCCATATAATATACGTCCCTATATTAGCGAATACAATAATCCAGTTGCAGTGGTACAAATAGAAATTATACCTAATATCATCAATAAGTGATTTTAAAATCCGAAATTCGGTAAGTGGCGAACATTTTGTACTAACAGCATAGGAATTATTATTTTGGTTTTGTTTTAGGTAAATGCTTCATTGTAATTTATAATACACTTTTTATTGTTTTATATTGTGGGGAATAGTGGTAAATATTATATTTGATTGTATGTATTCACGCTAAATTGTATGGATGTGTTCCGTTATGTACAAATTTACTACCCACATGTTTTTAACAAAGTCGGTAATTCAATTAATTTTTCATTCCCGTATTTAAATATTCATTTTAACTTTTATCAGAATCTCTGTTCTCGTAAACCATCAGCCACAGTCATTGCCTACTAGGTAAAGTTAGGTGCTTCCTCATCCTCATCATCATCATCTCGTCATGGGCGTGGCAGACTGTGGTTGTGGTCACTGTGTGAATATTATTCTAACACTGGACGATATTCCAGGGTTCCAGATTACCGCTCAGGAATACGCTTCAAGATCTCCATTCAAGTTTTCTCACCTACCGTAACGCAAAGAAGTTCACTGACCCGGCAACCACCTACACCACCTAGGCCATCGGACATTCCCCGGACTTTCCAGGATAGTACCTATCTTACGAGCCAGTGAAAGTGGAACCACGGGTTAGGGCTAAGAATGTATTTTTTTTCTATTAAATTAATGTTAACTTTTTAGTGTGAAACAATTTTCTTATTTAATCCTGCCAACACTAAACCGTTACAATAGTTTGAAATTATCTTCGTAATTATGTTTGCTTCCAGCGTAGGTGTGGGAACGTTCACACCAACTACCAACACGTACCTACCTATAACCCATTTTCAAACTAATTGTATGTCTGATTGTGTCTGGTAGGTAGGTACTAATAAAATTAGAACTAAGTCTAACAGCCGAATACAGAAACGCCACTTAAAAATAAAGGGGTACTTCAATAATTGAGCAGCTCCTAAATTTAAAAATAGTATGGAAATTTTTGAGTTTAAGACTTTCTCAATAGTTTAAGTAGAACTCAAATTTTGAGTAACGTTTCTGTATTCGACCGTAAGTCTACTATACCTCTGTTGCTTTGCTCAAAGAATTTGATAATTTACTAAGCCAGTGGTTTCCAAAGTACCTACTTATTAGTGGTAACGCACGACCCGCCGCGCCGGAAAGAAATCGTTAGGGACACATCATAGATTACAATAAGGCATAAAGTGACCCAGGTCATTATTACGAGGCCAGAGGTATGACGGTTTTTTTTTCCTTTTTAGGGTTCCGTACCCAAAGGGTAATAACGGGACCCTATTACTGAGACTTCGCTGTCTGTCTGTCACCAGACTGTATCTCATGAACCGTAATAGCTAACGGTTGAAATTTTCACAGATGATGTTATTTCATTGCCGCAACAACAAATATTGAAAACAAATATTTAACAGGGCTCCCATACAACAAACGTTATTGAGGTACATGAAAATGCAACGATACCGCGATGTATTTGACCATTAGCGCCATCTAGTGAGACTGGAGAAAGACTGGCGCCAATGGTTAAATAAATCGTATAACGTTCAGGTAGTGTTCACAAATAGGTTGGTCCAGTGTTCATTTTAGGGTTACGTTCCCAATTGTGATAGTGATACAGAAAGGATCACTTTTCCATTTCGGGGAAGGATTGTGAAACACTATAAATTAAAATCAAACACAAATTTTACCTCTGTGAAGTCTGTAAATGGAATTTTAAAACCGTTTCGAACATAACAAGCAGGTGTTAGTGTTCGTATTGACTATTACAAAATGTAAGTTTAAAGTGCATGGAAAGCGAGTAATACGCCGTTTGACCCTATTGGCGTCATTCCAAATCGGGATTGGATATGTAGGTACCTACTTACGAAATGGATTGCAAACGCAGTCCAACCCCAGTTTCAATCGAATGAAATATATAGTGGGTATTTAATAGCAGATTGTATGATAGGGGAGAAAAATAGTATTTTTACGGCGAGCGCGCTTTGAACCACGAGCAAAGCGAAGGATTCTTACGTGGAGTTCTGAGCGCAACGAAGGATTCAAAGAATATCGCCCGAGGGAAAAATAATTTGCTTTCGAGTCATATACCTACTCTACTTTTACATTAAAAAGAATTGCAAATAAAAATAATACATACAAATTAAAAATAAATTTAATTTTAGTTTTATTTTAAACATTAAAAATAGTATAACAAAAATTGAGTTTAAAGTTTACTTGATGATCGGCTGCTTCTTAATGTTACAGATTATTATTTAGTTTCGACTACTACAAATATAAGTAATTTACTTTCAAATCACCTGGTTTCCAGTCAAATAACTTCAACATTTTAGGAAGAAATGTTAGAAGGTATTTGCAAAAGTCGAACAAAAGTTCGAGGTAGAACGAACGTCGATTCAGAACCAATCCCCTGTCGGCTTATATTACCGTTCCCGATACACGTGTCCGTCAACTTAGCCGGACCATGCAATAGATTACATCAAACTACATTATTTAGCACCTCTTTGGTACCTTTACTCATAATAATTAGTATCTACGTGGTTTCGAAAATATCTACGATTAGCTACGTCCCGGGGTTTAACCCGCGTAAGTCCCGATTACGTGGGAATATCGGGATGAAAAGTTGTCTATGTTACTCCTCGACAATGCAACTTTCTTTTGGTGAAAGAATCTATGAAATCGGTCCACTACTTTATGAGTTTATTCATTTCAAACACACACACAAATACAAATCTTTCCTCAGTATAATATAAGTGTAGATATTTATATCTACACTAATATTATAATGACTTTATAAAGTGCACGGCCATTTTTTGACGTCTTAACTTTAAAGTTTGCACTTAACGTTTAACGTTTGCGTAAACTCTCACAACGACTCCTAAACCTCATTTTTTTAATCGGTTAAAATATAACATATCATCGGCGCAGACTTTTATATTTACGACAAGCCAATATACCGGACGATATGCTGAACAAAATTTATAGCCTCCAAGATTGAGACTCAGGTGCGAAATACTGTACACCTGACTGCCAAATAACAATCGCAATTCAATTTTTAAAACAGAACGCCAACGTACTCTGTATTTCACTCTGAAACTTGCAGGGATAGATTGAGGTCTTAATTCAGGGGGAATAGGAATGAATGAATAAAATGTTTTCTATTCTTGCGACAAGAGATTTAATAAAATCAAGATGTCTGCCGTCGACTATGCCAAAGACTTAATAGGTCCTTTGAACATCATTCTTAGGTACGTTTAATCATTTTTAATTTTAATGTAACCATTTAGGATGGGTTTCAAAGTATTGTCTATCTATATTTGATGATCAGCCGATGTGTACCATTTATTATTTTTTAAACAAAGGATTTACCTACACACTAATAAATTTTCACTTCTATAATTGTATGGCTCTTGTAAAGAATAAAAAAAAAACAGTACAATGTTTAGAAATTAGATAACTTACAGAATTTATTTAATAAAAAATTAAATGTTAATAAAAAACTTTACTCATTTATTTGTTTCTCATAACGGGCTTTTCTTAGTTCTAATATTTGTTTCTCTAACATGGTATAGTTTAATTTTTCTTCATTAATTTGCTTTTCTAATAAGGCATTATTTAATTTTTCTTTATTAATCTGCTTTTCTAATATGGCAGACTGTAATTCCTCTTCATGTATTTTTAGTTTAATTACGTGTTTCTCTTCTGCCATCGCCAAACGTCTATTATGTTCTTTAGATTTTAAGTTTTTTATGTGCTGCATGATAGGGTCATTATTCTGAAAAAAAAATGTAATAGCCTTAGGTATTTAATTGGTAAATAGATAACATATCAAATAAAGATTATGTGGAAGAATATGTCGCAACCGAGACCATTGTAACATGGTTGAAACGTCGAGGTAAGAAAATAAATAATAATACGTGATAAAGACCCTGGAAAATGTAACTATGTTAACAAATCGTGTGAATTGAAAAAGTTGAGAAACAAAGAAATTTAGAAAAAGTAAGTAAAATGATATATTATAGTATACCTATCTTCTTTCTTTTTACCAGACTGTGCGACGCAAAGAAGGGTTATGTGTTTATCAGTCTATGTATGTATGTATGTTTGTTTGTATGTTTGTTCCTATGTGGCGCTCCAGAGGCCAAACGGATGGACCGATTTTGATGATTAGCACGTCAATCGATTCGTCTTAAACCTGGGAGTGTCACTAAAGATATGACAGTTATCAAAATTCAAAATGGCGAGCACCAGATATTTTGAAAAAAGAAAAATATAGTCAGTATCTATATCAAGTGGGGTATCGTTGAATAGGTATTCAAAAATCATTGATTTTCTAACCATTTTTCATTTAATATAACCATTTGGGATCTGCAACGGTTATAGGTTGGTTAAAAGTCGTCCATACCTTAGATTACCGCAACTTACTGAATAATCCTCAACTAATAACCCCCTCAATGAAATGATGCGATTGCGATTAAAATACAATCAAATTGATATAATATCACGTCTTGTCCCTAATGCTGACTAAAAAGCGCAAAATAAAAAATTAAATAAAAATTTAAAAAACCCGACTGCTTAAAAAAACTTTAAATAAAAACATATGCATAATAAAAACTGAAAAGAAAATAAAACAAGTCCAGTAGTCACAGAACATAGCGACTTTAACAGTCGGGACCCATTGTTGAAAAGGTATATGATGAGCTAGATTTTAGGTAGTCAATGGGTCCCGACTGTTAAAGTCGCTATGTTTTGTGACTACTGGACTTGTTTTATTTTCTTTTCAGTTTTTATTATGCATATGTTTTTATTTAAAGTTTTTTTAAGCAGGCGGGTTTTTTTATACATAAAAATGAATCCCTATTTCCCTTGGTCAGAGCATCACGCGAAAACGGCTTGACCGATTTCGCTAATTCTTTTTTTGTTGTGTTTGATTTTATCAGGAGAAGTTTCTGATGAAAGAAAGTAAAGATTTTTTTTTAATATTTAACTGGCAGGACAACGTCTGTCGGCTCAACATAGCACCTATAGTAATTAAAGTTAATACACACACATACCCCATTGGTCATTGAACAGCTCCCTATCTGGTTTTTGAAATTATATTTTCTTTTTCTTTCCTGTAAATAGATAAAAATAAAGACATTTATTTACTCTAAAATTATATTTATTAAACAAACCTTCCTAGATGTAGTGTTAGTCATATTTGTCTGCTTTAAAGTGGTGGGTGTTAATAAAAGTGATAAATTGAAGGATTTTATAGCTTTTCTGAATCTATATCTTTATACTAATCTATATCTATACTAATACTAGAAAACCAGGCGAACTCCGTTTCGCCAATTTTTCCTGAATTTTCTTTGCTATAAACCTCACGGAGCCCGAGACCTTTCCAACGAATGCAAAACCGTGGAAATCGGTTCGTGCGTTCTGGAGTTATAGCGTCAGGAAGGAAAACCCGACTTATTTTTATATAGTAGATTATAAAGAAATAACTGCTGGCCCAAACTTGATTCAAATATCCCAGTCTAGAGAGGATTGGCTATCTTTGGAGGAGGCCTTCACCTACAGAGGGGTTCTTGCAGATCAAGCAATAGATTAAAAAATGATAAAAACATAGATTGAAATAAACATATATAGATATCAAAAATAAAATTAATACATATAAAATAAGTAAAACTACTAACAAATTCTAAAGATAAACTAATTCTTACCTTTTCATGTAAATTTATACTTGCTGTAAGAAATAAAAGGCTTTTTTATTTTATTTTATTTATTTATAAAGAAATAACGTTGGTAACATGTTTGTACGTATGTAAGTATCTACGAGTATAAGTATATTGGGGTAATCTCCGAAACCACTGAACCGATTCTAAAAATTCGCCAATAGACATTTCTCTAATTGAAAGCTACATTATCAGGGAGTTACTTATGTAACTCCCAGAACTTATGTAACTCCCTGCAACTTATGTATAGCTTATGCTAAAATTTATTTCTAAAAAAATTAGGGATCCGTAAAAAAATTGCAATATTGTGACCAAAGTTAGCAAACTACAAATAAACCAAGACGTGCGCAGCATAAACGGTTGATAATAGAACAAAATAATGTACTACATACTACTACATGTAATTATTAAATACACAGACCTCCCTATACACGGTGCTCCGCTTTGGAAATTCAAAGTAGTTTTCAAAAATTTTGAGTTTAAACTCAGCACTCAGTTTGCATGAAAATCAGACGTTTTGTAGAGTTTGAGGTCATTGGCCTTAATATGCCCTTTTATTTAGTTTGGACCACTACAATCTAAACATTAATTGCCTTTTTTTTTTACAAAAACAGCTGTTTCTTTTTAGTGATAAAACTTTAAAATTTTCGAAAAAAAGTTCGAATTTCCAAAAGTCTTAAAATAAAAGTTGTTTGCCTGGACCTCTAGAACAACCCCCTTTCGGCTTAATACCCCCTTGTCGAAACACCCTGTATATTGAATACTTTTTGGTTACATTCTATGCTGCATTTGTTACATATTAGTTAGATAGGAGCTCAAAAAACATCCACCTTGCCAGCCAATAAAGACAACCCTTGAACGAGACTCTAACCGACTGTCTGAGACATTCGGGACCGAATTATCGGCACACACATGCATACATATACAGGGTTATTGGTAAAGAATTATGAAAGAAAGTCGTGTTAGTTAAACTATTTATAATTCAAGAACGGCTGAACCGATTTGGCTGAAAATTGGTGGGGAGGTGGCTTATAACCAGAAGACGGACATAAAATAGGTACTTTTTTAGCCTCTAAGGCGGAACAAAGTTCGCCCGGTCGGCTAGTTAATAATTTTATTTTAAATGGTTACGTACGATTGTATCAGACGAGTTGATAAGATTATTCCTTTGACGTAGGAAGTTAAATGCCTCATAAGCAAACCATTTCGATGTGTACGGCTTGTTTCTAGCTGTAACAAAATAATATTCAAATTCAATTCACTCACTAAGCTTGTTATAGGTTACCTACCTTTCGAGTTTTTTAATTGTTAACAATTTCCTTTTGTTGGTATTTGTTAGGATCACACGAAAACCATTGTTATGATTCTGTATCTTAGTCATGGAATCCTTATATTGGCTTTCTGTTGTTATCTTGATTTTGTCGTAGCACTAAACTCTGAACTCCAAATGACTTTAGATCTTTGATGGTGGTGACCGTCTACAGAATTACTTAGCTCCTGAATTTTTGATCTTTATTGATAAAAGTTAAAATAAAACTAACCTGATCCAGTTGTACAGCTTGTTTTTTCTCTATTCCTTTCTCGTCTGTAGGAGCTTAGAAGACTTTTCATTTTAAACTGTAATTCCTTCTTAGGAAGATCAAAATTCTTGGCAATTTCATCCCATACATCTTCGCGTCTATTTTTATTACGGTATGCTTTCTGTCGAGGATCCCATAATTCTAAATAAGATCCATATTTTTTAATCAAACGAATAGATGTTTCGTTGTTCATTTTGTAACAAGAAATACGTCCACACACAACTAGTGACGAATGTTTACTAAAATGGCGGAGCGCGGCATGTAGACCGCGGCAGGCAGTCTAATAATAGCGCGGCATTCGAGCGCGGCTGTCGTGCGCGGCTAGCCACGCAGTGATTGGACGACTGCCGCGCAAACATTCATGACGTGTCCTGCAAACGCCACGTGTTGCTGCCGCGCACACACCTCGGCAATACACCGCGGCAGCCGCGGTGTGTTGCTGAGGTCAAACCATTAAAAAACGTTTATGTAATATAATGTCATGTTACAGTTCTAAACGTGAATGATTGTAAGGTGCATTTAGCCCTGATAAAAAATGCATAGGTTATATGCAGGGTGTTTGGCGCCGCCGGTCTGGATGGAGGGTTGGGGGATCATGCGCTAGTTTTCCAGGTATATACCCTACTAGCAGTGCCCCGCGGTTTCACCCGCGGGGCTTCCGTTAGTTTAGTTAGTTTCCGTTACCATCACTATCAATAGTAAACAGCGCAACATGACGCAAATCAAATAGGCACAGAATTCAGTGCGCTATCCCCTGTCCAGCGACTTGTACCGTGGAGGTCAGTGGTTGCAACATACTTACATTTTTAATATCGCGATATCTTTTTTATGAAATGTCCGAATTGAATCATTCAAAAAGTTCTAGAAAGGTATTGAATTAAAAAAAATAAATAAATAAATAAATTCTCCAAACAACACACAGCGCCATCTAGCCCCGTGGTAAGCGACTAAGCTTGTGTTACGGTGACTAGACAACGGATATAATACTTATATTTTATTTTTCTTTTGTAAATACATAGGTACATATTATACATAGAGGGACACCCAGACCAGACACAAATATTTATTTTTTAAGCATAAATACTTGCACCCGGCGGGAATCGAACCCGCAACCTCCTGCATTGCAGGAGGTTGCATGCATTGAATTCGTCTTGAATATGAAATAATTTACTTTTCATCCCTTCTATTCAAAAAGTGTCGCTTTGGTCCTCCATAAGTTGGATCAAAGTAGCTCTTTTCTGTTAAGATAAACAGCCTGGAGCAAAGTAAAACAGCCGGGAGCAAAATAAAACAGTCGGGAGCAAAGTAAATTTGAATTTGGAACATATGTATCATTCATAGAAATCAAACGTAAATTATGAATTACTACGGCTGATAGGTATGTGTTGAGTTGAGTCACCGTAACACAAGCTTAGTCGTTTACCACGGGGCTAGATGGCGCTGTGTGTTGTTCACAGAATTTATTTATTTTATTAGTTTCATTAGTGTCATTAGTTTCATTGGTTTCATTTGTTTCATTAGTTTCATTAGTTTCATCAGTTTCATTAGTTTCATTAGTTTCATTAGTTTCATTAGATTCATTAGATTCATTAGTTTCATTAGTTTCATTAGTTTCATTAGTTTCATTATTTTCATTAGTTTCATTAGTTTCATTAGTTGCATTAGTTTCATTAGTTTCATGAGATGGGCCGACTAGTCGCCGACTAGTCGGCAGATGCCGACTAGTCGGCAAATTATGCCGACTAGTCGTCAACTAACAATTATGCAATAAAACCAATATTTATTTAATTAGTAGTACAGTTTAGAAGGTGGGTAGTCAGAAAAACGTAAACAAAAAACGTCATAGCTTACATACATCATCTTAAATTCTAAAATGTCATAACTATGTCTCAACTCCATTTTTTTTTTCAACTTTTATTTTTATTTCAACTATTTTTCGGAAGTTACATTATAGCTTTCGAAGTGCAAATTTATCCAAAAATAGCAACAATCGCAGAGCGAGCATTATTAACCCAAATATCTCGGAATTTTAATGATTGCATTGCCGACTAGTCGGCAATTTTGGAACCGACTAGTCGGCTAGTCTGCTAGTCGGCAGAACCCCTAGTCGGCCCATCTCTAGTTTCATTAGTCTCATTAGTTTCATTAGTTTCATTAGGTTCATTAGTTTCATTTGTTTCATTTGTTTTATTTATTTTGCTTATTTTTTTTAGTATTTATATGAAATTTTCACAGATGTATTTCTGTAGCCGCTATAACAACCAACAAATATTTATAGAGGGCTTCTGTATAATAAACGTGATATTAAAATTTTATACCCAACATTTTTGTTTAAGTAAATAGGTATATTCACGAATTACGTAACACCATATCTTATTTATTTTCTCATAGAAAGGGGATGAAAAGTAGAGTATATGACTCGAGAGCAAATTATTTTTGCCTCGGGCGATGTATACTTTGAATCCCTCGCTGCGCTCAGAATTCTACGTTAGAATTCTTCGCTTTGCTCGTGATTCAAAGTAACGCCCTCGCCGTAAAAATACTATTTTGCTCCCTTGTTATACAATCTACTATTTAAAAGGATTAATACCAAGGTACAAAATAAAAGGTTATTAAAGCGACGGCTTTTTAATTATAAAAAAAAATAACAAAAACACTTATTGTGAGATAACTACAATAGTTAGACATATGGTGTCGCGATGTTTTTTGTAGATAATTACATGTTCTACAAAGTTGTAGTACATCGTTTGGTTCTCTATCCAATAGTTTTCGCAGCGCAGCACACCTTGTGTTACATTATTAGACTTTTAGTAAGGATCCCTATTTTTTTGAATATAATATAGCCTATAGCCTTTCTCAATAAATGGACTATCCAACACTGAAAGAATTTTTGAAATCGGACCAGTGGTTCCTGAGATTAGCGCGTTCAAACAAACAAACAAACAAACAAACAAACTTTTCCGCTTTATAATATTAGTATAGATGTCCTAAGTATCACGGTTGTTTAGATATGTGATGTTTTAGTTTTGTTGAAAAATCAACCGATATAAGGAGCCGGGATAATTCAGGATAATTCAGGAGCCGAACATGCACAGGATCTCACAGGCCTTTATTTAGCTGTAGCGGGATCAAGGGAACCCACAGTGTCAGCTATAAAATCAAAGTTTTCAAGTCCACTTCCCGCTATCCTCATTACGCTCCTGCTTTTTATTGTTTGTGACTGTACACGAGCCACTTCCATTTGTTTCCGATATAGTATGTGTGGTTTCGGGAGATTGATTCTGAAACGAATAGCCAAATAAAGTAACTCAGGTGCGGTTGATGGCCCGTGATTGATACGAATGCTGTACTCCGCAGAGTTGAAAACACGGATAAACTAAAATGAACTACTTTTATGTTTCTATAGGCTCTTTAGTTCAAGGATTTTGATCTTTATTAGCAACTAGCTGTGTCCCGCGGTTTCATCTGCTTATGTTCCGATTCCGTGGGAATATCGGGATCAAAAGTAACTCAGGGTGAATGTAGCTTTCTAATGGTGAATTTTTAAATCGGATGAGTTTATTCATTACAAACATACAAATCTTTCCTCTTTATAATATTAGTGTAGAAATGTAGATGAAGATAGTGTAGACTAGATGCGTCCCGCGGTTTCATCCGCATAAGTTCCTATCCAGTAGGAATTTTCAAAAATTCTTATCGAAAGCCTACATTGCATAAATAACTGTCCAAATTTCAGCCCTCTTTCATAAGCGGTTTAGGGTTGCTAACAAAGTGTTACTCGCGCACATATTTTATGAAATGGACTAGGGTTAACTAAAGCTGATAAAACCTAAATATAGTCGCTAATACATTAAAATGGGACTTAAGGTTAAAAATAAAATCTGCCTGAAGTGGTGCTAATAGTAAAGTATCTACCTTCCTTAAGTTTAGCAAAATCAACAGGTTTTATTTGTAACAAATATTTCTTAAGTTTTACCAAAAGAAACCCCTTTATTGTTTTGCCAGATTTTAAAGGTTGGTATTTCAAACACTTAGGTTTATTTGTTTCGGGTCTCGTGCGATAAAACAAGCTTTTTTATCCCTCTGTCACCTGCAATATGCTATATCAATAAACCAAGTGGCCAGATGTTGTGTACGTCCGTAAAATGTGCACAACTTAATCTGGCGTCTTTAGTGGCTATAGTTATGGGGTGATAACTGAGGTACAACTCAAAGTTGATGGAGCTGTGTATTATTAAAAGGAACAGTTGTTTTTTTGAGCTTCTGACTACGGAACTACCTTCTGATAGTCGGAAAGGGCCAAATTTGGTGCAATATGGGACGTATACATCCGCGGTGGCTTTGGAGTTGCCATAATACAATTTATCCGAAAGCTATTTGAGGTGGTGTCAATGGTTTGAAAAATCGGAGAATGATGTGATCAAGATCGCCCTACCTTCTGTGTACCTAGCATGAGTTACTACGTAAATGCGTGCACTGTAATGGTAACCTTGTGCACAGCGCGAAAATTTGTACCACTACTAAAATTTGGTCCACGTAATTTAATTGGTCTACTCTAATTTGGTCCACGTGGTCTAATTAGTGATAAGTACCGACTTATCAAAGTTATCAGCAAGTGTAGGTACAAATGTTAATAGCTACCTACCTAGGTTTCTTTTTACCTTGTCTAGATTTTTTCCAATTTTTTTACATAATTAGGCCTTGGTTCATTTAGTTTACAAGTCCTACAGCAGGTCTCTGCCTACCAATTAAGAAAACCTACCTGTTTCAGATACCAAACAACCTAGGTAGGTATTCGTTTCCCAAAGAAAAAAGAAGTGTTATTAATTAGGGAAGCGCTGGTGTCGATTTCATTAGCAAACGAACATTGTTCGTGGACTGAATAGAATACCTATCTGTAGATATATGTATATCCAGGGCCGGATTAGGGCACTGATTAGGCAAGTGCGGGGTCTACGGGACCCAGTTCTCTAAGCCTACGCATACCTATATGTTTGCGTCCCGAACTGTGACCAGCAAGGGTTTAAAGAGAGGGGTCCGTTGTACCGTCAGGCCACTCCCAGGAGCAACCGTCAGGGATCTGTTTTAAACGGTTCGGTTCTCTTAAAGGAGAGCTGCCTCGTGCCCAAAATGGCACTACCAGCAGCAGCAGATGATAACTGTTGATTGTAGCGGTTGTGGCCTGTAGCATATGCCATCAAGAGCCTCCTTCTTCCGCCTCCGCCTTCTCCTTCCGTTTTTTAGCTCGATCCATCGCCAAGAGGTTACTGCCGGAAGAACAGCGTTGTGGTTGCTTCGGGAGCCGCAACATATGCAGAGGCAGATCCTCGTTGGCAGCAAGCACATGGTTCCTTGGACTTTTTTTGTTACTTTCATACTAATCATTGTTATTAATTACCTCGACGTTTCGGCAAACGGGTCACACCGGCCGTGGACACGAGAGGACTCAACGACGACGATCAGAAAACGTTTGGTGCACGATTCTGTAGCATTAAATTGGCTATTCCAGTTTTATTGATAATCCGCCACTGGATATCTAGGTTTGCATGTTCGTTTTGTGTTTCCATCGCGTCGTATTGAACAGTTGTTCAGCGTAAAATTGCGAATGCAGGAGCTTCGACGTTATTAAAAATTGTATCTATTGGTTTTTCACTTCCACCTATTGTGTTTCTATCTTCGTTTATATACCTACCTGGATACAAAGTCTCATTGCAATCGATTCAGTAGATTTTCAGTGAAGCAATAATAAACAAACATACTTACTCCTTTCCTTACCTTCACACAAACTTTCATACTTATAATATCTATAGGTAGGTAAGTAGGATGTTTACACCGACTCATTTTTAGGGTTCGTAATAGGATAGGGTCCACGAAGCCTCCGCTGTCTATCTGTCTGTTACCAGACTATCTAATGAACTGTGAAAGCTAGACAGCTGAAATTTCACAGATGTTGTATTTCTGTTGCCGGTATAACTGCAAATACTAATACTAATAACCCTCCTTCGGCAGTCGGGTAAAAACAAAATAAAACAAACAACATCTATGAAATGTTCAACTGTCTAGCTATTACGGTTCATGACATACATGGTACCTGGTGACAGACGGACATACAGACAGACAATGGAGTCTCAGTAATTGGGTTCCGTTTTTACCCTAAAAACTACTAGGTAGGCTGTGACCTAAGTTTCTCAATTCCTAACATCTAGATCACCTTAAAGTTAATCACTTTATAGTAAGAAGTTTTGAACACGGCTTGTAACTGCCTATGCCTACGAAACGTAAACCGGTGCAGCCACTAAAAAAGACGGATCGGATCTCATTCGTTGCCTTTTCAACTTTTAGGTGACCGTGCTACAACTTTGACCGCTTCGTCATTTACTGTCGGATGAGATAGTAATTAAACGTCTGTAAATTTACATTAAAAAAAATCAGATAGGTACAACAGACAGACCTGTAATTTAGTTTTCAAAGAATTTAATTCACTCTTGGGATAAATCAAAGTCATTCGCCCGACCTCCAACTCGAAGGGCGTATTTCCCCAAGTAACTTAGCAACAAAAACATTCGACTTCTAACTTTCCAACTGTAGATAAGACGTTAAGCCTCACAAAACAAGGAAAAAATTCTGATCAGAGCTGAGCTGGTCCTGATATATTACCATAGACGAATGACACTAACAACTCAAAATTTGAGCTGTACTTAAACAACTAACCAAGCTATTTAGAAGCTGCTCTATTATTTAAGTAGGTACGCCTCAAATTTTAAGTGGCGTTTCTGTATTAGGCTGTAACAAGGTGTATTACGGGTCACACAAAAGTGCTCAAGATTGCTCATACATAACTAAGCTAAGTTTGTTTAGCATAGCTCGCACAACTTTCATGGTTTTTCATAGTTAGTTTTATAGTTTTCCATCCTATGGAACTTGGTATAATAAACTGCGTCAGCTATGCTAGTCAAGCTAAACTATCACTTCTTCTAGCTTACTTTCTTTTTGGTCTGCAATCGGCATTTGGCTCGTGGCCTTTACAACTCAAGACATTTTTATGTCCAATCAATGTCCAGGACTGGCGGAGATAAGATTCGGAATAATGTTACGTAATGTAATGTGACGTAAAAAGCCAGAAAATTGTTAAAAAACCACATCTAGCTGCAAAATGTATGAAAGAGCTGGGCTGATGGTAACCACATCAGTGAAAAAAGGTACCATTACACAAAAACCATGGATGTATCAACTTTTATTATCAACTAATGATTACCACCCCATGATTATGAAATAAATGAATTATGCACTATAAAACGGACCACATTTGAGCGGGTCTTTTTGCGAAAAATAATTACGTGTCCATTCAATTTCCAACCACTATTTAAGTGTCTTTGCTCATCCACTATCACGTTCAACCGCATATTATTCAAACGTCCCCACTGTCCCAAACATCACAAGTAAGATAGTTATTTGTCGACTATTGTGCACGGAGAGGGGGACTCCTACGGGATCACATTCACGACTCTTGTGTCAAAACAAGCGACTTTGATGAGCGGAGTTTTTTGTGGCTCTGGTTCTAGTTGTAGCGGTTGGTACGGCAGGTCATTTATCTCATCTTTTCGCTTTTAATCCTATTGCTTTTAATATGCTAAGCGACGTTTGAAACTCTTTTCAGACTTCTTACTCACAGGTAGACAACATAGCGAAAATCACCATAAATCACTGCCCACTGTTCACCATGTCACGTGGGTTCCCGTGTGGCGCAGTGGTAGCGCACTCGCCCGGCAAGCGAGGGGCACAAGTTTGAATCCTGTCATGGGAGAATTTTTGATGATGAATTTCTCCTTGTAAAATTTCCCATTTAAGTTTAATTCAATTTCATATCTACCGAATTATATTCCAAGAAAAAAATAAGAAAGAAAGCTTTACCATTATTATAATACCTAATCGGTATTCTCTGCAACTCTGTCCTCGCCTCGGTATTAAAATTAATCCTCCAAGATTATACACATTACGACGCCGTCATACATTTGAAATTGTTTCTAACGAAGCGACATTGTTCCGTAATGTTTTGTATTTACCTATTTACATTGTAATTACAAGTCCTTTCTACTCGTTAAATTTTCCTTTACTGTTTTGCAAGACTGGGCCGCGTATTGCCAAACTGTATGACACAGACCACCATAGTTTCTACTGGATCACTTCGTCCTCGTTGATATCACCAACGCTCTGAAACTTAGCCTTATTAATGAACTTGAAGTAAGGTTTTAGTACTTTTACCACTTTTTGTTTCTGTCTGGGAAATAACAAATCATGTTCTCATTAGTCCGACCTTACTCCACGTTTATTAATAAGGCTAAATGAGTAGGTATAGAATAATCTGTAGTTAAAAGTTGTGTATTATTTTACTACAGCATCATAAATAGAATGGATTAAAAGTTGTTTGGGCTGTATAAATTAGATGAAAAGGCTAATTATTATTATTTTACTAGTAAAACATACCTAATTAATATTATGGAACTAAATAAAGTAATCTTCATTTACTACTATTCTGTTTAGGGCACACAGTTGCTAGGTATCCTAGTAATATTATTAATGCGAAAGTTTAGCTGTTTGTTTTGTTTGTGTTAAACAAAAACTACTAAACTCGGGTCTATGCCAGTATACCTACAGTTTGGCAATACGCGACCGGGTGTATTTACTTACCTACTCAATTTTCTTAAGGAGGCCATAGTTAAAGAAAACTTTGTCACATTTTGGCTGACATTTAAAACACAATCGCAAGAGTGATAACAAAGCATTCCTCTTTCAAGGCTTCTCTTGAAAACATTTATAAGTACTGGTGTAAGATTGTTATAGGAAGATGAAGTTTAATAGTGTATTTTATTACAGACAGAGGATTTGCACTCCTTCTTATCCAATCTTTATCCCCGGTTGCATCCTTGCTAAACCCCAAATTAAATGGGGTCAACACAGGAGATACCTACGTCTTATGATTTTACCTACTGCATATACAGATTAGCTCTTTGAAGTGGCAGTGGGCAGGCCATATAGCACGGAGAGCGGATGGTCGTTGGGGCCGAAAAGTTCTCGAATGGAGAGCGCGGATCGGAAAGCGCAGCGTTGGACGTCCACCAATGAGATTGACGGACGACTTGGTTAAGGCCGCGGGTTCACGGTGGATGCAGGCCGCTTATAACCGAAGCATCGGAAAATCTATGAGGGAGGCTTATGTCCAGCAGTGGACTTCTTACAGCGAAAATGATATACAGATTTGGCAATTTTTTCACGGCCGGCCGCCCGCCTGACAACAGGCCTACTAGGGACCAAGTAGATCTTCCGTGGGATGAACTCCAACTTTAGAAGTCCCAGATCCCTAAGTCGCCATTTGGGTGCCATACCCACGGGAAGAGATGGGGTGGGGCCTTATTCTATGCGGGGGCTACACGACCCGCTAAAGCTGTGGCTTTGTTCTATTTTTGCATATAGCCTGAGTCTAGTAATCTTTCCTCTGAAATACTACTCTACTATACTTATATGATTGCTCTCTATTTAATTTTAAGCAAAAAATAGTGCCTCTTAATTAAATTACAATGCTTTTAGAGCTTCATATCTCTCGGCTTTCATAGGTGGAGCGAAATGTAGTTATTTATTAATACAGGGCTTCCGTCCGTCGCTCGTTTTTTTTACATTTTAATGTGCAGGTGATTTTTTCGTTATTCGGTTATTTTTGAGATAGGCTTGCATTTACGATTTTAAAATTACATGGTTGTTTTCACTACAATCATAATTAATATATTAATTAATTAATTACAATTATTATATTTCGCTAGTAATTTCAACTGGCTTGTTCACGAGACCAGTTAAAATAACTGGCGAAATATCGATCTCCGTTATAAAACAAAATTACCTAAACCTCAAATAAATGGTAAATACCTCGTTATTTAAATAATATTTGTAGACTTGCATTTGACCTCACCTCACGTAATTGGATGCGACGATGAGGTCGACGAGGTGTAACATGCTTTCCGAGAAGAAACCTATTTAGGTACTCTAGACTTGAAGACTCCATGGCTGTAGTTAAGGGAGAACATTGACGTAGGCAGTGAGTTAAACTTCGTACACCTTTCTTATACGTATGTACTGTACGTATAAGAAAGGTGTTTTCCTAGCGTTTGGTACGCCACCGTTAACTGTGTTACTGATAAATACTGGTTACTTTACTAAATCTAGATACTCCCAGCTACTCAGCTTCACCTTCTTCTTGTTTTCGTATTTGGTAGTGGCACACCACCTGTGTTATTAGTTTTCGGGGCGCCCGCCCTAAGGCCTCTAACTTGACCTAACGACTGCTATCAAAGATAACAACCTCTGCTTAATGTGCTTTCCGAAATACTCTTAGATTTTACGCCACACACATTATCGGTCACCCATCCAAATAATAACCGCGCCAGGCGTTGCTTAACCTGCACGATATACAAGATAAGCGAGCGCAGCTAGGCCAATAAACTCCACCTAATTATTTACGATTTTATATACTTCGCTAAAACTGTACCTAAGTAAGAGATACAGAAAACGCTTGTAAATAAATATTAACCAAACTTAATTACTTGATATCATTTCAGGAGAAAATCCGCTTAGAGCCAAAGAAGTTAATCCAAATCGTTTTAAACCACACACATGGTACAGCCAGCAGCGGTGGCCAACGACATTTTTATCAGATTTCACAGCGGAAATATTAAGAATTGTTTTTCCAATAGTACTCGAAACTCGACTCACTCACGTCCAGAGATTCAATATTGAAACAGCAAAATGGTTGGTTATTTTTAACTGTTCAACAATTAGGGAGTGTAGTATTTAAGGGGTATAGCCGCTAAATTCAAAATCCACGTTGAAGCCTATGCACATTGCACATTTTAACCAGAGTTACTTTCTCGCTAGTAATGTTAGTAAGGATGATTACTGCTCCAGTTCCACTTTTGTTCAATAGTAAATATGCGACAATGTGAATCACATGATCATCATCATCATCATCATCCGAGCGTTGTTCCCGGTTGCATCCCTCTCGAGAGCCCGGGGTCCGCTTTCCTACTTTTACGTCTCCACTTCGCACGATCTTCGGCATCCCGTGTAGTGAGGCCATTTGCACGCATATCCGATCTTACAACGTCAAGCCAGCACTTCTTGGGTCTTCCCAATCTGCCGCGGCCGGGCGGAGGCGCCATGGCAAGACATTTGTTTCCCACGTAACTAGCCGGTTTTCGTAGAACGTGGCCGTACCACCGTAAGCGGCATTCTTGCAGTTTGTCTGCAATGTCTCGGACATGAAGGCTGCCCCTGATGCGGGAGTTTCTGACGCGGTCTTTTCGCGTCACTCCACACATCCAGCGCAGCATCTTCATCTCCGTGACACGCAGCTCCTGCTTATGTCGCTCAAGCAATGGCCACGCCTCACTACCATACAAAAGGACAGGTCTAATGATCGTTTTATAGACCTGTCCCTTCAGTTTAACCGGCATTTTCGGGTCACAAATGACACCAGTTACCTCTCGCCACTTGGCCCAAGCTGCCGAAATGCGGGACTTGACGTCACAATCGATGTCGCCGGACTCGTGAAGCACAGATCCCAAGTACTTAAACTGGTCTGTCCGCTCGACCATGTGACCGTCAACGCAGACAGGTGTGGGATCTGTGGTATTGCTAGCCAAGTATTCGGTCTTCGCTACGTTGAGTTGCAAACCGCCGTTCTCAAGTGACTCTTTCCAAGCATTTACACGCCTTCCAAGCCGTCCCTTATCCGAGTCCGCTAGCGCAATATCATCAGCATACATGAGCATCCACGGGGGCTGCTCGTGTGCGTCTCGGATGACTACGGACAGTGCGTCCAGTATTACGCTAAACAGAAACGGACTTAGGACGGATCCTTGGTGGACTCCGACTGTAATGGGAAAAGATTTAGTGTCACCAACAGCAGTTCGCACCACTGAATCGGAATTTCGGTACATGTCCCGGATGGTTTCAATATAAGTTTCAGGCACCCCTTTGGACCGCAGCGCCCACCAGATCATCACGCGAGGAACACAGTCGAAGGCCTTCTGCAAGTCCAGGAACAGAAAATGCAGAGGCGTATTCTTCGTTCTGTATTTCTCCATAACGATCCTTAGGGCGAAAACAGGGTCCATGGTACCATGACCGGGGCGGAAACCATACTGGCCCTCCGAGACAGTGCACTCCTGCCGGATCCGAGAGTCAACTATACGCTCGTAGAGCTTCATGGTGTGGGACATGACCTTTATACCACGATAACTTCCACACTCCTGCACAGATCCCTTGCCCTTGAACACTGGAGTGATAACACTCAGTCTCCATTGGGCGGGGATTCTGCCGGTCTCGAGTATGCGGTTAAAAAGGTTGGTTTAGATGCCCACACCACGAGAACCCATAGCCTTCCATACTTCGATGGGGACTCCATCGGCGCCGACAGCTTTCCGATTCTTCATGCAGCGAAGAGCCTTGCGCACCTCCTCAGGCGTAATCAGTGGCACAAGTCCTAGATTCGGAGGGAGTTCCGGTGGCTGCACCTCTTTATACTGCTTATTGAGCAGTTCGTGGAAATAAGAGCGCCACCTCTCCTTCACCGCGAGGTCCTCGCATAGCAGGTTACCATTAGGATCTTTTACACAGCGGCACTTGGATATATCCTGTGCCGCTTTGATCCTAGAACGTGCCAACTTATAAATAAGCTTCTGCCCCTCAGACGTTTCCAACTTATCGTACAGTGGCTGTAAGTGGTCCCGTCTGGCTCTGGCTACTGCTCTCTTTGTGGCACGTTTGGCAGACCTGTACGCGTCGCGATCTTCAGGAGAGTTGGACGCTTGCCACTTTTTAAAGAGGGCTTTCTTCACCCTAGTCTCCCTCTGGACTGTGTCGTTCCACCACCAAGTTTCCTTGTCACACTTGCGTCCTCCCTTAGACATACCGAGGACCGACCGCGCCGAATCAGCGATAGACACCTGAATCCGGTCCCAGTGTTCCTGCACCGATTCGCCTTCAGCATTGGCACATTTGTCGCCGATTGCTGAGGCGAGCATCTGGGACTTGACTTCATCAAGCCTCCACCATCTGATTCGGCGCTGACATGGTTCCGGTCGTTTGTCTTTGGTCTTTACACAGAGATCCATGACAAGGATACGGTGTTGGGCAGTGAGACTCTCACCGGGTATGACTTTGCAGTTGGCCACGTTGCCGATGTGGTGTCTCCTAGTGATTAGAAAATCGATTTGGGTAGCGCGCCCCCCGCTCCTGTAGGTGATCAAGTGGTCGGGCTTCTTTTTGAAATAAGTGTTCACGAGTGCCAGGTCGGCAGTGGCACACGTACGCAGAATTTCTTCCCCTTCCGCATTCCGACTGCCATACCCGAAGCCTCCATGAACACGTTCAAATTCCACCCCCATCTCACCCACATGACCGTTCAGGTCACCACCCAAAACGATTCCCTGCGACAACGGGATTGCCCCAAGTACCTCGCCGAGTTTATCCCAAAACGACCTCTTATCAGCGTCGCTACAACCGACCTGTGGCGCGTAAGCACTTACTAGGTGAGTAGGAACCCCCCCAATAAGCACCTTCACGCACATAAGTCGGTCGCTAAAGCGATTCACCTCCAAGATATCGTCATGCAACCCCTCAGCGAGCACCACAGCCACCCCGTTCTCTCCACCAGGTGCACCCGTGTAGATCAGCTTGTAGCCATTCCCAATAAGCCGGGATCTGCTGCCTTTCCATCGAGTCTCCTGCAGGAACGCCACGGCCACCTTCCGCCTGGAAAGTACGTCGGCTAGCTCCCTCGCGCGTCCGGTTAGCGTGCCAATGTTCCACGTTGCGAAGCGGAGTTTCGGGGCTCGCGTCTTTAACCGTGCCCGCCCGTGGCACGGTAGCCCTAGTCCACTTGCCACAGGAGTCAGGCGAAACTCCTGCGCGCCGTTATGCGGCGGCGCCCTATCCCTGTGGCCATAAACTCTTTTACTACTTTCCATAAAGATTTGGCAAATTTCGACTTTCACGGGAGCGACTGCCGTCTGACCTCCCAACCCCGAAGGGAAAGTCTGCGCCAGAGCCTCGTCCGTTTTTCAGCAGGTGCACCGGCTAGCAGGTGAGGTTGGCTTGGGCCCAACGATCTTAGTGGGCCCCATACACACCCCCGTAAAAAATGTGAATCACATGATCACTGCAAAAAAATCCCATGAGTTTCTTGTGTCTTTTTCTCATTATTTTGATTTTGCCATAATAGGTAGCCATTTTCTGTGTAAAATGTGGATAAACTTTAACACCCTTCGACCTACTTGTCTGGAAACTGCACTATAATGTAGAAATTAATGTCTCCTACAATCCATCCACAAGAAATAAACAACTCATCTTCACTCCAGACAATTTTCGATGAAACCCAACAGGGATTTTGAATTTCGCGGCTATATACCTCCTACCTATTATAGAATAAAAATTAGTTTCATAGCATTTTATAAATATTTATACAGGGCTCCCATACAACATACGTGATTTTTCTGTGTTAATCGTGCGCGAGTCCCACTCGCATTTGTCCACTATTCTGTAACTCTGTCTACGATAAGAAAGGAGAACATTACCATCGCTCACTTCACTTCACCGTCAGTTTCTGTGTTAAACATTCCAGAATCTTTACAAGTTCAGTACTTAGACGGAACTACGACTACGCAGGAAAGTTTAAATTAGCTATCTGTTCGGGCATTTTATCAAACGTGATTTATTTTACGTCTTTTCAACTAGTTGCCGGGTTTTATGGAATAGCTGCGTTGATATTAAGAATAGAATAGAATAGAAAATATTTTATTAACTTAAAACACACCTTACATTAGAAGACAGAAATACAATAAGACATCATAAAGAAATGCATAAAAAACATGAAAGCCGCAAGAGCCGTGTGTTGCTAATAAGGTTTAGCCTCAGCATATATTCTTTCTTTCTTTTTTTTTTTTTTTTTTATTCTTGTGTAGACTTTAAAATATGACGAAGATTTGCCTGCAACGTTCATTCTGGAAGCTATGACTGAAACCGGCGACGACGGACGGCCGGACGGCCTCTGTGGGCGAAGGCCCGACTGTGTGATTAAAAGTAAGTACTTCCATGATAAGCAAGCGAACCCCAGGATCCAAGCGAACCCCGGGCACTTACCGGACCCCGGGCTCTCGAGAGGGATGCAACCGGGAACATCGCTCGGATGATGATGATGACTTGAATAACATGATAATTTTATCGAATCTCTTAAAAAATAAGATTGTAGTAAAAACAAATCGCAAAGCAAGCCATTTTAAAAAGACGTGCCAAAATAAACTTATAAAACTTTTATATTCGTATTTTGATACGTTCGCTCGTATAACTCGGTGTTACGGCTGTCAACTCGTCGGTTTATAAGAGCTTTATAAGAGCGGTATAAGACCCGTATAAGATCCGTATGAGAGCACGTATCGAGATTCGTTCACAGAACGACGCACGCTGCACATCACGTTATCGATACTGAAATTTTATCGTTTAATGGAAACTATTTGAAATTGTATAGAACTAGCTCTGCAACGTGGTTTTGCCTACAAACCTTTTAAATTTAAACGATTTGTTAACATAGTTACATTTTTCGCGACCAAGACCGTTGTAACATGGTTGAAACGTCGAGGTAAGAAAATAAATAATAATACGCGATTAAGAACCGGGAAAATGTAACTATGTGGTTTTACCTGTGTTATTTGCCGTGGGAATTTCCAAATATTTCAAATTCAATTATTGTAAAATACTAGCAGTGTCAGTGCGGTTTCACCCGCGTTTGTTCCGATCCCGTGAGATTTTGTAAAAATCTTTCTTAGTGGATACCTACTAGGTTTTTGGTTTTATCTAAGACCTACACATCATAAATAACCAACCTTCAAATTTCTTGTCTCTAGGACCAGTGGCCTTGGCTTTACGTTGATTTATAGTTCAGTCAGTCAATCAATCAGTCAGGAGTAGTCAGGACTACAAATTTCATTTGTAAATAGTATATTATGCAACTAGTGAATAAAAGACGGATTTAAAGCGAAGGCCATAGATGAATCACGAGCAAGTGAAGGATTCTAACGACTGAATCACGACCGTAGGGAGTGATGCATGATGATTGAATCACGAGCGTAGCGAGGGATTCAAGTGTTAGAATCCTGAGCGAAGCCATGGCCCTCAATGTAAATCCGTACTTTATTCAAGAGTTGCATACTATACTTTATACCATGACTACGAGTAAAAAAACTGGTCAAGTGCGAGTCGGACTCACGTCGCATACGAAGGTCTCCGGACCACTATCACAATTGGGTACAGAACCCTGAAATGAACACTGGACCGGCAACCAATCCGTGAACGCAACGCGATTGTTAAAATTTATTTTAACACTGGCGCCAGTCTTAATTCATTACTAGATGGGAAAAAGTGCTAGTGGTAAAAAAAATACATCGCGGTATAGTTGCGTTTTTATGTCAAAATCACGTTTGTTGAATGGTCCTTAAATGTTTTTTTTCATTTACTTATTTGTTGTTAGATATACATCTACTGTGTAAATTTAAACTGTCTAGCTATCACAGCTTATGAGATATAGCCTGGTGACAGACGGACATACAGACAGCGAAGTCTCAGTAAAAGTGTTCCGTTTATATCCTTTGGGTACGGAACCCTAAAAAGAATTTGTATGTCGAATATTCTTAGCACAAGGAGTTTGTATCAAGTTTTTTTTCATACAACCTGTATAAGCTTTAAGATGGACGACTAGTAAATTGTGTTCTAAATTCAAAATTCAAACAGCGTGAGTAAAATGCCTTTTTATTCACTGTTTTGCGTGAATAAAATAAGCTTGGTATAAACTAGCATTATTGTAAAACTACCAGTGAATACAACTATTCATTTCTATAATCTTTCATCTTATACAATCCCCAGTAGGTATAAATGAAAGTGCCTAGTGTTTTATTAAAAAAAAAATTTGTACTTACATGTATTTTTACAATTTTATTTAAAAAATCTACAACGTTTGCATTTTTGTGGACTTGCGAATTGACGGGAAAGAATGAAAATCCCGCGGGCGTGAGCAAACACGCGAGACACTAAAAAATCGCCTTAAGTCCCAATCCCGCGGGGCTACACACACGGTCACTTCGCTACACTGACCTCCATTATAACTGGACAGAACATAGCGCACTGAATTTAGTGCCTATTTTTTGATCTGCGCCATGTTTAGTTCCATGGACGGTCACTTCCAATATAAAACGCACGATAACAGCGCAACATGGCGCAAATGAAATCGGCACAAAGATCTAATGTCATTTTGTATGGTATAGCAATTATAAATAATAAATAAATAAATAAATTCTGTGAACAACACACAGCGCCATCTAGCCCCGTGGTAAGCGACTAAGCTTGTGTTACGGTGACTAGACAACGGATATAATACTTATATTTATTTTTCTTTTGTAAATACATACATATTATACATAGAAGGACACCCAGACCAGACACAATTATTTTTTTTAAGCATAAATACTTGCACCCGGCGGGAATCGAACCCGCAACCTCCTGCATTGCAGTCGCGCTCTCGCACGACGCGCCACAGAGGTCGTCAATTCCAGCGTAATTGTATAGATAGAGTTCAGTGCTTCGCTACAATTGAAAGATAATGTAGGTAACATTTTCCATGGATAAAGCGAACTCTACTCGACAAACCTGACAGTTAAACTAAATGTGGATAATTACTTAGCGTAGGTTGCTTCTTGCGTTTCGAGTAATTCGCCAAAGGTTTAAAGTGGTTTAAAGTTAATAGTGTGATTATTTCAAGTATTACACTAAACGTTTTGTTAGACTTTAGTTAGACATTGCAATTTAGTTGGGAATTTCGTGTCTTTGAGTGAACAGATGTTATTTATAACTATTTAATTCAACGAGAAATTTTGTGATAACTATTTGTATAGTATAATATTTCTTATGTTTATTGCTTTAAGTATTCTACTAGAAATATTTTACAAGGAGAAATGCTTCATCTAAATTTTTTTCGTGATGGGATTCGAACCCCTTGCTTGCTGAGCGAGTCCACTAACCATTAGGCTACACGGGAACGCGAACCCGTGGTTATAGCCAGGTTTCCTAGCAAGCGAGAGGCACTGGTTCGAATCTTGTCACGGGAAGTTTTTAATGATGTTCGGATGTTTATTCGTATGTTAAGGGGAAAGTCTACGTACTCTTTTCTAACTAACTTTATGAACGTAGCCGACTGTTTTCTCGCTTGATAAAGACATTAGAGAAAATATATTTATGCCATAAAACCTATATATCTGCTATGACTAAAAAAAGGACCAAAATAACCTATTATCTGCCCGACTTCAGCTTACATAACAGATGAGTCGGTTGCAACTGTATGTAGCAGAGGTTATTTTACCCTTTAATTCGGGTTTTTTTTTAAATTATTAATTTAAAGTCTTTGCTGCGTACATTGTCGCACCGAGCCATAATAATCTACGTAAAAGGTAGAACTTTTAATTGTATTTCGAGGACATTAATTAAAACTGTTATAAATTCAAAAGGTTTACGAAGTACCTTATGAATGAACGAACATGGGTGTAATTGTATCGCTCTCGACACCTCTCGGCTTAATGTAAATTGTATTCAAAATCCTTTGAACGGGATTTTAGGAGATCCTTTGGAAGTCAAATCTAATTAGGTAGATGTTTACACCTCATAAATTGCTAAAACCTAAAACAGCTGTTTTTTGCCAGTGAAACTTACCTAAGCCACCAAAGCTTAAAAATTTTCGGTGCAAAAAGTTCGAAATCTAAAATCGTACGCACTGGCTGGTGCCGTGTAGCCCTGGCATAGAATAGGTTCACCCCATCTATTCCCTTGGGTGTCGTAAAAGATGACTGACTGTCAGGGATCTGTCTGAGGGAGACTAGCAGGGATGCAACCAGGAACATTGCTCGGATGAGAAGAAAAACTAATGAACAATACAGTTCACCTAGTAGTTAGCGCCTTAGCGCTTCTTATTTTTAACCAACCTCAAAAAAGGAGGAGGATTTTAAAGTCGACTTCAGCTTACATAACAGATAACTCGGTTGCACTGTTTGTAGGAGAGGTTAATTTGTCCTTTTTTGAAGTCGGGTTTAAAATTTTTGAATTATATTTTTATCTATAATGCTAATAGTAACTTCGATAGCTCTTGGCGTTATATCACATAATACAATAATAGTACAAGTAGTTATACGTTAACAATTGTGTTAATTCAAGTATGTAGGTCCCTAAAACCTAAAATATGTGTTAATTCGAGTATGTAGGTCCTTAACACCTAAAATATGTGTTAATTCGAGTATGTAGGTCCCTAACACCTAAAATATGTGTTAATTCGAGTATGTAGGTCCCTAACACCTAAAATATGTGTTAATTCGAGTATGTAGGTTCCTAAAACCTAAAATATGTGTTAATTCGAGTATGTAGGTCCCTAACACCTAAAATATGTGTTAATTCAAGTATGTACCTAGGACCCTAACCCCTAATCTGGTGAATAGTTAACGGATGGTTACTTCTGTGTTTGTTAATAACAAATAGTTCAAGTGTATCCCTGTCGTGTTTGCAGCCTGACTTGTCTAGAGATGTGCAGGAGAGATCGATTGTATTTCAATGTATCGATGAAAATAATGAGTTGTATAAAACACATTATTGTTATTTGTAGGTTACGTCACGTCCGCACAGCGATTTCAGCGATTTGTACACACATCAACATCGTCTAGGGATATTTTATATAAAGTTCTTAAACTTAAAAAATACTGGCCGATTTAAAAATATTTTAATGGAACCTTATTGTGTAGGCCTTATTGTATGATTCCAAATTTGAATTTTAAAAAATTAATTAAAAACATAAGATTAGCGCGGCAATTATTGAAGCGAGTTCGAAGGTTTAAATTTACTTAACGCAGTTTTAAGCATTTTGTTTAAACAAATTGAAGTTTTAATTTTTTTTTTTGATTAATTACAATTTAATACAACTGTGTGCATCATGCAGCGGCGTCATTTAACAAGAAACGAAATGTTAAGGGCAGTAGGAATGCTCCAAGCTGGGGCTACTCAACGGAGTTTTGCCGAGGAGATTGGAACAAGACAAAACGTGATATCAAGATTGTGGTCACGTTATCGTGCTACTGGTGAAGTGGCTGAAAGGCATCCAGGCGGAAAGCGGATAACTACCCAAAGACAAGACCGATTTTTGCAAGTGGCCGCGAGAAGACAACCAAATGTTACGGCCATGCAGTTGGTTCAAACGCTCCAGTCAGACCACCAGGTGCTTGTCAGTGACCAAACTGTGAGGAGAAGACTGCACGAGGCTAACCTTCATTCTCGCAGGCCGCTTCGTACTCTAGCACTACGCAGAGGAAATCGTGGACGAAGATTACAGTGGGCTAGAGAACATTTGCCTTGGGAAGATATCGAGTGGTCGGTAGTGTTGTTTACCGATGAGTCCCGATTCGGATTTCATCCTGATTCACGTAGAGTACGCGTATGGCGAGCTTCTGGTCGTGACAACCGTCTGCAACACCCTCAGGAGATCCATCCATACCATGGCGGAACAATTATGGTTTGGGCGGGAATTCGTATTGGTGGAAGAACAGACCTCGTTTGGATCAGAAACACTATGACTGCCGAAAAATACCGTAATCAGGTGCTAGCACCAATAATCTATCCCCATCGACTGCAAATGGGCCAAGTTTTCACGCTCATGCACGACAACGCCCGTCCGCACACTGCGCGAGTGGTGACCAACTGGCTAGAGGAGCACAACGTGTCGGTCTTAGACTGGCCCGCGCAGTCACCAGACCTAAACCCCATAGAGCACGCGTGGGATATGCTTCAAAGAAGGGCTTTGAGGAATTTGCCTCCAAATGTTGCGACTGAAGAGCAACTTTTTTTGCATCTTAGCAGGATCTGGGACAATATTCCGCAGCAAGATATTGACAACCTGATTCAAAGCATAAAAAACCGTTGCAGGGCCGTGATTAACGTCATGGGTGGTTTCACTGACTACTAATTTTAACTTCAAATAAAAAAAACCTAATCATTTCGTTTTACTTTATTTTTTTCCTTAGATAGACATTTTATCTTAAATTTAACATTATTTCACTTTTTGCGTTTTTTAAAATAAAAAAATATTTAAGCATAAAACAATATTTTGTTGTATTCTAAATCATAGTCTGATAAGTAGGCTTTACAAAAATATATACATGTTGTTTGTTAGTAAACACAATTTTTGAGTAAATTGAGAAATTCTGAATATCCCTAGACGGTGTTGATGTGTGTATTTCAATTTATCGATGCAAATTATGAGTTTTATTAAGCAGATTATTGTTATTTGTAGGTTGCGTCACGTCCGCACAGCGATTTCACACCGCGTGTTTTTAATTCACGCTTAAAATATTCCGCATCGATCATAGAAAAAAAATTGCCCGCCTTTACGGCTACTTCATTCAATGTGTTACAGAAATGTTATAGCTAGACAATTGAAATTTTCACAGATGATGTATTTCTGTTTCCGCTATAACAAAAAATAATAAAAACAAAATGAAACAAATATTTAAGGAGTGTTCAAATACAACAAACTTGATCTATATATAACATATAAACGCAACTATGCCACGATGTATTTTTACCCCTGATACCGTATAATTTAGGCACAAGTATAAGGAATAGGCAGACTGTGATTTAGGTACCATATTTATTTGATTATACTTTGATTTCAATATTAGGTTAATAAATAAAGCATTCACGAGGTCTACTGTTCACAGTACTACCTAGTTTAATCACTGACTTAGGTTACAACCTCAGAATTTAGGGAAGAAGGTGGTCTGTATCTTACCCAAGACTGAATTTATAAATAAAATAACAGTAAGTTACGCAGACAACCGCAACAATAATCCACCACAGTACCTACGGTAGAGAACAGTGTCTTTTCATTAATTATTAAAGAGTTTATTCTCTCAAGCGTTTTTTTTCTTCCTAAACAATGGCTCTAGGCGCAAGCTTGAACAATTTTATGTAGTCTTTCTTGTTTGTTTCTTTGGCTTTGCAAGGCTAAACCTTGCAACTCAAATTCCGAGCACCTGCCAATTTGCTGAAATTTTCAGGGTAAATCACAACCCGAAAACAATGTAGGTTTATACTTACAAATTAAAACACACCTAAAAACACTACACTGCACATTACACTTTAAAAAAATGAAGTCCTACTTTTTAGATAATATGATAGACGTATAGATAGATAGTATAACATTATTTACAAACCTCATTGTTTTTTTTTAAATGTATTTATTTGTAAATTTTTAGAAGATAAAAAAACAAAAAAAAAAACTTATAAAATTGAAAATAAACACATTTTCCCGATTTTAATTCTGTATCTCGAGATTTTATCGGCATAATGTCCAATTCCCGTGGGTATTTTAAAAAACCCTTCTTATCGGATGCCTGCTTCACATTAAGAAGACAAATATAAATATCAGCAAATATTAGTAAAGATAAATATAAATATTAGTAGAGAAACTATCAGCGCGAGCGGTTTAGGCTCTGCGTTGATCAGTCAGTCAGTCAGGACAAAGGATAGATATAGATTTTGTCAACGCCCTACATTTCAAATTATTTACAGACCTCTTGCTCACTGATAGACTAAGAAAGAATTAATTATATTAATGAAATATTTAATGTAAATCCAAAATCGCGATAACTGAAGGAAATCAATGTATAAATTTGGTTATAGATTAATAATATTTAATGAATGTTGTTTTTGTTTTCTCTTATGACTAGGCTAGGTACATATTAAAATGTACCTAATCCAATCCGCCTTTATTAGGGACAAGCAGAGTCCCGCGGTTTCACCCGCGTAACTCCCGATCCCGTGAGAATATCGGGATTAAAAGTAGCTATGTTACTCAGGGTGAATGTAGCTTTCTAATGGTGATACAATTTTTGAAATCGGAACAGTAGTTTTTAAGTTAATTCAATACGGACATACAAACACACAATCACACACGAAAATACAAATCCTCTTTATAATATTAGTGTAGATATTTATATTATTTATTAATTATTAAAAATCAAGTACTTACAATATTAAATGTAACTTATCAATCTATTTTTTAATCTTCTTCCAATTGGTTGTCGACATCTTTTTTAGTGTTATCTAGATTGCTCAAGACTTTTTGAACGTAAGGCCTTAAAATTAAATTAGTGTAGATTATAATAAATATATTAGTGTAGAAGTGTAGATCGAAAAACTTCGTGTATGTCTGATACAATTATTTACGATTTTATCGAGTAGTATATCGAACATCACTATCGGTTCAGCTGTCACAGGAAGTAAGCGCGCGTGCTGTATCGTCTGACTGTAACTGTACCGGATGTGACGTAATTAGGAATTGCGCTATCATGGCGCTATCTTATTGGTTGCACTCGCACTGTGCATATTGACATGTTAAGGTGTTTTTACACTAAACGAACAAAGAGCTTAAGCTAGAACAAGAGCATTCTTAGAATTTTCTAAGTGCAGGCAGAATCTTTGCGAACGTAGATAGACAGAATAGCGAATGTCTGTTTACATTCAAGGATTTGATAGAGTGGGGATAGAATGAGAATTCGCTCGTTTGGTGTAAATCCACCTTAAGGA
Source organism: Idaea biselata (assembly GCA_958496205.1). Lineage (NCBI taxonomy): Eukaryota > Metazoa > Arthropoda > Insecta > Lepidoptera > Geometridae > Idaea > Idaea biselata. The sequence continues at coordinate 2,516,988 of OY292399.1, forward strand.
GTCTCGAATCCTTAAATTTACAAAAGAGATGGCGCTGAGCCAATGTAAATCGTGCACACAACTTTTTTCGAAGGTTAAGGATGACTAGCGCTACACCGTGCCGGGCCCAAACAAATAAAATATTTCCTCTTTATAATGTTAGTATAGATATAGATAATTAGCCAAAACATTTGTAGAAAGTTTATACCTAAGGATTAGCTATGTAAGTAACAAAAGCACAGAGTGTCTCATAGTCCTTCCTATGTATATTATAAAGGTGAAAGTTTGTGCGTATGTAAGCAACTAAGTAAACGAATACGTTTGTTGCTCCTTCACGCAAAAACTACTGAACCGATTGCAATGAAACTTGGTATGTAGATAGGTGGAGATCTGGATTAACACGTAGGCTGCTTTAAATCCCGAATTTTTTGCGGGATGGGGGACTTACTAGGAGATAACTGTCGAGCGATATGTATCCCTGGAGACATCGGGCAACATTGCGCGACGTCGTCGACAGCTCTGGAGAGACATGGTTCGACTATTGAATAAAATTTCTGGCGACATTTGTCCCTAGTGGGTACGAGGCTTTACCCAGGTGAAACCGCGGGCCGTAGCTAATTCTCAATAATCTGATGTAGGTAAGTACCTACGTACATAAATAAAGCTTGACTGCTTTAGATTGTCTCGGTTTTAAATACAATCCATTTTATGTTTCCTTATTTCTATTGTGAATCTGTAAAATAACAATGAAAACGGTATCTGAAACCGACAAACCAGTTCAGTAATTTTAGAAGCCATTGTGGAAAATTGTGTACCTTAGTTTAGTGGGATATCTGATATCTACTGTCTTATTTCTTTTACTTATTGGACATTACTGTCTTTAAAGTTTATTTAGTTGTTCAAGAAAATTGAAAACTGTATTTTCTGACAGTACTAGATAGATACCTACCTACCTGTACTCTATTTCAGTAACTTAGATCAAAAATGTAAACAGAGAAGTGTCCATTTTAAAGGAAAAAGTAAATAAAGAGCTGTCACTTTCTAATAAATGGTATGGGATTTTAGTTTACATTTTTGATCTAAGTTTTTGAAATAGAGTTTGATAGATTTTTATTTTTACTATAATAGGTAAGCAAGTAACGATCGCGTGGGGATATCGAGATAAAAAGTAGCCTACGAATTGTTCTATGAATTCGGCATTCTGTATTCTAAGTTTCATGGTAATCGGTTCAGTAAAAAGAAGGAAAAAGAAGTAACAACCACCTCAACACTCCACACACACAGTAGAATAATTAGATATTACCTTCAAAAAAGTATACCTAAGCGGACCCCGGGCTCTAATCGGACCCCGGACTCTAAGCGGCTCTCGAAAGGGATGCAACCGGGAACATCGCTCGGATGATGATGACCTTCAAAAATACACCCACCTACCTACCTAGTCGCTTTACATTTCACTGCCTGGTTACTAAGTACATGTTTTATACAGACAGACATAGGTATTGAACTGCTAAGAGCAATTTTTCTGTTATGGTGGCAAAATTCCAACTGGTTATCTACTTATCTATTACTTTTGTTATAGAAAAGCTTTGGAACCTCCTACTTAGGAAAGCAAGGAGTGATTTATATGGGAACACTAAGAGCTGCGGGCGCAGCTAGGTCATAATATTAGTAGGAAATATTTATTTTATAGGTATTGTTTTTATTTGTTGTTGAAGCGGCTACAGAAATACATCTTCTGTGAAAATTTTAACTGCCTAGCTATTTCGGTTCATGAGATACAGCCTGGTGACAGACGGACAGACAGACAGCGGAGTCTCAGTAATAGGGTCCCGTTTTTACCCTTTGGGTACGGAACCCTAAAAACGTAAGACTCTGTCCCACTGCAGGGCAAAGGCCTCTCTACCTTCCTTCCATTTGATTCGGTCTTGAGCTTGTGTGAACCAGTCGCTTCTATAGGAGTCAAGGTCATCCCGCCATCGCCGTCTTGGTCTGCCGCGTGGCCGTGTCCCAGTGCGGTGCCAATCGGTCGCCATCTTGGCCCAGCGTTCGTTTGACATGCGGCATACATGTCCAGCCCAATCATACATAAGACTCTTTTACCAGGCCCCTGTTTCATAAAGCTGACAATCCGACAGGCGCGACATATGTCGAAAACCGACAATTTGACAATTTTTCTGTTTCATAAAGCCGACAGGCAACAAAATTGTCATGGTGGAAAATTTACAAATAAGTCAAATTGTCGCGACAATTAGACATTTTTCTGTTTCATAAAACTTTTTGCGTGACAGGTGACAGGTGACAATTTGTCGGGAAAAACTTGACAATTTTGTTTTATGAAACACAAAATTGTCGTGACATATTGACATATTTGTAAAATTGTCCGACATTAGCGACAGGCGCTTACCCTTCTGTCTCGAAAATCGTATTTTGAATTTTGAAGACGTTAAACTGTTTTGTTCCGTATTGAAGTTTTTATTTTTTCATTTTTTATTTACAAAAATGGTTCTTACATCGAGCAGCGAAGAAAGTAGCGACGATGAATATTTGGAACAAATTCAAACAAGGAGCCAAAGACGTATGTACAATTAAGTGTAGAATTAATTTCTCCTTCACAATTACTGATTTCTGCTTTAAAGAAAAATTTCGGGTATGTAAAACCACGGCTCAATTTTGATTGAATTGAACTAGCTAGCGTCCCGCGGTTTTACCCGCGTAAGTCCTGATCTCGCGAGAATTTCGAGATAAAAAGTAACCTATGTGTTATTCTAGGTCTCCTATCTATATTCCAAGTTTCATCGCCATCGGTTCAGTAGTTTTTGCGTGAAGGAGTAACAAAGTCACATACAGACATACATACATACAATATTTCGCGTTTATAATATAAGTAGGAAGTAGGAATAGGACTATTTGCAAATATCTTAAAAGTTGACAATTGCCGCGGTTTCTTGACATATATGTCACAATAATCCGACATATGTCGGCGACAATTGTCCCAGAAAATTGTCGCCTTTTTCTTGACATATGTATGTCGCGTTTATGAAACGCGTCCGACAATTAAAAATATGTCAAGGTTTCACCTGTCGCTTTTAAATAAAATTGTCACGTTTATGAAACAGCCTAAGTGTGACAATTTGACAAATAAGTCAGTTCTTGACATAAAAGTCGGATTGTCGGCTTTATGAAACAGGGGCCAGTACAAAAGTTGTAACAACTCATCGGTCACGTACCTAACCTGTAATTCTTCTCGTCTCGAAGTCTCCGGTCCACTTCGAAGTGTTGTCGCTCAACAAAACTGACTCGCATCGCGTGACTGAAATATTTACCAACTGAACGTTACTTTATTGTCTTCTTGTTAGAGGGAACGCAGTAACTATGTTATTTTTATAAGTAATAAGTCTTCTTTGAGAACGAATTTATTTAGTTGAGGCAAATGTTAGAATACAATTGGTCGAAATAGTAAGACAGAATAAAAAGTGCGCGTAAACTGAGCGGACCCTCGTTTGGAGTAGATCGCAATGTAGATAACTACGTTACTATCGACTTCATAAAAACTGAAACAGGAGGTTGTAATTCGCCGCTTCGTTTACGTTTTTTTATGTATCTTCCCTGATTATTCAAAATATCTATTATATTGTGCATGATCAATAATTTTCGATAAACCCGACAGGGATTTTAAATTTTAGCGGCTACATCTTCTTCTAATATATAAAATGTCCATGTCCCAATGTTAGTTACCGTACTCCTCCGAAACGGCTTGACCGATTTTTACCAAATTTTATATGCGTATTCAGTAGGTCTGAGAATCGGCTACTATCTATCTATACTAATATTATAAAGAAGTAACGTTGGTAACATGTATGTATGTATATTGTATGTATATTGGGGGTAATCTCCGAAACTACTAGACCGATTTCAAGATCCTCGACAGATCCTCGACAGATTATTGACACAGCACCATGCAACTTTGAAATTTCAGATGATGCTAGCTAGCTATTCTAGAAACTAGCTACTAAATAAAAAAGTATGTAGGTAGATAAATAAAGATACTAGCTGACCCGGCAAACGTTGTTTTGCCTTATAAATTAAAAAGTAGCCTATGTTACTCAGGGTGAATGTGGCTTTCTAATGGTAAAAGAATTTTTGAAATCGGTCCATTAATTTTTGAGTTTATTCATAACATACATACAGACGCACACACACACACACACACACACACACAAAATACAAATCTTTGCCCCTTTATAATATTAATGTAGATGTAGATTTAATTTAGTGACTTCAATATTTGAAGATTTTCGGTCGCCTAAATTAAATTGGTTTGCTGGCCACCAGTGGGGGTCAAGCAGGTGGGGGGGCCAGCGGGAATCAACGAATCAAAGTCTCTCAAAAGTCTCAAAAAAGGAGGACGTTCTCAATTCGACCGTATATACATTTTTTTATGTCTCTTCGCGGATAACTACGTCGTTTATAAACCGATTTTGATCTTTTTTTTTATTTGGAAGGTCCCAATCCCGAGTTGGTCCCATTTAAAAATTATGAGAATCTGACAAGATTCTTCGGAGTGATGAACAGAATAGCAACTGCTCGACTTCAGATTACATAACAGATAGGTAAGTCGGTGGCACTGTATGTAGGTCAGGTTTTTTTTATGATTTTTTGAGGTCGGTTTTTATATTTTTTCATATATACCTAGTACTTTTGTACTGTAAGATTATCTTATTCAATGTGATATTAGATTGATAATAATAAGATTGGATACAGATTTTCTTATTATAGTAAAAGCTCAAAGGATTCCTCATAATTCACCAGGCCTAAATACGGCTTAATGTATATTAATAAAATGTCAAAGACTCGCTAATTTCGTATCCTAGTAATTTCACGCATGCAAGCCATTGAAAAGCTCGTTTCTAAAGAAAGATAAAATTTTATACAAAAACTCGTTATTTCGGGTTTTCCCTTAAACGAATAATATATAGGAACATAAAATAAATTATAAGAATGGATGTAGTGACAAGTCGGTCCCATTATTTTAAATGGAGAAAAGATTTGGGGGCATTTAAAAAGAAAAAAGAATTATGGTTTATCATAAGGGGTGTTATTATGTTTATAAATTAAATTTAGAGATTTGCGCATTTTGCGACCATCTGCTTTATGATTTTTTATGTTGTTGACGTTGATTTTCCCCGGATTTTATTTTTCACGGACAAAACGACTAACGTCTACTATGTTTCTACGAAAGACGTTTTATCGTTGTTTAAATGAAATAAATAATAAAATAAATAAATTCTGTGAACAACACAGAGCGCCATCTAGCCCCGTGGTAAGCTACTAAGCTTGTGTTACGGTGACTAGACAACGGATATAATACTTATATTTATTTTTCTTTTGTAAATACATACATATTATACATAAGGGACACCCAGACCAGACACAAGTATTTATTTTTTAAGCATAAATACATGCACCCGGCGGGAACCGAACCCGCAACCTTCTGCATTGCAGTCGCGCTTTTGCACGACGCGCCACAGAGGTCGTTTGGATCGTGTATTCTACTACGGTTCTGTTCGTTCCGAAATTGCGGACGTACGATAAGTAACTTAGTTGGCGGTGGACGATCGTTGAATATATTTAATGCTCACCTAAACAAACATAATGCAATAAAGTTCAATGTTTACTACATTATAATTTTAAGTAGGTAAAGGTACTGAGCATGCTCTTTATTTTCTCGTCAGAAACAAAAAAAAATTGGCACAAAATTTTAAATGTAAGTATATAGTAGGTACCTATCTAATATTAATATTGCAAGACGTTGTTTAAAGCGCAATCTAGCCCCAAATTAAGTCATATTCTTGTACTATGGGTCTTAGACAACGGATATACTACAAAATAAATACTTTTTTTGTTAACACGTAAACAAAATACACAGAACCAGAAACAAGCATTTATGGTCAGATAATATAAATATTAGTCCCCGGCGGGAATCCAACCCAGAATCTTCTACGTTGCATCCGGGTATCCGTCGACGCGCCACAGAGGCCGATGCTATTGCATTTTTAATCACCCATTGACGGCACTGGCATTATATTGCATATCAATTCGCTTCTGAACACTATTCCTGCATGCTTATTTTTATAGCACCTAGTACCTCTCACGACACTGACTTAGTTTTCACTATAACCTAGGTAGACTAGAATGGATTCCCGACTTGGAGGATAAAATCTCTTTGAAGAGAGAAGATTCGATTTGATGTCATTTCTGGAGAAATGGTTTCTTTCTTTCCAGCCACGTATTTAAACTTGGCGAACAACGTTTGTTTTATAACTTTTGAAAATTCAAGGTGGTGTTCGAAAATTTTGAGTTTAAAGTTTAAAGTTTACGTGAAAATCAGCTGTTTCTTAAAGTATGAGGTCATTGGCCTTGAGGTAACTTTTAAGCTATTGGATAGCTTTTATCGCGGGCATTGAGCTTTGAATGAAGTAATTTCGTAACGAAAAAAACCTAACACCTCCCCACTCCGCCTACCATGTTGCCATAAGAACGTGGTACAAAATAAGAAAAAAAATTATAATTGCTTAAGTTGATAAATATGCTATGCAATAGCTTTACAGCGGCAGTCCCCGAGTGCCACACGTTTTTTATTTAGTTTGGGCCACTACAATCTAAGCATTAATTTCTTTTATTAACAAAAACAACTGTTTTATTAGTGAAACAAATAAAAAAATTCGAAAAAAAGTTCGAATTTCAAAAGTCATGAAACAAAAGTTGTTCGCCCGTCCGATAGGTGTTGGATTTGTGTTAAGTATATATATTTTGTGAACGTCCTGTGTTGTGTGTTTGTTTTAAATGATTCGGCTACACAACTTCAACTCTTTGAAACCGCCCAATCTCCTTCGTTAATTTCTTCATCACTGGACATTGGCGGAATTGCAACACACTGTGCGCAGTATCACCATCAGTCAAAATTCTATCTATCTATCGTCTAGAACCCGGCCTTTCGGCCTAATCCTCCGAACACCCTGCCTATAAATAGATAGGCCTACATATGAGTATAGGTACGTAAGCTACTTAAATTGTATCTTTACATTTATATACCTACGTACATGGGTTTGGCAAATAAAATATGGCGACCTTACAGACACATAATACTTAAAGATAGTTATAGATGTCTATTAGAGCTCTAAAGTCTCAAAAGTCTAAAAACTTGAAAAACTCAAAACTATCCACAAAAAGTTATTGTTTAATCTGTCACCGAAACCAAATTCAAATTGGAGTTGGAATAAATGAGTCAGAAGTAATCCAATGCAATCAGCGAGCGGTCTCTGCAGTGCGGTGCTTTATACATTTTAAAAATACTAGCGCGAAACAATTGTTTGAAGATACGGTTTTAAAAGCCGAAGCCACGTGCTTCGCTTTTTTCTAGTTTTTCGCGAAAATAACCAAGTTGAACAACGAAATGTAATTGTATTTTGCAATTCGCTACCCTAGGATATTGATTTCCAGCTACTTGAACCTTATTCAAGCTTATTGAAACCGTCTTAAATTTGAGTAAAGAGGCCCTTTATTCAACCAAATAACCGCCAATATTTGATCCCCAGGCATCCGAAAAGGATCCAATATGAGGAGGAGAAGCCAATAGGTACACCATTATCACTCCACAGTGTGGAATGCCACAGTCAGTCTAAAATACAGTCAAATTGATGCTGGTATGGTATTTAGAGTTTTATTCTTGTCAACACGTAGCTTCGTTGGTTTGACGTGAAATTGTGGACCCCATCGACTGACAGAAAATTATTTTTTTACTTACCAAAATGTTGAATTCCCAAAAGGTTGAGTTCCGAAAATGTTGACTTTATAAGTTATTTTGTCCGTGAAGCGAATGTTTTGAGTTTAGCTTAATGTAGCTATTAAGTAATCTCTTTTATTTGAATAGGTAAATAGTCTAGATTAAAGTTTAATCTAGACTAAACAGGCGGATTTTCAGTTAAGACAATTGCGTCTATTTTCTTATCGGATTTGTTAAGATAATGCTGAAGGAATTGTTAAATATTCAATATATTTTTGCTAAATACTATATTAAATACACTTATCACATACATACTCTTTTGTGTGCTTGCCAAGATTGAAATCGCTCAACCAATTGTGATGAAGTTGGGGATAGAAATAGGATGAGAACTTGGAGAAGTAGACTAATATTTATTGCGATCCCAATTCTGTATTATTAACGCTTTGCCAGATGAAGCAAACATTGAAATTTCATCGCAAATCGACATCGAAAAGGTAAAATAGCAAAATTATTATTGCAAATTGCTGAATTAAAATCGTAAGCACAACGTTTTGCAATATCAGCAGACGAAGCGGAAAATGGTCCTGACTAATAGAGCTAGTCCAGACTGTTGTAATCAATAAACACATGCATACAAACAAACAAACTTTCAAACATCGTAGTCGGGTAAAATTAAAAATGCTCTAGTGTAATGAAGTTCCTATTTCCTACTAGACAGATTATAAAGAAGTTCCAGAATCTAGAACCGTGTACGAGTCGGTACAGTATACTATTAATATTTTCAGCAAAACTTCCTCTAACCCCTCATAAATAAATTAACACAAACTTTAAACTTAATATTAATGCATTTTTCAATTTAAGCTCAACTTTGACTTTAACTAACTTGAAAAGCTGGTTTATGATTTTATCACGTCTTTAAGTTTCTTCTTGAGGTTGTGGTAATGAAAACAACTTTGTGAAGTAATTTACATTTTTATTGCTTAAGCTTTGTCAAATACGGTTTAGTTTTATGCAATAACACAGTATCAGTTGTTAAACGTCTTTAACGACCAACTTGATTGAATAATAAAACTAACTAAAATATAGTAAATTTGAAAATATACGTCATGAATAACAAGTCTCTTTGGACTACGTCATTTTCTTTTTCTTTTTAATATAACCATTATCAGTTTTTATTACATCAGAACCTTTTTCAGCTATCATAATCACGACAGCGCATATATTGCCACTGCTCAATGTGTCTGGGATTACACTTGCATCCACTACTCTGAGGTTTTCCACACCTATGACTTTTAGTCTATCATCAACGACTCCTTCACGACCCATTTTACATGTACCAGAAAAGTCCCACATAGAATCAACCATGTTTAAAGCATAACACTTCCAATATTCGCGACTGAGAAACGTATATGGCTCACATGCCTTAATTTTCTGATAAACAACTACGCCCTTGTGTTTTTTGTAATAAGTTGTGTTGATGACGCTTACATAGTCCTCTATACATTTTGCATGTTTTTCTAAATCTTCTTTTTCTGTGTAGTACCCTAGGTGAATTCTAGGAGGAGTGTGGGGATCTTTACTCTGAAGCTCCGTTCTACCTCTGGACTTAGGATGCAGCAATACATTATCCGCATATAAGACTTCTGTTCCTGCGCCTGCAGCTTTTTGAGCAGCGCATATTTCAGGGTTTATGCCGACATTGTAATCACAAAATACAGATGAAAAAGGAGAGTCAGCTGCTAAAGGAAAAATATTCATGTGATAGTCAGGAATTTTCGTTTTTCGATCAAGAGCCACTCGACCTATTATTATAGGTGTTGGAAAAGTTTTAAGATTTTTTAATACATCGAAGTTTTCTAGTTTTGAGAGTAAGTTCTTTTCTCCTGTAATAGCAATGTTAACCAAAGGGTTGTCTAGTAAATTTTTGCCCACATGTGGTGAGTCATGAACCACATCGATGTCAAGTTTCTCTAAATCTCTTTTTGGTCCAATTCCTGACAACATCAAAAGTTTTGGAGTATTGAACACTCCACAGCTGATAATCACTTCTTTTCTAGCTTTGACAAATATAGATTTTTTATTCTTTTGTTCAATTTCTACTCCTATAGCTTTCTTATCCTTTATGATAATCTTTGTAACTAATGAATTTAACAATATTTTTAAATTGGATTTGTCTTTTAGTGGTGTTATGTAAGCAACAGCTGTGCTTTGTCGATTATTGTCATCAATTGTAAACTGAGGCTCTCCATATCCCATATGATTATTGCTATCATTAATATCTTCTAATACTTCATGACCATTCTCTTTCAGTGATTTTAAAATCTTCTCTGTTTTGTCTAACCAGCGTAACTGTGTTACACCGAGATATCCCTCAGTTCCGTGAGAACATGAACTATTGCCTTTTATATCAGATATGCTCTTAAAATTTTCAGCTTTCTTGAAATATGGCTGAACTTTGTCCCATTCCCACCCTTCATTATGCTTTCCCCAATTATCGTAATCTTCTTTCATGCCTTTGAGGTAAACTAGATAGTTTGAACTGCTAGTCCCTCCGAGTATTTTCCCCTGATCTATTCGAACATTTTTTGTTTTATGTTCCTGGCTCGTATACCCATCGTTTATTGATTCAAATTGCCAGTTCATATCGGGTAAGTTCGCAATGGGGAAAAAACCTGGAATCTACAGAAACAGAAAACTATTATCTACCCAATACATGAAAATTATACAAGTTGATATAATTTTCACATAATCAGGGATACTGACATCAGAAATTAATCCAGGTAAATCTCCATATTCGATAAGTAAAACAGTTGCATTTGTCTCAGTGAGTCTATTGGCTACAACACAACCTGCGGTACCTCCACCAACTACGATGAAATCGAAAGATTGACCATCTGGAAAAAAGTCGTCAAAAATTTTAAAAAAATGCTGATTCATAATTTTATATTTCCCGGGTCTTAATCGCGTGATTTTTACTTTTTAATTTTGCAACGGTCGAAACGTCGAGTTAAGAGAATTAAAAAGTAAAAATCACGCGATTAAGACCCGGGAAATATAAAATTATGAGTTCCAATCGTGTTAGTTTAAAAAGTTTAAAATGCTGATTTTATACATCTTAAACTCATATAACTCTTAAAACTTTTTTAAACAAAAAAGTGTTTTAATGTTGTTTTTTTGTTGTCGGCTCAACCATCATCATTGAGCCATCACAGGTGTCCTAATGAGGCCTACTTCATTAGGACACCAGTAGGGCCTTACCCTAGCCCTACTGTTGGTAAACTATTAAGAGCTGACGGCATTACATTGCCTATACTTTGTCTCTGCGAATACTATCTTTTCCTGCATTATTAGTATTACACTTGTATTCATGGGTTAACAGTTAAAATATCATACCAAGAATCACTGCTGGTTTCGGATAATACTGCTCTGGGTTGTGAAAAACAGATAAGATACTGATAAGCCATTGTAATTTTTCCACGGTAGGTAATATGTCATTCCTAAAAATAAAAAAAACCCGGCAAGTGCGAAACTCGCGCACGAAGGGTTCCGTACCACTATCACAATTGGGTACCGAACCCTAAAATCGTTTACCAATTTTAAAATTTGATAGAAAAATGTGACATATTTAGCTTCGATTCTTACTTCCATCATACGACCACACCACTAAAAAAAAATGAAAAAAAAAAAACTTTAGCACAAAGACAATCTGGAACTTATAATTGAAACTCTTTGGTAAGTGAAGGCAGACTGGTATATTTGACAGATAGGATAGCCATTTTGAATTTCATGACCTACTCGATTCGATGTTTTTGAAACACGTTTGTTGTATGGGAGCCCCTCTTAAATATTTGTTTTATTTTGTTTTTAGTATTTGTTGTTGTAGCGGCAACCGAAATACATCTTCTGTGAAAATTTCAACCGTCTAGCTATTACGGTTCATGAGATACAGCCTGGTGACAGACGGACAGACGGACAGACAGCGAAGTCTCAGTAATAGGGTCCCGTTTTTACCCTTTGGGTACGGAACCCTAAAAACACAAACTTCTCAACATTTTGTTTTCACAATATTGAACACGACGTTAATATAATCCAATACTTCTTTGAATTACATTGCAATAGTTAAAATATTTTACAAGGACAAATACATCATCTAAAAATCTCCCGTGACATTCGAAGCTGTGCCACTCGCTTGCCGGGCGAGTGCGCTACCACTGCACCACATGGGAACCCACGTGACACGGTGAATTAACGATTATGGTTCCTCACTGTTTTGTTTACCGTTTGTCACGGGAGAATTTTTGATGATGTAAAATATTTCAAAATATTATCCTGACATTTTAATTTCAAATCTGCTCAAGGCCGAGTGTTCTTGTATCGACTTTTAACTCAGAAACACTTGGACTCAGAATTTAGGACATTGAATCCAATCCAGTCAATCCTGAAGAAGAGACTTGTAATGTAAACATCTCGAAACGTTGAGCGTTGAAACAATGCTAAAAGTAATAAACACCACGCGATTAAAACCGAACAATGAGTTTAATTTCTAGAACATGTCTTTTATAAACTTAGATGAAAACAAAAAACAGCAGATACGTTACCTCGTCTCAGTTGTATGTCGAACCGTTTTGCCGCATGAGCACGTGTCACATTGTGATTTTCTTTTTGAAATCCATCAGAATGCCTTCTTGCTCATTTTACAAATACCTGAGTCATTCTTAAAAAGACAAATGTTTTTAAATACAATATTTTTTTAAAAATGCATGTAGCTCATTTTTCGAATACGCAATGTTAGAATATACCGTATCTACTCTTTTTTGATTTCATCTAAGTTTATGAACAGGTTTGACCTGATCCCCATGAGCGGGAAATTCAGATAAAATTAATACTCGTCTTCCGTCATTATATTTGCGGATATAGTACACCTACTGATAAAGGGTTGAGTAATTACGAGATAACGAACACTCGGGTTTGAGCGGCGAAATTAAAGTGTCAGGGAATTATAAAATATACAGTACAAATTATATGTAAATCCCACTTCCCCCAAATTAAATGAATGCAAAAGTTTAGATGTTTGTTTGTTTATGATTCAATCACGCAAAAAACTACTGAACCCTTCTCATCCGAGCGATGTTCCCGGTTGCATCCCTCTCGGGAGCCCGGGGTCCGCTGAACCCCAAATTGTTTTTTTTTATTTGGGGTCGGCGCAGTCGGTAAGCCATCATTGACCATACCTTCTGCAATTAGATTTGGCAATGTTTTTACGGCCGGCCGCCTGCCTGACACCAACCCTCTTAGGGATCAAGCAGTTTATCCGCCACCGCGCGGAGAGAACTAAAGGTTTGCTAATCTCCCTCAGATCCCTTAGTCGCCTTTTACGACACCCACGGGATGAGATGGGATAACCCTATTCTATACCGGGGCTACACGGCCCAAAAAACTACTGAACCCATTGCGGTGAAACTTGGTATGTATGTAGCTGGAGTTCTGGATTGCCACACAGGCTATCATTATCCCAATATTCTGGCGGGAATTACGCAGGTTAAACTACGCTGCTAGTAAGTAGGTACATATTTTTTAATTAGATAGTAACTAACTTTAATAAAAATAATTTAGGTAACTAAATATTGAGGCATTTTTTTAAAACGAGTTGTAACTTGTAACATTTGTGCCTACCTAATATTCTAATTAGTAAATAGACTTAGATTTTTCTTCTGTTTTCGCGATATTGAATAGAACTTATAGAACACACTTTAGTACACATTTTTAATTACCTATAACAGATCAAACAACAATACAAAAACCATTGTAATTTTGTAACAAAATATAAAAAGCTTTTGTAAAAAATAACGCAAAAATTTCTTGAATTTAGTGAATAATTCTCTTGAGAATGTGGAGACATAATTCTGCGAGGTCTCGCAGAGTAAATGTTAATGCGTATTTACAGACCAAAATTACATTACATTCTTCTGCAAGGTGACATGTTTTTTCTCTTCGGCTTTTTAAATATTATATTTTTGCTAGATATGCCCTGTGGCTTTGTCCGTGTTAGAGTAAATCGGAATAAATAGGTAAAGATTGGACTTGTTGTTCCACTGCCACTTTCCTTTTTCTAGCTGAGCGTGTTACATCTTAGACTTTATTATCACTACTCCAATTACTATCACATAGCATATTTGCGTATTTAATTAATTAAAATTTCATTTCAATATACACATTACAGTCAATTTTTAGTTTTAAATGTGACGTGTTAGTCGATTATGAAAGACAAGCAGATTCCCGCGGTTTTACCCGCGTAAATCCCGATCCCGTAGGAATATCGGGATCAAAAGTTATATATGCCTCGATAATGTAGTTTTCTATTGGTGAAAGAATTTTTGAAATCGGTTCAGTAGTTTCAGAGATTACATGGAAAATACATAGAAGAATAGAAAAAAAGGGAATGTACCCGCGGATCGGTACACCGCCCACTCACAATTCAAAAGTATATTTTTATCATCAATCTTTCCATCAACCTAAAATAAAATCAACATAATAGAATTCATCAATAAATACATATAAATAAACTAGTTAGCCTTCAGCTGGGAGATCAAAGAGTTCGTTAGAAAAATTGATTGAAAACCCTTAAGGGCACAGTTCGATGTCACCGAGAGTTATTTCTGTCATGTTTTGTAGGATGAATTAGCCTGAATAGCGTTTGGGAAAGGTTATTATAATGTTGTGTAAGGAAATAAGTAATTCCTGATTGGATATTGTTGCTGTTTACGTTTTCTTAACGTTATTAAATACGCGTTTCACTCGCGTAAGTCCCGATCCCGTAGGAAAATCGGGACCAAAAGCAGCCTATTTTACTCCTCAATAATGAAGCTTTCTATTGGTGAAAGAATTTTTGAAATCGGTTTAGTAGTTTCACCATAATTGATACCAACGTTACCTCTTTTTTTAAATATTGGTATAGATTAGCTGCGCCCAACGGTTTTAGCCCCTACCCGGAGTTTGTGGTGAAGTTTTAGTTCCAGGAACACTAACTATAGGGCTCGACGCATTTGGGGGCCTATTCTATAGCTAGAAGTCGAAAATTTTGCAATTTTTAATCTGTATTTAAAAGAGCCATTCTGGTCATCAATTCGAAGATCAGAACTTCACCAAATTTTTATGACACTAATTTGAAGTTACTATAACTATAAATTTCTTTTTATTTTTTTTGTATGTAGCTCAAGGCTATCTAACGCCTCGCCGCAAGTGAAAATTATTGAATTCTAGTTTTCTTTAAATAAATGTAAATAAATCTTGTAAAAAATTTTTTAGGGAATGCCCTAATTTACATCTACCGTAGTATCCACTATTTATATAAAATATTGCAAAAACAATTTACATATTGGTGTGGTTGATGATGACTTACCTATTGTATCAACACCAAATAATCTGGGGTTTCAGTGGACTCTGGGCTCCCGAGAGGGATACAACGGGGAATATCGCATAGATGAGGGTGGGTATTGCGAAAAGTCGTATTCGAATCTACACTCATACCAAGTCTAGAGAATTAGTTACTTTCTAGACTAGAGCTCCGGCTTAGTTTTCCTAAGTTTAATAAAACACTGGTTGAACTACGAAGTAATTAAAATGTAGCTAATAATAAGCACAAGCACGTAAAAGCTCAGGGACACGTCTTAAATTCTCAGTTATTATGGTAACTGTGTTTACTCAACATTTTCAACTTTAAAACTTTGCAGACTCGAAACTTTTTTAATTGAATTTCGAGTGACAGTTGAAGGCACAACTCTGTTAGGTAATTATAGTGTCTCGAAGATAAGAGATATTTATCATTATTAAGGTAGGGATGTACCTAGGTACTAATAAAAGTATTATAACTGCGTCTTGTGTTTTCATAAGTCCCGATCCCGTGGGAATGTTGGGAATAATTATACCCTATATCGCTCGCCAAGCACAACCCCTGATACAACTGAACTCATATATCTGTATAGCGTCCCCAACTATGGTCAACATTTAGACGTGCAGGCGGGGTCCGCTGTACCGTCAGGCCACACCCAGGAGCGACCACATCCGGGATCATGTCTCCAGACGCTAGCGTGTTCGGTTCTCTATAAAGGAGATCAGCCTCGTGCCCAAGTGACACTAAGTATCGCCAAGTACAAAAATAAATACTTATAAGTTAAGTGGTACCACGCGGTTTCTCCCGCGCAAGTTTCAATCTAGGGATCGTATTGGAATAAAACGAGGCCCATGCTACTCCTAAATATGTAAAATATTACCCCTTACATACATACAGTAAATATTAATACAAATAAAAGTTCATCAAGTCATCAGCCCAATACGAACATAGCTATTTAGTGAGATACCTACATTCACTAACGTGGTAGGTAACGTTAGTAACATGAATGTAGGTATCTATATATTCCAATACCTCTTTATAATATTAGAAAGTCTGATTTAGAAATTCAAATTTAAAAAATATTAGCCATTGCCATACAGAGAGGCTATGCTGCTAGCATCCTCGGCTCCTTTGCGCTGGGTACGATCAAGGGCGGTTTATTTAATTGACTTTATTTTTTTATTTATTTGAGATATGTTTGTGTTTATTTTGATTAAAACGTATAAAATTTACTGCATAATATATTGATTTAGAATTATAGATAGAATCGATTCGCAAAACGATCGTGCGACGAGAAGGTTGCTAACCTGCTAGCTCTCATAGTTGAGTTAGAATGTTAGGAAAATGCTCGTTAAAGAAAAGGGACTAATGGACAAGTTCCACTCTTGCATGAATTAGCACTTTAATTGTAAGATAAACTGTTTAATTTTATTAACTTAAGAGGACGACTTGAAAAATCTGTATATTTGGATGTCAATATATCTCAGTAATTACAAAAAAATCGAAAAAATATTATTTTGCTATTTCATTTATCGTTCTTTTGCCTTCATTTTGGTAGTTTAGTTTATACGATTAGCGATTGTGTTTTACAACAAACAAAATAATAAACTCGTTTAAAACAGAGATTTTCATTTTACAACGAAATAGGATATTTTGGTTTTTCCTGTACATATTGATCAGAGTTTTGTTCTGTTTTAGAGCTTACGACGCTACGCGGCGAGACGTCGCAACTGGACCTAGCTACCGCGCGGTTATGAGTTTTTATTTTATCAATGCTTCACTTTAAGCTGAAAATAGTTTAAGCGTAGTTAACATTGTTGGTGCTTGAATTACCAGTCAACTATGTCAGAGTGCAATGTGCCATGCTCTCTGCATACTTATTAACGTAAGGTACTTTAAAATCATAGCTCATTGGAGTCAAGCGCCACCCGACCCGCACTGACTCGCCTCTATATGGACCACGAGGGAGTCTACGAACGAAAGAATGAAAATTTGTCATCCGTCCTTCAAAACCGTCAGAATTTTTTTTTGGACGGATGCATGAAAGATTTTCTTCTTGAATTATCGTTTCGTTTTATCGTTCGCAGAATTAAAGTAGAAACCCAGACCCTGGTATAGTATCTAGGTATGCGCCATAGATTCTTAGTATAATACTTGCGTTAAAATATGCTCCCTATTAATAATAATTAGTCTTAAAAAAAAATGGTTCTTTATTCAGGTAACAACACAGAAATTATCGAATTAGTTAATTATAAGTAGTCACAAAATAAATACAAGCACAATAGTCATTTTTGTTTTTCAGTCAAAATAAAAAGCAAATATATGTCGACGCAAAAGCGTTGAACAACATTTTAACCTAATTAATTACTTAAGTTTGTTTTGATTTCTTTATCTAAAATTAGCTTCTTCATTTAGTTATAGAATGTTTGATGAAATTTAATAATGAATCTAAATAATAAGTTTTAGTATTGATTTGTTTATACGTCATGGAAACGACGAATATTCAAAAAGCAACGTTTATTATTACAAACATTTTATTTCACAATTAATTCACGTAAATTAGTTTATAATTCATCTTCTCATTTTTGGGAAATTACCCAGTAATTATCAATAGAAAACATTTAGCTAAATTTTAATACGTTGCTTGTCGAATATCCGTTGAGTGCTATGACGTAATCAAAACAATTTATGATTGTTAATTCCAATATAAATAAAATTATTTCATTATAAAATGTTCGTTATGTTTAAAAATCAAATTGGAATAAGCAAACATTGAAAAGTTATCTTAAAATTGATTTAAATGTAATGGCAAATGTTTTGTCTCAAAAATCGTATTTCCGTTTGAAAAATAACCGCCGCGCGCGCAGTGCTTTTGTGCGTCACTTTTGTTGAAGCAGCCGGAGCGAGCGGACGAGTTGTGAGTGTTGTTTTTATTATTTACTTTGTTAGGTTATTAAGATTTTTTATTATTTAGTTAAGATTTAGAATAAATACGTGTTTATAGAAATAAAAGAGTGATTGTTGATATCTGTGTTTCGAATTTGCGATGAGTGAAGATAATGGGATCAGTGACGTCAGCAATGCTGACGTCACTCTTTCTAAAAATTCAGCTGGGGCAGACGCTTCGTTATCAGAAGTGGGATCACCACCCACTTCTGCCGGACATTCTGTACCATTTTCAACTGCCAACACTTCTGTTAGCGGCGTGCCCACTGAATTTTTCGCTCATATGATGCAAATGATGAAACACGTGTCGGATCGTATGATGTCATGTGATTCTAAAGTAAAAATTAATGATGTGTTTCTGCCATCGTACGATCCAGACTCAAATATAGGAATACGCGAGTGGTGTAAACACGTGACTACTGCGGTTGAGACATACAACCTGGGTGATTATGATGTGCGAATGAAAGTGGGTAGTTTAATGAAAGGACGCGCCAGGTTGTATGTAGATAACTGGTTGGTATCCACAAATTCTTGGCCGGAATTGCGTGACATTTTAATAACAACATTTGAACCGGAAAACCGTTACTCGCGTGATATCATTCGGTTTAGAGAACATGTTTACGATAATAGCAAGAATATCGCGCAGTTCCTGTCCGAGGCCTGGGTACTTTGGCAACGTGTTACTAAGGATAGGTTGTCGAATGAAGATTCTGTTGAGGCAGTAATCGGTTGTATTGGTGATGAGCGGTTACGAATAGAATTACTAAACACGCGTGCGAAAACCGTACCCGAGTTAATCTCTGTGGCATCATCGATACGTCCTATTAAACGTACAATCACGTCAAATCAAAATTCTCAAAATTCTAACAAACGTCCTAGATTATTAGAAAGACCTAATTTGTATTGCAAAGTTTGTCAAAGAACAAATCATGATACACGTGATTGTCGTTTTGCTAATAAAATTCCGATGACTCAGCAGCCTCTGAAATCGAACAGTGCCTTGCAAAATACCGGTAAACCTACCTGCACATTTTGCTCCAAAGTTGGTCATACGTTCGAAACGTGTTACAAACGTGAACGTACGGTAGTTTCAAACGTCAACTGTGTAGGTACACCGAAACTTACTTCAATTCTTATTACTATTGGTAATCTAAAATTCCATGCAATTTTTGACAGTGGAGCAGAATGTTCTTTAATACGTGAATCGGTAGCAGCCAAGGTTCCGGGTAAAAGATTTAATGAGGTTAATTATCTTAAGGGAATAGGCCAATTCACCGTCGTATCTTTGACGACTTTAGTAACGGTTTGTGTTATTGATGATGTAAGCGTAGAATTAAGATTTAATGTCGTACCAGATTATGAAATATGTTCTGATATGTTAATAGGAATAAATCTCATCAATGGCACAAACCTTAGTGTTCTCGTAACGTCTCAAGGTGCTAAATTGTTAAGTCAGCCGGTGATCTACCACAT
Organism: Idaea biselata; assembly: GCA_958496205.1. Lineage (NCBI taxonomy): Eukaryota > Metazoa > Arthropoda > Insecta > Lepidoptera > Geometridae > Idaea > Idaea biselata. Next base: position 2,536,559 of record OY292399.1, read on the forward strand.
GCGATCACTAAATGAAAAATTTGATAATTTAGATACAGATTTAACTAACAATGATCAAATTGATGAACTAAAGATATTGTTAAATAAGTTTTCACATTTGTTTATCCATGGGTACCCTCAAACCCGAGTTAATACTGGTAAATTAGAGATACGACTAAAAGATCCTAATAAATACGTAGAGCGCAGACCATACAGGTTAGGTCCAATAGAACGTGAAAAAGTTAGAGGCATTATAAAAGAGTTGTTAGGACAAAATATTATTAGAGAAAGTAAGTCTGCATTTTCGAGTCCGATAACTTTGGTTAAAAAGAAGAATGGAAAAGATCGCATGTGTGTTGATTACCGCGAGCTGAATAAAAATACCTTACGAGATCATTACCCTCTGCCAATCATTTCTGATCAAATTGATCAACTATCAGGGGGCCTCTACTACTCTACTTTTGACATGGCAGCAGGATTCCACCAAATTCCTGTTGCAGAAAGCTCAATAGAGAAAACTGCGTTTGTTACGCCCGATGGTCTCTACGAATACTTGGCCATGCCATTTGGCCTAAGTAACGCTTGCTCTATTTATCAACGATGTATAAATAGAGCTCTAGGGTCTCTACTGTACGAATCAGACCCTGTGTGTCAAGTTTACGTAGACGATGTGCTCTCCAAATGTAGAGATTTTTCAGAGGGTCTGGTACGTATTGAGAGGATTCTCACGGCTCTACAGGAAGCTGGGTTTTCTATTAACATAGAAAAGACTGCTTTCTTTAAACGCTCTATCGAGTACTTGGGCAATATTATATCAGACGGTCAAGTGAGTCCTAGCCCAAGGAAAGTGGAAGCTTTGACGAAGGCTCCGATACCCACTACTGTAAAGCAAGTGAGGCAATTTAACGGTCTGGCTGGGTACTTTAGGCGTTTCATTCCCAATTTTTCTCGCATAATGGTACCGCTATATGAATTAACTAAGAAGGATGCAAAGTGGGAATGGAATGACCGACAAGAAGAGGCTAGGAACTATATTATCCAACACCTGTCTACTGCGCCTACCCTTTCACTATTTCAGGAAGACGCACCTATCGAACTCTACACTGATGCAAGCAGCATCGGCTACGGCGCCGTATTAGTTCAAGTCATCAACGGTCGTCAACATCCGGTAGCGTATATGAGCCTGCGCACCACCGAATTAGAGAGTCGGTACCACTCATATGAACTTGAGACTCTAGCGGTGGTTAGAGCTATAAAACATTTTCGTCATTATCTGTACGGGCGTAAATTTAAAGTCATTACGGACTGTAATGCTTTAAAGGCATCTAAATTTAAGAAGGAATTACTTCCACGGATTCATCGCTGGTGGGCATTTTTACAGAATTACGATTTTGAGATCGAATACCGAAAAAGTGAGCATCTTCAACACGCAGACTTTTTCAGTAGAAATCCCTCTACAGAAATGTCTGTCAACATAATGACAAGAGATACAGAGTGGATTCAGATAGAGCAGAGGCGAGATGATAACCTGCGGTCGTTGATAGATGGTATGGCTAACGGAAACCCGACTGAGGGTTACATCCTGGATGGTGGCGTACTGAAGAAGAGACGTACTGATCCTGTATTCGGTAGTCGGGATGTAATTGTCGTACCAAGGTCTTACCAGTGGAGTTTGATAAATTCCTTCCACACAGCCTTACAACACCCAGGATGGGAGAAAACTCTACTAAAGTTGAAAGAATCTTACTGGTTCGACAAAATGACTACCTCTGTCAGGAAGTTCGTCGAAAACTGCATCGTGTGCAGAACATCGAAAGGACCATCCGGCGCAGCTCAAGTCCAATTACATCCAATCCAGAAACCAACTGCAGCATTTCAAGTTATTCACATGGATATTACAGGCAAGTTGGGAACCAGAAATCAAGAAGGTTTAGATGAGTACGTAATTGTCACTATAGATGCGTTCACAAAATACATTCTTCTCAACTATGCGAACGACAAGAGCCAGAGCAGTAGCCTCGCAGCATTAAAACGCACTATACACCTATTTGGAACACCCGTTCAAGTAGTTGTAGACGGAGGAAGAGAATTCCTAGGAGAATTCAAAGCTTATTGTGATAATTTCAACGTTAATATTCACGCAATAGCACCAGGAGTAAGCCGAGCGAATGGGCAAGTTGAAAGAGTTATGGCGGCACTGAAGAATGCATTGACCATGATCAAAAATTATGAAACTGAAGATTGGCAAACTGCATTAGAAGCATTACAATTAGCGTTCAATTGTACTCCACACCGTGTCACTGGAGTCGCACCTCTTACTCTTCTTACACGTCGACAACATACAGTTCCACCTCAACTTCTACGGTTAGTAAACATTGATGAAGAAACCATTGACTTTGATGCACTCGACCAGCAAGTTCAACAGAAAATGCAAGCAGCGGCACAATACGACAAGCAAAGGTTTGACAAAAATAAGGCTAAAGTACATCAGTTTCAAAGAGGAGATTATGTGTTGATCAAGAACAATCCCCGTAATCAAACATCGCTTGATCTCAAATACAGTGAACCATATGAGATACAACGAATTGAAGATAACGACAGGTACATCGTGAAACGAGTAACTGGCAGAGGACGACCACGCAAGGTTGCCCATGACCAGCTACGGCGAGCACCCCAACCAGGTGAACAAACAACGTGTCGACGGATTGTGATGAGGGTGAACAACCAGCTACCATCAGCGAAATGCAGCCATCAACCACTCAATCTGCTGGCATTGAACCGCAACCATCGACATCACGCTGCTAGTATAATGACAACATAAAACTAGATGCCTAAAACGGTGAGTTCCTTCTGTTACTATAAAGATTATCATAATTTTAAAGTCTTTGATAACAAACATCAATAACAGTAACCAATAACAAGGCATTGGTTTCAAATACCATGCATTGGAAACTTATTTAAATTATCATGATAAAATTAATTAAAAGACTGTACTATCCTTTGAATTCCATTTCCCTTCCTATTGTGTCACTTTCAGAGCCTCTATGGACCACGGTCAAATAAAGGCCCAGACCATAGCATCGTTTTCCCTATCACCCCATTGATCCTCTGTGGACCACGGCGTACGAGACCGCCCAGACCACAGTCCCATTTTCTCTTTCTGAGCTTATTTTATTTTATGAATATTGTCCAATAATTTTACAAAGTAAAACTACTAGTATAAAACTTAATCAATGCTCTGTGGACCACGGCGTACAAGACCGCTCAGAACCGCAGTAGTAAATTAAGTAAATCAACAAGTATAAAGCTTGATCAATGCTCTGTGGACCACGGCGTACAAGACCGCTCATAACCACAGCAGTAAATTAAGTAAATCTTTAAATACAAAGCTTAATCAATGCTCTGTGGACCACGGCGTACAAGACCGCTCAGAACCGCAGTAGTAAATTAAATAAATCAACAAGTATAAAGCTTGATCAATGCTCTGTGGACCACGGCGTACAAGACCGCTCATAACCACAGCAGTAAATTAAGTAAATCTTTAAATACAAAGCTTAATCAATGCTCTGTGGACCACGGCGTACAAGACCGCTCATAACCACAGCAGCAAATTAAATAATAAAAATATTTTAGAGCCTCTGTTGACCACGGCGTACAAGACCGCCCAGACAACAGCATCGACCTAGTTCCCATATCCTTTAGAGCCCCTGTTGACCACGGCGTACATGACCGCCCAGACAACAGCATCATCGACTACGAGTACCATAAAAATGCAAGGATGCGTGGAGACATTTGCATTTAAAGAAATAAATAATTAATGTGTAAAAATGCGTGGAGCATATAAACACAATCTACGAGAACATAATAAATACTACCCAATCCTAAAGTACAGCAGTCATAAAAATTAATAATTTGAATATGTAATTAACTACTTGGTATTTGTTTACAGTGGTTATACATACATACATACAAAACTAAAACTTTAATGTTTAAGTTTAATTTAACTACTTGGTATTTGTTTACAGTGGTTATACAATAGGTACATACATACATACAAAGCTAAAACTTTAATGCTTAAGTTTAGTTTAACTACTTGGTATTTGTTTACAGTGGTTATACATACAAAGCTAAAACTTTGGTGTTTAAGCTTACTATGTATCTATGATGCAGATACATAGTTCAAAAGGAAATAATTTTACATTGCAGAACCATACGGAACCGAGGCAGGCGCAGAGCACGCACCGCCCCGCAGAATGGCCGTGTCGACGCAAAAGCGTTGAACAACATTTTAACCTAATTAATTACTTAAGTTTGTTTTGATTTCTTTATCTAAAATTAGCTTCTTCATTTAGTTATAGAATGTTTGATGAAATTTAATAATGAATCTAAATAATAAGTTTTAGTATTGATTTGTTTATACGTCATGGAAACGACGAATATTCAAAAAGCAACGTTTATTATTACAAACATTTTATTTCACAATTAATTCACGTAAATTAGTTTATAATTCATCTTCTCATTTTTGGGAAATTACCCAGTAATTATCAATAGAAAACATTTAGCTAAATTTTAATACGTTGCTTGTCGAATATCCGTTGAGTGCTATGACGTAATCAAAACAATTTATGATTGTTAATTCCAATATAAATAAAATTATTTCATTATAAAATGTTCGTTATGTTTAAAAATCAAATTGGAATAAGCAAACATTGAAAAGTTATCTTAAAATTGATTTAAATGTAATGGCAAATGTTTTGTCTCAAAAATCGTATTTCCGTTTGAAAAATAACCGCCGCGCGCGCAGTGCTTTTGTGCGTCACTTTTGTTGAAGCAGCCGGAGCGAGCGGACGAGTTGTGAGTGTTGTTTTTATTATTTACTTTGTTAGGTTATTAAGATTTTTTATTATTTAGTTAAGATTTAGAATAAATACGTGTTTATAGAAATAAAAGAGTGATTGTTGATATCTGTGTTTCGAATTTGCGATGAGTGAAGATAATGGGATCAGTGACGTCAGCAATGCTGACGTCACTCTTTCTAAAAATTCAGCTGGGGCAGACGCTTCGTTATATATTATAATGATAATAAAATTGTACAGAAACTATGTCAAATTAAATTAAATAGATTGATTTGAGTGAGTGAAGAGGCTTTATTGCTATATAAGTAGGAGAGGAGAGGAGCCGATGTCTCTTCCAGGCAAGACTTTGCGTCTTGTCTGGAAGAGACATTTATGTTTATGTTTTACGTCTATGTTTTTCTATTCATTGTATTTTTTTTAGTGTGTTACTTTCGACACGGCGGGCGCTGGTCGGGTCCCGAGTGGCTCCAATGAACTATGGCCTTTAAGGTAAAATAGTCTCTACCTGCATTAAAGCTTAACCACTCTCTCTGGACTCAGACTGATCTTAAGTGCATGCTCTATTATAATAGTGGTAACGTGAAATGGAGTAGGTAGGTACAGCGGTTTCAACTTGAAACCGACTGTACCTACTTGAAATTTTCAAGTTCAAGTTTTTAAGCATTTCGATCCTAATTTTTTTAGTATAATATACTTATTGCAAAAATATAAATAATTGAGGCCTTATTCGCACTACGAGATATTGGAATCTAGAATCGGTTTCCTGGGACTGTATTTCGTGGCAAACACAATTCTGGGGTCTGCAAATCACAAGAAAACAGGTGCAGTCGGTCTTTAAAATTAGTACTTTATTGCAAGATTTAAAATAATTTGTGCTGATTTTTTCGATTTTATTCTTCTAATATTCCCCGGCTCAAAACAAAATTTGTAAAATTTTGGTCTTTAACTTCAAAGAAGTGCCAGTTCGATTCCTACCAAAGCGGTAAAATTGATGATCCCGTTGTCCGTGTGTATGAGGAAGAAACTATTAAATCCATTACGTTTCTAAAGGAATTATTATTCCCCATTAAAGAAAAAGAAATAGGCAACTATAAAAACTTTACATAAACCACTTTTGTACCCGACTGTACATAGCTCTAACCAAATCGCGCTAATCCACCTAATCACTTAACGCAAAGGAGTGAAATTAGGGACATAAATCTAATCTAAAATCATAAAGAAAAATGATTCCCTAAAAATGAAACAACTTATTTATTCAACAGAGATTTGTCAACAAATTATTGTCAAAGACAGTTTGTGTTTAATAATTTGTTTAAACAACAATAATTGTTGTTTATTTATCAAGGAATTATCAAACAATTGGTTGTTTTGATGTCTTCTACTGTAAGTGCGTAGCGGCACAAATTATACCAAGTTTCTTGGACTGTTTGCACGTTTAAAGTGTGCACAAACAATAATCAACGCCTCCACTGTTGTTACAAGTTGTATCCCAAATACCCATTGGGCCTTCTTTAGGCAAACATTAACATTGTAAAGTACACTTACCTTATTGAGGCCCTAATCATAATGAAGTGACATGCGACAATAATAACGTCCAAAGAAAGCTAGTTCCATCATCATCATCAGCTTTTAGCCGTCCACTGCATAGATAGGCTACTCCAAGCGAACGTCACTTAGCTCGAACATCAGCTCTTGCCATCCAGTTATTGTCCGCTGCCTTTCGCAGGTCGTCTTCCCACTTGGCCGGATGGTGTCCTACGTTACGTTTGCCTATATATAGACGCGGTCTCCACTCCAGAACTAGTTTGTCCAAAAGGTCCCAACGAACGGGCCAACCTTTGAGATACCTACCTAAACGATCGTCAATAGGTAAACGATGGTCGGTGAAGCGAACATGACGTTGTTATCTCTGATAGCAGTATAATGTGAAAAAAAATAATGTAATGTAGTATATTATACTACAATCCATTTTTTTTACATTACCATAACCATTTGCAAGTCGCGTCTCGCAGTGTCGCGTCTGTCGTTTACTTAGCTAAGACAACGGGTTAGGTACGCTAAGCGGTTGAGTACATACATACTGATTTTGTCTTAAAATGTCTTACTCTATAGTCGCTCCACTGTGTCCTAGGGTATCATGTTTACCTATAAGTAAATTCAGACCACCCTAAACCAATACATTTGCATACAAATTTACGATCAAGCTTTTCAATATAGCCTCTAAACTTTTGCTAAGGATTAATTTAAATTATAAAACAAACATTGGGTTGCTACCTGTAAAACAATTACTTAATGAGTTTGTTTTGATGTACATTTATAATTTCGTATTTTCTTAGGCTTTCGGTACCTATGTAAATAAAATTGTATTATTCATTAAAAAATCTGTAATTAAATTAGTTCTAGAAATAAGTAGACAGGTCGTCTCGAAATCGGTAGCTGAAACTTGAAATTATTCATAATTCATAATATTTATTTTGCGAAACATGGGTAGTATGTAATTAAATGTAATTTAATTCAATCTTATGTCATTTTATAGCACCATAAAATGACATAAGATCAGGTCATGTCTTACTTTATAGCATGCAAAATGTTCACTTTATAGGTACATTAAAATATGCCAAAACTATTTGCAGACGGTAAGCAATATGACTTACCTACTGTGAGACTGGCCTTTTGTGATTAATGCTACCGGGAACACCGCTCGGGTGAGGAGGCATATTTGGAGGCTCCACCTCAAGATGCATAATATCTTGAGGTAGAAAGCATTGTCTCGATTGCACCTGTAACTCGACCCCAGATGTGTGTTCTCGCCATGTTCACGCACACTATTTCCATTATCATTGACTAGGGCCCGTATTAATAAACCGAACTCAAGATCGATATTGAGTTCAATTTATTAATACGGGCCTAGGACAGTGACTGTCCACAAATCGCATGGATTGACGCTTGCAGAGTTTGTTTCATTAGCTCTTGAAGTAAAATACAAAGTAGGTAGGTACTATCAACAACAAAAGTGGGTAACCAGTTAGCCGAAAGATTCGTTTGAACCGAGCGCCGAGCGTGGAATAAGCATATTATACACACATTGATATACCTATATATAAAATGTTTAAATATATATATATATAAAATGTGTGACAATTATTGTGTATTTAAACTCCATGCGTAAGTGTCTGGTTAGCACAGCGGTCTTATTGCATTGATTTTAATATAAAAGCAATCCGTACCGTGATTTACCTTGCAAGCGAAATTAGACCTTACGGTGTATACCCACTTTCGTTGTTGATAGTACCTAGGTATTTATTTGTAAACAATTTTTCACAGCAAATAGGTATAAACCTGCTCTAACAGGAAACACTAAACAAGAGGTTCCGGTTCCCTATTTGGCGATGTTCCAAATCCATCGCTTGAACAGGATCCTTTAGAATTTAAAGCTAAGAGTTCTATCTGTTTAAGGTAACTTGATAGCATAAAATATGATATACTTGTAAATACCCAATAAATGAATCATAAATGATACAAATGAACAATTATAACTTAATTATATAAAACATTTAGTCCAGGAAGAGCCCCCAACCTAATATCACCTGAGTGAATAGCACCTAGCCTAGTCCACGAAGAGCACTTATGAATATTTGTTGCATGATACAATTTAAAAAATATTTTTTTTATCACGAATTTATCAATTTAAATAAACGACAAATTTATTGTATATTGTTTTATTTGGGAACAGACCTGTAAATATTATTCGTAGGTGCTCTTCGTGGACTTTACAGGCTAGGTGGTATTCCGCTGGGTGCTCTTCCCGGACTACCTACTTACGTCACTAAATTTTATAAAATTGAATAGGAATCACATAAATTTCCCAATGTTCAGTTCCACATCGTATTTTATGGTCGTTTGAACATGCAGGAACATTTGTTCGATATCTCGTGTAATATACTGGTAGAAAAAGGTATCCGATGCTATGATGCTAATAAAAAAAACCGGCCAAGTGCGAGTGGGACTCGTGCACGAAGGTTTTCGTACATTTTTGAATTGAATGAAAGGTGAATTGCGGTTTACGGTTTATGACGTATTAAAAAAAAACTACTAGCTAGATCTCGTTCAAACCAATTTTCGTTAGAAGTTTGCATGGTAATGTACATCATATATTTTTTTTTACTTTTATCGTTCTCTTATTTTAGATGTTACAGGGGAAACACATTTTACCACTTTGGAAGAATCTCTCGGGCAAACTGTTCAGTTTAGAAAAAAAAAAGATATTAGGTATAAACCTCAATATCAGTTTTGAAGACCTATCCATTGATACCCCAGACGTATAGGTTTGATGTAAAAAACTTTTTAGAGTTTCAGGTCTAAGTATGGGGAACCTCAAAAATGTATTATTTTTTTCTCACCGAATACATCTACTTACCAAGTTTCAACAGTATAGCTCTTATAGTTTCGGAATAAAGTGGCTGTGACATACGGACGGACGGACAGACAGACAGACAGACATGACGAATCTATACGGGTTCCGTTTTTTGCCATTTGGCTACGGAACCCTAAAAAGAGGTTTGCCTTTCAAACGGTAACAAAAAAATTAATTATTCTTTTACCAATAGAAAGCTACATTATCCGGGATTACTATACGCTACTATTGATCCCGATATTCCCACGGGATCAGAACTTACGCGGGTGAAACCGCAGGAATCTGCTAGCTTACTACAATTGTGAAATTATTATGAAACTTGAGTTATTGAATATGAAAGTCGCAGTTATTATTTCGATTTGATATAAAATAAATCTACAAAATTTAGTAGTCCGCCATGATATTATGTAAAACAGCAATCAATAACAACAATAACAGTTAGTACAACAAATAGTTTTTAGGGTTCCGTAGCCAAATCGCAAAAAACGGAACTCTTTTGGATTCGTCATGTATGTCTGTCTTTCTGTTTTCTTCTGTTTTCTTCTGTTTTTGCGATGTTGCATAGAAATTAAAGACATTTTTCGGTTTAAATCGCGGTCAATCCTGAAGAAGGGTAGGTACCTGCAAAGGTCTCGAAACGTTGAGCGTTGAAACAATGCTAAAAGTAATGAACACGACGCGATTAAAACTGAAAATTAATTTCCAACAATCCTAGTTATTTGGGGATCAATACACAAATTTGAATATGTTCATTCAAATTATCAGTAGGTAGATATTTTATTTGTAGCTCTCCATTGTATTTTAAATTATCTATACAAACCCGCATAGTAAATCAGTAGGTATACGTACAGTCAGCATCAAAAGTCGATGACCACATTTAAAATTTCAAAATCGCTATACATCATAATATACCAAAATTGCTTATCATAACAAGCGCCATAATAGAATAAACATTTCTTAAGTTCAAAACTTGCTGAACACTACAAAGTCAAAAATCTCTGAACTCTCATTGTCAAAAATTACTGATCATTATATTTTGCAAAAATATCTTAACATCAAGCTTTACAAAACTGACTGATCAATAGCAAATCATTGTTCCGGCCAGATATCTAGTGTAATAATCATCATAATGTTCAAAAATAACTTAACATAATAAATGAACACAAGTAACTGAACATTAATTTATTTCGGCTACCTAGTATGTAAACCAGGGGTTCCCTTACTTATTTGAGACGCGCCCCCTTTCAACTTATTGTTCAGAAATTCACCCACTAAAGAATCAATATTAAGTTCTTGACATATGCGTTAATTTCAAATAATTTAATTGGTCGTATTAAACAGTCTGAAATGCATTTTCTCAGCTATCGTAGGTGGCCCGCGCCCCCCTGTAAAGGTCCCTGCGCCCCCCTGTAAAGGTCCCTGCGCCCCCCCTGGGGTGCGCGCCCCCCACTTAGGGAACCCCTGATGTAAACGTTTGAATGAAGCTGAACTGGGTATTGAAAAATCAGCTAGTGACTATTTTTCGATTTATCTAAATACCAAATTATGTCAATTATGATTATAAATAAATCTGAAATATACAAAGTTATTTTTGCTGTGGATAAAATAAAAAATCGTGTTTTAAAACGTCAGTTTAAAATCATGTGGGTATTTGGAAAACAATGTGCCAAATATATGATAAAATAAATAGATGTTAAAATAACCCGCAACCGCAATGGATATCCGATATACATAACTGACAATTAAGTGGAAATATTCTTTTAAAATTCGTGGGTAAATCTTTTTCCAAATACCCATAATAATTATTTTTATACCTGCACAATATTAGTTTTATTCACAGCCAATTTTTTTTTGTTTATTTGAGATTTACTTACAATCATAATTTACATAATTTGGTATTTAGATAAATTTGAAAATAGTTACTATTATTATAAAAACGTTTACACACTAGGTAGCCGAAATAAATCAATGTTCAGTTACTTGTGTTCACTTATTATGTTAAGTTATTTTTGAACATTATGATGATTATTACACTAGATATCCGGCCAAAGAACAAAGATTTGCTATTGATCAGTCAGTTTTGTAAAGCTTGATGTTAAGATACTTTTGCAAATTATAATGATCAGTAATTTTTGACAATGAGATGTTCAGAGATTTTTGACTTTGTAGTGTTCAGCAAGTTTTGAACTTAAGAAAGGTTTATTCTATTATGGCGCTTGTTATGTTAAGCAATTTTGGTATATTATGATGTATAGCGATTTTGAAATTTTAAATGTGGTCATCGACTTTTGATGCTGACTGTACCTACTACACATTCACAATTTGTCACGCGTAACGACAACTTATGAACCAATGTAACTGGAGCTATGAATTTTCCAAATGTAGTTAGCAGAGCGAAGGAAATTGTCGTCAACAGAGTTCTAATCGAATTGGTGAAATAGTAAAAAGGTGGAAATGATTAGCTGCAATTACGTGTAGAATTTATTGTCTTGACTTTTGCTAAATGTATATATTATAAGTAAATATTGCACGACGTAACACACAGCGCAATCTAGCCCCAATCTAAGCAGTAGGCTTGTACTATGGGTTCTAAACAACGGATAAACTACATTTATTATAAGCACTTACTTTTGTAAACACATACATAATGAAACATAGAGAACACCCAGACTGAATGTTTATTTTTAAGCATAAATATTTGCACCCGGCGGGAATCGAACCCGCAACCTTCTGCATTGCAGTCAAGCCTTCGCCCGACGCGCCATTATTGTCATTTGTTAGCCATTTCCCACTCATCCCACTCTTGGGCAAATGCCTTCCCCTATCTCAGGAAATAGCTCCACGAGCTTTTCTTGTAAAAAGTATATTATACGTTCCTTAAATTCAACCTGCCAGTCCTATCTTTGAATAAAACCAAATTGTTCTTAATGTTATAAAATATGGCTATCTCAGGTCTCAATTGTTTACTCTGATATATTTGGGTTAAGACACCTTACATATTTAACTATAACAATAGCTAAACTCACTTGAATCTCTACCCATCCACACCCGACTTAATTAATGGCTTTTCTTGGGAGAGAATATAACGCGCTAAGTAAAACCACAAGCGTGCTTCAAATATGTATGATCTTAAAAAGACTGGTAATACACATACGGTCAACGTTACTGCGGTAATTAACATTCTGATGATGACGTCATCCGTATATACCCATGAGAATGCTGTGCACTGTGCAAAATTCCACACTTAAGTGGCGCCCAGAGAAGTACTGACTGTGTAAGGCGCGCCTAGTATTTTATAGTATTTTTTGGTTTTGTAACGAATATACAACATTGTTTATTTATTCTTCTCACCTGTGCGATGTTCCCGGCTGCATCCCTCTCGGGAGCCCGGGGGTCCGCTAAAACCTAAAATTATTTGCGATTGGGACAGCTGTAGATAAGTTATCGTTGACCATACCTAACTGCAAAGAGATTTGGCTTTATTACGGCCAGTCGCCTGCCTGACGCTAACCCTCTAAGGGACCAAGCAGTTTATCCGCCATTGGGCGGCGAGAAAAAATCGTAAAGTTTGAGGACTAGGTACTTAATTATTAAAGAACTTCTGAATTAAAAATGTGGATGCGAATTGTTGGGTTTAAGATTTGAACTTGTTTCAGTAGCTCATAAATTTTGAGTAGGTAGCATTTCAGTATTCGACCGTTATGCTAGTAGTATGAGAATTTTTGAGTTTAAGGCCGCTTAATTGATTCAGTTGCCCTCAAATTTTGAGTAGTGTAGTAGTAGTGAGTACCTATTTGGCCGTGAGTTTCTATGACACGTAATAGGCTCACAATACAGCTACGCTAACTCGGTCACTAGAAGACGAGGTCGGTTGCGCACGCGCAGCGCATTGCGACAATATCCATATTATGTGTATTTCATGTGACTGAGAGACTCCATTTCAAAAATCGTGCCGGCAATATATTTTTTGTTTTACTTTTCTAAGTAATTTTTCGAAAGTTAATGAATGAATTTTGACAAAATGCAGTGGCTCGTGTGTGTGAGTTTTTTAATGTGTGTGTTTGGACAGGATTGTAATGTTGGCGGGAAAAGTGTATGTCCTTTTTTTAGTTTTTTATATCTATACTTCGGAAAAAATGTCAAATACAAAGAAACAAAACGTCCGATTGTAGTCTGAAATTAAAAAAAAACGAAGTAATAGGTATAATAATTATTAATTAAGCTGCAGCACGTTGTTTGGTGCTTTTCCCTCTTACTTATAAACAGCTGCATAAACTGTGTATCGTGAAGTTTCCAAGTTTACTGACAGAGACTAAAGTTACATAAACTTATTTATCATTTATAAGTAAGGGGGTAAATCATAGGTGTAACTGTAAACGTGTAAGATAGTTAGTAATATAACGGCTGAATACAGAAACGTAACTCAAAATTTGAATTCTACTTAAACAAGTAAGACCTCTCAAATTCAAAAATTCCCATACTATTTTTAAATTTAGAAGCTGCTCAATTATTTAAGTACCTACATCTCAAATTTCAAGTGCCGTTTTTGTATTCGGCTGTTAGTTATTCACTCCAAAAACCGAATGACTTTTCAGTGTAGGTATTTTAAAGAGACTCGTGGGTCGTGTGAGATTCGTGGCCCAGCCGAGCTTTCGAAATCGGTGACACAGTGATTTATGTTAATCAATTGTACCAATAATGAATGTGGCTTTTGTAAATTAACCAATTGTAAATCTACTATATAAAAATAAGTCGGGTTTTCCTTCCTGACGCTATAACTCCAGAACGCACGAACCGATTTCCACGGTTTTGCATTCGTTGGAAAGGTCTCGGGCTCCGTGAGGTTTATAGCAAAGAAAATTCAGGAAAAATTTAATTATCTATAATTTATAAGGCAAAACAACGTTTGCCGGGTCAGCTAGTATATTATGGTTTAATCTGTTTGTCTGTAATTTTCAGTGTGTTGACCACGAGCAGTGCTGCGGAGGATGTTGTTTTGGGGGGACGTGTATTAACAGTAGGTTGAATAAAACAATGAATTAATAAATAAATAATTGATGACACTGGCAGAAGTTAGAAAAATATGTCCTTATTGCAAATAGGCATGTCACTACATGCATGTCATGGCGCTCACTAGTTAGTGGTCAAATTCTCATCTAGTCCATCTATACATTATCATAATCATATTAATAATTTATATAATATATTCTATGCCTTGTTATTAGACATTTCTCAAATGGCACAATGGCAAATAGCATGGTCATTATAGCTCGTTTACGGTCTATGCATACGTAACGTTTCCCGGACAAGACGTGATAATTACTACAAACAAAAATCCCCGGGGCGACGATGGGGGGATGGCACGGGATACGTATGCAGAGACCTTTACATTACACAGTGCGAGCTACGTCCGGTAGACAGCTATACGCACACTCAAGATCTCATTGACCACCTTTACCTACAACGTAACCCTGTGACTACATTATCGAGATAACGCGAAGATTCGTGCGCGACACGCCTGGCCAGAGAATTCATCTTATCGCGATGTTTTATATAATCGCGACGTACCGCGATGTGGCTAAGCACTTCGTCGTAGACCGAACACAACACGAATCTTCGCAACTCTAAGTAGCCAAAGCATAAAGTCTTAATAAAAAACGTGAGATGCCAAAGACAACCAATGAGCATCATTATACGACGAATAAAATTTAAAAAGTATTTGTTAAAGTATAACCTAAAATATATTATTTTTTGTTGTTATTAAATAGGCGGGTCCACACAGAGCGAGCAGCCTCGCGAGGCATTTGCCGCGCGAAGCAGCTCGGTTAGTGTGGACGTGCCTCGGCCGAAACAAGCGCGCGCGCTGCCGCGGGCGAGCGACCGAGCGCGCGAGCCATCGAGTGTCGGCTTTTGATTATGCTCTAAGGCGCCTCTAGGCGCGTCCACACAGAGCGAGCAGCCTCGCGAGACTTTTGCCTCGCGAGGCTGCTCGCTCTGTGTGGACCCGCCTATTGAAGTACCTACCTAAGCGGAAACTTTTATGTTCCAGCCTACATTCCATGCACATCATCGTTGGACGTTTGCGACAACCATAGCTGTGTGGACGAAGAGAACTGCGTGCCGTACATACCTCCAAAATGTCCCGGTTGTGAACCTATACCTATATGTACAACAAGCAGAACTTAAGTCGAAATATATGTTTATTAGTGCGCTGTTAACAGCGATCTAAGGTGAAGGAAAACATCGTGACAAATCCGCTACTTACGCTACTAAAGGGGAAAAACCTACTCCTTTCTCCATACGAACTTTACAAACGTAGTCGACTGTTTCCACCCTGGAGACATTAGAGCAAATATGTTTATGTAATAAAACCTATTATTATAAGCCTAACCATGCGCGTACGTTTTGGTTTTATTGATGTTCTATTTTTTCCTAAGTTTCATTTATATGATTTCTTTATTTTTGTCACGACGCTAAGAAGAAAGTAACCGCATAAGTAACACTATTCAATTTACTCTTTGCACGAGTCGCGTGTGCGGAGATTTTGAGGCGAGGATGTAATTAATGGAGTCATGGAGTCAGCCTACTGGAGGGAGCGCCCAACCGGTATATTTACGCTGTGCCCTTGGCAACTAGCAACCGACTAGGTATAGTTTCCCATAATTACTTTAACTTCTGTTACAAATAATGATTCTAACTCTGAAGCTATTATGGTACTTTACCTGATTTCCTTGGGGACCTGAAACACGGGACGGAGCAAAAACTAAGATAATATGAACGTTATTTTAGATAATAGGTAGCTACTGAAAACTGTGAGGACATTTCATCAATTATTTCCCTTATTTGGTTTAAATTTAATGCCATCTTTAATAAATCTGGAGGGTTACTTCGGTTCGTTTCGATACGACAACGATACGATAATACGATGGTTCTACTGTCACCCTACTATCAGAATGTGACAGTAGAATCATCGTGTTATCGTATCGAAACGAACCGCAGTAACCTTCCAGGCCCTGATGAAGAAGCGCTGTTTAATAGAATTGTCTTGAGAGACTTTGCAGTCTTTGTTTCCAATAATTTATTTCAGTGGTCGTGAATAGTAATTATCAATACCTTAGTCACTAGTATATACATGGATATTTATTATAACCAATCCTACCTGTGGCTGCTACCTGCCTCGCGTTATGGACGAAAACTTCTGGCCGGATTACGTGGTATTCCGTCGCTTCCGCGGACAAATCCCACAAGAACACACTTATCAAACGCACTAGCGGTTAATCGCGGGGGCGGCTAGCCGCTCGGTTAGCGCTCTGTTTGAAATTCTGTGGCGGTTAAATGCGTACGATCACAAGCGGTTGCATAACTGAAAAACTGAAAATCCATGTCGGGCGCATCGAAAATTGTTGATTATTTCATGACGGAATGTCGTAGAACTTTTTTTTGTGTACAGATTGTAGGCGACATTGTTTCCGATATTTTAGTGCAGTTTACATACAAATATGTCAAAACGTATTGAAGTCTATCGACATTTTAGCCAAATCAGACATTTTTTGTCTAAAATTGGGATAGGCTTTGCACCAATAGGAGTTTCTTGTCTTTAAACTACACCAAAATGTAGGAAACAATGTCACCTACAATCTGTGCACAAAAAAAAGTTCTACGACATTCCGTCATGAAATAATCAACAATTTTCGATGAGCCCGACAGGGATTTTCAGTTTCAAGGTCGTTGGCGTTGATACTCCTCTTAAAATGGAAATACGGCTAGCCGCGCGGCTAGCCGCCCCCACGGTTAACCGCTAGTGCGTTTGAGGCCTAAGACTAAAGTGTGGTATCATGGAACTTCATGGAAGTGCTACTAACATAGTTCTAAGCTATCTATTAACACATTTACTTTACTATAAAATATGTATGTTAGTCTATAAGGTATATATATCTATGGGCCTTAGTTGCCTGAAATAAATGGTTTTATTTATTTATGTAACGGAACACGAACAAGTCTGCTTGGCGATAATACCTATATGAGTAAAAAGTTCGACCGATTTGGATGAAAATTTGCATAGCGATAGTTTAGTGATAGCGAAGTGTTCAGTTGGAGTATGACATATACCCAAATCGGTCGAACCCGATTACCCGAAAAGTATCCTTTAGGATAATTTTCTTCGGAAAACCCAGTACATTTGATCCCGATAATGAGGTTTTCCGCAGAAACCGAAACCGTAGGCGATGTTTTTGAAGAAGTATTTTACCTTTAATATTTCTATGAAAGCCCAGTATAAAATTAGAAAAAAGCGTTCGCCTAAAACTCATTCTAAATATTATCCAATATCAATTTTATCCTAATCTACTCTGCCGCTAGCAACCTGCGACCTCAATATCTGCGTCTACATAATCAGTCTGTCTGGAGTCTAATTTAGATTATTGTTGAATAATAAAGCCTAATTCAGAGGCTGCCAGCATAATTTGCCTGACGTGTCTGATTATAATTTGAAGACGGAATTAGGTTTGGTTGGTTGAGTCTAGTTTAAGTTGGTTACGTTTCATACAATACAATTGATTAGGTGCTAAAATAGAATAGGTAGGTTATTTAGCCAAGGAAAATGGGCCGGATCTTGTTCCACTGCCGTCTTCCTTCTTTTAAATTAGTCTTTTACGTCTTAGACCATATCATTACTTACCATCAGGTGAGATAGCCGGTCAAGCGCTCATCTATTGTGTTTAAAAAAAATCGTTAGGCGTAATAAGTATGTACTGGTAAGTACAGCAATTGAATTCTTAAAATCAGCTTCAGCTGCGCCGAGGCGCCAACTACGAGGTTATAAATTGTAGTATAGCACAGTACAGTATCCAACATCCGGTCTCTATATCGATCTATCCATATAAAAGAAAGTCGTGTTAGTTACACCATTTATAACTGAAGAACGGCTGAACCGATTTGGTTGTTAATTTGTTGAGGAGGTAGAGTAGTAGTAAGGTAGGGTAGTAGTAGTGTAGGGTAGGGTAGTAGTAGTATTAGGGTAGGGTAATCCCGTACTACTGTACAACGTACAGCCTAAACTGTTGATAGAGATAGCTAAAATTGGCTCTCTCTATCTTTCACAAACTCTCCAAACAGGCCTACTTCACAATCACATCAAATAAGAAGAATTTTTCGAACGCAAGGATTTTAACTAGAATCGAGACTTACGCAGGTGAAACCGCAGGACACAGCTCGTCTTATACAAAATACTATGGCTTACCTACTGCTCGTAACTAAAAAGAAACCTTTAAACATTATTCCTTAGTGTTAATCCACATTTAGGAAATACTGCTTTTTTGAAAAAAAAAAAAAAAGCTTTCAAAAGACCTTTGATAAAACTTTTAGAAAGTAAGAAAACGGCCAAGATTCATCCAGCGTAATCAATTATCTAATTAGACCCTTCATTTTCGTGGCTTGACAAGGACGGAGCGTTTGTATAAGATTGCTAAACTGAAATTGATTAAGGTAAATTGAGAACCGCTTCAGAGAACAGTAATGCGACCTTATCCAAAGGGAAGTCTTCCTACTCTTTCTCCTTACAAACGTAGACGGTTTAAAGGCATGGTCTGAAGGTAAACATTGTTTAGTTGGACGTCTTTTTATCCGACTGCGCGACGCAAAGAAGGATTATGTGTTTATCAGTATATGTATTTATGTTTGTTTGTATGTTTTTTCGATTGGTATATGAATCCATCCGCGATATGACGTTTTACATACCTTTCGAACAATTTCCTTTTAAAAACTTCATTGGCTCGTATCTCCGAAACGTGCCACTTTAGGACATCATTGGCGAAATATTTTCTGTTTGTTTAAATCTTCTCTATCCAAATATATAGGTTTCATCGTGCGACACGAGATCGAAAAAAACTCAAGATGGCGGAGGTTGACTATGCCAAGGCCCATACGTGAATTTAAGATATCCTTAAAAAAATTAGAATAAAAGAAAAGAACAAAACATTGGGGCTTGACCATGGCTGATATAGGATTTATGGCATGAACATATTCTCTCTAATATCTCTCTCTAATCCAGTGAGGAAACAGTCGACTACCTTTGCAAAACTTGTATGGAGAAAAGAGTAGGTAGACTTTTCCCTTTTAAGAAAATGGTTATATTCTTTCCATCAGGTTTTGGTTAGGTAAAGAATGAAAATGTATGCAACATTTCTGAATAAATATCTTTGAAACATACCTTCATACATTCCTGGTAGGTAAGCAAGCTTGGAATTCAATCTTGTTGCGGTGGAATTCATATAGTGCAATCATATTATGAACATTTCGTTTGAGATTTATGCAGATTCTTAATAAAATACCTGCAAATATACCTACGTACTTACTTTTATCACTTTAATATGTTTAGAATTCATACTTGATATTATAAATGCGAAAGCACCTCTACCAATTCTATCTGTCTGTTAAGGTGGAAACATATTTACCTGACGTGACGTGATATCAAACCGATAGGCTACAAAATATATCAAACCGATAGGCTACTGACGTATCACGCCACGTCACGTCAGGTAAATGTATTTTCAGCATTACGCTTTTACATCTACCGTAGAAAAACTTAAATCTAGTCCCTAGTATAAACATAGATAAGTCTTGAATTAAAGACATTCTTCGGTTTGAATCGCGTGGTGTTTATTACTTCTAGCATCTTTTATTCTGAAGAAGGGACCTGGAAAGGTCTCGAAACATTGAGCGTTGTAACAATGCTAAAAGTAATAAACACCACGCGATTCAAACCGAAAAATGTCTTTAATTTCAATACAACGTCGCGAAAACAGAAGAAAAATCTATAGAGAAGTCTATTATAATTTAAGTAATTACGCTATGAAGCTAAATGGGTACGTATTCGAATATCGAAAATTAAAATATCAACAGTTATAATCCCGACGGTCATAACCCCTAAAATCACAATATGAAATGTTTTAAATACACTAATGATGTAACATCGAAGTATAGAACCCCTAAGTTTGCAATTTCTAACATTCAGATTCCCTAATGGTTCAAAATATCAACAATCATAATCTATAAGTTTATAATATCGATGTTTACAACATTGATAGTCAAAATACCAACATAAAACACTAAAAACAACATAGGCAGGAGAAATGTGGGTAGATAGAATTATGATGTTGCGGTTTTGTGTGTTTTGTATTTGTTGTGAGTCAATGTTAAGTATTAGTTAGTTTCTGATATTGCAACTAATAGATGCTGTTAAAAATGACAGAATATAGTATCCATATTGTTATGTGATAAAATTGTTTTGTTGTGTTAATTAGTTTTCAAAAAATAAAAGATCAGATTACTAGAAAAAGTGTTTTCTTATTTAAGTAACTTAGGTATTTAGTCACTTATTTGACAAAGTAATAAATAAAATACATATTTTATTACTATTATACCCTTTTTTTAAGGCATTCATCATCATCATCATCATCTCAGCCGAAGGACGTCCACTGCTGGACAAAGGCCTCCCCCAATGATCTCCACGACGACCGGTTCTGCGCTTTTCGCATCCAGCGTTTTCCCGCGACCTGGTTCGATACCGACTTGGTTAGGTTAGGTTAAAGTTAGAACATGATTACACGCAGCGCTTTGGCGAGCGAGCGAAGCGAGCGTGCCGCGGCAGCGGTCGCCGAAGCGCCTAATACTATAAATAAAAACATAATTTAGCATAATGTTTATTTCATTTTATACAGTGTGATTTTCATACATCACGCCTTTTTTATTTACAGAATAAGGCGCTTTGGCGACCGCTGCCGCGGCACGCTCGCTTCCAAGTCGGGGTGCTCCGTATAGTTTTTTCGTGGTTTAGACAGTTAGATATTTAGACAGTTAGGTATTTAGATTTTCGATAAAACATGTGTTGGTATTGTAAATTTAATTTAAATGTACTTCGATAAAATGTCCATTCGATATTTTAAAACTTTCATTGTTTTGAAATTAGGGCGACCAACCGTTCGATATTGTGATTTTAGGGGTTATGACCGTCGGGATTTTAACTGTTGATATTTTAATTTTCGATATTCGAATACGTACCCAGCTAAATATAGGTTGATTCAAATGTTGCCATGCTAAATAAAAATAAGTCGTTAATTCTCACCCAGCGAAGAAAACAGGAAATAGTCCCGGAAATCAACCTATTACACGTAATGGAATTATTTTATTTGGACTATTATCATTTCTCATTCCCATGTGATTTATATACTTAAGAACCTGGTCAAGTTAGAGGCCTAAGGGTGACCTAAATACTAGGGTTAGGTTAGGAACTCAAAAAATCTATTTTTTACATTCCTAATATAACCCTCTTTTAAACCTAACCCGATTTATCGTTCCTAACCTAACCCAAATCGAGATAGGTACAGATTTGAATAACAGGTAAACCTGTTATTCCGACCTGTACCTATCTCAAGGTCAAAAGAGCAAAAAAAAATATGACTAATGAGCATGAGGTCAAAAGAGCAATAAGATATGACTAATGGACAAATTGTCAAAATCGTATCGGCTTAGGTATTTTTGAAAATGTATTTTTCCTTTAAAATATTTGTAGTAGATATTCTTAAAGCAATAAAAAATCAAATTACGAAATAGATTATAAATGAACTAAAAACGGGAGGGACGCTCTCGAAGATGTTTTTTATTTATAAGTTTAGTTTAAGTCATTTATTGTAATTATTTAAATGTAATTGGAATTCGATGAAATAAATTAATATGTCTACTAAAAACAAATAGATTACACCTAAAAGAGTTTTATTTCAGGCTTTGATCTCCGCCATTTAATGTTGTTAAATGTTGTATGAATACTTACAAGTTTCAAACTAATTCAGACGAAAGCATTATCTCGGTAGTACTGAGTAACGTAGGTAACCCATTCTCAACTAATTTTCTGATTATCTATGTGAGTTCTATTGTGAATTCATAATGAGGGTTTCTGGATGACTATACCTAGTTCTGTAGTTCCATTAGGTGGATTTGTTGAGCTATTGTCGTCGGAATATCTAGTCTTGACCATCCATGAAATACAATATTTATCGGTAGTAATATACCTATTTGAAAAAATAATTACGAAGAAAAGAACTCTATGTTGGTGCGTCAAAACATTTCAATTCTTGTTAAAATTATGTATAACTATTATGACGTTTTCTATGAATGGTCAATATAAAATTATCCATGAAGTAGAACATCTACTTATTCTTATTATTATTATCTTACGAATTTTATTTAGATGATGTTGATGTTATGATGACGTATGTATACCTACGCAAAAGTAGGCAATTCTTTTTTTAAATATAGCACTACCGATAAATGTCGTATTTCATGGATGGTCCGACATTTTGTATTGTCATTTGCTATTCCGTTTTAGCTAATCCGTTTTAACTAGCTACAATGACATAGTAAAAACGGTCTAAAGGCGGAACCAGACATCGCGAGGCGTGCGTCGCAAATGGTTCGTCACGCAGGCCTCAACTGAGGCATCCTTGATTACATTTATGCATTCGTCCCACACGACACATGCTCAAGCTGAGCACGCAATAAACCACGCACAGGGTTGTCGGTAGAACAATAGAAGAACACCCATCCGTCCACACGGAGCGCACGCCTCGCACTGAGGCGGCGTTGCTCAGTTTACTGTGAATACACACGTCCGCACAGCCCGAGGCATGCGAGGCGAGGCTATTCGCAACGCACGCCTGGTTGCGCCTTAAAAGTAGTAAACAGATAAATAAAGTGTCAACGAAAAATACATCGTCAGACAGAACTATCAAATTTTGGGTTCCTACTTCTATCCTGTTTGAAGTGAATTTTTGATAGGCAGAGTTTGTGGAGCGAAGAAATTGGATTAAGGTTCGACTCAACTTGATACTCGCGCTAACGAGATAAGTAAAAACATGATATGCCTTAGTTGTTTTATGTCAAACTGTCCATCCAGTTTGATGTTTCCGAACAGAATTTTGTTAGAAGTTTGACGTTTGTTTTACGTAAATTGATAATAGGTAGGTATTTAAAGTTGTTTGTTAAATATTGGTTCTACGAGTATCTCCATCAGCATCGGGGCCATTGCTAAGAAATTTGCATCAGTCGATACATCATCATCATCATCATTTCAGCTGTAAGAAGTCCACTGCCGGACATAAGCCTCCCTCATAGATCTCCAGATGCTTCGGTCATAAGCGGCCTGCATCCACCGATATCCACCGAGTCGATACATAGAAAAATAGAATTAAACTTATTTTTATACTATATTTACCTACAATATAATCGAGTGTCTATTCTGTATTTTATTTTTACTGTAATTAGATAATGAAAAAAAAAGCAGTAGGGGCATAGTCATGGCAGATAGTTTTATGGCATAAACACATTTGCTCTAATGTCTTTATCCAGGTAGGAAACAGTCAACTACGTTTGTATGGAGATAGAGTAGGTAGCCCTCCCCGTGCAGTGGTACCTAGGTACTAGGCTATTAAAAGTCAGCAGGAGGTATACACACACTTAGGTTACTTTTAACGGTTATTCCGTTACAGTATTTCTAGTGATTGATTGTCTAAGATTGTATTTGTTATAACCACGGCATAAAATGACCAAAATAACTACCTACCAATATGTTATTGAAAAAGCCACCCCATTGTAACAAACAATTTTCCACCCTCCGCGTTTTGTCATAAAAAATCAGTGACGAAATGAAATCAATTAGGGGTTGATATTTTTAGAAGAATAAAAGAAATATTGTGTTTTTTGTAGTAGAAGCGTACCTAACCTATTAATAGCCAATTTTAATTTAATATATGTTTTGTTTTAGTCGGATTTCTTTTATTTACCAAAGCGTGCAACACGATAGTACCTATTCTTACTTCTTCTGTTTTTCGTATAGTGGTGTGGCTCACCTAGTGTTAAAGTTTTTAGGTCGCCCTATAAGGTTCTTTGTATATGTACCTACTCTGGTTTCTGTTCTTTAAAATATTTCTTACAATACTATATTAAATGTTATGAATATTAGCTGTTATAGTGATAGAAATTCAATTTTATAAACTGTTCTAAATTTTCAATTTTCAAGCTGCTGCAAGGTCCCCGATTCTTTTATAGGAAGTCTTTGTAATAAAGTATGATAGATTAGTCCCTTGTGATGAAATTTACGACGTAAATCCTGTCTTATGAACTCTTATTTCCGTGAAAATTGAAGCAGATTGGTTATTAAACAGAATTTTCGTTGAAAATCTCTCGAGGAATTTTAATTAGCAGTTCCTAAAATAAAATGAAAAGAATATCAATTACTTAGAATTAATAATTTTTGGAATTTAATAGGTAAGGGCAAAGTATGCCCGCCTACAAAAGAAGAGGATACCTACGAGTAGTAGGTATTAATAAAATAAGCACCAACTTATCATTACCTGTTTATTAGGTTGCGGGTTCGATTCCCGCCGGGTGCAAGTATTTATGCTTAAATATAAATATTTGTTTCTGGTCTGGGGTTATTCTATGTACGAGTATGTATAAAAAAAAAGTATACCTAATATGTAACCATTCTTCCCCACAGGACAGGCTGTGTGTAACGTTGTGCAATATTTATTTATTGAGATACCTTATTTACTATTTCGCTCTTTGAATCTGGGTATATTGTATAACCATACGTAGGTATTAGTTTTAAATACTAAAGTTCTATTTATCTTTTGTCCCAGATCACAGTGTTTCGATTGCAACTCCTTTGAAGAGTTTAAAACTAATCAACTCTTCACTCGGTTTAGGAGGCGTAACACTATATGGGCGGACCTAAACTGGATGGTTGACTTCGCAGGGTTCGTGGACAAACAGAGCAAAGGCCCTCTGAAAACTAATCTATTTTGAAAGGAATCTATTTGTATGCATCAGAATGGTGATGGAGCTCATTGAGCTAGCTGCGCCTGTCTATCTTGAAAGATCATGCATGGGTTGTATGATCTTGAGGAGTAACAACGCCAACGACCTTGAAACTGAAAATCCCTGTCGGGCTCATCGAAAATTGTTGATTATTTCATGACGGAATGTCGTAGAACTTTTTTTTGTGCACAGATTGTAGGTGACATTGTTTCCTACATTTTGGTGTAGTTTTAAGACAGGAATCTCGTATTGGTGCAAAGCCTATCCAAATTTTAGACAAAAAATGTCTGATTTGGCTAAAATGTCGATAGGCTTCAATACGTTTCGACATATTTGTATGGAAACTGCACTAAAATATCGGAAACAATGTCGCCTACAATCTGTACACAAAAAAAAGTTCTACGACATTCCGTCATGAAATAATCAACAATTTTCGATGCGCCCGACATGGATTTTCAGTTTTTCAGTATAGGGCCCTTAAGCAAAGCTTGGCGCGGTCATTACTTGCTAATGATTAGGTATGTGGCAAACACATGATGATAGTGTGTGTGGTAATAGTGCACATAAATTATCTTTTTTATAAATTATAAATAAGATATTCAGTCATTGGTGCCCAAAGTATTTGAACACAGTCAAATTTGCGTCAATCAGAGTTAGTTTTTAGGGTTGCGTACCTACTCAAAGGGTAAATACGGGTCCCTTTTACTAAGAATCCACTGACTGAGAAAAATCAGTTTTGGCCTACTGCTACTACTACTATTCTTAAAAACTTTTAGCTACTGATTTTAAAATAAAAGAATGTTTATAAAGGTATGCCAACTAATTTAATCCACGTCTTACATATCAGGCGATACAATTTGGACTGCCTTAGTTTAAGCGCATAGGATACATCAAAGCCCTTAAGGGGCCTGCGGCACAATATAATATTTCCCGTCTAACAAAACAGAATAAAATAAATATTTTTTAGGGAAGGCTCAGTGCACAAAGGATATGGAACCAAGTCCAACTCGCACTCAGCGGGTTTTTAAGCGGTTTTTATAGATAAATTACAGGGTCTTTGGTGGAGGGTTAGACAAACTTGGTGGGCGTGTAGGTGGACCTATTTGTAAAATACAATTTGAAGGAAAAGACCCTAACTCTTCACATTTTTTTTGATGATTATTTTTGTGATTTTTTAAGGCTGTTTTGTGATTTTTTCAGTTCATAGACAACGCGTTCCTAACTAGAGAGTTCACAAACTCGTGGATTAGATGACTTGGCGCCGTTTCATGGACTTCACCTGTCGCGCACATTATGTATTGGAACTATTGGAGATGTTTTTGAACAAAATTCGCACATAAAAAAAAAGTGTATTTTTTCCTTTGAATTTTCACTCCATTTTCCCTATAAACCTTATTTTTGACAAGTTGGTAGATTTTCATGCTACATGGAATACACCGTTGTAATAAAGGATGTCAAGAGCAGTTTTTAAGAGTATTTGAACTCCTCGATCACTATTAGTTTTTTTTTAAGAATGATGTTTAGTTGACCTTTCGGACAACATTTTTTTATTTTATTAACTTTGAGAGCCCATAACTAACTATTTTCTCATTATTTTGGATTAACAATGCCTTCGATAGATCAAGGATACATCTGGGACCAAAATCAAATAAAAAGTTTAGGCGAAAACATGTTGTTAGGGTAAAGAGGTAAAATTTCCCACTAGTGGGCCGCTTAGAGGGGCATTTTGGAGTATTTGACTAATATAAATAGATTTTTAACCTTGAATCACTTACTTCTTTCTAACGAGATTCTAGACCGACCATCGAACCGTGGTATGACGAGCCAGGTCGAAGAAAACTCGATTATGAAGTAGATACGAAAGTAAATAAAGTTAATACGCCTGAAGGGCCAGTACCTCGAACCGAGTCTATAATTTAAATAAGATGTTATCGTCAGTTAGTCCGTTAATGTCGGGGTCGTAATCTGTTCATTTCATTTACTGATCTGTTAGTGTTTCTGACATCACTTGCTGAAAGACTGTTTAACTTAATATTTATGAAGATTAAATATTGTAAGTATTTGTTTCTGGTTGTAAATTGTATAGCCACTACAGACTTTGTGTTCAGAAAATATGCTTTTTGCGGGACTTTTGAACCAATAATCTCCCCATATCTCGCTAAACATCAGCGCCAAGTGAGCGTCCCTGCTCGCTTTGCGCTGAGCTGATGGTTAGAATAGAATAGGAGCATTGAATTTCGGGAACATCGCTCGGATGATGAGGAGCATTGAATTTCGAAACAAGCATGAAAACATGTTTTACCTGATTATGAGGGCTATGATTTTAACCGCGATGTAATTGTATGTTTTTGTAAATACAAATAATTCTTAAAATGTTGGTGATACTAAAATATAAAATCTTATATATCTAACTAGCTGTTGCTCGAAACCCGTCAGGTTTCGGCTAGTTCCAATTCCACCCAGTTGCGTGGTGAATTAAATTCAATTGTCATATTGTTATTCAATATCGCTATGAGTTATTCAGCTATCTAAATACATCAGATAGCTGAAATAGCTCTAATAGAGAGGTAGAGGCCTTCGACCTGGTAGTCAAATATTGAGAAAGACCTCAAGCAAGCCAAATTGGCAATAACGATAATCCGAGACAGATCAACTTGCAGCTGTTAAGTTAGGAGACCCGCCCTTAAATAACGGCGGAATAAAGGGAAGGAAAAATAATTAGATTCAGCTATCTAAATACATAATCGTAATCGGTCCAGCTGTTCTGAAATTTAAATTATAATATACGTATCTACAACATACCCTACTTAATATTGTGGATATCTGTATATCGCCAACTTTCAGCCGACGACGGTCCATATCCAAACTTTTGGCTTCTCTCTTCCAACACGTTACCTCCCACTGTGCAAAATTCCACACTTAAAAGGTGGCCCATTGAAGTACTGACCGCGCTGCTCATCTACTGGTGCCTACTAATATTATAAAAAGGTAAAGTTTGGATATATGGAAGGACGTTGGTATGACGGAAACGTATGGTGATCTTCGTAAATAATAAACCGATTTTGATGATTCTTGCACAAATAAATAATAAATAAATAAATAAATTCTGCGAACAACACACAGCGCCATCTAGCCCCGTGGTAAGCGACTAAGCTTGTGTTACGGTGACTAGACAACTGATATAATACTTATATTTATTTTTCTTTTGTAAATACATACATATTATACATAGAAGGACAGCCAGACCAGACACAAATATTTATTTTTAAGCATAAATACTTGCACCCGGCGGGAATCGAACCCGCAACCTCCTGCATTGCAGTCGCGCTCTCGCACGACGTGCCACAGAGGTCACAAATATACCTATATTGCATTATCCAAAAGCATATTATGCGCCTAATCCTGAGTAATGTCATTGTAAATAACAAAAACTAATTAAGCAAAAGCAGTAAAAATCAATAAAATTGTAACATTAACTTTAATCATTTAGGAGTCTTGTAATGAGAAGGTGGTTTCGGGTTGTCTATCTATTTCTACCTAGTTCTTTATAAGCCGATTCTATCGATAAAAGTCCAAAAAATTGTGATTTACTGCATTGTGGGATGCTATTCTGCTCTTCATTCGGAAGGTTCTCATTAGATTTTCACCAAGATTTTATGGAACTACAATCTGGCACTCCTCTCACCATCTCTCACCGTAAAAAAAGAATTATCGAAATCGGACTTCATATACGGAGTAAGGCGGGAACATATTCACATACATACCTACATACAAACAATATACGGGTCGAATGGAGAAATTTCTCCTTTTTTGAAGTCGGTTAAAAACAGCCATTATAAAGAATTTTCGTACGTTCAGACAGATCTGGACATATGGAGACACATAGGTATACGGTATTTTAAGAATTTCCTGCTATTCGGTTTCGTTTTCCAAATGACCGGATATCCGGATAGCATGTGTTAATTCCACACAACACACTTCTTCAATACAACAATCAAACTAATTAAGTAAAATTTCCGGAAAACCGGCTTTTTTTAAATTGCCGGAAATCCGGCTTTTTTTTCAATGCCGGATATCCGGACATACCGTGTTAATTCCACACAACACACTTCTTCAATAAAACATTCAAACTAATTAAGTAAAAGCAGAAATAACACTATTGCCGGATAACCTGACCGGATATCCGGACAAAAAGTAGCCTATATGTTAATCCGGGTCTATAGCTATCTGCATACCAAATTTGGTTAAAATCGGATTAGCCGTTTCTGAGATTAGCGGGAACAAACAAACATACAAACAAACAAACAAACAGACAAAGTCTCTAAAAACATTTAATTCGTGTTTAGCTACCGATTTTGAGGCGATCTGCATTTTTTTTTCTGGATATAATTCAATTACAGATTTTTTTATGTCTACAGATTTATAATACATATGTACAGATACAGATATATAAAATTTCCATAAAATATAAATTCGAACTATTTTTTTAAATACAATAGATGAGCGTTTGACCACTATCTCACCCGATTGTAAGTGATGATACGGTCTAAGATGTGGCACGTATATCTGTACCGGTCTACGTACATAGAAATATGTCTTACACCCATCACTGATCACTTAAATTAAACATTTTCAAATATTGTAGTGTGTGCTTTTACTCTTTAGTCTATTAGAAATTAACTCTTTTTTTTTGTTTACCGTACCAAAATCGTTTTGGCCCGAAGAGAAAATTAAGTATGAAAATATTTTCACATTAAAATGACTATCTAATTTTGTTTTGGCCCGATTAGAACTCAGTGTATGGAAGCAAAACAGTGAAACAATTGAAGGAGTGGCCCGATTGGGAATAAGCCAGCTTGGCGACGGCGACGGGTGCAAAGCGCGGCCCAAGCACCCAAAAAAACTATGCAGTATGCACTTCTTTTGCTGGTGCTGTCTATGTGGATTCCGATTCAGAAATTTCCGTCGGTGTGGTTTGAACCCTATTAAACGTTCATTAAACCTAATTTAGTTTAAGTTCTAGTGTCTCTTACACACTTCTATAAATTAAAGACGTCTGTCTGACTAATAGAAAAGATATTTTCACTAAAAAGGTTCAAAAAGCGTTCAAAAAAGTTATGAATACGCGGATAAGCCTATTCCTAAGTAGGTATTAACAACCTCAGCGATTTAAGTAGATAAAATTCCACAGAAAACACAAAGCTTTACACAGAAGCAGATAAAGGTCTCACAAAAATAGATCACTCGGGTCCGCATATCGGATACATGGATTGCAAAGATTCTGTAGGTAACAAATTGCGTACAAAATATTCTCGAATAAAATATTCAGATAAAGTTACCTACGAGGCTACGAATAGGAGTACGTCCATAAGCAATGGCTATCGATATGTTTTAGAGAGAAAACAAGAACGAAGAGATCGTCTTTTGTTTTCTTTTCGATTATTGTTTATTGGTTGTACATCTATACTTATATTATAAAGAGGTAACGTTCGTAACATGTTTGTATGTAGGTTGGTATATTGGGGGAAATCTCCGAAACTACTGGACCGATTTCACAAATTCTTTCAATAATAATAATAAATAATAATAAATATTGCACGACGACACAGCGCAATCTAGCCCCAAACTAAGCACTAGGCTTGTACTATGGGTACTAGACAACGGATATACTACATATTATACTTTTTTTGTAAATACATACATTTGATACATCGAAAACACTGAATATCCCATGTCTTCGGACCGTGGTGAGTCCTAGGACATGTTGGTTTCCTTACGATGTTTTTCCTTCACCGTAAGAGCGATGTTATTAGCGCACATACCTTTTTCTCAAAGAAAAAGACATTGGTGCGCGGTCGGCCTGGATTCGAACCCACGACTCTCGGAATGAAAGCCGGGGTATCTACCACTAGACCAACACCGCAAAAAACGCAATAAACCAATAGAAAGCTACATTATTTAGGAGAAACATAGGATACTTTTGATCCCAATATGCCCACAAGATCGGGACATACGTGGGTGAAACCGCTGGCAAACGATATAGACCGAACTAGTATAACTCTTATTCAAAGGATAAATCGCCGTTTTTTCGGGAGGAAATCATTTTTACATTTTACCATGGAAAGTTTCTAAGATTAGCGACTATTTACGGAAAATAACCGCTAAACCAACTATTGTGGTAGATAAGGAGACAATTCTACAGCTATTTTAATGGTCGCCGAATGTCGAGCGTTGATACTAAGAGATGATAGTGATAATGACTGCCACTATAATATTATCCGACAAAATTGGACTGATATTCCACTAGTTTCACTTTTAACATGAACCTGTACACGTCAATATACTTTTGTTGGTTGATAAATTTAACTTCTCTATAATGGGTAAAATATGTACCCAAGTTGTCGTATAGGAACTCGAGAGTAAACTCAAGTATGGTGAGGCGTATCCTAAAAAAAGTTTTATTTCATAATCTGAAGGTAGATAAATAAAATCGCTATCCACAACGTGTCAATAGTAGCGCGCCATTTCCTCATGATTTTAGATCAATTTATCACTTTGTATTATGAAATTGAAGGAGGTAAACGACAAAATCCGTTATTTCTTAGGTATACCTTTTAAATAAAGCCGGAAAGGATAACAGCTTCATTACTCGAATGAAATGTTGACCTCTCTTTGTTAAAACCTCCCATTGTTGAGCCCTTATTTTATCGATAAAATCATTTGTTAAGATTGAATTTGAAAAGCCGTTTTTTCCTATTCTTCGTTTGCTTAGGACTTATTTTGTATCTTTTTATTTTTAATAACATTTTCATTGTTAAGCCTGTTACATACTAGCCCGCAGGCGCGGTCCCGACCGGGTCGTGCCTGAGGCTTTTTGATGTGCCTTTATTATTGAAATGCTGCCTTAGTATGAAGCAGTTATTCCTGCTAGGGTAGCTAGCAGGAATAACTGCTTCATACTAAGGCAGCATGCAATGCCCCCACTTAACAAATTCCCAGTCTTCACTTTTAATAGAAATTAATATAGAAACTACAAAATATATTGTAACGCTACTCAAAAGAGGGAGGGCTACTCAAAAAATCGAGCTGCCCTTTACCTCAAAAATACGCATACTCTGAATTTAGAAGTTGGCTTTTCTGTATTCGGTCGTTAGTCTTTATTTGAAGAATTGTATAACTTTATTTATTTTTTACATTATGAAATTGGCCCGCGGCGAGGCTCGGACTCGCGTCTTTGGGTCAGCACCCCAACGTCTATACCAACTAGACCACGAGTTCCCCCCTCGAGCGATATGTTTCCCCTGTCTACCGTCGAAGCGCTACTGCTGATGCTGTTGTATTTTTCCTTAAAAAATATTTTTAGTAAATCTGCCTAGACAATAAAAAAAAAATTAAGAGATATGAAATTTGAGAAAAAAATACAGTCATCATGGGCTCTTTCAGCGGGCTGTCACCAGCCAAACGTGGTAAAGCTTTAGGTATTCGTACATGTTGGCATACGTCCAAACTAGGCTTCCAAAAACGCGTATGATCGGCGAAATGGATTGATTTACAGGGTAAATGATTGATTGATGAGTAGCGTCTGTTTTCGAACTGGGATAAAGGGGGTAGGAATAATTAATTACTTACCAGGTGAAACCATTACTTGTCCATTTTACGTGAGCAAGAAAATTAATATTTAATAACGTAGTAATGAAGGGTTAGGTTTAGAGCAAGAGGGGTGAAGTAGGTTAAAATACAACACATCACTCAATTGATAGATAGATACAGGCTATATTTGCACTATAAAAATTAATATAGTTGCGCACATCAAAAGTTAGGTAAATGCACAGAAAGCTTAATAGTAAATCGTTGAACTTAGAGCGACCTTATTACCTAAAAGCACTTTCTTCCAGGTAACCTTTAGATGGAGGATTTCTGTATCCATAGATATATTGTATTTAATTTGTATGCCTAAAAGGTACAACATAGTCGAACCACTAAGTCAAACCTAATTTTACCTATGTTCACAAATAAAGAATTCGATTAATTGATGATATTGGCCCTAGATAAACCACACTACATGCAGGTTCCCTTCGTCCACACCTACAGCACACATCAATAAAAATGTCGTTGAATACTAATTTATTTCAATGTGTGCTGTAAGTGTGGACAAAGAGAGCCTGCATGTAGGGTGGTGTAACTAGGGCTTAACTAAATCAGATATCTCGCGGTATGCAGTTTCAGCACTGACTTAAATTATATGGACAGGAGGTCTCGCACTGAATTTTGTGCCTATTTGATCAGCGCCATGTTGCGCTGTTGTCGCGCGTTTTTTATTGACGGTGATGGTGACCG
The DNA here is from genome assembly GCA_958496205.1 of Idaea biselata. NCBI lineage: Eukaryota > Metazoa > Arthropoda > Insecta > Lepidoptera > Geometridae > Idaea > Idaea biselata. The sequence goes on from OY292399.1 coordinate 2,570,015, forward strand.
TCCATGGAACTAATAGTACCGGAGACGGTCACCATCACTTTCAATAGAAAACGCGCGACAACAGCGCAACATGGCGCAGATCAAATAGGTCAACATGGTGCAAATCAAATCGGCACAAAGATCTAATGTAATTTTGTATGGTATAGCAATTCTAGGGTAGGTACTTGTATAGTTTCATTTCAGTGAGTTTCAGACAAGGTTCATTAGACGTCCTTTAAAATATAGGTAAGTAAAAAACTTAAAACGATTATTTTCACCTGATTTATACAACTTATTCTAGGCAATCAATTTTAATATCACCGTTTCGTGATAAATATCTCCAGCCCGATTTGCAATACTTTATCAACATTTATTTTTACAAGTAACGCGCACAAATTGACAGTGATTGAACGAGTTCTGTTTTCGGGTCTCGGATAAAGTTTCTTTGAGAAGTGTTTACCTTAAGAGTATGTTTGTGAGAACTATTATATCCGCTTCCATATGTAAGGTGGGCAGGTGTAGATGGAGAAATCTACTTACCTAGCGGTTTATAAAAGGACTGCTAAAGTGTCCCTCAATTTGAAATAAAACTCATTTTTCTGTTTAATTGCGTGGTGTTTATAAATTTTAGCTTTGTAGCAATGGTCAACATTTCGAGACCTTTACAGGCATCTTCTTCACGATTCAGTCAATCCTGAAGACCGAAAAATAAGTAAGTTTAATTTCAATTCAAACTCGCGAAAAAAGAAGAAAAATTTGACTACGGAACCTACTACTTTTACAGGTCCCTCACACACACACACACACACACAACACACACATCTCAGTCAATCCTCTGTAAAGGTCTCGAAACATTGAGCGTTGAAACAATGATAAAAGTAAAAAACACCACGCGATTAAAACCGAAAAATGTCTATAATTACTAAATTAAATTATATTATAATTACGTATTATTTAATATTTCTTTGATTTCTTTGTTTTGTTTAGTTTTGATTTTGTATTTTTAATTTTTAATATAAGTAATTGAATTGTACCTATTTGTAATCTGGAATAAATGTTTTATAATTTAATATTAATTATTATTAATTAGTTTTATCATCCTACCCAAAGAATCAAACTGTCTTTAGACCAAAGGCAACAGAATTGCAGAAGCTAGGTACCTTTCGATACGAAAGAAAGAACGAAAGAATTTAAAAAGTTAGTTAATACTAACTTTTAAAATTCTTTCGTTAATAGTACCTTGCAATTACAAACCCAAATGTCATTAACCCTAAAAGAAGAAGACGTGTACAAAGTCAGACCTTTTGCTAAAACATGTTGAAAACATTTGTTTCAGCTAAGTTACATCTAAAGTTAACTGAATGTTAGTTTGTAAAAGTTAATTCCCGGGAGGTTTTAAAATTTCAGTTAATTTACTCTTTTATATGAGTTTCATTCGTGGTCAAAGGTAGAGTGAGTTTAAAATAGTTTAAATTACGTTTCGGCGTTTTATGATCACAAATCTATACTAATATTATGAAGAGGTAACGTTGGTAACGTGTATGTAGATAGTGGCTGGCAGATTGGTTGATAAAAATTGCGGATGCGCAAAGTCGATTTTTCATAGAAGTTGCATGTAAAATGTACTGCGTGAATTTTCCCCTTGCACGTCAAAATTGTTCAACTTATCTGCCGGCCACTGTATATTGAGGGTAATCTCCGAAACAACTAGACCAATTCCAAAAATTCTTTTACCATGAGAAATAACCACAATGAGAGATGACCACTTTTTCAGACGATGATAATTTATATCTTAGATCAACTAATAATGTGTATATTGTCTATGAATAGTGACTAACACTGTATGTAAAGCTGAGCTAGGATAGTGCTTTTTGCAAGTTTCTTGAATGCAATCTGTTGAAATGATGTAAAAACTTTTCTATCCCGTAAGTGGGCTAACCTTACCACTAATAAAATAGGTACACGCACGTTAGTAGTTGACAATCTACATCAACAATATTTCTCCACTTTTCTTCTTCAGTGTAGTGGTGAGCCCTAAGTGTTAAAGTCTCATCAGCTTAACGTGTCCGTCTATTCTCAGTATTAAAATTCCTCACAAAAGCCAATCATCCTCGCCAGTCAAGTCATGTTCTTTAACAAGGTGGCCGCGTGACGTCGTGTCACGTCGATTCACGCTCGTTGACGTCACATGGTGATTAAAACGTAACTTTATATCACGTCGGGTAGGTAGCTACTTTGAGGATGGTAAACAGTGACACCCGTTGAGGTAGCGAGTATTCATGGGCGGTAGCGATTGTTTGAACATCGCTGCTTCCTGAAAAAAAAAGATTTTAAATACGTTTTCTGTCAGTTTTTTTTTAAAACATTGTCTCTAGCTGTTTCTTGTGATTTAATGATTTAACCCGTGTAAGTTCAAAACCCGTAGGAATATATATTTTTTTTCTTATCCAGGGGTAATCCATCCTTATTGTATAGACCGTTCGACCGCTCCGGGGGAGCGACGGGGATGGAGGCTCCCTCTGAACTAAGGTGTTGGGCGGCCAGAGGTTTACTCACCAAAACCACTTGGGTCTTGTCTCCGCTGTGAGTACCATAGAGACGCAAGAGCATTGCCATATTACAACACCGCGCAGGACAAATATATTATAATATGTGGCAATCGAGCGACTACAGTTATGCACCTTTCTAATAAGTAGTTGATCTTTGAGCTATCTAGATATAAACTTTAGAATAATGATCCTCTTTAGACACCAGCCAGTAAAAGATAATGTAATAATTTAGAAATCGCTACAGTTAAAGTTACTATAACCTCACCCTTATAAGTAAGGAGCAGCCATATTTGAGTCTAATTGAGGCAGTCAACCACCTGCAAACATCCGAACATTAGGCCTCTTATATTCCCGTAGGTACCGTAATTTAACTAATAGCGCTACTCATAAAATAAATTGATGATATCTTTTATAAAAAATGGCAATTTCACTTTGGTTTAGGTGTTCTTCGTTGAGAAAATGATGGTGAGTAATGAATGCTACGTTACTTCAGATTTCTACTATAGTCTTAGTTACTAAAGCGTCTGCAGGCCATAATCCTGGACGTAAAAATCTTCTATGACTTCTCTGATCATTTAATTGTATATGGTATTGTACATATTGTTTGTTTATTATTGAATAATAACATTGTATGTTGCTTTAAAAAAAATGGTTTCCAAATTTTTACCCGAACCCGCGACTACTGGTAATCCGGTACAGCACGATAGCCCCTACGGCACAGGTAAGCCTCCCGCCAAGCTGAAATTAAGGAAGCACCTACGTTATTTGTACGCCACTGAAAGTTTTGTTCCGCATTGTTTGATCGATCTGACGTCTCAACCTTTTCCTATCGAAATGCGAAAGCTTTTTGATCACAACATTATAAATCTTAATTTTCTGCTAATGGTTCCTAACCCAAAGGATCATCTATCCAAACAATCTTTAATTAATTAAAAAGCGATACTGTCAATAGCAAAATCCAATCCTTTCATCTTGATTGCAGCATTCAATGAGTTGATGTTGATACCCGACAGAAAATAAAATATCTATTTTCATTTCCTGATTCAATTAATGCTTTCGCCGTTCTATTGGCGTATATTTTAAAATGCGATTAAAATGAAAGATTAACGCGATTTTACGTGAATTAACCTCGCCGTTTTGACGCGAGAACAAATTTACATAAACCCATTTAGCGGTTAAACTTGCTAATCGGCCAGATAAGGCGGGAAATTGAATGACGCGCGTTAATAAACAAACCAGGATCAGCAATTTTGTCATGCAAATATTGTAATCCTGGCCAGTCTTGTTAGACCCCTGTAGTTTCGGTGACAAAGCCTTTTCGGCATTGGTTTCCTTTTTTTAAACATAATAGAAATATTTTATAAGGAGAAATGTATCATCAAAAATTCTCCCATGACAGGATTTGAACCTGTGCTCCTCGCTGAACGAGCGAGTGCGCAACCACTGCGCCACATGGATAACTACGAAAAAGAAAAAAAACATAACCTTAACCTCATCCCTTTTTACGTCGGTTAAAGAGAAGAAGGACGACTTTTATACGCTAGGACACCATAGACTGCATATTTGTAATGGTACATTACTAATTAGTAGGTACTGTCCTGCAGTATGACTCGATCTCGTGAGATCCTTTCTTTTTGGATGTCTACATCACATAAAAAACACACTTTCCAAATTTCAGCCCTCTACTATCAGAGGTTTAGGCTGTGCTTTGATTAGTGATTCAGGACAAAACCTTTTATAGATTTAACTCATTTATACCCAATTCAAAACAAACGGTAGAAATTCCGCTAACAAAATCTATCTCATCCAGCAACAAAAGAAATCTTGTTACAAGAATAAAGGCAGGTAGGTAGGTATCCTTTTCAATCTATCGATTTACTGTCGATAGTAAATTGCTTATTTACGTTTCTTAGATGTAGAATATCCGGACAAGATCGCGTGATCGAATCTCCTAATAATGGAGGGCTTCTTACCATGAGTGTTCTTTGTGAACTCAGAGGTTCCGATTTTCAGTCATGAAAAACTCTCAACTTTGACTTAAAATATTTTTACAAGAAAAAATACATCATCAAAAATCCTCCCATGACAGGATTCGAACCTGTGCCCCTCGCTTGCCGGGTGAGTGCCCTAACTCTGCGCAAAAATGTTTCAAGTAAAAGTGCCTTGAGCAATAAAAACATAAGAAATCTCAACTTTGAGTTTGTTTTTCTCAAAATCGGCACTCGGCATGTATGGGGTGGACTTAAAATACAAATTGCCGGCCGATAGTGTCCCAAAATGAGGAGTTCCGCTTTTGGGGCTTCTTAAAACACTGTGCGCCGCCTCTGTGCGCTCCGTGTGGACGGACGGGTGTTTTTCTATTGTTCTACTGACGAACCCTGTGCATGGTTGTTTGCGTGCTCAGATTGAGCATGTGTCATCATCATCCGAGCGTTGTTCCCGGTTGCATCTCTCTAGAGAGCCCGGGGTCCGCTTTCCTACTTTTACGTCTCCTCTTCGCACGATCTTCGGCATCCCGTGTGGTGAGGCCATTTGCACGCATATCCGATCTTACAACGTCAAGCCAGCACTTCTTGGGTCTTCCCAATCTGGCCGGGCGGAGGTGCCATAGCAAGACATTTGTTTCCCACGTAACTAGCCGGTTTTCGTAGAACTTGGCCGTACCACCGTAGGCGGCATTCTTGCAGTTTGTCTGCAATGTCTCGGACATGAAGGCTGCCCCTGATGCGGGAGTTTCTGACGCGGTCTTTTCGAGTCACTCCACACATCCAGCGCAGCATCTTCATCTCCGTGACACGCAGCTCCTGCTTATGTCGCTCAAGCAATGGCCACGCCTCACTACCATACAAAAGGACAGGTCTAATGATCGTTTTATAGACCTGTCCCTTCAGTTTAACCGGCATTTTCGGGTCACAGATGACACCAGTTACCTCTCGCCACTTGGCCCAAGCTGCCGAAATGCGAGACTTGACGTCACAATCGATGTCGCCGGACTCGTGAAGCACAGATCCCAAGTACTTAAACTGGTCTGTCCGCTCGACCATGTGACCGTCTACGCAGACAGGTGTGGGATCTGTGGTATTGCTAGCCAAGTATTCGGTCTTCGCTACGTTGAGTTGCAAACCGCCGTTCTCAAGTGACTCTTTCCACGCATTTATACGCCTTCCAAGCCGTCCCTTATCCGAGTCCGCTAGCGCAATATCATCAGCATACATGAGCATCCACGGGGGCTGCTCGTGTGCGTCTCGGATGATTACGGACAGTGCGTCCAGTATTATGCTAAACAGAAACGGACTTAGGACGGATCCTTGGTGGACTCCGACTGTAATGGGGAAAGATTTAGTGTCACCAACAGCAGTTCGCACCACTGAATCGGAATTTCGGTACATGTCCCTGATGGTTTCAATGTAAGTTTCAGGCACCCCTTTGGACCGCAGCGCCCACCAGATCATCACGCGAGGAACACAGTCGAAGGCCTTCTGCAAGTCCAGGAACAGAAAACGCAGAGGCGTATTCTTCGTTCTGTATTTCTCCATAACGATCCTTAGGGCGAAAACAGGGTCCATGGTACCATGACCGGGGCGGAAACCATACTGGCCCTCCGAGACAGTGCACTCCTGCCGGTCCGAGAGTCAACTATACGCTCGTAGAGCTTCATGGTGTGGGACATGACCTTTATACCACGATAACTTCCACACTCCTGCACAGATTCCTTGCCCTTGAACACTGGAGTGATAACACTCAGTCTCCGTTGGGCGGGGATTCTGCCGGTCTCGAGTATGCGGTTAAAAAGGTTGGTTAAGATGCCCACACCACGAGAACCCATAGCCTTCCATACTTCGATGGGGACTCCATCGGCGCCGACAGCTTTCCGATTCTTCATGCAGCGAAGAGCCTTGCGCACCTCCTCAGGCGTTATCAGTGGCACAAGTCCTAGATTCGGAGGGAGTTCCGGTGGCTGCACCTCTTTATACTGCTTATTGAGCAGCTCGTGGAAATAAGAGCACCACCTCTCCTTCACCGCGAGGTCCTCGCATAGCAGGTTACCATTAGGATCTTTTACACAGCGGCACTTGGTTATATCCTGTGCCGCTTTGATCCTAGAACGTGCCAACTTATAAATGAGCTTCTGCCCCTCAGACGTTTCCAACTTATCGTACAATGGCTGTAAGTGGTCCCATCTGGCTCTGGCTACTGCTCTCTTTGTGGCACGTTTGGCAGACCTGTACGCGTCGCGATCTTCAGGAGAGTTGGACGCTTGCCACTCTTTAAAGAGGGCTTTCTTCACCCTAGTCTCCCTCTGGACTGTGTCGTTCCACCACCAAGTTTCCTTGTCACACTTGCGTCCTCCCTTAGACATACCGAGGATCGACCGCGCCGAATCAGCGATAGACACCTGAATCCTGTCCCAGTGTTCCTGTACCGATTCGCCTTCAGCATTAGCACATTTGTCGCCGATTGCTGAGGCGAGCATCTGGGACTTGACTTCATCAAGCCGGTCGTTTGTCTTTGGTCTTTACACAGAGATCCATGACAAGGATACGGTGTTGGGCAGTGAGACTCTCACCGGGTATGACTTTGCAGTTGGCCACGTTGCCGATATGGTGTCTCCTAGTGATTAGAAAATCGATTTGGGTAGCGCGCCCCCCGCTCCTGTAGGTGATCAAGTGGTCGGGCTTCTTTTTGAAATATGTGTTCACGAGTGCCAGGTCGGCAGTGGCACACGTACGCAGAATTTCTTCCCCTTCTGCATTCCGACTGCCATACCCGTAGCCTCCATGAACACGTTCAAATTCCACCCCCATCTCACCCACATGACCGTTCAGATCACCACCCAAAACGATTCCCTGTGACAACGGGATAGCCCCAAGGACCTCGCCGAGTTTATCCCAAAACGACCTCTTATCAGCGTCGCTACAACCGACCTGTGGCGCGTAAGCACTTACTAAGTGGGTAGGAACCCCCTCAATAAGCACCTTCACGCACATAAGTCGGTCGCTAAAGCGATTCACCTCCAAGATATCGTCATGCAACCTCTCAGCGAGCACTACGGCCACCCCGTTCTCTCCACCAGGTGCACCCGTGTAGATCAGCTTGTAGCCATTTCCAATGAGCCGGGATCTGCTGCCTTTCCATCGAGTCTCCTGGAGGAACGCCACGGCCACCTTCCGCCTGGAAAGTACGTCGGCTAGCTCCCTCGCGCGTCCGGTCAGCGTGCCAATGTTCCACGTTGCGAAGCGGAGTTTCACATTGTGTTTAGGGGCTCGCGTCTTTGGCCGTGCCCGCCCGTGGCACGGTAGCCCTAATCCACTTACCACAGGAGTCGGGCGAAACTCCTGCGCGCCGTTATGCGGCGGCGCCCTATCCATGTGGCAATTTACATTTACGCGACTTTCCATTAAGATTTGGCTAAATGTCGACTTTTACGGGAGCGACTGCCGTCTGACCTCCCAACCCCGAAGGGAAAATCCACGCCAGAGCCTCGTCCGTTTTTCAGCAGGTGCACCGGCTAGCAGGTGAGGTTGGCTTGGGCCCAACGATCTTAGTGGGCCCCATACACACCCTCAGATTGAGCATGTGTCGTGTGGAATATATATGTTCAAATAATTAACAACTCAAGTGAATAACAAACTCAATAACCTAAATTCTATTAAGGTTATTCCAATTTGTATTTTAAATTAATTCCCCGTGATTTAACATAATTAATTAAAATATAATCAATTATTTTTTAATAACACTCAGTCCAATTAGAAAGCTTATAAAATGTTTGAAATAACATTGAATGTAAGGTAAACGTATAAAATTGGTTTCCCAGCTCTGTGTTTTAAAGTAAAATTAAATTAAGAAGAAAATAAATAATACGCGATAAAGACCCGGGAAAATGTAAATATAATTAACTTTTTGAGTTTAAAATTTTCAGTAGTTTAATCAAATTAGTACATAAATCAAGGGATATAGCGTCACATTGGTATATAGCGGTTAAATAAAACAATGGTATTGTAAAAGTTGCAGTTGAAGTATTAAACTGTGGTATTAAGCTCCCTTAAATTTTTGGGCTAAATCCATCAAATAAAAATGTAATAAAACCAAGAATGCGGAAGTGGTTGCCAACGCATTTCCCAACAATGTATTGATGGAAAAAGAGCATTTTAATTAAATTTTGATGATTTCGCATCAAAGTAGGCGACTCCCGTTTTTATTAGGTTTACTGTTGTCCAGACCACACAGATTTTTATTTTTCCGGGATGCCTACGTTAGACAAAATATTGAGCAAACACACCTCCCAAAATAATGAAGTTGAAATTCGAGATTTTATTTGGGACCTACAATTTTATTATGATTACTATAGGACTTGGGGGTGTAGCGTGGGTGAGTCGTATATAGCGACCTCGCAAATTTTAGTACTCCTGGGGTCAGTCACCGTTCCTCGTCTCCGTCTGGCTCACCTTGGTTGGCTTGTCTGAGTGTCTGACCAGGAAGTGGTCAAGTTGTTCGTACGTAGCCCCAAAAATGATTTAAATACTCATAAATACTCGAGTTTTCTCGCGATGTTGTCTTTCACCGGAAGAGCAAAATATTTTTTTCTTAACGAAATAAATATTGGTGCATGGTCGGCCCGGATTCGTAACCACGACCTTTGAAATGACAGTCGGGGTATCTACCACTAGGTCAACACTGCTCTTGGTTTAATAGAGCTCACACTTTGATCGTAGGATGGATGCTCGTTTGATGCCTGATTCCAAGTTCAGTTCATGCCTGATTCCAAGTCCAATGTTTTCGGGATAGCAATTTAAAACTTTTTTTTTACTTAAACTCAAGTTTTGTCGCTTATTTTCTACATAGGTATTTTTGTGAATCAAAAATTAATTAGTGGCTAATTTTGAAAGCTATTTTGCAGTGCAATATATCTCATTAATCTTAATCAAGCAGACGTCGGACTATTTACTCATGGACAACTCATGGACCCCGGAACTCGAGCACGTCCGTTCTCTGCACATGTCCCCTGGGTGCCGCTATCATACAACAACATCTGGCTGCTGTGCTGTCGTATCATAATGTGACCTCACAGCACTCCACTGGATCTACCTACCTGCCTACCTATTAGGGTAAGGATACTCAACTTAGAAAATTTATTTGTAAGGAAAAATAGCATTCAAAAATTTTCACTTGCGGCGAGGCTTGAGCTCGCGTCTTTGGGTCAGTACCCCAACGTCTATTCCAACTAGACTACGCAAGTCCCTGTCTCGTGCCGTGAAAACTTCCAATGCTATATTCTTCTTTGATTGTTTTACGATTAAGGCTCGTTAAAGCGCCATCTATCTAACGCTGCCTAAATAGCCTTGAGCTACATACAAAATTAAAATGAAATTTATACTCAACTTAGTTCTGTTATTTTAAGATACTGTTATTATTGCTACTATATGACATCAGAAGAAAGCAAGTTAAAAAGTTGAAACAAGCAAGTAACGCTTTCTTTAATTCAATTATATGTTGTTATATTTTGACGTCATTTATCCACTTCATCTTTTTTCGACTTAATTTCACGTGAAAGAAACATGGAATAGTGTTTGAGACATCACTTTTTGTACTAGTTCATAATATCTCAATGACTGTAGGTAAGGTCTTATGCTATAGATAATAATATGATTAAAATAATAACGCTCGTAATCTAAGCCTACTATTATGTATTCTATGCCTAATCTAAACATCTGGGAAGGCCTCTCCATTCTTCAGCTACTTATGTTCGTTGTTTGACGATGTGATATTCCTAATACCTATATATACATATAGTACCCTATAATGTTGGTATCTATATAGTTCAATATTATTGTTTGAACAACACCCATATCAATCAGGTTGAAAAGTAATGGACGTGTCATGATTGTGATGGAAGCAGGTATTCAGGTTTTTTTTGAAATTATGCCTTTTAGGACGATTGATTGTACCAACTTTATTCTATTTTGATTTTAAGTGCTTAAGCATGCACTGGGAAGGAAAAATACTTCAGCAAAAACACAACGCATAATAGATGCTGGGCGGAATTCGAACCAACAACGCAATTTTACTCAATTCGGGAGCAATAACTTAACCAATTAGTCTACCGGTTGTTGCAGAAGTATTTTTCCTTTAAAATAATCTGTCTGTAGATACTAAGTACATTACAAAATATTGTTAAGTTTTTAGTCACATTATTTTATAACAAAGTGAGCCTACTGTGGCGGATCTCCCGTCGATTATTATGCTGTGAAGGGGTAAAGCGGTATATTAGTGTAATGACCGGACCAGGCCGTGTTTAACCCGCACGACCGGCCATAAACGATCGACCAGAGGCAGCTAGACTAGGAGCCCCTCGAGAGTCTAACGTAATAAACATGAAGCTGTAATGGAAAAATTTTTAACAGAATAAAATAAATTTGCGCTAATAGTTTATAACCGAAGCTGGGGGGCTGTACCTCAGTCGTAAATAAAAAGAACGCTTGCTTTCATTACCACTGTGTATAGTTATACCTATTATTATTATTATATACCTATAGTACTTGGCTTTATGTCAGTTAAGCTCAAAATACACAATGGACAATTACACCAGCACCTATTTATCAACGAGTAAAGTAATACCTAAAGTAATTACTTTAAGTAGGTAATGCATTTGTCTCGCTCTTGTCAGTGATTTTCAGCGTCAGCAAAAATGTGTCAGTCTTTACTTAGCCAAAGTAATTACTCTCGACTCGTCTATAAATTTGGGTGTAACACTGCAACTTAACCTAAACAGACCACACTTGTATGTGTAGTGTCCGACGTGTATTTTGAGCTTTAAAAAGCAAATCGTAATGACGCGGCGCGCTGTGGTCAAATCGGGAGCATTCAATTAATGGACATGCATTTTCAATACGTTAGTTCCTTTTTTTAATTTCAGAATGTAGTCTGACGTTTTGCCTCTTTATGCATTTGACATGTTATGTTATGTTAAATATTAAAAATAATATCCACCACAAAGATAGATACTGAAGATCAAAACCTAATTCCACTCTATTCGATTCAATTCTGTAAACGATACCAAACCCGAGCCAAGATGTGATATAAAATAAAGATTGAACAAAAATAAGGAAAATCGCTATAATAATAACTGGTTATTGATTCAATTTGAGGGCTAACTGTATATCTACTGAATAAGTTTAAACGCCCACTACTAGGTACAGGTCTTGCAGACATACGATTTACAAATATTGAAATCTCAAAACTACAAAAAAAAACCGGTCAAGTGCGAGTTGGAAACGTGAACGAAGGGTTCTGTTCCACTAGCACAATTGGGTACGGAATCCTAAACTGAACACTGGACCAACCAATCCGTGAACGCAACGCAAACGTTAAAAGATTATTTTATTACTAGCGCAAATCTATCAATAGATAAAAATACAGCGTATTTCTGTCCCTGGATCACGTTTGATGTATGGGAGCTCCTCTTAAATATTTGGTTTTATTTTGTTTCAATTTATTAAGTATTTGTTGTTGTAGCGGTTTCCATACTGTTACTTATGTGTACTGTAGACAGACGGACAGACAGCGAAGTCTCAGTAATAGGCTTCCGTTTTTACCCTTTGGGTGCGGAACCCTCAAAATGAACAGACATTAATAATTGTCGAAGTAACAGGTCATTCATACCGTAAACGGAAGAAAAGAAACTGAAGAGTTACTATTTGAATAGAGATAGCTGAAGGAGATGGATTAATTGTGAATGAAAAAGAGGGAGCGGGACGAAGAATATGTCTACTGTCTTACAAAAAAAAACAAAAAGAAAAAAAGTCCAAGGGGCCATGTGCTTTCTATCTTCCCAATGAGGATCTGTCTCAGCATCTATTGAGATGTAGAGATTGAAAGCCTTTGTAATATTGTGTAATATGGCCACAACTCGAATTTAACCCTCAACCTCTTGTGTCACAGCATCGGTTGACAGAAAGTCTGAACGTCCACAGCGGCTGTGCCAGTTTATTTTTATACTCTGATCCCTTGCTTGGTAAATAGGTTATAAAATCAAAATATTTGTGTAGGCTACTATCACCGCAATTCCAAGGAAATACAACCATATCGTGAAGCGAAAATATGTGTTTCATACAACCCCCAAGCAAATAGGTACCTACATACCTACAAATGTTTCGTATTAGAACAGATGAACCGATTTATTTGAATCGGCCGTATAGGCATCATTAGAGCTATCTCGACCTTCGGAATGAGTTGCAATTCAACATCAATTGGCTAATATTGGGGACGGTCGGCCGTAATAAACCCTTTTTGTAAATATTGAATTGAGACCATGGGAACTGTACAAAGAGACATAGTAGACTGATTTTAGTTCAGAACTTCTTAGAATCAAATGGTCAATTTGGACAGCCTAAACTTACATCAATTTAGTGAAAGTGCACGAGTAGAGTGAAAATGGTAATCAGCGATGAACATTGACTTTTCGGTTTGCTTCCAAAAGAACTCTGTTAATGAAAACCGTGTTTTTTCAGAGCACCTGTAACAGAAACTAAACAGTTTATGTAAAATTAGCGAGTTTCTCTGTATTTCTACTGTAAAAAGTTAATCGTGCGAAAAGCAAACAATGCGGCACGGACCGTTGCCTGTGGGAGTTTAAGCAGAACGAAAAACAATTCAACTTTGTTGACTTATTTTGAAAGGTATTAAAAGTTTGTTTTAAATGAGGTATAATATTGACACTTTTCTAGTGGTCTCTATTCTTAGGTAGATAACATTATATAAAACTGAGTATCCGTGTGATATATTTTAAATAGCTTGTATTGTAGTATCTAAAAATTGGACTAAAAATAAATCACAGAGTATTGACAATATCTAATTTTAGACGATTCAAACAACGGAAGCAACTTTTAATCTTTGCAATTTTTAGCGCTGTTGTGCCCGGGACATTGTTCGCTAGACCAAAACAAGCGGGTGCTTGGCAAGTTTGGTCAAGCTAACAATGTCCCGGGCACTACAGCGCCATAACGCTCTAAGCCGTGGGTTTCTCTATACATATAACACACTCGAATGAAAATATCAGAGAATACAGAAAGTAAGTATAGAAACAGAAACGTATCACAACTTTGAGTTCCATACATAATATCCTACTCGCATGTATTGTATAGAAACTAAGATTACAGAGAGTGTAGAGACAGAAACGTCTTCAACACGTTACCCTGTCACAAACAGCTCGTTTATCCATCTCGAGGGCTTCCTTCTATTGTATAAGTTCTCAATGTCAGCTGGTATTCAAATACCTTCGAGTTTCTTGCCCTTCGAACCTCTAATAGCTCCGGTAGACTGAAGACTTATTGTTTATTTAACTAAACTATATACCTCATCATCATCCGAGCGTTGTTCCCGGTTGCATCTCTCTCGAGAGCCCGGGGTCCGCTTTCCTACTTTTACGTCTCCACTTCGCACGATCTTCGGCATCCCGCGTAGTGAGGCCATTAGCACGCATATCCGATCTTACAACGTCAAGCCAGCACTTCTTGGGTCTTCCCAATCTGCCGCGGCCGGGCGGAAGCGCCATAGCAAGACATTTGTTTCCCACGTAACTAGCCGGTTTTCGTAGAACGTGGCCGTACCACCGTAAGCGGCATTCTTGCAGTAAACTAAAGTAGATACCTACTTACTAGTAATATTTTAAAACAGGATTTTTCACAGATAAGCTTAGCAGGCACTGCGTTTTACCGTAGGTCCGAAACCGCTAAAAAATACAACACATAGCTTTCTTTACAAGCCCACGCATTAACGTTTTTTTCAGTGATACGCGGTTCTGCGTTTTCAGCTATTCGTAAACCGCTTGCGTTTAATTGCAGGGCGCACTAAGCCATAGACAAATTACTGTTCTTCTGGCTATGAATTCTGGTTCCTGGCTGCATCCCTTTGGGACACCGGGGCACCGAATATCTAATCCAACAGAACAACAGCTTCCTATAAGCCCGCGGCCGGCGGCAGGTACTCCACTACATGGGCAGCTATGTGTGCGTGACTTCTCACCGCTTTCCACTCGGGTTTGCCAAACCCGAGTGGAAGCGGTTTAATGCTATCGCCCGATCAATAGTATTTAGCCCAGAGAGGCTTTTAAAGGATGTCCAATTAAACTGTCCCTTCCCGACAAAAGTTTAAAAATTCTTTTTAATAATCTTATCCGCGTCAAAATAAATTTATGCGAAAAACGGTATTATAATTTAGAAAAAGATTTTACTTGTGATAACGAATGATGAGTGTCGCCTTTTTAAAGAATAATTGGGTTAAATTATTTTTTAAAAAGAACCCTGTTTTTGAACCTTCCGAATATGAATTATTATAGAAAGCGTCAATTCGTATCCGAATTTGTATTCATGCGGTTTAAAAATACGGTACATATTTTACATACAGTATCAATGAATTTGAGAGCTTGTTTCTGATTCTTTAACGTTAAAATTTGTGGATGAATTACTATGAAATTAATTATTTATCAGTAGAAAGATAGATTAACCCTTTTACAACGCTTTTCGGGCGAAGGCCCGACTGAAATGTAGGAGATTGCGGGATTGCGGAGATGCAAGTATTTATGCTTAAAAATAAACATTTGTTTCTGGTCTAGGTGTTTTCTACGTATCATTATGTAAGTCATTAAAAAAAATGTAGTATATCCGTTTTCTAGTACCCATAGTATTACCAGTTTTTAATTCATGTTCGTGCGTCCGCAAACGTAGCCAGCTTGTTTAAAAAATAAACTAATTTAGTTGGTGGTAGACGGCTTTAGACAGGTGGAATCACGAGACACAGCTGATAAGGCAGGTATAATCATATCAAAGTAATGATATTTCATACCCGATTATCGTCATGCTCATAATAAGGTACCGCTCCCTCAGCGCGCGTGAATTTGGCGCGTGTTTATAATAATTAACATTACCTGTAGGTATGAATTAGTCTGAGGTAAATTGGACTAGGTTTCTAAAGCTTGTTTGTCTTTACATATAGGTTGCACCCCGTGGCTTCACCCGCGTCTGTCTCGCTGGATAGGGGATGAAGGATTTTTGTTCTGTTACATTTAGACTTGATTTAACCAAGTATATAGGCTTTTAAAAGTCCTCATACTAATCCATTTTGATTTTTTAAAGGTGCAGAATCTTGTACCTAAGTTTGAAAGATAGTTTCAAAAATCTACCATTTTGTCGTATTATTATAACACTAGATACGCCCCGCGTTTCACCAGCGTAAGTAAGCGATAAGGCTATCCCTTATCCCGTTATTCTCGAGGGTTCGGGCCCTCGAGAATAACGGGATAAGGGATAGCCTACGCGTTATTCCAACTATCTAGCTATCTACGTCCTAAGTTTTATCGCAATTGGTTCAGTAGGGTTTGAGTGAAGGAGTAACAGAGTCAGTATTAATTGGACTAGCAGCTCCCCGCGGTTTCACCCGCGTAAGTCCCGATCCCGTGGGAATATCGGTATTAAAAGAAACCTTCCTCAATAAATGGACTATCCAACACCGAAAGAATTTTTCAAATCGCACCAGCGGTTCCAGAGATTAGCGCGTTCAAACAAACAAACAACCAAACGAACTCTTCCGATTTATTTTAGAAGATAGTAATAGATAGGATAATAGGATTAAACAGAAACGAAATAAAAAGAGGAGTTCCTTTTAAAAACCTACCTAACGCACAAATTTCCCACTAGCATTAGGAGTATTATACCTATCTATAGATAAATAAAAAGTAATAATATAGCAGTCCAGTCACACCACTATCTAGCTTACGTGACGTCACAGGACATTAGTCTGATGGATGACGAGTAACATTTTGCAAGGAAGAGGCCGATTTTTGAAACGTTCGCCCCGCGTCGAGCGCTATAATATTTTCATTGGTATTCGACAATGGAAATCCTCTACCTATCTTAAAAAAATTCGATTGTAACGAGTGGTCATTACTACTTTTCGTCTCTGGGAGGTGAATGTTAGAATATACAATATTTGTTTTTCTACTTACCTGTACTCTGTACTTTTGAGAATCTGTAGGTACTTTTGATAATCTGTCTTTATAAGTATAATCCTTTATACTACATAGGCTGTCCTTCAGTGATAAAGAAACCAAAAAATAATACAATCTGCCTATGGGAGAACTTGACATAGGCAAGTCATGGCTTTTTAAGAAAGAAAAAGAAAACAGTTGTGTTCACAATTACAAGCAAATTACAATCACACGTCGAACTATCAAAAAATGCGAATAAGCCAACAAAGTCTCAATTGGGTTAACTTATCCCTTGAGTTAACCTAAATAATTCTCCCTCCCTTAGGTGTCATAAACGGCGACTAAGGGATCTGGGGGAGATTGCAAACTCCTCGCGCGGTGGCGGGAAAACGGCGCGGTCCCGAGGGTTGGCGTCGGGCAGGCAGGTAATAGCCAATTCTATTTGCAGTAGGTGTGGTCTATAATGGATGACTTAACTTACTGTGCCTGCCTCAAATAATTTGAACTTTTATGGGATCCTGGGCTCCCGAGAGGGATGCAACCAGAAACATCGCTCAGATGAAGCAACACAGAACTGTACCAATACTTTTTAGACTTTTTTAACTTACTTAATAGTAATCAGGTATTAGAACTACGGGTCTAGATCGCGTTTGTAAATAATTATTTTACCTATATTACCTCGACTTTTCTGAATGAAGTAGAACTCAAATTTTGCGTTGCGTTTCTGTATTCGACCGTAAGTGACACGAGTGATTTGAGAATTGCCGTCATGGAACCTCGAAGAGAATTGTAACAATCTTGTTACTTGCTGGTAATGAATAACGGTGATTTTCTTGTGGATTCTCTACTGTGATATCTTGAGCTGAGTAGGTGATTTAAAGTAGGTACCTACTTTATACAGCTCATTGTGATGTGGTAGGTAGGTACTATTTATCCCGGTATTTATACAGGGTGGAAAAAAAGACCGTAGTTGGAGGCAAAAACCGCTTGACTCTGCTACTTTGTGGTGTGTCCATCCACTAAGAAAGAGTTTTTAGAAAGTCCCGCGGGATCGGGACTTACGTGAAACCGCGGGACTCTGCTATACTTGGTTATAAATACAATATAAATAATAAATAATAAAAATATTTATTTCTTCCCACAATAAAATTAACAATACATACTTACATAATATTGGGCTAAAACTAAGTTAAAGTGAGAAGCAGGTGTCTGAGATAGGCACTAAGCCTGTATTACAGATCACCTGGTCCCACCCTATGGCAAATTGATACATCTGTATTTACGACAAGAAAGACATGACACAATAAGAAAATAGTGATAGGAAGACAAGTGGAGGGAGATGAAGTTGATGAAAGAGTGATGGATGTTATGTAATATGTTGTCTTTTGTGAATTCTGTGTAAGAAAAAAAAAAATGATTTGACCTTTCGCTTGCAGATGGTCTTAGAAACGTCGTATATCTGCAAGATACGATTTAATTTATTGTAAAGGTTGCCTCCCTGATAGCAATAGAAATGATGAGCGAATTTGGTTCGAAACTTCTTTATTGGACATACTATGTCAAAACGACGCCTTTTATACACTTGTTTAGGATTATAGGCCATCTCCGCGTGTTGTTTAACTACAGTGAACAGGATAAATAGCTGTCGAACGGTTAACACTTCGCACTTATTGTAGAGGTCTCAATCTAATTAATCTCAAGCCCACGCTTAAAATTACCGACTCATTTCTTTAAACTGTAGGTAAGGTACCTCAATTTGACGACTTCTTAGTCTTCTTCCTTGACGTGTACCTAGTGGTGTGGCTCACCTAGAGTTGGACTTTTATGGTCGCTGTAAGGTCCCTAGCTTGACCTAACGACTGCTATCAGAGATAACAACCGGGACCAACTGCTTAACGTGCCTTCCGAAGCACGGAGAAGCTCGAGATATTAACTTTTTGCCACACAAATTATCATTAACCATTCAAGTATAATGACCAAGCGTTGCTTAACCCGTACGACCATTCAATATCGGCAGGTACAGGCCAATGAGCTCCTCAACTTGACAACTACAGAGCAACAGTAACTAATTTATTACAATAAACATGGTGATAAATATAAAATAAAATAACGAAATCTAAAACTTAAAATGAAAAAGAGAAAAAGCCGTCGTCGACGACACCCTCCCGAGACATGGTCCACAAGATGCTGGCGGCATTCCCCCTCTGAATAGCGATACTCACTCGCTGAGACAGGAAACCACCAGCTCTGGGATCACCGGCCGCCTCGGCCAGACGCCCCTACAATTCCCGTAAAAACAACCAGGCACTGGGGCCCCAACAACCCAAAGCCTCAAGGCCCACCGGGGTAAAAAGGTATTATAGCAACCGGGTATTTATTCATAACTTTTCACCGAATCATTTTAAAACCAATCAAACTTCACTCATAAAAATAACGTCATCAATGTAAGTAAAGCTGTAAAAAACTTTTTAAAACCGAACCGGGAAGCCAACTGGGACTGTTTAATGTTCAGTGGCTATGGTACTTGATACTTGCCACTAATTTATACCATTAAACAGAAACTTCAACCGGATGTACTAGAGCGATAAATGGCGGTTAATAGGTACTTGAAATACAGTTATTAAATTTAAACTTTTGAATTTTAATGAAGTAATGAATTTTATGATGAGTAGCTTCCAGCCGCAGTATGTTTATATTTAATTTTGTCATTGACTCGGCTCCTATGGTGAGAATTAAAAGCCGATGACCACTTTCAGATTTCAAAATCGCTAAAGCGTGTTCGCACTGCGATTAAACGCTTTTCCCGAAGCTCTGAAACCGCAATTTTTTTTTGCAAAGGACAGACTTTGTGAAAATAAAAGAGATACAATGGTATAAGATCCGACCCGATCTAGTGACTGCACCGGTCTACGTATCGGAACACGATGAGTCCGCTTGTCGCTAACACAAGGCTTGTAACAAGCCGGGCCTAAGCCTTCCACCGAGATTTTACCTATTGTGTTTGTCGTCAACTAAGTCACCGACATAGCTTTCGATATAATACTAAATACTAAAGTAGCAATAGGCAAGCCATATAGCTCGAAGGACTGATAACTGTTAGGGAGTAAAAGTCCTCGAGTGGCGACCACGATGCCATGCGAAACGAAGTCTACTGTAGCGGTCCCGAGGAGTCGTTGGGTGGAAGTGCTTCGCGATCGCTATTTGTGGTGTCGTATGGGGGAGGCCTGTGTTCAGCAGCGGACGAATAAGGGCTGAGGCGATGAGATAGTGGTTAAAAGCTCATTAACTTTATTAAAAAAATTAAAATGAAGGTGCCAAGTCTCCAGTGCTCGCAAATATCACAGGCACGAATTGACGACTAAGCCCTACAAACCATCTAAACAAATTTTAATCTGAAAATTGTAAAATCCTTGTTCATTTTTTGTTCAATAATCTAAATAGGTTCAAAAGTTTTCCAACATTCCTAAATTGTTTGATATTTAATTAAAAGTTTCGAGTTTGAAGTACACATTTTTTTCTTGGTTTATTTAGCATTTTTTTTCAATCGATTATTTCAAACAATGTGGTACTCGATACTGTTACTTTTCGCGTGCTTAATTAAATAAATATACCTATATAACTGTTTAACATACATCTACATATTTAATAATAATTGATTGTGCTAATAATAGCCTAAGACTATGTTAGTAGCTAATCCGTTTGGCTATGTCGGTGACCCTCGTTCTTCTACGTATCTCCTCATTTCTGATTCGATCCCGTAGAGAAACCCCGAGCGTAGCTCTTTGAAGTGGCAGTGGGCAGGACATATAACACGGAGAGCAGATGGTCGTTGGGGCCGAAAACTTCTCGAATGGAGACCGCGGATCGGTAAGCGCAGCGTTGGACGTCCACCAACGAGATGGACGGACGACTTGGTTAAGGCCGCGGGTTCACGATGGATTCAGGCCACTTATGACCGAAGCATCTGGAAATCTATGAGGGAGCCTTATGTCTTCATACAGCTGAAATGATGATGATGATGTTAGTAGCACTTCCTTTACACATTTAGTGGATCCTTCTGGTATTTGTTTGCGGAAGCTACGGAACACCACGCCAGAAGTCTTTATGAAAATCTACTATACGTACATAAGAATAAATTAAGTAAATTTCACAAATACAGTGATGTCTGTCAGGTTAATTTGAGACACAAGGATGATCTGACTGTGCCCTATAGTAGGCTCCAGAAAATAAGTAAGTCGTTCTGTAGCACTAGTGTAGGTACTTTATTATAATAA
Organism: Idaea biselata; assembly: GCA_958496205.1. Classification (NCBI taxonomy): domain Eukaryota; kingdom Metazoa; phylum Arthropoda; class Insecta; order Lepidoptera; family Geometridae; genus Idaea; species Idaea biselata. Next base: position 2,590,798 of record OY292399.1, read on the forward strand.
ACTACCTGAAGACGTGTGTGACATGTCCATTACAAGATTCAAAAAATATATTAAACTTAAATTGTGTAATAAGGCGTAGGTACTATAGCACGTCATCATATTTTGATGAAAAGAATCCATGGACATGATTGTTAACTGCTCCTGTTCAAATTACAGATCTGTATTATGACGATTGTACCTAATATAAAACATGATTTTAAAAAAATTGAAAAAAAAACCCCATAAGTTTCTTGTGGTTTCTTCTCATCGGAGGGCGCTTTCCGAAACCACAGTAAAATCTCGACGTTTCAAAACGTATGTATGTAATTTATATATACGTTCTAAATGAATAAATGAATTTGATTTGATTTGGTCATGTAAGAAGAGTAATGTTTTTGGCAATCTATGTTAAGTAAGTGTGTTATGTTTTTCGAACTCGTGTGAATATCAAAAACTTAAGATTGATCCCGAGATAGATGCAACTGGGAACATCGCTCAGATCATGTATTCAGAAAGCATCGTGTAGGTCCGAAATCAAAGATTGACTCGATATATCTGTCACCGTCTTATTGAGTTGCGCTGAGTGAGATGAAGACAACCGAAATAAAATTCGGACCGAAGCTGAATCATACCCCCACAGACCTTTTCATTTTATTATTCTGCTCCAATGTTCATCGTTATCTATTTGCATCGATATACTGTCAGTGTGAAGAGTATGTTTGTTTGTTAGTCTTTCGTCCCGATTTTTCACTTATTTTCCAACCCTTTTGGGGTCTGTTTGTGTAGTAAATTTAAACCTGTCTATAGTGTAAAGTGGGTTCGAAAATATGTATGTTTTCTATAGCTCAAAATACACGACGATACTTACACTGACAATTTACCTAAAACAGCCCACACCTATAACACACATCTAAAGAAATTCATGCATGTGTGCTGTAGGTGTGGTCTGGTTTAGGTCAAGTGTAAGTGTAATTGTCTTCGTGTATTTTGAGCTTTAATTAATCTGTAGGTACCTTACTTTTACAACGACTTACTACCGATCAAATTTAAATAAAAAATAATAAGGATTTTTTTTGTTAATTGAGATTGACGTCAAAACGTTTTTGACAAAATATCCCGTTTTGTGATGACCTTAAAGCGGAAAATATGTACTGCTTGGTGCCTATCAAACTAAGGATTTAGACGAAAAGCGTAATCTGAGATAACTCAGATTAGTCAGTACCTAAAGGTTTGCCTGTTATGGTTCACATTAGTCATGGACTAACTTAAGTGGAAAACTGAACCGTCTCTTTACATTCAGCTTTCGTTAGTTAAGTTACCTTCTTCTTCGTTTCGTAGAAAGGATGTGGCTCACCTACTCTATTTCAGAATCTCAGATCAAGAATGTAATCAAAAATCCCATACATTTATTCGAAAATGTCAGCTCTTTATTTAGGTACTTTTTCCTTTAAAATTGACAGTTCTTTGTTTACATTTTTGATCTGAGATTCTGAAATAGAGTACCTACAGTGTTAGAGAGTTTTCATGTCGCCCTTGTGGCCTGTTCCTTGACCTAGCAACTGCTACCTGAGATAACAACCGGAACCAATTGCTTAACGTGCCTTTCAAAATACTGAGGAGTTCGGGAAAGTGATTTCTGTCACACAAATTATCGATCACCCATCCAAGGCATTGACCGCGCCAAGCGTTGCCTAACCCGCACGACCATTCAAGTTCAATAGGTATAGCTAGGCCAATGAGCTCCTCATTAAGTTAGCAACTAGATCAGGGGTTCCCAAACTTATTTTGTTTACTGCCCACTTTTTAAGAATAAATTATTTTTAAGCGCCCCCCATTTTTTACCTACTTAAAAACCCTACCGTTTGATACAGGAATCCACAAATCGGGGTAAAAAAGCAAAAGTGTGGCTAAGAGTAGTAATCAGTAGTAGCCTCTACGCAATGGCCCCATTTTTTTGGGTTTTTTACCTTTAGGCCTGCATCGCCCACAAGGGGGCGTTATCGCCCACTTTGGGTACCCCTAAACTAGATAGATAATACACGAGCTGGTCCCATTTCGCCCCGCTGTGACCATATTAGCCGTCCTAGTACGGTTACTGTTTGCATTCGACCATAAATCTACCTACATTATATTATAGTTACAGGAAACACTTTCCGGAAATGAGGCCAACGTAAATAAGTTTGTCTATACCTACTCTGAGCTGGAGCGTTCAAAGTTCCGGTGACATATGTTCGACAAATCTGTGAATGTTTGCGAATATATCATTACCAGGGTTATTTGAGAGGGCTCAAGTTATTTGACTGACTTTCCGATATTCAGCTATGATGGCCGTCCGTCCTTTATTTTATTGCGCTCTCTTATTGGTAACGAGATATTTCTGAATAACGTCCTTGCCTTTAATAGACGGAATCTGGCGTTTTAGTTTCAACCTAAACTAAAAAATCTTATTATATACAAAGTTTGAATTTATAATTGTAGTGGACGTCGACATTCTCTCTCATCCGAGCGATGTTCCCGGTTGCATCCCTCTCGGGAGCCCGGGGTCTGCTAAACCCCAAATTTTTGGGGTCGGCGCAGTAGGTAAGTCATTAATTCATCATTGACCATACCTTCTGCTAATAGATTTGGCAATATTTTACGGCCGGCCTGCCTGACACCAACCCCTCTAGGGACCAAGCAGTCCGCCACCCCCCAGGGAGAACTTAAGTTTTGCTAATCCCCCCTTAATCCCTTAGTCGCCTTTTACGACACCCATGGGAAGAGATGGGGTACCCTATTTATTCTATGCCAGGGTTACATAGTGAACGTCGACATTAAGTTCGTATAATAATGAGTATCCCAGCGAATGTGTTGTTACTTTTAATGCTTACTTACTTTTGTTAGAATAGAAGTTTATACTGTTTTCTTAGAAGAAACCGGCTTCTAGTTACAGTTTTAAAAATAAGAGTTTGTAGTTGTTGTTAAACAGTATTACTGTACATTTCAACTTACCTACTTATAGGATTTCTCATCTATTAGGTGAGGTGAGATCAAAATAATTCTATTTCTACTTAAACAAAAAAGGTAAATAAAAGCTATTGCATAGCATTTTTTTTTCTTAGGCTACATGGTAGGCGGAGTTAGGTTTTATTTTCGTTACGGAATTTCTTGATTCGGTCGCCGCGCTCAATGCCCGCGATAAAAGCTTTGCAATAGCTTAAAATTAAACATCTAAGACTTCGGTACAATGACTTTATTTTCCTAATAAACGACAACTTGCATTTATTTATTTTCCTTGAACAATGCATTATTCAAATTAAATTTATAATGTACAAAATAAAATAATTATATAATTAACAAGAAGCGTACACATCGATATCCCTAACAAAAGATTAATAATAAAAAGTACTTCCATCAAGGGGCTCAAAGTTTCATAAAACTTTTTGACGCAAATACTTTTTAGCTAGTTTTATTTACACAATATCTATGCACTAAATATAAACACTTTTCGATAAACACTATTATTTACAAAATATTCCTACTGATTAATACATCTGTACACTTATTTTTAATTAAATTAATTAACATTTATTCACAAACAATTTACACCATAAAATATTTGGAATTAGAATTACACAATGTTTTAAGTTCGTCTTTTTTTCTGAAGCACACCTTTTTAGCATACACCAATGTTGTAAAGAGGATTTTTTTTTGTTGGTGTGTAATGGCTTCAAAGCTTCTGAACCGATTTTGAAAATTCTTTTATAAATAGAAAGCTACATTGTCGAAGAGTAGCATAAGCTAATTTTGATCCAGAGGTTCCCACAGGATTGGGACTTATGCGTGTAGAACCGCGGGATGCAGCTAGTCTAAAATATAGGATAACGTTGCACATTATTTGAGACTATTGGGTTTTTAATAGGTACGTTTTATTTTTTATTTAATAACTATTAAATTGTAGGCTTTACAAAAGTAAATATCTATCGTAGAGTTTTAAAATTGACAATACCTATAAGAATGTAGATAACATTTTAAATATTTATACAAATAGATACCTAGATTTTTCTTCTGGATTCTTTCATATAAATTAAACTAATTTTTCGGTTTTAACCGCGTGGTGTTTATTACTTTTAGCATTGATTAAATGCTCAACGTTTCGAGAACTGTAAATGTCACAACGCTGAAAGTAATAAACACCACGCAATTTAAACCAAAAAATTAGCTTAATTTCTAAATAAATACCTATATATAGCTTAGATATACATACATATACAGATCAACTATAGTTAGACTTTAAATGCACTTTTATAACAAAATATTTAACAGCAATTTTAGAACTCTATCATAGATATATACATAACTTATTAAAATGTTGTCTACTGTACACTTTACTGTTAAATACCTACCTAAAAACATTGTTTTAGAAACTAGGTAGGTATATTTATTCTATTTTAAAAACTGTTGACTTTCTTCATCTTCTTTATGATGTCTTGTTTATTTATTAGGAACTCTGGAAAAAAAGAAAGAAATTGTTAATTTCATGTCAATATCGACTCTATGCGTAGGCGTTAGAAATGAAAACCTTTTCTATGTTATGTTTCGATTTCTACACCCGACGGAAAAAGAGGGATGTTATGGCTTGAGGATTATGTCTGTGGGCGAAGATATCTTGTAACATACACAAAAACAAGCGAGTGATCTTAGAATAGGGTTTCTTCTTTTAACCCCTGACGGAAAAATAGGGGTATTATAAGTTTGACATGTCTGTCTGTAGGTCTGTCTGTGGTATCGTAGTTCAAGAACGGATGAACCGATTTCAAAGCAGTTTTTTTTATTAGTGGCCCAGAGAAGACGAGTTTGAGTCTTTGTCGGAACGTCGAGGTAATTATAATAATGAATAACAAAGATTATCTATAACGCGATCTAGACTCGTGGACGGAAATAAAATAAATAAATAAATAAATTCTGTGAACAAACACATCGCCATCGAGCCCCGTGGTAAGCGACTAAGCTTGTGTTACGGTGACTAGATAACGGATATACTACATATATTTATTTTTCTTTTGTAAATACATACATAATATACCTGCATAGAGGGACACCCAGACCAGACACATTCGCGTAAGTTTAAAAAGTGTACAGTTTATTTAACTTTTGAGATACCCATGCACCCTAAAAATACATCAAAACGATATTTAAAGTTATTTAAAGTCTATAAAATAAAAGGAAATTTTGTGAAACAAGTTTTCATTTGAAATTAAAGACATTTTTCGGTTTGAATCGCGTGGTGTTTATTACTTTTAGCATTGTTACAACGCTCAACGTTCAACCGAAAAATGTCTTTAATTAGGTATTTATTATGAAACCAAACACTTATAAAACATAATTAAAATTAAAAACTAAATTAAAACTAAAACTGATTAAAATAAAACTAACTAAAAACTAAAATAAATCTAAATCAGCTAAACTTTTGGTGGAGGGAAAAGTGCCCAGAATACTGGCTGCATTGCTCCGTTGTATACAAATACTTATTTTCTGGGCAAAATACAAGCCAGCATTCCGGTCACACGAAGCCTCCACCAAACGTTTAGAAAAAAAAATATATATATTTAAAATTTCAATAAAACTTCGCGAAAACAGAAGAAAAATCTAAGTATTCATTTATCAATTTCCAAGTTCATTTGTCAAAATAGGTCGATCTAATAATTCAGTAAACCAGGAAAGAGCCAGTAAATTTCTCAATGACGGTGACATAAACCCAAAGGTTCGGGAAGCGGCTCACCAAGACAAATGACTTACGCATGAAACATTTCCTCGAAAGAGTTTTCATAGGGATTTGGTTTTCACCTACACGACACGTGACGCTGCGTGATAAGGAAAGGTAATTTGATATGTGGTTGTTACCTTTACCTTTAGCTGTATTCTGTTTTACTTTGATGTATTTTTAGGGTTCCTTATGCGTATATTGCTGAGACTCCGCTGTCTGTCTGTCTGTCCGTATGTCTGTCACCAGGCTGTATCTCATGAACCGTAACATTGCATAGCTTTTATCGCAGGCTTTGAACGCGGCCATCGAATCAAGAAATTCCGTAACAAAAATAAAACTAATACATCCGCCTACAAAATAAATAAATAAATATAATTGCATAAGTTGATAAAAAATGCTATGCAATAGCTTTACCGCGGCAGTCCCCGAGTGCCACACGTTTTTTTAGATGATGTTTTTCTGATCCCGTTACCTACCATGATTTATTTAGTAATAGACTAGCGCCAGTGGTAAAATAAATGTTCACTTTTGCGTTCCGCTTACGGATTGTTAGTGTCCAGTGTTCATTTTAAGTTTCCGTACCCAATTATTATTGTGATAGTGGTACGGAAACCTACCAGTTTGTTTTATAATTGATGGGGAGTTTTACTACTATCTAGATAGTATAGTTTTAATAGTGCCGCATGCCATTCATGGTTTTAGAATGTAGTACTTTCACAAAGAATCTTCAGTGGAAACTTGTTCGATTCCTTTTTCTTAGTGGCTGAACCGGCCTGGTTTATGTTATATCACTTGGGCTTGGGTGTATGGGGCCCACTAAGATCGTTGGGCCCAAGCCAACCTCACCTGCTAGCCGGTGCACCTGCTGAAAAACGGACGAGGCTCTGGCGTGGATTTTCCCTTCGGGGTTGGGAGGTCAGACGGCAGTCGCTCCCGTAAAAGTCGACATTTAGCCAAATCTTAATGGAAAGTCGCGTAAATGTAAATTGCCACATGGATAGGGCGCCGCCGCATAACGGCGCGCAGGAGTTGCCTCAGGTGCCTCAGGAAATTAGGAAATGTAATGAAATTTTGACATTTAAACGGATGCTTTTTGACTTTCTGGTAGATAAGGTTTTTTATTCTATACAACAATTTTTTGACACTAAACAAAGATGACACATACAATACAATTAATTCAAGCACAACGTAACACTTCCGACCATACGTATCTGTTTAATTATATTATTATTGACATTTAATTGAAATGATGACATAGTAACCTAATAATTATTATGAGCGACGTTATTAATTCTGTTTTATTGTTATTATTATCCACGTCGGACTAAATATTTAACCTAACTGAGATGCAAAATAATTGTTAGTTTTATTTAAATAATTTAATTCAAAATGTAAGGCTTAGATATAAGACATTTGTACGCCAAATGGCAGATCACAGAGATCAATACTTAAAATAATGTGACATCTTTTAAATTACCTGTGTATCACAAATAAATGATTTTATGATTATGATTTATGATTTATGAGTTTCGCCCGACTCCTGTGGTAAGTGGATTAGGGCTACCGTGCCACGGGCGGGCACGGCCAAAGACGCGAGCCCCTAAACACAATGTGAAACTCCGCTTCGCAACGTGGAACATTGGCACGCTGACCGGACGCGCGAGGGAGCTAGCCGACGTACTTTCCAGGCGGAAGGTGGCCGTGGCGTTCCTCCAGGAGACTCGATGGAAAGGCAGCAGATCCCGGCTCATTGGGAATGGCTACAAGCTGATCTACACGGGTGCACCTGGTGGAGAGAACGGGGTGGCCGTGGTGCTCGCTGAGAGGTTGCATGACGATATCTTGGAGGTGAATCGCTTTAGCGACCGACTTATGTGCGTGAAGGTGCTTATTGAGGGGGTTCCTACCCACTTAGTAAGTGCTTACGCGCCACAGGTCGGTTGTAGCGACGCTGATAAGAGGTCGTTTTGGGATAAACTCGGCGAGGTCCTTGGGGCTATCCCGTTGTCACAGGGAATCGTTTTGGGTGGTGATCTGAACGGTCATGTGGGTGAGATGGGGGTGGAATTTGAACGTGTTCATGGAGGCTACGGGTATGGCAGTCGGAATGCAGAAGGGGAAGAAATTCTGCGTACGTGTGCCACTGCCGACCTGGCACTCGTGAACACATATTTCAAAAAGAAGCCCGACCACTTGATCACCTACAGGAGCGGGGGGCGCGCTACCCAAATCGATTTTCTAATCACTAGGAGACACCATATCGGCAACGTGGCCAACTGCAAAGTCATACCCGGTGAGAGTCTCACTGCCCAACACCGTATCCTTGTCATGGATCTCTGTGTAAAGACCAAAGACAAACGACAGGAACCATGCCAGCGCCGAGTCAGATGGTGGATGCTTGATGAAGTCAAGTCCCAGATGCTCGCCTCAGCAATCGGCGACAAATGTGCTAATGCTGAAGGCGAATCGGTACAGGAACACTGGGACAGGATTCAGGTGTCTATCGCTGATTCGGCGCGGTCGGTCCTCGGTATGTCTAAGGGAGGACGCAAGTGTGACAAGGAAACTTGGTGGTGGAACGACACAGTCCAGAGGGAGACTAGGGTGAAGAAAGCCCTCTTTAAAAAGTGGCAAGCGTCCAACTCTCCTAAAGATCGCGACGCGTACAGGTCTGCCAAACGTGCCACAAAGAGAGCAGTAGCCAGAGCCAGACGGGACCACTTACAGCCATTGTACGATAAGTTGGAAACGTCTGAGGGGCAGAAGCTCATTTATAAGTTGGCACGTTCTAGGATCAAAGCGGCACAGGATATAATCAAGTGCCGCTGTGTAAAAGATCCTAATGGTAACCTGCTATGCGAGGACCTCGCGGTGAAGGAGAGGTGGCGCTCTTATTTCCACGAGCTGCTCAATAAGCGTATAAAGAGGTGCAGCCACCGGAACTCCCTCCGAATCTAGGACTTGTGCCACTGATAACGCCTGAGGAGGTGCGCAAGGCCCTTCGCTGCATGAATAATCGGAAAGCTGTCGGCGCCGATGGAGTCCCCATCGAAGTATGGAAGGCTATGGGTTCTCGTGGTGTGGGCATCTTAACCAACCTTTTTAACCGCATACTCGAGACCGGCAGAATGGAGACTGAGTGTTATCACTCCAGTGTTCAAGGGCAAGGGATCTGTGCAGGAGTGTGGAAGTTATCGTGGTATAAAGGTCATGTCCCACACCATGAAGCTCTACGAGCGTATAGTTGACTCTCGGATCCGGCAGGAGTGCACTGTCTCGGAGGGCCAGTATGGTTTCCGCCCCGGCCATGGTACCATGGACCCTGTTTTCGCCCTAAGGATCGTTATGGAGAAATACAGAACGAAGAATACGCCTCTGCATTTTCTGTTCCTGGACTTGCAGAAGGCCTTCGACTGTGTTCCTCGCGTGATGATCTGGTGGGCGCTGCGGTCCAAAGGGGTGCCAGAAACTTATATTGAAACCATCAGGGACATGTACCGAAATTCCGATTCTGTGGTGCGAACTGCTGTTGGTGACACTAAATCTTTCCCCATTACAGTCGGAGTCCACCAAGGATCCGTCCTAAGTCCGTTTCTGTTTAGCGTAATACTGGACGAACTGTCCGTAGTCATCCGAGACGCACACGAGCAGCCCCCGTGGATGCTCATGTATGCTGATGATATTGCGCTAGCGGACTCGGATAAGGGACGGCTTGGAAGGCATGTAAATGCGTGGAAAGAGTCACTTGAGAACGGCGGTTTGCAACTCAACGTAGCGAAGACCGAATACTTGGCTAGCAATACCACAGATCCCACACCTGTCTGCGTAGACGGTCACATGGTCGAGCGGACAGACCAGTTTAAGTACTTGGGATCTGTGCTTCACGAGTCCGGGGACATTGATTGTGACGTCAAGTCCCGCATTTCGGCAGCTTGGGCCAAGTGGCGGGAGGTAACTGGTGTCATCTGTGACCCGAAAATGCCGGTTAAACTGAAGGGACAGGTCTATAAAACGATCATTAGACCTGTCCTTTTGTATGGTAGTGAGGCGTGGCCATCGCTTGAGCGACATAAGCAGGAGCTGCGGGTCACGGAGATGAAGATGCTGCGCTGGATGTGTGGAGTGACGCGAAAAGACCGCGTCAGAAACTCCCACATCAGGGGCAGCCTTCATGTCCGAGACATTGCAGACAAACTGCAAGAATGCCGCCTACGGTGGTACGGCCACGTTTTACGAAAACCGGCTAGTTACGTGGGAAACAAATGTCTTGCTATGGCGCCTCCGCCCGGCCGCGGCAGATTGGGAAGACCCAAGAAGTGCTGGCTTGACGTTGTAAGATCGGATATGCGTGCAAATGGCCTCACCACACGGGATGTCGAAGATCGTGCGAAGTGGAGACGTAAAAGTAGGAAAGCGGACCCCGGGCTCTCGAGAGAGATGCAACAGGGAACAACGCTCGGATGATGATGACTTGGGCTAAGGATTCCTTTACACCCTTTCAAGCAGCCCAGTTCAGGGCCTCTCAACCTTGCTGCTTTTATTTTTACGAAAAAAAGCAGCCTTTTATTGAATGCCTGGGGGAGATCGCCCTTAGGCGATAAGGCCGCCCATTGTACCACACTAGTTTAAGTTTCTGTCTATGTAATATTAATTTAATCTAAGTTTTGGTAGTGGGCGGTAGACCAAAATAAGTTTGGGAACCCCTGGTCCATATGTTCGCGTATTCCCTACTACTGTTCTATTTCGTCCCGTAATTGCAAATGAACGATAATTGTTTGACGTCTGTGGAATCGAAGTTAGTCGTAACCTTAACCAGTAACCTTGCGAAGCTACCATTAGGTAAGTTAAGTTAGACTTGGGTAAGTTAAGTTAATTGTTCTTTGAATGCAGTGGTTACTACACATTTGTGCCTTGTTATGTTATAATGTTTTAAAAAATTGTGTAGATGATTATTTTCTTATTCTTCGAAATTCGAAGTAAGTAGGATTCGAAAATTTTGTAACAAATTTTACTTGAGACTCTTAGAATTAGAGGTTATTTACCTTATTTGGTTTTGGACTACTACAACCTTAATATGTATTCCATTTACTTTTCAATGAAACAACCTCAAATTTTCGAAAAAAAAAGTTGTTGAACAAAAGTTGTTCACTTACGCCTCTAGCACAGCCCCCTCTCGGCTTAAATTATTATCCGCAAAATGCGCTTATGTGCTTATCTGCAAAAAGCACGTATGTGCTAATTGAATAAAGCACTTATGTGCTTTATTCAATTTAGTTATCAATATGTTATCATCTGAGACTTCTCAACTTTATATCATCCTGAGTACGTCTCAAAACAAACAGATCACAGAGATTTATCTTGAAATAATGATACTTTTCCCCAGAACATTTTGCTTCATTGTTTGCAGAGAAAACTTCGTAGATATGAGGATTTGTATCAAAACGAAAACATCGCAGTAATCGGTGCAATTTGGTGCAGAAATATTTTTTCATCCCATCTATTCGAAAAGTGTCGCTTTGGTCCTCTATAAGTGCGACCAAAGTAGGTCTTTTCTGTTAAGATAAACAGCCGGGAGCAAAGTAAAACAGCCGGGAGCAAAATAAAACAGCAAAGTAAATTTGAATTTGGAACATATGTATCATTCATAGAAATCAAACGTAAATTATATGAATTACTGGCTTACCACGGGGCTAGATGGCGCTGTGTGTTGTTCACAGAATTTATTTATTTTATTAGTTTCATTAGTGTCATTAGTTTCAGTTTCATTAGTGTCATTAGTTTCATTTGCTTCATTAGTTTCATTAGTTACATTTGTTTCATTAGTTTCATCAGGTTCATTAGTTTCATTAATTTCATTAGTTTCATTAGTTTCATTAGGTTCATTAGTTTCATTAGTTTCATTAGTTTCATTAGTTTCATTAGTTTCATTAGTTTCATTAGTTTCATTAGTTTCATGAGTTTCATTGGTTTCATTGGTTTCGTTTGTTTCGTTTGTTTCATTAGTTTCATGAGTTTCATTTGTTTCATTAGTTCATTAGTTTCATTAGTTCATTAGTTCATTAGTTTCGTTAGTTTCGTTAGTTTCGCTAGTTTTGTTAGTTTCGTTAGTTTCGTTCGTTTCATTAGTTTCATTAGTTTCGTGAGTTTCATGAGTTTCATTAGTTCATCAGTTTCATTCGTTTCTTAAGTTTCATTAGATTCATTAGTTTCATTAGTTTCATTTGTTTCATTTGTTTCATGAGTTTCATTAGTTTCATTAGTTTCATTAGTTTCATTAGTTTCATTAGTTTCATTAGTTTCATTAGTTTCATTAGTTTCATTAGTTTCATTAGTTTCATTAGGATCATTAGTTTCATTAGTTTTATGAGTTTCATTAGTTCATTAGTTTCATTAGTTTCATTAGTTTAATTAGTTTCATTAGTTCATTAGTTTCGTTAGTTTCGTTAGTTCCGTTAGTTTCGTTAGATTCGTTAGTTTCATTTGTTTTATTTATTTTGCTTATTTTTTTAGTATTTATATGAAATTTTCACAGATGATGTATTTCTGTAGCCGCTATAACAACCAACAAATATTTATAGAGGGCTTCTGTATAATAAACGTGATATTAAAATTTTATACCCAACATTTTTGTTTAAGTAAATAGGTATATTCACGAATTACGTAACACCATATCTTATTTATTTTCTCATAGAAGGGGATGAAAAGTAGAGTATATGACTCGAGAGCAAATTATTTTTGCCTCGGGCGATGTATACTTTGAATCCCTCGCTGCGCTCAGAATTCTACGTTAGAATTTACGTTAGAATTCTACGTTAGAATTCTACGTTCTATTCTAGAATTCCTCGCTTTGCTCATGATTCAAAGTAACGCCCTCGCCGTAAAAATACTATTTTGCTCCCTTGTTATACAATCTACTATTATAGCTCACAAAACTGTTTGTGTTTTATTTGTTTTGTTGAGAAAAATAAAGACGACTCGGGATTTTTTATGATTGTACGATTTTTCATATTGCTCATGTTCCAGTGAGTTAAATCTATACATATAATAAAATCGTAACTCAGCGGTGTCTGTTTTTGGAAGATATAAAAAAAATATAAATTGTATGGGTATCTATGAACGCAGTAGAACCTATTTTTCTGTTTTTCTGGTTGTCTGTTTGTCTGTTTGTCTGTTTGTCTGTTTGTCTGTTTGTCTGTTTGTCTGTTTATCTGTTTGTCTGTTTGTGTGTGCCTTTGTGCCCGCTAATCTCAGAAACGGCTTATCCGATTTTAACCAAATTTGGTATGCAGATAGACCTCGATTAACATATAGGCTATTTTTTATCCGGATATTTTGTCCGGTTATCCGGATAAAGTGATTTTTCTGCTTTTACTTAGTTAGTTTAAATGTTGTATTGAAGAAGAATGTTGTGTGGAATCAATACATGATTAACCGGATATCCGGTCGAAAATAAAAAAAAACCGGATATTCAGTTTTTTTCAGGAAATTCCTAAAATACCGTATACCTTTGTCTCTCCATATATCCGGATCCTTCGGACATACGGAAATTCTTTATAATGGTTGTTTTTAACCGACTTTTAAAAAAAGAGGATCTGCTCAATTCTACCCGCATATTGTTTGTATGTGAATATGTTCAAACCGTACTCCGGCATATAAAGTCCGATTTCGATCATTCTTTTTTAATTTGGAAAGTGAGAGTCCCGAGTTGGTCCCATAAATTGTTGGTGAAGATCTGATGAGAACCTTCGGAATGATGAGCAGAATAGCATCCCACAATGATGTTAATTACTAATTTTTGGACTTCCATCAACAGAATCGGCTTAAAAAGAACTAGGTACAAATTGATGAACCACCTGAAACCACCTTCTCAAAAATTCCTCAGTGATTAAAGGTACGGTTACAATCTTGAAAATGCAATAAAATGGATTAAAAAAATATATCTGTAATCGGGCAGTTTTACTGGGTGATGCAGATTGCATGTAGTTTACGTGGCACAATGGTAGCTATGGATTCCGAGTCGAGGGTTCCGCGTTCGAATCACAGACCGGCGCATTCCCTTTTTAAGGAACGGTGGCCTACCGAGCCGAGTGATGGCTTCCGATTCGACGGCTGCGCGTTCGAGTCACGAGTCCCGGACACGACGTTACGTTTTACCCTCCAGATGGTCGTCCACCTTGCCGTTGTGAGGGGATTCAGTAGCTGAAAGCTAATAGGCGCACAAGGTGGGAAACCGGGCTTGCCTGGCTTCTAACCCGTAATCCCGCGTCAGCGGGCTCGGGGGTCCTTTCCGCAAGAAAGGGCCCGCGTGGTAGACAACCACTATAAAAATCACCTCAGCCTCTGGTGGTGAATTGGGGGGGGGGAGGTTATCACCGGCTTTGGGGACCTCGAGACGGTGGCGTGACCGTGCCGAGGGAGGGGAGACGGAGAGAGGTTGTCTATCGGGCAGATGCAGAGATGAGGCTTGGAAAGGCCTTCGTTGTCGGGATGTAGTCCATGAGGAGTTTCCACTGGCTTTGACACTTGTGGAGCGAGGGACACCATGGGGGTTTACATTATAAGCCTATGGTAGGGAGCTCAACGAGATTGGCCTGACGGTGACGGACATTAGCCACGTAAAAAAAAGATATCATGTAGTTAAGCTGCCCGACTTCAGCTTACATAACAGATAAGTCGGTTGCACTGTATTTAGGAGAGCTCAATATTATTGTTTTGTCCTTTTGTTCGAAGTCGGGTTTCGATTTTTTTTTATTTTTTCGATAAAGGCTACTTCTTATAAGCATGCAACACGTTACCTACCGCTGCGCTGTGCTAAATCTACACTTAAATAGACTCTGCCATGATTATCTTCTGCTCAGCAACATACTTCCCTGGTCGTCCGTTCAAGCACAGCGATGGGTAGGTAGTCCGAAAAACGCTGACGAAGTCGCGGGCACAGCTAGTTATAAATAAAATTATTTGTGTAGATTTTCTCTTTTATTTGTTTTTTAAATAGAAACTAGTTAGGTGCGTAAATAGTTTCGGAATGCTTCTGAGAACCCTCAAAAATTTTATAGCTATTTTTGAATTCCTTTGTGGTAAAAAAACACAGAATACTCGAACAAAGAATGTCGCGACGCTGCGAAGACGCAACGCACTAATAAGGCCGCAGCATAAAAGGTTTTTCATTATTCAATTGTAAAATATAAAAGTTTAATATGTTTGTGGGTAATATTATGATTAATAGTATTATTAGGTACTTCAAATCTGTCACAAAGTGATACCCTGGGATTCCTGGGAAAGTGATTCATTTTCAATCTCTTAATCCAGGTATATATGCTGGCAATGTACTTCTTAATAAAAGTTTTTAGCTATATTAAGTACTAATCCCGGCTTGCGTAACGATTTCTAAACATGTTTAAGTTTTTACGTGATTAATAGGTGCCAAAAGATCAAAAGCTGTCAAAGTGTTTTTGTGACCTTTTGCGAAAATGACATTCTGCGCAAGGGACAAAATTTTTCGCGATTACCAGTTGCGAAAATGACGGTCTGCGTCAAAACCTGACATAGTAATCATCTAAGTACAGAAAATGTTATAGATTTTTCACAAATATATTTAAATTGTTTTAGCGTGATATATTTTTAAATAGTCGCAAGTCGCCCTAGCTCCCTTTCCTAACGTTCCCACCATGTACACGCTTGTAACCTTTCGCATTTATTTTACAGATGGAAGAAAAAATACACGAATGGATAATTTCATAACCTTTTACATTTCTAATTTTAACATTATTTCCTCACTGAAAGGTAAAATGGGAGGTTTAAACTCAATAAAGGTCACGTCTCGTTGGCAACGAGACGGTCCCGAAAGAAACTTAACATTTGACGCATCATTATTCAGATGGTACTGAAAGAAATATAAAAACGGATCCAATAAATAATGCCAAAGTGACTTAAAACCATAAATAATGTAATGGTTTGCCATTGAAATATCTTGTTTTATTACTGGCGTAAGGTTTGGCGGAGATATTACAGTTCGCTACGTTAGCAGTTACAGTTTGAAATGGCTTTTTTGTGTGATACTTTGTATTGTGATGGATTTCTTGTAAGTGTACCTGAATTTACTTCCTACTAATATTATAAACGCGAAAGTTTGTATGTCTGTATGTATGTGACTTTGGTACTCTTTCACGTAAAAACTACTGAACCCAATCCAATGAAACTTGGATTATAGATAGCTGGAGACCTAGAATAACACATAGGCAAGTCGATCACTCCATCACTAGATGTGCTAGCTAATGGTGAAAATAAATCGCGGTATCGTCTCGTCTTATGTCCCTAAATCACGTTTGTTGTATGGGAGCCCAGATTTCTTATATATTTGTTTTATTTGGTTTTTAGTATTTGTTGTTGTAGCGGCTACAGAAATACATTTTCTGTTAAAATTTCAACTGTCTATCTATACGGTTCATGAGATACAGCCACGTGATTGACGGACAGACAGACAGACAGCGAAGTCTCAGTAACAGGGTCCCGTTTTTACCTTTTGGGTACGGAACCCTAAAAAGATTAATGAGTAACCGTACTTATAAGCGAGCTGTTACGGTAACCGTTGCATGTACTGTAACCAATAAACATAGTGCGTAGTTCGAGAGCCTGCAACAAGCGCTAGACGAGCGGCTCACAGCGAGTCGACTACTACAGGCTTTCACCCCGAACCAAAGAGCGCTCGCGGACACGTACACGCTAGAACATTTTTACGGTTTCATGGATACAGTAACAAAGTTACGGTTACAGCTCGCCAGTAAGTACTCAGCTTTACGATTATGCCAGTTTAAATATAAATGTGACTTACCTTTACAGATTAGAGTACAGACACAATAGGATCCTTATCTGTATTAATCACAGTTTTATCGACAAACATATACATATTAACGCAGTCTTCGTTCGGACTCGGATGGCTCTCTGGCTTCTCATCAGGACTGACATTCTCTCCATCATCACACTTCTTCTCGTTGAACTCTATTTTATATCTGACTGAAGGCATTTTATTAACAGTCGATGTCAATAATGATTCTTGGACCGTGTCATTACCGTTACATGTCTTTTCCGATCTGAACATCCCTGTTCTTTCCTGATTGTGCCGTTTTTTAGTAACTAGTGCTCCCAGACATGGTAAGATCTGTTTAAATTCTTTCCTAAAGTTCTCGTTCAACCACGCGTATAAAAATGGATTATATATCGTCGAAGACATTGCTATGAAGTGTGTTACGAAAAATAACACCATATAGTACTTCCAGTCTTCTGCAAAGGAATAAAAGTCACTGCTTATATTTATCAGATTTAGAGGAAGCCAGGACAGCCCAAATATCGCTACCATCGCTATTAGCATTCTATTAGTTCTTCTTTTTCTTTCTCTTTCTGCGTCTTCTTTCTTACTATTCTTACTTCCAGGCCTTGTTTTGAGTCTATCATTCAATTTTATACTAACACAGGTGTAGCAGAACGCCATTACGACGAAGGGTACCGCGAATTGCATAATAACAGTTACAGATCCAAACGCTTTCCTTATTTGATCAGAAGGCCATTTTTCTGCGCAATAAACGTCTTGTAACGCCATGTAATATCCATAAGGAAAAGTAACTGATAGCGAGAAAACCCATATGAAAATAATCAAGCCGATACAAGTCTTGATTTTCATCCGTGGCTTGAATGGATAAATTATGACGAAGAATCTATCTATAGCGATGGATGTTAACGTTAGCGTTGAAATGTAAACGCTACAGCCTTGAGCATAAGGCATGATATGGCACAAGAGGCTGCCGAAAACCCATCTTCCTAGGAAAGTGTAAAGAGGGGTAAATGGTACTGCAAACACGCAGAGCAATATGTCCGATAATGCGAGGTTCGTGATGAAGAGATTAGTTACTGTTTGCATAGCTCGATTCCTAATGACAGCGTAACATACCAGAGCATTCCCAAATATTCCTATTACGAAAATAATAGTGTATGCCGTACAGAAAGCGGCTTGTATCGCTTTATCCTCGATCGGATCTTTATTAGTAGCATTTTGTAATTCATCGCTGGCTGTGCTTAATGTATCATTGTAAAGAAGTTCCTCCACCCATAATTCGGTCGGCATAATTTTGCTGTTTACTTAATTTGGTATCATAAACCTTTTCGGTTTTTTACTATTATCATATTGGTTATGAAGTTCGGTGCGAATTGCTCGATTTTGTATTGTGATCATAATGTTTATTTTATCTGTTTTCGTAGCGCTAAGTGGAATATGGATTCGGTTTCATGTTTCTACCTCGTTCCGCTCATTCTTGAAGAGTACCTGCAACAATGAAACAAATACTATTTGTATTCAGAACTGACAGTAAAGAGGTAATAAAATTATTTATTGTCTGACTGCTTCGAATGCGGAAACAGTAAACAAATTTAACTTTGACACTTCAGGGCTATGAAAATCGCAAACTAATATTTTACTTGGGGCCCCTTATCTATATTTTACAGTTTATTTACTCCATACAATAGGTACATACCTACATGGCTTTTTATGTTTGTACCTATAGTTCTTGTTTTGTAGTTAATAGTTTTTTTTTACTAACACCAATCAATTCCATACCATCAAATTTTTCATCGAATTTAAGTGGACATAACTCTGATCGCACTTTGCCAACTACCTACTTACCCTCACTTGTTTGGTGCTAGCTAAGCTAACACGTAAGCATAGCTTAGTTGCCGGTGGACAATAAAAAAAACTGGTTAGAAAGAGGTTTGGCTAAAGGGCCTTAACAAAACGCTTTCCCTACAAATGTACAGTACGATGCTCTTTTTTTTTCGAAGAATAGACTTAGCTACTGCGTGGTAAGGTTGTGCATATAAGCATAAAAGTCCTCGCGAGTGACGACCACTCCACGAGTGCAAAATGGAGTGGTGGCTCGGGCGGGCGCAATACAATGCTAAATTTTTTTGGGGGTACCGTCCTTAACGCATAACTTTTTTTGTCCTAAACACAAAAGGCCGAAAATATAAGGCATAATTGCAAAAAGCATAATATTAATAAGGCATAAACTAAAAACGCATAAACTCTTTTGGCATAATTTCAATTGGCATAACATACAGAAGGCATAAACAAATAAGTCCTAATACTCAAATAGCATAACATACGAAACGCATAACATTAGAACGCATAATATTATAAAAGCCTAACATCAAATAGCATAACCTACAAAACGTACATACAAAACATACGAAAAGTATAACACAATTACATGATTCAAACAGTCGTATCATACATACACTATACCTTTTAGCGTAGACAATGATATGAGCCGACACCCTATAAGCTCGCTTCGCTCGCGCCAATATGATCAAAACATCTAACCTAACCTAACCTAAACCTATCCTACTGGGTTAGTATTATTCAGATAGGTACACAATTCCTGGTGGGTCACCTACTTTTCGATTAAACATTTTTCGCATAATATTCTTTTGGCATACATTTTTTACCATATATATATATTTTTAAAAAGAAATTTAGAAACTCTTAGCGTATTAACGAACACATTTGCACTTTGTTACAATATACCTGGTATGGAAAATGATGAGACCGAAAGGAAATCGCTCGCTTCGCTCGCGTGTGCTGTATCACAATATCTAACCTAACCTAACCTACACCTATTCTTTTCCTCTTAGGTATACCAATCTAGAAAATTGTGTTATGATAAGGCCAAAAACTTCAATAATATGTAATTTTGCCATTAGTCCATTATGTTAAAAAATATTATGCCATATTAAATTATGTCAATTGACTATTATGCTTAATGTAATTATCCCAAAAGATCATTATGCTAAACAATATTATGCCATATTAAATTATGCCAATTGACTATTATGCTTAATGTTATTTTGCCATATAACCATTATGCTAAAAAATATTATGCCATTTTAAATTATGACAACTGAATATTATGCCTTATGAAATTATGCCAATTGAGTTATGCCTTATAAAATTATGACAAAAAAGTTTATGCGAAGAGTGGTGTTCCCTAAAAGTCCTCGCGAGTGACGACCACTCCACGAGTGCAAAATGGAGTGGTGGCTCGGGCGGGCGCAATACAATGCTAATTTTTTTTGGCGTTGTATTGGTGAGGCCTATGTTAAGCAGTGGACGGATAAGGGCTGAGATGTTAATGATATAAACATATAAAACTAAATAAAATAAACTAGGCACTAATCACCGTTCATTGTTAAAGTATTGCTAACTGCTTTGTTACCCGTTTCCAGTACATTAGTTGTCAAGTAAAGTGTCCCTCTGACCTTTCGTCCCACACATCTACGTTTTATTTGGACATTCGAGCTGTGTTTGTTTACTCGTTTGTACAGTTCGGTTAATTTAGTTTGGTCAGTGTTAGCTGTTGCCTGTTTTCGATGGGTATTTCTAAACTAGGATCTGCTGCGGTTTTGCTCGCGTAATTCTGATCAAATGCTATAAGTGGTGAAGATTAGATGGATATAGTAGCTTTCTATATCCATCTAAACTTATTAAACGCCCCAGTATAACTACACCTTCTTCGTTTCGACCTTAACATCCCTTACATAAAACACTTGTGGTAAAATACGTTCTTATCTTCACTAATATTATAAAGAGGAAAGATTTGTATTTTTGTGTGTCTGTATGTTTGTAATGAATCAACTACTGTGCCGATTTCAAAAATTCTTACACCATTAGAAAGCTACATTCACCCTGAGTAACATAGGCTACTTTTAATCCTTTTAATACTTTTAATTCCCACGGGATTGGGACTTACGCGGGTGAAACCGTGGGACGCAGCTATCAATTATAAAAAAATCAAATATCATCCAAATCAGTACAGCAGTTCAGATAAACACTCACTCGAAACCTGTCGTGTTAAAATTACTAGTAGTTGGGATTGAACTTCACGTTTGTGGCTAGTGCGTTGTGGTCAACTGCTTTATACTAGTTACACTTGTGGTGTAACTACAAATTAGTACAATTATCTCCAGCAAATTGACATTGTTGCCTTAATCGACCAATTTGTTTGTTTGCATTGATTTCTCGATGATTTAGTTTTCAGTAGAGTTTACGCTGTAGCAAAACATCGTACGCCTTATTAATAAACGTGGAATAAGATTGGAGTGTGAGAACATGTTTTGTCCTTTTCCGGGACAAAAACTTTCAAAGTTGACAGACAGAAACAAAAGGTATTAAAATTATTCCGACCTTACTCTACGTTTATTAATAAGGCTACGTTTGAAACCCATGGCTTAGTTTAGTTTATATGTTGCGACCCGTTCTTTTTTCTGGGCATGGCCGACTACCGAGGATGAGTAACAATAACAGTAGAAAGAAAAATTAAAATAACCTATCCCGAATTGTACCCGGGGCGCGGCGGTACCCATAACGCTGGCAGCATTGCCGCGTTGTATGGCAATAGCTAACCTTTGCATCAGGTACGAGCCGGAGCGAGGGTCGCCGGTCCTCTCCCGCAATCTACGACCTAGATCTTAATTTATATCTATTTCCTCACAACTATTTTCCGGCTTGGAACTTTGGGGTAAAGCCTCCGAAGTCATACCAGAGTAGACCAATATAAAACTAATTTTAAAACTATGCAAACCCGCCTGTCTGCAAAGTGTCTAGCAACTAATGAGTGTTTTCGAACTATTCCTAGACAGGAATACTTCAAAATATTGATCTCCTAGTAGCTACACCAGACACATTCGTTTCGCTAATGGATGATTTATGTAAAATTCAGTTAAAGATATTTAAATGAATCGTCCTACACTGACCTCCATAGTACAAGTACGCTGGACAGAAGATCGTGCACTGAATTTTGTGTCTATTTGATCTGCGCCATGTTGCGCTGTTTTGTATTGATAGTCATGGTGACCGTCCACGGAACTATTAGACCGTGAACGGTCATTTGGATGTCATTTTATATGGTATAGGAATTTTAGCGTATACTTGTATATACAGAGTTCAGTGCGTACCTACTAAAATTTTGTTTTTAGATAAAGTTCAGTTACTTTTGTTTTTGGGTGTTAACCGATGTAAATATGCTGTGTGTGCGCGTGCCGATTTAAGCCAAGCCTGGCTTAAAACTGAATTTAAATTCGAGCCGAGAGGTGCCTAAACATGGCCTCTTTTGGCTTAAATCGTAAGGAATTTTGTTCCTGCTGAGGATTCCACGATAGCACCAGTTTTTTGTGTCAAACTTTTTAAAAACTGAACTGAGCTGTCCCCTTAATGATTTTTTAAATAGTTCTATCTTTACCACTCCGATAATAAATCTCTTTAAAATCAGTAAATTTCAAGAATACCTTGGCGTCACTCCAAAAATGCAAGAACATTCAATTCTACCGTGTTTGACTTCGTGTAGTGCCTACTTGGAAATCCGGTAAGAAAACGAGCTTTCAATATGTAAATTAGTGAAATTACAAAGTACTCTGTCTAATGAACGATCAAACAAACGTTTTGTCGAAGAAAAGCTTTGTCGAAGTTCAGTTCAGTAAACAAGAGGAGTCTCAAAAGATCAACTTGGTAGGTACCTTTGTTTTGGCAAGCGACTGTTTATCTAAAGCTCAAAATACATGACGGACAATTAAACTGACGCTTTACATAAACAGACTACACATGCATGAATCTATACTAATATTATAAAGCTAAAGAGTTTGTTTGTTTTAACGCGCTAATCTCAGGAACCGCTGGTCCGATTTGAAAAATTCTTCTAGTGTTGTATAGCCCATTTATTGAGGAAGGCTATAGACCAGTTTTGATCCTGATATTCCCGCGGGATCGGGACTTACGCAGGTAAATTTATTTATATGTGTACTTGTAGGTGTGGGCCACTGAAATGAAACTATAGAAGTACGCAAATCAAATAGGCACAAAATTCAGTGTGCTATGTCCTGTCAACTGGACAGGACATAGCACACATTAGACATAGTAATGGAGGTCAGTGGTGTGGGCTGTTTGAGGTTAAGTGTCAGTGTAAGTTTCATCGTGTAGTTTGACTTTAAAAGCCGTAGGCAGAAATATGGAGTCAAACCTATATTTTGGACAATTCAATTACAGGAACAATTTCCTGAAAATGTATGCTTTTCTGTATTTACGGGAAGTGAACTAGATACCTGGCATTGCTAATTATAGACAAGAATTGTTACAGTTAATATAACTTCATCCACAAAAGTGGGTGACGCGGACTGACGCGGGAGTTGTATTGTAGCATGTCATTTCCTTTTGTGATACCTAACTTGAGTTAAACTGAATTGTTTCTAAAATAAAAGAAAAACTACCTATATTGCCAAAACTAAAAGTATGTAAAAAACATAAATACTAACATAAAAACAAGCGTCACATAATCGTAGTCAACGTTTTTATGTAAGGGGCAACGGTAATGGGGTTAGTCTATTATTAATACAATATAATTATGAATCATGTTTATAGATTTACAGACATTTATTCAATCAAAAACAACATACAAATAAAAAAACAATAAAAAAGGTGAAAAAAAAAACAAACAACACTAAAATTAAAACTTAAATCTAAAATGAAAAAAGCCCGTCGTCGATGACACCCTCCCGAGACATTAGATAGATATATAGATATCCCGAGATAGATTTTATAATAAGCTCTTTGGCCTAGCTGTACCCGCCGACCATAAACGGTCGTTCCGGTTAAGCAACGCTTAGCGCAGTCATTACTTGGATGGGTGACTGAAAATTTGTGTGGCAAAAAATCATTTTCTCTAGCTCCTCCGTGCAGCAGTCGTTAGGTCAAGTTAGAGGCCTTAGGGCGTCCCGTAACCTCTCACACCAGGTGATCCACACCACTAATACGAAAAGAAGAAGAATAGATTTTAAAATCTTTCATTGTTTTCCTAAAATTATGAACACAATGTATGAAGCTTGGTATACCTAACAAAATCGGAATCTACCTTCTGCTTCACTTATCTTATAGAACTAGATTAGAAGTTACCTCAATATCCTGATTGCCTTACGACATTAAGCAAACCGTTTAACTTATCAAATGATCATTCAAGGCACTTAGCAGAATTGTCCCGTATTAGAGATAAAAGCTCCCGGAACGTGTTCAATTGTCTCCTACCCTCACGTCCACATCTTGTTACTGTTTACAGTACATCCTAGCCTGGCCTAGGTTAGGTTCCTCACTTGCAGACCTAAATACATTGAATTAACTAACAAGTCCGGAATAGATAAACGATAACTGAAGATAAATTAAGACTATAATAACAATAAATAAATTTAGACTTTAAGTAATTTTTGTACACATTAATTTGGTTTTCACCTCAAAACCTCGGAAACAATCGAAAAAATCGCATTTTGCGCGCTAGCGTGGAAAGTGTTTTTAAAATTCGAATCAGTCTTGTCTATACATTTCTCTAAAGCAAGTCCTTTATAAATGCGGAAACCGGAACCTCATTTCTTTTTTTTTTTGTTCATGGCATCAAACCACGAAGTCTTGTTGCACATTGCCAATGTCGTATTTATTGTTTATTATCATTAGTATCAAGCAGGGTTTTTTCATGAATTATTCAATTTAGAGATTGTTTGCTTATTTTTATTATATACAAAAACGAGGAATCATTTAAGATTTTGATGATATTTAAATATGAGCGAGTCCAGCAGCGACGAAGATATTAATTTAACCACTGCAGAGTTAGTGCAAGCGGTAGGTACATAATGCCGAATTGAGTATTCTACCGGAAAATGCACCTAGCGTTTTCCTCGCTGTAGTGAGGTGAAAAATTGTGTGTTTCACTCGGCAGCAAAGTTTTTTGCATCTCGTACCTTTGAAATCTTCGCAACGCTCAGCATTCTATATTAGAACCACTCGCTTGCGCTCGTGGTTCAATCCTAGAATGCTTCGCTAGCTCAGGTTTCAATACAAGTACTCGCTGCAAAAATCAACTTTGCAGCCTTGCATAACAAATAACTATTTTTTATTTAAATTTTATTTTAGATAGTCTTGCTCAAGCATCAATGAAGTACGATATTCTTCGGCGAAATGAAATCTATAAAATAATCACGAACTTTACGTGATTTGATTACCTACGTCCCCTACGTTTTTGTTTTTGTCATATTCAAATTTTTCAAAATATAATTTCCACCTATTCTAATTAGAAAATGAAAAAAGGCATGGTCATGGCTGATATAGGTTTTATGGCAAAAACATAATTGCTCAAATGGCTTTATCCAGGGAGGAAACAGTCAACTACGTTTGTAAAGTTTGTATGGAGAAAGAGTAGGTATCCTGTGCTTATGATTAGAATTTAAATACGTATTATTTAACCATTTAATTAATTCAATATAGATCTACATTGTTTTAGATACCTAGCTAGCTGTATAGCTACCTATTGTAATACATTCAGGTACGCATATCGTGACAACAAGCAATCCCAATTACATAATCTAGCGTGACGGATAACCCCCATCTTTCCCTCGTTACCTCGATCCGAAACATTACGTTTCAACGTCCTCGGGTACTATAGACTATGGATCTACGACCGGTGATATACCTCGGTCGTTCTGCGCGAAGATTTTCGTACATTGAACTTGCGTGTGTATAATAGATATCTATAAGTCTATAACATCACTAGTACGCGCAACACCTTACCTATTGCTGTGCAAAAATCCACACTTAATCGGTCGCCCATTGAAGTACGGATGCTGCTAAATGAACTGTGCGAGCGTGGCATGAATACCTCGTATTTGTGTAGAATAACAGAGATATGGAGCTTATGAGTCTTTTCTGACAGTATTGTGTCCATAAAATTATATTATGCCTGCTAGAGTAAGCCTTCGATTAAGAGACTATTGTGACGCAATAGTGCCAATAATTTTGAAAATAACACCGTGTCAGCACATCCAGGTACCCATTATCATATTCTGGTAGTTCATTTTTAATCCAAGCTCGCGCAAGCCCTCCTTTAAGTTTAGGAACTTGAAGTAAGTAAGCCGATAGAAAGTTCTTTGTCTACACAGTCTCGAAACATTGGTCTAAACTAAAGGAATGCTGAGGGTGCGGTTTATCTCACGACACCCTTACAGGGCGGTAGGGTACGTACTGTGTTTCGTACATAAATTCGCTCGTTACTAGGTAAGATTTTGAAATGTCAAGCGTGTATTTTGTATTAGTTGAGTAGATAAAGATAGCTACTAAACCTAGGGTTGCCTATTCTGCGAAAATATAGCGCTATCTTTCTCGCACAGAGGCACTGTGCAAAATAGTAAGAATTACGAAGGAGCGGTAACAGGGACAGATAGAGATGTACGAAATTCTTCGAGCATTGTGGCTGACGTATACTTTTATCTTTTTACTTCATATACATTTTTAAAAAAATTTTAGTCGCTATAGTAAGTTTACTGAATTTCTAATTAAATTATATGTTTTTTTTACAAACGACAACGCGTTTGACCACTATCTCACCTGGTGGTAAGTGATGATATTGATATGGTTTAAGTTGTAACACGCCCACCAAGAAAAAGAAAGACGGTAGTAAAACAAGATCCTACCTGTATTCTTAATGTGGCTGCACCGGCCAACGTACCGGAACACGAACACGTTCGCTTGGCGCTACGACTTAGACCTGTGACCGCTAGACTTAGACCGAGGTTTTAAATATCAACATTTTTGTGGTAAGTAACTATTATATTTGTATGAATTTGATATGTTGTTGTTGTCTGTCTATTAGATTTGATGTTTATTTATGACGTAAATCTTTATGAAACGTGAACGGCGAAAAAGATTTCACGTGGTCGGGTCACGTTCTCAGTGGATCTGAGCAAATAATAAAGAATTATGATACTAAGTTACTTAGGTACTTTGATTATCGTAAATTTTGATAGATTGCGGGTTCGTAAAAAAAGCCAGCCAAGTTCGAGTCGGACTTGCGCACGAAGAAATATAACGGCATTATATTACAAAAATCAAGTATTTTCTATGGGACTTTCACTTAAATATTTATTCTGTGTTCAGTTATTTGCCGCAACAGAAATACAATAACATCATCTGTGAAAATTTCAACTGTCTAGCTATCACGGTTCATGAGATTTAGGCACTACCTAGAGACAGATAGACAGACAGAGTGGCAGCGGAGTCTTAGTAAAAAGGTCCCGTTTTTACCCTTTGAGTACGGAACTCTAAAATAACCTTTGCCCAACTTTTAGTTATCTAGCGCGTGCAGGTCATAAGGAGACTAGGTACCTACCATCGTTTTCGAGTGATATTCAATACAACTTTTTATGCTGATAGATGCACTCAACTTTATGTAGTTATCGATAAAATAAGTAGGTACGTCCGTTGTATCAGAATCGCCATAGTTTTTGACGATAAGATAAGAGATTTGATGTTTCATTGACCGCAGATAGCTCTGTTGGACATCTCTATAGGTAGATATACCTAACTATGTACTTTATTCCACAATCTATATAAGTATCGGTGTAAAGGAAAAACACAATGAAACTAAACGATATTGATTAAATGACATTCAAAACCTTAATTACAAAAACATATTTTCATTTTTTTTTCTTTTTTTCAAACTAAATAGCGGCAACAGAAAAACATCATCTGTGAAAATTTAAATTGTTAGCTATCACGGTTAATAAGATACAGCCTGGTGACAGACAGACGAACCGTGGAGTCTTTGTAAAAGGGCCTCGTTTTGACACTTTAGAGGCGCATAATCCTAAAAATCGGCCAAGTGCGAGTCGGACTACATTTTTTAGCCTTATCATTCCATTATTTTAGAAGTTACAGGGGGGGGGGGGGGGACCAACATTTTACAACTTTGGAAGTGTCTCTCGCGCAAACTATTCAGTTTAGAAAAAAATTATATTAGAAACCTTAATATTATTTTTTTGTGTTTCAGTTCTTAGTATGGGGAACCCCAAAAATGTATTATATTTTTCTATTTTTGTGTGAAAATCTTAATGCGATTCACAGAATACATCTACTTACCAAGTTTCAACAGTATAGCTTTTATAGTTTCGGAGAAAAGTGGCTGTGACATACGGACGGACGGACAGACGGACAGACAGACAGACATGACGAATCTATAAGGGTTCCGTTTTTTGCCATTTGGCTACGGAACTCTAAAAAGGAAACATATATTATCAGCAACACTCTCACGAGATATCGTTCCCAAGACAGGTAACTCTGGGATCACTGGTTTCCAAGATCAGGGCACAGGGATTAGGACAAATCCCTCAAAAAGGATCTGTACTGCACTGTCTCTAGACTCACTGGGGTGAAAATGCAGCACCCGGGAATATATGTATACTATCGAGCTTTTATGGACTCCACACCAGCGGCCAACGCACATACCTGCACCCGGATAGCCTAAAGATGAGATGAAGCAAGAGTATCTGCGCAGGTGTCATTAATGTGCTTTCACCGCAAACTATGCCAGCTAAGCTCTCATTCAAAGGTTGTTGGAAAAAATCGCTATCAGCGATAAGACCGTCCATTTGTGCAACTTAGTTTAAGCTTTTTTTATTATTTACTTTTGTATAGGTATGTGTTTGTTGTGTTTCCTATGTTTATGTTGTATAAATAAATATATCTATTTATATATCTCTCTTGTTTAGAGGAGCTAAGCTAACTTAACTTAGCTTTGTTGTCAGTTCAACAATAGGTATTTAGTATTAAACTAATACAAACAAAACACGTTGTAACAATTCCAGTCAGCTCTCAGACTCCACATTAGCAGTTTATTACGGCAATACGTTTCAATTTACGTAGATCTATACCTACCATGGAAACGGGTCAGCTTTCTTCTTTTATTTATACTGTCCTTAGAGACAAGTAAGGGGATTATCGGCAGGGGGCTTCAGTTCCCTTTGAATAATGTGCTGGGGGGGGTTATAGTTGTTCTTGAGGAATTAATACTAGGTAGGGGGAATCCGCAATGAAACGGGCGGGTTTTGAAACGGATACTATCGATATGTCAAGTTTTTAATCGAAAATATTTTAGGGTTTTTGGGTGTTGGCACCATTGATGACCTTAGACAAGGGTCTATGGTTATGGGCCCACAGGTTTATGGCCATCAATAGTGTCAACACCCAAAAAACATAAAATATTTTCGCTAGTGTCCGTTTCAAAACACGTCCGTTTCATTGCAGTTTCTTGATTGCATATTCTACCTCATGGGCAAACTACAAACGATTTTATTTACACTAATCTTTTAGACCCTCTATAATCGTTCAAAATCGCAAAACAAGGTGATTTGTTTAGTTTGAACATTTTTTAACTTTGGTAATTCGATGATATTACAAAAATATTCAAATTTTACAAATCTCTTAAAACAAATTACACAAACTTGCGTAAAAAGGTGAGAAGATGGTGAAACATTGTATTTTTTTGCAATTTGGTTAAACTTCAATTTGTCATGTCGCAATCGTATCGCAATGCTGTAGACTTTTGTCTGGATAAATCAACAAACTTGTATGTGTGTATTTTAATGTATATCATTATGAAACAGTCACATAAACTAAAAAATGGCAACAAAAAAAGTACCAAAAAAAGCAACAAAAAAAGCTAAAAGCAGTAATAGATTAAATCTTTTCTATTCGCTGTGACTCTTTGTAAAAATACACATATTCATTCATTGCCGATGGGTATGAATTTGTATTTTCCTTAGATGTACCCAACAATATACGTTGGTTACGACTGAAAAAAAACCCCACTCGTTCGAACCTCCAAAAATGATTACAAAACAAAATATTTAAAAATAATAAAATAAGTTGTTTACGGAAAGAGACAAGACAAGTTTACAAACAATAAACATGGCATTAAACGATAAAATTTTAATAGGCTATTAAAATAAAACATCGTAAATTCAAACTTCAAGGCGATTTTCACTAGACAATAACGATACTAGATTGTCCCTACATTACCTATAACAGTATGGAGGATGTATTCGTATAGAACCAATTGTACCTATAACGGTTGACTATAGACAAGCCTTCACTTACCTCTCCTAATTAAATACGCACGTTAATTAGAGACGAATTTGTAAAGGGGTCTCTATCTGTCTATAACTAGACCAAAGCAGGCGACTATGCAACCTTTATCGAGGATTTAATTATCGGCTGGCTAGTATTGGCGACTTTACTCGTGGCATCATGGTACAGTCAGATTACCAATTAAGTATACAGCACGCAAAATTATTATTCGTGTTGTATAGTTAATTGTTAAAGATTTTTTGAAATCGGACCAGCGCAGCGGTTCCTGAGATTAGCGCGTTCAAACAAACAAACAAACAAAAAACAAACTCTTCCGTTTTATAATATTAGTATAGATGATAGACTGAAGTCGTTTCGTAATTGCCTCTGGTTCCGTTATCGTCTATTCAGAAAACACTCATAAGTACTTCCTGTAAAAATGCTTTACCAAGTAAACAATGAAAACTTCGTTTAACGACCATCATAAATATTATATGGATAGGTAGGTACAAATAGGTACTTGTACCCTAAAGAACTTCGGCGTCTTTGTTTGACGTACGTACACTACCTTTGTAGTTGATAGACAAAGATGTATATTTTCATTTGATAAACATGTCGATAAAAATGTTTCATGTACGCACTACTTCACATTCAGTTTTTATGTTAAGTACAATCGAATAAAAAAGGAATAATATATTATTATATTTTGCTAGCTACGCCGCGTGGTTTTACCCATTGAGTGTCGTGAAATGTTATAAATAACGCTAATGTTGCCGCTAAAGTCAAAGGGACCGGGCATTGCTCTGTCTGCTTTATACACAGTTATATCTGGTTTCTTCTTCTTCTCATCTGTGCGAAGTTCCCAATTGCATCCCTCTCGGGAGTCCGCTAAAACCCTAAATTATTAAAACTCGTAATTAGCTCGTAAAAAAAACTCGTAGCTGTGTAGCCCCGGCATAGAATAGGGTTACCCCATCTCATCCCGTGGGTGTCGTAAAGGCGACTAAGGGATCTGAGGGAGATTAGCTAACCTTAAGTACTCCCCGCGCGGTGGCGGATAAACTGCTTGATCCCTAAGAGGGTTGGTGTCAGGCAGGCGGCCGGCCGTAAAAACATTGCCAAATCTAATTGCAGCAGGTATGGTCAATGATGACTTACCGACTGCGCCGACCCCAAATTAAAAAAAAACTATTTGGGGTTTAGCGGACCCCGGGCTCCCGAGAGGGATGCAACCGGGAACATCGCTCAGATGAGAAGAGAAGATTAAAACTCGTAATTATATCGGGATTATTTTTCGCAAACAGCTCAATAATTGTTAGTTATTATGAAAAAAAAACCACTTAACTACAAAAGCTACGAAATTAAATACATTTCCCGGTTTCAAACGCGTAAACCGAAGAAAGACACTTCATAAGCTTTTACTAAAGTTTTGCATTTTGTTA
Organism: Idaea biselata; assembly: GCA_958496205.1. Classification (NCBI taxonomy): domain Eukaryota; kingdom Metazoa; phylum Arthropoda; class Insecta; order Lepidoptera; family Geometridae; genus Idaea; species Idaea biselata. The sequence goes on from OY292399.1 coordinate 2,621,939, forward strand.
AATTACCAACAATTATTAAAAATTAAAAAAAAAAATGAACAGCGCTGAGATATTCTAATTATAGATAACAGGCCGGTGTACCACGGGTAGGTATGTGTAGGTAGGTACATATTTTAAGGCCGATTTGAAAAAAATGGGCCAAACTGGAATAAAATAAAATAAATGTTGCACGACGTTACACACAGCGCAATATAGCCCCAAACTAAACACTAGGCTTGTCTAATCAACGGATAAGCCCCTCATCTTTCTAAGTATTAACTTAACCCGTTATCAGTCCAGTAGCTACAAAAATAATTCACACTAACACACAAACTTTCAATTAATTACAGTAGGAAAACTAACGGGAAAGGAAAAAGCAATGTTTATTAGTAGAGAAATAAACCTACGGGATGTCAGAAACAGACGAAGGGTCCGGAGGTAACTCTATAACCATTTTAAGGGCAATTGGCGACGAGACGAGGACATTTCCTTAAGTTATATTATAACCTTAGACGAAAACAAAAAACAGCAGATACGTTACCTAGTCTCGGCAAATGAAACGAAAACACTGCGTCTAGCTGACGCACTAGCCTCAGTTGTATATTGAACCGTTGCCGCGTGAGCACGTGCTGTCACACTGCAATTATCTTTTTGAAATTCATCAGAATGCCTTCTTGCTCACTTTACAAATGACCGAATCATTCAGTGAAAAAAAAAACAGTTTACGCGTAATTACTCAAATAAAATAAAATAATATTAAAATCAATTTTTAAAGACAAATGTTTTTATATAAAATAATTTTATGAAAATGCATGTAGGTGTTTCTAGCTCTGTTTTTGAATACCTACGCAATGTTAGAATATACCGTAATCTATTATTTTTTGTTTTCATATAAGATTATAACGTAAGGAGCAACTGTGTAAAATACACCGGTCATTTGCAACGAAATAAAAACAATAAAATAAACACCCTATAGAAACTACGCCCCGATTTTGAACTGTAATTCAGTAATTTTTAGGTTTACTTTGTATTGTGAATGGAGATGGAAATTACCCGGAAAAATGAGTCTTTATTGCTCTGTAAAATGAAATAAAGGAAAAGTACAAAACGTGGGTACCTATAAATTTTCTAGTGACGAAGGTTCGTTTCGGCACTTTTGTTTTGGGAAGTACCTACTTTCTTTTGAAATAAAAGGCACGCATAAATGGTTTGATCTAATAATGATCGACAGCCATTGGAATTTTCTAGAAATAGATCGTGCGCACTAGCTACCGACCAACTTCATAAAACACAATTTGTAAAAGGAAAACGTACGAAGTAAAATGCAAGCTTAAGGCTGGAGCAGACCGGATGCGTATACGTAGATGTATGCGTAGATGTGTACATACCGCTGAGTTGTAATGTATGAAACTGTATGAGGCAGGACACACTGCTTGCGTAATGTAAACGACGCGCGACGCAAGCAGTGTGTCCTTTCTCATACAGTTTCATACATTACAACTCAGTAGTACGTGCACGTCTACGCTTACGTTTGCGTTTACGCATCAGGTCTGCTCCAGCCTTAAAGGTCCCAACCTTCAACACAGATTTGTAGAATCTGTTCTATATTGCATGTCAAGTATCCCACTTAGAAAATAATGCTATCCTCTGGCGAAAATTGACACAACAAAAAAAAGAATGATCACAATCGCCCGATTGTGCTCATTCTTTTTTTTGGATCCGTGATCGAGTAATCGGCGAACATCCTTAAAAAATAATAGTCATAGCCTCATTTTTTGAATTCGGTTAAAAATCAGTGTATTTTTTTTATCGATGTACAAGTCGTTATCTATATCTATATATTATACTACTAATATTATAAAGCGGAAGAGTTTGTTTGTTTTTTTGTTTGTTTGTTTGAACGCGCTAATCTCAGGAACCACTAGTCCGATTTGAAAAATTCTTTCGGTGTTAGATAGTCCATTTATTGAGGATGGCTATAGGCTATATTATATTTTCAAAAAAAATAGGGATCCTTACTAAAAGTTCAATAATGTAACACAAGGTGTGAAAAAAATGACCAAAAAATTCCTTACGGCGCGTGCACTGCGAAAACTATTGGATATAGAACAAAATTATGTACTACAACTTTGTAGAACATGTAATTGTCTACAAAATACATCGCGACACCATATGTCTAACTATTGTAGTTATCTCACAATAAGTGTTTTTGTAATTTTTGTAAATAATTAAAATGCCGTCGCTTTAATAACCTTTTATTTTGTACCTTGGTATTAATCCTTATCAAAATAAATTACTTTATATTCAAGACGAATTCAATACCTTTCTAGGACCTTTTGAATTATTTAATTCGGACATTTCATTCAAAAGATATCGCGATATTAAATAAATATTATAAAGAGGTAACGTGGGCGTCGGTAACATTTATGTAAGTATGTATTTTCCGGATAATCTCTGAAACCACTGAACCGATTTCAAAAACTCTTTCACCAATAGAAAGCTACATTATGGAGGAGTAACATAGGCTACAATTTTAATCCCGATATTCCTACGGGATCAGGACTTACGTGGGTGAAATCGCGGGATCTGCTTGTTTTTTAATACATAGAAACCACCAAAAAATAATAATAAGCGAAGTATTATTTTATACAAATCTGCTTTAATCACAGACTTTTTTGTTTAAAACACAGTTTCCATATAACAATAGTTTGCATCCATGACAAAAGTGTTCAAACAATATAGTTTAGTTACATAGGTATCTACCTCCTTCTCAAAGTTCAGTAAGGTAGTTAAAAGTTTGCTAAAACTACAACTCCGTCCCTTCCTTTTGCTTCGCAGTAAAATGTTCTACAGTACAGGCTTTTCAATATTTATGAGAGCCCGCTACGTTGACCAAGTATTAGAGTGGACGAGCGGGTTCTCTTGTGGACCAGAGGTAAGTATATTTTTGCTTCTGGGGTTTCTTTGGAATAACTGAAGTGTGAATAGTAAGCTCAGTCTATTTTTATATGCAAAACCAAGATAGCTTTAATACGCTTTTACAGAGATATATGTCGACATTTACCTACTAAATTCGACATTTACGTGAGCGACTGCTGTGGAAAATATATGCCTTGCTATGGCGCCTCCGCCCGGCCGCGGCAGATTGGGACGACCCACGAAATAATTATGTAGGTATTGGCTTGATATCATAAGGCGTGCAAATGGCCTCTCTACGCGGGATGCCGTAGATCGTGCGAAGTGGAGACGTGAAGGTAGGAAAGCTGACCCCGGGCGCCCGAGACGGATGCAACCGGGAACATCGCTTAGAAGATGATGATGATGATGATGGAGATATTATTTTATAGGTATAACTGGAGACGTCATAAAGGCCATTGTTACCAAACAAACCTTAAAAGAAAATCAGAGGAAAAAAGTTTACGTAAATCCTATAAAACATATTTTGCCAATAAATATCTTTCGAAAGATAATAATTTAACTGTCCATAAAAATATCGCGTAAAACTTCTGTAAAAGGTCCGGTTTTCGAACAAAAAGGTCTGTGCATTGATTGATTTGTTTAGGAGTTGAGTAAATTGTTTCAAAACAATGTGGGAGTAATTACGATAATTAAGAAAGTTAAAATTAAATATTTACTCCGTCACTAAATGTAGGTACCTAAACTGGAAACCAGTAATAGTAAATTATGCAATTAGTGAATAAAGGACAGATTTAAAGCGAGGGTCATAGATTAATCACGAGCAAGTGAAAGATTCTAACGACTGAATCACGACCGTAGTGAGTGATTAGAGCGACGCGAGTGATTCATGGCCGTAAATGTAAATCCGTACTTTATTTGATGAGTTGCATACTATACTTTATTAATACCATGACTACAAGAAAAAGAAAAGAGTTTGTATGTTGAGTATGTTGAGTATAAGCATTGGAGGTCGAATGTATTCGTACGTTCTAAATTCAAACACCAAAATAGTGATTAAAAGTTTTTATTAAGATAGTTAAGCTTTTTAGAGTGGGAATAGTGTAAAGTAAATAGTCATATAACTAGCATATAACACCGTATTAAGCCACAAAGCAATCTGAAACTTAAACATAAACCACTCAAGTAAAACAGAAAAACCCCAACCTTCTAGAGAAGACTTCCGGAATTAACACTTGAATTTAACATTTATACCAACGGCCTCAAAGATGTCATAAAGACAAACCATTGGCACGGATGCTCTGAAGACAGAATGGATCGTAATAATAAACACGTTTTCTCATCAAGATTTTTTACTGGGGTTAATGTTGTATGAAATACGGCGATAAAACGCTGGAACTCTACTAAAGACAATATTGTGGGATTATTATGATGATGTGTTTCAGACAATTCACAGTTTAGGATGTTCTTACGTTGAGTCGTAGAAATAGTATTCTTAATTACATTTAGGAGTATAAGTTTTATATCCGCTGTCTAGTCGCCATACCACAGCGCTATCTAGCTAGCCCCGTGGTAAGCTCACCATTGGGGCTAGCTTCTAGAATTTATAAATATTTCTATTTAAATATCAGTTTGGTTTTTATTTATGATATTTTTCTCATGGTAATTTTCTTCTTCTTTGATTGATCTTCGTTGATTTTATAAACTGCTCATCGTCACCTACATGTGCTTTCATGGGTACCACATACTTAGCACCGGGTGGAAATGGAGGACAATTTTATTTTTTTGTCCGCAAGGTAGCCCTAAAACACAGCTTCAATTTTTTTTAAATTTAGTATACCTACTGAATGTTTGAATCAAAGTCGAAGTTCGCCTTTTTTATAATAACTAGCTGACCCGACAGACGTTGTCCTGTCGTTTAGTATAAAAAAATAAAATTCATCAAAATCGGTTTAGCATTTTTTCTTTCATAAGAACCTTCTCCTGACAATAGCGCTCACAACAAAAATCGAAATATGTGTAAAAGTTTAAGTGTGATGCCGTGACCAAGGGAAATAGGGTTTGATTTTTATATATTCACAAGATTCACCTCATTAACCTACCTTCCGTATTTAATAGATATCTTTTAAATATGTAAACATGCTTTCATCAAAGATTTCACCCGCGTAAGTCCCGATCCCGTGGGAATAACGGAATCAAAAGTAGCCTATGTTACTCAGGGTGAATGTAGCTTTCTAATGGTGAAAGAATTTTTGAAATCGGTCCAGAATTTTTTGAGTTTATTCATAACATATTCAGACGCGCACACACACACACACACACACACAAATACAAATCTTTCCACTTTATAATATTAGTATAGCTAGATCGAATATAGATTTTAATAATACAAGTTTTTGTTTGTTTTAAACAATTTACAAAACACATGCGCCTAATAAAGATTACAGACTTTACATATTTTATAAGAAATATCGATGTAGGTAGGTAATTTCGATATTTCTGCTAAAAATGTAAAAATTTAGGAGTAGGTTTATCTCAGATACTTATCTTAAATCTACTCAAAGCTTTGTCAAAGAATAAAGTAGGTAAGAGGACGAATAGACGAATAATTCGGCAGCCTATTTTGAAATTCTCAGCTACTACATCGTGAGACGTGGAAGGATCACATTGTGTTTAATAAAAAAAGAACGTGTTTCATAAAGAAATGTTTTTAGAATAACATTTGTTTTTCTAGTCTGTTCTGTAGAAAAAATTGAGCCATCTTTTGAAAACATTTTTGTCAAGTAAATGAACGAGAAACCTCTTTATTTTTCTAAGTAGTTACGTATTATGCTTTCATACACGTTAGTCACGAGCGTGTGTATTTTTTTAATAAAATCGTGACAAATAAATGGTTTAGTTTCACCTACTTTATATTGTCGAGTATACCGTGCGCTCGCCAGAACGCAAAATTGAAAGATTTTAGTAAATGGCCACTGCTTTTAGTAAATGTTTGCAGTCTCTGCTTCTTGGATTTTGATATGAAAAGTTTTTCCTTGAAATTATTTGAAAATGGAGAAAGCAATAACCAATCTAATATTGTCTAATATCCGGTGTATTTTCGCTATGTTCTAGCTATGGTCGGTACCTTTTCTTTAGGTATTTAAAAATACCTAAACAAAAAGTACCGCTATGTTTAGAATCAGATTCTCGGACTATCGGCCGATTATTATTTTAAAAATTCCGCCTACCATGTAGCTCGGCTTATTTAAAAAAAAAAAAACCTCCGACTTAAAAAATCTTCCAAGTTAAAACAAAACTAAACTTTAAAAAGGCAAAAATAATAAGCCGAAAACAAATTTCATGTCTTTGAGTAGGTACCTTACGTTCACGGTGTCACAGAAGTTGATGGTAACCGACCCGTGCTTATATTATATATAAAATTTCCATGTCACAGTGTTAGTTACCGTACTCCTCCGACACGGCTTGACCGATTTTTATGAATTTTTATATACGTATTCAGTAGGTCTGAGAATCGGCTACTATCTATAATTTATATAAGGCAAAACAACGTTCGCCGGGTCAGCTAGTAGTATCTAACATTCCCGCGTCTCCCGACGCGGGAACGTAAGGTACCACATACCTACTCAAAGACATGAAATTTGTTTTCGGCTTATTATTTTTGCCTTTTTAAAGTTTAGTTTTGTTTTAACTTGGAAGATTTTTTAAGTCGGGGGTTTTTTAAATTTTTAATTTAATTTTTTTATTTCACCCTTTTTGTAAGAGCGATTTTGATTTAACATGCATATTGTTGTCACAAAAGTAACGTCCTTTCATTTGATATCCCACTCGGGTATATTTGAAAACATTCGGTTTTTATTTCCGAGTTTGACCCTACATATACTTTGAACGGCTTAGCCGATTTTGATTAAACATGCATATTCTTGTCACAAAAGTCATGCTCTTTTTATTTGATACCCCACTCGGGCATATTTGAAAACATTCGGTTTATATTTCCGAGCTTTAACCAACATATATTATATTATATATTATGAACGGCTGAACCGATTTTGATCAAACATAGCTAAGAACACTCGCGCAAAAGTCATCTATCAACCAAAAAAAACTACATTGAAATCGGTTCATCCGTTCGTGAGCTACGATGCCACAGACAGGTACACACACAGACAGACAGACAGACAGACAGACAGACAGACACGTCAAACTTATAACACCCCTCTTTTTCCGTCGGGGGTTAAAAAAACTATATTGAAATCGGTTCATCCGTTCGTGAGATACGATGCCACAGACAGATACACACACAGACAGACAGACACGTCAAACTTATAACACCCCTCTTTTTCCGTCGGGGGTTAAAAATCGACCGAGCTGACGATCGGCCGATTACAATTTAAAATACTTATGCAATTATAATTTTATTTTTTTGTTTGGTGTTAGATTTTTTTCGTTACGAAATTTGTTAAATCAAAGCTCAAAGCCCGCGAAAAAAGTTATGCAATAGCTTAAAAATAATTAGTATCAGTAAGTTTAATTGGTAACACCTTATCCAATAGCGAAAACAAAAATTTAATAGGTTTTAAAAATACAGTTAACAGGTAACCTCAGATGGACAAACAAATATGCCTTTTAGAGCACGTGCCTACATAGGTACTTAATTTCTCTGTCTGAAAGTAAAAACTAGTCTCTTTTTAGTTTTTAAGAAATATGTAGGGTTTGAAACTACTGGATATATTTTGATGTTTAAATAACACGTTTAATTTGATGTAGGTAACTTGGGTTAATTTATTATCCGGATATTCCCACGGGAAATCCAAAAAGCGACAGGTGAAACCGTAGGCCGCTCTAGTAATTTAATACATTTAGAAATTACAGCAACATAAAAATTTAAAGACCACCAAGGAAAGGTCTCTCTTTTTCAGATCGTAAAGAATTCATTTCAATTTTCTTTCATAATTTAGTTAAGGACCGTTACCTTGTAATCTCTTAAAAATAAATGTTTTAAGAAATCATGTGGTTTTTCTAAGACTTTGCTTACAACAGTCATAATTAGTTTAATTTAGTTCAATTATGTTTTGTTTATTTATATCTTACGCTTTTTAGCTAAAATATATTCAAAAAAGAAATGTTTTCTTTAAGTATGTAAATACAAAATTAATTAGAGTAAATGTATTATAATTAACATTCATCCCAGCAATTACGTAGGTACAGTCAGCATCAAAAGTCGATGACCACATTTTAATTTTCAAAATCGCTATACTTTTTAATATACCAAAATTGATTAACATAACAAAGCGCCATAATAGAATGACCATTACTTAAGTTTAAAACATGCTGAACACTACAAAGTCAAAAATCTTTGAACTTCAGATTGTCAAAAATTACTGATCATTATAATTTGCAAAATTATCTTAACATAAAGCTTTACAAAACTGACTGATCAATAGCAAATCTTTGTTTCGGCCGGATATCTAGTGTTTTCATCATAATGTCCAAAAATAACTTAACATAATAAATTAACACAAGTTACTGAACATTTTTTTTTACGGCTACCTTGTGTGTAAACATTCTAATGTAGCTGAACTGGGCATTGAAAAATCAGCTAGTAACTATTTTCAGATTTATCTAAATACCAAATGTAAATAATTATTGTAGGTAAATCTGAAATATACAAACTTATTTTTGCTGTGGATAAAACTAATATTGTGCAGGTGTCAAATTATTGTGGGTATTTCGAGAAAGATAACACGAATGTTAAAAGAATATTTCCACTTACCTACTTGTCAGTTATGTATATCGGATATCCATTGCGTTTGCAGTTAAAACTAATGTTCAGTAACTTGTGTTAATTTATTGTGTTAAGTTATTTTTGGTCATTATGATGAAAACACTAGAAATCCGGCTGAAATAAAGATTTGCTATTGATCAGTCAGTTTTGTAAAGCTTGATGTTAAGATACTTTTGCAAATTATAATGATCAGTAATTATTGACAATGTGATGTTCAGAGATTTTTTTTTTGTAGTGTTCAGCAAGTTTTGAACATAAGTAATGCTCATTTTATTATGGCGTTTGTTATGTTAAGCAATTTTGGTATTTATGATGTATAGCGACTTTGAAACTTTAAATGTGGTCATCGACTTTTGATGCTGACTGTACGTCTACATCAAGATTTTTGTAACAATTTTCCAGTCTTTCATTCCATTAAACCTACCTACATACCTACCAATTCTCAATTGAACGAATCTCATTTCCCACTCGAGATATTGTTTGCACACGAACCTTCGGTTTTCTTTGTTTTATCACTTTATATCGTTCAGTTTCCGTTTACTATTGAATTGGGACGCGTTTGTAAGCGATTTTTTCTTCATTGTATCAGTTGATTTGATAACCAACCTTGTAATATGGTTGCGTCAGCGGTTTTTATCTCATAAAGACTTTGACTAAAGGAAAATTAGATGTTTTCTATATTGGATCGGGTTTTTTTTTGTTAACATTGGCAAAGGGCTTTACCCTAGAGGCTCATGCACCTACATTTACTTTTTATACGATTTTTATGAGACGGAAAATATATTATAGATTCGGGTTTATTGAAGTTCAATGTAGGTGTAATAATCAACTTTTAGGTACACAGAATTATTAATTTTCATTTAAATTTGTTTATGTTTAAAATAAATATTTATCGGAGTATCATCAGTAATGTCTATGCTTTTCAGACGTTTCAGAAATTATGTGTGGGCGCAAGTGGGTAAAATAGTGCAAATATGATAAAACACGTTTTATAACACACACAGTCTATATAATTTATCTATCACAAAACAAGGAGTATCTAAGTTACATTATTATCACATAACAGTCTAGTCAGGAGGTAAAGGAATGCTATAAATAGACTATCAGGTATAGAAACGAAGAAGCAGTTTCGTAACGCTTTCACCGAGTGCCTGCGCCTATATAGGTTCAGTGAACCATTGTTCTTAAAGCAATTTCCGTCTCTCATTAATTGATGTGACTGCGACATATTTATTGTGTAATAAGTAGTTGATCTGGGTCTACATATGACAATATACATACATATCATAATATGTATTTGTTTACAAAACAAAGTAAAATATGCAGTATATCCGTTGTATAGTACCTATAGTACAAGTCTAGTGCTTATTTTTGGTCTAGATTGCGCTGTGTGTAACGTCGTGCAATTTATTTATATATATGTATATTTTTTTATCTCATACGGTGAGGGTCATCGTGAGGAAACAGACATGTCCTAGGACTCACTACAGTCCGAAGGCATGGGACTATGGGACATTCGCCAATTTGGAGAACGAGTAGATATATCCTGCTATATTATAAAGTTGAAGTTTGCAAGCATGTATCAATGTAAATCTGTTACTCTTTCACGCAGAAACTACTAAACCGATTAGGTATATGCAGATAGTTGGAAATCTGGATTAACACGGCTACTTTTCCCGATATTCCCGTGGAGACTTACGGGGGTGAAACCGCAGAGCGCTGCTACCTCAGGCTGCTACATAAAATGGTCTTGATTTTCAAGGAAATTCTCTTGAAATGTACGCCTTACGGTTTTATAAATGCTGACGTTTACCAGAAAGTCATAAAATAATGAAGACAAATTCAATTTGAAACCGTCTACTGAGGAATAAAATTCAAAATAACAAGATATTTTCCTAATTGACACACTTCTCGTGGAGTCGTATCATTTCCACCAGCCTTTCCCAAAGTGGGCGATAACTCCCCTTGTGGGCCTAAAGAGGGCGGTAAGAGATTCAGAAAAAATATGGGGGCGTCGTGTAATTTCATCTAGAAGCACTCTTAGACACTGACTAATTCCTAAATAGTTCATTTTCGTAGGTAGATAATAAACCGTGTTTTAATAAGTTTTTATTAAATAACCCGATTTATGCATTCCTGTATCAAACGGGGGCGCTAAAAAATAATTTATTCTCAAAGTGGGCAGTAGACAAAATAAGTTTGGGAATCCCTGAATTACACGGTAACTTTGAATTCATTCACGTTACCATGGCAACGGGAGATCGATTACCAACATAATGACGAATTCATCGCACGCACGAGCTTCAATTAGTTAGTAAACTCAACAAAAGATCATTTTTGATCATACATTAACGTTTGGCCCTATTCAAGATTTGTCGTCCTTTATCAATACTTAATTGTCTACTTACGTAGATTATACAAACAAGAAAGGACAAAAAGTCTGTATCTACTTGAAAGCTAATAAAAAAATAGTACAAGAACAAGATTAGAGTTAGATGCATTTGTATTGTATCTCTGCAAGCTTTTACTAAAATACCCAATTATACTAGCGATTTTTCAACGTTAGACGCAACGTAAGCGCGATTTATCTTCACCATTATCACCATCTTTTGATAAACTGCGTCAAAAACAAATGCAAACGTTCGTCGTTGTTGCGTACACGGATTTAGCTTGGTCCAATGGTTTTTTTAGGGTTCCGTACCTTCTTCTCATCTGAGCGATGTTCCCGGTTGCATCCTTGATGGGAGCCCTGGGTCCGCTAAAACCCCAAATAATTTAGGGTCGGCACAGTATGTAAGTCATCATTGACTATAACTACTGCAAATACATAGGGTTCCGTACCTAATTGTGGATAATGGCACGAACCCGTGCCATTATCACAGTTGCACGAGACCGACTCGCACTTTTTTCAAAATACTACGCTACACAAATACTCGCGGATTCAAATTTTTGTGCGACAATGTTTTGTATGTGTTGTGTTATTTGTTGGGGGCGTTGCGGGTCGTTACTGAAACGTCCTATTCGGAACAGATCCGCATAATACTATTACGTTTGCCTCATAAAACGAAAAATAATAATCTTTTGAAGCGAACCTTGAAATTAATACGTTGTTCAAAATAAATAGGCCAAGTGTGTGTTGGTGTCGGGTCGTAGTCTTCCGTAGTTTAAGCGACAGTTTCCCTAAATTAGCTTTGCATGATATCCAAAAAAAATACTTGACGCGTATTCGATTCTAACAAAAAATAGTGCTAATGTTCCAAAATCGTAATTCGTATCGTATAACAATTTCTAAAAATCATCAACATTTCTGAAATATTTACCCAAAGACACCACAAGTGGTAGGTAAAAAAAATCCCTCTCTGCTTTTCGATAGTCTAACTTATTGACAAAAAGAACTCAAAGAAGATTTATTGTCTTAAGAATTGTAAATTACCCAACACTTTTATGGAAATATAGATTTATTTATTTATTCCTAATTTTATTAGTTGTTTTTTTTGGTGGCACTAAGATAATATAAAACTGCTTTAGCGCAGCAGACTTGAGCAGAAGGATGAATAAACAAACACGGGAAAACTATGGTGTCCCTACGGATCCTTAAATATGTAAGATTAAAAATGTTCTTATTGAGTCTGTGCCTTCAGATTCTTTCCACGTTCCGCCTTGAAAATTCTCAGGGACATTGTATTGTATACTCTTAGTTCTATTTAGAATAACACGCTTGGGCGCTCAGTAGGTATTAAATAAAATATGACTAGATAGAAAAGAGTCGTTTTGAAGATAGTCCTTCGGCCATATACAAACTAATTCCTCTATTATTTTTTTCTCGTACAAAATATTTCTCCAGATAAACACTTATAGCCTTATTAATAAATGGTGGAATGAGGTCGAAGTATTTTTTCTACTTTTTGTTTCTGTCTGTCAACTTTGAAAGTTTTTGTCACGGAAAACGACACACACAGCATATTCTCCCTACTCCGATCTTACTCCACGTTTATTAAATAAGGCAATAAATTTTGATATTAGAGGTCCTTAGGGCGATCTGAAAACTTTTATACTGTTTAAACACTGTTTACTGTTTTTTACTGTTTTTGAACCAATTGACTGCTCCTAAGTATACCCCCTCATTAAAATAGTACGTCGTTTTAATAGTAGTTAAGTTGTATCGCATCACCATTTCCCGCTCTAAGTCTAGATAGGTAAATCATCGGCCAAGCACAGAGTTTGATTATTACCTCACCCCCTGCCCGCAATGGTGAGTTGTGTTTTGTAGAAAAATTCGCAATATTATCAGTCAATTGGTTTTATTGTCTTTGCCCACAACACTACACGAAAAGAAGACGAATTTACACGCACAAATCATAGAATAAAGTCAGAGAAGGTACCTACGACACGCTAATTATTTTTAATTAATTAAAGAGCCCTTAATGAACCTGTTTAAGGTTCACCAAATAAAGGCAGGAAAAATTAATTATTCCCACACGAAAAATTTCTAAGAATTCCTACCTATTTGTTGAAAACAAAGGAAATTTATAAAACAATAAGAAGTTTTTTGCAAAATAATATGATCTTGGTGCAAAGCAGGTTTTCATTTTCAATTCTCCATCCATTGTTCACTGTAAACAGAGAACAATTGAAATTCTATTGAAAACGAAATAAATAAGAATAAGTATAAGTTCTTCAATTCTGTGTTAGATGTTATTTTGCAGAGACAACGTTGTATAAGTTTCTTTTATTGAATACCTTCTTTAAATAACGATCAAAATTGTATAATAACTAGTATAATCTCTAAATAGTATAATAACTTACAAATGCGGGCAACACTGTGGGAGGCTAGCCCAGTCCTACATGCACAGAACTGGGCGGTGCAGTCCTGTGGGATCTGCCACATGCCCGATTAAATGTGGGCAAAAACCACGTCGGATTGGGTTACGAACAGCAGGCGACCCCGCGGAACGCGCACAAGGAAATCGCACGCAAGTTCCGTCCTGGAGCGATGAATATAAAAATTATGTAAGTTTTTAATATTTCGTTTTTATTGCTGAAGGCATTTTTACTACTAATATTGTACAAAGAGAAATACATCATCAAAAATTCACTCGAGTGCACTCGCCCGGCAAGCAAGGGGTACAGGTTCGAACCCTGTCATGGAAGAATTTTTGAAAATGTTTTTCTCCTTGTAAAATATTTCTAATATGTATGTTTCACTTGTCTACTATTTTCGACTTAGGCTCGTTTATAATAAAATAAAAAAAAAAACAAATTATTAAATGCTATGCTTACAAGCTATTTTCGCGAAAATCTAAAAACATACACAGTATGAACAGAAATTGCCAATAGACTTAAATTATAATAAAAATGTCTATTGTAATCCAATCTACTTGGGTTCCAACGAGTATACAATACTCATAATACTATCAGTGCAAAGTACAGTATGAGGTACCTGCGAATAGGGCATGTGTAATATTACAAAGCATTGCAAACATTTTATTAGGTACCTAGGAGTATATGACAATAGGAACATGTTCGATAATTTATCAAGTGATTATAAGAAATGAAATGCAGTCTATAGCTTTGACGTCACGTTACCAATAAATGATCCATCAATCTATACAATTGATTACCAACCATTAGGTAATAATAACATAGTAGAGGAAGAGTGCGAGGCGAACCAACTAATAGGTAAACTGTGATGATAATAAGAAGTAGAAGATAATAATGAAATCTACATCTAGGTAGACTTTTTATTATTATAAAGAGGAAAGATTTGTATTTGTGTGTGTGTGTGTGTCGTATGTTTTGATGAATAAACTCAAAAACTACTGAACCGATTTCAAAAATTCTGTCCCCAAAAGAAAGTTACATTATCGCGGAGTAACGTAGGCTACTTTTGATCCCGATATTCCCACGGGATCGGGACTTACACGGGTGAAACAGCTAGTAGTTAATATACGGTTGAAAACAAAAAATAATCAAGTTATAATAAATAAGCAGGCCTTAAACAAACGGTATTTTCTTGTTTGTCCGTTACAAATTTTGAACCGTCTCAGGGAAAAACGATTCGAAATTCAAAGGAAGGAATGGGAAAAAAAATTTGGCACAAACGGGAACAAGCCAACAATATTACATTTTTTTCCATAAGTAATCAATAATTTATGTGCTAATTATTAAATATGCTATTGAACTAAGCTATATTAAAAAATCTTCCGTGGTGTCCAAAACAACAAGAAAGTAAAAAGCTTTATATTTATTTATCAACTCTAAAACTTCTATTAGAAGTTCAGTCATCTTTGACGAGCAGTAAGTTCAACTTAACTAAGTATATCTCAGCTATGTACCTCCCTACACAAAATGTGTTTTAAAGAAGTAAAGTGCCATTTCACCAACTTCATAGCGTGACAATGTTCAAACTTCTCTCTGAAATAACAGCTTCAGAACTCGTGGGTCCGTAATCTTTTAAACTTATGCAAAATAACTCGATTATCATTTTAAACATTCGCATTTTATTTGAGGAAAAACCGTTGAACGTTTTCTGTGTTTTAATTATTGTAAGAACCGCAGAGTGCAGACTCTGTTCTCATACACAGTATAAAGAAACAGAGAGCGAGTGAGTTCTCTTTTGTTTTGATTACTATATTTTGAGTCAAAGTATGTAACTTAATATATAGGTGTACGTTTTTATAAATGAAAAACTTAATAAATTAGTCTTGAGATATTTGGTTGAGTAGATAAAGGACCTATTCGTAAAATGGCTTACAAAAAAAACACTTGGTTTGAGATTGTGTTACGGCAGTTTACAACTGTCTTCCTACCACCAGGTGAGACAGTGGCCATACGCTTATCTATCGTGTAATAAAAAAAAATGCAATTTATGTGAAAGGTACATAATACTTGAGAAATTTTCAGTTAAAACAAAGACACTCCATGGCGTAATGTAAGTTTTAGACGGTCACTGACTTTATTCGAAACAAGAAGATGGAAGTAAAGGGAAATTAGATAACTAGATGAAAAAACTCTATTTATTTAGAATTATTTTTTACATAACCTTTACCAGCCTAATCTATAGGGCGACACATAAAGTCTGTCCGTCTGAGGGAGCTCTAAATGTTTGTCCTCAGTGCGAAATTCATTGTTTTAAAACAAGCAACATTAGGCAGGCGAAGTCGTGACAGTATTAACAATTCGTGTTTTTGTGAAATGTCGGAATTATAATCAGAACCAGAGGTGACGAGAAGTACAAATAATGTTTGTCCTCGCTAATTACCCACTGTTGTTTCAGTAATTGTTTATTTATGACGGGGATTTATTACGTGCTTTTAGTATAAGTAAAAACAATATTAAAACAGTCATGGTCCAAACGAATGCAGACAGAGACTATTGAATGTGATGTTATGGTTTGCACAAACTGAAGTGAGTAGTCGCGTGACGTCAATTTGTGTTTCATCTGTCTGTCTATTAGTGAGTCTATTATCAATGAATGATATGCGGTGATATATATGTCTATGTATCATATTTTTATGTATATTTATATTTAAGTACAAAAAAAAACTATATTATGTAGTGATATCCGTTGTCTAGTACCTATAGTACAAGCCTAGTGCTTAGTTTGGGGCTAGATTGAGCTGTGTGTAACGTCGTGCAATATTTAGTAATTTATTTATTTATGTTTGCAATATGAAAATGTCTCAACATAGGCAGTTTTGGTTTACAAAGTATAGCACTTATAACTGTGAATAATGTGTATAAATATTTGTATGAGTAATGTGTTTAAAAAAACTAGCCAAGTGCGAAGGGTTCTGTACCATTATGAGAAAAAAATCACGTTAGTTGTATAAGAACCCCACTTAAACTTTTTTTAATTCTGTTTTTCGTGAATAAAAAATACATCATCTACAAAAAAATCACCTGTCTAGCTATCACGGTTCTTGAGATACAGCATGGTAACTGACTGGCAGACAGACGGACAGTGAAGTAAAAGGATTTTTTACTCTTTAGGTAAACAGACCCCTCAAAATCATATTTCAAATAAATCAATTACCATTTTTTCTTTTTTAAGCGACGTAGTAAGGGATTATTAGCAAAATGTATTTTTATAAACATATTTTTTCTATTGTGTCAACTATTAAACTTCATGTCACGGTAAGAGACAGGACTTTGCATAATTAGAATAACTAAAGTACATTTTTAATTCTAACCTACGATCTGACTGACTACATTTCGCACGATCTTCGGCATCCCGTGTAGGGATTAGGTCATTTGCACGCATATCAGGTTTTACGAACGCCAAGCCAGCTTTGGGTCTTCCCAATCTGCCGCGGCCGGGCGGAGGGGCCATAGCAAGACATTATAATGTTCCCCACGTAACTAGCCGGCTTTCGTAAAACGTAACGTGAGCGTACCACCGTAAGCGACATTCTTGCAATTTGTCTGCAATGTCTCGGACATAAAGGCTGCCCCTGATGTGGGAGTTTCTGACGCGGTCTTTTCGCGTCACTCTACACATGCAGCGCAGCATCTTCATCTCCGTGACACGCAGCTCCTGCTTATGTCGCTCAAGCACTGGCCACGCCTCACACATACAAAAGGGCAGGTCTAACTTACAAAAGGTTACTTTCGCTTGTTTCGCTTAGATCGCTCGTTCAGCCGCGCCGGTTTGACTAAAGCACATTCAGATAAGTAAAGTGCCTAAGTAACACCAACCATGTTTACTGACGGGAATTTTATCAACCGCGCCGGAATCTAAAGCGTTTGTAATCTTTGAACGAGATAAAATTAATGCCGACGATACGCGACTGTGAGTATGACTTCATGTAACGTTATGAAACTCTTTTTTATTACGTTATTCGATTCATCCTTTAATGCTTGCGTGTGTGTTCCGTATAAATAAAGTTGTGAGAGGGTAAGAATTTTTATCACTTGTCTGCCTATGTACGGAATATTAGCTAATGTTAGTGAAATAGAAGAAAACTTACTATATTCATTGACCTCTCGATGACTATTTGGTTCAGACAGGGTTTAGGTGAATATGAAGAAACTTTAAAAAACTAGGTGTAACAAAGGGGCGGCCTTATCGCTTAAAACGATCACTTCGAGGCAAACTTTGGATGGATAAGTAATCACGGAAGGTGAACGGTGGGGTTTAGCGGTCTGTCTGTAAACTACAACAGAACACAAGCAAAATGCTGTCCTATATAAAAATAATTACAATAGTTAGTATTTTCCTTTTATAAATAAATTAAGGTTAACTCGAGCTCGCTTGAAGTCCATCTAGACAGAGAAAGTCAGGCTGCTATTCCAAGTTTTCCTTCACGAACCCAATTAACGTCTTAACTTTAAACAGCGCGGCTGTATTCGGTTGAGCACATTTTTTCCGAGGGTATAGTAGTCGCTAGGGTGTTGTTTTTTTAGGGTTCCGTACCTAAAGGTAAAAACGGGACCCTATTACTGAGACTTCGCTGTCTGTCTGTCCGTCCGTCCGTCCGTCCGTCCGTCCGTCCGTCTGTCACCAGGCTGTATCTCATGAACCGTAATAGCTAGAAGGTTGAAATTTTCACATAAGATGTATTTCGGTTGCCGCTACAACAACAAATACTAAAAACAAAATAAAACAATTATTTAAAAGGGGCTCCCATACAACAAACGTGTTTCAAACATAACAAGGAGTCGAGAATCGCGGGAGGACAGGAAGAGGGACAGGAGGACAAATCGAGTTGGTCATGGAATTCAAAATGGCTGCCCTATCTGTCAAATATACCAGTCTGCCTTCACTTACCAAAGAGTTTCTTTTATGTTTCAGATTTTCTTTGTGGCAAGGTTTTTTTTTTTTGAGTGATTCGGTCGTTTGATGGGAGTAAGAATCGAAGATAAATATTTCATATTTTCCTATAAAATTTAAAAATTGGTTGTTGTAAACCATTTTAGGGTTCCGTATCCAATTGTGATAGTGGTACGGAACCCTTTATGCGCGAGTGTCGCACTTGCCCCGTTTTTATTTACTTAATTTTGTGGTTGTTTTGGTAGTGAAACTTTTTTGGGCTTCTCTCGTGTTAAAGAGTGCTTGTCGTTCAAGTTTTGTTTTTAGTATTTGTTGTTATAGCGGCAACGGAAACTAAGTACTACTAACTAACTTCATCTTAACTATCTAGCTGTCATAAAACTTGCATGGCTACCAAGTTTCATTAAAATTGCTTAAAAATTACGGCCTATAGAGGAGAAGGAACAAACATACATAGTGGGAATCCGCAATAAAACAGACGGGTTTTAAAACGGAAACTGTTGAAAATATTTTATGTTTTTTGGGTATTGGCACCATTGATGACCATAGACCTGTGGGCCTGTGACCACTGACCATGGGCCCGTAACTATGGTCATCAATGGTGCCAACACCCAAGAAACATAAAATATTTTCGATCAAAAACTTGAAATATCGATAGTGTCCGTTTCAAAACACGTCCGCCTAATTGCGGATTCATTTGCTTTCGTCTATCAGTAGGGGTACTGATAGACGAAAGCAAAGCAAATGCCTGACTTAAAGCAGAAACGTTACGCTCGTTGCGTCAATAACTGATTACAAATAGAAATCACGGTCTATTGGAAATTACGTCCGCTATCGACATTTGCTGCATTAACCCCGATATTATGGAAATATTGGACCGATCCTTCAATTTCCGATACTGTAATCTTCAATTTCCTCGAACATCGACATAGTAGCTCAAACATTCTTTTGTCAAAATCTATACCCACATATAAAATTCAAAGCACCTTCACTCATTATTAGTGATGGGCCGACTAGTCGGGAAAGCCGACTAGTCGGCAGCTTTACCGAGTATCAAGTAAAAATTATGCAATAAAACTAACATTTATTAAATTAGTAGTTCATTTAGAAGGTAGGTAGCCCATAAAACCGGTCCTTAAAATGTTTCAACCACGCATGCTCTATTTCATTTTATTCGAAAACGGTTCAACCATTTTACGAAGTTTGGTAAGGTTTCGCCACAGCTTTCGAAACAAACAATTGGCGAGTGGTCATTTGGGAGACATTTATCTCCGAATTATAACGATTTCCATTGCCGACTAGTCGGCTGGCAACTGGCTAGTCGGCAATTTTTCAATGTTTCGACGCAGAGTCCAATCCGCTGGTCCTAGGGACATGAAATTTGGAGACCTTGTTCTTTGTCCTGTGTGAGTTTCCACTATGAAAGGATTTTTTAAAATTCTCATGGAATCGGGACTTACGCGGGTTAAACCACGGGACGTTGCTAGCAATACTACAAAGACCTAACTTAATAACTCAATCGTAGGTACTAACTATGTACTCCAGAAAAAGTGCGAGAACCTTAATATGAATGGAATGTGTAATCTACACTAATATCATAAAGGGAAAATATTTGTATTTTTTTTATGTGTGTGTATGTTTGTAATTAATAAACTCAAAAACTACTATGCCGATTTCAAAAATTCTTTCACTAATAGAAAGCTACATTATCGAGGAGTAACATAGGCTCCATTTGATTCCGATATTCCTACTGGATCGGGACTAACGCGGGTGAAACCGCGGGATGCAGCAATTGTTATGATAAATAAATGGCCTGAAGTCTGTCTACAAATGTTATAGATAAAATTTTCAAATACTTATCTATTTAAATTATGTACCTATCTACATATTAAAATATCGAACATTTTGATTAATAGCAGCTAATATTTGAGTTCAAAGGCATTTTCGATGTGGAGGGCGGTGATAAGAATTTTCTTTTAATTATATCCAACGTAAATGTAGACTTTTACTTACAAATATTTGATCAAGGTGTTTTAAACCTCTGAAAGATAACTATTTATATTGATTGTTCCAATTTGAACTTATTCATAAATGATTTATGTCGGTTAAATGGCGAGTTTACCTGCGAAATTACCGTTCCCAAAGGATTATCAAGATAAAAAATAATAATTTAAAAACCAACTTCAGAAAACCATAAAATAACCTCACCTACATACAGTGCCACCGACTTATCTGTTATGTAATCTGAAGTCGGGCAGCTAAATATGTAAACTAACAAACAATTAGTAAACATCTATAGCCCTAAACTTTCACATTTACCTTAAATGCGATACCTTAAATAACAAATAAAATTAAGAAATAAATAATTCAGGACGTTGCACACAGAGCAATCTAGTTCCAAACTAAAGAATTAGGCTGGTACTATGGGTACAAGACAACGGATATACATCAATACGCATTTTCTATCTGCCCGAGCGACGCGCCACAGAGGTCGAATTCGGTGTATTTCATTCTTTGATTAAAAAATAATACATTTAGATGGTTAGATGGAATGAAAACATCACAAGACTCCGCCCTGTGACACTTCATTAACAAAAATACTACCTACTACCCGGTTAGAATGATAAAATATACTTTTGAAATCTTCTTCAGTTTTATTTTGCCAGTATTTTATACTAGTGTCGACTAGCGATTTCCCTACAGAAAAGTTAAGAAGTCGGAATTAAAAGTATTCTATGTCCAGCTTAAGAATAAAATTGATTCTGAAGAAATGTTTTTGGTTACAAAATGGTCTGAAGGAGAAAACGTAATCCTCGGATAAAACACAGATTATAACAGGATTTGATTGTTTGTACAGATCTGTGATATACTGATCTAATCTCAGCTCGGTCTAGACTCAAGTGAGTCTAGACAAAGTCACTGTATAGGTAGGTACATACTACGATAATAATCAATAAACTAAAAACTAATACAAACATTACAAGAAATTAAATTAAATAATAACAAAACAAAACAAAATCACACACAAAACAAACCATCACCCAAAGCGTCCTGACCCATAGTCCCAAGCAAGCTCGCGGCGTTACCCCTCTGAATCGCCAAACTGACCCGCTGAGAGAGGAAACCACCGGCCCTGGGGTCCCCAGAGACCTCGCAAAGACGAGCCGAGAGATCCCTGAAAAATACCTTTGGACAGGGACCCCACGACCCAATTGTCTCAAAGGCCAAAGGCATGAAAATGTAACAACCCGGGATGTCTTGATATTTGCGAGCTTTTAAAGATTCAGCACTAGCGGCAGCGGAACCAGCCTGCGCACAAGAGGCTCGCAGATATTACTAATTACGATAATAATTGACTTTTTCATATAATTTTTAGATGATTTATACAGCGCAAGCAACTTTAAATAGTCAGCCATGCCTAGACGTTTAGAGGTAAATAATCCGTGGGTTACCTCACGATGTTTGCCTTTACCGTAAAAGCGATGCCGATGTTAATAACACTCATATTTTTATTTACATAACTTTTTTATTAAAACCTGCCTGCTTAAAAAACTTTAATGATAATTAAAACTAAAAAGTAATTAAAACAAGTCCAGTAGTCACGGAACATAGCTAGTTTAACAGTCGGGACCCATTATTGTTTTTTTTTGAATAGGTTCTAGATAATTAATGGGTCTGAGTAGATACCCTAATTAATAACAATCCGTTGAGTGGGGAATAAAGAATATTACAAACATACAAGATAGGCGCGAAAAACATAACCTTTACTTTGCAGTCGTGTAAAAAAAGTTATGAGCGCTGAATCCCGACGGATTCGAACGCGTAATGAATTCGAAATTAAAGTTGAAGTATATCAAGCTCTGTAAAATCAAATAAAAACATGTTAAATACCCCGTTAATAAAACATATTTGTAGTGAGTTACAATGTGTTGAATATTTGTACAAAGAAAATTGAACAACGAAATTAAACTTATTATTCTAACAATATAATGTAACTTATTCCACGAAAACCGTTTTCGTTCAACAAGTAGGTAACATCATAATAATATATTGAAAAGCTTTATTTACTTAAGTACCTACCCCTTATCGAACATAAATATCTAATGAAAAGTAGGGTCACAATAACCGAGTGGGTACTTCACAATATTTTAAGAGAAAAGGGTACCTAAGTATGTTTATTGTTTACATTTACATCATTTTAGAAAGGCATTTTTCGTCATCTGAAGTATATATTATGCTTTCATCTTATCTCTTTATTACAAACATCACATCACACGCTTGTTTCGTTTTCTCCAGTCATCTATACTAATATAATAAAGAGGTAACGTTGGTAACAACTACTACCTATGTATTTTCCGAGTAATCTCCGAAACTACTGAACCGATTTCAAAAATCCTTTTACTAATAGGAAGCTACATACATTATCGATGAGCTACATAGGCTACTTTTGGTCCCGATATTCCTACGGGATCGGGACTTACGCCACTCTGCTTGTCGATTATATTTAGAGATTGCCTAGAAGAAGTTACTTTACTTTATTTAACATTTTGTTTTTTAAATAAGTTAGTCAACTTCTTCTATTTTATTTTACCCCGATCCCGTAGGAAGTTCTAAAAATTAAAGAACACAAATTACAGCTCTCTACTATCGGGCTTTAGGTTGTGTGTTGATCCATCAGTCAGTCAGGCAGGACAAATCATTTTATAGATACCTATAGATATAACCTACAAAATCCTTTAAGCACTATACCGTATTCACATTTTATTAAGTTCCATCTCTGGTCAATACGTGTTCAGGTTTGTGAAAATCTCAGTAAAAGAATTGTGCTGTGATTGTATGCTTCCTTTTTTCGTAAAGGTTTTATTTGACCCCTTGTGAATCTTAATGGACAATACAGACTAGAAATATCTCAATCGACCGATATGCTGTTGACCGACCAGCCAATTGCGTATCCTGGAAGTTCTTTTTTTTAAAAGTCACCCCATAAGTTATTTCCCGACTAAGAGATAATTGATTTATTTAAGTAAATCATCGTACCTATTAACTTAACTAAAAGCACATAGGTATTTTCCCAAAAAAGTGAAACAAGATAATGGACCGAACGAGAGTCTCAGACGAGAGAAAATTTAAAAGAAAAGACTTGAAGTTTGGCAACATTTTCTTATGTCTATCAGTATGTTGCTTCTCCTCTACAGGTCGTATTTCTCAACCGATCTTTACGGTCTGTCTATCGTCATCGGGCTGTATCTCATGAACTGTGATAAAAGACAGACAGTTATTTTTTTTATTATGACAGCATGCTGGGTAGGTTCGGGACCCTTGGTGCGCCGACTCGCACTTGGTCGCACATTAAAAAATGTTTTTTTTAATATTTCTTTCTACCAATAGACCGACAGAAAAGTTTAAAGTGTGCGTTCGCCTGTTCGAGTGATAAATAAAGATAAAGACAGAGTCGTCCCTGTCGTACAAAATGAGGGTTTCAGATAAACCGCACCTTGACCGCGATTATACTCTGACCACAAGTATTGAGACTACCCTTCTTTGAAATATATGAGAAATTGGTCTTTGGGCTAACGTTATAGACGATCAATACATTTTGGTTGCTAAATTTTTTCGCCTCCGTAGGATTTAACCCTACTTATTGTCCCAAATGTGATCTGAGTGGTGGCAAAGGAGAAATCAGTTGGTAGGAAGGCCTCGGTTATTATTACCATCCACCAATAGAACTGGACTGGTCTCTATTATAGACTAGAAGGAGAAAGGTCGCCTGATAGTAATCCATTTCAAACTCGTCTCTGACGGACGAGCTTCCAGTTCCAAAGTCAAAGTGTTCGGGAAATTACTCACACACCTTTAAAAAAGATGGATCAAAATTCAAAAGTTCGTTATTAGAATCTATGAGATCTCGGTAATCTAAGCATCTACCATTGAACTTCAACTTGAACCAATGGTTTCCTAATTCTTATCCGTCTAGGTGAGTGTGCTTCATTTTAGACCGCGACACTTATCAATATTTCAAGTCACGCTGGGGGGTGTTTCTTTGAGAATGTGCATATTCGGCTATTTCAAATAATGCTGCGACAATGTACACATAAACTGTTCTTTATATACTTTTTATATAGTTTAATAAGTTCTATTTAAATATATGTAGAAGGGACAATGATAACATTATTCATTTTATAATTAGAAAGCAAAGTATTTTTTTGAAAATGGTAATTATATCTAAGGACGAATGGTAATTATTATTAAGGAAAGGTAATTAGATGATTTAATATGGGAATTAGAAATAAAACAAAAACATGAATCAATTATTGATTAAACAAGTATTAGTCAAATGCCTAATACTTATTTTCACTATAGAAATATATATTATTTCACTAAATATATATATAAATATATATAATAGTAAGTAATTAACATAATTAATTATTTATATTGTATAATGTTTATTGATGAGGGCAAGTTTTAATGGAAAGGAGGTTGCTGTAGACTTTAATAAAATTTTGTTCTTGGACTTTTGTAAATTACCTATCAAAGTATTTTTATATATTTTAATAATAATAAATCCCATTAATGGTGAAAATATTATTCCAAACCTAACTTAACTACTACTACCCAGCCCTACTACTACCTAGCTCTACTACTACCCAGCCCTACTACTACCCTGCCCTACTACTACCTAGCTCTACTACTACCCAGCCCTACTACTACCCTGCCCTACTACTAACCAGCCCTACTACTACCCAGCCCTACTACTACCTAGCTCTACTACTACCTAGCTCTACTACTACCCAGCCCTACTACTACCTAGCTCTACTACTACCCTGCTCTACTACTACCCAGCCCTACTACTACCTAGCTCTACTACTACCCTGCCCTACTACTACCCAGCCCTACTACTACCTATCTCTACTACTACCCAGCCCTACTACTACCTAGCTCTACTACTACCCAGCCCTACTACTACCTAGCTCTACTACTACCCAGCCCTACTACTACCTAGCTCTACTACTACCCTGCCCTACTACTACCCAGCCCTACTAATACCTAGCTTTACTACTACCCAGCCCTACTACTACCTAGCTCTACTACTACCCTGCCCTACTACTACCCAGCCCTACTACTTAGCTCTACTACTACCCTGCCCTACTACTACCCTACCCTTCTACTACGTCTACCGTGCCCTACTACTACCCTACCCTTCTACTACGTCTACCGTGCCCTACTACTACTCTATCCTACTACTGTAACCCTACCCTACTATGGCTACTCTACCCTACTACTCTACCCTACCCTAGTACTGCTACTCTACCTTACTACTCATACTCATCCGAGAAACCTATTGCCACAATCTTGTGGCTAGAATATAACCTAATAAAGGATTAATTCAACTGATATTATAATTACCATTCGAAAATCTCATTACCGTTATAATAAAATGAATGGTAAAGTCAGGTAATGAGACAAACGGTAATTAGAAAAACGGTTATTTGTTTTAAAATCTCTGCAATTAGTTAGTTTTCTACTTTTTTAAAGCTAAAATTCAGAAATAGACCTTTAGACGAGCTCGTATGATATAGTTTTTATTCAAATAAACAATTAACTTACCTTTAAAAAGCGTATACGGTACTGAGGATCAAACCGTAACAACACACTATCGAAACAATAATTTCCGATTTTTCTTCACTCCAACTCAATGTGACACACGTCCGTCTGTCCCACGTTCGAGCGACCACTGGCGTTTTAGCGTTGACCAATCAAGCGCAGTGCATACGACGAAGCATTCAAAAATACAAGGGTGACCATCGTCATAAGCGGTAATTAGGCGGTTAATGTTGGGACATTTTACAAATGATTATAAAATTATGAAAGTATGTTCTTTATGTAATATTACCAATTTCATAGTTAACTTTAAATATCCTATTTCAAAAATCTTTTTCCAGAATTTAATTCTTCCCTCATATTTCCTAATATTATGACAAAGTTTGTTGTAATCGGGGAAATGGGACATTACTGGTAATTAGAATTTGAACAGATTTCATGTAACCTTTAGTACTATGATAACTCTTTTTATAAATTACCTTTAGCGCCAAATAGAAGACAATTAGATTGATTTATAAACTACCACCGCTATCATATTAATGCTAATTAAGTACGTTATTCGCGTAACGCCGCGCGATGTGCACATTCTCAAAGAAACACCCTGGGATCATTAGACTTAGCTACAAAAGCTTTTTTCTAAAATACAAAATACCAACATTTTGTTATTTATTTCAATTTTACGTTAATATGGAAATGTCAGACACCGTCGGCTTCTTAAGCCTCTGCCCATGACATGAGTAATATAAACGACCTCCCAGTCACTCTGATTTGAAGTTAATATTTTCATAGAATTCTGGAGAATTGAGATGAAAATCTACTAGATAGATAGATACCTAGATTACAAGCAAATTCCCGCGGTTTTACCCGCGTAAGTCCCGATCCCGTGGGAATATCGGGATTTAAAGTTGCCTATCATATGTTACTCCTCGATAATGTAGCTTTGTATAAAAGAAATAAAGAATCTAATATTCTTTCATGATTCAATGATATGTATTCTTTCACCAATAATATAATTAGTAAAAGAATGTTTGAAGTCGGTTCAGTAGTTTCAAAGATTACCCGGAAAATACTTATGTATGTATTTTCCAGGTAATCTCTGAAACTACTAGTTACCAACGTTACCTCAATATTAGAATAGAAGAATATTTAACTTTATTTGTACAACATAAGACAAGAAAACAAAACACAAACACAAAGACTACCTAAAGACAAAGCTTAAAATGTAAGTTGCACAAATGGGCGGCCTTATGGCTGAAAGCGATTTGTTACAGGCAACCTCTGGATGGAATAGATCTGTTTTAGCTTGAGTGACAGGTTGTAAAGAAGCAATGATAACATATATCATCATCATCATTTCAGCTGTAAGAAGTCCACTGCTAGACATAAGCCTCTCTCATAGATTTCCAGATGCTTCGGTTATAAGCGGCCTGCATACGATATCTCATATGATAACATATAAATAGGTGGAAATAATTCGACGTAACAATAACATAAAAATTGGAAATATTCGATTATTAAAGTCGTACTAAACTGGATCTAAGTAGATCTGGCTCAACGAACGAGAAGCCAAGCCACTGAGCGACGAAATGAAATCTCTTCTACGTTATTAACTCAACCAGATCGGAGTTCCTCTTCAGCACAAAGCATTGTGACAAAATAATAATTTCGCTTGCACAAAGGTACCTCCTACCTACTTAGATCTTTGTCAGATTTACGTACCTATGAGGGTATTTGATATTGTTCACTTCAAAGTTATGAAGTTTGCGAACTATGCTTCAAGTAGAGATATCTTTTGTAAAGTAGGATGAAACAAGATTAGGTACATTTTTCAATGTGTGAGATGGGGTACAGAAACTTGGAACAAATATGGCCAATATATAATCGAGAGTTTCGTTTAGGAAATTGTTGGGCGTCTCATCAAAATGAAGCTACTCACGAAAAATTAGCTTGATAGTAATCAATTGAAAAAAATGTTCCAGGGATCCCGGACTACAAGTTTAAATATAATCAAAATATTTGTATTAGTAAATCGGTTTCGGTCGGTTAAAAAAAACCTTAAAAGTTGATATTTCGAACCATAGGTATATAAATTTAGCGCTTAATTTCCAAAGTACCTAATAAAAGAAATCATTTCTTGTGTTATAACTAAATTTATTAATAACGTATCTACCTATTTTTATACACACATTCATTATACTCTTGTTGGCTCAATATCACGCAAACGAGAAATGATTTCTTAAACAAAAAGTCCTAGGAAAATCTAAAGTTCAATATAATTTATTTAACGTCAGTCTTCTGCAAGTGATGTCCACCGGAAAATATTAGAAATCCTCTTCATAAATAAATTCTGTTTTCAAACCGGTAATATCATTTTATCAAAGAATGGAATTGACAGTTTCCTTCAGGATTTTGCGTCCCTAAGCTCGCTGCATGAAAACTCTCCTGGGTTGAACGCTTGACTCTCTCCTTGAATGAATGAATATAAAAATTCTTTATTGTACCTACACATCACATAAATTACAAAACAATGAAAAAAATAGAAGAGATCACTTTGATCTCTTCCAGGTTACTTGTCCTTCATTTTCTGGTAGTTTAAACCAAGTACCTACTTCGTGTGTTGTTTTTAACTACTCTAGGCAGTTTTACAAAAAACATTCTAGAAAGGAAGAACACATCTTCAAAAATTCACTCATACACTATTTTAAAATTCGCTGCTCGACTCGTGTAGTCTAGTTGGCAAAGACAGCCAAAGACGCGAGGTACAGACCCAAAGACCCCATCGCGAGTGAATTTTCAGAGATATATTTTTCCATTAAAATATTTCTAGATTAAACCAAGTTTAACCTATTTTCCCAACTAAACCAATCTCGTCTCAAGCTATAAATCTGCCAATTGAAAACTACAACGGATCTAATTGCAATGCGGGACGAATTGTGGACGCCAAATTGTCGCAAATGCGGGCCGGTAATGGATCAACAGAATAGTGTAAATATATACGTCATTGATGCCACTGCGTGATTTGGTCGTAATAGAAAATGTACTGGGCCATTGGTTCATATTGGTGTTTAAGTCTACATACACTTTTTTCCATGCAAACTTTACAAACGAAGTCGACTGTTTCCTCCTTGGATAAAGATTTAGAAAAAATATCTTTATGCCATAAGTCCTATATCAGGCATGACCATGCCAGAATAGTGTAAATATAAACGTCATTGATGCCACTGCGTGATTTGGTCGTAATAGGAAATGTATTGGGCCTTTGGTTCATATTGGTGTTTAAAAGGGGACAGTCTACCTTCTCTTTTCTCCATACAAACTTTACAATCGTAGTCGACTGTTTCCTCCTTGGATAAAGATATTAGAAAAAAATTGTTTATGCCATAATTTCTATATCAGCCATGACCATGCCCCTATATTTTTATTTTTTCATTTTCTATTTTTTTCTGAATTTTATTTCTATTCTAATTAGAAAATGAATACCAAAACGTGGGGGCATGACCATGGCAAATATAGGTTTTATGGCATACACATAATATTAGCTGTAATGTCTGAGGAAACAGTCGAATACGTTTGTATGGAAAAAGAGTAGGTAGACTATCCTCTTAAGCTAACTGTAATAAGGAAAACAAATTCAGTGATAAATATAAATAATGTGATTAATAAATGTCTGTCAATGGCAAATCAAATATACGCGATTCTATAGTAGATAGAAGTAACCTAAAAAAAATGGATAAAAAAACAGAGTGGAGATGGCCAAAGAAAACTCGAACTCTATGGGCCACCATACAATTCAATGGTCAAGTTTAACTTAAAAACAGACGGAGAAGACGAAACTATAAGGGTTTATTGTTGACTACGAAACTATAAGGGTTTCTTGTTGACTACGAAACTATAAGGGTTTCTTGTTGACTACGAAACTCTAAAAATAAGAAAAAAACAAAAAAATATTATAACACGTAAGTACATCAAAGCAGCAATACCACGGTTCAACTAAATTGATTCAATTTTATTAAAGAACCGCAGAAATGAGAGAATAGATTGAACAACGATATTGAATGATTCATTATGTTATGTTTCCACGAATCAATTTGGTTTCTTCATCTAAATTGAACGGCGGAATTGAACCATTATCGCCATTGTGTTAACGTTAGTCAAACTTGAGGTAACTGTGTGGACGCCTATATGATGTAAAATGCTTACAAACCTATATACCTAATACTGTTTTTTGTTATACCTACATATTGAAGCTAAGACCTTGTACAAAGTACGTATCAATGTTAGCTCACGACTTCATGCCAATATTATTTATTTTAGGGCCTCGCTTTGGTTATTTATTTATTCGTATGGCATTACAGTAGTAGGTATAATAACTAGAATCAAATTATATAATAATCAAAAATAAAATAAATATAAAATTATAAACAAGAGATCCATGGTTAGTTGTTTTAACCATTTGATGGCATCGTCGTCCAGGTTGATCAGGTCCAAAGGAAGATCACCGCCAAAACGCGTTT
This sequence comes from Idaea biselata, assembly GCA_958496205.1. Taxonomy (NCBI): domain Eukaryota; kingdom Metazoa; phylum Arthropoda; class Insecta; order Lepidoptera; family Geometridae; genus Idaea; species Idaea biselata. Next base: position 2,652,507 of record OY292399.1, read on the forward strand.
CAGGACAGTCCACGATAATATGCTGAATATCCTGCACCTCTGCTCCGCATGTACACGCAGGGGAATCTATCCAGCTGCAACGGTGTTTGTACTGGGCACAGCGTCCATGACCTGTGCGGAGCCTGTTGAGATTACACCAATCGCGCCTCGGGAGGTCGAAACCCCCAATCTCGGTACCCGGGTTGAAACCCTCGCCCACCCCACCCGCCACAGCATCACTCCATGACTGAGACCATTCCTGCATAAGGTTAAACTCCTGCTGCAGCAGACACATAGCGATTATATTTGGTGGATTACGAGATTTTAATCGGAGTCGAGTGGAGTCCAGGAATTCATGATGCATAGGGAGGCTAGGATTCCTAAAGATTTTATGGGTTTCGCGCAACAAGCCATGTTTCCTCCTTAAGTCTGGGGGCGGAATCCGACAAAGCACAGGGAGCCAGTGGCAGGGGGTAGAAGACAGGGTGCCCGAAATGCAACGCATGGCTCTGTTGAGCTCGACGTTCACCTTATTGGTATGTGCGCTGCCCAACCATACCGGCGCGCAGTATTCCGCGGTGGAATAAACCAGTGATAAGGCTGAAGTGCGAAGCACGTCAGCGCTGGCCCCCCAGGTGGATCCAGTTAGTTTCTGCACTATGTTGTTCCGAGTTTGGAGTTTCCGAGCAGTGCCAGTCAGGTGCTCCTTAAAAGTCAGAGAGCGGTCGAGGGTAACGCCAAGGTACTTTGGGGTGAAGTTATGCCTGAGAATGGAGCCTTCAAGTGAGACCCTCAACTCGCGTTTGGAAAGTTGATTATGAAGGTGGAAGCAAGCCTTCTGTTTTGCTTTGGCTAGGTGTGAGTCGCCAGGTCGTAAAGAAACTTGTCAGGGTTTTTAAGTCATCCGACAGAACGCGTTCCAGGCATTCAAAGTCCCTATTCTGCGTAACGAGGCAAATGTCGTCCGCGTAGATGAATTTTCTCGAATTGGTGGTCGGCAAATCGTGGATGTAAAGGTTGAAGAGAATAGTTACGCAACAATACAGGAAAATCAACAATTTACTTTTTACCCGATTGTGCGACGCAAAGAAGGGTTATGTGTTTATCAGTCTATATATGTATGTATGTTTGTTTTTACTTACAACTTACTTACCAAAATATATCAAAATCCCTTTTTCGATACGATAAAAAAAATTGTTTGGTTACGATTTACAAAGTGGATTGTAATAATTTTGAAAGGATAAATTATAGAAAAATAGACTTGCGATTCTTTCGGGTACCTTCGGTCTGTCAGACTATGAAAACGATCGTTGAATGTTTGAGACTGTGAAAAAAACTACACAATCAAAGACAAATAAAAACAAGTGCGAGTCGGACTCGACTCGGTTCCGTACCATTATCTATACCTACAACATATTTTGTCTACGAATTATGACGTTTAAAAAAAAACTACTTACTAGATCTCGTTCAAACCAATTTTCGTTAGTTTTATCATTCCATTATTTTAGAAGTTACAGTTACATCAACATTTTACCACTTTGGAAGTATCTCTCGCGCTAACTATCCAGTTTAGAAAAAAAATGATTTTAGAAACCTCAATATCATTTTTGTAGACCTATCCATAGATACCCCACATGTATAGGTTTGATGAAAAAAAAAATGGGTTTCAGTTCTTATGGGGAACCCCAAAAATTCATATTTTTTTTCTATTTTTGTGTGAAAATCGTAATGCGGTTCACAGAATACATCTACTTACCAAGTTTCAGCAGTATAGCTCTTATAGTTTCGGAGAAAAGTGGCTGTGACATACGGACGGACGGACAGACGGACAGACAGACATGACGAATCTATAAGGGTTCCGTTTTTTGCCATTTGGCTACGGAACCCTAAAAACCAATAAAAATAATAACAATATTTAAAAACAAAATTAAATAAAATTAACCAGACAGACAAAGGAGACGGTGTATTTCCCAAAAAGACCAGCCTCAGCAAAATAGACCCCGTGTGTCCCTTCCCACCGCTAGCAGAGTATCTAACATATAAATCTACATCTACACTTCCACACTAATATTATAAAGAGGAAAGATTTGTATTTTTGTGTGTGTGTGTGCGTAGTCCGTATGTTTGTCATGAATAAACTCAAAAACTACACGACCGATTTTAAAAATTCTTTCACCATTACAAAGGTACCTACATTCACCCTGAGTAACAAAGACTACTTTTGATCCCGATATTCTCACGGGATCGGGACTTACGCGGGTGAAATCGCGGGACGCAGCTAGTGAATAATATTATAGATAGTGACTAGCTGTGGTTTAAAATACCCTCGTGTGTGAGACAACTGGGGATAACTCACAGACAAAAGCAATATGAATCTCATAAAATCACTGTTTATTATTAAACTACATTTTTCAACGCAAACCCATGTGTAGGTGCGTATAGCAATATTTAAAGAATCGACAGACATATTTTACGAGTTAATAATATTTTAAAATTTCAAAACATATTGGGCTATTGAAACCATTTGTTATGAAAATTGGTATAAGTGGATATGAGTAGGTGTAGATCGAAAAGTAAGCAGGTATATTTAAAGTAGGTATATTTAAAACATGTTTTGGTAAATTTTTAACACATTAGACCACTGTTTAGTTCCGGGATATTGGAATCATGTGATCAGCTACCAATTTACCAAGTTTCATCAAATCTATACTAATTTTATAAAGCTGAAAAGTTTGTTCGTTTCAACGCGTTAACCTCAGGAACCACTGGTCCGATTTGAAAAATCCTTCAGTGTTGAATAGTCCATTTATCAAGGAAGGCTATGCTATATTGCATTTGCAAAAAATTAGGCGGACGAAGTCGTGGGCAGTGCTAGTAAAATATACTCGTAGGGGTCTCGGGTTATGAATACGTACCTAAACACCCAGACCAGAAACAAATATTTAAGCTTAAATACTTGATCCAGGCGGGAACCAACCTTCTGCGTCGTAGAATGTTCAGCCGACGCGCCACAGAGGTCGTCAATTATAACCACAATCAATGATCAAACCGAGTTTCATAGTATTAACGGAAAATCTATTGATATAAAATTCAAAGTTCTGACTGATCTATTAGGGACCTATATTAACGCAGAGCCCAAATCCTAGAGACTTGAAATTTGGAGAGTGTGTTCTATGTGGTGTCTAAAGATCTACTAAGAAAGGGACTTACACGGGCGAAACCGCGGGACGCAGGTACTTTAAGATAAAATTTTAAGCACAAAAATGAAATAATTTTTCCTTCTTTTAATTAGGGTAAAATCCTTTAATACCGTGCGCTTTTCGTGCAGAAAATCCTTTTAAAACAGAACCGTCTCAACTGGGATATTATGAAACATTATCCAGGTCCTAATTAACTGATTTGCATATTCGCTGCTTAAACGAATTCTAAAGAGTTAATAATTTGGGATGAAGGGAGTCTTTGAAAAAGAATGCCAAAAAACGGAAAAGATTATTTCAAGGTTTATAAATATATAAAGGTTCAATATCTTAGTTAGATTACCTAGATGGTGGGTACTCTAACAACGACATTCAAATTTTGATCCATCTTTTTTAAAGGCTTGTGTGTAATTTTCCGAACAGTTTGACTTTGGAACTGGTGAAGCTCGTCCGTCAGAGACGAGTTTAAAATGGATCACTATCAGGCGACCTTTCTCCTTCTTGTCTCTAATAGAGACCAGTGCTATAGTCAATGGGTTTCCATGTCTGAGTAAGAGCGAGTGCTTATTTGTCGTGGCTCAATAATATAATTAATTATTAATTAAAAATATATTCCAAACGTACCTACTGGGACGATAACATAAGCCATAATACAAGTGTTCTAGAAGTCTAGGAGAACAAATTTTGTTTTAATAATTTTTGAATTTCGAATCCCCCTTAGATCCCTTCGCCTTTTACTAGACGAGATGGGGTAATCCTATTCTATGCCGGGGCGACACGGTCGACAATGCTGAGGCTACACGTTACATAAATCATCTCGTGATATGATAGTAAATGATACCTAAGCTGTATGGATGGACGTAGAAACACAAATCCTACTAATATTATAAAGCTAAAAGTTTGTGAGTATATACATATGTGTGTGTGTGTGTGTTTGTTACTCAATCACGTAAAAACCGCTGAACCGATTATTATGAAACTCGGTATCTCCATAGGCTCGCCACATTTTTATCCCGAAATTCCCGCGGGACTTACGCGGGTGAAACCACGGGACGAATCTAGTACCTACTAAATATATTCTTAAAATACATTTTTATTACTCATAAAAGAATTGAACAAACAACAAACGCAATAACCTGTCGAAAAAGACTCTTATGTTTTATAACATGAAATCCATTTTGTACGCGTCGAGTTTCCAATTTAATATTGTTCTTGAGATGAAGTAGGTATTCTAGGTACACGTCTGAGCTATTAATGCCAGTGTGGATAAATCAAGACCTAGATTAAATAGACTTTCTAGTTTTATGTTTAACAAGCGTGCCCCGCTGTTTCACTGGCGCGGCGTAGGTCCCGATCCCGTAGGAATATTGGGAGAAATCTACTCTAATCGTCTTTTGTTTCAACTTCTATCGTCTTTTTTAGGGTTCCGTACCTAAAGGTAAAAACGGGACCCTATTACTGAGACTTCGCTGTCTGTCTGTCTGTCTGTCTGTCTGTCTGTCTGTCTGTCTGTCTGTCCGTCCGTCCGTCTGTCCGTCTGTCACCAGGCTGTATCTCATGAACCGTAATAGCTAGACGGTTGAAATTTTCACAGAAGATGTATTTCGGTTGCCGCTACAACAACAAATACTAAAAACAAAATAAAACAATTATTTAAAAGGGGCTTCCATACAACAAACGTGTTTCAAACATAACAAGGAGTCAGGACAGGAAGAGGGACAGGAGGACAAATCGAGTTGGTCATGGAATTCAATATGGCTGTCCTTCTGTCAAATATACCAGTCTGCCTTCACTTACCAAAGAGTTTCTTTTATGTTTCAGATTTTCTTTGTGCCAAGGTTTTTTTTTTTTTGAGTGATTCGGTCGTTTGATGGGAGTAAGAATCGAAGATAAATATTTCATATTTTCCTATAAAATTTAAAAATTGGTTGTTGTAAACCATTTTAGGGTTCCGTATCCAATTGTGATAGTGGTACGGAACCCTTTATGCGCGAGTGTCGCACTTGCCCCGTTTTTTATATTTTACACACTTTTCGAAGACTCGACCCTATTTTTGCAGAAATATTTTTCCCATAAAATATTTCTATGAAAGCCCTTAAGCACTTAAAATAAAAATAAAATATAAATTTAACACATTTTAATGGCCAAAGTAGTATTATTACTATATTTAAACATCTGTGACTTGACCAATAATATTGACACTTTTTACTGCTTGACAAATTTACACTAAAATTTGCGGTAACATAATACGCTTGACCAATTGACACAATTTGTAGACTTGACCAATTTTCCACTACATCGAAAAAGTATTAGCCTATGTGTTATGTATGGCGGGTCTCCATCTATCTGTTTATTAAATTTCATCGCAATCGGTTAAGTACCTAATTTTTGCGTGAAGGAGTAACAAACATTACACACAATTTTTTCTTACTTACACTCATACTTTCCTATTTATCACGCTTATGTTCTTCTGTAAAGAGCTGCAAAATGCATAGCGTCATTAAAGCTTTACAGTTCACGCAAAACTTAATGGCCCCTGTGATCTAGGAACGTAGCACTCACACAGCTGTATGCGTTGCTGGATGGTCGCGGGGAACGAGCGACGCGCGGGGAGGGTCGTCGGTCCCCTCCCGACGACCGCCCTCTTACCTGGCGCATCTATAATTCGTGTTCTGCGCAACTACCTGCGCCTAGATCACAGGGGCTATTAAGTTTTGCGTGAACTATACCTATTTGATTAAATCAACCAAATAGGTAAATACATTACAAGACGTTGAAGTTCACGCTATCTAACCCAAACTAACCAACTAAAAAAAACACCATGTCACGTGGGTTCCCGTGTGGCGCAGTGGTAGCGCACTCGCCCCGAAGCGAGGGGCACAGGTTCGAATCCTGTCATGGGAGAATTTTTGATGATGTATTTCTCCTTGTCTGGAAATCTATGAGGGAGGCTTATGTCCAGCAGTGGACTTCTTACAGCTGAAATGATGATGATGATTTCTCCTTGTAAAATATTTCTAGTAAAATGCCTTGAGCAATAAAAACATTCGAAATCGTAACAATATTATCAGCACAGCAGGGTTTTTATATTAATTTCGCGTTAAAGGTGATCGCACATTTATCAGCACCGTACGCGCCGCACGCGCCGTACTCGCCGCATTTTAGAATTCATTGTATGTGTAATGAATGAATGATGTCAAACCTCGCACGTTTCACCCGCACCGTACGCGCCGCATTTCGTAAAGTGCGGTGCATGGAGCATGGACCCATGTTCCTTTTAAGGTGCGATCACCTTAAAAGGAACATGGAATAAATTTAAGACATCACCTCTAGGGCTAGCACATAGTATCTCTATGAATAAAACCAACTTTTCCCCCTAAAATCAACAGTAGGTAACTGATTGTCATAATTTAAGTTAAACACAGAGCATTTCTTATAATAATTTGAACAAGATTTGTTCTAAATGGAAAAGAACCGACGTTTATTTAAATAGAAATGGAATTATAAAAGAAATGAGTCGTGTATTCATCGTTCGTTGCAAATTTTTATTCCCCTGATAAGAAAATTAGCATAACTGTTAGACTCTTACACTAGATTTAAAATTTATTGGTACAAAATGGAGAGATGTGATTGTAAAACTTTATAGTTTTAACTATTATGTTCTCTGTTTATTATTTTCTCGGTCGGGTGGGGTTCGGCGGGTCGTGTGTTTGTGGATGTGAGAGTGATTTTCTTTTACAAATAATATTTAGTAAGTAGGTATTTGTTCTATAACAACAAATACTTACTAAAAACAAAATAAAACAAATAATACAACAAACGTGATTTTCACGGTAAAACGCAACGTAAGCTCGATTTACTTTTACCGCTAGCGCCATCTCGTGATAAACTGGCGTCAGTGGTAAGATATATGCAAAAGTGTGTCGTCGTTGCGGATTTCGCTTGGTCCAGTGTTTATTTTAGGGTTCCGTACTAAATATTGTGATAATGGTACGGAACCCTTCGTGCGCGAGTCCGACTCGCACTTGGCCGGTTTTATAATATCTTTTAAAACTTATTTACGCGATAAATTATTTAATTCAATTACTCGTGGTCCTGTGGGAAACTGAGTTAATAGTTTTTGCAGAGCGCACTGTTACTGACTATATTATTATGTCATTTTATTAATAAACTTCTTATAGCCTTATTAATAAACGTGGATTAAGGTCGGATTTATTTTATTACTTTTGTTTCTGTCAACTTTCAAAGTTCTTGTCACGGAAAACGACACATCATATTCTCACTACTCCGACCTTACTCCACATTTATTAATAAGGCTACTAGGGTTCCGTACCCAAAGCATAACGGGATCTTAATAATACTTTTTATTTGTATCATAATGTATGTATTTACAAAAAAAAGTAAAATAATGTAGAATATCCGTTTTCTAGTACCCATAGTACAAGCCTAGTGCTTAGATTGGGGCTAGATAGCGCTGTGTGTAACGTCGTGCTATATTTATTTGTTTCAGTTTACTAAGAATAATCTTGCTCCCTAATTGCGGAGCTATAAAAATAGATTATTTTTTAATTGAAGGGTGAAGTTATTGGTTCTTAGTCACAAGCTCCACTATTCATTAAAACGCAACGATATCGTGTTTTAACTTGTCCTGTGGCGCCATCTAGTAGCGGTTATAGTAACAACGCGAGGTACGATGTTCGACCGCAGTGCAGTGCTTACTAGATCCCAATACTGAAATTATAAATAACTAGCTGCGCCCCGCGGTATCACCCGCGTAAGTCCCGATCCCGCAGGAATTACGGGATAAAAAGTAGCCTATGTGTTATTCTAGGTGTCCAGCTATCTATATTCCAAGTTTCATCGTAATCGGTTCAGTAGTTTTTGCGTGAAAGAGTAACAAACATCCATACAAACTTTCACATTTATAATATTAGTAGGAAGGATAGTAGGATAGGATTATCTAATAATTAATTGTCTTATTTGATGTGTATGGATCACATCGCGATCCTGGATCAGAAAAGTGGAAGCCTGGAGACCTGTAATACAGGTGTTTTTATCAAAATACCTCAGTGCAGGCTCCAGACTCCATAGAAACAAATTAAAATGGGTAGGTATTTTAATTCCGTTTATTCCTAACCTAAGTACTAATATTGTGAAGAAAAAAAAACGATTATTTTTATTAGTTCAGTTCTTTAGTTATGGCCTTTCTGCCAGCATTTAAGGGCAATTTTGGGCTAATATCACGTGAATATAACACTCGCGTTCACCAAGGCGTCTCAAACAGAACTGATTATTTTTATTATATAGTAGACAAAATGTGGTCAAATGTGTGAAATACACGTCAAATGTGACAATTACTATTCTATTGTGAGGACCTAGTTCAAAGAATCATAATTCCTCTTGCATACATAAATACCTATTACAATTCGAAACACTTACCCACTTCTATTTGTAAAGCAATAAAATGTTTCGATAACGCGTAGATAAATGAAGATAAATCCAGATAAAGTTACTTACGCAGACTAATCTGTATAGGTCTATCTTTGTCAATAAAACAACGCTGTTTACTGTAGACAAGGCATTATCTTACTAATATTATTAATGTGAAAGTTTGTCTGTGAGTTACTACTCCTACTCCTTAAGGGTCTTCTTCACGCAAAAACTACTTAACCGATTGCAATGGAACTTGTTATGTAGATAGCTGGAGACTTGGATGATCACAAAATGTATTTTTTATGATCGGGACATACACGGGTAAAAATGCGGGGCGCCGCCGCAAGTTTCAACAAAGTAATAGTAGATTATGTGACTATTTTTAACCCCCGACGGAAAAAGAGGGGTGTTATAAGTTTGTATAATGATAGGCATTACAACACGATGCCAATTAATCTAATAATTTAATTAACAGTTTTAATGGCAATAATAAAGTTCCATATACTTACGAACTTCATTAAAAGTACAAAGATATACTTTTAATGAAGGTCATAATTTGCGATTTTGGAACGCATTATGCAGGGTTTATAACAATAGATAAACAGTTCTATTTTTCTTGGATTTTCACAATATAAGCTCATAATAAAACGATTTAAATCAGGTGGCTTATAAAACAATTTATCGACTAATCATTTTTATTGAAACGGGTCGCGTATAAAATAAAAATATGGATTCGGTAAAAATATGTTAAAACAATTTTGTAAATAAAGCGGGGTGCCCTAATAATAAAAAAAAAACCTACGTGAATGGTTATTATTTAACCAGTAATAACCATTCACGTATTATTTCACGCGGTTTCACCTGCGTAAGTCCCGATTCCGATGCCGTAGGCATATGGGGATAAAAAGTAGCCTATATCACTCAGGGTGAAAGTAGCTTTCTAATGGTAAAAGAATTTTTAAAATAGGTCCAGTTATTTTTGAGATTATTCATAACAAACATACAGACACACACATACACACACACAAAAATTACAAATCTTTCCTCTTTATAATATTAGTATAGACTTACAAAAAGACAAAGGTGAAAAAACTGAGCTAATAGTTTCGGCAGAGCGCACTGTTACTGACTATCTATACTAATAATATAAAGAGGTAACGTTGGTTTATATGTTTGTATATTGGGGGTAATCTCCGAAACTACTAAACCGATTTCAATAATTCTTTCACTAATAGAAAGCTAAATTATTCAGGAGAAACATAGAATACTTTTGATCCCGATATTCGTACGGGATCGAGAGTTACGCGGGTGAAACTCTGCGGGTGAAACCCTGCTAGTAATATTATGTTCTTACAGCAGTGCCCGCGACTTCGTCTGCCTAATTTACTTATTTTTTTTGTATTTATATTTTTTTGAAAATATTATATAGCCTATATATAGCCTTCCTCAATAAATGGACTATCTAACACTGAAAAATCCAAATCAGACCAGCGCGAGCGATTCCCGAGCGCAGCTTTATAATATTGTAAGATAATATTACTTAGGGTTCCGTACCCAACCAAAGGGTATAACGGACGGGACCTTCACTTCCTCGTGTGTTCTTGCGAGTAAGGCCTCGGAGTGACATCTACCGGCGAATACCGGTATTCCTAAGTGTGGATTAACACTAAAAAATAATGTTTACATGTTATATAATAATATTTGTAATAATATTTGAGACTGAACAGTCTCGTGAACAAGCCAGTTGAAATTAGGTACTGGCGAAATATCGAGCTCCGTCAAAAAAACAAGTTAAAACATGGTAAATACCCCGTTACATAATAATATTTGTAGTTAAAACAACCATGTAAGTTTAAAATCGTATAAAATTGTTTTTCTAACAAACAAACTAATTTAACGTGTGCTAAACCCACAAACTCAAGCCTGCGGGGGTAGCGCATGAATTTAAGAGATTTTTTCTCAGAATGACAGCTCACGAGGTGATATAAATTGACATAAATGTCTACGCGTGCATTTATCGAAATATGACGATTTAGGTAGAGAAAAAAGACGACAAAATAGTTTTCGATCGCGTGTGCTAAGGTAAGGAAAACTTTTGTTTTTTTTTGTTTTTTTTGACGATTGACGTACGTTCAGTTAATATCAGACAATCAAACTTTCACAACAGAATATTGAAAGTTCGTTCACGTAAGCTAGTAAATAGAAACAAACGAACAATCAACTATTTCATTCCATTTTGTAACGTCAGCAGTTACCTAAAAATTAACATTGGTACCAAACTGCGAAGTGAACATTTTCATGACGTTATATTGTATTTTTTGTAGGTACTATTTCAACGTTTTTAGGGTTCCGTAGCCAAATGGCAAAAAAACGGAACCCTTATAGATTCGTCATGTCTGTCTGTCTGTCTGTCCGTCTGTCTGTCCGTCCGTATGTCACAGCCGCTTTTTTCTGAAACTATAAGAGCTATACTGTTGTTATTAAGGTACCCAATTCGCAAATTGTAAATCCCAGTTACAAAACTGGGATTTACTTTTATTTGCGAATTGGGTAGCTAGGTACTAGGTATCTACTAAACTCTCTTATTTTTTTTACTTTTTATTTTAACCTATTTTTATTTGTGAATTTTACAAAAGACTCTTTTTATCTTTATGAAATACATTTAACAGACCCGTAAATAATGCAGAAGTAAAATGAGTACTTAAGTAACTTTTACGGTTGTTTAGGCTTACTAGAAAAAAATGATAAGAAAATCTGCGTTCGATAAAACAGACACAAACAAATTCCAAGATTATGGCTCTACACCTGTTAAGACACAAAATGGCGAAACATTGACCCCCTTACTTGTAAACGATGAATAAGTTTATGTGACGTTTGTCTCTGTTTGTTAATTTTTAAACTTATGTCACAGTAAAAGACAAACGATACACAATTTATGCAGTTGTTTATAGTAAGGGGGTGAAAGATCAACACGCTAGTTAAAATTCTATTTTCTACGAAATCAACCCCCATTGACACTAGTCAATGGGGGATGAATTTGATGGGGGTTGGCTGACTGTGGACTACCACGACCCCATTGACCCCATTGACTAGTGTCAATGGGGTCGTGGTAGTCCACGAACCTATACTACAGCATATACCACAGTTTACCTAGTGGTTGGTGCCTCGTGGCTCTACTGTACGTCAGTATATAGTTTCGTTCACGCTACACTGTGTCAAGGGTGATCGACATCTCATGAAAATAAACAATCAATATTGTTTTTGGCTGAAAGAATATGTCGAAAGAGCAATTGCTACGCATGAAAATCGTTTTCCTTTTCCACATTAACGCAAAGTCATGCTTATATTTTGTTTAAAGATATTACAACGACCTGTGTGCCACATCCTTCATCCTCTTTCCCAGACCACCAGAGTCTATTGGTGCGTTGGGCGAATACCCGAGGCAATGCAGAAGGTTGCGGGTTCTGGGTGTCTCTCTGGGTGTCTGGTATGTATTTACAAAACAAAATGTAAATATTATATCCATTCAACTCAACATGAATGAATACAATTTTGATAAAGCGTGTTGGTCTTTCTGTAAAAACGACTAAAGCGAATCGAATCATGAAATGGATCTAAAGATGTAGCCTAGATTTATAACTTCAACATTTTAATGCTGACTTTTGAAGTAAAATAGAAATAGGCATACTTCGGCTTATACCTTTAGAGATCCTGAGATCCTCAAACTATTTTGAAACTACCTAATGTTTTATTTTTCTGAGCTTTCATAGACATAATTTAAAGAAACAAAACATTTTGAAACTATTTGTACAAACATACTACATACAGATATTTGTAGAAACGGGTAATTTACCATGTTTCTTAATTTATTTATTGCGGAGCTTGATATTTCGTCAGCAACTTCAACTGCCCTGTTCAAGAGACAGTTGAAATTATAATAAAGCATTTCTAATATTCCATTTTAGGTAACATGTCTCTGTTGTGAAATCAACCATGTTGTATTATTATTGTAAGTAAATAGTTTTTTAATTGTAGTTTTGAAGCTGATTGATTGGTATAAAATATATAGATTAGTTTTAAAATCATGTCACTACCTACATAGTTAACTACAAAAGTAGTGTTTCATTTCGATTCCCAATGGGGTTATTTATTATTTTCAATTTTAATTTTAGGTTAGAACTACCCTTACGCTCGAAACCGACACTATTACCGTGTTCGAATTACCATGGCCTAAATAATTGCTTTGATACATTGTAGTGTCATTAAACCCGAACATAATTAGCAATTTAAATACCTATTCTGATACTAATGGCATATTAGGCTTGTTTGTACCTATGTATAGATAGGTAGTTTTAGCTGATTATTGAAAAAATATATACATATAAAAGAATGTTTATAAAGGTATGCCAACTAATTTAATCCACGTCTTACATATTGGGCGATACAATTTGGACTGCCTTAGTTAAGAGCATAGGATACATCAAAGCCCTTAAGGGGCCCCCGCGGCACAATATAATATTTCCAGTCTAACAGTTGGTAACTCCCGCAGATAAATTGCACGAATGCCGCTTACGGTAGTACGTCCACGTTCTACGAAAACCGGCTAGTTACGTGGGAACAAAAATGTCTTGCTATGGCGCCTCCGCCCGGCCGCGGCAGATTGGGAAGACCCAAGAAGTGCTGGCTTGACGTTGTGAGATCGGATATACGTGCAAATGGCCTCACTACACGGGATGCAGAAGATCGTGCGAAGTGGAGACGTAAAAGTAGGAAAGCGGACCCCGGGTTCTCGAAAGGGATGCAACCGGGAACATCGCCCGGATGATTATGAGGTAGGCTTGTATGTACATATGTATAGATAGGTAGGTACCTAAGTGAAAAACCGGCCAAGTGCGAGTCTGACTCGCACATGAAGGGTTCCGTACCATTATCACATTTGGGTGCGGCACCCTAAAATAAACACTGGACCAAGCGAAATACCTACTCAACAACGACGCACGTTTGCATTTCTCTTTCCCACTGACGCTAGTTTATCACTAGATGGCGTTAGTGGTAAAAATAACACACGCTTACGTTGCGTTGGGGGCCCTTTTAAATATTTTTTTTTTTTTTTATTTAAAATAATTTTATAAAATACTTAAAAAAACAAAATGCAGGCCGTAAATCTCGAGGATTTGTTTTTATTGTTTGTTGTTATAGAGGCTACTACAGAAATACATCTTCAGTGAAAATGTCAACTGTCTAGCTATCAAGGTCAATAAGATAACTGGTGACAGAAGGACAGACAGGCAGCGAAGTCTCAGTAATAGGGTCCCGTTTTTACCCTTTAGGTACGGAACCCTAAAAAAAGGAACAAACATACATACCAAAAAGTGTGATACCTACCTATATAGTATAGATAGGTAAAGTACCTAAGTGAAACTTATAAAGGATTTCTAAGTACCCAAATCCACATAAAATAATGTACCTACCTACTAAAATCGTTTGTCTCGATCAACTACCGAGACACACCCTACAGCGCTGATCATAGAGACTTCTTTCGACTGTTCATTCTAATGCGTAGGTGCGTTACTAAGAAAGAAGTTTGGGAACATCCTACGTGATCCGGAGTTTTGGGATTGATCCTAGAATTTAGGCCTGAGCTACTTTGATAAATACAGGATTGGAATAATTTACTACAGTTGACCTACCAATAATATAAAGGAAAATTACCTATTATAATACAAAATTCTGGCCCTTCTGATTATGTAAATCTCTTGCTAACAAATCTCGATTGAAACAATTTAAATTGTTGATTTTTGCGTTAACGGATATAGAAATTAAAAGTTGCAGTCGCTAATTTTAATTGCAATGACATGTTTGAAAAAACAATTTCAATTGTTTCAATCGAGGTTTGTTAGCTACAAAGTTATAAAATAAGGCCCTGCTGACTTCTTCTCATCCGAGCGATGTTCCCGGTTGCATCCTTCTCAGGAGCCCAGGGTCCGCTAAACCCCTTTTTTGTTTGGGGTCGGCGCAGTCGGTAAGTCATCATTGACCATACCTTCTGCAATTAGATTTGGCAACGTTTTTACGGCCGGCCGCCTGCCTGACACCAACCCTCTTAGGGATCAAGCAGTTTATCCGCCACCGCGCGGGGAGAACTTAAGGTTTGCTAATCTCCCTCAGATCCCTTAGTCGCCTTTTACGACACCCACGGGATGAGATGGGATAACCCTATTCTATGCCGGGGCTACACAGCTTAGGCCCTGCTGACTAACTTACATAATGGTTGAAATATATGAATGAACGCACAGCCCAAACCGCTGGTCCTAGAAACATGGAATTTGAAGAGTAGGTATGTTCTCTGTGGTGTGTAAGTACCTATCAAAAAATATTGTTTAGAAATTCCCACTGGATCGGGATAATTTACCAAGCGCGAAGCGTCTCTGCTCTAAGTTTGGCAAAAAAATGTATTTCGTATGTATATGTTTGTTCCTTTTCCTCTAGAGGTCGCATTTCTTAACCTATATTCACGAATTCACTTGGTAACATAGGTAGATCAAGGTTATAGATTTTTTTTTGGTCACAGGAGATTTTTGATCAGTGGGGTATTTCGTCCACTAAGGGGGTAAATTGTTACCTATCTAAGCCGCGAGTCGCACCAACTATTAGGTACACTGCGTCGAAGCTATATGAGATTTTGGTTCTAACTGCGAAATAAACTAAGCATAATAATCAATTTTTTCGTCGGCTTCAATGTAAAAAAAGTCAAGTTTTCAAGTAAAAAGTTACGCAATTAAGACCCGGGAAAATATAAAATTCGATTCGATGTTGTCTCTATTTTTCTAGAATATGTATCTCTTTCCAAAAAAGTCACAGCTCGATTCTCGTAAATAATTACATACCAGTTCGATGACAGAGACAGTGCAGACCGATGACAGACGCAGTGCAGACGCAACGTAGACATAACACAATTACAAAGTAAACTCAAAATACACTATCATTGTATTCATATCGTATGAGAGTTGCTTAATATATATTTTGAGTTTTCTTTGTAATTATGTTGTGCAGCTGCATTGCATCTGCACTGCATCTGCACTGCGTCTGTCATAGAGCTGGTGTGTAATTATTTACGAGAATCGAGCCGCGATATTAGAAACTGTCATAACACCTCACCAGATTTGGTGTAAATTTGCGCGTTCGAGGCGCGCAAACGACTTACTAGGTAAACTGTGATTTGTATTCACATGATGTTCGCGAGGTCTACTATTCGTAGAACTACAAGTAATATTGAGTATTAGATCAATATGCATCCGCTCTAGTTCAGGAACGCTACGCTCTACTGGAGCCGCCTAGCCGGTCTATTATCAGATTATCACGGACAAGACTATTGTCTGTAATCAGCCTGACGTCGTGATAATAGACCGGGCGGTGCGAGACGAACGGGGAATACCCGTCGATATAATCTTTTCACGTGCAGATAGAGGTAGAAAAATACAAGGAAATTAAAGTGCTTTACTTCTTTCTGTTTCTATCTTTATCTTTTCTATCTTCGTCTCATCTGACCGATGTTCCCGGTTGCTTCCCTCTCGGGAGCTTGGGATCCGCTTTAACCGTAAATTATTGTTAGCAGTAGGTAATTCACCATTGACCATACCTACTTCAAATTTTGGCTATATTTTTACGGTCTTCCGCCTTTTGATGATATTTTAATATTTGCGTTCTGATAAGATTATTATTGGTTGTTACCATTTCTTATATACTCGGGGCTATGGAGCACCTGGACCTTTTTGGAAGCCGTGCGTGGGACCGAAGCCAACACGTAGAGGCCCGTTTTAGTAACATTATAATTTTAAATTTTGTTATATGGGTCGGGTCTAGATCGCGTTTGTAGACTAATAAAGTGTGCTTTAGATTATTCTTCTGTTTTCTCGATGTTCTTTGTGTCAATCCTGAAGAAGGGAACTGTAAAGGTCTCGAAACGTTGTGCGATGAAACAATGCTCAAAGTAAAAAACACCACGCTATTAAAACCGAAAAATGTTTTTAATTTTAAGTGTGCTCTGTTAGGTTTTGTGTACATACAAATCTAATATCATACTGCCATGGAGAGAACATGGATTCAATAGGTGTGGCTACAATAGTCGTATCGGTAAACGGATTAGTAGCGAAGAGTCTCGACCAAATCATCAAGAGTATCGTCGTGTGAGGGTACCTACGTCACTCGACGGTTCTAGGGTCAAATCTTGAACCCGGGTAATTTCATATCGTCAGGAGGGTCATCTCTCTGCGCCCCATCATAATTAGCCAAGGCCCTGCCCAGCTGCCACTATTCTACTATATAAAAATAAGTCGGGTTTTCCTTCCTGACGCTATAACTCGAGAACGCACGAACCGATTTCGATAATTCTTTTTTTGTTGTGTTTGCTATTGTCAGGAGAAGGTTCTTATGAAAGAAAAAATGCTGAACCGATTTTGATGAATTTTGGTATGAAGATAGATAGTAGCCATTTTTTTATACTAAACGACAGGACAACGTCTGTCGGGTCAGCTAGTCAGTTTATATTTTTTTGTTTTTTTTTGTCCCCTCGCGACCAAAACCATTGTAACATGGTTAAAACGTAGAGGTAAGAGAATTAAAAAGTAAAATCACGCGATTAAGACCCGGAAAAATATAAAATTTTGAGTTTCAATCGTCCTAGTTTAAAAAGTTTATTACATTTTGTGTCCCGACTTTTTTTTTACAATAATATTGGTTTTGATTCTTTTTTGTATTCATTGTTTAATTATTATAATCCTAAATTTAATAAATTCGGTGATAATCTGTACGAAATTTTCAAATTTATTTTTTTTCATTTGAAAATAAAAACCGTGTCTATTTTAGTTCAGCACCGAATAAAATATTGCATTAAAATGAGGTCTTCAGAGCAATATCAGTAACTCAATAAATGGGTGCTACATGTATGTAAAAGTGTCAAATACATAGTTATTAAGCAGATTATTTTCGAAATTAAAGAACAAAAAATCCGAATAACGAAATTTGGTAAAATCCGAACACAAAATAGTCTTATAAATTACACGAGGAGGAAGACATTAATTTATCTACTTGCCACTTTATTTTTCTTTACGCAAATTAGGTATACAAACAAAAACCATAAATTCTCAAGTGACAAATCATAAAAAAAACAACAAAAATCTAACAAAACAATATTTCCTCTGCTTTATAATAATTCGGTTTTAAAAGTAGTTAACGGCCGAATACAGAAACGCAACTCAAAATTTGTGTTCTATACTTAAACACCTCTCAAATTCAAAAAATTTCTAACTATTTTTAAATTTAGAAGCTTCTCTATTATTTAAGTACGCCTCAAATTTTAAGTGGCGTTTCCAATTTCAGTTAAAAGAAACCGTCACAATAAATATTAAAAAAAAATAGAACATCAAAATTTCACTAAAAAACTTACCGAAACAAATTCCGATCTGTCAAAACTAATTCCGAATTTGAATTCCGTGAAACACTTGAATAGTTCGAGAATGAACTTTGGAAGTTGGTACCGGAGCGAACCGTGCTCGCAGGCGAGATTTCACAGTAGAACTGACTGGCTCGGCGGCACAGGCCGCGTCCGTTCATGCGATAATAGGAACGAATTTACAGCTTCACTAGTTGCGATCCGCTGTTTTACATGCGTCAAACAATTTACCAATTTAAGTTTGGTTCTAACTATTCAATGTTAAGAAAACTTAAGCAATGTACCTAACTGTTAAAAGGCTCCAATATAGTCTATGGAGTACACCAGCTTTCGTGGCCAACCTTTTTTATTCATATGAGAAAATTTGACTAATGAGGAAGAACACTAACTTTTTATCCCGGCAGAGGTCGGTAGTCGGATGATCTTTACTGTCAAACGTTTGTCAAACGTCAGATGTTTTTTACAACTCTCGGCGCCAAATTGGCCATATCGGTCTGAGACCGAAAGAATAAAAAAAACTCGGCGTTTCCATTGGTGGAGGACCATCATCGAAAAAAAAAAAGATCATCCGATGCCAGCGCCTCTGCAAACAGCTTTGCGCGTGGCACCCCATTTATACCTGTAAGTAGGTACGCCGGAGAGCCTCATTTAGGCCAAACCTATGTCAAAATTAAATGTCGAATACCAAATATGTCAAACTTTCGTCTGAAATTAAAAAAAAACATACTAGAGGCGGGATAACATTAAAAAGATTAATTAGGTGCTAACTGCTGACACGCAAAGAATAGGATAACTTTAGGAATTTAAAAAGGTTAGATTTTTCTTCTGTTTTCGCGATGTTGTATTTAAATTTTTCGGTTTTAATCTCGTGGTGAAACAATGCTAAAAGTAATAAACACCACGCGATTAAAACCGAAAAATGTCTTTAATTTGAAATAGGTTTTTTTTCGGAAATAAACCTAATTGGAAGAGGTTCCAAAAGTTTAGCAGTTCAATACCCGCCGTGGTTTAAAAAATCACTCCCTTTAGTTTTTGTTTCTCGGTACAAACTAAAAACATAAACTTTTACTTCTTATTACAGTAAAAAATACGCACAGTTTACGATTACAGCAATTACATTATTTTACAGCTATATTATAGTCGGTATACGCCTTTGAGGTCGTAGGAAAATTGCTTTTCGGATGTAAACAGTATTGTTTTCATTTTATTACGGTTGCGGCAAAACAAGCCGAGATATGGAAATTTTTGATTTGAAAATAGCTGACGAGTACCTATAAGAGATAAGAGATATCTTTCTTTCAGTTTGGTGTGGTGTTATGCGCTCAAAGTATGATGGTATCTAAATGCTGGTTTTAAATTTATGTAATGTACGTTTGTTTTTATATATATTTATTTACATTGAAGTTAAGAAAATGTTTGAAGTTATTAAATCAACGTATAATAATGAAGTTTTTAAGTTTTATGGCGTTAGAGGTTTTAAAACATTTATTGTAAAGAAGGAAGCTAAATTGTGACGTGCTCTCTGATAATGGTGTTCCTAAATTACCATAAAAAATTTAACTACTGATAATAGTTGTTTACAACAATAATATTAGTCTAATAGACTACAATTTTATTTTTGAGATTTACATAGGTATTATTATATCTGCAAAAGTTGAGCACCTGTGCTGTGGTGTTAAAAATAATTAAAAGTAAAAAACATGTTCTATTTTTATTTCAAGTGTCTGCATATAAATTTCCTTTAAAAACACTTAAAGAAGGCCTAATTCATAAGGATTCTAAAACAGTAGCATAGGTACTACCTATTTTATATCGTGAACGACTGGGTACGCATTTAATAACAAATTAGCAAATTTATTTGCAGATATTTTTATTGAGTTTTTAATGAGTAAGCGACTCTAAAAAATAGACTTCACTACCTGCTCGGTTTATTCAGATGAATTTGTAGCTGTGTTCTGTTTTTTATATTTGTTAAAGTTGACTTATGTCTAGTAACTTTTTGGAAACGATGTTCCCGGTTGCATCCCTCTCGAGACCCCGGGGCCCGGTAATCTTTTTTCAAACTTTCTATTATTGATTTGGCTAATTTCGACTTTTACAGGAGCTATTGCCGCTGACCTCCCAACCCAAGTCTGCGCTAGAGTCTCGTCAGGCAGGTCAGGTTGGCTTGGGCCTAACGATCTTAGTGGACCCCATATTCACCTATGGACCCCTTACACACCTATAGGGATAGATTTAGATGCTTATTTAAAACTAAGCTAATTTTTCGGTTTTAATCGCGTCTGGCACCTACAGTAAAGTTCACGAAAGAAACTGGTAAAAGTAGGTACCTAATAAAAGCAACTGAAAAATGAGTTTCATTTGAAAAAGGGTACCTACTAGTAATACAATTTATTTAATTGAATGGTTCCAGTCGTTCGTACAAGTAATTTAAACAAACGATCACCACAAGCTTTCAGTTTTAATTTAAATAAATCGCTGAAAACACTTTGATCAATCACTGAATTAAATAAACAAGTAAATCCTACAAAATATAAACGTTGGCAAGTCATTTTCATTTTAAAGACAATGATCTCTCTCTGTCTAATTTGCACTTTATTTGCGTGTTAGAAAGAGATGTCGATAGCTCCGTGGCGACGAAGTAATTGGATGTTCCTACTATCTCAAAATATTTGTTAAATTTTAGATGAGAATTTTCATTAGGCGCTGTTTAAATATTTGGATAATAGGCCCAGAGGGAAATATAATATACTGACGGATGTTGAAGTACCCAAACACTTATTTAAACAAAAGACATATGTAGGGTCTTTTGTAAAGGCTAATTCAGATCTGGCCCCTGATTACGGAACTCTATTGCTAACAAATCCCGATTGAAACAATTGAAATTGTTGATTACACGTCATTTTTCACGTCATTCAGTCGCTTACAAATTGCCGTTGCAATGAAAACGAGCGACTGTAACTGTCATATTGTATATCCGTCAACGCAAAAATCAACAATTTCAATAATATGACTAACTAAGCAAAGCATTACATATTCTGTACCGCCTGGAATAGATAATACCGATTGTGTGTGTATGACCGGTAATCCTACCATTGTTTCACTCAAACCTCATACACTTGCTTTTCTTTACCGCAGTAAATAATGCTCAGATTTGAAGTGGCCCTTATAAGATTTGATTTACGTTGAATTTTTAGTCTATAACGTATGTACCTATGTACACTTACAAAGTTTTCTGTTTTTATTTAGGGTCTTTGTATTAAGTGTGTGCCTGATAATAAAGATTATTTATTTATTTTATTTATTATAAAGCCTAACATAAGCTGTAAATTCTGTTAGCTTAGCATACTATGCATATTATTAGCATATTACGAAAACTAATGTATAATTGGACTCCTACATGACCTTTTTCGTACGAAGAGTTATTCTTTGAAGTCCAGCGTCAGTAGGAAATAAAATGGCAGTCTAACTAGAAAGGTGTGCTACGTTCTACAGGTAAATAAAGCTCATTTGAAAACCCTGCGAAAGGTTGTTTATTTATAAGCTTGAATTGATTAAAAATATATTTCTAAAAATAACCACAAAACCTACACTTTTGGCCGTAAAAAACGTTAGTCAATAGAAATGTTACTTATATTTAACTAGCTGGGCCCCGCGGTTTCACCCACGTAAGTCCTGATCCCGCAGAATTTGCGGGATTAAAAGTATCCTATCTCCTGCTTCTGGTTCTAAGCTACCTCCTAACCAATTTTCAGCCAAATCGGTTTAGCCGTTCTTGAGTACTTGAAATAGTGTAACTAACACGACTTTCTTTTATATTTATAGATGTGTTTACTTTTAACGGATTTAATTTAGTTGTTAGTGTAATAAACATTATATAAAACATATATTAAGTACCTACGAATCAGTAGTGTAATCTCTTAGCTCATTCACACAATGCGAGTAAACGTACGAGTCAGCCTACCAAGTAGCTGCACTGCAGTAACTCGCACGGTTTGGACGTAACTTACGAGTAGGTACCTAATTCGTAACGTGCGGTATGAATGCTATGTATTATGTAGACAGCTAGGGCGAGCCGAGCCATTAGCGTAGCCTGTCTGTGTGTCTACTGGCTAAGCAGCAATTCGCACGTTGCTAGCTCGCACTGTGTAACTGAGCTATAAAGTTAAATCATGATTCATTACGCTTTAAAGATATTATATCATGAGTCACCCAAATGGAACAGTCATAGATAAAACTCAAAGCATTTGTTACACGGTTTTGCCTATTCGTAGGTACCTACAAGATTGTGATTGAAAAACGCCTAAGAAGCAAACACTACGTTTTCTTTAGGAAAAATATTCCGGACCGGTACGTTTTCGGTTTTCGTGGAGATAAGATTAGCGGTTTAAACGGTTTGGGTATTTTGGTAACAAACAAAACGGATTTTTGTGGTACCGAAAAGGATGAAAGGAGTGAATGAGATGAATAACAAAAAGATTTTAAACTCAAGAATCTCGATATTTTTGAACCATATTATTATAAGAGATCTCCCGCAAAATCTCTTCTCAGTTACCTGATTATGGTCCTTCCTTCTGGTGTCATAGCCAATCTAAGGTAAAATCAATGTATCGTACTTAAATAAGGTTATATTAGCCTTATTAATAAATGTTGGTTGGAGTAGTAAGAACAAGCTTTGTATTTTTCCGTGATAAGATCTTTCAAATTAAATAAAACAATGATTATTTTTAACGCGATCTAGACCCGTGTCTAATAATAATGATGGACGGAAATCGTGTAAGTTTAAAATGTATGTAAGAACTTTCAAAGTTGACAGACAGGAACAAAAAGTGGTAAAACGGAAACATTTATTCTCTGCGATTAAACGCCTGCGTTTTCCCGTAGATCTGAAACCGCAAAAAAATGCAACACATCGTTTTCTATATACAAGCCCATACGCATTAGCGTTTTTTTCAATGACTGATTTAGCGTGTTGATACGCAGTTCTGCGTTTTCAGCTATTCGAAAACTTTGCTTGCATTTAATCGCAGTGCGCGCTAAGCCTTACTCCACGTTTAATAATAAGGCTAATAAGCACCAGGAAAGTGTAGATACTATCACAGCAAACATTTATCATGTTATTGCGGCTTAGAACAAAAAGAAAGAAGATCTTCCCTGTCAGACAAGATAAGAGAGAATCTCTGTACCTATCTCCTTGCGTGAATATCACGCGACAAACATACAGAAAACAAATCAATCACAAACTCTGTTCCTAAGCATTAAACGCTTTAGATTATACTGTTTTCAAAGGTGCCGGTAGCATCACAGCATATTTATTACACTTAGTACAAGAGATTTGAATAATCTCAACCAATATTGTAGTGGTTAGATTACCATTTGTCATTCAAATTCGAGTCTAAATCTAAAGCAAAACATTTCATATTTGAATATGAATATGAAGTGTATGAAGTGAAGTGAATAAATATGAAGCTCTAGGTACTTACCATCATAATGATGCGTTGACAAAACTTGATGATATACATATTATATCATCTCGTTATCACAGCTACAGCTCATGCATAATTTTCGCGGAAACTCATTCTTTATTAAGATTTGCCTAACCAACATGCGAGCAGTCCAGTTAAACTAGCAGGCTGTAAATTTATGATGATGGTGGAAGCAGGCCTTACGTTCATTTCCCAATGCTCAATATCATCATCTCAGCCCTTATCCGTCCACTGCTGGACATGGGTTTCTCCCATTAGACGCTACAAGTAGCGATCCCGATCCGCCTCCATCCAACGACTCCCCGCGACCGCTACAATGTCGTCGGTCCACCGAGTAGGTGTTCTTCTAATACTCCGTTTTGCATTGCATCGCGGTTGCCACTCGAACTTCACTCCCGTCCCGTACTTTATTTCCTCAATGCTCGTGTGCCTGATCGTGATAAATTTCTGATGGATCTCCATGGTTTTCGAACTATCTTGCGTCACCTGTTTTGGCTTTCAGCAGAAATGCTTTGGGGATTGTGTTCAGTATATGCGCGACAATTAATTTTCAGAACTTGTCACTGGATTTATAAGCACCAGGCGATGCCGATGTGAGAAAAGAGCTAATTTTTAGGCATATTATATCTTGATATCGGAAAGACTTGCCTATATTACTTGTTGCAGCATCATGAACCTACCTACTTCAGCTTTTGAGCTCATATTCGTGAGACTATGGATCAAGCGATAAGATTAATGATAACCAACGGATTTAGCTATCTCGGCTTGATCCATTCTATTTGGCTTTTAATGGAATTGCATAAAAATATAAGTTGAATAAATGTATTGGAGAAACTATATACCTATATGTTTCTCTGTTTTGCGAATTGACCAATTTTATAGTTACTTTTTCCCGGTTCTTATCGCGTATTGTTATTTATTTTCTTACCTCGACGTTTCAACCATGTCAAATGTTAACAAATCGTGTGAATTTAAAAAGTTTATTGACTAATTTTTGTCTGAATTTCCCCTGAAATCAAAATTTCCACCATACACATAATCTTGCAACATGACTAGTTGCGGCTTCGACTCCCTGCTACAGATATTTATGCCACCAATTATACGTACCTACCTCCCTAAATACTTGTTTTTTGTTCTGGGTATTTCGTTAAATGTCCGTATGAATGGAAAAAAAGTATAAGGTACCTATAGGTTGATATTCTCTCCATTACCATAATGCAAGCTTAGTCGGTTACTTTAAGGCTTGATAGCGTATAATTAGTCCTGCAATATTTATTTATTAACATCTGTACGTACGTAATATGAAACAATGGCTTCATAACTTCGGGCCGTAGGTATCTATATATTTATAGTTATTTTACGGATTAAATGAGACCACGTCAAAGTGGCGGACTGTTTGTTTAAAACAATGTGCCATTAAGTGCACTTAATGTTCTGAAAATAGTGTAGGGTAAACCAGGCATATGTGCCCCAGTCGAATATGTGCCCCACTTGCGAAATTAATTGATACATTTTGAATTTACCGCGTATTGGATCGAAAATGGTTAGTGACAGAAATATGGCGGAGATATAAACAACTCAGTGCCGGTTTTATTTTGTTTTTAGTGAGAAAAAGTGAATTAAAGGTTTGTATGACTATGTAAATTTGTTTTGGATATATTTTCACGTTATGTTAAAGTATTCTCTTGGTGCAATTTAGTTTATTTAAAGTTTTATTCGAAAACTAACCTTGTTGAACATTTGTTTGGACACAATAACGTTTCATTTTACGCAATATTTTCTAGTTGCATTAAAGTGGGGCACGTTACACCGGACTTTGGCTAACGTGCCCTGATGTTTTTCGGATAATGTGCCCCATTTGGAGATCGTTTTTAAATTGTTATTTTGATGAGTTTCTAATTAAATATTATATTTCAGAAAATGGGAAAGGATAAAGCTGCAGATTCAAGGAAATGGACGGAGGAAAATATGAGAAAAGCTATGGAGGATGTAACAAATAAGAAGCTGGGAGTTAATGAGGCGAGTCGCCTTTATGAAATACCATCACGAACACTTCGAAGACACATCCTCAGGGGCTGGAAGAGCAAGCAGACCATCGGCAGGCCTTCAGAATTAGGACAAGAAAATGAACGTAAACTGGTAGCTCACATTAAAAAGCTAGAGGCTATTGGATTTCCTTTGGAACAATCTAGACTTCAGTCTATTGCCTATGACTTTGCTGAGAAGCTTGGATTGCCGCATCGGTTCAATAAAGAAAAGCAACAAGCAGGCTGGGATTGGTTTCAATCATTTATGAAGCGCCATCTAGATCTAAGTAAAAGGAAAGCTGAAGCCTTATTGCTGGCGAGAGCAAGTGGTATGAATCGAGCGGACGTTGAAAACTACTTTGAAGTTTTATTGAAGTTACTTACTGATAATGATTTGATTGGTAAACCAGACAGAATTTACAACATGGATGAGAGTGGAATTCAAGTAAATAATAAAACTGGACGCGTATTAGCTAGCAAAGGCGCAAAATGTGTCAATACTGTAACAAGCACCGAAAAAGGTGATAATATATCTTTGGTTGCATGTTGTAACGCAGAGGGTACATTTCTTCCACCTGTTTTGATACTGAAAGGAAAATATAAGAAACCTGAGTTTTCTGAGGGTTTACCGCCTGGATCAGATGTGTATATGAATCAGAAATCATCATATATCAATGCAGAACTATTCTATAATTGAATGAAGAATCACTTTATTCCAAGAAAGCAAGAGGGTAAGGTTCTTCTTATTTTAGATAGACATTCATCGCATTCTAACTCATATGAAATGCTTCAATTAGCAGCGGATAATGACGTGATTATTCTTTGTCTACCAAGCCATACTACTCAGGCTCTTCAACCATTGGACAGAAGTTTTTTTAAACCATTTAAAAGTTACCTATCCAAAGAAGTAACCAGCTGGTTTATTAACCACAAAGGAAAGCCTTTTAGTCGATATCACATTTCAAATATTTTTGGTAATGCATGGTACAAGTCTGCACTACCAGCAATTGGAATTTCAGGATTCAAAGCAACAGGGATATGCCCCTATGACCCTAACGCTGTTCCGGACTACTTTTTCAGTATATCTGATGCATCTTTTGGAGACACACAGAATGATAATCCGGAACCGATTAATGTTAATCCACAGCCCATTCAGAATACTGATGACTTTTCTTTGCCGAGTACTTCTGCGTCATCTATGGAGCCTAATCAAGTTGTTCAGGTGCCCACATTACTTACGCAAGAAGAAACACCTACTAAGACCTTACAAATGGTTAGTCCATTGCCTATCATTAAACCAAAAATAATCAAACGAAAACAAAATGTTAAGGTTTTGACGTCAGAAACTCATTTAACAACTCGTAGATTGTTTGAAGAAAAGAAGAAGTCACAAGAGAAAAAATTAATGCCCGTGCATCCAAAGCGTAAGAAGATTATTCCTGAGGACTTGTCTTCTTCATCAGAGAGCGAGGAAGAGTTGAAACTTAGC
The DNA here is from genome assembly GCA_958496205.1 of Idaea biselata. Taxonomy (NCBI): domain Eukaryota; kingdom Metazoa; phylum Arthropoda; class Insecta; order Lepidoptera; family Geometridae; genus Idaea; species Idaea biselata. Next base: position 2,679,569 of record OY292399.1, read on the forward strand.
GATTCTAGTAAGGATTTTTTTTTTTTTTTTTTTTTTTTTTTTTAATAAGTAAAGTACCTAAATACTTTATTTATATTACAATCTAGCCTATTGACTAATTAGTAAACAATTTTCACCTAAATTACTACGTAAACATAAAGCTAAGAATGCGTCCAGTAACACTCACTTAGTTTCTGTTAAGGCGAAGACACTTTGTTCATGTGTTCTTTGTACGCGGCACTTATCACTGCATTTATTTGTTTGTCACTAAAAACACTATACTAACTCGAACGGCTTTGTCCGTTTCAGTCTTCTCACTATATTAGTGGTGTCAAGGAGCTGGATTGCCTCGACATTCACGTGATGGTGAAGTCTCTTTTCATGAGCTTCGGCATATTTTTGGATGACTCTATCTACGACGTCCATGTTCAAGTCCCGATGTAGGTCGCAGTTTCGAATGTACCAGGGTGCGTTGACTATATCCCTGAGAACTTTATTTTGGAATCGTTGGATGATCTGACGATTACTCTTACTAGTACAGCCCCAAAGCTGGATACCATAAGTCCATACTGGCATCAAAACCTGTTTATATAGTAGGACTTTGTTGTGTACTGATACATGGGAGTTCCGCCCAAGCAGCCAGTACATTTTCTAGTAAGGAATGTAGCGATGAAAATTAAAACACTTGTGTAGAATGTCTAGAGTCGTACTATCATACTAAGAAGAAAAGTGACTGGATTCAATGTATGCAGTGTTCTGGTTGGTTACACGAAGACTGTACAAGTCATGCCGAGAAATGTAACAAGTGCGGTGCCAAAAATAAAGGGAAAGGGAAGGGAAAAAAGTCATCAAAATAAGAGGCATACTGGGGCACTTAAGACGGATGTATCCGTGTAATGTGCCCCACCCTATGTTTTAAGAAACTGTTGATTTTAGTTATATTTAATTACATTTTAGAAGATTTTTTAAGTTTTTGTTATGCCTAATGAGTCAGAGGTTAAGACTGATTATTTTAATAAACAAGTTCCTAGTAAAAAAATGTTTTTATTTTGATTTTTCGAATTGTGGGGCACGTTTGCCTGGTTTACCCTAAAGTAAATAAAATTTAATTAAAGTATGCGGTTGGTTACGAAAGATGAAAACAATGATGCAAGTTAGTCGGCGGCAGAATAGTATCTACAATGTGAGCATAGCGCGCTGCAACGGAATACCAGTAGTAGCGGGTTCGAGACCCATCGAGATTTCAAAAATTCTTTCACCATTAGAAAGCTACATTCATCCTGAGTAACATAGGCTACTTTTTATCCCGATATTCCTACGGGATCGGGACTTACGCGGGTGAAATAATATAAAGCAGCATTTTTTCAAAAGCAGTATTTCCTAAGGCCGTATACAGAAAGAAAGCTGGAAACTTATAAGCGCTGACAAGCGCTTGCCAGCGCTTGTCAGCGCTGGTGACCCGCGCAGGAAAATGTATGAACCCGCGCCGATAAGCACTGATCGGTGCCGACAAGCTTCAACACGCGCTGGTCAACGCTGGGCTGCTGACGTCATAACATCGTCCGATGAGTCCGACATTCTGCCTCAACCTGCTTCCTTTGTGTAAAACGGACCAGCGCTGACAAGCGCTGGTAAGCGCTTATAAGTTTCCAGCTTTCTTTCTGTATACGCACTAAGACTGAGAAACAATGTTTAGATGTCAGAATAACCAAACCTTTATTCTGACTTATTATTGTATAGAAGATACTATTCTCGATAGACTATCTGTCTATGGTATAAATACAGGATTTTCTGGGCGACTATAATAATTATTATCCTCATTTCCAACATCAACAATTATTCTCATACTAGCATGACGGTGGAGCACAGCTAGTAGGTAGCAAATATACAGTCAAATCAGCTATAGGTATTCTAAGTATTGGTCACAAAAATGAAATCAAAATAGTAATATGTTTTTATTTATTCCATTTTATCAATATTCGCGAGACGGCTCGTCAATATGTCACTAGATTTAGAAATCAACGAAATAAAATAAAAGATTTGTGATGACATCATTGTTAGTTGTTGAAATTTTACGATTCGAGATTTGTCTATTTTTAAACGAACATTATGAAAGATTACATGGAATTTTCTGTTGAAATGACTTTATTTCAGGAATGTAAGAGCAGTTAAAAATAGGACCACCATTCTAAAGGTGATCGTAGATATGTCAGCATCGTACGCTCACGCGCCGCATTTTTAGAGGTAGGTTGATAAATATGAGCTAAACTCAAAATCCATGTCGGATTCATCGAAAATCGTTGACTATTTCATGACGTTTATGATACCATCATCTATAAACCATACATATAAAAAAATGTATGGATTATAGATGACATTATTTCCAACATTTTGGTGTATAGTTTAAAGACAAACACGTCTTATTGCTTCAAAGCCTATCCACATTTTATAATATGTGTCAGTTGTACCAATGATTTGTACCATTGATGGTACAAGCGACACAGCTTTTCAGACAAAACTTGACTGTTTCGGCTAAAATGTGAATAGCTTCAATACGATCACCTAACAATCCATATAAATTATTATCAATGAATCCGACAGGGATTTTGAGATTAACTCGTATCAAAATAACCAAACGTGGCTCATTAGTCATGAAATGAGCGACGTTTCACATTATAGTTGCACAGTGTACGCCATATTTTCATAAACCGCTGTATTCTAACAGAACCCGGTGCGTTCTATGCGTCCGGTGCGTCTGTGCAGTAACATAATGTAAGCTCACCTTAGCTTACGTCATGGCATGTGGACATTGTAAAAACTTTCTCAAATCTAAGCCGCTAATCTGGCGAGTGGCGATAAAATGACAATCTATATTACGTGTGCTTACCTACAAATGAAATAAGTAGACGATGATGTTATAGGTACGTACTTCTTTGAACTCATATTTGTGCTTGGTTATGTGTGTCTATAAATAGAGTGTCCATACACTCTATTTATAGGCCTACTGACCTACCTTTGGGCCCAAGTCCTAAGCTAGCTAGCTGCCAGCTGGTGCACCTGCTGAAGAACAGACATGGCTCCGGCCAGACTTTCCCTCTATGGTTGGGAGGCCAGATTGCAGTCGCTGACGTAAAAGTCGAAATAAGCCATATAATAAATAAATAAATATTTCACGAGACGTTGCACACAGCGCAATCTAGCCCCAAACTAACCACTAGGCTTGTACTATGAGTACTAGACAACGGATATACTATACATACTATAGGTTCTTTATTTTTGGAAATACATAGGTACATGTACTTATACCTACATAAAATCAAAATAGAAAGTAGAATTGAATTTTCGGGAACATCGCTCGGATGATGATGATTGTGTGTCTATAAATATGTAGTTAAGGTCTTAACTAAGAACTTAAGGCTTCATTTTCAGTAGATTTACCAGACATCATTACTTAAAGTTATCTCGGTCTTTTACACTCAGTATTAAAAAATTAAGAAATCATAAGCACCTTTCTTGTAAAGAGGTCAGAACGGTAGAACTGTTAAATCTTTGTCGATTGAATAAATTATTTTTAACTTGATAGTGCGCATTTACACTAAAGGTACGAGTTGGCAACGGGCGACATGAGGCGGCAGCGGACGACGTGTCGGGGCGACACTAACTGGTTTATAATATGTATTTCTATGAAACCCCCTACGCTCGCTCGACGACGCGTCGTCGCTATCTTCGTGTCGCTGACTACGTAAGGAGTTTCATAGAAATACTCAGAAACCAGTAGTGGCGCCGCGACACGTCGTCCGCTGCCGCCTCATGTCGCCCGTTGCCAACTCGTACACTAAAGCAGACCAGTGTGGAGCAAAGCAGACTGTGAGTAAGCCAATCACACTGTTTCCACTGATGCAGAGTGGAGCTTCGGTGGAAACGCAACTTCTTGAGTGATCAAACCTGCAAAAGAAGGCATTTTTTTTTTATAAATAAATTCTCTTAACAACACACAGCGCCATCTAGCCCCGTGGTAAGCGGCTAAGCTTGTGTTACGGTGACTAGACAACGTATATAATACTTATATTTATTTTTCTTTTGTAAATACATACATATTATACATAGAGGGACACCCAGACCAGACACAAATATTTATTTTTTAAGCATAAATACTTGCACCCGGCGGGAATCGAACCCGCAACCTTCTGCATAGCAGTCGCGCTTTTGCACGACGCGCCACAGAGGTCGTCATCGTCATTTGTATGTTTTGTTTCGTTTTAAAGGATTTTTTTAAACCGAGGATTTGAAATTTTTCTTATGATATACTTATGATATGTAAAAATTATGATCAAAAGATATACTTATGATATGGGTCATTTATTGTTTGAAACCAGACTTCGAATCTGGTTTCAAACAATAAATGACCCAGAAATGCTGTAATTAAATAGGTAACAGTTTTTAACTTCAATTTTAATTATTTAGGGACGGGTCTCCTCACTTAACTGCAAGTTGATCTGCTTGGGTCGTCGTTATTGCCAATTTGGCTTGCTTAAAAGGACTCTCGCAATATTTGACCACCAGGTCGAAGGTCTCTTCTCTATAAGAGCTATTTCAGCTATGTGACGTATTTAAAATAACTCACAGTATTTATCATAGCGATATTGAATAACAATATGACATTCAACTATTTAAAATAATTGAATTTAGTTTACTACGCAACCAGATGGAATCGGAACTAGATTTGGAAGGTGAGAGTACGGAGTTGGTCCCATAAAATATTTTTACTGAGTAGATCCAGATTGTTTGTAGTTTAGCTGCCCAACTTTAGCTTACTTAACAGATAAGTCTGTCGCACTGTATGTAGGAGAAGTTATTTTGTAATATATTTAAAGTCGGGTTTTCAAACTACGATCAAACATAAAAAAATGGTTGACAGCTTTTTTACTTGAGACTTGACCGTCTCTAAAGCCCTTCAGAGGATCAACTCTCTGAAAGTCAATTAAAAATTATTGTTTCATTATAGAGTAGGGTAGACTGGGTACGATTGTGCCTCAGGACGAAAGTGACAGTCGCTATATTATCGAAACTACAAGAGATAGCGTGAAGGGTACAAGGGAATAGAGGAGCGGTAAGAGCGTTTGAGTACGTGTCACAGTATTGCGTTAGCCATCGTGCGACTTTGACGAATGTAGGAGACAATTTAGTTTTTGGTAGTCAAAACTAAGTTTTTTTGTTCGACTTATTTTTGTGATTGTGTCTTTATGAAAACAGGTACAAGTATGAGTGTTTGACCTAATTATGAGTTAAAAATTAGCAACTAAATATCAGTCTATGCTATCTACGTAAATAGTTTTGTATTTTCTTGACGCTTGTTTTTTTACGTAAGAGCATTTTGGGGATAGTTGTGCCATTGTTGTTGGGTGCGGTTGTGACGAAGCCAAGCGTATTATTTTTGCCAAGCGTAACATTTTGGTGCCCAGAAAGCGCACGATCAAAACCGATTGAGTTAAGGCTAAGGCTATATATGCACTTATCAGTCGTGGCGAAGGCGTGTTGTCATCTCATCCCAAATTTCGTCGACATAATCATACAAAAGGTGACAGTCACAAAGAAATTCGCGGCGTTACGACGACGTGCTTCCACCACAACTTTTCAGTTCGAATAGCTTAATATAAGCCAGCATCAGGACGCATACATACATATAAAAAGAACCACTTCACTGGGCAGTGCTGCAACCAAGATAATCGAATGTCCTTATGTACATGGACATTCGATTCCAAGGTACATCCGAAAATGCAATGAAACTGGTGCGAACATCAGAGAATTTAGATTAAAGGCAGATTATCTCCTATTAAAACCAATTTGAAGTCATTTTGGTGTATTTTTGTACCTGTCACAATCAACCCCAGGCACTGTCACAACTGTCGTTGGGGTCAGGTCGGTTGTGACATTTTTCTTTTTTTTTTAACTTGCTCCTGTGAGCTAACCGTTGGACTTAGGAACACAATCTTAGTATTCAGATGTAGGCAAATGTTTATATTTTTAAATAAACGTTACTTATTTTAGCTAAGTATCATATTTTCAGAAATATGGTCGGTCAAATGAAAATTGGCCCAACCGTACCCAGTCTACCCTACGCTTCCTTATTAAAACTATGAACTTATCTTCTCGTTGTTATTTCATAATACCTTACTTTACGAACTGGTAGTCAAAGGTCGTACTAGACTGAAAATCTAGTTATTTTACTAAAATTAGTTTAAGTTAAGCCGGGTACAGACTAATGTAATAATGTAAACTAACTGACGACCTCTGTGGCTCGTCGGGGGAAGGCCCGACAGCAATGCAGAAGGTTGCGGGTTCAATCACGTAAATAAATATTTGTTTCTGTTTTCTATGTATCTGTAGGTATGTATTAACAAAAAAAAGTATAATAATATGTAGTATATCCGTTGTCTAGTACCTATAGTACAAGCCTAGTGCTTAGTTTGGGGCTAGATTGCGCTGATTGTACCGCCGTGCATTTTCTATTAAACTTTTTTACCTATTTATAATGTAGGTATAGGTACCCACCGGCGTAAGTCGTAGCGCCAAGCGAATTCGTCCGTGTTCCGATACGTAGACCGGTGCAGCCACTAAGGAAGTCGGGTCGGAACCTGTTCCACTGCTGTCTTTCCAATAATCTCGTCCATACATTCAACTTCTTCAAATTACTTTCCAATCATTTTGTCAAAGGCGGCGAATGACATGAGCATTTGTTTAATGTAAATATTTTTTTGTTCAATGAAAATATTGGTTCCTTGCGACATGTGAGCAAACCAAAGATTGATTCGATACCGATTCGAAAATTCTTGGTACTTTTATTTTTGTTACCTAACTCTACAAAACACTTTCCTTTGTTATTTATAAATTATAAGCGAGGAATTAATTATGTAGCATATACCAAAGTTTTATGACTTTCCAGGAACTTATAAACTGTGAAGTGGTCTAAGTTTTAGCTTCTTCTTGTCATCTGATCGATGTCCGAGGTTGCATTTCTTTCGGGAGTCCGGGGTCGGCTAAGGGCTATATTTCACCGGGACACCATGGCGGCGCAATCAGTCGCCGCTACCAACAAAATGTATACAGCTCTATAGAGAGTTACTCACTTGGTGTCTGTTTGGTGGCGCAGAGCTGTATACATTTTGTTGGTAGCGGCGACTGGTTGCGCCGCCATGGTGTCCCGGTGAAATATAGCCCTAAGGCCACAAATTATTTGGTGTCGGCACGGCACTGTAGATCATTGACCACACATAATGCAAATAGATTAGGTTAGGTATAATACGATTGTTTTTCGGACGGCCGCTTGCCTGACATTAACCCTTGGTACCAAGCTGTTATTGTTTAATCTCTTTCGTGAAAATCTTTGTTTAAAAAAAAACTATACCTACAAAAAATAGATACATCTTAGATCCCGCAAAGATACTCATTTTATTTTTACGATATAGGTATATTGTCAGCGCTGCTGCGGCATTTTTTATTTTTCTTCGCGTAAAAGGAACATGGATCACCTGAAATCATCTCTTAGTACATAATTATCTCAATGATTTTCGCAGGTAGAACCTAGTTTAGCTAAATCGAGATGGTGGCGACATCCTAATTCAGTTAATGTCATTTATAACCACTTGTTGCGTTTTTACGCGTGTATCCTCAAAGGATTTCAGGACAGTTTTCAGAGTTTAGTTTAGCTGTTCGCTACTAGATGGCTCTGTTAACAATTTTTAATAATGTACTTTTAATGCGTAAACCGTAATGTATTTGGAATGGCCAATTTTCAAAAAAATACAGATAAGAAACATAATATAAGAAGAAACCATAAACTAAACTGAAATATTTTGATAAATCGTGAATACTTTGAAGCGTGCAGTCATTTAGTCTACTATAATAATATGTACAATGTATGTATGTATGTATGTATGTACCTACGTTAGACCTAATGACGTTAGTACATAATTACTACTACTACTCCTTACTACTACTACTTTCTACTTCTTATATTCTTGAAATTAAACTTCTTTTTCGATTTTTAATCGCGTGGTGTTTTACTTCTAGCATTGTTTCAATGCTCAACGTTGGGAGACCTTTACAGGTCTCTTGTTCTTTCTGAAGAAAAAATATATTTAAATTTCAATCCAACATCGTGAAAACTGAAGGAAAATCTATTCTTCTATTTATACTACTTCTATTGAATGCAATGCAAGTATCAGCTTGCATTCAATGAATGAATGTATGTAACACTAGCAGATTCCCGCGGTTTCAATCGCGTAAGTCCCGATACCGTGGGAATATCGGGATCAAAAGTAGCCTATGTTACTCACGGTGAATGTAGCTTTCTAATGGTGAAAGAATTTTTGAAATCGGTCCAGTAGTTTCGGAGACTACCCCCAATATACATACATACGTACATGTTACCAACGTTACCTCTTTATAATATTAGTATAGATTAGTATAGATAGTATAGATTGGTAGTCGATACGTCGAGGCGAAAGAATTTAAAAATAACAATACGCGAAAAAGATCCAGAAAATATGTAAATATAAGTAGACTACCTTCTTATTTCAATTCGAATAACCCCCCATAAACTGGAAATATCACCTACTCGCATGTAAAAATGTATGTAAATATTCAATTTCCGCCCCGGTTGATACATACGCGTACATATTTTATGGCTAAACCGAAAATAAATCTCGTATCAACCGAGTTTTCCCCTCAAAACCGACACAAGTCACGTTTTCAGTCGATAAATTAATTAATACCTACCTACGTAAACGTCCCGATCTGACTACAAATGACGTAAATAAAAAGCTGTCCTCACCCATGCATAATGTAATGAGTCGAGAGATGAGCAGCATCTGAATGTCAGATACAATGTGTTAATGAATTGCTCTAAAGGTTGGTGTCCACAGGTAGAGTAGTACGGTAGAGTGGTAAGGCAGAGTGGTAAGGCAGAGTAGTAAGGCAGAGTAGTATGGTAGAGTAGTGCGGTAGAGTAGTACGGTAGAGTAGTACGGTAGACCACTGCTACAATTGGCATTAGGTACAGATGGATATGCCAATAGCGAAAATCGCCAAAATACCTTCTCCGTTCTGACGTGAGTAGTACGGTAGAAAAGAACGGTAGAGTAGTACGGTAGGGTAGTACGGTAGAGTAGTGCGGTAGAGTAGTGCGGTAGAGTAGTACGGTAGACTTACTACTCTAGAGTAGAGCAGTACGGTAGAGTAGTACGTTAGACTACTGCTACAATTGGCATTAGGTACAGATGGATATGCCAATAGCGAAAATCGCCAAAATACCTTCTCCGTTCTGACGTGGGTAGTACGGTAGAAAAGAACGGTAGAGTAGTACGGTAGGGTAGTACGGTGGAGTAGTGCGGTAGAGTAGTGCGGTAGAGTAGTACGGTAGAGTAGTACGGTAGAGCAGTACGGTAGAGTAGTACGTTATACTACTGCTACAATTGGCATTAGGTACAGATGGATATGCCAATAGCGAAAATCGCCAAAATACCTTCTCCGTTCTGACGTGGGTAGTACAGTAGAAAAGTACGGTAGAGTAGTACGGTAGGGTAGTACGGTGGAGTAGTGCGGTAGAGTAGTGCGGTAGAGTAGTACGGTAGAGCAGTACGGTAAAGTAGTACGTTAGACTACTGCTACAATTGGCATTAGGTACAGATGGATATGCCAATAGCGAAAATCGCCAAAATACCTTCTCCGTTCTGACGTGGGTAGTACGGTAGAGTAGTACGGTAGGGAAGTACGGTGGAGTAGTGCGGTAGAGTAGTACGGTAGAGCAGTACGGTAGAGTAGTACGTTAGACTACTGCTACAATTGGCATTAGGTACAGATGGATATGCCAATAGCGAAAATCGCCAAAATACCTTCTCCGTTCTGACGTGGGTAGTACGGTAGAAAAGTACGGTAGAGTAGTACGGTAGGATAGTACGGTGGAGTAGTGCGGTAGAGTAGTGCGGTAGAGTAGTGCGGTAGAGTAGTGCGGTAGAGTAGTGCGGTAGAGTAGTACGGTAGAGCAGTACGGTAGAGTAGTACGGTAGACCACTGCTGCAATTGGCATTAGGTACAGATGGAAATGCCAATAGCAAAAATCGCTAAGATACCTTCTCCGTTCTGACGTGGGCAAAAAGGGGCGCTATTAGTGCTAAGTAAGTTATACCAAAGATCTGTCACGTAGAAGTCATCACACCCCTGAGAGTGGAAACATAAATCCCTGAGTAAGATCACATCTCAGCCTACCAACATCTCTTTAGGGCACTTGCACAGTATGACACAATTAGTGGTTCTTTGATTAATTTTTTTTACTGCTTTTGGTATCCACTTCAAATATTTTAGGAAAAGTGAATCCTTCATCGCGAGGTAATTTAAAAAAATGTGAATAATGCTATTTTGTAAGAAATCTTTAATCATATTACAAACATAAAAAAACTGTTTAATTATTGATTCGCCGTTATGGTTAAATTTCTTAACCGATTATACATGACAATTGGTAGGTTTGGGTAAACAAAGAGACAAACTCTCGGTTGTACCTACAGGGCATATTTTTAATTACTAACCCCCTTACTTATAAACGATGACTAAGTTTATGTAACGTTTGTCTTGAAGTTTCAAAGTTAACAGACAGTGACAAACGTTACATAAACTTAGTCATCGTTTACAACTTAATTAGGTTGTCATCAAGGGTTACTCATCTCAACATCGCCTCGTCATTTTTTTTGATTTTACTCGAAAACTGTTCAGCGATGGGGTGCCACACGCAAAACTGTAAGTAGATGGCGCTGGCAGCAGATGATCATTTTTTTTTCGATGATGGTCCTCCACCAATGGAAACGCCGAGTTTTTTTTTTATTCTTTCGGTCTCAGACCGATATGGCCAATTTGGCGCCGAGAGTTGTAAAAAACACATGTTTGACAGTTCTTAATTCAAACCTAAGATTAGTCGACAAACGCCCTCTGCCGGGATAAAAAGTTAGTGTTCCTCCTCATTGTTGGTAATTTAGCCAGACAAGACTTTAAAAGCTTTATTTTTGGAGATTTTGCAGTTTACTATTATGTATTCTGTGGTTTAGCAAAAACTTTTATGTTAGTATATTCATAAAAGTTTGAAAAAAAGTCTGGTAAAAAATCCAAAAAAAACTCTAGAACAAGAATGGTTTGACTTATAGATATCTCAAAAGCCAAATAAATTATAATTAAATGTGGAGTAAGTTCGGAGTAGTATAATTACCATTTTATGTTTCTCTCTATCAACTCAGCGTGCATGTTCTTATTACTCCGACCTTACTCCACGTTTATTAATAAGGCTAAAAAGGTTACTAGTCAATATACGGTTCAGTAGTTTTTGCGTCAATTACACAAAAACTACTAAACCGATTGCAATGAAACTTGGTATACAGATAGGTGGAGATCTGGAAACTTGGTGGTGGAACGACAGGAAACTTGGTGGTGGAACGACACAGTCCAGAGGGACTAGGGTGAAGAAAACCCTCTTTAAAAAGTGGCAAGCGTCTAACTCTCCTGAAGATCGCGACGCATACAGGTCTGCCAAACGTGCCACAAAGAGAGCAGTAGCTAGAGCCAGACGGGACCACTTACAGCCATTGTACGATAAGTTGGAAACGTCTGAGGGGCAGAAGCTTATTTATAAGTTGGCACGTACTAGGATCAAAGCGGCACAGGATATATCCAAGTGCCGCTGTGTAAAAGATCCTAATGGCAACCTGCTATGCGAGGACCTCGCGGTGAAGGAGAGGTGGCGCTCTTATTTCCACGAGCTGCTTAATAAGCAGTATAAAGAGGTGCAGCCACCGGAACTCCCTCCGAATCTAGGACTTGTGCCACTGATAACGCCTGAGGAGGTGCGCAAGGCTCTTCGCTGCATTAAGAATCGGAAAGCTGTCGGCGCCGATGGAGTCCCCATCGAAGTAGTGAAGGCTATGGGTTCTCGTGGTGTGGGCATCTTAACCAACCTTTTTAACCGCATACTCGAGACCGGCAGAATCCCCGCCCAATGGAGACTGAGTGTTATCACTCCAGTGTTCAAGGGCAAGGGATCTGTGCAGGAGTGTGGAAGTTATCGTGGTATAAAGGTCATGTCCCACTCCATGAAGCTCTACGAGCGTATAGTTGACTCTCGGATCCGGCAGGAGTGCACTGTCTCGGAGGGCCAGTATGGTTTCCGCCCCGGTCATGGTACCATGGACCCTGTTTTCGCCCTAAGGATCGTTATGGAGAAATACAGAACGAAGAATACGCCTCTGCATTTTCTGTTCTTGGACTTGCAGAAGGCCTTCGACTGTGTTCCTCGCGTGATGATCTGGTGGGCGCTGCGGTCCAAAGGGGTGCCAAAAACTTATATTGAAACCATCAGGGACATGTACCGAAATTCCGATTCTGTGGTGCGAACTGCTGTTGGTGACACTAAATCTTTCCCCATTACAGTCGGAGTCCACCAAGGATCCGTTCTAAGTCCGTTTCTGTTTCGCGTAATACTGGACGCACTGTCCGTAGTCATCCGAGACGCACACGAGCAGCCCCCGTGGATGCTCATGTATGCTGATGATATTGCGCTAGCGGACTCGGATAAGGGACGGCTTGGAAGGCGTGTAAATGCGTGGAAAGAGTCACTTGAGAACGGCGGTTTGCAACTCAACGTAGCGAAGACCGAATACTTGGCTAGCAATACCACAGATCCCACACCTGTCTGCGTAGACGGTCACATGGTCGAGCGGACAGACCAGTTCAAGTGCTTGGGATCTGTGCTTCACGAGTCCGGCGACATCGATTGTGACGTCAAGTCCCGCATTTCGGCAGCTTGGGCCAAGTGGCGAGAGGTAACTGGTGTCATCTGTGACCCGAAAATGCCGGTTAAACTGAAGGGACAGGTCTATAAAACGATCATTAGACCTGTCCTTCTGTATGGTAGTGAGGCGTGGCCATTGCTTGAGCGACATAAGCAGGAGCTGCGTGTCACGGAGATGAAGATGCTGCGCTGGATGTGTGGAGTGACGCGAAAAGACCGCGTCAGAAACTCCCGCATCAGGGGCAGCCTTCATGTCCGAGACATTGCAGACAAACTGCAAGAATGCCGCTTACGGTGGTACGGCCACGTTCTACGAAAACCGGCTAGTTACGTGGGAAACAAATGTCTTGCTATGGCGCCTCCGCCCGGCCGCGGCAGATTGGGAAGACCCAAGAAGTGCTGGCTTGACGTTGTAAGATCGGATATGCGTGCAAATGGCCTCACTACACGGAATGCCGAAGATCGTGCGAAGTGGAGACGTAAAAGTAGGAAAGCGGACCCCGGGCTCTCGAGAGAGATGCAACCGGGAACCACGCTCGGATGATGATGAGATAGGTGGAGATCTGGATTAACACATAGCCTACTTTTTGACCCGATATTCCCGCAGGATCGGGATTTACGCGGATAAAACCGCGGGGCGCAGTTAGTAAATAATATAAATCACAATAAAGCCTGACTCCTTTCTCAAACCGCTAAGGGATTGTTCGTCCTTCAAAGGATCTCGTTACAAAAGTCCCATAAACTAATTACATAGGTATATTCCTCGGAATAAACGAAAAAATCACGTTATCTGGTACTTAGATTAAAAGAAAATGCCGGCCACGAGGTGGAGTACAATCTTAGATGAAAACAAAAAACTAAAGATACGGCATCTAGTCACGGGAAATGAGACAATAAAACTGCTTCTAGCTGACGCACTAGCCTCAGTTGTATGTCGAACCGTTGCCGCGTGAGCACGTGCTGTCACACTACGATTGTCTTTTTGACATCCATCAGGTTGCCTTATTGCTCATTTTATAAATGCCTGAATTATTCTTAAAGACAATGTTTTAAATACAATAATTCTATGAAAATGCATGTAGTTGTTTCTAGCTCATTTTTCGAATACGCAATGTTAGAATATACCGTTTCTACTATTTTTGTTTTCATCTAAGAGTACAATAGAAGTAATGAAGTTACCCGGAGCTTTGTGACTATGAGGGTAACAAAGTTTTCATACGTAGGTACTTGTTTTCTTACTTACATTAAAAGTGAAAATATGGGTTCTATAACATAGAAAGATTATTAAATAACGGTGTATTTACAGTGTTTAAATTTATTTTTCGCCAGTATTTCAACTGGCTTGTTAACGAGACAAACCAGGAGACTAGGTACCTAAGTATAATTTAAAAAAAACTTTAGAGGTGTAAAGGAACACCCGGATGGAACAAAGTTCCTTTATACCATTCCCACTCTTAAAAGCTTATTTTATTCACGCTAAACAGTGAATAAAAACGACTTTTACTCACGCTGTTTGAATGTTGAATTTAGAACACAATTTACTCGTCGTCCATATAACTAAATGCATATACAACCTCCTTGCGTGAAAAAAAAACTTGATACAAACTCCTTGCGCTAAGAATACTCGACATACAAATTATTTTTAGGGTTCCGTACCCAAAGGATAAAAACGGAACACTTTTACTGATATTTTGCCGTCTGTCTGTCCGTCTGTCACCAGGCTTTATCTCATAAACTGTGATAGCTAGACAGTTGAAATTTTCACAGTAGATGTATTTCTTTAGCCGCTATAACAACAAATAGATAAAAAAACTTTTATGTGATTTTGACATAAAAATTCAACAATACCGTGATGTATTTTCACCCCTAGCACTTTTTACTATCTAGTGATGAATTGAGACTGGCGCCAGTGGTAAAATAAATTTTAACGTTCGCGTTGCGTTCACGGATTGGTTGCCGAAATTTGTGATAGTGGTACGGAACCTTCGTACGCGACGCGAGTCCGACTCGCACTTGACCGGTTTTTTTCCTCGTAGTCATGGTATAAAGTATAGTATGCAACTCTTGAATAAAGTACGGATTTAGATTGAGGGCCATGAACCACTGGCGTCGCTCAGGATTCTAACACTTGAATCACTCGCTACGCTCGTGATTCAATCATCATGAATCACTCCCTACGGTCGTGATTCAGTCGTTAGAATCCTTCACTTGCTCGTGATTCATCTACGGCCCTCGCACTAAATCCGTCTTTTATTCACTAGTTGCATAATATACTATTCTATGGGAGAGAGAGAGAAAGACAGAGAAACACGCGAACGCCGCACGGCTTATAACTATAGCAAAAAGTGTCGTTACAACTTTTAGTCTTAATTTTTTCCGTCTAGCCCCCTTTGGCAACGCGGGATAAGGAACTTTGTTCCAAAAACGAATTTTCCAAATGTAGTAAACACTTTAAAAAATAAAATTAAGATTGCTAACAATGTCCTAAGAGTCTAAAGTTTGTGTTTAGACTGTTGTGGTTGACATTCAGAATATTTAACAAAAATATTAATGTTTAAACGATTTTTATGGATGTAATAAACACTTCAAATTGAAGTCTAATTTGATAATTCGGTCAATTTGATTTACATCCACCTTGAGTAAGTCTTTACTAAACGGCGGTCGAGATGCAGGCAGAAATTCGTTTATTAACCTTTTACTCTCTCTCTGTCTCACCCGTGTGATTATATTGTATGTACTACGGCAGTCGCTACAGATGATACTATGCAAGTGTATTTACACAGAAGAGACAAAGACAAAAATATTTATGTTAAATGAAAAATGATTAAAGAAACTTAAATTAATTTTCAAATGCCTATTAACTCCAAATGACATAGTTTGTTAACTTCGTTTTTTACTAGAAATGTTTTACAAGGAGAAATACATCGTCGAAAATCTTCGTTTTTTTATTTTTTACATTTTGATGTGTGGTGGCCGCCATTTTGAATTTTATAATTTTCTTTAGTGACACTCGCAGGGCTGATACAAATCGATTGACGTCAAAATCATCAAAATCGATCTATCTGCTTGGTCTTCTTTGCCTCGCGCAGTCGGGTAAAACAAGAGGTCATTGTACACATTTTTTCATGATTCGCGACCGCCCTTTAGCAGTTATTCACTCTGTTATAATAAAATCACTCTAATCCAATTTACTGCGCGGGTTCTGACACGTTTTCCAATATTGTTTCCTGTGTTTTTATAATTTTACGAAAAAAGATTTACTCGTTCATTTTTGATGTGTTTATTTTCATTATTTTTTATTGGGATCCATTTGTTGAAATGGTTTGATCCTGATAGCAAAATGATTTTATCTTTTGATCTAGAGTCGGGGATTTTAATTTATGACAAAAAAATTAAAAAGCGTTTTATCATAATTATTGTTACAAAGAAGAAATACTACAAATGTTCTGGGTTTCATTAACGCCAAAGGAACGATTAAAATTGTTAATTTTTAAAATAAGCATTTTATCTACGTTTGTTTTAGAAGGAGCTCATTGGCCTAGTGTACCTTCCGATTTTGAACGGTCGTGCGGGTTAAGCAACGCTCGGCGCGGTCATTACTTGGATGGGTGACCGATCATTATTGTGGCAAAAAACATTTTCTCGAGCTCCTCCGTGCTTCGGAAGGCACGTTAAGCAGTTGGTCCCGGTTGTTATCTCAGGTAGCAGTCGTTAGGTCAAGTTAGAGGCTTTAGGGCGACCTGACAACTCTAACACTAGGTGAGCCACACCACTACACGAAAAGAAGAAGAAGGTAGGTACTTTCATTTACCTCCTCATCAACGATGTTTCCGTTTGTATCCCTCTCGGGAGCGCAGTGTCCGATAAAGCCCCAAATTATTTGGAGTCGGTAAGGTAATTTATCATTGACACAACTAAACTGCAAATAGATTTGGTAATATTTTGATTACGTTGATAAATCAACATATTAAAATCTCTCCGCTCTCTTATTCAGAATTCCAGGTTAGTTAGTATCCCCCAGATAACTTTGCAACCCTTTACGATACTCACCGAAAAGATGGATTAGCCCTATTCTATGCTGGTAGGTAGTTTTTGTGTTTTTTTTTGTCCTACATTTAAATGTCTACTGTAATTTTATAAAGAGGTAAAAAAATATTTGTCTGTTTGTAACGAATAGTCCAAAACTACTGACCCGATCGATAGAAAGGACAGCTAAATTTAAATAAACTAATTAAAATACCTATATAGGTACTCGTATATTATTATAATCATGGCCTACGTAATATTCAGAAATCATTTTTGTTCTTCCCGGAACTCGCAAAACGCTAGCAAATGACTGGAAAATTCTAAAAATGTTTTCACTCGATTCACTAAAATGAAGAGCTCTTTCATTTGAATCCCAAGTACTGGAACCATGTTTAAAATGTGCCAATTAAGTCGTCACTTGAGCCCTCCTAATTACCAAGCACGAAAATAAAACCGGCCAAGTGCGAATCGGACTCGCACACGAAGGGTTCCGTACCGTCCGTCCTTTATAAATGTATACATGTTTTGTTTTGAAAGGTAAATTGCGGTTTATGATTTATGACGTATTAAAAAGATCTTGTTCAAACCAATTTTCGTTGGAAGATTGCATAGTAATGTACACCATATATTTTTTTTAGTTTTATCATTCTCTTATTTTAGAAGTTACAGATTTTTTTAGTTTCATTTCTAAATACGAGGAACCCTAACAATTTATTGTCTTTTTAATTTTTTTTGTGAAAATCTTAATGCGGTTCACCGAATACATCTTACAAAGTTTCAACAGTAAGTTCTTATAGTTTCGGACAAAAAGTAGCTGTGACATACGGACGAACGGACAGACGGACCGAAAGATAGACATGACGATTCTATAAGGGTTCCGTTTTTTTGCCATTTGGCTACGGTACCCTAAAAAGGTCTTCCATATTTATTCTCATTTGCATCCAACGTTTCACATACTAATATGCTAACGACTAGACCTTAAGTGCTTTTAACTCGTTAAAGGGTCTTGTGACCAAGCTATTAAACAGCAGGGAAATTACTCTTAACAGTGACGGTGCAGCATTTCACATAGTTTCAAAATCCATAAACCATATTCCAAAGCAGTAAGGTTCAAAATCGGAAAATAAAAAATACGTACCTTCGTACTCTTTTAGATGTTTAGTAGAGATGGGCCGACTAGGGGTTCTGTCGACTAGCAGACTAGCCGACTAGTCGGTTCCAAAATTGCCGGCAATGCAGATCACTATAATTCAGAGATATTTGGATTATTCATGACCACTCGGCGATTGCTGGTATTTTTGGATAAAATTGCACTTCGAAAGCTGTAGCGAAACTTCCAAAAATGGTTGAAATAAAAATAAAAGTTGATAAAAAAAATTGAATGGAGCTGAGACATAGTTATGATATTTTAAATGAATGATGTTTAGATGATGTATGTGGGCTATGACGTGTTTTGTTAACGTTTTTCTGACTACCCACCTTCTAACTGTACTAAAAATTCTATTAATATTAGTTTTATTGGTTAATTGTTAATCGACGACTAGTCGGCATAATTTGCCGAGTTGTCGGCACCTACCGACTAGTCGGTTAAACTGCTGACTAGTCGGCCCATCTCTAATGTTTAGATATAAGGATAAGTACCATACATTTCCCTTGATGTATATGTGAGTAATACAAATTTATGTTTATGTGTTACATAAAAAGTTATTCTTAGCCAAATAATAGACTGAAGGCTGGTGAGAATAGGGTTGAGTTATGGGCGAGATTAGTTAAATAAATCAAGACAATAATCTATTCATTTATTATCTGTCTGAGATGATACAGAAATGGGATTGTCATCCGGTCAAATTTATGTAGCAGTCTCATCATGGAGTTGATGGATTAGGTCTGTTGTGTTTGAGACAGATACTGGTATACTTGGAGACTACAATGTTAGGACCTACCTACCTAGCACTAAATAATTAAGATAGATGGATGGACAAGCAGATACCCGCGGTTATACCCGCGATGAAACTTGGTATGCAGATAGCTGGAGATCTAGATCAAAACATTATATAGGCTATAATGATCCGGATATTCCCGCGGGATCGGAACTTACGTGGGCGAAACCGCTGAGCGCAGCTAGTAGGCATGATATATTAATTAAACATAAACAGGGTATTTAAACAAAAACAATCAATTGTTTTTGTTGGGTAAAAATGAAAATTATCTTCATTTTCCATTTTCCTCCTAAAAATGAAAACCGCTATTTACTCTCCGTATCTGCGTCGCGTAGTTTGCAAAAATGATTAATATTCCTGGAAAACAGAGCAGTAACTTTCCTACGGCATAGAAACCGTATATTACCAGCTTCATATACGTCAGAAATCGTAAAAATAATCGCATGTGCGAACAAGATAGGTTGAATGAGGGCCAATCTCGGTCCGTCGGCCTGCGGGAGGCCTCTAGGCCTTAATTACATATTACGCTGCATTAGGTGACGATCGTAAAACTTTTATGAAAAGCCTTAGATTTTTTTTCCTATAGGTAACGTCACTAGGGGGAAGTGCGGCTTTGGGGAAAGTGACGCGAACTCCAATTTTCCGGACTTACAATTATTATATTTATTAGTCATAAAATTTACAGAGCACCTACAATTAAACACAGAGAAATGTCAAAAAATGTCAATTAATTAAACTGCCCTTAATCGTACCTGGCGCAAAAGAGCCGAGGATGCGAGCAGCATTTTCTCTCTGTATGGCAATAGTCAACCTTTGCATCAAGTACGACCCCGAGCGGTAGTCAAGACCCCTATCCCTAAGACGGCGATTGATTCTCGCCTCACTTTCTCCAAAGCCGCACTTCCCCCTAGTGACATTTTGGTGTTGTATAGATAAAAGGATTTATTTAATATTTCTTAATATTATTTATTACTTTATTTTGTTGTTTAAAATTCTGTATTTTTCGTTTTTGTCATCA
The DNA here is from genome assembly GCA_958496205.1 of Idaea biselata. Classification (NCBI taxonomy): domain Eukaryota; kingdom Metazoa; phylum Arthropoda; class Insecta; order Lepidoptera; family Geometridae; genus Idaea; species Idaea biselata. The sequence continues at coordinate 2,699,361 of OY292399.1, forward strand.
TCAACCTAGCAAAGTTCCCGGTTGCCTTTCTCAGGAGCCTGGAGTTCGCTTAAATTATATATTTTTTTTGTTAATGTATTGGTCCAATAAAATATGCATTAATATATTATCTGTAGACCTAAGATTTAACTTTTTGGTATAATAATACACTTTTGTAATGTCGGTTACCCGTGATACTAAATCAGTCCCTTGTTTGCAACACAGCGTTGTTTGATGATTAATTTTTCTTTAATAATTTTATATTTACTACAAATATTATTAAATAGCGGGATATCAGGAAGAGGGTTGTTTGATTTGGACGCCCCTTACTGTCATCACATACCTACCCAAAATCTCCAGTCTCTTGAGCAAGCCAGTTGAAATTACTGGCGAAATATCGAGCTCCGGGAGGCTACCGCGGATGTATCGTCGCTTTCAACTGACAGTCGACTCGCTGTCAAAATGACAGTTGACAGCAAACAGCTGGTCAAAAGCGTTCCGTTTCACACTTGGTTTCGAGACGCTTATTTACCTACTGATATTTAATGAATAGAATGAAATATATTCTAAATACTTTTAAATTTACATTTTTAAACAAATTAAAATAACAATTGTCTTTCTATACCTTTTAATAAGTATATAAATTTATATTTAGAATATATTTCATTCTATTAATTAAATATCAGTAAATAAGTGTCTCGAAACTAAGTGTGAAACGGAACGCTATTGACCATCTGTTTGCTGTTAACTGTCATTTTGACAGCGAGTCGACTGTCGAGTTGAAAGTTCCGCGAGTTCTGTTTGAGACGCCTTGGTGGACGTGAGGTTCTGATTTTTATTTTCGTAAAACCTACTTATATTGCGTGTAAATTGTTTAATTTTGGTGGCATATTTTTCAATTTAGTTTCGTGAAAGATAACGAGTGTAGTGAAAATAAAATAACAGTGCTGAACACGGAATTATCGCGTTACAAACAGATGTTCACGAGGAGTTGCAATAAAATTCGCCACCATTTTTGTTGTACTCGCCTACCCACATTCAAAAATTAAATATTACCTAACCCATGATATTGGCCCAAATTGCCCTTAAATGCTGGCAGAAAGGCCATAAACAAAGAACTGAACTGAAAGATCCGCGGTAGCCTTGCCGTTAATAACAAAAATTTAAACATGGTAAATACTGTGGTAAATAAATAAATAAATTCTGTGAACAACACACAGCGCCATCTAGCCCCGTGGTAAGCGACTAAGCTTGTGTTACGGTGACTAGACAACGGATATAATACTTATATTTATTTTTCTTTTGTAAATACATACATATTATACATAGAAGGACACCCAGACCAGACACAAATATTTATTTTTAAGCATAAATACTTGCACCCGGCGGGAATCGAACCCGCAACCTCCTGCATTGCAGTCGCGCTCTCGCACGACGCGCCACAGAGGTCGTCACTTAATACTTAATAAATACCCCGTTACTTAATAATATTAATAGCGAAAACAACCATGTAAGTTTACAATCGTATAATTTTATTTGTTCTATCTGCCTAGTATTTGATTCAACGCACAAGCTAACCCGCTTGTTCTAGACATATGAAATTTGTGGGGTGTTCTTTGTGATGTGTAGGTATCCACTATCCACTAAGAAAGAGTTTTTCTAAATTTCCGCGGAATATAGACTTACGCGGGTAAAATCGCAAGACAATGTTAGTAACATACAATTATTTTGATTTTTATTCAGCACCTAAAGTTTCGAGTAAGTCAAAAAATAAGTGCTCTTAAAAATGTACGTAGAAAATTCCCGAAACAAAATAAAATAAAACAAACGGAAGAAAAATTGACGTTGTTAGCTAAAACAAACATTGAAATAAATATGTCAAGGACGCAGATTTTTCGATCGGGCGATAACCATTGGATTTCACCCCGTTTTATTCATATACCTATTGCACGACGTTAGATTCTAGCCCAAAGCTAAGCAATTGGCTTGTATTATCTTATATATAAAATTTCCATGTCATTATATGTAAAATAACTCCACGGATATTTTATTTTACATATTATACATAATAACTAGCTGACCCGGCAAAAGTTTTTTTTTTTTGAAAAATAGATAGTAGCCTATTCTCAAACCTACTGAATACGCATATAAAATTTCATAAAAATCGGTTAAGCCGTTTCGGAGGAGTACGGTAACTAACATTGTGACATGGATATTTCATATAATAGAGAAGATATATAGAAAACACTCAGACCAGAAACAAATATTTATTTTTAAACCTACTTGTACAAACTTGCTAAGCTAGTGCTAGGTCGCCCTAAGGCCTCTAACTTGACCTTACGACTAGGTCAAGTTAGAGGCTTTAGGACTGCTGCTACAGAGATAACAACCGGGATCAACTGAAATGTTCACTCTGAAATAGTCAGAGCTATCGGCCGATAGATCTGTGTGCAGTCTGCACTCACTCTAATACTTACTGTAAAGTTAAATCAAAACAAACTCGTTTAAGAGCAATGAAAGTCAACAAGGAAGAATTTTCTTGAAACATTCTTGAAATGTATTTTATACGTAATCGTATTAAACGGATAAAACTTTGTAGTTTCATGTAAAGAAATTAAATTAAATAAATAAATAAATATGCGACAATGTAAATCACATGATTACTTCCTGCAAAAAAAAAATACAAATAAAATATACAAATAAAAAGTTAGAAAAAAACCCCATGAGTTTCTTGTGTCTCCTTCTCATTGAAGGTCGCATTCCGAAGACACAGTAGATTACTAATAATAATTGACGTTTCTAAAAGATATCATGCTAGTATCCAAATTAATAAACGTACTTTGATTTAATTTGATTATTAAAATTAAATACGCTTTTCATTTTTTTTTGTAAGTAGGTACGCGGTTGTGGTTTGAATTTATGACCTTCGCTTCGCTGCAGCGATGTACTTTCGTTGTTACGACTACAATCGACCACCCGGATTGAAAGAAACAGTATAGGTACTACGCCTTAGCAAGTTTAAGGGCCCTATTCTGAAAAACTGAAAATCCATGTCGGGCGCATCGAAAATTGTTGATTATTTCATGACGGAATGTCGTAGATTTTTTTTTTGTGTACAGATTGTAGGCGACATTGTTTCCGATATTTTAGTGCAGTTTCCATACAAATATGTCGAAACGTATTGAAGCCTATAGACATTTTAGCCAAATCAGACATTTCTTGTCTAAAATTTGGATAGGCTTTGCACCAATAGGAGGTTCTTGTCTTAAAACTACACCAAAATGTAGGAAATAATGTCACCTACAATCTGTGTACAAAAAAAAGTTCTACGACATTCCGTCATGAAATAATCAACTATTTTCGATGAGCCCGACAGGGATTTTCAGTTTCAAGGTCGTTGACGTTGTTACTCCTCTTAAACGGATAGGCGGAACCGATTAAGTAACATAACATTATTAATTTGTAAGTCTTACGGCCAAATACAGAAACGCTACTCAAAATTTGAGTTCTACCTACTTAAACAATTGAGTAGCTCTCAAACTCGAAAAAAAAACATACTAATTTTAAATTTAGAAGCTGCTCAATTATTTAAGTCACACTCGAATTTTGAGCAGCGTTTCTGAATTCGGCTCTATGAGATAAACTGTGCCAAAACTATTTTAAGTTTAGTCACAGATTTTTCTTCTGATTTCGCGATGTTGCATAGAAATTAAACACATTTTTCGGTTTTTAATAAATACCACGATGAGATAAATTTTAGTCAAAGACACACTAATGAGGAGGAAAACTAACTTTTTATCCCGGCAGAGGACGTTGGTTGTCTGATCTTAGGTTTGAATTAAGAACTGTCAAACAGGTGATTTTTACAACTCTCGGCGCCAAATTGGCCATATCGGTCTCAGACCAGTGCCATCTGCTCAGCTCACAGCTTTGCATGTGCCACCCCATTGTTAATGTTACAGGTCTATGGTCACCTAGTGTAGTTGGCGCCTCGTCACTGAACAAGCGCATCGGCGCATTAACTACTAAATATCGGGTTTAAAACTACTAAAAACACACAGTGGGTTTCATAGTTTTGATTCAGCGATTTCGGGTCTACGATAGCGATTTCAACTTAAGTCAATTAATTAACATATTAGTGTCATAGTCATAGCAATATTAGGAGTGCTGCGAGGCGCTAAGTACTAAGTAAACTGTGGCAATACGTTCTAATCGTCCGAAAATATGACCGAGTTGCAAAGTCCGCTATCAAACAATATATAGATAAGTTACATAATAAAGTCCTCTTAAACCCTGCCGGTTGGATTAGGCCTTATCATTATCAGTTTACTCATACTTATATGTCCTAGACATGGCACTGTAGATTTTGAAAACGAAGCAGGCTGTCGTATGGTCCGCTAGCAAGAAAGTTCAGTCCGAAATCAGATCGCGAGCGACGCGTACCTACCGACCGCTCCCATTTTATTCATAACTTCACGAAGTATTACTTAGAAAACGCTTTTGCCATTGCCATCGGCTTTATTACCAAATTAAAAAAAAACAACTAGTTTTATTCGTCGATTATTTTGTTCAGTTACAACTGGCCAGTAATAAAAAGAATTACTTTTTTCGATATTAAAAACTTTTTGGAGTGTCAGTTTCGACAAAGTTTTTAGTGATTTTTATGCTGTGTTGAACTTTGTTGTTGAAGAAGAAGAGAATTAACATTTTTTTTTAACATTTTCACGGGATTTCAATAAGCTGAGTCTGCAAAAAAGGTGAGTTTAATATGTCGTTCTTACAAATGTTTAAGTTCTTTATAACAGTTTGTCTTTACGCAAAAACTAAGTTACTGAACAAATTGCTACGAAACTTAGTAAGTATGAAGATAGCTGAAGAATTCGATAATTGAATACACTACTTTTTATCCTAATATTCCTTCAAGATCGGGACCCTGAGACACAACTAGTAATAGGTATAATTTTATTATTTTGTACAGGACAGTTTTGTATTTCTTATTTTATTACAAAAATAGACCTTTTATTTCACCTATACACCTTTCACCTTTTACATAAGCCGGAATTGTCCCACTGCTGGGCAAAAACCCATAAAATTCTTTTATTTCGGTCTATATCGGGCTACGGAGAAAATATGTTTCACTGAAAGTAATCTGAAAATCTTAACGTACCTAATTAGAAAAATTTATTAACTGTTATTCAAATCAAAATGCATCATCTTTTTTAAAAATGTTTGTTGTAGAAAGCCTTGAACAAAAAAAGGAATAATATTTGCCTTTTTAACGTGAATAAGTAGGTAGTCCACAGAGGTAGTCCATATCGACCCCAAGAATCCTTCTAATATTATAAAGGTAAAATATTGCTGCAAACACTAAGTGTCGTTTGTCTTTTACTGTGACTTGAAGTTTCAAAGTTGACAGACGGAGACAAAAGTTACATAATTTAGTCATGTGTTAATCATCGTTTATAAGTAAGTAATGTATTTTCTGCTGTAGTGTGTACTTTATTCGAGTCTTATCACTCCATCGATAAAATGTAATCGACACAATATCAATGCGACATTTTGCATTAAACATATTACTTGGGCTTTACTTGGGCTGGCTGAGTTTAAAAATTAACTCTTACGCCGCCGTCGGTCTAATGTAGTACCCATCTTAGGGCAATAGTTACATTAGGCCTTAGGATGACCTGAAAATTGTAACACTAAGGCTCACTTATACACCTATTTAGATCGAATTAATTAACTAGTCCGGAAAAGCTAGTCTTGAACATTCATCGCTGAAATATAATTTTAAAAAATAATCGCGAATTTTATGTGAATGCATCATAAAATAGCACATCATAAAAAGTGCGTAATTATTTTTAATAATTAATAATTTTTAAATGTTGTATAATTGATTTATGACGAAATCCATGGATCGTCAATTATTCATGAAGTACAATATTTATAGGTAATATTTAATTTAAAAAAAAGAATTAGGTACGAATTATTAAGAACGCGGCGACTGTTACCATTTCCATTCAAACCTAATACCAAAATAAATTATAAACATTTAGTTTTCAACCTTTTAATATCGATATTATTCGGATTAAGATTCTACTTTTATATTCATTCGAAATTAAATAAAACGGAAAAGGAAAAAAAAGTTTCTCCGTTTTATTTCATTTCGAATGAATATTTTGGAAAACCTTGTGGTGGGAACCCTATAAAAGTAAAATCTTAATCCGAATAATTTCGATATTAAGGTAGAAAACTAAATTTTTCATAATTTATTTTGGTATTAAGTTTGTATGGAAATAGTAACAGTCGCCATGTTCTTAAGATCGCATTTTTTTTGAAATATAGGGACTACCGATGTATGTCATGGATGGATGGATATCATGGATGGTCCGACATTTTGTATTGTCATTTGCTATTCCGTTATTATAGCTAATCCGGATTAGATGTAGTTATGCAAACCAGCCTAAGTGAGTCACACTACCACATGAAAAGAAGATAAACAAGAATTGTCCATCTCGCTCGTGCGATAATGCGATGCAATTTTATCGTGCGATGATCATGCGATGGCTGGTAAATATGATATTCACTACACCGCAGTATGTTTCAACATACGATGGTGCGAACATTCTCATTGGACGCCAGGCAATTACGAATGCACCTTAAGAGGACAGTCTACCTACTTTTTTTCTACACAAACGTAGTCGACTGTTACCTCCCTGAAAAAAGACATTAAAGCTTGTTTATGCAATAAAAAATATATCTGCCATAACTATGCCCCTACGTTTTGTTTTTTTTTTTATTATTTTCTAATTAGAATAGAAATAAAATTCTGAAAAGATAGAAAAATCAAAAAATCAAAACGTAGGGGCATTGTCATAGCTCTTATAGGACTAATGGCATAAACATATTTTTTCTAATATCTATATCTAGGGAGGAAATAGTTGACTACATTTGTAAGGCTTGTATGGAGAAAATAGTAGGTAGACTGTTCTCTTAAGAGGAGTATATACGCCAACGACCTTGAAACTGAAAATCCCTGTCGGGCTCATCGAAAATTGTTGATTATTTCATGACGGAATGTCGTAGAACTTTTTTTTGTGCACAGATTGTAAGTGACATTGTTTCCTACATTTTGGTGTAGTTTTAACACAAGAACCTCCTATTGGTGCAAAGCCTATCCAAATTTTAGACAAAAAATGTCTGATTTGGCTAAAATGTCGATAGGCTTCAATACGTTTAGACATATTTGTATGGAAAATATCGGAAACAATGTCGCCTACAATCTGTACACAAAAAAAGTTCTACGACATTCCGTCATGAAATAATCAACAATTTTCGATGCGCCCGACATGGATTTTCAGTTTTTCAGAATAGGGCCCTTAAGGTTGGATAATACTATGTTATTTGATTTGTGATTGAGACAGACTTATGTCAACATTATGTTAAAGGTGTAGGTTTGATCCATAATGTAGCTAAACGTTGAACAAGTTTTGTGATATAGGTATAAGTAATTTATTAAAGTATACCTTATGTTTAATAATGCAGTGAAAAAATTGGATATAACTTTTGTTTTTTTTTTAGTACCTACTTGACGATTTTTACCAAGTCACTCCACCTACGAATCCACTCAACCAACATCTATAAACTCATTTTATCCCATTCAAAATGACATTTAACAAATTTTAGTTTTTTGGTTTTTATTTAGTTTAGTTAGGTATGATTTATGAAATATTTTAGACCCTAATACGCAAAACTGGGCAGTATTTTTACGAAAAGTTTGCTAGGTATTGTGTTTTTTTTCTAATTGTGTAACTGAATCAACTATTTTAGACTGTTTTATTGACATTCAGAAGATCTAAGAAATTCTTTCCGGGTGTAAAAACAAACATTAATGATGTAGAATCTATAAAGATTCGATCAAATCGGTCAATTTCAGCCAGAAATCAGAGGAGACGAACGAATACCTCAGCTCCGCTGGAGTCCGGAGAACGAAGGATCTAAAATTCCATCGTCTTTTGTTTCTGTTTCGATCGTCCTTTGTTTTGGCTTCAATCATTGAGAAAGTGTCTTCGGTGAAAAAGTGAATTAAAAAAAAAGTAAGTATAGGTAATGTTCAGTTTTTATTTTTTGATTATTTATAATTTTCAATTAAAATGTAAATCATTTATTGAATGAAAATAATAGTCAAAATAACAAACACAAACACATAATGTCAAATTACACACAGTCAAACCTAAACTTAATCGAACAGCCCACCCGAATTGTACCCGGCGCAAAGGTACCTGTGCCTTATAAGCTATTGGGTGGTGTATCAATAAATAAATCAATTTAGTAACACGTCCGTTTAATATCAGATCGTACAAGCACTGTCTAACTCTGTACACAATAATGTGGTAGGTACATAACATCCCCTTTTTTTTTTTTTTTTTTTTTTTTTTTTTTTTTTTTATATATGCAAAACACATGAGTATATTATCCAAATTTAAATAAAGTAAAAATACGATTACATACACGGTTACATTGTTACATAGACTAATACAAATCCTAACATTATAGTAACTATAATCACGAGTACAGATTTATAAACATTATTATCTAAGAGATATAGGGTTACACAGTTACACACTATTGTTTCGGTCCGGTTTTACTCGCACTGGTCATCGTTTATTTTAATTATTTTCACTTTTACGCTCACTTTTTTTATATTACTAGGTTATCACTTGCTTCGGTTGAAAGTGGTGGCTAGGCGATCCTTGCTCAACAATAGGCAAGGCCCTTTGAAGCTGAAGTTCTCTACGCAGGTATCGCGCGTACCGGACTTTGCACTTTTTCCAGCCCATGTAGACTACTACTATGAAAGTGATGGTTACTATAAATAGTAGGTAGTACTCGTATCTTAGCAGGATAGACACGTTGTTGTCTGTCTCCCGAGCAGTACCAGAAGCACTGTTACCGGCTCCATTCTGCGCTATGATGATTTTTTCTTCGGTGATTTTACTTTGTGTTTTCCCCATTTTACTGAGCGAAACGTACGACAGGTTTGATAATTCGTCCGAATCTAGACATCTTTGGTGGCTCAGTTGGGCTGTTGTTTATGTTAGCTGGTTCCTTATTAGGTATGTGATTGCATTCCTGAGTCTTGAGTGTAAAGGCTGGCTTCAATCTATCTATACTAACAATTTTCTCCGAGTCCGCCTGCAATATTTTAAAATATTTATTGGTTCTGTCTATTACTTTAAAAGGTCCCAAATATGGTTGAGTTAATGGTTTTGTGACCTTATCGCATCGTACAAAGACATATTGGCATTCTTGTAAGTCTGGGTGAACAAATATTTTGCCTTGATGATTCTCTTTCCTGGGTACCGATGCTAGTTTGGATATCTTTTTACGCAATTCTTGTAAATATTCCTCATAGCTGGAGGTCTCCTCTGGCTTTTGCGGCTGGAAGAAGTCTCCGGGAAGTCTAAGAGGTTCCCCATACACTAACTCGGCGGCACTGATTTGCGTATCGTCTCTCAAACTAGCTCGTAGTCCTAGTAATACTGTTGGTAACTCTGTAACCCAGTGGTCAGTATTTCCTCTACACATCAGGGCTGCTTTTAGCGATCGGTGCCATCTTTCTACTAACCCGTTTGATTGAGGATGATAGGCAGTGGTTCGTATTTTATTTATACCCATCTTCTTTGCTAAGTGCTGAAACAGTTGGGACTCGAATTGTCGGCCTTGATCCGTCGTCAGCCTCGTTGGACATCCAAATCTTGTTATCCATCCCGCATAAATGATATCCGCAATAGTTTCTGCAGTAATATCTTTCACTGGTTGGGCCTCTGGCCAGCCGGTCTTTCTATCTATCATGGTCACAATATACCTAAAACCCTGGCAGTATTGCAAGGGACCGACGATGTCCATATGTAGGTGTTCGAATCGGTCGCTGTGTACAAAAGTTCCGTGCGGTGATGTGGTGTGTCGATCAACCTTGGATTTTTGACAACCCAAACAGGACTTTACCCACGTAGTAACATCTTTGTTCATAGATGTCCAAAAGTACCTATTTTGCATCATCTTTTTTGTAGTGCGCGTCCCCGGATGGCTTGCCTCATGTATAGCGTTGAAAGCCGATACACGAAATTCCTTCGGCAAATATGGACGAACTTTGCCTAGCGACACTTCGCAATAAATAGGTTTGTTGCAGTTAGGTATGTTTATCCGTTTGAAATATAATGTGTTTGATTGCAAGAGTTTCTTTAGCTCATTGTCATCATTCTGGGCTATGGCTATCTTGTCATATTCTATGACCGATGGCATCTCTATTTCGGCTATACGAGATAAGGCGTCCGCAACTATGTTGTCCGATCCTTGTATGTGTTGTATTGAGGTACAAAATTGCATGATGAAATCGAGGTGTCGTATTCGTCGTGGCGTATCGTTCTTACTCACTGTATTTTTTTCTAATGAATACACAATAGGTTTATGGTCTGTGTAAACTGTGAGAGGTCTTCCTTCGACTAGAGGTCTAAAATGTTTAATTGCCATATAAATAGCCAACAGCTCTCGATCGTAAGTGCTGTACCGTTGTTGGGCGTCACTCAGTTTATTAGAAAAAAATCCCAAAGGTCGCCAGGAGTCTCCTTCTCGTTGTTGCAGGACTGCGCCGGCACATGTATTTGAGCAGTCCGTCATAAGGGCAATCTGAGCGTTGGTTGATGGAAATGTCAATGTAATTGCGCTTTGTATGCTTTGTTTACATTGTTCGAATGCTGAAATCGTTTCGTCCGTCCATAATATGATGCTTTTATCTTTCTTCTTAGCGTTATGTAGAAATGGATGTAACTTCGAATGTATTTCGGCTGCCTTTGGGAGGTGTCGCCTGTAAAAGTTCAACATTCCCAGGAATCTGCGTAGGTCGTCTACTGTTTTCGGCCTTGGGTATTCTGATATTACTTTTATTTGATCTTCTAAAGGTTTCATTCCTTTTTTTGATACGTGAAATCCAAGAAAATTTAATTCAGTTTTACCGAAATCGCATTTAGACATGTTTATTGTTATACCATATTTGTCGAGTCGGGCAAGTACTTCTCTCACGTGTTGCTTGTGTTCGGACTCTGTCATAGATGCAATGATGACGTCATCAATATATATAAATATATAGTCTAATCCTTGTAAGACGTCGTTATTAAGAAATCGCTGGAATGTCTGTGCCGCATTTTTTAGTCCAAATGTCATTTTTTGAAATTCGTATAGTCCAAAAGGGGTCGTTATCGCCGTTTTCGGTATGTCACTTTCATTGATGCTTATATTATGATAAGCTCTTTGTAAATCAATTCGAGAAAAAATGTTCTTTTTATGCAGTAGATACGTACAGTCTTGTATGCGCGGTATCGGGTATCTGTCGGGCTTTGTCAGCGCATTCAGCTGTCGATAGTCGCCACACGGTCTGAGCTCGCCGTTTTTCTTAGTAACGACGTGTAGCGGGCTAGCCCAGTTACTTTTAGAAGGTCTACAAATGCCCATATCTTGCATACGCTGGAATTCCGTCTTCACTTTGATGTATTTGTCCGGTGGTAGCGGTCTGGGCCGGGCGAAAACAGCTGATCCCGTTGTCTCTATGTAGTGGACTACGGAATGCGGTGGAGTTTCTGTAAAGCACATAGGTTTTGTCACGTTAGGGAACTCGGATAAAATGTCACTGTAGTCGCTTTTACAATCTATTGTCCTCACGGTTGGTTGCTCTTGCATTGACACTGAAGCTAATGTATGTAAACTGGTAACCGAATCAATAAGTCTCATTTTGCTTACATCCACTAATAACTTGTGGTGGCTTAAAAAGTCAGCACCGAGAATAGGTTGCTTGACATCCGCCAGGACGAATGACCAGCGGTATGGTCGCCGTAATTTGAAATTTAAGTCCAAAGTCTTTACACCGTATGTTTTTATCTCAGTTCCGTTAGCTGCGTACAACTTGTAGTCGTCACATTTACTATAGTACCGGTTTTTGTTCACTGGTATCACAGAAATGTTTGCACCGGTGTCCACTAAAAATTTGAAACCACTGTTATTGTCCGTAACACTCAAACGGGGAACTGGAGAGATGGTGCAAATCTCCGCCTGCGATTGCACCACAACTAGTTTTCCTGCTTCCTGTTTTCGGTTTTTTTCCAGGCGCACGGCTCTACACAATTCCTTGCTCTATGACGGTATCTATAATGATATGAACACAGCCAATTAGGACTGTCAGGCGTGCAGCGCCGGCGGTTCGGACTACGGCCACGTGATGTAGAGCGGGAACTTGATCGATTCCTATAGTTTTGGAATCGATTATTCCGATTTTCCATGTCGCTCATTCTTAGGCTTAATTTGGCGATTTCAGCCAATATCGTAGCTGTATCAACGTTGTTACTTGATGCTGCATGTACTTCCGCCAGTTGCAATGGACGTGTCGTTTCCATGATCTTGTCGGCTATGGCGGCCAAATTATCGAGGTCCTTCACTTCGCTGACTGCTAACACCCCTCGCACTGTTGGTGGCAGGTGACCTTGCCACATGATGCGAAGGGTTTCATCCGGTATTTTGTCTCGTGCTAGTTCTCTCATGCGGCGTAGTAATTGGGACGGTTTTTGGTCTCCCAATTCCATTTCGCTTAAAAGCTTCTGAAATTGTCGGATTTCTGACTCTTCATAGACATGCAAAAGGCGTTCCTTAAGGGTGTTATACTTGTTCAATTGTGGAGGCTTCAAAAGGATATCGCTGACCTGCTGGATAACGTCTTTGCCCAGTTTCGTCACTACTAGGTTGTATCTGGCATCGTCTCCGATTTTCTGAGGTCCTAGGACCGCTTCGCATTGCACAAACCAGAGTCGGGGCTTGTCGCTCCAAAAGTCTGGTATCCTGGATGATACGGTCACGACGGCTACCTCCCCGTCGTTGCTGGTACCCGTTACCTTTGCTGGTGCCGGCTGCACCGGTGGCTCCGCACTTGATCCTTGCATTTTGTATATTTATCGTTTGCAGCTCTCACCAATGAAATAGTTGTTCTTAATAAGGTGCGCGTTACTGTCGTGAGTCACCACTGTGCCTTATAAGCTATTGGGTGGTGTATCAATAAATAAATCAATTTAGTAACACGTCCGTTTAATATCAGATCGTACAAGCACTGTCTAACTCTGTACACAATAATGTGGTAGGTACATACCCATAACGCTAGCAACATTACCGCATTGTAAGGCAATAATAATTTATTTATTTAAATAAAATGATGTCCAAATAAATTAAATCAAAACAGTTTAAACATTACTAGCCAGTACATGAACCATACAACAATGATTCATGTATTAACTGCAATAGCTGTACTTGATATTGTAATTGGCTTCCTGATGATACACCTAAATTTATACTTTTTAAAATAGCTTTTGGATTTCCTAAATAATAAATAAATAAAATAAATAGCTAGCCTTTGCACCAGGTAAGAGCCGGAGCGGAGGTCGCCTGTCCTCTCCCGCAATCTACGACCTATCTCAGCTCAGTTTTGTACAAGGAAATTGTAGAAAATTTACTTCCTATTTACGACACTTGATATCAAAAATAATATGCCATTTTTCTACTAAAAGCGTTAACAATATTTCATTCTAAACAACTTTATTTAATAAATAAAATTTTGGTAAAAATAACCATTTTATGTTGAAATCGTGTACTGTCAACATAAACCACAAGGATTTACCGCGGGCGCTTGACATGTAAACATTGCGTAAAAGGCGGCTTTCAATTTTTATTTTTATTTACGTGTAATAATCGTTTCTGAGGCCTAAATTAGCACAGATCAGGAAGACTAAAGAGAAACTCACCTAACAAAGGTATCGTGCAAACAATCATACTTAACCTCGTCAAGTAATTGAGTCAAAAACAGATGCACTGGCTGTTTAGAATTTCACAGTTGCACACATACAAAGAAAATTGATTTTTAAATGAACCAATTAACATCTTGGAATCCTTTGTTTTTGATAATTACCGTACAAATATATCTAAAAATCGAGTGAGGTTATACCGGTAGAAAGTGCAAAACAAGACTGACAATCAATTGACAGTGACAGCAGAGGTCGATCTCTCAAACGCTAAACGTTTCGATTTTTACAACAGATCTCAAGCATCGGTAAATTAGACAATTCTACCACTAGAGGGAACTACTTGTACCACAAAGTTTGTTTTCTTTCTTGAGGATTTGTTTATAGAGGGAGCTACGAGTATTCAACATGTCACAAAGAGCAAGAACTACAATACCTAAATGCTTTGGTTGTAAGAACTTGATCCCATCCAGACAATTTTTGAAATGCGCATCGTGTTCAAAAACATATGATTTATTTTGTTCCAAAGTCAATGAAAGAACCTTCCTATTAATGACTCCTAATAAGAAAACTAAATGGAAATGCATTCCCTGTTTGAAGCAAGGCCCCTCGAAGCCTCTGCCAAATAGCACACCGGTTAAGCCGGTTATTTCAGACAGCGCATCGGACCTTGACTCTGATGGAGACACCCTGAGCTCGAACACAGACGATGAGATGAGTCTGAACCGCAGCCTGCCAAATTTGAGCGCGTTTAATAACTTTTCGGAATTGTCAGAGTTGAAGTCGAAAGTTGAGCACTTGTCTAAGGATCTCGCTAGTGCACATGCCGAAATTGAGAAGTTATCAATAGAGAACATAGAACTAAAAAAATCAATGCAATTAATTAACAATAAATTAAATATATATAATAAAATACTAACTCCAACCGACTCTCCTAAAATAAAAATGACACCAAATAGCAGCATAATAACAAAAAACTTAAATTCCAAGAAGAAGAAGAAAAGGCTTAACCTTGACCAAGAAACGAACAGTCCGGTTCAATTGCATGCGGAACTAACAGAACCACCAAAGAGAACCACCGAACACGGTATCAATGATGAGTCCTACGGAGACGCCGAGACGGCACCATTGAATAAATTAAAATATGTGACGAGCTTAGAAAGCGGTAACGGTAAAGATATAATTGATTACACAAATAAAACTAATACAATCACAAATAACGTAAATACACACGAAAATAGCACAAGCACTGATAGCATAAATGAGGATCAAAATAATAACACAAGAATTCTAGAACCTAACGAGAAGAAAAAAAAGAAAGTGTTAATTCTAGGTGACGATCAAGGTAGAAACGTGCGACAAACATTACAAAATTTGTTGGGCCCTGACTATTTTTTAACATCATATATTAAACCAGGTACAACTATTGATAATATTATGAACTGTTGTAGTGCCGAACTGTGTCAATTTACAAAAGAAGACTTTGTAATATTACTATGCGGAACCAACGAACGTAACCCTTTTGACTTTATAATTAATTTTAATATTCTGCTAAGATCCTTAAAACATACTAATGTTATAACTACTGAAATCCCATATAACAAATATCTTAATGAAAAAAAACTAAATTATGAGTTGAATTTATTCTGCGGTAAATATAATTATATAACTTACATTGACATGAATTATAATCGTTTTCGACCCAACAAATTCTTTTTTACGACATACTTATCCAGGTGTTTGTTAAAAGAAATTTTACGATTGACATACTTAAATAATTTCTTTACGTATACCAAAGATAACTGTAATAAAAATAAAGTAAAATATGTAGATAAGTTTACTCAAACTGACTATGTAACTAACAATATTGACAACTCAATTAAGACTAATGATAATGAAAATGAAAATGATGTAAATGAGGCTGATGATGAGAAACAAAAATTTGACAGTAACACATCCCCAAGTGGTGATTTTTTTCGTGTATAATAGCATATGCATTCTACATCAGAATATTGATGGACTAGTAAATAAAACCGATCAGCTGACAGTATGCTTGAACAACTTGAATGATCAAGGTAAGACTGTTGATATTGTGTGCATTACAGAACACAACATGCTGCATAATGATTTAGAAAATCTCAACTTAAATAACTTTACTTTGATTTCATTCTACTGCAGACAACAAAGACGAGGTGGATCTTGTATAATGGTTCGTAATATTCATTCATCATCTGGTATTAAAGAAATAGAAGACATGTCGTTACATAACATTGCGGAATGTTCTGCTATTGAAATGAAAGAACATAAATTATGTGTTATCTGCGTATATCGTAAGTGTAAGAAAGAAAAAGTATACAAGGAATACTTTTTAATAATTATCAAAAATATACTTAATTTTTTACTACGGAAAAAACAAAATCACAAAATTATAATATGTGGTGATTTCAATATCAATATCTTAGAGAAAGACGCAATAACAGAAAAATTCGAACATTTGCTACTAAGAAACAATTTTAAATTCGAATTTAAAGAAGTAACTCGGTCTAGTAGTGGAACATGCCTTGATAATATATGTCACAATATCAGAGGTGTTAAGGGTGAACTGGTTGAGTTAGCTTTATCAGACCACACTGCTCAATTAATTGAAATTAAAGTTAAAAAAACGTGTTGCATGAAATTTTGGTATATACATAAACGTGACTACTGTGACGAAAATAGACAAAAATTTATAGACTGTATACAAAATATTCAATTTAATGACGTATATGAATCTAATGATGCAAATAATGCTTTTAACTTATTTCATAATGACTTTATATTATTTTATAATTTATGTTTCCCTGTAATAAAATACAAAATATTTAACCAAAAGAAGACAAGATGGGTCTCTAAAGGTATCAAATTATGTTCCAAAATAAAGAGGGATTTACTATGGACTTACAGGAAACATCCATCTATAGTGAATAAAAACAAGTTTAAGGACTACTCAAAAAAATTCAGAAAAATAATATGTCTCACACAAAAATCTCAAAATATTTTTTATATTAACAACGCAAAAAATAAATCCAAAGCAACATGGCAAATACTGAATAAAAACAAAACCAGTTACCCAAAGGAAGGTGTGGCGAAAATTGACATTGATGGTAATATTATAACTGACCCTAAACTAATTGCAAATTCGTTTAATAATTACTTCATTGACATGGTTAATACTAATAATAAAATTGACATCAAAACTTCTATTAAATATAACAATTCTAATTCTATTTATCTGACACCAACTACCCCTCTTGACATTTACAAAATTATATTATCATTAAAGAATACGGAAAGTGTAGGATGGGACGGCATAACAACAAAAATTATAAAAGATGTAGTAAATAATATATCACCGGTGTTATGTCATTTAATCAATTTAAGTATACAACAAGGCGTATTTCCAGAACATTTAAAAAATGCCATTATATTACCATTGCATAAAAAAGGTAATACACAATGTCTGGGGAATTATAGGCCCTTGGCATTATTGCCTGTCTTGTCCAAGATATTTGAGAAGGTTATTTATGAGAGAGTCAATAACTACTTTGAAAGCCATAATATCTTTACTAAGAACCAATATGGTTTTAGGAAAAATAGAACCATTAATATGGCAATATATGATTTTTTATATAAAGTAACGAAAAATATGGATACTAGGAAACCTGCTGTAGCTCTTTACATGGACATGAGCAAAGCATTTGACCACGTTAATCATGAGATTCTTTTTAATAAATTAGAAAAATATGGCGTTAGAGGAAATGTATACGACCTCATTAAATCATATTTAAGTAACCGTACTCAAACAACACACATACATAAAGTCTGTATACGATCGCAATCAGAAGTCATTCATAAATCAAACATAAGAATGATAACAAATGGTGTTCCCCAGGGCAGTGTATTGGGCCCTTTGCTATTTAATATATATATTAATGACTTTGCTGAAAAAACGGCAAATATGACTCTTTTTGCAGACGACAGTACAGTGTTATTTGTAAATGAAAATAAAACTAATATATCTAATACAATTAATTTGACATTAAAATCCTTAATTGACTGGTTAAATTCAAATAATTTAAAAATAAATATTGACAAAACTGTTTTGATGAATTTTGCACAAAGGCAAAATAACTTGACTCTTAATATAAATTATAATGACATTAAAATTAATGAAGTTAACTCTACACGATTTTTAGGTTTGACAATTGATAATAAATTGACATGGAAGGATCATATTGACATTGTATGTAAAAGAATATATTCATTCTCATATGCGCTTTACAAATTAAAAAAGATAGTCAACTTAAAAACTTTGTTAACGGCATACCACGGTCATGTAGCATCAATACTAAGATTCGGTGTGATATTCTGGGGTAACTCCACCGACAAAAAGAAACCATTAATTGCACAAAAGCGATGTATACGTGCAATATGTCAGTTAGGTAGAATGGAATCATGTAGAGAATATTTTAAAAAATTAAAAATACTAACTTTCCCTTCCATTTATATTAGTGAAGTTGTTCAATTCGTAAAAGAAAATTTACATTTATTTAAAAAATTTAGTGAGAATGGAAGGAGCAAAGGAGATCTTCGAGCTATTGTACGCAAGACTCGTATGATGAGCATTAGCGTGTTTAGTATGGCTCCCACAATATACAACAGAATTCCGGTATCATTAAGGATGATTGAATCTCCCGGGGAGTTTAAGCGTGCTGTCAACAATTATCTCATTGACAAGCCTTATTACTCTATTGAGGAATTTCTGAATGACAAGAGAGTAAATAAATAAAATTGTGTAATTTTTTAATCTCATTTGACATTATTTTATTCTAAGCTTATTAAATTCTAATTATTATTGCTCATAGTGACATTGTATATTTTGAAATTAAATAAGTTTATATAGGTAATTGATAATTCATTAATCTGACATTAATTAACGTCAATTAAATTGATTTCTAATTAATATTTGCATGCTAAGCTAAGTGCTGGTGAAATATGTTGATCGATTAACATTTTATAACAACTGCTGTAACCATATTTCGTGCAAATAAATGACATTCATTCATTCATGCAAATAAATGACATTCATTCATTCATTCATTCAAAAAGAAAATAATAATTTCCTTTTTCAACAACGTCCTGAATAAACAATTTGTTTGTATTCGTACATCCGGGATATTATCTTGGCAGTTAGGTATTCTCAGGTTAGAAGAAAAAGAAAAAGCTCTCAAACAATAAATTAAGTAGGTCTTACCTATTTACTTATAAATACTTTTCAAGAAGATTTGGATTATGGAGGATTTGTATTTAAGAGGCTTTTTCCCGACTACAAGGAAAGCGGTTTTGTTTTTACAAGCTATATTTGGGCTTCCATTGGCCAAAGAAAGCTTCTTTGGGCTTCCATCCATAACAGTTTATGCTAGTTTTAAATTAAGCTCAGCTGTACCTGTTTAATTAACAAATATGCTAAAATTGTACTAGTCACTTTTATGAAACAATAAACTTTATCTTATTGGACTCAATCGTATCGTAGTCGTATATGTAGGCTAGAGCGTCCACTAACGCCAATTTTCTTCTCCGATAAAAATGAAGAAAAACCGGCCAAGTGCGAGTGGGACTCGCGCACGAAGGGTTCCGTACCTTTTTGAATTGAATGAAAGGTAAATTCGGTTTACGGTTTATGACGTCTTAGAAAAAAAACCCGGCCAAGTGCGAACCTCGCGCACGAAGGGTTCCGTACCACGATCACATTTGGGTACCGAACCCTAAAATCGTTTACCACTTTTAAAATTTGATAGGAAAATGTGACATATTTAGCTTCGATTCTTCCTTCCATCATACGACCACACCACTAAAAAAAAACGGGGCAAGTGCGACACTCGCGCATAAAGGGTTCCGTACCACTATCACAATTGGATACGGAACCCTAAAATGGTTTACAACAACCAATTTTTAAATTTTATTGGAAAATATGAAATATTTATCTTCGATTCTTACTCCCATCAAACGACCGAATCACTCAAAAAAAAAACCTTGGCACAAAGAAAATCTGAAACATAGAAGAAACTCTTTGGTAAGTAAGGCAGACTGGTATATTTGACAGATAGGGCAGCCATATTGAATTCCATGACCAACTCGATTTGTCCTCCTGTCCCTGTTCCTGTCCTGACTCCTTGTTATTTTTGAAACACGAAGTAAGTACTATATAGGTCGAAACTCATTCCTTTGCCGTCTTCCTAATCTTTTAGGTAGCTAGATAAGAGCTATATCTTAACCCTTAGATATTACACCCACCATCGTCACTTTCTGACAAGTGATTGCTTTTTTGCTGATGTACTGTCAACAGCTCCCTGCGTTGCTCCTTTCAATCATTTTTTGTGTATGGATTGTAGGTAAAATGTATTTAGTGCAGTTTCCAGACAAATATGTCAAAGGGTATTGAAGCTTCCACAATTAAGCCAAAACAGTATTTTTTTGTCTTAAATGTGGAAAGGCATTGAATCAATTAGAAGTTTTGTCTTGAAATTATACTAAAATGTAGGAAACAATGTCACCTATAATTCATACACAAAAAATTAACATTAATACCTACATCATGAATAATCAACGATTTTCGATGAACCCGACAGGGATTTTTAAGTTTAGCTCGTACATAAAAGAAAATGTACTAGGCAGTCTAGTACCATCTAGATAAGACTAATGATAAACAGCTCGTGTTTGAATCACACCTACTAACAGCATCGGCTGCTATTGACAGGTTCCATTGAAAAATCTGGGTCAGTTATCCTATCGTGAAACACTAATACTGCTAATAGATCTTTATTTACTTAGGTTAGTATTTATTCTTCTATTGATAAATTATTATTAACATTTGTATTATTTAAGGTAGACACAATGCGCATAGAGAAGAATAAACTATGAAGTGAAATAGCAATATTTTAATTTTTTCAAACAATGCCCTTATATTCTTCAACTAAAATTTCATTTCATAACTTCGACTAGATCGACTTGATTTCCATTCGATGCATCAACATCAATCGATAGAATGAATAATCTGTCGAAAATTGTAGATTAACCAGTCACAGTTCTAACAAACAAATCGGCCCATCCATCAGTCAAACTTCCGTGCCATAGGTAAACAAACATTAGTCATTCATTACTCATTACATAATCGATGTATATTTAATTCAAAATCGATTTGTATTGAACCTACCTCACAAGTTTTTAAGCCTTTGAACCATCAATTTGCACAAATTGATTTACACGGTTCGACGGTACAAATGAAAATGATAATTTATATTCCAGTATTCATCTCAATATATCTATGATTAGCCTTTAGAGACTTATCTCGTCCATTGACATGTTCTTAGTTCGTGGGTAGAATTGTAAGGGATCGGATTTATTTCTCATTTTCGTAGCACCAAAGGGTCGAAAGAAACTGATACGCTTTTACAGTGTTTTTCAAACTTTTCCATGGCGTGATCTCTTTAGCATGAAATTTTGGGACCCCCATCTCTTCGGATTTTTTTAATGTTCCAAATATTCGATCCCTACAACATTTTTACAAATAATTAAGATTCGGACAAGTTCTTACATAACTAAGAATGTAAAACACATTATTTGATCGAGTATACTTCGGCAATTCTGAATGCAGTAACAAGAGATCCACTCTGGGATTGATCAGTAAAAAACAAGCACAACCTTCGCATTAAGAATGACTAATGTTTTTTTTGTTAATTAGCATTTTTTTTTGTTAGTTTGTTAATTTATCTAACCGTAGGGCAAGGGCCTCCTCTTAGTGGAGTAAGGCAGTAAAACGCCACGGGAGTCTACTCCGGATGATCGAATAAACCTCCGGACCATGGTTTGTTGTTCGTTATACGTATTATGTTTATCCCTTATTTGTCTTAATAAATTTGTCTTTATGTTTTTTGCTTAGTTCTTACCCGAAGTAGTTTCATGACCTCCTAGAGGGTCGAGACTCACATTTTGAAAAACACATCTTTATTAGGTATGCATCTAATACAGTCTTTACATATTCAATGAGTGAGACAAACTTGGGAGTTTGTTTGTAAAGTTAAGAGATTTTGGGTACTAGCCGATAGGAATAGCTAAGTTTAGTGCCTGCGGACAAAGTTAAGGGTTAATTTAATTCAAAAGAAGGTATTATCTAACCTTAACTTCTTTCTTTGTAACTTCTTACTGAAACAAATTTTGATTGAGATATAAGATTACGGGAACGTACAAAAAAGACTAATCAAAACTTGGGACGGAAGGATATACATATAAAACTTATAAAAATCTAAAAAAATAGTTGTTTTTGGGTCTAACACAATTAAGTCAAATACGTCTTCAAAATTTCATTCGCGGCGAGGAGAACTTTTGAAGTCGTACTATTTTTTTTTAAATATTTCTAGTTGATCTGCCTAGCTTAGCTAGCTTGCTAGCTTTAAAGCTATAAAAATCAAATTACGAAATATAAATAAGTCTGTCATTTGCTTACTCTAGACTTTCTTATAAGTCCCAGGAATCTCCAAACTTTCGGTTCGCGGTGCACTTACAGGATTAGTCACAGCGGCGCGGCGCGGGCGTGCCGCTTGCTGTAATCGGATGTATAACTAGAACAATGCCAATCTAGCCGATGTGCGTGCTCTATCAGCGTTGTGCTCTCTATTTAGTTTTTGAAATTGATGGTAAAATATTTGTCATCACAACTCTCATTTCTCGCTTGATAACGAATTTAGGACATCTTAAATATATTAAATTTTAATTGTATATAATATATATAATCGACAAAAAAAATCGCTTGTGCGATTTAGGTTTCACGATTTATGTGTTTTTTTTTACATTATTTGTGTACGCTAAACTTTAGCCAAGTAGGAGTACAAAACTACATACCAGGGCGACGATACACCCAATTTGGGAACCGTATCCTCTTCGAGTATCGTGTCAAAAACTAATTATGAATATGAGCTTAGGCATATCATTAGGCGCATTAGGGATTTAGGCGAGTGCTATGAGTTATACATACGGACGACGACGGTGCTTAGAGAGCATTTACTTGGTTGAAGGCCTCGGTTGCAGCTTAAGAGGATAGTCTCCATTCTCTTTCTCCATACAAACGTGGTTAAAATTTTCCTCCCTGGATAAAGACATTAGAGCAAATATGTTTATGCCATAAAACCTATATCTGTCATGACAATGCATCTACCTTTTTATTTTTTTTTATTTTCTAGTTAAAATAATAATAAAAAATAATAAAACGAAAAAAATAAAAAGGTAGATGCATAGTCATGACAGATATAAGTTTTATGGCATAAACATATTTGCTCTAATGTCTTTATCCAGGGAGGAAAATTTAAACTACGTTTGTATGGAGAAAGAGAATGGAGACTATCCTCTTAATACCACCAACACTAAGAAAAAGAGTCGGAACTCGTTCCACTGTCGTCCCTTGAGCATGCTACATCTCAGACTACAATATCACATACCATTTCGTAAGATAATGTTTAAAAATGTGTTGGTTTTTATATATTTTGTTAACATTCATAAATTATTATCTTTGTTTCAGCGAATTTTTTGGTGAATATTTCATCTGTTATCAATTTTTATGATAGTACTTAACTTACTTTTAAACATTACGCGACAAAAACGACTGTTTGTTAAGGATTGCCATCGAAATATATCTAAAGCTGATGAGACGATAACGTATCGTAGGATCATGGGATTAGTTTACGAACAGACTTCAGTTAGGTATGTTGATATTTGCAAAGAGAAGAAATAATAGTATCGTACTAACTATTATAAAGGTGAAAGTTGATGTGTAAGTAACCGAGTATGTTTTTAGTGCTGTACGTCAAAACTACTAAACCGATTGCGATAAAGCTTGGTATGCAGATAGCTAGATATCTACTTTTATCCCGATACCTACTTACTTACGTGAACCCACACGAAAATAAAAAACTTGTTAAGCCACGCGCAGTGTATAGGATTTCGTAGTTTCCAGTTTCCGTAAAGCGTGACTGTGCAAGCGGCATTCTTGCAATTTATCTGCGATGACATGAAGACTGCTCCTGATGCCGAAGTTTCTGACTCGGACTTTTCGGGTCACTCCACACATCCAGCGGCAGCATCTTCATCTCCGTGACACGCAGCTCCACGCCTCACTATCATACATTCAAGCAATACATGATATGCATATGAATCAAAGTCATTTAAATTTGTTACGGGCACAATTTTTGATCAGATTACAGAAAATATTCATTGATGTTCAATAATTCCATTGAGTCCTCGCCGCTAAATTGTCCAAAAATAAAATAACATTACGTATTCTATTGGGCCGTTGAACAAAATTGGTCCATGAGGCGAATAATATTTTTGCCTCTATTTAACTTACAGCTCTCGCATCATTTCACATTCATAAAAAACCTTTTAGTCTCTATTTTGTACCCTTATTTTCGATTTGAATGACTTTTTCCATGACCGACGTAGAAGTTACGAACCTGTAAAAATATTATAAGTAATAGTTTTTGAACGAATTATGTGAACTGTGAAGAGGAGCACAATGGTTTTTATATGTGGATGCCCAAAAATGAACAATGTGTTTATTCATACATTGCTAAAATAAACTCAAGAGATTTGTAGTTCTGTTAAGAGCAGTAGTAGTCATCTTTACCTACAAACTATTGTTTTCTGTGACTATACTTATGTAGGTAAGATTTACAATGATAAATGCACAAGATAGTCTATTGCAGCGATTAAGGAGATAAGCAAACCTTAAGTTCTTCCCGCGCGGTGGCGGATAAACTGCTTGGTCCCTAGGAGGGTTAGTGTCAGACAGGCGGTAGGCCGTAAAAATATTACCAATTCTAATTGCAGAAGGTATGGTCAACGATGACTTACGGCGCTGACCTCAAATAATTTGGGGTATAGCGGACCCCGGTCTCCACAAAGCGATGCAACGGGGAACTTCGCTCAGATGAGAAGACCATTCTTAAATAAGATGACTAACGAAAGTGAAATTGCGGGGAGCAATATCAGTCAATAGGGCAAAGTTTAAGAAAGTTGAGGGAGATGTTAGCTTCCATAACTCGACTGAAGTATACTTTCGTTTGAAAGTTTAAATTAATAGCTTCGAATAATAACAGTTCGTAGTTAAGTTAAGACAAGTAATCCAAAAAGTGCAGAAACCAAAATGTTTCGAACTTAGTTAAAGTTAATGTAATGGTTGGTTCTCTCTTGCGTCTTCCTCAACTGTTATTTTGAGAAAAGATAAAGTTATTTAATATAAGTAAGTAGCAAAGTTTATGAAGTTTTATTACAATATGCAGCCTCATAAGTTATATTTTTGTGTGTACCTATAATATTGAGTTAGGAAAAAAATTATTTATTATTTTGTAATTAGTAGTTCCTTAGTTTGACTCATCTTTGCACCTATGTATAGTGTAGGTATATAAGTTCAAAGATGAATTTTGATATAAGATGTACCCGAGAGAACAAGAGAGTACAAGTACAAGTAAGATGTACAATGATGTACATTGGTTCGCCTAGAGTGATATTACACAAAAGCGGTAAACGAGAAAAACGGTACAAGTATATAAAATATATGTCACAAATGAGGGTTAAACTGCAGAACACCGACGTGATCGGAAAACTGGCGATTTTTGTAACCTTTCAGCGGTTCGTATAGTAGAGTCATTTAGTTTATCAGTTACCTACTCGTAAAACGATCAAGAGATCAAACGCTATTTCGAGGAAACTTTTTTGTGACAGAACATTTTCATTAAGTTCTTCTTAATAAACTAACTTTATCTACATTCTGCATTAATAGGTTTTATTAATCGGTTTATTTAGGTTTGTTTATGATATGATAGTTCGAGGTAAAACCGGTATTATAACTTCTTTTTTAACCGGTTTAGTTCCTTGCCTAATAGTTGGTGCGCTTCGTTTATAATTCTAAACTCTTTTACAACGCTAGTCCTTACGGCAACTGATATATTATAGAAAACAACTGAAGTAGTAAAACTGTACGGAAAACGAGAATGTACTGCATTCCTAATCTTGGAGATACTAAAGTTTCTCAACCGTATGTAACGGGAAGAAAAGTAGATTGGTACAACTAATAAACCTCCAAACTACAAACAACGGTGGTGCAAACACGTTGCGTAAACTTTTGAATTTTATATTTAAGGGGACAGTCTACTCTTTTCTCCATACAAACTTTACAAACGTAGTCGACTGTTTCCTCTCTGGATAAAAGAAAAAATATGTTGATGTCTTCAGTCCTATTTTAGCCATGACCATGCACCAATATTTTGATTTTTTTTCATTTTCTAATTTTTCTGTATTTTATTTCTATTCTAATTAAAAATGTAATGTATAAAATGTAGCTTTCTATTGGTGAAAGAATTTTTGGAATCGGTCCAGTAGTTTCGGAGTTTACCCCCAATATACACACATACACACATACAAACCAACGTTACCTCTTTATATAATAATCCTCTTATATATTAGTGTAGATGTTATATAGATATAGATATAAGTATAAATTCTGAATGAATACAGTTATTCATAAGTATCCCGCCTTTCATAGTGTCGTTATAATACAAACTTCCTACCAGTCTTAGTACCTACCTAAGTATGCTCATAAATATACTATCAATGAATGAAAAGTTCTCGTACAAACCAAAGTTTCCGCGCTGAATCCGCTTGAAACATAAAACGGATGTCAATAGAAGCAATATTTATAACAGGAAAACAGATCTAAACAAACATTTTTGCTCCAATGACAAAAGTTTATTGATTGAAGATAACAAGCGATAACAATACCGAAATCTATTTGTATAAGTACTTACCTACCTAAAAAATAAATAGGCTCTTTTATGTTGTACCTAAGCATTTGGAGACTACTACAAAATCCTTCTTTCTAATGTTATAAATGAAAACGTTTTGAGTATTTTTATAATTCTGAACTTAGATTATTTTTGTGAATACTCTTTTGCGCTAAATCTACTGAACCGATGACGATGAAACGTGGAATATAGCTAGAGAACTGGAGTTGTTTCCTTTGTAGTTTCGTGGTTTGATCGGAAGACCGGAGCCCTACTTTATTTTGTCATTTAGGAATTATCGGACGATCCGACCGATGATTTCTTCAGCAGTTTCAAACGAATTTGAATTTCGAACGTCAGAAATTATCGGTCGAAAGAAACGCTGAAGCTCTGCTGCGCGAGCGCTGCGGCTGATTCTGTCGAGATTTTATGCTTAGGCGTGAATTTATCGGTGGCACATAGTTTCTCAAACTTTATACCTTAAATTCTTATTTATTTACCTTAACTTTACTTCGGCATCTTCTCATTGGAATGAAGTTCCTTATCGCGCGTTGCGAAAGGGGGCTAGACGGAAAAAATTAAGACCAAAAGTTGTGACGACACTTTTTGTTTGCTTGGAACTTCGTACCATCCATTTACGTTCTGTGTATTTTGTTATTTTTTTTATAGTATTTTATTTCTGAAGTGTAGATATCTATCTGTATAATTGTATGTTTATTCTTCATTCATCAGAACATAGGTACCCGGGTAAACCCGTAGGACGCCATTAGTTGGTATCCAGTTTTCTTTCAGACAATAAAATATTCCTATTTTCTCAACAATAGGGCAATATAATTTCTAATAACAATGCCAGAGGTTCTATAGTTGCGTTTAATTTATTAGGCGTGAGGGTCAAAAGGCAACGGGCCACAGGTTCCGGCAATATATTCTGACAGATGGCTGTTTGGTTCTGACAGTCAGTTCAATTGCAGAATGAAAGTAAATTACCGGTTACCTAACAATGATACAAAATTAAGTATCAGTATTATAATTTACTAGCAGAGTCCAGCAGTTTTACCCGCGTAAGTCCCTCGGGATTTTCCAAACACTCTTTCTTAGTGGATCTACACACCACAAAGAATACACTCTCCCGTCGGTTGCCTGGAAGAGATCGCTTTAAGCGATAAGGCCGACTTTGTTCCACCTAGTTTTTAAGATATTAATGTCATATTCAGAAATATAAATTAGGTAGGTATCTACACAACAATCAAACAAGCACAGATTTAAACAAACAAGACAAAAAAAAACAAACAAAAAATGAGGTTTAATACAAAAAAAAACTAGGTACATCGATATTAATACAATCCGAAATTCTAAAGACTTACGAGTATTAATAATTATTTTTCGTTTGATCGTCGTGAATTCGAACATTTTTTGAAAAGCTTTATTTATTAGCCTCTAAATAAAGGAATCAAAGATATAGGAATATAGGAAAATAAATTTACTTTTATGCATTGCGTTTGACATTTTGATATGTTTACGTTACGAAGTAGGACAAAGCGCGGAGCCGCCAACTGGGTACTATGTAAACTGTGGCAATTGTGTCTGTGTTACCTAATAAAATTTTGTTGTTGTTTAGTTAGGGTATTTAAGTTAAAAAAAAGGTTTTCCTTAATAAATAGCGCCATGCACGGTCAGTTCTTCAATGGGCCACCGCTTAAGTGTGGAAGTTTGCACAGTGGGAGGTAACGTGTTGTAAGGGAGAGGCCAAAACTAGGTATATCGCCTACTTTCAGACATACACAACGTAGGTATCATTTATATTTTAATTCCAGCTGGACGGATTACGATAATTTATTTAGATAGATGTAATACCTACTTAAAATAAAATCCTATAAAATAAAGTAAAAGTAGGTTAATTTTAATAGTGATATTGAATTACAATATTACATTTTACTATTTAAAATAATTGAATTTTGTAAAACAAGAGACCTAGCTGAAACCCGACGATACTAGCCGAAACCCGACGGGCTTCAAGCAGCTAGTATACAATAAATATTTATAAAATGCAATGTTCTGACTAACTTATCTATCAACGCAGAGCCCAAACCGCTGGTTCTAGAGACATACAATTTGGAGAGTAGGTATGTTCTTTATTGTATGTATATAGATCCACTAAGAAAGGGATTTTGGTAAATTCCGCGGGATCGGTACTTACGCGGGTAAAACCCCGGGGCTTTGCTAGTACATACACAATAAATAAAATCTTTATCCAATATATTGGTACAATAAAGCCAAAGGTTTTAATACATTTCCGGTAACTCATTTTGTAGTTATTAGATTACTTGTATTTTTCACGTCTCGCTTTTGTATGGGTCTCTTGTGGGCTATCAAGTTTCTATCGCCCGATGGTTTGGTGTCGGCCGATATATACATTACTGCGGCCCGCGGTTTCACCTGCGTAAGTCCCGATCCCGCGGGAATATTGGGATAAAAAGTAGCCTATGGGTTATTCCAGGTCTCCAGCTATCTCCATACCGAAATTCAAAAATTCAAAATTCATTTATTCATTTAGAACGTATATACCGAGTTTCATGGTTCCGATAACCATGAAACGGTTCAGCGGTTCAGCGGTTTTTACGTGATTGAGTAACAAACACACATACATCATCATCATCCGAGCGTTGTTCCCGGTTGCATCTCTCGAGAGAGCCCGGGGTCCGCTTTCCTACTTTTACGTCTCCACTTCGCACGATCTTCGGCATCCCGTGTGGTGAACCCATTTGCACGCATATCCGATCTTACAACGTCAAGCCAGCACTTCTTGGGTCTTCCCAATCTGCCGCGGCCGGGCGGAGGCGCCATAGCAAGACATTTGTTTCCCACGTAACTAGCCGGTTTTCGTAGAACGTGGCCACCGTAAGCGGCATTCTTGCAGTTTGTCTGCAATGTCGGCCTATATGGGTTGTTAAAAGACTAACACTAAAACGACACTATATTTGGCTCGACGCTCCTCAAGCACTTTTTATATGGTGTACACTGGATTGTTCATTAACTATGTAAATAAATAAATAAATGTCTCGGAGCGGAGAGAATTTAATATGTTGATTTATCAACTTAATCAAAATATTACTTAATAATTTGGGGTTTTAGCGGACGAACGCTGGAACAAACACACATACATACATACTCACAAATTTTCAGCTTTATAATAATAGTAGGAAGTAGGATAGGATATCTACGTTAATTTACCAACTCCTTTTCTGGGATTGCCAGTATTACAAGCAACAGGCGCCGTATGGCGCCGCGGCGCCAAATGCAATGCAGTAGAATATTAAATTTACAAATTAAAATTTGAACGGCCGCGTCGACGAACCACGTAGGCCGACAAAAAGTCTCCGAACTGCGGAAGTTATTATCGGAGAGCTAAAGCCGTGTTCACATTAGGTGGTAAATCCTTGATAAGCTTCTTGACAGGCTCTGAGTGAAGGATACGCAATTTTCCGACATTTCTGAATTAAAAGCTTTCTCCTTATTTATAGGCACATACATACTACAAAAGCTACTTCATGCTACTACTTAGGTTTATGTATTTATATTTAATACCTAACTGTTGCTTCCCATGATTCTGACAATACTAAACTTTTGATGATTTGGTACTTGCTGGGCGAGGTAATATTAATTACTTAAAATTACTTCTTAGGTCACAAGTAGGTATGGGCTAATTTTTATCCGCATATTCCAACAGCAAAAAACTTACACGTGTGGAACCGCGGGGCGCAGCTACGTAAGCACCTACCTATAATTATTTAGCAATTGCACCTACATTTTCAACAAAGCAAAAATTCAACATTTTAGTAATTAACATTTTGGCACAAAAGGGAAAATTCAATTCACAATTTTACAAACCGATTTTCGCTATACAAACTTTCATAGATTAGCAAAGCTGTGGATTGACAAATGAGTCATAAATCGGCCATCACCGTAGATTAGTCAAACAGCCATAGAGATTAGGATATCTGCTAGTATTACTAATTGGCTAATTTACTGATTAGTACTTATAAATTAGTACAACATTGTCTTTCCAAAATGTAATATTCCTGGTAGGAATTGAATCTACTACTTCATCTCGAAGACATTAGGAGGGGACATATTTGTCCGAGATTCCAGATGTAACTACTAGGTAAACTGTGGCTCTACCAACTGTGGCGCAGGTATTTCATAGGATGAGCTTTCTTATTAAGAGCTTTCTTTCAAAACTTTACAGTCTCACACCCACAGATATCTGGGCCTCTACTATAAAACAAAACAAAAATTCCAGAAGAAAATCTGTCATCCTTCCGTCCGAAAATATTATTTCCTGACGGTTTTGAAGGACGGATGACAGATTTTCTTTCTTTCATTCGTTCGTTCGTAGAATTTTAGTACAACCCTCTAGAATACCTGCTCTACTTTCTCCCACGCGTGTGCAGAAAAGATAAAAATATGTATATTTTACTAATTTTTCACTGTGCTTGATTGTTGTTACATATAGATTGTGCTACCTTTAGCACAATCAAAAGCTGAATCATTTAATTTTGAACAAAGTACGAATTTTTTGGGCGGCACAATTGAAATTCTACCAAATCCCTAATTTGTAATTTGCAAAACCACATGCGTACAAAGACACGCGCTCATGTACCCGAGTTTTGTTTTGAATCACGTCTTATTTTTTACGTTAGATTGTACAGATGAGATACCGATGCTCGCATCCCGGCCTACTAGCGTATTGAGAAACGTCAGTTTTACTCCCTGCCGCGCGCCCGCTCCGTATACAAAATACAAATACATGATCGTTTTGACATGTCGACTTATACCTTAGATACAAAATACAAATACAAAATAACTTTATTGGCCACAATAAATATACAGAAAATACAAAAATGAATCTCTACCTTTTGCGTTAGTTTAAAACTGTGTTGCAAAAGGTAGTGTTCTTCCCAATTAGTATACAGTTTAAAAATAACGATTATATTATTATACCATTTTTAGTTTAAGTTAATGCGTGTGTACGTATTGTTGTGTTGTGGGGTTTGTGAAGTGCCATATATCATATTATATCCATGTTTGTAGATGAAAACAAAAATAGTAGATACGGTATATTCTAACATTCCGTGTTCGAAAAATGAGCTAGAAACACCTACATGCCTTTTCATAAAATTATTGTATTTAAAAACATTTGTCTTTAAGAATGATTGAGGCATTTGTAAATAAGCAAAAAGGTATTCTAATGGATTTGAAAACATTAAAACAGCTTTTACTGACCTTCGCACGGAATTAGAATCGAAGCTAAACACTATTGACGACAATCTATGCAAGTACAGAGCAGAGCTAAGGTCCGAGATCAGTGCTTTACGTCAGGATCAGTCTGCCATGCAAACCAAAGTCGGTGACCTGGCCGGGGATGTTGTTTTCCTAAAAGAAAAACTAGATATCCTAGAACAGCAAGCGAGGCAGTCCAATGTGGAGGTGAGCGGCATCCGAGAGAGGAAAAATGAAAACCTTATTACAATTATGGAGTCGATTGGTAGTACGATCGGAATTCCCATTGTAAAAAATGATATTCTCTCAATCCACCGCGTCCCGCATGCAGCTCAGGATGATAAAAAACCTAAGAATATAATAGTGAAGCTGTCCTCCCGCATCATGAAAGATAATATTCTCAGTGCTGTTCGCTTGAAGAAAGGTTTGACTTCAGACCAGATTGGTTTGTCGGGCAGTCCGGCCAAAATATACATAAACGAACATTTGACCTTGAAAAATAAACAGCTCTTTCGTGAGGCCAAGGAAGCGGCCAAAAGAAGTAACTTTAAGTATGTATGGATCAAGAATGGCACTGTCCTGGCCAGAGAATCAGATACTTCGCCGATTGTTGCCATACGCTCACACAGTGATGTTATCAAAATTACAGTGCACAACAAAAAACCATGAAAAACAATTAATAATTTTCCGGTTCAGTTTATTTAATATTATTCTCTATAGTAGGTTTTTTTCTATATTATTAGTTCTCCTTATAGAGAATGTTTGTAAAGTTGTAGGTGTCTCTCCTATAGTCTTCATTATAAATAATTTGCTCTTTCTGATTTGCAGCTACATTTGCACGTTGAGAGGATCATCATCATCCGAGCGTTGTTCCCGGTTGCATCTCTCTCGAGAGCCCGGGGTCCGCTTTCCTACTTTTACGTCTCCACTTCGCACGATCTTCGGCATCCCGTGTAGTGAGGCCATTTGCACGCATATCCGATCTTACAACGTCAAGCCAGCACTTCTTGGGTCTTCCCAATCTGCCGCGGCCGGGCGGGGGCGCCATGGCAAGACATTTGTTTCCCACGTAACTGGCCGGTTTCCGTAGAACGTGGCCGTACCACCGTAAGCGGCATTCTTGCAGTTTGTCTGCAATGTCTCGGACATGAAGGCTGCCCCTGATGCGGGAGTTTCTGACGCGGTCTTTTCGCGTCACTCCACACATCCAGCGCAGCATCTTCATCTCCGTGACACGCAGCTCCTGCTTATGTCGCTCAAGCAATGGCCACGCCTCACTACCATACAAAATGACAGGTCTAATGATCGTTTTATAGACCTGTCCCTTCAGTTTAACCGGCATTTTCGGGTCACAGATGACACCAGTTACCTCTCGCCACTTGGCCCAAGCTGCCGAAATGCGGGACTTGACGTCACAATCGATGTCGCCGGACTCGTGAAGCACAGATCCCAAGTACTTAAACTGGTCTGTCCGCTCGACCATGTGACCGTCTACGCAGACAGGTGTGGGATCTGTGGTATTGCTAGCCAAGTATTCGGTCTTCGCTACGTTGAGTTGCAAACCGCCGTTCTCAAGTGACTCTTTCCACGCATTTACACGCCTTCCAAGCCGTCCCTTATCCGAGTCCGCTAGCGCAATATCATCAGCATACATGAGCATCCACGGGGGCTGCTCGTGTGCGTCTCGGATGATTACGGACAGTGCGTCCAGTATTACGCTAAACAGAAACGGACTTAGGACGGATCCTTGGTGGACTCCGACTGTAATGGGGAAAGATTTAGTGTCACCAACAGCAGTTCGCACCACTGAATCGGAATTTCGGTACATGTCCCTGATGGTTTCAATATAAGTTTCAGGCACCCCTTTGGACCGCAGCGCCCACCAGATCATCACGCGAGGAACACAGTCGAAGGCCTTCTGCAAGTCCAGGAACAGAAAATGCAGAGGCGTATTCTTCGTTCTGTATTTCTCCATAACGATCCTTAGGGCGAAAACAGGGTCCATGGTACCATGACCGGGGCGGAAACCATACTGGCCCTCCGAGACAGTGCACTCCTGCCGGATCCGAGAGTCAACTATACGCTCGTAGAGCTTCATGGTGTGGGACATGACCTTTATACCACGATAACTTCCACACTCCTGCACAGATCCCTTGCCCTTGAACACTGGAGTGATAACACTCAGTCTCCATTGAGCGGGGATTCTGCCGGTCTCGAGTATGCGGTTAAAAAGGTTGGTTAAGATGCCCACACCATGAGAACCCATAGCTTTCCATACTTCGATGGGGACTCCATCGGCGCCGACAGCTTTCCGATTCTTCATGCAGCGAAGAGCCTTGCGCACCTCCTCAGGCGTTATCAGTGGCACAAGTCCTAGATTCGGAGGGAGTTCCGGTGGCTGCACCTCTTTATACTGCTTATTGAGCAGCTCGTGGAAATAAGAGCGCCACCTCTCCTTCACCGCGAGGTCCTCGCATAGCAGGTTACCATTAGGATCTTTTACACAGCGGCACTTGGATATATCCTGTGCCGCTTTGATCCTAGAACGTGCCAACTTATAAATAAGCTTCTGCCCCTCAGGCGTTTCCAACTTATCGTACAATGGCTGTAAGTGGTCCCGTCTGGCTCTGGCTACTGCTCTCTTTGTGGCACGTTTGGCAGACCTGTACGCGTCGCGATCTTCAGGAGAGTTGGACGCTTGCCACTTTTTAAAGAGGGCTTTCTTCACCCTAGTCTCCCTCTGGACTGTGTCGTTCCACCACCAAGTTTCCTTGTCACACTTGCGTCCTCCCTTAGACATACCGAGGACCGACCGCGCCGAATCAGCGATAGATACTTGAATCCTGTCCCAGTGTTCCTGTACCGATTCGCCTTCAGCATTAGCACATTTGTCGCCGATTGCTGAGGCGAGCATCTGGGACTTGACTTCATCAAGCATCCACCATCTGATTCGGCGCTGACATGGTTCCGGTCGTTTGTCTTTGGTCTTTACACAGAGATCCATGACAAGGATACGGTGTTGGGCAGTGAGACTCTCACCGGGTATGACTTTGCAGTTGGCCACGTAGCCGATATGGTGTCTCCTAGTGATTAGGAAATCGATTTGGGTAGCGCGCCCCCCGCTCTTGTAGGTGATCAAGTGGTCGGGCTTCTTTTTGAAATATGTGTTCACGAGTGCCAGGTCGGCAGTGGCACACGTACGCAGAATTTCTTCTCCTTCCGCATTCCGACTACCATACCCGTAGCCTCCATGAACACGTTCAAACTCCGCCCCCATCTCACCCACATGACCGTTCAGATCACCACCCAAAACGATTCCCTGTGACAACGGGATAGCCCCAAGGACCTCGCCGAGTTTATCCCAAAACGACCTCTTATCAGCGTCGCTACAACCGACCTGTGGCGCGTAAGCACTTACTAAGTGGGTAGGGACCCCCCCAATAAGCACCTTCACGCACATAAGTCGGTCGCTAAAGCGATTCACCTCCAAGATATCGTCATGCAACCTCTCAGCGAGCACCACAGCCACCCCGTTCTCTCCACCAGGTGCACCCGTGTAGATCAGCTTGTAGCCATTCCCAATGAGCCGGGATCTGCTGCCTTTCCATCGAGTCTCCTGCAGGAACGCCACGGCCACCTTCCGCCTAGAAAGTACGTCGGCTAGCTCCCTCGCGCGTCCGGTTAGCGTGCCAATGTTCCACGTTGCGAAGCGGAGTTAAATGAGAGGATACAAATCTATTAATCTACACTACTATAAGGATAGAATTACATGATGGCTGATAAAGGCATCCTAAGTATTTACTACCAAAATTGTCGAGGTATACGCACAAAGCTCCAGACCCTTTATATTAACATTATGTCAAACTGTTATGACATCATAGTACTGACTGAAACATGGTTAGTGCCTTCCATATATGATAATGAGTTCATAGATCAAAGGTATGTAGTATTCCGCAATGACCGTAATCGCTCAGCTTGTAACAAGGAGGATGGAGGAGGTGTACTTGTCGCAGTCCTTAAGCACTTGTCTCCAAGATGTATTAAGCCCCCTTATTTGGATACATCAGCTCAATACTTTGAATATGTTATTCTTGAGTTGCCAACATCAAATAAGTCTAAAATTAATGTAATAGGTGCTGTCTACTTACCTGACTGGTGTCCGGATGAGGGTTATAGGTTATATTATAGATCCTTGCAGCGATATATTTTAAATAACAATGACATGGAGTCCTTTTGGTTGATTGGTGATTTTAATATCAGGGATGCTAATTGGATTAGTTTTAAGAATTATATGAGATGTTCTGGTCTGACAAAGAAGTGCAATATGCTTAATAATTTTATATCCTCAATAAATGCTCAACAGTATAACCATTTGAAAAACCAATTAGATAGAACTCTTGATTTAGTACTCAGTAATGATTCTTGTGACATAGTCAGTCAGGCTGGAGCCCCATTGTCGAGGATAGATGAGCATCACCCTCCATTCCTGATGCGCCTATCAATTAATTCTAGGACAAAAATTAAATGCACCATTAAGAGGTATAATTTCTATAAAGCTGATTATATTAATATTAATGCAAGTTTTAATAATATTGACTGGTTGCATTTGCTGTCAGACTTGAATGCGGAGGATGCGGTGAATGTGTTATGAGGTTGTTTATTCCATTATAAAGAACCACACCCCTTTCACCTACCCCAGGTCTTCAAAATACCCTAAATGGTACCCAAAATCACTTATTTTTATAGAGAAAAACAAAACCCAGGCATGGACTCGATGGAAGGTCTATGGTAACATATCGGACTATGAGATGTTTAGTTTATATCGATCGAGATTTAAGGTACAATGTGAACTTGCATACAGTAAGTATAAGGCCTCTGTTGAGGAAAGTCTCCCTAAAAATATTAAATACTTCTGGTCTTATGTGGAAAATAGAAAAGGTAAGCCTACCATACCAGATAGTATGCGGTTGAAAGATCTGTCTGCTAATAATACTCAAGATGTATGCAAAATGTTTGCAACTTTCTTTCATTCAGTATATGAGAGTTCGACCCTACCTAGCAATGGCTACTCTGAGCCTCCACTATATGATCTGGAATTAAATAATGATGTACTCATGCATGACCTAAGCTTTGAGCTGAGTAAAGTGCGGAAACGCTTACAAACTCTTGATACAACTAAGGGCTCTGGACCCGATGGGGTGCCCGCTCTCTTTCTTCGTCGTACTGCATCCTCTATCTGTTATCCTTTACACCTCCTATATAATAAGTGTCTAAAGGAAGGAGTATTTCCTGATGTTTGGAAACAAGCTAATATTATACCTATTTTTAAAAGTGGTAGCAAAAACGACATTGAGAACTATCGTCCAATATCAATATTATGTGCCATGTCTAAATTATTTGAAAGCTTGGTACGTGATGAACTATATCCCATTTTACATAACATTATGATACCAGAACAACATGGATTTATTAAAAATAGGTCTACAATTAGTAATCTGATGGTCTTTGTTGGTGGGCTTTTTGGTAGTATGGATGGTCGCCTACAGGTAGACGCCATCTATACGGACTTCCGGAAGGCATTTGACAAAGTTGACCATAAGCTATTGCTTGATAAAATAGCATACAATGGCATTAGAGGCAATCTATTGAGATGGTTTGCATCATACATAAATAATAGGTCACAAAAGGTGGTAATCCAGGGATCGCAGTCAGGGTTGATAAAGGCTACATCAGGCGTTCCCCAAGGTTCAATTTTAGGCCCGTTACTTTTTAATCTTTTTATAAATGATATTCAAACCTGTTTTAAGTCTGCCCAATTCTTGCTTTATGCTGATGATTTGAAAGTCTTCAAAATAATCAAATCTCAAAATGACTGCATCGATCTACAGGAGGATCTCAATAGAGTCACCACGTATTGTACAGATAATAAACTACAACTAGCTATCACAAAATGTCATGTGATTACCTATACCAAGAAAACCAATACAATTAATTTTGCCTATAATCTGTGCAATCAGCGGTTGCTGAAGGTGTCTCAAATTGGGGATCTTGGTGTAATATTGGACGAAAAGTTACATTTTGACCAACACATAGATAAAATAACTACTAAGGCATATCAAATGTATGGCTTTATCATGCGCGCTACTACTAACTTTAAAAAAATTAAAACTCTTTTACATCTCTATAACGCTTTAGTTAGGCCGCAACTTGAATATGGAAGCATTATTTGGGATCCCTACTTTTCCAAATATGTTGAGGACATAGAAAGGGTCCAGAAGAAATTTTTACGTACTGTTTATTACAGATGTAGTAATGGCAGGACTAAATTAGCTTATGATGAACTCTTGTTAAAGTATGATATGTTACCTCTCAGGCTTAGAAGAATTTTTCTTCAGACTATGATTTTATATAAAATTTGTCATAATAGGTTTGACTGCACTGAACTTACTAATCAGATTGAGCTTGTCGTACCTCGAAATCCTCG
Source organism: Idaea biselata (assembly GCA_958496205.1). NCBI lineage: Eukaryota > Metazoa > Arthropoda > Insecta > Lepidoptera > Geometridae > Idaea > Idaea biselata. Next base: position 2,737,805 of record OY292399.1, read on the forward strand.
AATACGTGCAGCGCGTGAACGGCAACTGTTTGCCTTAGGCACCAGTCGTACTATTGCAGGACATAGGATTCCTATCAGAAGAGCAAAGTCTGTATACAATGAAAGATTCGTTAATATAGATATATTTTACTTATCAGAATACTGTTTTAAGAGAGACATAATGAAGACGTTAAGAGAGAACTAATATACCTACCTAATTAGTTGATTTAGTTTTATATTCATATTCATCTTAAATAATTAGTAATTTCACTATACCTACCTACTTACCTAAAAACTTTCTTTGTTTTCTTTACCATTTACATATTGGAGATGCTAGGTGTATGTACCTTAACACCATAAGTAACATGTGGATAATGTTGTTGGTGCACCTTAATCTAAGTCTTAGTATGTAATATTTTTTTAAGTAATTTGTAAAATGTAACTGTTTTTTATCCCAAATAAAATAAAATAAAATAAAATTTCAAAAAGACAATCGCAGTGTGACAGCGCATGCTCACGCGGCAACGGTTCGACATACGACTGAGGCTTGTGCGTCAGCTAGACGCAGTTTTATCGTCTCATTTTCCAAGACTAGGTAACGTATCTGTTGTTTTTTGTTTTCATCTAAAACTTTTACTATAATTTTAGTGTGGTTTCGGAACGCGCCCTCCGATTAAAATACCACAAGAAACTCAGGGGGGTCGGACTAGGTCCAGCCTAGTCTAGGAATGATTAATAGTACCTACCTATAAATCATTCCTAATCCGAGCTATTTTCATAGACGGGGTCAATCTATCTACGAATGGCCAAACGAACGAACGACTGTACGTATCTATCAACCTACTTATCGTTCATCAAATTGATTGAACAATTCTATAGTTTCAATTTCCGAGAATACATTTTAGTATATTTTTCTTACGTCAATGGACGAATGTTTCTAGTCACTTTAAAACAGGGGTTTCCAAACTTATTCTGTCTACCACCCACTTTGAGAATAAATTATGTTTTAGTTGTTTAGTTGATGTTCACATGAATCTGTAGTCGAAAGTCGAGAGCTCAGCCGGTGTCTAAGAGTCCTCCAAGCTAGATGAATTTCAAAACGCCCCCTAAGGCTCTACACAACGCGCCCTTTTTTTCTGAGTCCCTTAAGGCCTGCAGCGCCCACAAGGAGGCGTTATCGCCCACTTTGGGAACCCCTGCTTTAAAACAAAGAGAATGGTTTTCTACCAATAATAATAAAAGGGAGTGTTTTGGCGGTCTACCAAAAAATCTAATACTTACTGATTGTTTATTATAATGTAGGGAGATAAGTACCTAGTGTTATTATTGATGTTTGTTATTGATTATCACCATCAAATTTTTGGGCTGAGTAGACTTTTCCGGTCTTTTAGCAGATTTGGATCTTTTTATTTGATAATCCATTTTGCCAATTTTTGCGGAGGATGTTTTCTGTGAAATAGAAAGATATTTCAATAATTTAACTACTGAGTTTAGGGGTATACTCACTTACAATCCATATACAAAAAAAAACCAACAACATTCTGTCATAAAATTATCAACAATTTTCGATAAACCCGACAGGGATTTTGAGGTTAGCGCCATTTTTATTTTCATTGATGCGCCGAGCACTGTATTTTGAAAACCATTTACAGGTAGGTAGGTACTAGATATTTCATTGAAAATTAATTATTAATAAAAATAAACGTGTTACATTGGTGGAACAAGTTACCTATGCCATAGATTCTTAACTAACTATTCCTACAACAAAAATAAAATATAGCTAGTTGTAATGTTTAATATAACTAACTAAACAATTTCCGAATACAATTTCAGCGCTGCCACCTAAATACGCCTCGGAATTAACAGATTAATTCGAAAGCTCCTTATCAGGTTAGTTAAGTACTTATCTGATAACAACAACTACCGTAACTATACCTTAACTAACTGCGAACACTCTGATATTTTTGTTACACCAAACAGTATTAATTTTTAGAACTTAGGGTCTTGATCACGTTTTCTCGGCACCGGGTCTTCTCGGAAACACGGCCGGTGTAACCCGTTTGCCGAAACGTCGAGGTATATTAAATCCATAGTTAGCTATAACGCGATCTAGACCCGAAGTTATAAAAATTAATATGGACGGAAATCGGTTAGGGGAGCACGGGGCTAGTTGTAACATTTTTTAGCTTTTACGATAGGGAAGTCAAACCATTGAGCCCGCTCCCGCCGGCGCCGCACTGGGCAGGTTCACGTCACAGGCTCCGTTAAAGTAGCAGATTAGGTATAAATTTAAAACAAAATAACTAAAACTTGCCGAGTGATTAAGCTGTAACTTCTTACCCCTATTACAACTAGCCCCCCTGCGGAAACACACAGTAAAAGTAAAGTAAAGTAAAGTACAACTAGCCCCCCGCTCCCCTACCTATAAGTTTAAAAAGTGTGTATAGCACAGAGTACCTACAGCAGCCGAAAATAGTTCAGAATCGACTACTGAACGTGTAAACACTTTTTTACTACTCTTTGATGGTTTCGATATTAAAGGTCTTGCAGACGAACAGTTCTGTTGACATAATTCTGCCATCAGCTCAGTCTTTCAGTCTCGTTTGATTTGACTGACAACAAGGCCTTACTACTAGTAAGTAAACGAGTATATTTGTATATTCACGCAAAAACTACTCAACCGATTGCGATGTTACTTGGTATGCATATAGCTGGAGATCTTAATTAACACATAGGCTACTTATTATTTCGATATTCCCCCGGGATCGGAGCCCTATAATGCAGAGCTTAAGCAGCTCTGCCCGGGGCGCTCTAGCGATAACCGTTTTACGTTGATTGATTAAATGATTTTAAAATGTTAAAATGTAAGTCTGGGTGACACGATCATTCTCCTGATATTCAAATCTGATATCTATGAAACGCAAGCAACTTTTATTGGATGAAAATTTGCTTGAGCTGTATAAAATCATCTCAAAATAACTTAGATTAAAAAGCCAATCATAAGATTTAATATAAAGTTGTTCCGCGTAAAACAATTATAGTGTAGTTATAATTTAACAAAGGAAATTGAATAGCTGAGGCTGAACGATTAACTTCATTTTACGAGCGTATTATCTGTTTACCAATAACATTTCAATTACTATTCATGAGTTATTAATTGATATGGCCGACTATAACTTTGTTAATTTGTCTCGCCAATAACTTTGAGTAGTTGGCGCAAGCAGTGGAGTGTTAATACATAAATAAATATTGCAGGATGTTGTAGACACCACCATCTAAACCCAAACTAAAAAACTATGCTTGTACTACTAAATATTTATAAGAGTACCTAAATACTTACACCAAGAACACACGGAAATCGAATTCGAAACCTTCTGTATTGCAGTTGGACCTTTACCCGACGCGCCACAGAGGCCGTGAAATTTATCTTAGAAAGGGTATAGCTTAAGTTCTGGAGTAGCACATAAGCTACTTTTTAACCGACTTCCAATAAAAGGAGGAGGGTCTCAATTTGCCGCGTTTCTATGTTTTTTTTAATTCTATTTTTCAACAGGATTGGGAGTAACGCGAGTGAAACCACGGCCTGAGTTGGTTATATCATAATGATTTCAAGCCGGAAATTGTTCATCGTTACACAGTAATTTCAGATTCAGTAAAATATGTTTATATGTTTGGCATTTACGCGGGTGAAACAGTGATTCGTTGCTAGCGAGATTTCATAATAAGATTTTCAATTGAGTTTTATTATGATGTTCAATCAAGTTTTATTACATTTCCATACGTAGGTACAAACAAGCTGTTATTATTAAAAATGAAGAACGAAATTGTATTAATATTATTCTAATCTATTTTATCTATAAAATGCTTTGTCCTAAGTGACTGACTGATTGATCTATCAACGCACAGCCTAAACCGATGATAGTAGAGAGCTAAAATTTGGAAAGAGTGTACTTAGAAATATTGTACAAAGGGGAAGAGAGAGAGAGTAAGAGAGGCAGAGAGAGGGAGGGAGTGTTCCTTATTATGTTGTAGGCATCTAATAACAAAGAGTTTTTCAAAATATCCACGGGATAAATGTAAAACTGTAGGACTCAACTAGTTCATTATTAATAATTTAGAATTTAATTTGATTGTTTTTCTTATTCTCTTAATCTTACTCAAATAGGTATAGGTACCTATATTTTTATAATAAGATCAGAGAATTCAATATTAACTTTCATTTTGTATTAGCCCTTTACATTTGATTTTGGGTCACAGAAGGATACTGCCAACGGCGATATTTCGATCTAGGTAGTGAGATTAACCCTAAACAGTGCCATCTATCGTCAGTTTAAAAAACAAGTCACGGTAAACGGCTCTTCAAATTATCTGTAAATCCGGTTAACTCAAAGCTATAAGCAGAAGTGGGTTAAACTAACAAACCCTTGTCCCGCACAAACTTAACTTGTTCTTCATTAACAGAACACTATCGTTACGTAAGTGGGTATTGTACGAGCGTACCTATATACCTACAGGGTGAATGAAAATGACTGACTGATTGATCTATCAACGCACAGCCTGAACCGCTGATAGTAGAGAGCTAAAATTTGAAAAGAGTGTTCTTAGAAATATTGTACAAAGGGGAAGAGAGAGAGAGTAAGAGAGTCAGAGAGAGGGAGAGAGAAAAAAAATAATAATAAAAAAAATAATAAATAAATTCAATCTTTGCGACAGGAACTTCGAGTTTAGGTGTTATTATATACCCCTTAATTAAGCCCGCTTTTATTCAACATCAACATATCATTTTATTTAAGACGCTGTATCTGTACGCCGACACGACGCACGCAGCTCTATTGATATTTTAATCACACGAATAGCTGTTTTGGTGTCCTCTGTAACATTCAGTTAAAAACAAACAATCCATAGCTAACAGAATCAGGAAATACCAAATTAGTTGGCATAACATTAAGTCCTAATAGAAGTCAGATTCACTAAACCAACAGCTTCGGTTGGTTCCGGTTTCTGCATCCGTACACACAACCGTAGCCGCCTAGCCGGCTACAATCGAATCTTGTTCATAATTAAGGTACTGTAGTGTAGCAGAGACAGTTCGCTCCATGTTGGTTGATCCTAATTCTAGCAATTCGCGTTCAAATTTCGAAGTTTAGAAATCGGAGTATATACGAGTTGTTTGCTTATTATGTTAGGTAGAGTTTGTTTTTGTTTGTTCACTAGCCAGCGTTAAGTAAACGTGGTTTGCTCGACTGTCATGTTGTTACTTTAACTATGAACTGACGCTGATACACGGTTTCATATAGCCTATGTCGATTATTATTTCTAATAAAAGGCAGTCATCCTGTCTAAGGGTCAATTTATACTAGCGCAACGTCGAAGCGTCAATCTAAAACTTAACACTACAAATTCAACCTTATCTTCATAGTGCAATGCTCAAATTACTTCTTATAATTAAAAAAGACGCGCGCTCATTCGCGCGAACTACGCTGTATGGTTCGCGCGCATTCTCGCGAATCCACGCTCCTACTAGCAATCCTACGCGCCATCAGCCGGAAATTTCCTGCGCCGTTGTAGGTGTGTTTTAGTATTCTTGCGAATACGCGCGCATTCGTACAGCTTCGCTTTAGTTGCGAAGAATTTGACGCTTCGATGGGCTTCGATTCCGCGTTAGTATAAATTGACCCTAAGGGTCTACAAGGGTCCTGTAGTCTTATACCGTTGCCCGAGTTTGCGTCTGCAATTTACTATTACCGCATGTGTACTTTGACCTTGTTGTATTCAGAATTTTAGTTAGTCTGTTTGTAGAGGTTTGTAGTGTCTAACACTGGTAAACAATGGGGCAGACGATTATAAATAATTTAATGTCTAACAAACACGAGAATGGGTCAAAGAGAATGCATTTAAACGAAATGTTAATACACATTGCGTTGGTTATTCATGTGAAAAATATTAAGGTCAATTACTTACACTCGTCTATAAATTACCGCTGTTAGTGAATTCCTGAAATGTCAGAACTAAAATTGAATGGAAGTTTAAGTATTTTTGCCTTCCCTTTGTTAGTGTAAGTGTCAAGAAAAAAGGTTAAAATAAAATCCAGATCAGAGTAAAGAAGGAGATGTCACATTAGAATAGACGCTTAATAGACGTTCAAACAATGGGTTCGAACTGACTATACGCTATTTAGGAAACTTAGATCAAAAAGGTGAACCAAAATCCCATACATTTGACATAAAGTGACAGCTCTTTAGTTACTTTTTCCTTTAAAAATTGACAGTTCCTTCTTTACCTTTTTGAACTAAGTTTCTGAAGTAGGGTATAGTATCCCCGAGCCCTGCGTACTTAGTTCACTGACATGGCGTGCTTAACAGTTGAGTTGATGTTTTGTCTACACTGAAAAAGCAATTTTGAAAAGAATAAAATAAAAACTATGAATTATCGCTCGTGCAAGCGTGTGCAGGCGATCAAAACCACGCACATGACAACTTCTGTTTGGATTAAATTTAGTCCATTTATTAATACGTTGACTATATTTTGATTTTGTCTATATCAATAACTAATCTACATCTACACTAATATTATAAAGAGGAAAGATTTGTATTTTTGTGTGTGTGTGTGTCGTATGTTTGTAATGAATAAACTTAAAAACTACGAGACCGATTTCAAGAATTCTTTCATCATTAGAAAGCTACATTCCCCTGAGTAACATAGATTATTTTTGATCCCGATTTTCTTACGGTATCGGGACTTACGCGGTTCAAACCACGTGACGCTGCTAGTACTCTATTAAGGCGGGATAACAAAAGAGAAATACCACTCCATAGAGGTACCAACATTTTTGAAAGCTTTCGACACTACACGCCAAGGGGGGCCTACTCCAGATTGGCAAATGATGATGAAGCCTTTATCCGAAGTATGATTTGTAGGTCACATTCTACGATTTAATGCACATACTTTTTTAACGTAAGTATAGGTTAGGTTAGGTTAGAAAATAAAAAGTCAGAACCCTAACCTACTAACTTTTGATTGAAAGTCGATGTTGTTCCCACTAAGCATGATGAATAACGACATTTCGGTGATATATAGCTTTAAGTTTCATACTAAATCTTTGCCAAATGAGCAAAACTCGACACAGGTGTGGTTAACGATCAAAATTGCCTAAGAATACAAGTTGTTCTTAGGGTGTTTTATTGTCATGCGTGTTTGCTGAAGTTTGGCCACGTTTCAAGTTTCCATAAAAAAAATACTTTAATCGTTTCAGCCTTAGGAAGCCATCAGTAATTAAAATTATAATTATTAGTACCTACTTAAGTAAAAAAAATAATAATATTCGAATTTGAAAATATTCAGGTAAGTTTCCAGAATCTTACCTTTAAAAAAGAAAGTTATCAGGAAATTTTTAACTCGAACCCAGAACCACACAGTCATTTACAATTTCAATTTACCAATAATTACCACCCAACTTCAAGAAAAAAAATGGCGGATGCGCAAAGACGATTTGTCATGTAAATCGCATGTAAAATGTACTGCACGAACTTTCCCCTTCCACGTCAAAAATTTTCAACTTGTTTGCCGGCCACTTTACAGTACCTACTTACCTAATTGTCTAAGAATATAGTGGCATAACAAAGTATTAGCGATCTTTCATTTCAGAATCGCATTAAAACGATTTATAGCAATAAAACATAGTATAGGTACCTACTCATAAAACTGAATCTATTTTTCAGAACTATAAACGTTTCAGATTAAGGTGTATAATAAATTACAGTAAAAGATGGATGATACAGGCGTGTCGTAAAACAATATTATCATCGTTTGTTTATTTAGAACTGAGATGGATACTACAGCGGGATTATTAGCTTCACGCCTGTGGAGCCACTGCTGCTTAGAAACTAGATTGGTCACGTACATAATTAAATATGTTATTATATCATGAACACGGGCCCGATTTCCAAATCAGGTCAAGTCAGTAAGCCAATAAGAAATTGCTTTAAATCTGGCACGAACCGGAAGAAGTTGCACAGGCAAGCAAATTTGTGAGAATCGTGGGAAGCCGTTGATAGGACGTCCAGGGGCCTTAATATTGGTGCATACTAATAACCTTATTAATATACGCGGAGTAAGGTCGGAGTAGTGAGAAAATGCTTTGTCTTTTTCCGTGACAAGAACTTTTAAAGTTGACAGACAGAAACAAAAAGTGGTAAAATTACTCCGACCTCAGGTACCTACTCTACCTTTTTTTTCAATAAGGATATCAATGTAGATACAAAAGCATTCTTTACAAGATTTACGTACCTACTACCTAAATCTAAATCTTTTTGATCGGAGATACGGGATATTATCGAATGACAATTTAGTTCAACGGATTTTGTATCCAATCTCGGATTTAAAACGTTTAGCTCGCTTCGTCGAACGAAGAAGGTATAGAGATGGGTAAGTAGGTAGGTATCTATTTTAAAAATAACTGATGAAAAATGTCGGTCGTTATTCATCTTATAACGGAATGAATGTAAACAGTTGTTTTTCTTCAATGTAAACAAATATACTTCTTCAAACTTCAATTTCATTTTATAATACCGATCAAAATATTTATTGGTTTAATCGATGTGTGTTTATAATCAATTTCAACATTTTCATGGAAATTTATAGATGAAACTTAGTCGTATTTCCAATTGAATTCGACCTTTCGTAGGGAAGTCGCAGAATAGGAAATAATCATTACGGATTGGCGGCTACATGTAGGGTAGTGTAAGCTAGCTAAGGGGAACTCATTGGTGTAGTTGTACTTGCCGATCATGAACGATCGTGCCGTTGCTTAACCAACGCTTGGCGCGGTCATTACTTGGATGGGTGACTTATAATTTGGTGGCAAAAATGTATTTCCTCGAGCTCCTCCGTGCTTCGGAAGGCACGTTAAGCAGTTGTTCCCGGTTGTTATCTCTGATAGCAGTCGTTAGGTCAAGTTAGAGGCCTTAGGGCGAGAGTCGAGTCGAGACTACCGATTGTTAAGGCCGCAGAGTCCGATCAGCAAAGTAGCAGCTAAGGGCTGACATGCAAATGGCCTCACTACACGGGATGCTGAAGATCGTGCAAAGTGAAGACGTATCAGCAAGAAAACGGACCTCGGTCTTTTGAGAGGAATGCAACCAAGAATATCGCTTGGATGATGATGATGAGTATTAATGTGAGCAAAGTATTAATTAAGTGGTTAAAATTGCAATCGAAAGTACTGTCCTTAAACGTAATTATTTTTCGGTACCCAAAAGCAATTCTGGCTAAACATTACATGAATAAAATATAAGGGTCTCGCCACACTGACACGGCGCATTTTAACGCCGAAAAAGGGTTCCAAATAATACAGTAACGGTCTGTCAGTATAACAGAATTCTTTCTTTCCATTAAAGTGTGTTTGTATAGGTCACATTGTTTTACTTTGATGTTCAAAATGTTCGTTTTTTGTACGAGTAGACTCCGGCGATGTTAATAACTATGTTAATGCAATATTTCCTTTCGCAGGTGAAACTGATTGACGAAGCTACAATATAAGGTGTATTTGACTTTCACTGCTTTTTAAGGGTACTTTCGACCAAACTTGAGTTTACTCTCGAGTTACTAAACGACGATTTATTAATATTATCCATTACTAGCTGCGTCTCCCCGTTCCCGTGGGAATATAAGGATCGAAAGTAGCCTATGTTACTCCTCGATAATGTAGCTTTCTATTGGTGAAAGAATTTTTGAAATCAGCACAGTAGTTCTCTCAAGTAATCTAAGGCATAGCTATTCTTTGTATACCAACACAAGAATAGAGGAGTTAGCTGTTATTAAAAGACAAAAGTATAATGACGCGTGAACGAATGTTAAGAGCGTCATCATCATCATCATCATCAGCCATAGTCCGTCCACTGCTGAACGTAGGCCTCCTTCATGTTTCGCCACATCTCTCGATCCAGGGCTTCCCTCATCCAGCCCCTGCCAACAGTCCTCCTAAGGTCATCGGTCCATCGGGTCGCAGGCCGTCCCACGCTACGTTTACCCAACCGCGGTCTCCACTCCAGAACTCGTCTGCTCCAACGATCGTCGGTTCCACGGCAGACGTGACCAGCCCATTGCCACTTCAGCGTGCTAATCCTTCGTGCTATATCGGTGACTTTCGTCCTCTGACGTATATGCTCGTTGCGTATCCTATCTCTTAACGAGATACCGAGCATAGCCCTCTCCATAGCGCGCTGAGCGACTTTGAATTTGTGGACTAGTCGTCCGGTAAGTGTCCACGTTTCTGCAGCGTAGGTCATAACTGGTAGGACGCATTGGTTAAACACCTTAGTTTTCAGGCATTGCGGCAGGGGTGACGTGAAGATTTGACGCAGCTTCCCAAATGCTGCCCAGCCCAACTGAATCCTCCTATTGGCTTCTTTCTCGAAGTTGTTTCTACCAAGCTGTATTACTTGCCCTAGGTAGATATACTCCTGAACAACTTCGAGGGCCGAACCTTCGACAAACAGAGGCTCAGGGACGACATGTGTGTTGAACATGACTTTCGTCTTGTCCAAATTCATCCCGAGCCCCACACGTCTAGAGGCATTATTAAGGCTGTTCAGCATTTCCCCCAACTCCTGCAACGATTCTGCCATAACGACTATGTCATCAGCGAATCGAAGGTGTGAGATGTACTCGCCGTTGACATTTATGCCACGTCCTTTCCATTCCAGGGTTTTGAAAGCATCTTCCAGTGCGTTTGTGAACAGTTTCGGGGATATAACATCCCCTTGTCTCACTCCTCGACGCAACTGGATAGGTCCGCTTTCCTGGTCCTGTACTTGGACGGTCATGATTGCGGCGTCATACAGACATCTCAGCACTTCGATGTATCGCCAGTCGACTTGGCATCGCTGCAGGGATTCCAGAACCGCCCAAGTTTCGATTGAGTCGAAGGCTTTTTCGTAGTCCACAAATGCAAGACACAGGGGCTGATTGTACTCTTCTGTCTTCTGTACTATCTGCCGCACTGTGTGTATGTGATCTACGGTGCTGTAGCCTTTTCGAAACCCGGCTTGCTCTGGTGGCTGGAAGTCGTCAAATCTTCGGGCGAGACGATTCGTAATAACTCTTGAAAACAACTTATAAACGTGACTCAAGAGCGAAATCGGTCGATAGTTCTTTAGGAGTGATGTGTCTCCTTTTTTATGGAACAGTATGACCACGCTCTTGTTCCACGTATCCGGAGTTATTCCGTTTTGGAGGACGGCATCAAACAGCTTTTGAAGTTCATTCAGGACTACTGTCCCGCCAGCCCGTAGTAATTCGGTTGTAATACCGTCCTCACCCGGAGCTTTGTTATTCTTAAGTTGTTCAAGAGCCATTCTAATCTCGCCGGCGTCAATTTCGGGAAGGTCCTCCGTGTAGTGACGGATCAGAGTGGCTCTTTCATCCCCGACATCGTGGCTCACAGGTTTCGGGGCGTGCGAGGTATAGAGGGTACTATAAAATTTTTCGACTTCCGCGAGAACCTCTGGTTTCGACGTGACGTATCGGCCGACACTTTCGATCCCCTGTTGCGTTCAATAGCGTCCGCAATGGCGCGTGTATTGGATCGCCGGAGATCGCGTCTAATCAGCTGCTTGGTCTGAGAGTTCAGAGCTCGGTATTCCACTGTATTGGACTGCGTTACCACCATTTCACGTCTTCTCGTCATTTTATCCAGAGTCTCAGCGGAGAGTTTCGATACCTTGTCTCTCTTTTGCCTTCGAAAATATCTGTGAGCCACGATTTGGAGAGTATTTGCCACATTTTTGGCAATCTTGTCAACATCAGCCGTGGTTTCCAACGAATCGAATCGGTTCTTCAGCTCGATCTGGAAGCTTTCGGATCCAGCGGCAGCTTGGAGCGGTGTTGGGCGCAGAGTAGATCTCATCAGACGTCGGCGTGCTAGCTTGTATGAAATATCTAGAGTGCCTCGTACAATTCGGTGATCGCTGCCGGTTTTAAACCTGTTTATCACTGAAACATCTCTAAATACGTGCCGCTTGTCCGTCATGATGAAGTCTATCTCATTCCTTGTCACATTGTCTGGGCTTCGCCAGGTCCACTTTCTTTGGGGCTTCTTTTTGAAGAAGGAGTTCATCAGAAATAACCCCTGCGATTCCAGAAAGTTGACCAGCATTTGGCCCCTGTGATTTCGGCATCCAAACCCATGTGGTCCGATCTTCGATTCGTTGCGTTCTTGTGCTCCCACTTTGGCGTTGAAGTCTCCCATGACAACGGAGAAATGTGTGCAGGTGGTTGAGTTAAGGGCCTTTGAGATGTCCTCATAAAGGGCCTCCACCTCAGCATCAGAGTGTGTCGAGGTCGGCGCATATACCTGTACAACCTTGAGATAATATCTCCGGTTTAGTTTTAGAACGAGGTATGCTACTCTGGTCGACACACTATTGATCTCCAACACGTTGTTCATGAGACACTTATTGACGAGAAAGCCAATTCCGCCTACGGATGGTTCATCTCCCTCTCGATAGTAGAAGAGATCGCCTGATTCTAGGGTTATTGTGTCCTCCCCCTGTCTTCGAACCTCTGATAACCCCAGAATATGCCAGTTGATCTTGCTAAGTTCCACTTCGAGTTCCTGGAGGTGTTCGGGAAGCCTTAGGGTACGTCCGTTGTACGTTGCCAAGTGTAGTCGGTTATGGTAGCCACAATCCGTAACCCGGGGATTCTTCGCACCCCCCATCCCACCATTTCCTTGGCCGCTACCGTAACCCGGAATGGCGGGACTACCGGGAACTGGGGGCCGTTTTCTTGTAGCTATCATTAAGGGTTTTGCCCATAATCACCACGCTGGGCAGGCGGGTTGGTGATCGCAGTGTTGTTAGTATATAACAGGAAACGCTGCTGCCCATAAGAGCGTAACTAATTCTATGTCATTACAATTTTGTCTTACAATATTATGGCAGTCATTGTCACTTTATCACCATCATTTATTGGTGTCAACGCTTGACATTCGACCTCCACAAAACTATCAGTAGAATTGTCTCTGAATCCACCAAAATACATCTAATCGGTATCTAACCACTTAAATTTTAAATTGTGTTTAGTAAAATGTAAAAATGAATAACTCCCGAAAAAACAGCCATTTATTAATTTGAATAAGAGTTATCCAAGTTTGATTAAATCCGCCCTAAGTAGTATAGGGCCTTAATATGCTCTTTAGAGTTAAAATTTTAATCTTTTTGGGGTCAACCTCATTAGACAGACGACACGGACTGAGGTCGCATACAATGTCAATTAAATAAGGTTTCATACATTAAAACTCACTTAGATTAGTTCTCTAGGGACCACCTAATAAAGGTCCGTCGTTTAGACCCAAAAACAGCGACTAAATAAATACATAGGCTTAATGTTGAATACTTAAAAGGGTACCTACCGGCCTTCATTTGGCTGGAATAAAAAGGTTTTTGTATTTTTTTCCCTTTGTTCTAACTAAATTGTCGATAATCCCTAGATTAATTAATTAGTGTTCCTAAATAAGAGACTCAGCTAAGCAGTTGCCGCTTTAATAAAAAATACTAAAATCAATTTTAAATATGAATTTTATTTTGATTTTAGTATTTTTTTTTTAAATATAAAAACACATTTTATTCAATAAACTAAAAACTAATACATACATTACAAGAATTTACATTTGTTATGCAAGGCTGCAAAGTTGATTTTTGCAGCGAGTACTTGTATTGAAACCTGAGCTAGCGAAGCATTCTAGGATTGAACCACGAGCGCAAGCGAGTGGTTCTAATATAGAATGCTAAGCGTTGCGAAGATTTCAAAGGTACGAGATGCAAAAAACTTTGCTGCCGAGTGAAACACACAATTTTTCACCTCACTACAGCGAGGAAAACGCTAGGTGCATTTTTCCGGTAGAAAACTCAATTCGGCATTATGAACCGCTTGCACTAACTCTGCAGTTGTTAAATTAATATCTTCGTCGCTGCTGGACTCGCTCATATTTAAATATCATCAAAATCATAAATGATTCCTCGTTTTTGTAAATAATAAAAATAAGCAAACAATCTCTAAATTGAATAATTCATGAAAAAAACCTGCTTGATACTAATGATAATAAATAATAAATACGACATTGGCAATGTGCAACAAGACTTCGTGGTTTGATGCCATGAACAAAAAAAAAAGAAATGAGGTTCCGGTTTCCGCATTTTTAAAGGACTTGCTTTAGAGAAATGTATAGACAAGACTGATTCGAATTTTAAAAACACTTTCCACGCTAGCGCGCAAAATGCGATTTTGCACGCAGAAATCTGCGTGCAAAACGATTGTTTCCGAGGTTGTGAGGTGAAAATAAAATAAAATAATAACAACAAAACAAAACAAAATCACACACAAAACAAACCATCACCCAAAGCGTTTTAGTATTATTAATTATCCCACGTTTCCCACGACAAACGTGATTTTTAAAAGTTAAACGTAACGTAAGTGCGATTAAATTAAAACTTGTAAAAAAATAAAAACGTGCGTTGTTGTTGCTTACACGAATTTCGCTTGGTCTAGTATTTATTTTAGGGTTGCGTACACAATTGTGATAATAGTATGGAACGCTTCGTGAGCGAGTCCGACTCGCACACAGCCGGGCGCACTTTTTCTCACTAAGTAGGTAGTTGGTGCTTTCACATATGAGGAATAAATAAAACATTCACATAAAAACATGAAAAGAAAATAATTACCTACCTTTGAAAATGATCGGGAAAAACAAATCTGCGTAAAAACATTCAAGATTATTCTCCAACTCAATTTCAGAGATCATCATTTCGAACGGTGTAATTTCCTATTACCATAATTTAATTTTTTCAGCTTATTTTCAATGTAACATTTGAATTCAATCTTCTTTGGTTTGTTCGGAAGGTGCCAATTTTGGGTGAGATTATAAACTCGAAGTCGTTTGATTAGGGTTTTGTATTTCTCGCGTAAAAGTAAATAAAACTCATACTTTATCGTTATTTGAACCACACGTGATAAGTGTGAGGAGTTTAAATACCGTAGACTCGCTCACGCTTCCCCATACAAACGTATTTTCAAAATCTGGAAATTTGGATTTTACAAAATCTGAATATTTGGAATTCCTAAGTTTGCAATAAATGGGGCCACCTTAGGACTTCTGCCTTCTAAATAAAAAAATAATAATCAAAATCGGTTCATAAATGACCAATAGAATTTGTTTCTCAAATTTTCATGGATTTTCGCTTATTAATTTTTATTTTTAGTTCTACGACTAAAAGTTACTTAACAAAAGTTGTAGATAATTTTATTTACAACACAAAATGTTAATCATTTTTTTTGTGAGACCTATATTTCGTCAAATAAACCATAAAAACCATTTGAACCCCTTTTTCCAAGATGGTGGCCGTGGGACAAGAGCCACAACCCCACAAACTAGAATTTATCTTTAAACTAACCCCCCCTTGATATCTAAAAAATAAAATTGCGTCCTCTGACAAATGCACGCGGAGCCCAAAAAAATTATGATTTCAATGGACTAATTCGTCTGTAAAGCTATCTATCTCTACGTTTTATACCACCTCGTCACTTTCTATTTGATTTGATTGTAATCAAATTTATTGCTATAATAAATACCGCTACCTCTCTATAATTTATATTTCTACCAGTCCAAACTAAGTGAAAGCTGTAAATTCCTACTCAAAACAGACACTTTGATATCTTCTTCACACACATCAAAGCCTCCGTGAATAATAAATTTCTTGTATTCACTCGTAAAAGGTTCCTACATTAAGTCTATCAGATAAGATATAAACAGTGACGTAGGTGAAAGGAAAAGTATACACATAGCCGCTAAAACATTCACCCACTCAATGGTAGTGTAAATAATACGAGTACGATACCTACGAACTCGATTTGGTGATAATGACCTTGTTTGTGTAGTCCTATGTCAAATTGAGGTGTCGCTGTCGCATCATATTATGATTGTTGCTCTTTTAATGAGGTTTGGCGTGGCTTTGGTTTTATTGTCCAGTGAACATTCACTTGTGTGTGCCGAAGGATTGATGTGGAGCAAAGACGGTCGACTCTCGGTCTCCAGCCAGAAGCTGGAGTGGAGACCGAGAGTCGGAAGTAGCGTGGGTGACCACCTTCCATATGGTCCGACGACGTAAAATCTCATGCCGGTGCAGCGTGGTCCAGAAAAACCACTGATAGGAAAATGTGGAGAGATCTTGGAGAGGCATAGGCACTGCAGTAAACAAATACATGCTGCTAAAGAAGAAGAAAAAGAGTAGGTACTTGTATTATCAAAACAATTTCCTTATTAACAGTTTACGTAATACTGAATTCTGGATGATGCCGAGTTCTAAGCCTCAGAAGATCTGATGACTCGAATGTCGGTAAGCTTCTCCGTGCTTCAGAAAGTGTGTTAAGCAGTGGGTTCCGGTAGTCGTTATGATAGCAGTTTTTAGGTCAAGTTAGAGGGCTTTATAGGCACACTAATAATTTTATTTGCGGCAGACTTTGTAAATTTGTTTGCGACTATCTCCTATTCTGTGTTTATGTCAGAGGAATTCGCGACGCAATGACGACGTACCCTCGCCACCGAGGGGGTTTGTGTTAGTTTTCATATCGACAGGGCGACATGAAACTAACACAATACAAGGGCAGTAACACAACTAGGTATACGAAAAGATGAATAAGCGAATCTCGCTTAGGATCAATTCATTCTAGCGCAAAGTGGAAGCCTATTGACGCGTCAACCTTTTTAAGTTAACGGAGCAAATTGAACCTTAACCTAGTTGAAAAAGACGCGACAAAGACTTGGACACCATCTGCTGATGTATTCCTTCAAGTTAGAATTTCTGATAAAAAGGTTTGATATTAAACATTTGTGCAGATTGTAGTTGAGATTCAGGTATCTCGCTTATCAAAAATCAATTGAATGCGGGTCAGAATATATAACCGGTCTACTTTGACTTTAAAGCTAAACCCCTTATTATTGAGGTGTAGGATGATTTATTTCGAGAGTATCTACCTACCTCTTTTTACAAGGGCTAGAGGCATTCTATAGGTAAAAATCTACAAACAGGAAATTTATTGTATTTAAGAGAGCTATTCTGCTCATCATTCCAAAGATGCTTACCTGATCATCACAAAATTTTATGAGAATAAGGTATACAAAATAATTATTGAATTCGCATCTCATAACGTGGAAACTAGCTTTGTGGGGAAAATCTTCAACAATCAAAACCAAATCTATGAGGTCAAGTGAACCTGTGTCGCAAGTTTTATCAAAATTGGTTGAGGAATACGAACTGTAAAAGAGAAGCAACAAATTTATATACAAAAATTGCCAGACTTTACTTTTACGGTCAATTAACGTTTATAAATAAAAGGAAAATGGACTACAGCAGTGCATAATAAACAAGCGTTGTCATTGCATACTACGACAAAAATATAATTGGAACAGCAAAACAAGAAAAAACATAACATAATTAATAATTTACTAGGTATAAGCTACGCTACCTCTATAATCTTTAATCACCACATCAACTCTACAGTGTGCTTCATTACGTTGTACCTACTCGCTGTTAGGCTTAGCATACAAAACGACACAGCTATTTCGAGCAAAACAAAAGGTTCTATTTACTCATGAACGCTGTCCACTGAAGCATCACAGACAAATGAAACTCATTTACATTTCCCATGACGTATATTGCAGGGATCTTTGAGTGTACCTAATGATCAGGATTTGCATGAGGCGACATCCGTGATACCTACTGATAAATCAAGCATTCACATGTGAATATTATTATAATGGTAGGTATATGATTATAATAATACGAGGATTACTCTTTTTTAAGGGGTAAACAAAAACAGAAGTGACGGCAGAATGTTTCGTTGGCCATTCAGCGGGGAAATGCAGCCAGCGTAAGGGGCACTTTTGGCCGTAATGGTCATAATCAATAGAAATTTTACTTAACAATTATTTATTGTATTTATTTAAATAAAAAAAACAACAAATTAATCATAATTAGATGGGAATAAGTATGGTATTGCGTCTGTAATATTGAGTAGTTTCCTAATTTAAATAGGTACTGAAGTATTTCCAAAAAAATTATAAGATCCCGAAAGTCACCAAATTTGATAAAATCCAAAACAGATGGAAAAAATACCAACACTTATGATGATATAATATTTTATCTGATTATCTCGTGGTACTAAAATACCTATTTCGGTGTCACTGGTTTTATTAATGCATTGATATAGATTCGTGGAATTTATTCAATAAAAAACAGACGTGGAACGTTCAGGAAATAAGGAAAATTTGAGTTGTTTTTCAAAATATATAATATACCGCGTCCCGCGGTTTCAGCCGCGTAAGTCCCTGTGGGAATGTCAGGATCAAAAGTAGCCTATGTTACTCAGAGTGAATGTAGATTTCTAATGGTGAAATAATTTTTGAAATCGGTCCAGTAGTTTTTGAGTTTATTCAATACAAACATACATACACACATACTACACTGTAAAAGAATAATATTTAGTTTTTAGTCCCACACACACATACTACACACAAAAATACAAATCTTTCCTCTTTATAATATTAGTGTAGATTTACGTCAAATTCTTGATATTATATATTATTGTGAAAGGCGCTATTGTAAATACAATGTCGTACAATTTTATAAAATAACTGATTGAAAATTAGCATATTTCACTGAGTAACCGATTAAGGTAATGTACTGGAAAATGTAGCACAAAATTGAATGATTTGAAAAAATATTTCAGCAATTTGAATTGAGTATGGTGATCGCTAATTCTGTTAACCCTCTTTTCAGATGACATTGATTGATTATGATTACAAACAGGATACCTACGTGTAAATTAATCGATGATTTGTCAGGACTCATCGGATAGACAGACAGACAATTTATTGATGGTTTATTTATACTTTATTACTTATTAGCAGTGCCCGCGACTTCGTCCGTCAAATTTTTTTTGAAAATATAATGTAGCCTATAGCCTTCCTCAATGAATGGACACTGAAAGAATGTTTTAAATCGGACCAGCAGTTCCTGAGATTAGCGCGTTCAAGCAAACAAACTCTTCAGCTTTATAAAATTGTAAGATTAAGTAGGTAAACGTAAATCTTGGTACTTAGAGATAAAGTACACACTGTCTAAATTGCAATTCTCTAGCATCAGCGGTTTAGGCTTCACGTTAATAAATTAGCCAGTCAGGACATTGAAATGTATTTAATATATAGATAGATAGAATATTGTCTTTAGTTGTTATAGTGGCAACTCAAATACATCATCTGTAGAAGTTTCAACTGTCTAGCTTTTACAGTTCATGAGATACAGCCTGGTGACAGAAAGACAGACAGACGAGCGACGGATTCTTATACACAGTAAGTTTTTATACACACATTCCATACACAAAGGGTAAAATACGGTACCAGGGGTACCTTATTTTACCCTTTGTGTATGGAATCTTAAAAACAACAATATTATAAAGAGGTAACGTTGGTAACAATTTTGTATGTATTTTCCAGAACTATACCTACTCTCTGAAACTACTGAACCGATTTCAAAAATTCATCAACAGAAAGCTACATTATCAAGGAGTAACATAGGCTACTTTTGATCCCGATATTCCCACGGAATCAGGACTAACGCAGGTGAAACCGCGGGACTCTCTCTTTTTCTTTTAATTTAACAGAATACATGTAGTCGTTATTAACTCAAGGTGGGTAGAAATTATTTCAAAATAAATTATAGAGCACATCTGCCGAAATTCGGCTTAGATCAACTGGAAACCGATTTACGTTCAACTATTGGATAGGTATAGTTTATAACTATTAATCCAGGGTAACAAGAGGTATGATTTGGGTCTGACATTGATCATTGGAATTATTTGTGGAAGGGGTAGGTATTTAGATTTGAGCAGAATGTATGTACAGATTGTACAGAGTTTCGTATATACCGATATACCGATACCGCTTTATTTAGTTCACTTTTGGGGTTTTGGGACATCATTAACCGTGAGTTGTGTACCCCATGAGTTTCTTGTGGTTTCTTCTCATCGGAGGGCGCGTTCCGAAACCATAGTAAAATAAAACCTCGACGTTTCAAAACGTACGTATGTGTGTATAATACACGTTCTAAATGAATAAATGAATTTTGAGTTTTTTTGAGTTGTGTGCATCAATGCGTTTCGGCTTTAAAAGCCATCATCAGGAACGTGGATTCTACAAACCATGTAGGCGACAAACGTCAGTAAAGATGCCGTTCACTCGACACCGTTGACTCGCCGACAGATGGAGCAAGAGAAGATAGAGGGAGAGAGAGTTATATAACAATAGCCTTTTTTGCCAAGATAATTTAACAATTACAAGAAGCGAATAAGATCCAATAAAATTTTAATTTAAATAACATTACCAATATAGTTATTTCAATTCCATTTAAAGTGATACTTTTACAGACTTCATAAGCAAGGGTCTTGCATTTATTAAACATGTAATTGCTAAATTCTTGCGCCAAATTCCTGAAGCTTTATACACAATAGCATGCGCATTAAAATGGACCTATCACCTTATTTAGAGGGTGGAGATAAAAACCGTATAATCCCAGTTTATGGGTACCCTTGCGTTGTTGTTTAATTAAGAATGCCATATAGACTCTTAAGCTGGTTTGTGAACGCTGTAAGTGACTATATTAGCAAAAGGAGGCACGTTCTGTGGAAATAGATAAGTGATAGAATTTCTAAGATGATCCGGTGCTAAGGATTGCGATTAAATTTGAACAACATACAAATGTTCTGGTGGCCAAGGACACATTTTGCGCTAAATATAGTAGGTAATATTTGGCGCGGAATGTGTCCTTGGAAATTCAACGGGGAAATACGGCCAGCATAATGGGCACTTTTGGCCGGCATGAACCGAGTCTAAATATGTTTTACTTTATATTTATCTAAAAATTAAATACATTTTAATCACGTGGTGTTATGAGGTATCTACTTTTAGCATTGTTTCAAAGCTTCAGGAGGGTTACTGCGGTTCGTTTCGATACGACATCGAAACTGTCATACGATGATTCTACTGTCACATTCTGATAGTAGGGTGACAGTAGAACCATCGTTATGACAGTATCGTTGTCGTATCGAATCGAACCGAAGTAACCCTCCTGGATTGGCTGAGAATTGTGATTCTAATATATTAAAAAAATATTAACTTTCAATATAGACTTAATTTACTAGTGCATTTAATTTACTTTAGTTTAATTTACATAATTGTTTTGTACGTAATTATTTTACTTAAAACACATTTCTTGCTTATTTTATTATTTTTACAAAATAAAATCAAGTCGAAATGTTAAAAAAACTAAATTAATCCTTCGTTCATGGCAGAGGTCTGTTAAAATTTCACAATTTAATAATTAAATTTACAAAACCATTTTCGTTCTCTATTCTCTAACTTAATTCCAACTCAAAGTTATGTTAATGTTGTTATCCTACTTTTCACGTATGAAATTCATATAACAATTATTTTATTGTAAATTCTAAGCTTACTGTAAAACTCACGATGAGCCCTATATTACAGTTG
This sequence comes from Idaea biselata, assembly GCA_958496205.1. Lineage (NCBI taxonomy): Eukaryota > Metazoa > Arthropoda > Insecta > Lepidoptera > Geometridae > Idaea > Idaea biselata. The sequence goes on from OY292399.1 coordinate 2,759,382, forward strand.
TGTACCGTATGGTTCTTCTATTATATTCTATTCTATTGGGTGTGTATGGGGCCCACTAATGGGTGTGTATGGGGCCCACTTGGGTGTGTATGGGGCCCACTAATGGGTGAGAACGAAAATGGTTTTGTAAATTTAATTATTAAATTGTGAAATTTTAACAGACCTCTGCCATGAACGAAGGATTAATTTAATTTTTTTAACATTTCTTGATTTTATTTTGTAAAAATAATAAAATAAACAAGAAATGTGTTTTAAGTAAAATAATTACGTACGACCGCAGCTTGCTTTAAATTGGTAGAGGAAATAACTAAATCTATGAATAAAAAAGTACCTGTAGCAGCTATATTCCTCGATATGAGCAAAGCGTTTGATTTCGTTGATCATGGTATCCTACTTAATAGATTAGAAAGGTATGGTATCCGTGGTACGGCTCAGGGGTGGGTTAAAGACTATTTGCAGGATAGGTCTCAATGTACCGAAATCTCACGAAGGACTAAATTAAGAAATGGCACTGTAGAGAATAAGACTTTTAGGTCATCGTATCACTCAAAAAATTGCGGCGTTCCGCAAGGGAGTTTAATGGGTCCCATCTTATTTTTATTATATATAAATGACCTCTCAAAAGCCACGAAACATAAATGTATTTTATTCGCAGACGATACTACACTAATAGTAAAAAAAGAAAATGACATTCCTTTGGACAAAACAATAACAGACTCCATTAATGATATTTTGACATGGCTTAATAATAATAATTTAAAGATAAATATACCTAAAACCAAATTAATCCAATTCCAGACATATCAATCAAAGCAACCTCCATTAAAAATTCAATTGAATAATGAAAATATAGAAAATGTGTATAGTACACAGTTTTTGGGTATCAATATAGATAAATACCTAAATTGGAAAATACATATTGATTATATCTGCAATAAACTAAATCGTTTCGTATACGCATTAAATAGGTTAAGGAAAACAATATCCCAAGAAGCAGCATTGACTGCCTATCATGGTTATGTATCCTCGGTTCTTTCTTATGGTCTTATAATGTGGGGAAACTCTACGGAATCTATAAGAGTTTTTAAGATACAAAAAAAATGTATTAGAGCAGTATATGGTGCCTGGTGGGGAGATAGTTGCAAACCATTATATAAAGAGTTAGAAGTTCTTCCCCTGCCATGCATGTATATTAAACAATTATGTATGCACGTAAAGCGTTATCCAAATTATTTTGAAACTCATGGACAAGCGTTACCGAGAAATACTCGACATAAAGACAGAATATACCATCCAAAGATTCTTTTGTGTTTATTCAAGGATAATGCATGGAGTATGGCAATTAGGGTTTATAATCACTTACCAAATAAAATAAAACTGTTACCAATCAATTCCTTTGAAAAAGAGATCACGAAGTGGTTACTGACACACAGATTTTATAGCATTAAGGAGTACTTTGGTTATAGACATTTTTTTCTAAGTTGACTATAATTCTATTTTTTAAATGAAACGAAATGTAATTTAATACAATTTTGAAATGTAATAATTGGAAATTTAGGTTTATATAATTATCTTACTATTTAAATATTTGCACGCCTAGAAGGCAATAACAGGCTTGACCTTATATTTTAATTTATTGAAATCTGTTGTAATTTACCTTGTTATAAGCAAATAAATTCTTTGACTTTTTGACTTTTGACTTTGTATGGGGCCCACTAAGATCGTTGGGCCCAAGCCAACCTCACCTGCTAGCCGGTGCATCTGCTGAAAAACGGACGAGGCTCTGGCGCGGATTTTCCCTTCGGGGTTGGGAGGTCAGACGGCAGTCGCTCCCGTAAAAGTCGACATTTAGCCAAATCTTAATGGAAAGTCGCGTAAATGTAAATTGCCACATGTATAGGGCGCCGCCGCATAACGGCGCGCAGGAGTTTCGCCCGACTCCTGTGGTAAGTGGATTAGGGCTACCGTGCCACGGGCGGGCACGGCCAAAGACGCGAGCCCCTTAATATAGCGGACCCCGGGCTCTCGAGAGAGATGCAACCGGGAACAACGCTCGGATGATGATGACCGTATGGTTCTTCTATTTGCCAAACCTAGATCTTTTATTCAAAATGTAAAATGTAAATACTTTATTTACATAGGGCCTGATTTTTAGGATTCCGTGCTGAAAGGGTAAAAACTGGACTCTATTACTGAGACTCCGCTGTCTGTCTGTCCGTCTGTCGCCAAGCTTTATCTCATAAACGGTAATAGTCAGACAGTTGAAATTTTCACAGATGTATAGCTGCTACAAACAAACGTGATTTTCAAGGTACCTACATGGTACCCACCTTTAAATACATTTTAAAATTAATTATTTTCTCAAAAACCTATCTTCACTTGATCGATAATGTAGTAATTGAGACATTTACAAATAGTAGGTAAATAGGTACCACAACACCTTGTCCCATTTGAATTTAGTAGGTACTAAAGTACCTAATCTTCTTAATCCATATAATTTTCTTAGTGAAACCTATTGACGGATAGTCAAAGGATTACCTAAATCAACTCCAAAGGTTTAAATGAGACAGAATTACGGGTTTCTTAACCTAATAGGTGACCCAGCGAACCTTTAAACCTATATTTTTCGTCAAAGGGCGGGTTTTCAATCAAATTACCCATTACGTATATAAAGGTACATTTTGTTTCCCCACATCAGCTTGTGTGATCGTGACCGTGCGTGGGTGTTAAACAAATCACAATTAGAATAATTATTATACGAAAACTAAGAATTTGCAAATAAAACAAGGTTTGAATAAGAAAACTAACTGAAAGAACAAATATCTCTTTTGAGAATTTTCATGTGAGCAAAGAAAGTATTTTATTTGATTTGTAGTAAGGGTACCTACTTTCCTACTTACTTACTAACTATTTGGTAGGTATTTATAACAAAAATGATGTCTTTTCGAGAATAAAGATTTTTATATACTTACCCTGGTGCGAATTTTTGACTTGACCAATTGTCCACTACATCTTAGAATATATTGACAATAAATAAACACACGGCACAAAATTAACAAAATACAATAACACACTTTTCTTTTTATTGTGTTTAGTTGGAAACAAAACGTTGAAACCATAAAATTATAGCAAAAAATTAAATTATTGTGTCTCTAAATTTAGACAACTTATCTCACCACCTCCCCTTGATAAGTGATCAACCTGATATAAATTGTGCTATGCTATACGAAGGCTTTTTAAGATGTTGTGTAGATAGAGATGAATTCTTCTTGGATAATTATTTACTCCACATATCCACTCGTAGCATTAATACCCATACAAAATCCAAGAATTCGTGATGTCTAGACGAAATCGTGTAATTTGGCTTCAATATTAGTAGTTTTCCGAGCCAAATGAGCTCCCATGACATAAAATCGTATGTTGGACTATTTTCTCATCTATCTTTTTTATAAAATTGATAGGTTGGCATGCTTTTCACATACTCACCAACATGATTTTCGTGTAATAATAGTTTTACTACTATCGCGTAGTTTGATAGGTAACGATATTGTTTATAATGTAGCATAAATGCCTAACTAAAATATGATTGGTACAAATGCACCAATGCTATGCAAAGATATGCAATGACCTGCATATCAGAAAAAGGAAGCGTTCATTTAGTTGTCCCATACGCGATTAATCGGGGGTTGAGTATCAGATTAATGGCCCTATTGATGGTCAATGGTTGACCATTTAATTTGGAGCTTAATCAGGCCAATGTCACTCCGCGATCTGTCATGAAATGACAACTGCACGCAGGTAAGTGCATGTACTCCGATTGTCAAGCTCACCGAACACTTATACTCCTAGGTCAAGCTCGCCTCGCTCAGTTTCTTTGTTTATGGCCTTTCTGCCACCATTTATTCAATTTGGGCTAATATCACGTGTTAGATGGTATTTAATTTTTGAATATGGGTAGGCGAGTACAACAAAAATGGTGGTGAATTTTATTGAAACTCCACGTAAACATCTGTTTGTAACGCGATAATTCCGTATTACAAACAGAACTGTTTTTTATATTCACTACACTCGTTATCTTTCACGAAACTAAATTGATTGTTTTGCCACCAAAACCAGGCCTATGCCACTCCGCGATCTGTCATGAAACGACAACTGCACTAAGCGAAATGCATGTACGCCGGTTGTCAAGCTCGCCTCGCTAGTGTACCGGAGCTTGCGGGCTGTGTTTCACGTAAATAAAAAAAAAACGTGTGTCACGTTTCTAATGAAAAACCGGCCAAGTGCGAGTCGGACTCGCGCCCGAAGGGTTCCGTTTCCATACCACGTGATAATGGTACGGAAAAATTAAAAGTGGTCATTGATACGGAACCCTAAATGAACACTAGACCAACCAATGCATACACGCAACACGAACGTTAAGTCTATCGCTCCATCACTAGATGGCGTTAGTGGTAAAAATACATCGCGGTATCGTTGCGTTTAATGTCAAAAATCACGTTTGTTGTATGGGACAAATATTTGTTCTTTTTAGTATTTGTTGTTATAGCGCCAACGGAAATACATCATCTTGAAAAATTACAACCGTCTAGCTATTTACGGTTTATGAGATATATCCTGATGACCGACGGCCAGACAGCGAAGACTCAGTAATAGGGTCCCGTTTTTACCCTTACGTTTTTATGGTGTGCGGGATGGATGTGATAGTGGAAGTGATAGTTTTTAGAATAAAAACTATTTCCACATAATAAATTTTATTCTTCAAAATCATACCCTCCTTTTTGCCGTATTCGGGTAAAAAACTTTAAATAGACAACCCTATCGCGAAATTTGACACTTATTTGAATTTAGAATGTTTTCAGAACACAGGTATTGCTTGGTGATCTGAATTGCGCTTTATTGTGTCTTGGCAAGGATCACTATTATTTAAATGACGTTCAACAGTGTAGCTTCTGTACTTGTACTATTTATGTATTCTGTGGCTTAATACAAAATGTAAAACCATGTAGAAGTAACTCGATCACAATCAAAAGCAAGATGCAAGTCGGACTCGCGTACGAATGGTCCATCTACGAATCGAACAGAAATATATCATTTGAGTATGAAAAGTTCAACTGTCAATTTTTTTTTAATTACATATCAACACCGTGAAATCCGAAGAAAAATCTAAATTATTTTATAAAAATCCTAAAGCACTTAAACCGTTTTAACAGCGAGCAAATTCATTACAATTCATAAACATAAGTATGCACACAACAGCTTGAAAGCATGACATTATGCTAATAATGCCAAGTCGGTATTGTGTCCGTTGTTTTGTTCTTGCAGTTTGAGGTTCATTTTAATTAAACTTATTCTAAAGACTGTTTTATACACGGCCAGTGTAGTGTGACAGAACAGTAACCCACTCTTCAGTTGGCTTGCAACATGCCATTAACCACTAATGCAACCTAGTCTACTACTGGGTTCGTTTAGTTAAACAAAACACAACTTAGTAGTGACTCCCCCTTGAAGTGGGTTTAAATTAATGTAAGTCAAACGAACTGGTAAGTCAGGACAGACAAAACAAATACTTTTTTACACTTTTACTAGCCAATTTGGTCAGTGAAATTTATCAAATGTCTCAAAACCGAATCGTCAATGTGCTAACTAAAATCCAAATCGCGTTCCAATATGGACCCATTTCCCCTGATGTGATCATGTTGTATGTATGTATGCTTGTTTTGAGCTATATCCCGAGTCTCGATTCTGTGGGCATATAGGGATAAAAATTAGCCTATATGTTATTCTGGGTCTTAGATTCAGTACCTAGTTTTTATATGAAAGAGTAACAAACATATTTACAATCACATTTTTTTAAATGAGTAGAATAGGATATAGGAAGCAGGACTCCGTGTAAATTTACGTAACAATAACATTGATAAAAACTTTAAGCTCCATTCAGTTAGTGCTTTTAGCGTTTAGCTTCAAGTACTAATAGTACTTTACATTAGGAGAAGCTTAGTGCGAGAGCTTTAACGACTTCAGCTTTCGTCTATTTTCACTTCTCGTAATTGGTTTTTACAGTTGAAATGTGCAAACATACCCTGTGCTTTTGTTAATAGTGGTACTAAGTGTACCTATTTGTAATTAACACCGTTTCCTCCTTATTACAAAATGTAATGTTTAACCGTAAACCTTTGTTTATTGTACAGATTAAACTATTTACTAGATTGGGGCGGACAAGATACATACAGGATATTTCTTATTATTATTCTAGAAATAAGTTCCAGCATAAATAAATGAATAAATTAATATGTACCTACCTATATTTAATAAAAATTGTGTCTGTTCCAAAAGTTAATGCTCCCGGTGGGATTTGAACCCCAGACCTCCCGTTCTCTAGCCGGGCGCGCTGCCAACTGCTCAAGTCACAAGGTTGAATATAAGTAACGCTTTATTCTTATTCATACTCCCATGTGGTATAACTTCAGGTGCTTTAAAATTTTGCGAACGCGATGGAAGTAACCGTTTTGTTAATTATTTATTACATGTAGGTTTTTTTGTACTTACATTTTGTAGGCAGGTGGCTTCTCTTCCTTCATTATGGTATAATTTCAAGAAGGAAATTGTCTGTCGTTTCGAAATATGTAATTTAACAGGTAAAATCAGTAGGTAAACACACATGGAGTTTTGTCCATGTTTACCCGTAAACATGGACAAAACTCCATGTCCATGTATCACTACAAATATTATTAAATAATGGGTTATTTAATAATATTTGTAGTGAAAACAACCATGTAAATTTAAAATCGTATATTACGGCAACGGTTTCCCAGATTTCATAAAACTCACTATGTATTCTACGATTTGTAATAAATTCCACTACCGGATATGGTAGTTGGTACTTCCTAAATCATAATAAATTTCACTACTAAGGTAGGTAGGTAGTGGAATCCACATACATCATATAGGTTACAGTGAGTGACGATCTATCCCCACTGGACTAAATGCATACTTTTCACATTACCGTATTATTCCATTTCAAGTATTGTGGCCTACTTTGCGACCTTTTATGCTCTGATTCGCCTCATTATGACATTGTGATGTGGTAGATAGGTACCTACCTATTTAAGCCGCAGATGGATAGATCGATTTTGATTATATATATCAAGAACAGAAAATACAACGCACGATCGACGCTAAGCGAGATCCGAACCAACAACGAAGCTTTACTCAATCTGTAGAATAAACTCAAATAATACTAAATTTCATTTTCATTAAAAAAAAATATAGTGAGGTTTTTATTAATAGATGGTATTACATTTTATTGGAGACTAGGTGCGTCCTGCGGCCCACTAAAAAGTAGCCTATGTTACTTCTCGATACGGTAGCTTTCTACTGGTGAAAGAGTTTTGGAGCAGTATTTTCGGACCCTTTTGTTACAAACAAACAAACTTTATAATATTAATATAGATAATATTATTAATATAGATAGTATAGCTAGTAAGATTATTACGTATTTAGGGGTCAAAAGGCTTTTGAAAACAAAATTGTACCTCAGAATAAATACACCAAAATTACACAATAACTCCCAAACGAGCCTCTGAATGAAACATGATCACACGGTACAAAGATAATTTGAAATTGCCACAAAAATATGTGGGTTTCTAAAGTACTTACTTACCAACTGAGATGTGGGCGACAAAATAAACAGAAATAAACATATTCATTATTATTTATTTCTTTAGAGAACCTTACAATCATGAAAGAAAGATATAAAAATGGTGATTTAGCCTATAGGTACCTGATTACAACAAATATTTATTTGATTCTGATTACCAAATTTGGTTAGTATTAAGTATGTTACTTGGGTAATTAATTAGATAACTAGGAGTGTCTTGCGTTGTCAGCCGCGTAATTCCAGATCCCGTGAGAATTTTCTAAAAACCCTTTATTTATTTTAATTATTAGGTACCTACACCAACAGTAAAGTAGGTACACTATAGCAAATACATAAAAACACATTTCTATAAAAGTAGGTACATTAAAGGTTTCTGTAACAGTTCTAATACAACAAATACAACAACACTTTAATATACACACACATACTAGATAAACTTCACAAGGAACACACCGTACAAATTTCGTGTCTCTCTCTAGTTTCTCTCTGTTTCGATATTATAGTCCAGTTAGTAAGTCAGTTCAGGGCTTTTAATTTTATATGACTTGATTGGTATTACTAATCCAAAAAAAATCGCTAAGTATTTCATTAAGTACGTATTTCTTTTAGCTTTTACACCAAGTGATTTGTATTTAAGGCTAACAGCAATATATTGATGGTTGCATCTACATTGATACTATTTGTTGCCTTGTGTTATATTTATTTTTAATGAAAACCATTCTAACCGATATCTGTGATTCTAACTATGTATCCCACGGATCTTTACTGTTTGCGTCCGGAAACGACAGTGTCCCACACTTAAAAAATATAGTTCTTGAAAGAAAAAACCCTGAGTTTTTATAGATGCGAAAATTTCCAAATAAATTAGACTAAAAAAAATAACAATTTCAAAATACAACCAACACACTCGTAAACCTTTCAATATTTTTATGAACCTCTAAATATCGATAAGTAATTAAGTATCGAAGCTCTCGTGCCAAAGTCCATTAAAATGTGATACAAACTAATTTGCGGCCCGAATACAACGAATGATAAACGCCATGAAAACACGGCCTAGAAGCGAACTCGTAAAATGCTAGAATTTATTAAGCAATTACATTCAACAGCCATTGCCTGAAGTATTTTGATTGTCAAGATGGTTTACTGACTCGCTGTATATTTGCATCTTTCCAAATGATGCGACTACCGGCTAGACTTTATTTGTGTTAGGGCCGGCGCAGACCTGACGGAGCGCAGCGCAGAGAATTTTTGATTGTCATAATATTATCGACAATGTTCTCATTAAAATAATATTCAAAATCAGTTAACACAAAAAATAAATCCGCGCGCATGCTTGCGCATCCGCGCGTATTTTCCGGTAAAAAATTCGGCTACGCGGGCATGCTCTGCGCTGCGCTTCGTCAGGTCTGCGCCGGCCCTTAAGTTTTACGAAGCCTTCATTAGTTAATGAACTCATTAGGTACCTACTGAATTTGAAAATGCCTACCACGACTACTTTTACTATTAATGTATTCTGTGCCACGACGCCTTTCTTCCCGTGGGTGTCGTAAAAACCGACTAAGGGAAATATAGCAGAAGATGGGCAGCAGCACCTTCTTGTTCAAATACAAATTATACTGCGCTCGCCAACCCGCCTGCCAAGCGTGGCGAGTATTGGCAAATCCCTTTATGGACAGAAAGTGCAACAAACGGCCCCGAGTCCCCGGCAGCCCCGCTAGCCCGGACTTAGGACTACGGTAGCGGTCTCGGTAACGGCGGGGCTAGGGGTGCTAAGAATCCCCGGCAGTCGCCCGGCTACCAATCCAAAAGACAACTGGCCCTGGCAACACACAACATACGCACTTTGAGGACTGACGAGAAGATTGTTGAGCTGGAAGAAGAACTGAGCAAGTTACGGTGGGATATTTTGGGGTTGTCTGAAGTCCGTAGAGAGGGCCAGGACACGATAACTCTGAAATCTGGTAACCTGCTTTTCTACCGGGAGGGCGACCAACAGTCCCAAGGTGGTGTCGGATTTCTCGTCCACAAGTCCCTCATTAGCAACATCATTACCATCGACAGTGTGTCGAGCAGGGTCGCATACCTAACACTCAAAATATCTAAAAGGTACTCGCTGAAGGTCGTTCAGGTTTATGCGCCGACTTCGTCACACCCAGATGAGGAGGTAGATTCTATGTATGAGGACATTAGTAGGGCCATACATACTAACAAAACTCACTTCAATGTTGTTATGGGGGACTTTAATGCGAGGCTGGGCAAGAGAAGCGATAATGAGTTGAAGGTGGGGAACTTCGGGTATGGGCAACGGAACCCTAGGGGACAGAGGCTGGCCGATTTTCTGGAGAAAGAAGGACTCTTTATGATGAATTCTTTCTTTCGAAAGCCGCCTCACAGGAAATGGACCTGGATGAGCCCCGATGGTTCCACGAGAAACGAGATTGACTTCATTATGACCGACAAGAGACGAATATTCAATGACGTCTCAGTGATTCATAGGGTGAAAACCGGCAGTGATCACCTAATTGTGAGAGGCACATTGAATATAAACGTTAAACTAGAACAGTCTGGTTTAATGAAGTCCACGCTCCGACCTACTCGCGCTCAGATCGAAAACCCCGAGAGCTTTCAACTCGAGCTTTCAAATCGCTTTGATTGTCTAGAAGATCACGCGTCGGTGGACGAGATTAATAACAGGTTCGTGGAAACTGTCCATGCGGTCGGGTCTCAGTTCTTTAAGACTCGCCGTAATAGTAAAACTCAGAAGCTCTCCGACTACACTCTTAACCTTATGGCTGAACGACGCTCGCTGAGACTGCAGACCCCCGATGATGTTGAGTCACACAGGCAGCTTAATAGACGTATCTGGAAATCCTTGCGACACGATATTCGTATCTTTAATACTGCTCGTATTAAAGATACGATAGAGCGGAATAAAGGCTCCAAAGTGTTCGCAAGAGATATGTCTATTGGGCAAAGCCGAATGACAAAGCTGAAGCGGGATGATGGCAGTGTAGCGTCGACGAAAGCGGAAGTGTTGAGAGAAGTCGAAAAGTTCTATGGACGGCTCTACGATTCAGTGGCTGAGCCTGTTACAAGTGTGACCTCAGACCAAAGAGCCAAACTGACCCGACACTTTACCGAAGATATCCCGGACATCAGTCTGTATGAGATTAGGATGGCCCTGAAACAGCTTAAGAACAACAAGGCGCCTGGTGAGGACGGAATTACTTCTGAGCTTCTGAAAGCGGGTGGATCACCGGTACTTAAAGTCCTTCAGAGGCTCTTCAATTCCGTTTTGCTCGAAGGTACCACGCCCGAGGCATGGAACGAAAGCGTGGTGGTGTTGTTCTTTAAGAAGGGTGATAACACCTTATTAAAGAACTATAGACCCATCTCGCTTTTGAGCCATGTTTATAAGCTTTTTTCTAGGGTCATTGCAAATCGTCTCGAACGCAGGCTTGATGACTTCCAACCTCCCGAACAAGCCGGGTTCCGAAAAGGTTATAGTACCGTAGACCACATACATACGCTACGACAGGTTATACAGAAGACCGAAGAGTATAACTTGCCGCTCTGTCTAGCGTTTGTGGACTACGAGAAAGCCTTTGATTCGATCGAAACGTGGGCGGTACTCGAGTCTCTCCAACGATGCCATATTGACTATCGGTATATCGAAGTGTTTGTATAAAAACGCCACTATGTCGGTCCGAGTACAGGAACAGAGTTCGAGGGCGATTCTATTGAAGAGAGGCGTAAGACAGGGAGACGTGATATCTCCGAAACTCTTTACGGCCGCTTTGGAAGACGCCTTCAAGCTTCTGGAATGGAAAGGACTGGGTATCAATATTAACGGCGAATACATCACTCACCTTCGGTTTGCCGACGATATTGTAGTCATGGCAAAGTCGATAGAGGAACTCAGTACGATGCTCGAAGGCCTCAATCAAGTCTCCCAGCGGGTAGGTCTTAAGATGAACATGGACAAGACGAAAGTCATGTCTAATGCCCATGTTGTACCTACCCCTGTTATGGTTGAGAATTCGGCTCTCGAAGTTGTTGACGCGTACGTATACCTAGGACAGACAGTCCAGTTAGGTAGGTTCAACTTCGAGAAAGAGGTCAATCGTCGAATCCAGCTCGGATGGGCAGCGTTCGGGAAGCTCCGCAACGTCTTTTCGTCTAAAATACCTCAGTGCCTTAAGACGAAAGTCTTCAATCAGTGTGTGTTGCCAGTTACGGATCCGAAACGTGGTGCTTCACTATAGGCCTTATGAATAAGCTTAGAGTTGCTCAAAGAGCTATGGAGAGAGCTATGCTCGGGGTTTCTCTACGGGATCGAATCAGAAATGAGGAGATACGTAGAAGAACGAGGGTCACCGACATAGCCAAACGGATTAGCTCTTTGAAGTGGCAGTGGGCAGGACATATAGCACGGAGAACAGATGGTCGTTGGGGCCGAAAAGTTCTCGAATGGAGACAGCGGATCGGAAAGCGCAGCGTTGGACGTCCACCAACGAGATGGACGGACGACTTAGTTAAGGCCGCGGGTTCACGATGGATGCAGGCCACTTATGACCGAAGCATCTGGAAATCTATGAGGGAGGCTTATGTCCAGCAGTGGACTTCTTACAGCTGAAATGATGATGAATGATGTGCCACGACGAACAACACACATCAATAAAGTCTGTACCTACACACTCAGAATCAGAAATGATCTAAAAAATCTATATCTATAGAATGCTTTGTCCTAGGTGACTGACTGACTGATTGATCTATTAACGCACAGCCTAAACCGCTGATAGTAGATATATAAAATTTGGGGAGTTAGTTATTTAATGATGTAGGCATCCAAAAAGATAGGGTTTTTCAAAATTCTCACGGGATCGGGTCTAACTTTAAGAATTATAGCAAATGGTGTTCCTGAAGGTAGTGTATTGGGCCCTTTATTATTTACTGTATATATTAACGACTTTTGTAGTACTGCTTGTCAATCACGTGACTTAGCTGAGTCCGCTCTGTTTTAGAGTCAACAAAAATCCTTTATTCTTATCCTTTAAACCTATTAAACATTTCCCAAATAACATTATAAATCAGTCTTCGTCATTGTTTAGAGGAGTTTAAGTTTTGGGGTGCAATATGCCATTTTAAAATATTTACCTGTAGTTGGGACAACAGAAGGGTTGGAATATTAAGTATTTGTTATCAAATTAATTGGATTGAAATTTAAAGAAAGCTTTTCTGTATAAATCAAAGAACTAAGTTACTGTATTTTCACCGTTTCTTTTTTACTTTTTTCATAACGTTAATTTAACAAAACCAGGTTGAATGAATAAACAAAAGTAGCACCTAAAGCTGGTATACCTATCTAAAAAAACATAGGTGAATAGATCAGAACATCCAAGCCAAGCGTGTAATAGATAACCGTGTAACCGTGTAATAATTGAGAGAAAAATAGCTAAAATCTCCCAAAAATCTCTAAACGTGTACTTGTTCATTACAAGGATTAACATTGACCTTTTGAATGTTATAGGCTGACGTAGTGACTTGTCTGACATCATTTTACTTGATATTGTGTACACGAGAACAATTTGATTAAAACGAATCTGAAGAGCGCAGACTACCTACTACCTACATACGCCTCGCAATTGTCTTTTATCTAACTCTACCAATTTTAAAATGAATGTGAAATTTTGTTACTCCTGCAAAAACTACTGAACTAATTGCAATAAAACTTGGTATGCTGATACCCTGAGATCTGGATTAACACATAGGCTACATTTTATCCCGATTATCACGCGGGATCGGGACTTTTGCCAGTAAAACCGGCACATACAAGTATATTTAACCCCCGACGGAAAAAGAGGGGTGTTATAAGTTTGACGTGTCTGTCTGTCTGTCTCTCTGTCTGTGTGAACCGATTTCAATGTAGTTTTTTTTTTTAGTGGACATTTTTATTTTATTTTATTTTATTAGGTATAGTTACAGGTCACAAACTATAATCTTATAAATAATCATTTAGTGACAAACAGATCCAAAACAAATTTGGGACCCACTTATAAACTACACACAACTTACATAACAATGAAACATGCACAGTTAGACATTCTACAAACTAACTATTTTAAGAATAGTTAGTAGAGAAGCCTGCCAAATAGGTATATACATTATATAAGTAATAAAAATATATACACATAAAAGTTAGATAAACATAAAACATATATACATATATCTACTTACAATACATATACATAATACATAAATACAGTTAAATGAGTATAAGAGGTAAAACTACAATTTTGATTGTAATAAAGATCGTACTTTTGTTTTGAATGAGCAGCAGCTAAGATGAAACATATCCTCCTCGCACTTGCAGAAATTATCATTGTAAGTTCTGCACATTCTGCTAATAGGGTCATTGTAGGAAACATTGTTGTTTGTGTATGGTGTGCTAAACAATTTAGGAATACGAACCGATCTCGAGGGTACTTTGAAGTGGACAAAGCTTAGTAGTTTACCATTACTAATTCCGTTACAAATTTTATAAAGCAGTGTCAGGTCTATCAGATCCCTACGTAATTCTAAACTAAGTAAATTGAATTTTTGCAGCCTATCACTGTAATCAGGGATTTTCCTTCTCAAACCCTGCCGACTGCATAACTTCCGAATAAAACGTCTCTGTATTGCTTCGATTCTATCAATATGATAATTGTAAATGGGGTACCATACTGAAGAGCAATATTCAAGGATAGATCGCACCAGGGATGTGTATAGAGTGATCCAGGTGTCGGTACTTTTGAATGGTTTCAGTACTCTTGACAGAAATCCTAACATTCTGTTAGCCTTCCCGGTAATGTAATCATAATGGTGTCTAAAAGATAATTCGCTGTCGAAGTAGACTCCAAGATCACGGACTGTGTATACTCGGTCTAAAGCCACGATATTTATATGATAAGAATATTCAATGACCTTCCTATTCTTAGTAAAACTTATAATTTGGCACTTTTTTACACTGAGCTCCATTCCATTTTCCCTACACCATCGATCCATATGACTCAGATCCTTCTGTAGACGACAACAATCAACAAAACTCGCAATCCTGCCAAAGATTTTAATATCATCAGCAAAAGCCAAACATCTACTTTCGATGGAGTCCAGCAAATCATTTAAAAAGGCCAAAAATAGTAATGGCCCTAAATTTGAACCTTGCGGCACCCCTGAAATGACAGAAAACGGTGGTGAATCATATCCCGCTAGGGCCACAAGCTGAGAGCGATTATGTAAATAAGAAACAACAATAGTTGGCAATAGTGTATGGCAATAGTGTATGCTTGACATAGAAGACAACAATAGTTGGCAATAGTGTATGCATCGTTTAAAAGGAAATAGGGTATTCAGCATTTCAGCCGTCAACCCTTTTTCAACTTTTGTAACCTTTAATATCCACATTAATTCTGAAGGTACCTTCAAACGTTTACTTACATCTTGTGCAATGTGTCAGAACCCTTTTCAAGCCTTTTTTCATATACAAATGTATTGCAGAAGACATAATAGAAAGCATTTACGGTTAAAAAATCAAACTGGGTGCATATTAACAAAACCGTCGGTCACTCTACTATGTCATCTGGCCCTTAACTCTGTCACTCTGTCTAACAAATCTCGATTGAAACAATTGAAATTTTTGATTTTTGCGTTTACGGATTTATAATTTGACAGTTACAGTCGCTAGTTTTAATTGCAATTCATCATGTCATTTAGGCCCGTATTAATAAACCGAACTCAATATCGATTTTGAGTGTTTATCAATTGAGTAACTCTTGAGATGCGGTCACCATCTTAAGTTAGGCATTAATTAATAGTTAAAACTCAAGCTCTACTCAACTGATATCGCTCTTGAGCTTCGAGAGTGATCTTGAGAGCGACCTTGAATGAAAGTAAACGTTTTGTTCTTGCACTATGGTAGGGAGTTTTTTTTTTTTGCATTTTTAATTTCTTAGCTAAAAAGTTTTGTTACTATGGTACCTACCTAGTTTACTCGTATTTTACTGTCATTTTTTTATTGTGAATATATTTAACAAAATGTAACTTAATTAAATCAATCTTTGCTTAGGTGAGTTTAGCTAGCTTAGTTTTGTTTAGCTAAGCTAAGCTAAGCTAAGCTAAGCTAAGCTAAGCTAGCTAAGCTAGCTAAGCTAGCTAAGCTAGCTAAGCTAAGCTAAGCTAGCTGAGCTAAGATAAGCTAAGCTAAACAAAACTAAGCTAGCTAAACAAAACTAGGCTAGCTAAACTAAGTTTAGTTGATTTCTCCATGTTTCTGAATTACAAAAACACCGAAACAGCTACTTAAGTCACGTACCACCCACGATCGAACTTGAGTACACGAAACTGCATCTTGAGAGACATCTTGAGTGCTGAGTTTGATTTATTAATACGGTATGACTCAAGTGATACGTCACTCTTTAATCACATCTTAAGACAGGTTTATAAATAAGTGCAATAACTCAATAGCAAACTCAAGATTGATATCGAACTTGAGTTCGGTCTATTAATACGGGCCTTAGTCTCTAAGAAATTGCTTAGAGACTAAATGACGTAATAAATGGCGTGTAATCAACAATTTCAATTGTTTTCAATCGAGATTTGTTAGCAACAAAGTTACAAAATAAGGCCCCAGAATACTCAGGAACCAATATTGCATGTTGTCTTGCAAAATTACACCAACACACCGAATATTGCGAACTAAAACTTGTCGTTCGACGGTTTTGACAATAAAATATACAACGATGTTTCCTTCCCTTCAGGCAAACGGTATTCATTATGTGCCTATATTTATCGTAGGTACAAACACAAAATCAAAATGCCCAAGCAACAACATAGTGTAATTTTATTAAGGCTTAAAATCTCAATAGGTAACCCCGGAAATATTTTGATTCAATGCTGTATTTTCTTATGTTCCATTCTAAATAGCCAAAGATAAAAATCCACTGTCTTTGATTTTTTTTAACTGACAAAGAGTATCGATATAATAATAATTATGAGGCATTTTTTTCACTTAACGATTTAAACATGGAACTTTTATTTTCTTAAAATCACGTGATCTTTTTTAAAACAAATTACTAAATAACCATCCTTCAGCAGTCGAGTGAAAAGAAGCATTATCTTTCTAAATATAGTGTTTCCTTCTTTACAGATGGATTGGCAGTACAACTCGAAGACAACTTGGCTAAAATAAAATGGTTCCATCAAGCAACGTCAGCCATGAATATGTGGCGTCCCTGTTGATCGGCAGATATGATCCCGCGATGACATTCAATGGATCCGCATACGTCGGTGGAGGAATCGTGATCCTCACGAAAACTCTTACTGGAGAATCTGTAGAATTTATTGACGAACCCAAAGGAAATAAGACTCTAGATATTATTGATGTCAAAATCGTTCAAGTTGCATTCTGTATACTTTACACTATTATCTTCGTTCTAGGGGTCTTTGGAAATGTTCTGGTCTGCTATGTCGTGTTCAGGAACCGAGCTATGCAGACAGTTACCAACCTATTCATAACAAACTTGGCTTTATCTGATATACTGCTGAGTGTTTTCGCAGTGCCCCTTACGCCAATGTACACGTTTTTAGGAAGATGGGTTTTTGGCAGGTTGCTATGCCATCTCATGACATACGCCCAAGCTACCAGCGTCTACATCTCTACTCTCACATTAACTTCAATAGCCATAGACAGATTCTTCGTAATCATCTACCCGTTCCATCCTAGAATGAAATTAAATACCTGCATATTTATCATTGTATTTATATGGGTTTTCTCTTTACTGGTCACGTGCCCTTATGGTCTTTTCATGGGCATACAAATAACGAATAACAAAACCTACTGTGAGGAGAGCTGGCCTTCAGATAGATCTCGAAGGATATTTGGTGTCTGCACCACAGTGCTCCAGTTCCTTATACCATTTTTAGTCATAGCTATTTGTTATACATGCGTTAGTGTAAGATTAAACGACCGGGCGCGCTCGAAGCCAGGTGCTAAGAATACAAGAAGAGAAGAAGCAGATAGAGATAGGAAAAAAAGGACGAATAGAATGCTCATATCCATGGTCGCTATATTCGGCATCTCATGGCTTCCCTTGACCCTATTCAATATTTTTAACGATTTCTACGCACAAATGACCGAGTGGAACTTCTATTTTGTGTCATTCTTCTTAGCACACTCCATGGCGATGGCTTCTACTTGTTACAATCCATTTTTGTACGCGTGGCTGAACGAGAACTTTCGGAAAGAATTCAAACAAGTCTTACCTTTTTTCGAGAACACAGTTGGCGTGAGAAACAGCTATCACTCAGGGAGAATGCCGACACATAAATCTGACAAAAACATATGCAACGGCAACGAGACGATACAAGAGACTATAGTTGGTTCCTCTTTTAATAGAGGTCCCTCGTTAAAACAGCGAATGTTAGAAGGGAACGGGAAGAAGGATAATAATGGAGTTGAAGTTGAAAGCATACTCTTGGAGGACAAAGCAATCTCAGCGACGTATCACACGAAGAGTGAAAACGTCAATTTGCAACTTATCGACGAAGAATCGCAGCTTAGCGACTCTAAGGAAAACAAATCATCGATTTAAACGTAAGTTGCTATGATTTCCATTTACCCAAATCGATTTTAAATAACGTCTAAGCACCTAACTAAACAAAATATGGAGGATTTAAAACGATAAACCGAAATTCGACCCATTTTCATTCAATATTCTCCGTCAAAATACTTTTTGAATGGCGTCATTTTTCGATAAAACAGATCAAGTTCTGATATTGTCGAACTTTTCTTTCGCATTTGGCTTTATTTGCGCGAAAGTTTTGAACAAACACCTTAGACCGATTACAAACTTTGTTCTTGGATTTGCTGAAATAATAACAGCCACGTAAAATTCAGATCTGAATCATATTAAATTTCACATCAACAGAGCAGATATTGTCATAAAATTAATTTATAAATATGTCCTAGAAAGATTTGTTAAAGAGCTTTCGCAAAATCAGGGATTAATAGACAATGGCTATGAATCTATACTAATATTATAAAGCGGAAGAGTTTGTTTGTTTGTTTGAACGCGCTAATCTCAGGAACCACTGGTCCGTTTTCAAAAATTCTTTCAGTGTTGGTCATAGTCCATTTATTGAGGAAGGCTATTATTGGCTAAGGCATTTTTTGGGATAGGCTTTATCAAAAAAAATAGGGTTCCTTACTAAAAATCCAATAAAGTAACACAAGGTGTGAAAAAAATACCCAAAAATTATTTACATCGCGTGCGCTGCGAAAACTATTGGATAGTGAACTAAACTATGTACTAAAACTTTGTAGAACATGTCTACAAAAAACATCGCAACACCATAATAATATGTCTTACTATTGTAGTTATCTCACAATAAGTGTTTTTGTAATTTTTTAAATTAATTAAAAAGCCGTCGCTTTAATAACCTTTTATTTTGTACCTTGGTATTAATCCTTATCAAAATAAATTACTTCATATTCAAGACGAATTCAATACCTTTCTAGAACCTTTTGAATGATTCAATTCGGACATTTCATTAAAAAGATATCGCGATATTAAAAATAGCAGCTGCCCGCGGTTTCACCCGCATAAGTCCCGATCCCGTGGGAATATCGGGATCAAAAGTAGCCTATAGCCTTCCTCAATAAATGGACTGTCCAACCCCGAAAGAATTTTTCAAATCGGACCAGTGGTTCCCCTGATATTAGCGCGTTCAAACAAACAAACAAACAAAAAAACAAACAAACTCTTCCGCTTTATAATATCGCGATATTAAAAATGTAAGTATGTTGCAAGCACTGACCTCCACGGTACAAGTCGCTGGAAAGGGGATAGCGCACTGAATTCTGTGCCTATTTGATCTGCGCCATGTTGCGCTGTTTACTATTGATAGTGATCGTGACGGGAACTAACTATTCCTACGGGAACGGGACTTACGCAGGTGAAACCGCGGGGCACTGCTAGTTTATGATATTTCTCAATGTTAATGGAATGCAAATTATAGATTTTTTTCCTAAAACTCCAGACGCCTCAGTAAAACTGCGCGAGAATCGTTGGATCGTAGGATGATTTTGATAAACCGAAAAATAAAGCTAAAATAAAAAATAAAAACCCTCTGTTGGTTAGAAATGTATGATCTCCAGCCCGATTGAACCGATTTTTATTATTTATGATTTTTTTAATTTGTCTTCTCACAGAATTAAAATTTGAGATAAAAAACGGAAAATTAAAAAATATATGATAATATATTTTCTCAAACATTTTGCACTAAACAAAATGGTTTCCTTTTTTTTTCTTTGATATAACGGGGCGTTGTTATATCGTCGTGACCAACTGTGTCAAATACTATTCTAATTTCTTCGGTGTTACCAGTAGCGATACGAGGTGCGCTTGGTCAGCTAATGATCAATATCTATAAAAGGCTTTGTCCTGACTGACGGATCAAAACACAGCCTAAACCGCTGATAGTGAGAGCTAGAATTTGGAAAATGTGTTCTTTATTATAATGTAAGCATCCGATAAGAAAGGGTTTTTTTCATTCCTACGGGGTACGCCTAACACGGTAGGTGAAACCGCAGGACACAGCCAGTAGATAGAAATAAGTCAATCTGAAACAGAACACACGTCCATCTCGTCACTCATCGACAGGTGCCTATTTTCTTGGAAATAAATAGAATTTGAGAGAATTTTCATTAACCAAATAGACATAAAATACTGAGGTTTTATATCTTCCCTGTTAAATCCAAATTGAATCCATATCTGAAATCCGTGTTGGATCTCAGGAAAGTTAATAAATTTTCGACTGTTTTACGAGAAATTTGAGATTTTTTTTTATTTAGTAAGGATACGCTCATACATACCTAACAATAATCTCAATAGTCACTATCGATCTACCTACAAGTCTCAAAAAATGCCCTTATAAATGTCTGACGACATTTACGGCACACAATTTTCGTTCGTACGCAATTGCGGAAAGAAATATAACTATGGACTAACGAACGTCCGAAAATTATTTTTATCGAAAAAACCCACTCATTCGCAAAATTTTAAGCCATCGCGACTTTAATGAGCAATTTAGCGCCCAACTCATAATTTTTTGATGTGAAACATCTATAGGCGAGGCTCAACCTAAAATTTGTTATGGCGATACAAGCCGTGGTGACGGACGCCTCGCTACGCTATATGTACTATACGTAGCGAGTCGATGTTTCAAATCTGCCAGACGTCCCGTGAAGGCACACATTTTTTTTTCTGAAGCTCTAAAGTGGAAACCCCTTGACCATTTTTCATTAGTTTTTGCTCTATTTGCTGATCAATTATAATTATATCCACGTTCCATTTTAATACAACTATTTTTTTTATTGTATCCTTAACTTATTTCGAATATCTTGCTAATTAAAATAATACAAAATGAGTTTTCTAGGTAATATACAACTCCATCTTAATAATAAAATTAATTGAAGTACAAGACGATAATGAATCCTCGACAACAAAGATTTCATATTAAGGCTTACTCGTCAAAACTTGGTAGGGCAAGTTACTTAGCTTTTACATCAAAACTTCCTGATTAGACTTGTGGTATTCTTGATTATTTGAAGAAATGTTCTTCAAAAATTGCACCCGACAGGACTTAAACCTGCAACCTCGGCATTCCGTGTCGCGCGCTGTAAAATGAGTTTAATTCCAATTCAACATCGCGAAAACAGACTAAACATCTAGAAGTTTTTGTTGTTAATTTCAGTGACTTTACATTACCGAGAGTTTAATAGATACATATAAGCATAGTTACCGGCGGGACTCAAACCCGCGACTAGTGTAATCTGAATCAACGTGATTGCCGCCAGGGGTAAGCCTCCCGTCTAGCCTAAATTAAGAAAGCACCTCCTAGTATTCTTGCTAGTAACGTCTCGTAGCGACATCTACGGGTGAACTTTACAGTTCAACTTGACTCGTAATTTTCTATATTACATGGAAATTATTACGATATTAAGGCCCTTATCATACTAGCGGTTTGTGAGCGCTCACAGACCTCTAGTATGATAAGGCCCTAAGATGGCGCATCCCAAACGTCTAATCCCGCCGCCGGGTACTAAAATTATTGAAAGCATTTCTCCAAAAGCAGTATTTCCTAAATGTGGTGAACAATTAATAAAATAATATTTAAATAATAATTATGTAATTCATTTATTTCAGAAAATTTAGTACAAAAAGTATTATTAGTATACTACAATAAATATTTATTTAAAATTCATAGTAAAATATTGAATAGGTAGGTAACAAAGGGTCATGTTTTTGTTTCATATTAAGAAAACATTATCCCAATATGAATAACTCACGCGATAGAATATTCAGTAGGTCTTTTCATCAAAAATGAAATTTGAAAAAGGTAAACCACGCCAGAATACATTGTGAATAGTTTCCTTCCATTTACATTAAATTTACATAAATTTACACGTTTCTATTAGGTTTCCTAGCTTTTGTTCACTTTTGCAAATTAATTTAGGAATCATGTTTTATGTAAGGTATTGTTTTTTTAGAGTTAGATACCCAAAGCGGGAAAAACCGAAATATAGGTACGTGGAAATTCATATAGAACTGTTTTATATTTGACAAAAAAATATGACCGGAATTTAATAATGTCACGGGGTGGAAAAGAGCTATTTTTTACCCTTGTTGTATGGAGAGATTGCATGGACTTGCCCTACAAGTACTTGGCTGAACAAATGGTCCAATGTCCCTTGGCAAATTGTAAAAAATCGCCACGCCGCGCCATCCAGTGGGAATGGGAATTATATATAATTACTAGCCGTGTCCCGCGGTTTTACCCGCATAAATCCCGATCCCGTGAAAACACACTGTCCAAATTTTAGCTCTTTACTATCAGCGGATTAGGCTGTGCGTTGATCAGTCAGTCAGTCAGTCAACTCAAGACATTTTTATAGATGTAGAAGCCTTTTATAGATGTAGAAGATTTAATTTATTATTCTCTTTTTTTTTTTCAATATTCTTATAACAAAATGTTTTTCTTTGTTTCAGAGTGCCATAGAGCTACAGGAATTTCATAACCTATATCCTAGAACTTAGTTACAATGAACTCGTTTCAAAATAAATAGTAATTTTAACATTTTTACTTTGTTTGCTGTGATTAAGTGTCTGATAAACACTCTAAAATTAAAATAAGGTATTAAAATTAGTCTAAAAATTAGTATTACTTACTATAAGTATTAGAATATCAAATAACGGACGCATTCAGAAACTAATCTAAGCAAAACTTTAGTTAAATAACTCCTTACCACAATAAAATTAATAAAAACGGTAGCTCAAATAATTACCCGATTGCAAGGAAAGGGTTATGTTTTTCGCTCCTATCGTGTATGTTTTTAATATTCTTTATTCCCTCATATCTTCCAAACCACTCGATGGAGTTGTTTGATATTATTTTCAAATATTTTGTTTACAAGACTGGAGTTGGTATGTTATGTATCTTGGCAGTTAAAAGCGACCGTAGTTGACCACATCCTTTCGCATCTGTTTACTGCGTGTCAGTTTTAGAATTATTTCTTTACTCTTGCTTCTTGAGAATTTTTAATATGAAAATGTTACATTTTAGATGGGTTTGTAACTAAAGGACACGTAGAAAAGTTTCTCAGAGCGTCCGATAAATTTGTTAAATAAATAAATGTTCTAGACTAGAGCAAGTATCCTAAAGGCCTACATTTACCAATTGTAAAAAAAATGTTTTGTTTTTATTATAAAAAAATATTGGTTTGTGTTTTTCGAATAAATTTGAGCCCTATTTTAAACACAACATAGATAATAAGTAATGACTAATGTAAAAATACGTAAGTTATTAGAATTTAAGAATACCCGAGTACATAATTACTTATCTAAGTAGAGTAGGTACCAAATTGTTGTAAATACTATCTTATATGAATTTTCTTATTGCAAAATGCACTTACTAAAATGCACATGCTTTAAACTTTTTAAATTCTGAAGATTTGTTATCATAGTTGCATTTTACCGGTTTTATTTTCTTACTTCGATGTTTCGCGTATGTTACAAAACGACCAAGACTTTTCGATTATTCTAACATAGTCGAACCGTCAACGTAAGAAAATAAATAATAATATGCAATAAGAGGCCGGTAAAATATATCTACCTATGCACTTTCTTCTAAAATATTTAAAATAACTTACTTAACAAATCTATAAATTAAATTCTATTCCCAAAATCGAAAGCAGAAACGAACCCAGTATTTTTTTCCTGTGCTAATCGAATAACTTATGTTTATTTTGTTTTAATACCTATACAAATATTCCTGAATTAATAAAATTCCCTTCCCTTACCTATAATATAAGTATCGTAAAATAAATCGTAATTCATAATTATAATCTTGCAAAAACATCTCTTCTCAATTTTTTTTAGTTTTAGTAACCCAATTTTTATCTTAGTTTATTGTCAAATAATTTAAACTTATCTAGTTACACCTAGTCATTAAATATTCTGCATTTGAATGAGTTATTTTCTAAATTTAGAATACTACAGCTTATATAAATACCCTCAGCAAAGATATTTCTCTTGGACATAATACAATTTTATAGTGAAAAATAATTTAGAAAAACATCACGGAGATACGATGTTCTGTGTGTGTGATCGTTTATTAAATTTACTGTTTATATAAGTAACGTGTAATTTTCTCATTTTTATTTTGTAAATATAATTAACTTAAGTATGTATATTCTTGAGTAAGACATCCTTCAATGTAATTTAGAAAGAACAAATTTAAATTCATAGTAAAACAAAGTAGAATTTTATTTAATGTAAGTACAAAAAATAGATGTATGTAATGTAGGCGGATAAGGCGGTAGGTATATTATAGCCTTTATTTTATTATCATGTTGTCGTTTGAATTATATTTTTTTGAAAAACACAAACAAAATTCCCTATAGGTAATTATTTAAGAATATTAATTATAGTAAGATGTCGTAAAAGCTATGAAATTAATATATATACAGGGTGAACCATTTAAATGGGCCTTCAGGGGGATATCCTAAACTATAGAAGATAGAAAAATGCTGAAAGGAGTTGCGTCCCCGATTATGACAAAAACTAAAATGGCATTATTACATTTTTGAAAAAATTATTGTCCTAGCCAGGAATCGACCTTGTCTCTTTGCAAAAAAATAAACATCCTATATTATTGTACCGATCGATAGTGTTCCTGATAAAGATCAAATCCTGGAAACAAACGTAATATAGTAAATCAAGAAAAATGCCTATTTTTTTAATAAAAATATTTAATTACACCAAAAACTAATCTAACAGTAATATCCATCACTACTTTCAACAAGACGTATCAAAGCTTATGCTTTGAACTGTGGCAGAAATTTAAAAATTAGAACATGATCTGTAATGGTGATAAATGCTAGTACAGTCGTTCAAATCGAGTAGGTCGAGGTACGGGGAACGCTCGAGTACTTGTACCAAATACTTGAGTGTTCCATATTTTTATTTAAAAATAGGCATTTCTCTCTAATTTACCACACTATGTTTGTTTCCAGGGTTTGATCTTTATCAACAACACTATCGATCGGTATAATAATATAGGATGTTTATTTTTTTGCCAAAAGACAAGGTTCGATTCCTGGCTAGGGTAATGAATTTTTCAAAAATCTAAATATGCCATATTCGTTTTTGTAAAAATCGGAGACACGGCTCCTTTCAGCATATTTCGCTATCTCTTACATCCCCCTGAAGGCCCATTTAAATGGTTCACCCTGTATATTGTAAATAAATAAACATATTATTTTTAATGGCATTAAATCGCTTGAGTGTAGATTTGAAGTCGCTTAGTCAATAGTTTAAATGTTTTTAAGATAATAAATAAAGTTGGTTGATATTTATAAAGTATTTTTTTCTCTTCTTATAGTACGGGAGGCAGCATTGCAAATCTAAAAGTCATAGTAAGCCGGCTGATATTAACATCGATAGTAGATCTTATATGACTAACTAGCTGCGCCCCGTGGTTTCACTCACGTAAGTCCCAATCCCGCGGGATTTATGTGGGTCAAAAGTACCCTATGTCCTTTTCCTGGATGTAAGCTAACTCCCCACAAGCTTCAGTCGAATCAGTTCAGCCGTTCTTGAGTTATAAATAGTGTAACTAACACGACTTTCTTTTATATATTCGACGAGGGGGTATTAAGCCGAAAGGGGGTTGTTCTAGAGGTCTAGGCGAACAACTTTTATTCAACGACTTTTGGAAATTCGAACTTTTTTTTCGAAAATTTTAAAGTTGTATAACTAAAAAAACAGCTGTTTTTGTAAAAAAAAGGCAATTAATGCTTAGATTGTAATGGTCCAAACTAAATAAAAGAGCACCTCAGAGCCAATTACCTCAAACTCTATAAAACAGCTGATTTCCATGCAAACTTTAAACTCAAAATTTTCGAATATTACTTCGAATTTCCAAAACTTGTAGAACAAAAGTTGTTCGCCTAGACCTCTAGAACAACCCCCTTTCGGCTTAATACCCCCTCCTCGGAGCACCGTGTATATGTTATAGGCAATGTGTATAATGCAGGCATTCTATACATTTCCTAGGTATTGTATAGAATGCCGGGGTCGTCCAGGCAATGTGTGAAATGATATTGAATGTTCAAATTATTTTACACTTTACCTAGGAAATGTATGGAATACCTAGGCATTGTATAGAATGCCGGTTGACGCATAGGTAATGTATGTAACGTGTTTTTCTTTTTCATTTCTTACCACTTGATTATGGAAATTAGATCATGATACAAAAAAAAACCAACAGTTTTCATTTAAAATAAGCTTTTATATATTAGCAGGGGGTTTGGGGGGGGGGGGGGTACGTATTCGAATAGGTATCTAATATTAAAATATTTACAGTTAAAATCCCGATGCTATCTAACTATCTAAAGCACGGAAAAACTAAACGGAGCACCCCGACTTGGTTAGGTTAGGTTAAAGTTAGAACATGATTACACGCAGCCTTATTCTGTAAATAAAAAAGGCGTGATGTATAAAAATCGCACTGTATATGAAATAAATGTTAATAATATTTTTATTTATAGTATTTAGGCGCTTCGGCGACCGCTGCCGTCGTTCATTATACACATTGCCTGATGCGCTTCGGGCATTTTATACAATACCTAGGCAATGTATGAAATGAATCGTATTATACACATTGCCTGAACGTTTTAGGCAATGTATACAATGCCTAGGCATTCTATACAATGCCGGATTATACACATTGCCTATAACATATATACATAGATAGATAAGCGAACCTATCGTCAGCTGCCCAAGTTACGGCTGGTGTGGTGTGCCTGTGGGAGGTGGCGATGATGACTTCCTGCAACGGATGACTTCCTCGTGGACTTGCATCCCTTGCATTTATACAATAACTACTGAACAGATATCTAAGAAACTATGCAAAGGTATAATACACAAGCAGAGTCCCGCGCTGCCCTCGTAAATCTAAACACAGTAACTCGAAAAATAAAGTTTCGAGAAAAATGCGGTTAAAGTTTTTTTGGTAAATCATAATGTTGTGAAAAAACTATTGGAGTTAGGTTAAATTTGTTATTTATATTTGATAACCAAATGTTTAACCTTTAATTCTGTATATTTATTATTACTGTATAGTTATTAAATAAGTAATAAAATGAGTTAATGTGTTTAAACTTATGAATTATTTTATTATATTTTTTGTTTTTTAGGCTAAATCCAAGTAACTAAGTAGTTACTGTGTTATAGGCTACTTTTATTTGTTACTGTGTTCTAACTATGTAAAGACACCAGCTAAACAGAAATCGCAAACAGTAACTTCAAACATACTGTGTTTTAACCTATTAATGAGATCCTCACTAACCTTAGATGATTATCTAGTAAGTAACATGCTGTGTTGAAGCCTATTTTGTAACCTAATTTACTTTAAGGTACAACACAGTATAAAAATATGCCGTGTTTTAAGGTAACCTTTTTCATAAGTATCAAATTTAACGCTTACTTAATTATTAAATTATATACCAAAGGATATGAAAATAAACACATAACGGTTTTATATTTTAATTATTTAATCAGCCTTATAAAATCACAATATTATCAAATGTAATAATCGCTTAACAAACACACTGCAGTCAATCTAAGGTATAATTTCTTAGGCACTTAGGTATTACTTATTTATTATTAAGTGAAAATAATATCCAAACAATGACAAGACATGAGATCAAATAATTAGGATTTTCTTTATACTCTTAATAACATTTAAATCTAAAAAAACACAACGAATAAAAGACAAAAAAACATAAACACAGTCTTCTTGAACAAAAAAAAACAAAAGTGCTAAGTTTGACTTAGCTATCGATCACTACCAATAATTGGCAATCTTAACACGTCTTATAAAATGAGTTAAAATATTAATATAATTAAAAAAAATAATCAATAGTAAGATACATGATACATATTATAAAATTATTGAAAAGAAACAGCTAAATGTTTGCAGAACAAAAGAGACTATTATTAAATAACTGGCTATTTACCATGTTTTAATTTGACTTTTATGAAGTTCGATATTTCGCCAGTAATTGCAACTGGACTTTTCACGAGACTGGTCTCGTCCAGTGGCGAAATATCGAGCTCCGTAAAAAAACAATAAAATGATAAATACCCTGTTATTTAATAATATTTGTAGTGAAGGCAACCATGAACCTAAGTTTAAAATCGTATAACCAAATAGAGTTTCGAAAATAATCTAAAAATAGAGCATTATTTATTCATTACGCAAAAGGACAACTTAAACATTATATTTTTATTCATATTTTTAGTCACAAACATCACTGATAGCCAAATCGACGGACAAATTATTTTCTGGCAATGCTCGCCAAAAAATAAGTCGATTGGAAGGCATTAAAGGTCCCAATTTTGTAATTATGTCTGCTTTTCTTTCGATCGAGGCTAGCAACGTACCTTACCCAAACCCCCCGCTACCCTCCCACGTGTTAAGGGTTAGCTTAAAACACAGCAACTCAACGGTTACTGTGTTTTAACCAAGTAAATTAGAAATTAATATAAAAACTGCAGGCACTAAAACACAGTAACTAATATACTGTGTTTAATTCATGTAAAACGTAAAAAAATCTTTTCTAGTTCTTAGATTATTATCCAGTACTTATCTGAAGATACTGTATTATAGCCAAGTAAAAAATGATTTCTAAAAAGAATAATTATAAATTTAAACACGGTAAACGAACATTTTTACGTTAGAACACAGAATGTCATCGTTTACTGTGTTTTATACTAAAATATCGTAATTTTTATCAAATTTTCCCTAAGTTACTGTGTAGGATCTCGGTAACGGTGGGGCCTAGAGACAAACCGAAAAATTTCCCAAATAGATCTCGGACTATAGATTACTAAAAACAAATCAAAGATAAAACACAGTAACTGAAGTTACTGTGTTTTGATTTACGAGGGCAGCGCGTTTCACTCGCGTAAGTCCCGATCCCGTGGGAATATCAGGACTAAAAGTAGCCTATGTTACTCCTCGATAATGTAGCTTCATAGTGGTGAAAGGCGAATTTTTGAAATCGGTTCAGTCGTTTCAGAGATTATCCGGAAAATACATACATACATGTTACATATAATATCAGTAGGTATAGATGAAATGTTACTTAGCTAGAAACTTGGCCAAATTCTTGTTCCGGAATTTCCAAGGAAACTGAACGCAAAATCAAAGTAGAAATTTTATATAAAAATCCAGTAACAAACTGAAGCCATTCTTCCATACAGAGAGAGCATTTTAGTAAGAACGCGGAATAAGCAAAATAAAATGCAGCTCTATATCCAATACAAAGCAGAATAGAAAGACAATACTTCGTGTATTCAAGACCTACGTACCGATATTCACTGCAAACTGGTTACATAATTTAAAAGAAAAGTTTGCTTTTTGTTGCTATTTTGTCCTACTGTAGGTCAAGGGCCTCCCTTTTTAACCCCCGACGGAAAAAGAGGTATGTTATAAGTTTGACGTGTCTGGCTGTCTGTCTGTCTGTCTGTCTGTGTATCTGTCTGTGGCATCGTAGCTCACGAACGGATGAACCGATTTTAATGTAGTTTCTTTTTGCTTGATAGGTGACTTTTGCGCGAGTGTTCTTAGCTATGTTTGATCAAAATCGGTTCAGCCGTTCAAAATATATGTGAGTTGAAGTTCGGAAATAAAAACCATTTTTTTTTTTTCAAATAAGCCCGAGTGAGGTATCAAATAAAAGAACATAACTTTTGTGACAATAATATGCAAGTTTCATCAAAATCGGCTTAGCCGTTCAAAGTATATGTAGGGTCAAACTCGGAAATAAAAACCGGATGTTTTCAAATAACCCAGAATGGGGTATCAAATGAAAGGGCATAACGTTTGTGACACAATACGCATGTTTAATCAAATTCGGCTCATCCGTTCGAAGTATATGTGGGTTCAAACTCAGAAATAAAAATCGAATGTTTTCAAATATGAGTGGGGTACCAATTGTAAGAAATTAACTTTTGTGACAACATTACGAATGTTTGATTAAAATTGGCTCGGCCGTTCAAAATACTTCGGGTCAAACTTAGAAATAAAAAACCGAATGTTTTCATGAATGCTCGAGTGGGATATCAAATGAAAGAGTATAACTTTTGTGACAATAAAATGCTATGCTCGAATTCGTATATATGTTACCGGAAATGTATGTAATCCGTCATTATATAGAATTCCTAGGAAATGTGTACATTGCCTAAAATCCACAGGAAAAGTGTAAAATAATTTATATTATACACATTTCCTAGGAATTCTATATATTTCCTAAGCAGCAATCGGAATGTGTTAAATTCAGAATGTTGGTCGGTAGCAGGGGGTTTGGGGGGGTACGTATTCGAATAGGTATCTAATATTAAAATATTTACAGTTAAAATCCCGATGCTATCTAACTATCTAAAGCACGGAAAAATTAAACGGAGCACCCCGACTTGGTTAGGTTAGGTTAATGTTAGAACATGATTACACGCAGCGCTTTGGCGAGCGAGCGAAGCGAGCGTGCCGCGGCAGCGCGAGCCGTCGCCAAAGCGCCTTATTCTGTAAATAAAAAAGGCGTGATGTATAAAAATCGCACTGTATATGAAATAAATGTTAATAATGTTTTTATTTATAGTATTAGGCGCTTATTTATAGTATTAGACCGCTGCCGCGGCACGCTCGCTTCGCTCGCTCGCCAAAGCGCTGCGTGTAATCATGTTCTAACATTAACCTAACCTATCCTAGTCGGGGTGCTCCGTATTATCTCACATAATGGTAATAAAATATGTATAACTAATACTTAACATCTACACACATCAAATACACTAAACCGCATCGTCATAATTCCATCTACCCACATTTATCCTGTCTATAATATCATTTCCTAGGTGCCTTTAGGAATTGTATACAATCCCTAGGAAATATGTAGATTTCCTAGGAAATGTATGTAAATAATCTTTGATAAATTATTTTACACATTTCCTATATGAGGTCGCCATTATATACAATTCCTAGGAATTGTATACAATTCCTAGATTTCATACATTTCCGGTAACATACATATTATAAAAAAAAAAAATTTAATACATACCATAAATACATAAAGCAACACATATCAAAGAAAACTTCAACTTGTTCGGAATATCATATAACTATCTGATAAAGTAAGTAATCTCTCCGTTGAGTAGCTATCTACCTTAAAAACCCTGACAGCATAGTACCTACTATGGACATAATATTAGCATGTATTTGTTCACTTTTACAAAACACCATTTAGGTAAGTACCTACTTACCCAATAATAATACAAAAATGATACAATTATTGATGTATGCATAAAAAGTAGGTCTCACAAAAAGTATAAAATAAAAAATTAAATTTAAAATTTAAAAAAACCCCGACTTATTAAAGAGTAGGTACAAAAATAAAATGAATAAAAAAATTAATTAAAAATTAAAAAAAACCCCAACTTATTAAAAAGTAGGTACAAAAATAAAAAAAATAATTTAAAAACCCCCAACTTAAAAATCTAACAAGTTAAAACAAAACTAATTAGACAGGTACTTAGAAGCCGAAGGCAATTTTCATGTCTCTGAGTATATAGGTATGTGGTATCTATATAACATTGTCTCGTCGGGGGAAGCGGAAATGTGTCACAAAAGTTGATAGTAACCTAACCGTTCTTATAGTACCTAACGTTCCCGCTTCCCCCAACGCGACAATGTTATATAAATATACCACATACCTACTCAGAGACATGAAATTTGTCTTCGGCTTCTATAAGTATCCTATTTCTTACGACCGAAAGAAATAGGATAATTAGTAAATTATTGGTATTATTTTCCTAAAATTAAATTCATTTTTAGGATTCCGTGCCCAAAGGGTAAAAACGGGACCCTATTATTGAGTTCTGTAAAAAAAGATGTTATTTTTCGGGCTATTTTTTATGCGGGATCATAACAAAATAGGTAACATATTTTCCTGCTTCCAATGGGTTAGCTATCCGTTGACTTAAAGCAAAAATGTCGGGTTCTGTGATCAATTAACCAATTAGATATCCACTTTATCATTGTCACTTCAATATAGGTACGTAAGCCAGAATCTCATGTTACTTTGTAGAATTATTTTGAGGTATTCACTGTACCTACAGTCCCTGCTGGCTATTTTGTTGAACTCAGAGTGCAGAGTGCAGCGTACAGGCCAGTTTTAATAAAGGCGTAGGTAAGTATACTATGTTTTTTTTAAACTTAGCGTATTTTGTCTGGGGTTTCATATAATTAAAACGAGACACCGTGTATGCACTCGAGCGGTCGCTCAGCGTCGTCTATGCTTATTTCAAAGTACCCGAACAAACAATGTATACGGCAGTAGGACATCGGCTTACCTACTCCCGCGTTACATAAACATTTATTTGTAATTTGTAATGTTTTTATATGGATGTATTATCTGAAATAAATGAATTGAATTGAATAAACAAACTTCCATTGGATGTACGCGATAGTTTAACGCCTAAAAACATAAAATAAAATACCTAAACACCCTTCGCAACTGTATTTATATCTATGGCACATCTTATCTATCATCATAATGTTTATTCACCCAACTACCTACCTTGCATTATACCCACAAAATTAATATTTACGAAATAATACTCTTAATAACTCTTTTTTTCCGACGTATTTATTTATACTTATTATATTTATTTTTTTCTCTATTTGTATTCTCCGTATACTTATTTATTAGATAGATTATTAGCATTAGTATTTAAACCTCAGTGGTTTTTTTTTAATGCTAATTTTAAGTAATCAGTGTTATTTAAGTTTTATTCGGTAATTTAAAAAAAAAAAAAAATTAACAACAGATGCGAGTTTTGATTCAAAAGTTTCATAAGTTAATAATGTGTGAATAAATTATAACAATTATTGTTATAATTATAACAATTATTGTTATAATTTTATTTTCGCTGCTATATTCGCACATTATTAATTTATGAAACTTTTGAATCAAAACTCGCATCTGTTGTTAATTTTATGAAAAGGCAGTTAAAATCCCTAATAATTACCTAATAATTATTATTAGGTAACTGAAAATTTTCTATGTACTTTTAGGTTTTCGTTTACATCTAATCTACCTGTATATAATCTCATTTACATTCTAGATTTTAGGATGTCTTTGTAATTCAAAGTCATTGACTGTTCATACTGGGTTATTTAGACTGGGTTGGCCACGAAATCCAATAATGGAATTTTGGAATGCTTCGTGGACTGCCTGGCAATTGGCTTCTTTGAAATTGGCTATAAGCATTTTAATCCCGCAGAGTAAATGCTACAACAAACCGCATAGTCTCATTACGAATTTGCAATTTGAACTCACTACGAGTAATATATTATACGATATTTCAGAAACTTAAATCAAAAATGTAAACAAAAACCCCATTCATTTATTTGAAAGTGAGAGCTCTTTAATTACTTTTAAATTTGACAGTTTCTGCAATAGATTTCTGAATAAATAATTTTATTTACAAATTATTATGTTCAAAAATTACGTAGGTTCAAAAGTCAAATTTTGATTTAAATCTAAATTACACAAATGCTTGAACTAGGCTAGGACACAAATGCTCATTATCTCAGGCGAGAATGGCAGCAGACAACAGAAACTAAAATTATCACTTAGAAACAAATTGAAACTTATTAAATACTAGTTAAAGACTTATTAAATACTTATTTAATTACTAGTAAAGGTAAATATGGAAAAAATATAAGGTAAAGTATAACCACTAGTCAGCCATCAATTACTATTTAGTTTACAAAAACCGATCACAATATGACCTACTAATCAAGATTAGATTGCAAGATTGATCCTCCTCATCCGAGAGAAGTTCCCGGTTGCATCAATTTTGGAAGTCCGCGGCCTCTTGAATACATTAAGTATGTAAATCTTATTGACCATACCTACTGCAAATAGATTTAGCAATGTCTAACACCAACTCTCTTTGGGACAAAGAAGTTTACCCACAAATAGGCGCTCAGATGTCGGTTTGCGTAAAACAGCCCGACAAACAAATACAAGCAGTTTACCCACAACCGCGCGAGGAGAATTCCAGGTTTGCTAGTCTTCGCCAAATGCATTAGTCGCCTTTTACGACATGAAGAAGAAGAAATGGGGCCCCCTTATATTATGACCGTGGCCGTGTAGCCCCGGCACGGCCCGGCACAGCCCGGCACGGCCCGGCACGGCCGGGCGGCCCGGCCATTGGATTGCAAGATTAATCGATATCTATAAAATGCTTCGTCCTGACTGACTGGCTGATCAACGCACAGCTTAAACCGCTAAAAGTAGAGAGCTGAAGTTTGAAGAGGTATTCCTTATATATGATGGAGGCACCCGATAAGCAAGATTTTTTCGAAATTCTCAAGTGATCGGGACTTATGTAGGTGAAACCGCGGGATACAGCTCATCATCATCCGAGCGATGTTCCCGGTTGCATCCTTCTCGAGAGCCCGGGGTCCGCTTTCCTACTTTTACGTCTCCACTTTGCACGATCTTCGGCACCCCACATAGTGAGGCCCTTTGCACGCATATCCGATCTTACGACGTCAAGCCAGCACTTCTTGGGTCTTCCCAATCTGC
The DNA here is from genome assembly GCA_958496205.1 of Idaea biselata. Classification (NCBI taxonomy): domain Eukaryota; kingdom Metazoa; phylum Arthropoda; class Insecta; order Lepidoptera; family Geometridae; genus Idaea; species Idaea biselata. The sequence goes on from OY292399.1 coordinate 2,794,295, forward strand.
CGTATATAAGCTAGTAAATTATATTAGTATTGAAACTCCTGCAATAACTAACTAATAATTTAGAGCTACACTTACCAAGTTTATGGCAAAGCTTTGAGCGTGACCCAGTTGAAACTATATTACGTCACTATAGCACCGACGTCATTCTATTTACAACACCTTGCGATATTTCCTAGAAAATACATAACTCTTTGATATGTAGTAGAAGGATTTACACGGCAGATTTATCATGTCATCAGTTATCTGCCTACGAAGTTTCATTGCAATTGGTTCAGTTGTTTTTGCGTGAAAGGGTAACAAACATAACTACTGAAAACTTTTTTTTTACAGTGTTTCTTACACTTGGATGACTGATTATTTGAAGAAAAGCTTTCCAATAGGTAATTTGCACCCGACAGGGCTTGAGCCTGCAACCTTGACATTACGTGTCATGCGCTAGCCAATTGCGCCAAAGGTGCGCGTAGTGATGAAATTATAACTGCATTTCTTCTTCGCTTACATATTTGGCAATGTTTTTACGGCCCCTGCTTAACGTCGACCCTCCTTGGGGCCAATTAGTTTACCCGCCACCGAGATAAGTGAACATGACCGCCATGTTCACTTGTCTCCAAAGGGTTCCTTTTGTCATACTATCTATATTTTAAACTGGATTGCAAAGTATAGGCATGCTTATCATAACTGCAATTTAAACAATATCAGCATATCACACACACACGGACTCGTAACTGCGCTCACGCCCGGTCGTGTATATCTAATTACTAGGTACCTACTACTACAACTCTACTATACTATAAAACATACAACAAAAGGCTATTAAGTTCAGAAACTCTCCGACCTGATACCGTTATATGCTCTCAGAGTTATGACGTATCTAATAGGTGAACATAAGAACCCCCTTTTCCTCTAACTCTTCAGGTAAGAATGTTGTTGCTTTAAAACTTTAAACAGTGTATAAAATATGGCTTCTTACTCATTGATAACTTCAGTCACGAGTTTGCTTCTTATAAAACTGTTTTATTATTATAGATAGCTGCGTCCCGCAGTGTCACCCGCGTAAGTCCCGATTCCGGGGGGAAAAAATCTATGTTACTTCTCGCCGCCTACAATGTCGCCTACAATCTGTACACAAAAAAAAGTTCTACGACATTCCGTCATGAAATTATCAACAATTTTCGATGCGCCCGACATGGATTTTCAGTTTTTCAGTATAGTGCCCTTAAAGGAATCTAAAATGGCTGCATATCTGAAAGACCCTGTTTTGGACCCTAAAAATAGAATATGGCTACAGTATGGCTATGATCTTCAACAACGAACACTGAAGGCGACCAAAATGGGTTCCTTGGCGGAAAAAAATACTTTCCATCCTAGGGATGAAATAAGCAATGTTCCACCCAGCTACCTACCCATGACAATTAAACTTTTCGAACAGAAGAGTTGAAAATATTTTTTTCTCTGATAAATATACCTAAGTTAACATAACAACCTAAAGCGGTGTCAATAGTTTTTATCGGGCGCTGTGAAAAATATAATCTACTTCAAAGACACAGGCAAACGAGCGCCAAAATAACAGTAATATAACTCTTGAATGCTAGCTTTTTACGCGAAGAGTAAAAGGATTTTTATAGCACATAAAATTATTTTCGTACGTAACGCCGTCGCTTCTGCGGCCATAACTATATCCAGATGTATGTCACACAAGTCAGCGCATTATATCTACATCCTGTAAACGAATTACACAAATTGCTTGTCTACTTACTATCTCCTCCTCTATACATTTACAATTCCAAGTCCTGAGTGATTGACTGAACTACATATCAAGCTAACAGCCTAAACCACTAGAACTAGAGACATTATTTATTTACCGTAATAAAGAGTTTTTGGAGATCTCTGGGGAATCAAGACTTATGCGGGGGAAACATCTGAACACGGCAAGATTATTATGAGGCTCCGGACCTTTGGAAGGCGTCCGTGGAGCCCAGTGTCTCTTAATTGGCTTTCATTTGCAGTACTCAATACCGTGATGTAAAATCCAGATGAACAGACGTATCTACAAGGTTTTCGATAAGACTTCACCATAAGAATGATGCTAAAAGTGTACATATATTCTTTTCATTTAAAGAAAACGACGTATAATAGGTACGTGGTCGGTTCGAAACCACGACGTTTGTAATACTCGTAAAAATCGAGGTAAACCACAAGACCAATATACCGCTTTTCGTAGGTAGATACCACATTATCAGGAGATTTTATTTCAAACCCCGCTTTCAGCGAAGTGTTAATCCACTTTAAGTTAGAGCAATTCCCCACGTTAGACGAATGCGTATAAACAACAATAGCTGAATCAGACACTCTGTCTCAAAAGTTAGTCTGATCGTAATCTAAATTAATGATAAGACAAGAACACACAGCGTCGAGACACTACCAAACAGTTCCATGTGATAAAACAGTAACTCGAATTTACTAACAAAAGTTTTCTGTAGTTGCAATGTGATATTTACTTCTTGGGGAGGCAAATGTTATGTAACCGAAGATATCTTTAAGAATACAATAACTTTAGCAACTCGATAATTATCATCATATATGAGGCGGCTGATAAGGTAATTAAGCTAAGCTGATATGCGTGAAAAATATTTAACCTATTACCCGACTGCTGCGAAGCCAAAAGACAGGGTAATGATTTCATTTTGGACCGGAATTTTTGTTGACCTTCAATTTGCCTTGCCGCAATTTTTTTGTTGTTTATAACACTTGTATTAATAGATAAAGCAACGTAGGTACCTTATATAGCAGTCGCATAAAAACTACTAAGCTTTTATTCATATATATACTAGTCGTAATACCAGACACTAAAATGACTTAATTGCGAACCCCTCATGTACTCTTTAGCTAGAAGCTAGCCTTTAAAGTAAAAAAAGTTCATTCCCTCCTTTAAGTTTAGTAATAAAAATAATCACTTTACTCTAAAACCCGTTGTTTCAATTAGGTAAAGCGGTTAAAGCAATTTAAAGTAATTGGAATTGTTTAATTTGGCTAATGTTACTTAATTTTAAGTTACGATGATGGCTCAGCAGTTTTGGAATACCAATTACCTACTACTTGATTACTAGCGAAAAAATGGTAAAGACATGCGATCGTCCGCAATTCTATGTTGTCGAAATCTACTTATAAACATCGCTCTTATAGGCAAACATGGTGAGGAAACCTGACTTACGCAGACGCGGTCTTTCCTCTGGGGGTTTAAATAGAAAAGATGATCGAAAAGTTCCATATGGACTTTCTACTTTAAACAGTATAGAGAAAAAACCTGAAGACATGTAAAGGTCTTTGGATTAATTCTAAAAGTAATAAACACCACGCGATTAAAACCGAAAAATGAATTTAATTTCTATATAGAGAAAGAAAGAATACCCTTTCATTTCTATATCATACCATTGATCTTAATATGGCATCAGAAGGAAGACAGTTGAAACAAGCCACTGACTGAAGAAATGCTACTTCAAATTCAATGATACTTTTGATGTTTGAAGCGTCTTTTTAACCCCCGACGGAAAAAGAGGGGTGTTATAAGTTTGACGTGTCTGTCTGCCTGTGTGTCTGTGTGTGTGTGTGTGTATCTGTGGCATCGTAGCTCACGAACGGATGGACCGATTTCAATTTAGTTTTTTTTGGTTGATAGGTGACTCTTTCGCAAGTGTCCTTAGCTATGTTTGATCAAAATCGGCTCAGCCGTTCATAATATATGTGGGTTGAAGCTCGACAATAAAAATCGAATGTTTTCAAATATGCCCGAGTGGGGTATCAAGTAAAAGAGCATAACTTTTGTGACAAGAATATGCATGTTTAATCAAAATCGGCCTAGCCGTTCAAAGTATATGTAGGGTCAAACTCGGATATAAAACCCTATTGGTTCTAATATGCCCGAGTGGGGTATCAAATGAAAGGACTTAACTTCTGTGACAACAATATGCATGTTTAATCAAAATTGACCTTACAAAAAGGGTGAAATAAAAAAATTAAATTTAAAATTTAAAAAACCCCTGACTTAAAAATTCTTCAAAGTTAAAACAAAACTAAACTTTAAAAAGGTAAAAATAATAAGCCGAAAACAAATTTCATGTCTCTAAGTAGGTATGTGGTACCTTACTTTCCCGCGTCGGGGGACGCGGAAACGTTAGATAAGTAGGTGGAATGTCATTTCATTTTAACGATACACATAACAATACTGTCAGCGCTGCAGCAGATTTATCCCGCTTAAAGCAGGCTACAGACAGACCATTAGTTTCAACTGTAGTCTTTAACTGTACAGCTTATACTACGCAGTTATATCTAAAGGTACCCTGCTTAAGAAAATATGGAATATGTTTAGGACATCAACTCTAGTACTAGTACATAAAATCTCAACATTTCATACAAACAACTTCAAAACAAATCCATTACTCCATGTTTGTTTGTCCTAAGAGTCACGTTTAATTAAAGAATACAAACAACAAAGTTGTTACGTTACCTTAACAATATTGTCAGCGCTGCACCAGCTTTTATATTTATTATGCGTAAAGCAGACTACAGACCGTTAGTTAAAATCTAAAGGTATGTAACCGTCCTAAAGAAACGGAATTATGTTTGGGACAACACCTCTAGTATTAGTAACATAAAATCTTTATATTTTACACAAACAACTTGAAAACAAATCTATTACTCTATGTTTATTTGCCCTAAGAGTCACGTTTAATTAAAGAATACAAACAACGAAGTTGTTACGTTACCACACTGAAATCTATGTAAACTGCAAACAATAGTTAGCACCTGAATAATTGAATCGAGCATCGGCAAAACTCGTTTGTATTTAACGACTACACTTCACTTGAATTGTTCTAAGCAAAGTGGTACTTTCCTTGAGTGGAATACTATCTAAGTACTTATAGCCGTTTTGGGAACATGGTTACTGGAAAAATTAAGTTTACGCCAACTTTTGAAGTGGGTATTTAAAAGTATTTTAAACAACAAATATAATTATGTAAAACCGGGATATTTACAATGTGACATCTATTCGAAAATATCTAGTATAATCCCTGTAAAGAGAGCAGGAACTAGCGCTTTGCTACTGCTGTTAACTACTTAGCTAACCGAATTTACGAAAAGCTAACAAAACTGAACCGCCCCGGCGCGGCGCGGTGGTTTTTTGCGCTTCCAGGAGTTAATAACAAGCAGGCACTGATTTGAATTTGGAATGTGGATATTTTTAAAAAGTTACAATCATCAAAGGGGACTTTTCGGCGGGAAAGCGGAGACAACATGTCGTGCTCCAATTTTATTTTCGTTAAACTATGTTGTAAACTCGGTTAAATTGTGTAATTTTGGTGGAATCTTATTCAATTTAGTTCCGTGAATGTGCACAAGTGTAGTGAAAATAAAATTGAGTGTTAAACATGAACTTTCCGTCGTTCGCGCCGAAGATCCTTGAAGGTTATAGTAAAGTTGCCACCGCTTTACCATAGCCCCTGACTTGAAACTATAGGCCCAATCGGGCTAATTTCATGCAAAATACTTGATACTGGCAAGATGTACAAGATGTACGACGCCAAAACTATATTGAAGAAAAGAAACTTGAAATGTTCTAAAACTTGACCCTGGCTATTCCAAATTGGCCATATCGGTCTCAGACCGAAATAAAATTTAAAAAAAAATCATCAAAGAGTTCTTTTACCTTACCGAGTGTCTGATAGATTAGTGATAGGTGTTCGACCGTACAGTAAGAATATACTGGTGTAAATGGAGGGTTTTGGTAGAAAATCAAAGTTTTGGTAGAATTTGGTAGTTGTGTCGGACGCGAACAATGGAACAAAAAGTCACCTCGGGACCTGAGTAATGTACTTTGACTCCCTCGATTCGCTCAGGATTTTAATTAAAAATCCCTCGCTACGCTCAAGAATTCGCTAGTCATACAATCTACTATGGTTTTAATTAGTTCAGCAACACTCAAGTTCCCACTTATGTAACCCTCATATTACTAAATGTGACATCATATTGTAAATAGGTTATAAAAAAAAACCCCAATTACGTCATTCATTCATTACCCATACCCTACAGTATTCTGATCTATTGTTGTTCAATTACAGGCTTCTCGGCTTCAGTAAACGGGCGGCTCAATGAACCGACCTTTTGATCTGAATTCAATCTTGACCAATGAACAGCGAAAACAAACGATTTTGGTAACGGAAATCAGTTAAGTACCCGATCCATTTAGAAAGGTTTTAAGGGGTATGGGATGAGTGGGTATGACAATGTAGGAGAAATAAAACACTTATAGCCTTATTCGTAAACGTTGAGTAAGGTCGGAGTAGTGAGAACATGCTTGGTCTTTTTCCGTGACAAGAACTTTCAAAGTTAGAATAAATTCTTGTCCAAGCCGGGAACCGAACCCCACAACCTTCTCCGTTGCAGCTGGATTTTCGCCCGACGCGCCACAGGTTAAAGTAACTTTACCTGTTAAGCTGGGGTCCCACGGCTCGTGTTTTATCAGGTCAGATGGCGCCCGACCAGACGGACAGGCCGTGGTAACCGTAGCGTCCGATGAAGCCTCTCGTCGCGCGAGACGCAATCAGTCGCACAGGCCTCGACAGGCGTGGCGCGGCCTGGCCTGGCCTGTTATAAAACGAGCTGTGGGGCCCCAGCTTTACTCTGACTTTTGCCACAGTTTATTTAATAGCTTTTAACATAAATTGCTAATAATACATCCCGTGTTTAGTAAACATAGCTAAAACAGAATTCGAAACAAATTGTACATACTGTCGCTCCGTAAACATTAATTAAAACAAAACTGTAATTGTCTATATTTTACGAGGCAATAAACGTGGAATTTGCTAAAATTTAATCTATCTACGATAATCTAATCCAACACATGACTTACTCGAGCCTCCCAAATTGAATGAAGGTGCAATAAAACGGGGCTCGGGAGGAAATTGTCGCAAAATGTGTTATAATAATGTAGTAAAATTGAATTTATGTCGTACTTTTATATCGTGACGTAATTATCGTAATAACCAGTTGCCGAGACACGACGTGAGGGAAGACACTTTTTTGAAGAGGATTTTCTAGGACATTAGTATCTGACGACCTCTGTGGCGCGTCGTGCGAAAGCGCGATTGCAATGCAGGAGGTTGCGGGTTCGATTCCCGCCGGGTGCAAGTATTTATGCTTATAAAATAAATATTTGTGTCTGGTCTGGGTGTCCCTCTATGTATAATATGTATGTATTTACAAAAGAAAAATAAATATAAGTATTATATCCGTTGTCTAGTCACCGTAACACAAGCTTAGTAGCTTACCACGGGGCTAGATGGCGCTGTGTGTTGTTCACAGAATTTATTTATTTATTTAGTATCGAATATATGTGGAAGTTGTCACGTGGAAAGTCACCTTGAGGAGGTGACTCCCACTTTAGCCTACCTGCCTGTCAGATAAGCTAATTGGAAATGAAACAAGCTAAGTAGGTGACAAAAATAATAAGTTTAATTATAATAGGAACAAGGAGAAGCTACTTTACAATACTAATGTTAAATTAATTAAAACAAATTAAGTTAAGTACGAGCACTTTTAATGCTATTTTAAGAATTTAGGTTTGTATTTAGATCTAAGAGTTGAGTATTATTTTAGTGGAGTTGAATTTAGTTAATTAAGAGTTTATTTTTTAGTCGTCGAGCAAATAGGGTTCGTGGTAGTTCATGCCTTTCTGGCCAGCAACAAATACCTCCAAGTACAGCGATGTTTATGTGCACTTATCTCATGTCCTCTTCATTTGTATGGTTGGGTGGCTCAGGCTCGGTCACTCCCCTTCCCTCTCATCCCATGAGGAATATTTTATGGGCCTTCTCCGGAGGCATGTTATGTATGCGGGTTCTGGTCCGCGTGGGTGTTCCCTGGAAAGCCATTGAAGCAGATGAGGACAAGCACCGGAAGCCCCCTTATGCAAGTCATCATGCCGGACCATTGAGATTTACAAAATTGATTATGGTTGACTCGGCATGGTGTCTTACACAAAGTGTGGGTAAAATACATTCATACAGGTTAAGACAGTGCAAAGAAAAGAACATCATGAGGCAGCCAAAGCTAAGTACATCGCTTCAGCAGATGGAATATGTGTGCGAACAGAAACTCTTATTTCTATGTGAAAATACATTCGTACATACAAAATATTGCTAGGATCATCTCGTGTAAGCGTTTCTTCCTCGAGCAGCGAAGCAAAACGTAAGAATTCATTTAGCCCTAACGAGATGAAATATGGTTTGGTAGTACGAGGAACAAACACAAGACAACCGCATGTGGGCCTTCAATATTTCTGAGAAACGGCAGTGCAGTTTTCAAAAGATTGACAGTAAAACACTCACCAGCAATGGGAATAAACTTTGTAAGTTAGTTTAAGCTCCTTTTTATTGAGAAGATTTATGATAGAACAAATCGTGACTATACGCAAGGAAGTCCAGGAAAAAAGTGGACGAGTCATGGCCGTTGTTGTATTTTTTTTAGGTCAACGTCAGAAATGTTATTACTGTCAGTCTAGGCGCAGTCGCAGAGGTTTTTTTTTATTCAGCCCTTCATGCAGGGTGAGGATTTTTTATATTTAAGATATATTTTGAGTTAAGGTCGTTCAAATATTAATCCTTTGTTTATTAATAAATAATTATGAATAATTTAAATCTATATGAACATTAGTAGTGGTATTTCTATTTTTATTTGATTTATTCTGTTGGTGAGGGATTTATGTTAATGGCAACTGTCGATTTTATTTTAAAATATATATTTCCAAAACAGCAACACTTTCATTGGTTCTCTGTCTTTGCTGTGCTATTGTTCGCTAGATGGCGCTACTCGTATCAAAATGAAGTATACCTTATTATTTAAATCTTCTAAACAAATAAGAAAAAAAAGGCCTTTGCCCTGTAGTGGGACAAATTAGGCTTAAAATAAAATAACTATGTAAATATATATGTATATATGTTACAAAGTTTAGCCATGAAAGAGAAAATTAATGAAAGGACGACCATACAAAAACTATTAGCCAAATTAATAGTTTATTTTTACTTGGCATGCCACAATCTCTTTAGCTTGTGCGGCGGCCCCCCCGAAGGGTTCCCGCCTTGTCGTGGCGGGGGGGCTTAGTAACCGTGGCTTGGTCACCCACGGTGAAGCGAAGAGGAACCTGAGGAGGGGCCGCTCATCAGGGCTTTAGGGCAAAGCCAACGATGAAGCGGCCAGTAGGCTGCGTGGTGTATGGGCGCCACGCAACTGAGGTGGGCCGCAATGCCGTATGGGAGGTATTGCGGCTGAGAGTTGGGAGGAGTTGGGAGGCCGCGGCGGGAGAGGAGTGTCGGTGTGCTTTTGCCCCTCTCCCTACCTTCCGCGGCCTTGGCGGGGTCGCCACCGTTTTGATGGCGGACGCGGTGGGGCTGCAGGGGAAGAGGAGTGACGGTGTGTCGTTGCCGCTCTCCCTATCCTCTGCAGCCGAAAAGTGGTTGGCGACGGGACCACAGACCTGACCCGTCACAGGATTACCAGGGGTGTCCAGACACGGGGTCGTCTGGCACCCACGTGCTTTGGTTCCCGAGGTGGTCACGGCGTGCCACGTCCCCTGGTGCGCCGGTGATGGGGGCGTTCCCCCTGAGGAGGATCCGGTGACGGACGGCCGTGGCGGGTTACACAGATGAATGCGAGAGCGTGCCCGTGTTTCCCGCCATTAGCGGTAGAGGAGGTGGACCGTGGAGTTTTAGTGGGTTGGAGTCCCACATAACTGCACTACCTCCCCGTGGTAGTGCAGTATGCGCGCGCATTTCTCCACGTAAAAAAAAAAAAAAAAAAAAAAAAAAAAAAAAAAAAAAAAAAAAAAAAAAAAAAAAAAAACTTGTGCGGCGGCTATGGGGGCGGAGGCCATGATGGTACGTAAGTACCAAGAAATAGCCAACTGTTGGGTGTTACTGGCCCTGTACTATATTCTAAGAGTTGTCGGCACGTCTTGCCGAGGCATCAAGGGCGGTTTCTTGTCCCAACGGATAAGCATTGCTTTTCAGCTCGAGAACGTCGCCAGCATCTTGGGCACCATGCCTCGGGTGGGCATTGCCAACAACTTCTTTTTGTTTTAGGTTTTTTGTAATTTAGTTTTAAGAGCCTTATAGCCGCTAAACTGAAAATCCCTGTCGGGCTCATCGAAAATTGTTGATTATTTCATGACGGAATGTCGTAGAACTTTTTTTGTGTATGGATTGTAGGTGACAGTGTTTCCTACATTTTGGTGTAGTTTTAAGACAAGAACCTCCTATTGGTGCAAAGCCTATCCAAATTTTAGACAAAAAATGTCTGATTTGGCTAAAATGTCGATAAGCTTCAATACATTTCGACATATTTGTATGGAAACTGCACTAAAATATCGGAAACAATGTCGCCTACAAGCCATACCTATAAATACATAATGAAATCGTATTATCTTGATTTTGTATTTCTCAAGGCATTCTACAAAAAAAAAATTACAACAAGATATACATCATCTCAAAAGTGGTAAGCGTACTCGCCCGGCAAGCGAGAGGCACGGGTTCGAACCTCATAAAAAAACATCAATAAAAAAATTGTTGATGCATTTATTCTGGTAAAATATTTCATAGAATGATTATAAATATTTGATAAATGACTATAAAGATTAGTAAATAATTAATAGCAGATCATAAGGTAGATAAGTCGTAATAACAGTACAAAGAAATTTGACCCTTTTAGTAGGGAATCAATTTTGAATCCGATTGTACATAACATGTACAAAAGTAGTATATTTATACATATGTATGCTTACAACCCGTGAAGCAGTTTGAGCATGAATGACAGACACATAATGGATAGAAGGACGGATTGACGTACAAAGTATCTGCTTACTGAAATACATTTTCTTTCTAAAGCCAGTGAAGGACCCTTTCTCTTTCCTTTCCGTAACACAATATCATGGCTATTTGTAAACGTAGGGTATTTATATAGTAAGGTCGTTCTAGTTGGACAATGTTTTTGTTTCTGTCTGTCAACTTTTAAAAATGGATGAAAAATAAAACACGGTTCAGCTATTACGAGCATAGTACACGTTTAAAAAAAAACGGTCTAGTTCTAATGCGAGTCGAACTCGCACACGAAGGGTTGAGATTGTTGGGAGCCGAACTTATACTGATTTTAGACGTTAAAAAAGTTTAATACATCATCAATGACAATTTTAAATTGAATTGTCTAGTAATCACAGTTCATGAGATACAGCCTGGTGACAGACATACAGACATACGGACAGTGTAGTCTTAGGTACCCCGCGCACTAGGCAGCCAGAATATTTGCGCAGCCAGTTATAACAGCCAATCGACGACTATTCGAGATTATTTCAATTTCCCAAATAAATTTATCTGCCGTTAGTTAAAGGGTCCCGTTTTTACCCTTTAGAAACAAACCTTTAAAACAATCTTAAAGCAAGATAAGCAACTGAAGAGGTAAAGCCAAGGAAAAGCTGATGAATATGAAATTGAAAAGTCAATCAGCAATATGAATAAGTAATGGATTAGACGAAGAGGCGACGACGACGGCGTATTACCTCGATAGATTGACGGTATTATCGAATTACGTCGTGACCCCCTTCTTAAACGTATTATAAGAAAATGGTATTAAAATGACGCCTAATTATATCTGATTTTTTTCTTGACTAATCTGGCCAATGAAGAGTTCGAAGTCAACTTTACATACCGGACAAATCTCTGTGTTTTTGGTATGTCTATTTCTTTTATATTTTTGTGAACGTTTAAGTAAATGGAAAAAAAAGTAACGCTCACCGATCTAGTGTAGACGTGAGAGTTGAGCAACCCCTGGTGCCGCCAGTCCTTTGATGGGTGACCGATAATGTGTGAGGCAACATTAGGAACATTAAACTTCTCCGTGCTTCGGTGTGGCACGTTAACAGTCCACCAATTTTGCTCCGATAATTCTGCGAATAACTCGTTATTCTTTGTACACACGTAATACAAACTATGAAAATCTCGAAATAGAATATGTACCCATATGGATTTATCTCCTTAACGTGAAAACATATAATAGTTTAAAAATCACACTATTGTGTTATGGTACCACCTTAAGAGTAGGTCCCGGTTGTGATCTCTGATAGGAGTCGTTAGGTCAAGTTAGCGGCCTTAGGGCGATCTGAAACTCTAACACTAGGTGAGCCACATCACTGTTCGAAAAAAAAAGAAGACCATATTAGCCTGACCATTAATCTGACCAGTGCGAAACACGTACATTTTAGAAGACATCATTTTTATGGTTTGCTCTTTAACCATAAGAGGACATTCTACCTACTCTCTCTCCATACAAACGTAGTCGACTGTTTCCTCCCTGGATAAAGACATTAGAGCATGTTTATGCCATTAAACCTATATCTGACATGACTATGCCCCTACGTTTTGTTTTTTATTTTATTTTCTAATTAGAATAGAAAATAAACATCAGTAAAATTAAATGAGGAAAAAAAAACAAAACGTAGGGGCATGGTCATGGCTGATATAGGACTTATGGCATAAACATATTATTTCTCATATCTCTATCCAGGGAGGAAACAGTCGACTACATTTGTAAAGTTTGTATGGAGAAATGAGTAGGTAGACTGTCCTTTTCATGGATAAGATATAGGTACTTAAAGTCCTTTTTGCCAAACTATTTAATAAAAAATATTGTAGCTATAATAATAACTCAATAGTTTTACTACAACATCTGAATTTTCACTTATGAAATCGCATGGCAAAATTAATAGCTGCTTCATAGTATTTCCTTGTAATTTGAAATTTCAATTAATATTATTTTACAATGTCATTTTGTTTCCTTTGTCCGCCATTAGATCAGATTTCAAATTGTCGTGTCAAAATTGTCCTGTCCGAGGTTGATAAGGGTAATGTTCAAACATTACTTTCAACGACCTCTGTGGCGCGTCGGGAAAAGGTCCGACTGCAACACAGAAGGTTGCGGGTTCGATTCCCATTGGGAATCGAATTTATGCCTAAAAATAAATATTTGTTTCTTATGGTCTAGATGTTTTCTATGTATCATATGGATGTATTTACAAAAAAAAGTATTATTAGTATCCGTTGTCTAGTTCCCATAGTACAAGCCTAGTGCTTAGTTTGGGGCTAGTTTGCGCTGCGTGCAATGTCGTGCATATTTATTTATTTTATTTAGTAACGCGAAAGCGCCATTTTAACGTCCACATATTGAAAACACTCGTTTACCCGTGGTCATACCGGAATAAATTAGATTAACTAGGGAAAACTATCTTTGAAGCTCGCCAACATATTATACCTCTTACCACCCTCGTATACAACTTAATTCAATAGAAACTAGTTACGTGTTTTGGTACCGCCATATTTGTTGATGTTTCATTGGGAAGGTTTATCTTGCCAAGCCTTTGAGAGTTAGTTATTAGTTTATTTATAATTTTATTTAGACGAGAATATGTTTTCTGGCACTTTTTTTGGGACTGGGACGTTTTTGTACATTGTAGGTGTTTTATGAACTAGCTTCATCCCGCGGTTTCACCCGCGTAAGTCCCGATCCCTTGGGAATATCGAGATCAAAAGTATGTGTTACTCAGGGTGAATATAGCTTTCTAATGGTGAAAGAATTTTTGTAATCGGCCTAGTAGTTTTTGAGTTTATTCATAACAAACATACATACACATAGGTACACCCACACACACACACACACACACACACACACACACACACACACACACAAAATACAAATATTTCCTCTTTATAATATTAGTGGAGATGTAGATGTAGATAACGGATTATTTACCATGTTTTAATTTATTTTTAACGGAGCTCGATATTTCGCCAGTAATTTCAACTGGCTTGTTCATACACGAGACACAATTTAAACATGGTAAATACGACGTTATTTAATAATATTTGTACCAAAACTTAGCCCGAACGTGTAAAGCTATAGCCATTTATTTCACAAACTTGGCACTAACGACTGCGTATTACTTTGCTTGTGCAATTTACTGTACAGAATTGTGTTTCGCACACATATTTTTCGTAATCCTTTTATCGTGTGAAACATTAACGTTTAGAATTTGCATATTGTTTGTCCTAGATCAGTTTAAGCCAGATTTGTGACACGGCAAGAAAAACATATAAAGCCGCAACAAGACATCGCGAGGCAAGCGTTGTGAATGGTTCGTCACGCATACCTCAACGGTTGAGGTATGCGTGACGAACCATTTGCAACGCAACACATGCCTCAGGTTGAGGCTCAACCTGAGGCATGTGTGATTACATTTATGCATTCATTTCACACGACACATGCTCAAGCTGAGCACATAAACAACCCGTCTATGATCGCATGACGCGAAAGCTCACTGTGAGCCCACACGTCTACACAGCCCGAGGCCTGCGAGGCGAAACATTCGCAACGCTTGCCTCGCGATGTCTGGTTGCGGCTTAAAACATACCTGAATTTTGTTTGAATTGGTAGAGATTGTAACACATCGACAAGGATACGGATACAGTTTTTGCATTTGGTTTATATACATATAAATCTATTTTTTTTAAATTAAAGCGCCTGTACAAAAGTTGTCTTCCTAGAAATGTGCCACGGGTACACAATCTTAGCATAACCTACTTTCCTTGTGTGTGTTTGTTGCTCTTTCAAGCAAAAACGTTAAACCGATTGGAAAGAAACTTGACGTATAGATAGCTAAAGACCTGGAGCAACACACTAAGGCTTTTTATCTCGATGTTCTCCCAGGATCTGGAGGTAAAACTGCGTGGTGCTACAAGTTACAGTTCCAGTATAGCAGAAATAGGTTTATCGAAATGAATGGACTGAAAGACTGATTTTTGAGAAATCCTCTTTTAAATTTTTTTTTTTTGTATGTATCTCAAGGCTATTTTATATAGAAATTTTTATTTTTAAGAAAAAAAAGCATTCAAAAATTTTCACTTGCGGCGAGGCTTGAACTCGCGTCTTTGGGTCGGTACCCCAACGTCTGTTCCAACTAGACTACCTACTTACCTACCTACTAAAAAAAAAATTTTTCCTTAAAAATAAAAATTTCTAAATCCTCATTTTTTTCTACGGGCTATACATATAGACAGCCCACGCGACCAGAGCAATGAAGGGTTAAAAAAAACCCTATTTCAGAAACTTGAATCAAAAATATAAACAAAAATCCCATACATTTATTTGAAACTGACAGCTCTTTATTTACTTTTTCCTTTAAAATCGACAGTTCTTTGTTAACATTTTTGATCCGAGTTTCTGAAATAGAGTATAGGCACTGAAATGAAACTATACAAGTACGCTGGAATTGGTATACTAGTACCATACAAAATTACATTAGATCTTTGTACCGAATTCATTTTCGCTATGTTGCGCTGTTGGTGGCCGTCCGTGGAACTAATAGTTCCGTGAACGGTCACCATCACTTTCAATAGAAAATACGCGATAACAGCGCAACATGGCGCAGATCAAAAAGGCACGTAGTTCAGTGCGCTATGATCTGTCCAGCGACTTGTACCATGGAGGTCAGTGAGTATGGGTACCTCGAATATTCAGAAATCCGTTCAATGGTAGTGACAGAGTCCCATTCAACAATGGGACTCTGTCACTACCATTGAACGTGATTTGAACGCGTGTAACGTGAATTGTTTAACGTCGGTTTCTATGCGTTGCGTTGCGACTGGCATGTACCGAAATCATAACAATGCATAACAACTTGCTACAACAATAATCGATATCTGTAATAACTAAAGTTATAACCGACTAACTCGGAATGTATTGTTCCTCGAAGGTTATAATAACAAAGAGGTGAGTCGATCGATCAGACAGCTTTTTGTCTGACAAGACAAGCCAGACAGACTAGACACTGAGTGCTCTAAGTTTTTTGTAGATTACAGCTATTCGTAAACTATCCCCAATTAATCGGAAACATTCTCTAAAATATAAATAAAACTTTATTTTATCTATTTTTCTAAATTGTTTAGTTAGCTCTTTAAATCTACCTTTTCAGAATTGACGAACAGACGTTGCACACAGCGCAATCTAGCTCAAAACTAAGCGATAGGCTTGTCCTGTGGATACTGGACAACGGATATACTAGGTAATATTATACCTACTTTACCTAAATACATACATTAATGATACATATAAAGCAACCAGCTCAGAAACAAATGTTTATTGCAATTATTAGAGAATAGCAAAAACATTGGAAAAAAAACGAAATATTAAAAGTCGTAGAACGAAAGTTGTTCCTTAGGATGGGCTACCTCCTTCTCATCCGAGCGATGTTCCCGGTTGCATCCCTCTCAGGAGCCCTGGGTTCGCTACACTTCAAATTGTTTTTTTTTATTTGGAGTCGGCGCAGTCGGTACGTCACCATTGTGCAATTCTGCAATTAGATTTGGCAAACTTTTTCCGGCCGGCCGCCTGCCTGACACCTACCCTCTTAGGGATCAAGCAGTTTATCCGCCACCGCGCGGGGAGAACTTAAGGTTTGCTAAAGGTTTGTGAGGTTAGGTTTCGTTAGGAGGTAGCCCACCCTTGGGAGGGCTACCTCCTAACGAAACCTAACGTTGGTAACGAATTATGAAAGCGGATCAGGGCTACCTGATCCGCTTTCATAATTCGTTTCCAATAATCCCGTATATTATTCTGAGTTTGAATTTGGAAACAATGCAGAAAATATTTATAAGTTTGATACGAAACTAGCATTTGATATGAATATCGCTCTAGTTAATATCTAGTAGAGATTTACAATAGGAACAATGGGCCCTCACCGTGTACCCGATGAAGGGCCCTTCACCCCGCCCGAGGGTCCTTGTGGGCCCGCTGTGTGGGGGTAGAGATTTAATTTTCAACTACTTCCTTATATTCTGACAATATTTGCTATGTTAGGGCAAATAGAAAATATACCTTCTACAATTTGATGGCCATTTTAACCCTTTTTTATCAGAGAAATGTAGCCTAAGAAGCGCCTTGTTCTGATAACCGGTGACAAAAATTTGGTAAAAGTTCGACAGCTGTATTTTATGCTCTCACGCCATATGAACATAGATATATCTCGCTCTTGCTTGAAACTAAAGGTCGATTAGTGTTAATTACCTTAAGTTTTGTAGTCATGAAATATTAAAGAAGGCTCCTATAAAACTACTTTGGTAAGACGCATCACTGATTCTCATAGAATTTCGTATCAGATGCCAGCCTAATTCTAAGAAAAAGGTGGTTCAAAAATTCGTTTAAGACAGTATTTATTTTATTTATTTAACAAAAAGGTTTTCTCTCTTAAACGTAAACTAGCTGGTTCCCGCGGTTTCACCCACGTAACTCCCGATCTCGTGGGTATTTCAAAAAATCTTTTCTTATCGGATGCCTACGTCATATAAAGAACACACTCTCCAAATTTTAGCTCCCTTCTATTAGCGGTTTAGGCTGTGCGTTGATAGATCAATCAGTAACTCAGGAGAAAGCATATATATAGATTAAGAAGCAAGCAATCAAGCGAATTTCTGGTAAATTGATGGCCGCCGCATTTACCCCAAAGTCGTACTGCCCTCTCGTGACCTTAGTACATAAAATAAAAATTAAATCCTGGTCACACACACCAAATTGTAAGGTACCTACTATTAATTTATTTATACTAAATTAGTGTTCCTTATTTAGCAATGTTAAGCCGAAGGGGGGTTGTTCTAGAGGTCTAGAGGATAATTGATCGACATATTTATTATTAAATTAGCAATGCCCAAAAAATAACACTTCCTTTTTTTTACTTAAAGTTCGTGATTTTACGAAATTGTGTTTTCTAAAAAAAAATCGTCATACTACATTGAGTACCTGCAGTCAATATTATATTGATCAGATTGTGATGTTCATATTATGAAACAACCAATAATACTGGATTAAAGATTATAAACACGCGAACGTCAAATTCACAATCCAATCAGTAATCATCAATGCATGTAAAATTCAAACTCACCACGGAATCCGAAGTGAAATGGCTGTGAGCTTTCTAGAGAATTATTAATAAATAATAATAATAATAATTATTTATTAATAATAATAATAATAATTGACCGCGTTTAGTTAATAACATTTTGATTTATGAACTATGATAAACAAACGTCCTATTTATTTACTTTAAAAGGAGTGCCTACAGTTTAATATTGTATTGATCACATTGATGTCGATATGAAACAACCAATAAGTGGATTAATGATTGTGGACACGCGAACCACGAATCCACAATCCAATCAAACATTATCAATACATGTTAATAAATTCAAAGGCTTTACTGACTCACTGACTTATTTGTATGTATTTACATAATTATAAAAATGATCACCAAAGAACTTATCAAAATAAATCTAAGTC